>CM069590.1:39140320-40477820 GCA_035771175.1 Paratinospora sagittata | reverse complement strand
GAATATTTTACGTGCCTCCATACTTATGAACATCATGGAGACCAATCGTACAACCAGTCATATGATTAAAAGTGCCCGAATCAACAATCCAAGAAGAAGTGGAGTAAGTACCCGTACCTTGCAGGCCTAAAGCCATAAAAGCGGACACAATCATCTGTTGGACCATGGCAGGTGTGAGAACAGATGAATCAGTGCTTACAGTGGGGGGCGCAGAAGAAGGCGATGGCTGAGCAACAGCTTGAAAGGCTTGGGATTGCCGATTCTGAGGCCACACTCGACATTCTTTGATGATATGACCCTCTTTTATGCAGTAGTTGCATACTTTCTTAGGACAATTGCGAGCAATATGACCGAACTCCTTGCCACTGAAACATTGCACTTTGTTCTTTCCTTTCCCTTGTGCCGCATAGGCTACATTCATAGCTTCAGAAACAACCTTCTCAGAAGTCATACTCATCTGAGTAGATAACCCTTGTTCTTCAAGCAATAAATCTCCCAAACAAATATCCAAAGATGGAACCGGATTACGGTTCAATAAACTGGCTCTAATAGGCTCAAATTCAGGTCGAAGCTTCATCAAGAACTTATCATGCTGACTCTCAGCGTGAACTGCTTGAAGACCCGCGAGTGCCATAGCAGGAACCTTAGAATGAACAATAATAGAATACTCGCCCCAAAGATTAATATAAAACCAGAATAAAATTGCTCAATATTCAAATTACCTTGATTGAAATTGCTAATTTCCAATTCCAATTGAAATTTTCGAGCGTTGTGGTCTTGGTGATAAACACGTTGTAGATAGTCCCACATAGCCTGAGCTATAGGAAAACACCGAAGAATGGTGACAAGATGGGGCTCAATCGTTCCCAATAGGAAGGAGATCACCTTAGCATCTTTGACCTCCCATTGGGCAAGTTCGTTTTCATCAGTGGGAACTCGAACAGAACTATCAATATGGGTTGATAATTCCTTCCCTTTCAAAAACATCTTAAATTGAAATTCCCATGTAGGAAAATTCTTGCCAGTGAAGCGAACAATAGTATTCTCAATTGACATGATGAAAATTATGGAGATAAAAAAAAAAATAAGTCGGAGGGAAATATCGAAATCACAGTTCGATGAAGTCGCACCCAGAACCGAGGTCACAGAGGTTGCCGACCACCTCGTAACCACTACAGAAGCAGCCGGTCACCACCACAGAAAGGTCGACTGCCACAGAGAAGGTCGATGGACACCTAGCCACCCAAAGAGAACCATTGAAAAATAAAGAACCCGTAAGAGAGAACGATTCTCTACCCCAAAACCAATCGCCGACAGCCACAAAATAGTGAACCCACAAAGTGGGATGATCTAGGAGCAAGATGGAACTTGCAGAAACATAAAAGAAATTTTTTTCTTGTCGCACACGAAGGATTCAGACCACAGAGATGAATATCAGAGTAGGGGCTCTGATACCATGTCAAAATTAGTCTGAATGCCCTTTCCTTAGGGTTTCCTTTCATTATATAGAAGAGAATGTATATCAAAGTTGCCATATTTGCTGGCGTACATGATAAGTATCATCCCTATTTACAACCTAATTATCTGTTATTTACAATCTTGCTTGTCATATTTGTCGGGGTACAACATAAGTACCATCCCTATTTACAGCCTAATTATCTGTTATTTACAATCTTGCTTGTCATATTTGCCGGCGTACAAGATAAGTATCATCCCTATTTACAGCCTAATTATCTACTATTTACAATCTTCCTATAACAGAAAACATCCCTAAAATATCGCAAATCAAATATTCTCTGATCCTAAATTATCTCCGTAACATGAATGACACGAATGGATATTATGAATGAGTATATATATATATATATATATATAATTTGATTTGTGGTATATCAGGAAAAAATGTGAAATGTCCATTTTATGGAAAGATGCTGTCAAAATTTCTAAAAATTTTGGAAATTATTGTGAATGTCCGTTGAGGATGACAGTATATTGTATACTGTATATGGGTATGTACAATACATAGTACATTGTGTCGGTCATGACGTCAGCCTACATCAGGGGTGTCATGACAATATTGGTATCAGAGCCAGGTTTAAAATCCTTAAAATGATAAAAGCTTTATGATATTAGGATTGTTTGTATGGGTATACATATGGGTAGTACTAATATGTTAAGCCTAATTCAATATGTATCTTGACAGAGAATCACCTTCGATGATGAATTCTAGATTTGGGAAGGATCAGTCAAGGTTAACAATGAAAATTGCTGATCAAGAAAAGATCAGAAGGCTAAAAGAAAAAGAACTTGATGTAATCTAGTGATAATAAATTACATAGCTTATATATGGCTAGTAACTACCTAACAGCAACAAAATGCACAACTTATGAAGCTTGTGGAAAAGTTGCAATGTGAGAAAGACAGAGGCTTGAACCATTGATAGTTCCAGATGTGAGTGCTAATGGTGTGGGTACTTCTGTAAAAACATATATAGTTGAGATTGAAGTAAAAATAAAATAAAATAAAATAAATAGAAGGTCTCAATGATAAGCCAGATGAAATGAAAAGATATGTGAAAGTTATGGAAACTTTCAGGAGAAGAGACTCTCCTATCTTAACTGATAGTCTGATATTAGACGTAGTAAAGAATTTGCTACTCAGAGTGGAGACCATCTTAGAGAATGATTAAGTCTCTGAAAATGATAAAACAAGTTAGCTAAGTTTAAGCTAATTGATGATAAGAAATGATAGAAAATTGGGTTAAGGACTCCTGAAATGATTAAGGCATGAGATTAATTAAAGAAGCTATTTTATGAGGGCTTCTATCATCATGCTGAAATTGACTTAAGGCATGAGAAATTTTATCTTGTTAAAATGTAGTGACATGCCTAACTATAAATACAAACATGGATTAAATAGACTGGTATAGTTTATTTTTGGAATGGTCATTATGGATACTCTGAGAATGATAAGGATCTAAAATAAATTTTGGGATCCTATACGACAGGTTTGATAATTGTTGGGTTATAAATATATGCGTAGGTTGTGTGACAGACTATAAATTTTGGGTCAGCCAAAGCTACAGTAAAATTATTAACACCAGCAATACTAGTGATATGGCTTGTACCGTCGTTTGAAGCGGAGTCATCAACACCAGTTTTAGATAAAAGGAGAAATAAGTAATGTTAGGAAATGTTGGGGCAATAATATGAAATTCAAGATAAATGAAACATTGAGTAAGGTTGGGATTTTGGCAGTATTAGTGACTCTAATTTTGTTAGTACCTGACCCAATAATAATGGGAAAAAGGGAAGTGATGTTAACGAATTATGAAAATCAGAAGTGGTTTTCAGTGCCTGAGCAGGAGTCACAGACTAAGTAAATTGTATCTCGACCTATAATTGTTTGTTATCAATCTGATAAAAAAAAGACACGGAATGTGTTAATGTCCAGTTAGTCGATATGGAATGCCCCAGTAATTTTTATCAATGTGGCTCCACCAGATTTTAGAGAATAAATTAAAGTAAATGCAAGACCAGATCTAAAGATTAGTAAGACGTTAATAACAGGTATGATCAACATTTTGTTATTGTGTATATTCTAATGTATTGTTGGATCTACCTGGTCCTTTATCTCGGGTGTTATGGTAGACAGATTGTATTATCTTATGTTATAATAGTATATCATTGATTGTGAGTATGCCTGGAGGAGAAAGAATCTACCTTGATATGATCAGCAAATATTATGTGTAATAAATATGAGGGTCATCAAGTAATTATGGACTTTAGAATATGATTTTTTTTGGAATTGAATGCTTTGTTGGGTATGATTGGCCGGCCACCTCTCATGCCAGGTGGGGCGTCTCTTCGAAAAGAAGTAATATTCTAAATAAGTGGAAAATCCTCATTTTGAATCTCGAGGAATTTATACCCTCAAAATCTTCTATCTAAGATAAGATAGTTATTGACGAGGAAATGAAGAATATAGCTAGTACAAAGCCATTTACAGTAATGTAATAAGGCATGCAATTGATTAAAATTCCTATGGTGAGTTGGTATGTTGAAGTATTATTTGATAAATTATTAAAATTTCCACCTGGACAGGAGATTGATAGCATATAGAACTGATGCCAATATAACATGTATCTCCATTCCTTCATAGAAGGAGCACCTGAGGAATTGTGAGGATTTAAGGTGTGGGTAAATGTGTTAATGAGCAAAAGATTTATTATCCTTGATATGCCACCTTGGAGAGCATTTGTGATAATATGGAAAGAAGGTATAGTGAAATATGTTTAAGTATGAATTATTGTTAACTGAGCAGGGTAACAGTAAAAAAAAAAAAGAATATCCTTTACCATGGATAGATGGTCTAATTAGATTAACTAAATGGAGCCAAATTTTCTTTAAGATCATTTTGAGATCTAGAAACCATCAGTTAAGAATTCGAGAAATGGATGTAATGCAAACTATTTTAAGACAATATATGGATATTATGAAATTTTTGTAACCTTGATTAATGTGTCAATCACGTTTATAGGATTGATGCAGTGGGTATATGAACCATATCTTGGTCATTACATAGTCTTCGATGATGATATTTGCAATTGTCCCAAGAAATGAGAGGAGCATGAATAACACCTCGGGATTATTTTGTAGTCACTGAGAAAGCACCGAATGAGTGTAAAGCTCAGTTGTGATTATAAATGAGCCGAAAATTTTTGGATCATGTGACTAGCTTAAATAGTATCTTTAAGGATGTTGGGAAGTTCAATATGATCATAGAACTATTAAAACTAATTTCAATAATGAAAATCAGAAGTTCTCTGGTATTAGTTGTATGTTATAGAAGTGTGTGGACGGCTCCTTAACGATAATTGTTCGTGGAAGGATCCTTAAAGTTGACTTTTCCACTCACGAAACTAAATCAGACAAATGGTGCGTACTGTGTGGACCGTTGTATATGAGGAAGCTCTCATAGTATTAAAAATAAATGTAATTATAAAATTGATTGGACTAATATTTCCAGAACCTGGAAGCAATTATGATTGATGAATTTTATTCAGATCTGGACTATGTAAGGATCCAAAAGGATGGGTTAATTTCTGGTGCCTCCAGATATTTGGTGGAGCATAAGAATAACTATCCTGAGTGTAAATGAAAATTATTGGCACTTATGTTGAAGTAATGAGAACATTGCTTCTATAATAAAAAGGTCACACTATCTTCAGATTTTAAAAGTCTAAAGTAATTATTTGAAAGAAAAGAAACTGAATACGAGGTAATAAATGTGGCAAGAATTCTCGAAGGATTTGATTTTATATCGAGTTATTATCCTGGGAAAGGCCAATATGTTGCTGAGACATTGAGCAGGAAACAGGCTGAAAATGGAGTAGTAACTATCAGTTAGCCATAAATAGAGATTGTTTGTAAGTGAGAGTTACAGTTATGAGTGTACTCTCTATTACTCCATGTGTTGATATTTGTGTTCGAATGCATGTTTAACTGCTTGATACTCATATTCAGAGAGTAAGATTTATGATGAGACGAGTATGATATCAGTATGAAAGTCTATGGAATTGGTAATATGGATTGTGTTAAATGAAGATGGGATTCAAATGGTATCTTATGGGTTATGGGTAGAAATGATACCATTTGGATAACCATTAGTGGACTGATAAGTCTATGTATTCTTCCAATGAACACCAGAATACTATTGATAGACAGAGCATATTGTATATATGTCATGTCGGAATAAGATTCGAAGATTTTGTCGAGATCTGATATATGATGTGTCACACCCTGCCCGGACGCGCCTAAACCGACGGGACACTCATGGACGGGGCACGAATGCATTATAACAATAACTGAATGCGTGGAAACATGATTAAGTACAAGTCTGATTTCATTAATTTCAGAATATAATTGTACATGAAATAGTTAAGGGAACATTCTCCCAAAATCCACAATGAATAATACAAAGGGTACAAAATGTGGGCCCAAAAACCTGCACCAAGTCCACCCTAATCTCCTGTGAAAAATTGGATAACAACGGGGTGAGCTACACGCTCAGTGGGTAAAATAGTTCGCGAATATAACAATTAATAAAACAAACTTCATAATCAAATATCATAAATACACATAAGAGCATCATAATCAATCCAACAAGTATGCATGCATGACACCGACTCGTATTGGTTTGATGATTGTACATCTCCTGAGATCACGTACAGATGTCCCTCCCCAGGAGTAGCCAGGTTCTCATTGTACGTCCCTCCTCAGGAACGACGCTCTGGATTCATGTACAGATGTCCCTCCCCAGGAGTAGCCAAGTTCTCATTGTACGTCCCTCTCCAGAGAAATATAATGAATAGCGAGCATCGCTTCTAACTATTCTATAAATCATAAACCACATACGTCCCTAAGCGGTGCTATGTATGATGTTAATGCATGAACTGGTCCGGTCTTTACTTAACATTTAGACAGGATTTGGCAACGTCTAGTGATCCTTATCACTACGTGCAAGGTTAGGATATTCAATATTACTTGTATAAGCTGATAGCTTTCAAATAAGACCAACCAGATCAGTCTCCAGTTGAGAAGTAAGACACGAGGTCTACTTAAATACCAATCATTTAGAGCAGCACGCTGCCTCCCGTTCACTATTTAAAGTTACTGAGGACAAGACTAAGTCTGGTTGAGCCAGATTGACCACTAATCCGGCATAACAACAGTGTAATACATGAACTCCAATTATACAGGCATAAGTATGACAGTATGAACATTATACGCAATAATGCAGTGTAAATGAATAGTAAACATAATGATAAATGAATGCAAACTTTAATAAAAGTTATAAGACACGCAAACCTATGTTTAGTTCCCCACCTTTAGATAAAAACTCCTTTGAAAACTGGCACCTTCCCCCGGGCATAACTGCGTTGCACCGCACAGAGAGTCTCGGAAAGAGAGTCTCGAAAGAGAAGACAAAATCTCAAAATGAGTGAAAGAGATAAGAAAAATCACAAGGAGGAGTGATTTTTGTGTGAGTAATGAGGAGGGGGAGGGGCGGGCGCCCGAACGTTCAGGCGTTGTGCCCGAACCTTTTTTTTTTGTGTGCAAACCTAGGGTATTACACTCTACCCCCCTTAAAAGGATTTCGCCCTCGAAATCAGTCCAAGTAGTCGTGATAGTTATCTGCGTGAGATTCACAGCCATCGTCATCGTTTGCTAGTTCAGGGTAATGCCTGTATGGTCCCTGAATGGCACTGTAGCCGGTGGAATCCTCAACATCATGAAACCATGGAGAGCAAATGGAGTAGGATTCGTCCTCGGAAGATTCCAACATTTGCTTAACATATAGTGGTGTAGGGCATTGGTCGCATCGTTTAAGGGGGGTAGGTTGAGCGGTGGGATGCTTTTTCGTGTTGTTCCTCGAATTAGGCCGCCTGGCAATTTTGGTAGAAGATCCTGCCAAGATGAGGGCACGGGATTGTTTTGGGCAAAATTGTTACGAAAAATCCATGCCCGCTATGGCGATAAGGATCGTTGTCTGTGTGGTGATGGAGTTGGTGATGCAAAGTAGTTGTGACTAGACTCGAATCCTGGAGGAGTTGCCACAGGTGGCCAAGGAGGCCATTGCGTGTGTTCACTATATCCATCGATATTATTTTCAGACATCTGCATACTTATTCAAGTGAAACGATGTATTAAGATATTTGTAACCAAATTTTCATCATTTTATTGATAAGTGAAATAGTACAATGTATCGTATCATCAGTTATTACTAGAAAATAATTCAGGGTATTTATGTTTAATTGTTGCTTCTAGTTCCCAAAGCGTTTGACACCTCTTGTGGGCTGAACTTTTAGAAAAACCAAGTCCCCCTTATCAAATTCTAGAGGCTGCCTCTACTTGTCAGCATAACTCTTCTGTCGACTTTGTGCAACACGAAGTCGCTCCTTACTAGTGTAATCTTTACTAGTTCAGGGCCCAACTGCGGTCGATCTGCCATATCTAACCAGCATACTGGAGATTTGCAAGGGCGACCATAGAGAGCCTCGTACGGTGTCATGCCGATACTAGTTTGGTAGTTGTTGTTGTATGCAAACTCAATTAAATGTAAGTACTGTGCCCATCCATCTTGAAAGTCGAAAATGCAACACCGTAACATGTCTTCCAAGATTTGGATAAGACGCTCTGACTGTCCATCAGTCTGAGGGTGAAAGGTTATGCTCATGGTGATCTTAGAGTCCATTCTACTCTGGAAGCTTTGGCAAAACTTTGATGTGAATTGAGGGTCTCAATCAGAGACGATCGTGAGTGGTATATCGTGGAGGCGTACAATCTCTCTTTCATATAGTTCCGCAAGTTTAGCGGGGTTATCCGTGAACTTTATTGACAAAAAGTGTGCAGACTTTGTAAGTCTATCAATTATAACCCAAATAGCATCTTGCCCTTTATTATTTAGAGGCAAGGCCGTAACAAAATCCATTGCGATGTTCTTCCACTTTCATTCTCCAATAGGTAACGGTTGGAGAAGTCCAGAGGGAAGTCTTCGTTCTGCCTTAACTTGCTGACAAATGAGACATCTAGTAATGAAGTGTGTAATCACCTTCTTCATTCTAGAAAACCAGAATTTCTGCTTAACATCCTTGTACATCTTGTCACCCCCAGGATGCATAGCGAACCTCGAACAGTGCATCTCAATGAGCACTTCTATCTAAACCTCAGGATCGTTCGGTAGACAGAGACGTTTTTTTTATAGAAAATGGCCCCGTCTTCAGAGACCGACCAGTGAGGAAGGTCCTATCCGCCGAGTAGAAGTTTGCGTTTCTCCATTAACATAGGTTTGTTTGCTTGAGCTGCTGAAATCTTTCGAACCAGCTCAGAGTTGGCTGACAATTGAGAAAGTCGTGATCTTGCTCCTCCTCGATCAGTTGTTGGTTAAAATTCTCCATATCTGTAGCCAACTTCCCCATTTCGAAGTTAAGAGTGCAAGCAACATAAGATTTTCTACTCAGGGCATCAGCGACAATATTGGCCTTGCCGGGATGGTACTGGAGTTGAAAGTCATAATCTTTCAAGAAGTCCAACCATCGTCTTTGGCGGAGGTTTAAGTCTCTCAAGGTGTAGATGTACTTAAGACTCTTGTGATCCGAGAAGACCTCAAACCGTTCACCGTATAGGTAATGACGCCATAGCTTCAGTGCAAATACAACAGCTGCAAGTTCCAAGTCATGTGTTGGGTAATTGCCCTCATGAATCTTCAGTTGCCTCGAGGCATATGCGACAACTTGGCCTTCTTGCATTAGTACGACACCTAAGCCTTGGAGAGAGGCGTCGATGTATAGTGAAAATCCTAGTGCATTTCTTGGAGTGATGAGTATTGGTGCAGTCGTGAGTCGCTTCTTCAATTCCTGAAATGATGTTTCACAGGCGGGATTCCAGATGAATCGCACGTCTTTCCGAGTGAGCTTTGTCATAGGTTCAGCAATCTTTGAGAAGTCTTTGATGAAGCATCTGTAATAGCTAGCCAAACCAAGAAAACTCCTAATTTGAGTAATAGTGGTAGGCTGCTTCCAGTTTAAAACCGCTTCAACCTTAGAAGGATCGACCTCAATGCCATTGCCTGAAACCACATGGCCTAGGAATTGAACTCACTTCGCCCAAAATTCGCACTTGCTCAACTTTGCATACAACTTGTGGCTTTTCAATGTCTGGAGGACTATCTTCAGATGTATCTTATGGTCTTTTTCGGTTGAGGAATATATCAAGATATCGTCCACAAAAACCACCACAAATCGGTCTAAGTATAACCTGAAGATGCGGTTCATCAAATCCATGAATGCAGCAGGTGCATTTGTTCGACCGAACGGCATGACCAAGAACTCGTAGTGACCGTTCCGAGTACTAAATGTCGTCTTGGTAATGTTCGACTCTCGGATCCGGAGTTGGTGATAACCGAATCGTAAATCAATCTTAGAGAAGTATTTGGCATCTCTAAGTTGGTTGAACAAGTCATTGATCCTGGGCAACGGGTATATGTTCTTACTGGTGACGTTATTCAGCTTGCGATAGTCGATGCAAAGTCGTAACGAACCGTACTTTTGGCGAACAAATAGAACTGGAGCGCCCCAGGGTGATGACTTTTTCTGATGAAGCCATTACTCTCTAATTCCTTCAGTTGTTTATCCAATTCGATTAGCTCGATATTTGACATTCTGTATGGTGGAATCGAGATAGGCCTGGTCCCAGGTATGAGATTGATTTCAAAATTGAATTCCCTAACCGGAGGTAGACCAGGAAGGTCATTTAGAAAAACTGTTAGGAATTCAGATATTACCGGGACATCGGGTACTTCAAGAGGGTACAGTACTGGTGATTCATTTTCATCACCAAGGGATAGAGCTCGAAGCTGTGCCTTGAGAAGTGCATCAGTCGAGTTGTGTATCCATTTCCTTGTTCCCTGAATCTTGACAAACTCCCCCGTGGGCAAGGTTAACTGAACTTGCTTTTTCATACAATCGATCTTTGCATTCAGTGGTGCGAGCCAGTCCATGCCGAGGATGATGCCGAAGTCTTCAATGTCCATCATAAAAATATCTGCATATATTATTTGTTGTGCCATTCGAAGCTCACATCGATAACACTGCAATTTCACGTCAGTACTAGATCCTAAAGGTGATGTGACATGGATTGTGATTTATGTGGGTTCAGGATGCAACCCTAAATGTCTTACCAATGCAGACGATATAAAAAAATGTCTAGCACCCGAATCGAACAAGACATGCACCATTGTATTGAACAAGGAAAATGTACCTTCGACTACATTGTTGTCTGGGAGGGGTTGTTGAGCGATGACAAATGCTCTTCCCTGGTTCCGTTGCCCCTGGTTTTGCTGGTTCTGCCTGGGTTGGGTATTAGCAGCAGGTGGTGCTTGTTGCTCTAGAAAAACTGGAATAGGTTGTTGAAGGTGCGAACAAACATTTCTTACATGGCCCTGCTGGCCGGAGTTGTAACACGTCAGCCTCTGCTGCTGATGGTTCTGTTGGCTATGTTGATTGTGGTGTTGACCACCACCTCTGCTATTGCCGTTTCGACTGCCACCCCTGCCATTACAGCCTCCACGGCCATGATTGCGAAAACTCTAATGGCAAGGGTTAAATGGTTCAGCAGTAGGTGTCATGGCCTCATTCTTCTTAACAGGGGCTGAGAGGGCTGGGTTTTGATTATAGTAGGGCTTCTTCCTGTTGCCCTGTTGCGAGCCCTGTTGGGAAAATGTTGCAGGTCGTTTTGCCCTATTCAGTCTCTACTCCTGCACAATCTTTTCCTGCTCAAAACTCAAGGCCTTGTCAACGACCTCCCTGTAAATCTTGAGATCCAAGATTGACAAGGCTTGTCGAATGTCAGGACGAAGGCCATTGTAGAATTTCTCGATCTTATCTTGCTCCTTTGAGATGGTTGAGAAAGAGTAGATTGATAATTCTTTAAACTTGCCAGCGCACTCCCTGACCGTCATGCCGCCTTGGTATAGTTTGGCGAACTCCTGGCGCTTCTGCCTCTTCACAGCACCGGGGAAGTACTCATCAATAAACAGTGACTCGAACTGTTGCCAAGTCATCTCCCTAGTGTTGACCCTTGGGTCTTCCTTTACTGTTATCCACCATGTATTTGCTCCACCAATAAGTTGGTGGGTCGCAAGTGGAATCTTTCGAGCTTCATCGACTCTCATTACATCGAGAGCCTTCTTTGACTCATCCAGCCATTTCTGCACCTCTTCAGTATCAATGGTGCCAGCAAAAGTAAGAGGTTATAGCCTCTTGTACTTCGTGATCTGGTCGGTTTGAGTCTCCGACCCAGATCTCGCAGGTGCCTGAACAAAGACAACCAGATTGGTCGCGGTCTCACGAACTGTCTTCTGAACAGTTACTTTCATCGCCTCGATAAATCTGGCGTAAAAGACTTTCCATACTCGAAGGCATGGCAAAGGATGTGGGTTGGGGTGGCACTGCCTGCCCAGACGTAGTGGCAGTGTCAGGTGTGGCCTGCGCTGTTGTCAGAGGCGGCGGTTCCTGGTTCTGAATCTCAGGAGGTGCTTCCTCTGTTGGACGGATAGTACGTGGCCTTCCTCTCTTCCTGGTTTGCATTTTCTCACTGGCAAGGAGAAAATAAAATCATGATTTAGGAAACTGTAGCCAAGTATAATGATATGGTATTCTAAGCAACAATTTTGAGAGTACTGTAATATAAAAACCACCTATTTTTTTAAGTATAGTGTAAGGTTTTTGTTGAGAAATCAAAGAATCTTATGCGCCTCGTATGTTTGGCCATGGTGTAAAAACAATGTTATAATGTTTATATAATAAGTATAAAACTTTGCAAGTATTTTAAATGTTTTGGTTCTGGTTTTTTTGAACATACATATATATTTCATTGAAACTCCATACGAGTCATAAAAATTCTAAGATTTTCCTAGGCAATTATCCTGATCTAACGTTTTATCACAATCTTATGTATTCAAACTCTTTCGCTTAGTCTCTTCGATTATTATCCAAAATTCGTGTGTCCCATACCACATGAATTTGGTAATAAGGGTGTCAACCAAGTTAAGTTGTATGAACATTGTCTTTATAAAACATCGGCTGAATAGTAGTTTACTAATAGTATCGTCCAAGTTTACTCGTCCCATACCGTGTAAAGTTAGTGTTAATGTTAGTAATGCAACTTTCTCCAAATGTTTCTTTTCACACAAAGTCGTGGGTTTTCTTACTTCCATATTTTATTTAGTATCCTCCAATTTTGTTGTGTCTCATACCACTCCAAAGTTCAGTGATACAAAAGAAAAAATGGTTGTAAGTCGGCCCACCAAAGATAGTCTTAAACAAAAAAATTTCATTCATATATAAAATAAATTTTTACAATGCCAGTGATCATTCCTGATTTTCCTGCCTATTACTGCTCCTTCTAGACCTCCAGCTAGGTACAGAAAGACTACTAGAAGAAGATTGAGAACTTGCTCGTTGTTCTTCGATGTTTTGAATACGTGTTAACAAAGTATTTTGAGTTTCCTCTATCCGAGCAATACTAGCTACTATCACATTTAACTGCTCGAATGGGTTAGTCGATTGCCCCATCGATTGTTGATGGTTTGAATGTCCCATAGGTGGAGGGTAGGCCGTAGGCATTGGTGAAAAGTATTGGTCGTACAGTTTGACTCATAGGTGTGGGGTGGTTGTTTTGACTGTACGGAGATTCCCTAACTGGAACCCCTTGGACATTTGGATATGCTTGGGTTGAAAAGTCTTGAAACCATGGGCTCATTGGGATAGGGTCTTCCAAGATTTGGTGCCGCAAAATTTTGTTGTCGTTGGTTCACAGGAACTTGTGGAACTGGCCGATACGGTATTACAGGAGTTGGAAACCTTTGGTACGTTGTATTGCCTTGAGTTGGCATGTTCCAGGAAGGTGGATTTGTTGAAACTTCTTCTCTATCCTGATTTGGTTGAGGTTGTTTTAGGTTGGCAAATAAATCTTCCTCAGAGAACAGGTGCTCGGTTGGATCATTATTCGAGGCTGGGTCTTACATAGGGTTCTGGTTTGGCTCATTATTTGGTACCTCCCTAACAGGAATCTTGCCTCGATTTTTTCGATAACAACGTCCATTTTCGTCTCTAATTCTTTCGCCATTTCATCCTAAAGCCGCGCCGAATACTTCCTCGTCAGTTACCCCTCCACTTGTAACAAATGTCTTGAAGATAAAGGCTGTTGTAACCGCCTTAGTGATCTGCTTCGAAGACTCGTCAAAAGTGTTGATGTTTGCCTTATATAGCATCCTCATGATCAAGACTCCGTAGTCGAGGAGTTCCTTTCTTAAAGGGTTTTGAATCATCCATAACATTTGTTTGATGATGATGTGAGGTAGTGAGACCTTAATTTTCTTCTTTATACAGTATAGCACAAAAAGTTGAGCCCTTGACATAGCACCTCTATTCACCTTTTCCGGCAAGATGTTGTCGAATACAATCTTTCTAAGGCCGGCAAGAGGTGGTTGGAGGAGATTGTTTGGGAGGTGGGCGTACGTCGATTGGGTGTATGAGTTTTTGGCAAGGGAATTGAACAACTGTTCGTTGGATCAATGATTGTATCTTCAATCGGAATCTCCATAAGTCGTGCAATAACTTTGACTTGATAGAAATCTTCGTTTCCCTGACCGTTGTCTCCAAAACAGGGTTGATCCCATCTTCTTGAAGTCCTACGCAATTCATGGCTTCGTAGAAGGATTTCATCAAGTTATAAGAGACGTGACCCTCAACTTTTGTTATGTTTAACCACCCCAGTGTTGCGAGTCCTTCATGAAGGGTCGGACGGAGGCGGAGATCTCTATTGTCGATACTCCTCATAGTCATAATTTCCCTTTTGAACACTTCCTCGAGTCTTGTGGGAATTGGTTTCCTACTACCGAAAGTCGTTCCTTCACTTTAGGCCATTATTTTGTTGAAAGGAAAATAAGCTTCTGAAGGGCACAAAATAAATTCCTAACATTTTTAAGATTTATACTTTGTCCGTTAGAGAATATTTGATATGTTTATCTTAATGTTTATGTCATCATTTAATCCAAATTCTCCACTAGCAATTCTCCACTAGCAATATAATATATGTAATACCCCAGGTTTGCACCAAAAAAAAAAAATTGGTTCAGGCACATGCCTGAACGTTCGGGCACATTTTCCCTATTTAAGAACCCCTCCACCCTCCTCATTTCTCACACCAAAACCAGTCCTCCTTGTGATTTTCCTTTTTTCTTTCACTCATTTTGAGTTTTTGTCTTCTCTTTTGAGACCCACTTTCCGAGACTCTCTGTGTTGTACAACGCGGTTCTGCCCGAGGGAAGGCGCCAGTTTTCAAAAGTGTTTTTATCTGAAGGTAGCGAACGAAACATAAGTTTGCGTGTCTTATAACTTTTATTAAAGTTTACATTCATTTATCATTATGTCTACTATTTATTTACACTGCATTATTGCGTATAATGTTCATATTGTCATACTTATGCCTGTATAATTGGAGTTCATGTATTACATTGTTGTTATGACGGATTAGTGGTCAATCTGGCTCAACCAGACTCAGTCTTGTCCTTAGTAACTTTAAATAGTTAACGGGAGGCAGCGTGCTGCTCTAGACAATTGGTATTTAAGTAGACCTCGTGTCTCACCTCTCAACTGGAGACTGATCTTGTTGGTCTTATTTGAAAGCTATCAGCTTATACAAGTAATACTAAATGTCCTAACCTTGCACGTACTGATACCGACCCTGATAAGGATCACTAGACGTTGTCAAATTTTGTCTAAATGTTAAGTAAAGATCGGACCAGTTCATGCATTGGCATCATATATAGCACCACCTAGGGACGTATGTGGTTTATGATTCATAGAATAGTTAGAAGTGATGCTCGCTATTCATTATATTTCTATGGAGAGGGACGTACAATGAGAACCTGGCTACTCCTGGAGAGGGAAATCTGTACATGAATCCAGAGCGTCGTTCCTGAGGAGGGATGCACAATGAGAACCCGGCTACCCCTGGGGAGGGACATCTGTACGTGAACTCAGGCGATGTATAGTCATCAAACCAATACGAGACGGTGTCATGCATACATGCGTATTCGATTGATTATGATGCTCTGATGTGTATTTAAGATATTTGATTATGAAGTTTGTTTTACTAATTGTTATATTCACGACTTATTTTACCCACTGAGCGTGTAGCTCACCCCGTTGTTATCAAATTTTTCACAGGAGATTAGGGTCGACTGTGTGCAGGTTTTTGGACCCACATTTTGTACCCTTTGTATTATTCATTGGGGATTTTGGGGAAAATGTTCTCTTAACTATTTCATGTACAAATATATTCTGAAATTAATGAAATCAGACTTGTACTTAATCGTGTTTTCGCGCACTCAGTTATCGTTATAATGCATTCGCGCCCCGTCCGTGAGTGTCCTGCCGGTTTAGGCGCGTCCGAGCGGGGTGTGACATTTAATGGTATCATAGAGTAAGGTCTACGGCCCGCCTAAGTCCACCAAATTAGGGTAAGAAATTATTTATTAGATATATATATCTCTAGAACTATATATATATATATGAATTATATATTGTTGAGATTTATATTAAATATATATCTAGAAAACTATATAGTTTTACATAGATATATATATATATATATATATATATATATATATATATATATATATATATATATATATATCTATATATCTACGTATATATGAGATATATATATCATATTGTTAGTGGAGAATTTAGATTAAATGATGGCATAAACATCAAGAGAAAAATATAAAATATTGTCTAACGGACAAAGCATAAATTTTAAAAACGTTAGGAATATATTTTGTGCCCTTCACAAGCATATTTTCCTTTCAGTAATATAATGGTCTCAAGTGAAGGAACGATTTCAGGTAGAAGGGAACCAATTTCCACCAGATTCAAGGAAATGTTCAAAAGGGACATTATGACTATGAGGAGTATCGACAATAGAGATCTCTGTCCTTCACAAAAGACTCACAACACTGGGGTGGTTAAACATAACAAAATTTGAGGGTCACGTCTCTTACAACTTGATGAAATCCTTCTACGAAGCCATGAATTGCGTAGGACTTCAAGAAGATGGGATCAGCCTTGTTTTGGAGACAACGATCAGGGGAACGAAGATTTCTATCAATGTCGAAGTTATTGCGCGACTTATGGAGATTCCGATTGAAGATAGAATCATTGATCCACACGAACCCCAGACAGTTGCTAAGATTGCGGAGTCCAACCAACAGTTATTTAATTCCCTCGCCAAAAACTCGTACACCCAATCGACGTATGCCCACCTCCCAAACAATCTCCTTAAACTACCTCTTGTCGACCTTGGAAAGATCGTATTTGGTAACATCTTGCCGGAAAAGATGACTAGAGGTGTTATGTCAAGGCTCAACTTCTTGTGCTATACTACATAGAGAAGAAAATTAAGGTCTCACTACCTCACATCATCATCGAACAAAACCATTTAAGAAAGGAACTCCTCGGCTACTGAGTCTTGATCATGAGGATGCTATACGAGGCAAACATCAACACTTTTGATGAGTCTTCGAAGCAGATCACTAAGGCAGTTACAACAGCCTCTATCTTCAAGACATTTGTTACAAGTGGAGGGGTAACTGACGAGGAAGTATTCGGCGCAACTTTAGGATGAAATGGCGAAAGAATTAGACACGAAAATGGACGTTGTTATCAAAAAAATCGAGGCAAGATTCCTGTTAGGGAGGTACCAAATAACGAGCCAAACCAGAACCCTACGTCAGACCCAGCCTCGAATAATGATCCAACCGAGCACCTGTTCTCTGAGGAAGATTTATTTGCCAACCTAAATCAACCTCAACCAAATCAAGATAGACAAGAAGTTCCAGCAAATCCACCTTCCTAGAACATGCCAACTCAAGGCAATACTACGTACCAAAGGTTTCCAACTCCTAAAGTACCGTATCAGCCAGTTCCACAAGTTCCTGTGAACCAACAACAACAAAATTTTGCGGCACCAAATCTTGGAAGTCAGGACATCCCAATGAGCCCATGGTTTCAAGACTTTTCAACCCAAGCATATCCAAATGTCCAAGCGGTTCCAGTTAGGGAATCCCCGTACAGTCAAAACAACTACCCCACACCTATGAGTCAACCGTACGGCCAATACTTTCCACCAATGCCTACAGCCTACCCTCCACCTATGGGACAGTCAACCCATCAACCATCGATGGGACAATCGACTTACCCATTCAGGCAGTTAAATGTGATAGTAGATAGTATTGCTCGAATAGAGGAGACTCAAAATGCTTTGTTAACACGTATGCAAAACGTCGAAGAACAATGAGCAAATTCTCAACCTTCTTCTAGTAGTCTTTCTGTACCTAGCAGGAGGTCTAGAAGGAGTAGTAGTAAGCATGAAAATCATGAATGATCACTGGCATTGTAAGAAAAAAAAATTATTTTATATATGAATGAAAAAGTTTTGTTTAAGACTATCTTTGGTGGGCCGACTTACAACCATTTTTTCTTTTGTATCACTAAACTTTGGAGTGGTATGGGACACAACAAAATTGGAGGATACTAAATAAAATATGGAAGTAAGAAAACCCACGACCTTGTGTGAAAAAAACATTTGGAGAAAGTTGCATTACTAACATTAACACTAAGTTTACACGGTATGGGACGAGTAAACTTGGACGATAATATTAGTAAACTACTATTCAGCCGATGTTTTATAAAGACAGTGTTCATACAACTTAACTTGGTTGACACCCTTATTACCAAATTCATGTAGTATGGGACACACAAATTTTGGATAATAATCGAAGAGACTAAGCGAAAGAGTTTGAATATATAAGATTGTGATAGAACGTTAGATCAGGATAATTACCGAGGAAAATCTTAGAATTTTTATGACTCGTATGGAGTTTCAATGAAATATATATGCATGTTCACAAAAACCAGAACCAAAACATTTGAAATACTTGCAAAGTTTTATACTTATTATATAAACATTCTAACATTGTTTTTACACCATGGCCAAACATACGAGGCACATAAGATTCTTTGATTTCTCAACAAAAATCGTACACTATACTTTAAAAAATAGGTGGTTTTTATATTACAGTACTCTCGAAATTGTTGCTTAGAATACCATATCATTATACTTGGCTATAGTTTCCTAAATAATGATTTTATTTTCACCTTGCCAGTGAGAAAATGCAAACCAGGAATAGAGGAAGGCCACATACTATCCATCCAACAGAGGAGGCACCTCCTGAGATTCAGAACCAGTAACCGCCGCCTCCGACAACAGTGCAGGCCACACTCAACACTGCCACTGCGTCTGGGCAGGCAGTGCCACCCCAACCCACATCCTTTGCCATGCCTTCGAGTATGGAAAGTCTTTTACGCCAGATTTATCGAGGCGATGAAAGTAACTGTTCAGAAGACAGTTCGTGAGACCGCGACCAATCTGGTTGTCTTTGTTCAGGCACCTGCGAGATCTGGGTCGGAGACTCAAACCGACCAAATCACGAAGTACAAGAGGCTATCACCTCTTACTTTTGCTGGCACCATTGATACTGAAGAGGTGCAGAAATGGCTGGATGAGTCAAAGAAGGCTCTCGATGTAATGAGAGTCGATGAAGCTCGAAAGATTCCACTTGCGACCCACCAACTTATTGGTGGAGCAAATACATGGTGGATAACAGTAAAGGAAGACCCAAGGGTCAACACTAGGGAGATGACTTGGCAACAGTTCGAGTCACTGTTTATTGATGAGTACTTCCCCGGTGCTGTGAAGAGGCAGAAGCGCCAGGAGTTCGCCAAACTATACCAAGGCGGCATGACGGTCAGGGAGTGCGCTGGCAAGTTTAAAGAATTATCAGTCTACTCTTTCTCAACCATCTCAAAGGAGCAAGATAAGATCGAGAAATTCTACAATGGCCTTCGTCCTGACATTCGACAAGCCTTGTCGATCTTGGATCTCAAGATTTACAGGGAGGTCGTTGACAAGGCCATGAGTTTTGAGCATGAGAAGATTGCGCAGGAGCAGAGACTGAATAGGGAAAAACGGCCTGCAACATTTTCCCAACATTGCTCGCAACAGGGCAACAAGAAGATGCCCTACTATAATCAAAACCCAGCCGTCCCTGCCCTTGTTAAGAAGAATGAGGCCACGACACCTACGGCTGAACCATCTAACCCTGGCCATTAGGGTTTTCGCAATCATGGCCGCGGAGGCCGTAATGGCAGGAGTGGCCGTCGAAACGGCAATGGTAGAGGTGGTGGTCAGCACCACAATCAGCATGGCCAACAGAACCATCAGCAGTAGAGGCTGACTTGTTATAACTGCGGCCAGCAGGGCCATGTAAGAAATGTCTGTCCGCACCTTAGCAACCTGTTCCCGTTGTTCCAGTCCAACAAGCACCACCTGCTGGTAATGCCCAACCCAAGCAGAACCAGCAAAACCAGGGGCAACGGAACTAGGGAAGAGCATTTGTCATCACTCAACAACCCCTCCCAGACAATAATGTAGTTGAAGGTACATTTCCCTTGTTCAATACAATGGTGCATGTCTTGTTCGATTGGGGTGCTACACATTTTTTTATATCGTCTGCATTGGTAAGACATTTAGGGTTGCATCCTGAACCCACAAAAATCACAATCCATGTCACATTACCTTTAGGATCTAGTACTGACGTGAAATTGCAATGTTCTCGATGTGAGCTTCGAATGGCAGAACAAATAATATATGCAGATCTTTTTGTGATTGACATTGAAGACTTCGACATCATCCTCGGCATGGACTAGCTCGCACCTCTGAATGCAAAGATCAATTGTATGAAGAAGCAAGTTCAATTAACCTTGCCCAAGAGGGAGTTTGTCAAGATTCAGGGAACAAGGAAATGGATACACAACTCGACTGTTGCACTTCTCAAGGCACAGCTTCGAGCTTTATCCCTTGGTGATGAAAATGAATCACCAGCACTGTACCCTTTCAAAGTACACGATGTCCCGGTAATATCTGAATTCCAACCAATTTTTCTAAATGACCTTTTTGGTCTACCTCCGGTTAGGGAATTCGATTTTGAAATCAATCTCATACGTGGGACCGGGCTTATCTTGATTCCACCATACAGAATGTCAAATGTCGAGCTCGTCGAATTGGACAAACAACTGAAGGAATTAGAGAGTAATGGCTTCATCAAAAAAAGTTCATCACCCTGGGGCGCTCCAGTTCTGTTTGTTCGCAAAAAGGATTGTTCGTTACGACTTTGCATCGACTATCGCAAGTTGAATAACGTCACCATTAAGAACAGATACCCGTCGCCCAGGATCGATGACTTGTTCGACCAACTTAGAGATGTCAAATACGTCTCTAAGATTGATTTACGATCCGGTTATCACCAACTCCGGATCCGAGAGTCGGACATTACCAAGACGGCATTTAGAACTCGATACGGTCACTACGAGTTTTTGGTCATGCCGTTCGGTCTAACAAATGCACCTGATGCATTCATGGATTTGATGAACCGCATCTTCAGGTTATACTTTGACCGATTTGTGGTGGTTTTTGTGGACGATATCTTGATATATTCCTCAACCAAAGAAGACCATAAGATACATCTGAAGATAGTCCTCCAGACATTGAAAAGCCACCAGTTGTATGCAAAGTTGAGTAAGTGCAGATTTTGGGCGAAGCGAGTTCAATTCCTAGGCCATGTGGTTTCAGGCAATGGCATTGAGGTCGATCCTTCTAAGGTTGAAGTGGTTTTAAACTGGAAGCAGCCTAGCACTGTTACTCAAATTGTGAGTTTTCTTGGTTTTGCTGGCTATTACAGACGCTTCATCAAGGACTTCTCAAAGATTGATGAAACGATGACAAAGCTCACTCGAAAAGACGTGCGATTCATTTGGAATCCCGCCTGTGAAACATCATTTCAGGAATTGAAGAAGCGCCTAACGACGGCACCAGTACTCATCACTCCAAGAAATGCACTAGGATTTTCACTATACACTGACGCCTCTCTCCAAGGCTTAGGAGAATTTTAACCTACAACTGATCGAAAATGGAGCAAGATCACGACTTTCTCAATTGTCAGCCAACTCTGAGCAGCTCAAGCCAACGACCCTATGTTAATGGAGAAACGCGAACTTCTACTCAGCAGACAGGACCTTCCTCACTGGTCGGTCACTGAGGTCGGCGTCGTTTTCTATAAAAAATGCCTTTGTCTACCAAATGATCCTGAGGTTCGAAAAGAAGTGCTCACTAAGATGCACTGTTCGAGGTTCGCTATGCATCCTGGGCGTGACAAGATGTACAAGGATGTCAAGCGACAATTCTGATTTTTTGGAATGAAGAAGGCGATTGCACACTTCGTTGCTTGATATCTCGTTTGCCAGCATGTTAAGGCAGAACGAAGACTTCCCTCTGGACTTCTCCAACCGTTACCTATTGGAGAACGGAAGTGGGAGAACATCGCAATGGATTTTGTTACGGCCTTGCCTCAAAATAATAAAGGGCAGGATGCTATCTGGGTTATCATTGACAGACTTACAAAGTCTGCACACTTTTTGCCAATAAAGTTCACTGATAACCCTGCCAAACTTGCCGAGCTATATGAAAGAGAAATCGTACGCAACCACGACATACCACTCACGATCGTCTTTCATCGAGACCCTCAATTTACATCAAAGTTTTGGCAAAGCTTCCATAGTAGAATAGGCTCTAAGATCACCATGAGCACAGCCTTTCACCCTCAGACTGATAAACAGTCAGAGCTTCTTATCCAAATCTTGGAAGACATGTTACGGTGTTGTGTTTTGGACTTTCATGACGGATGGGCAAAGTACTTACATTTAGCTGAGTTTGCATACAACAACAGCTACCAAACTAGTATCAGCATGGCACCGTACGAGGTTCTCTATGGTCGCCCTTGTAGATCTCTGGTATGCTGGTTAGATATGGCAGATCGACCACAGTTGGGCCCTGAACTAGTTCAAGAGACTTCTAAGAAGATTACACTAGTAAAGGAGGGACTTTGTGTTGTACAAAGTCGGGGCGGAGGCAGCCTCTAGAATTTGATAAGAGGGACTTGGTTTTTCTAAAAGTTCAGCCCACAAGAGGTGTCAAACGCTTTGGGATCAAAGGAAAGCTCTCCCCACGGTATATCGGTCCATTTCAGATCATTGAACGTATTGGCAAACTTGCTTATCGTCTGTCCCTTCCATTGTCTATGTCTAAGGTTCATGACGTTTTTCACGTATCCATGCTTCGAAAGTATCACCCAGATCCTTCGCATATCATCCCTCTAGTCGAGGTTCGGGTTGAGGAAGGAAATAGGTATCAGGAAAGAGCGATAGAGATTTTGGATAGAAAAACTCAAGAACTAAGGCGACGTAGCATACCACTTGTGAAGGTGCTCTGGGATCACCACAGAGTAGAGGAAGCAACATCAGAACTAGAAGTAACAATTAAACAGAAATACCCTGAATTGTTTTCTAGTAATAACTGATGATGCGATACATTGTACTATTTCACTTATCAATAAAATGATGAAACTTTGGTTACAAATATCTTAAAACATCATTTCACTTGAATAACTATGCAGATGTCTGACAATAATATCGATGGATATAGTGACGCACACAAGCAATGGCCTCCTTCGCCACCTGTGGCGACTCCTCCAGGATCCGAGTCTAGTCACAACTATTTTGCATCACCAACTCCATTACCACACAGACATCGATCTTTATCGCTAGAGCGCACATAGCTTTGTCGTAACAATTTTTCCCAAAACAATCCCTTGCCCTCATCTTGGCAGGATCTTCCACCAAAATTGCTAGGCGACCAAATTCGAGCAACAACACGATAAAACATCCCACCGCTTAACCTACCTCCCCTTAAACGATGCGACCAGCGCCCCACACCACCATTTGTTAAGCAAATGTTGGAACCTTCTGAGGATGAATCCGACTCCATTTGCTCTTCATGGTGTCATGATGTTGAGGATTCCACCGGCCACAGTGCCATTCAAGGACCATACAGGCATTACCTTGAACTAGCAAATGATGACGACGGTTGTAAATCTCACGCAGATAACTATCATGACTACTTGGACTGATTTCGAGGGCGAAATCCTTTTAAGGGGGGTAGAGTGTAATACCCTAGGCTTGCACAAAAAAAAATGGTTCGGGCAGACGTGCCTGAACGTTCGGGCGCATTTTCCTTATTTAAGAACCCCCCTCCTCATTTCCTCACACCAAAATTACTCCTCCTTGTGATTTTCCTTCTCTCTTTCACTCATTTTGAGTTTTTGTCTTCTCTTTTAAGACTCTCTTTCCGAAACTCTCTGTGTTGTGCAACGCGATTCTGCCCGGGGGAAGGCGCCAATTTTCAAATGAGTTTTTATCTAAAAGTGGGAATGAAACATAGGTTTGCGTGTCTTATAACTTTTATTAAAGTTTACATTCATTTATCATTATGTCTACTTTTATTTACACAGCATTATTGCGTATAATGTTCATACTGTCATACTTATGCCTGTATAATTGGAGTTCATGTATTACATTGTTGTTATGACGGATTAGTGGTCAATCTGGCTCAACCAGACTCAGTCTTGTCCTCAGTAACTTTAAATAGTGAATGGGAGGCAGCATGCTGCTCGAGACGATTGGTATTTAAGTAGACCTCGTGTCTCATCTCTCAACTGGAGGCTAATCTGGTTGGTCTTATTTGAAAGCTATCAGCTTATACAAGTAATACTGAATGTCCTAACCTTGCACATAGTGATGCCGACCCTAATAAGGATCACTAGACGTTGCCAAATCCTGTCTAAATGTTAAGTAAAGACCAGACCAGTTCATGCATTAGCATCATACATAGCACCACCTAGGGCTGATGTGGTTTATGATTCATAAAATAGTTAGAAGCGATGCTCGCTATTCATTATATTTCTCTAGAGAGGACGTACAATGAGAACCTGGCTACTCCTCGGGAGGGACATCTATACGTGAATCCAGAGCGTCGTTCCTGAGAAGCGACGTACAATGAGAACCCGGCTACTCCTGGGGTGGGGCATCTGTACGTGAACTCAGGCGATGTACAGTCATCAAACCAATACGATACGGTGTCATGCATACATACATATTAGATTGATTATGATGCTCTGACGTCTATTTAAGATATTTGATTATGAAGTTTGCTTTATTAATTGTTATATTCACGAACTATTTTACCCACTGAGCGTGTAGCTCACCCCGTTGTTATCCAATTTTTTACAGGAGATTAGGGTGGACTGGGTACAGGTTTTTGGGCCCACACTTTGTACCCTTTGTATTATTCATTGGGAATTTTGGGAAAAATGTTCCCTTAACTATTTCATGTACAAATATATTCTGAAATTAATGAAATCAGACTTGTAATGCATTCGCGCCCCGTCTGTGAGTGTCCCGTCGGTTTAGGAGCGTCCGGGCGGAGTGTGACAATCTATATATCTCATATATTCGTAGATATATAGATATTACGAATATATGAGATATATATATTTAATCATAACTATACATATATAGTTTTCATAAATCATAACTATATATAAATTTGAATCTAAAAACCTCCTGAATCTCAGGAGGTGCCTCCTCTGTTGGACGGACAGTACTTGGCCTTCCTCTTTTCCTGGTTTGCATTTTCTCACTGGCAAGGAGAAAATAAAACCATGATTTAGGAACTGTAGCCAAGTATAATGTTATGGTATTCTTAGCAACAATTTCGAGAGTACTGCAATATTTTTCTAAGTATAGTGTAAGGTTTTTGTTGAGGAATCAAAGAATCTTATGTGCCTCGTATGTTTGGCCATGGTGTAAAACAAGGTTAGAATGTTTATATAATAAGTATAAAACTTTGCAAGTATTTCAAATGTTTTGGTTCTGGTTTTTGTGAACATACAAATATATTTCATTGAAACTCCATACGAGTCATAAAAATTCTAAGATTTTCCTCGGTAATTATCCTGATCTAACGTTCTATCGCAATCTTATTTATTCAAACTCTTTCGCTTAGTCTCTTCGATTATTATCCAAAATTCTTGTGTCCCATACCACATGAATTTGGTAATAAGGGTGTCAACCAAGTTAAGTTGTATGAACACGGTCTTTATAAAACATTGGCTGAATAGTAGTTTACTAATAGTATCGTCCAAGTTTACTCGTCCCATACCGTGTAAACTTAGTGATAATGTTAGTAATGCAACTTTCTCCAATTGTTTCTTTTCACACAAGGTCGTGGGTTTTCTTACTTTCATATTTTATTTAGTATCCTCCAATTTTGTTGTGTCCCATACCACTCCAAAGTTTAGTGATACAAAAGAAAAAATGGTTGTAGGTCGGCCCACCAAAGATAGTCTTAAACAAAACATTTCATTCATATATAAAATACATTTTTACAATGCTAGTGGTCATTCTTGATTTTCCTGCCTACCGCTGCTCCTTCTAGACTTCCTGCTAGGTACAGAAAGACTACTAGAAGAAGGTTGAGAATTTGCTCGTTGTTCTTCGACGTTTTGCATACGTGTTAACAAAGTATTTTGAGTCTCCTCTATTTGAGCAATGCTAGTTACAATCACATTTAACTGCTCGAACGAGTTAGTTGATTGCCCCATCGATAGTTGATGGGTTGAATGTCCATTGGTGGAGGGTAGGCCGTAGGCATTGGTGGAAAGTATTGATCGTACGGTTGACTCATAGGTGTGGGTAGTTGTTTTGACTGTACGGGGATTCCCTAATTGGAACCCCTTAGACATTTGGATATGCTTAGGTTAAAAAGTTTTGAAACAATGGGCTCATTGGGATGTTCTGTCTTCCAAGTTTTGGTGCCGCAAAATTTTGTTGTTGTTGGTTCACAGGAACTTGTGGAACTGGCTGATACGGTACTTCAGGAGTTGGAAACCTTTGGTACATAGTATTGCCTAGAGTTGGCATGTTCCAGGAAGGTGTGGATATGCTGGGACTTCTTGTCTATCCTGATTTGGTTGAGGTTGATTTAGGTTGGCAAATAAATCTTCCTCAGAGAACAAGTGCTCGGTTGGATCATTATTCGAGGTTGGGTCTGACGTAGGGTTTTGGTTTGGCTCGTTATTTGGTACCTCCCTAACAGGGATCTTGCGTCGAATTTTTCGGTAACAACGTCCATTTTCGTCTCTAATTCTTTTGCCATTTCCTCCAAAAGTAGTGTCGAATAGTTCCTCGTCAGTTACCCCTCCACTTGTGACAAATGTCTTGAAGATAGAGGCTGTTGTAACCGCCTCAGTGATCTACTTCGAAGACTCATCAAAAGTGTTGATGTTTGCCTTGTATAGCATCCTCATGATCAAGACTCTGTAGCCGAGGAGTTCCTTTCTTAAAGGGTTTTGAATCACCCGTAACATCTGTTGGATGATGATGTGAGGTAGTGAGACCTTAATTTTTTTCTCTATACAGTATAGCCCAAGAAGTTGAGGCCTTGACATAGTACCTCTAGTCACCTTTTCCGGCAAGATGTTGCCAAATACAATCTTTCCAAGGCCGGCTTGTTTAAGGAGATTGTTCGGAGGAGGGCATACTTCGATTGGGTGTACTGGTTTTTGGCGAGCGAATTGAACAACTGTTCGTTGGACTCCGCAATCTCTGTAACTGTCTGGGGCTCGTGTGGATTAATGATTCTATCTTCAATTGAAATCTCCATAAGTCGCGCAATAACTTTGACGTTGATAAAAATCTTTGTTCCCCTGAAGGTTGTCTCTAAAACAGGACTGATCCCATCTTCTTGAAGTCCTGCGCAATACATGGCTTCGTAAAAGGATTTCATCAAGTTGTAAGAGACATGACCCTCAACCTTTTTTATATTTAACCACCCCAGTGTTGCGATTCTTTCGTGAAGGATCGGACGGAGATCTCTATTGTCGATACTCCTCGTAGTCATAATGTCCCTTTTGTACACTTCCTTGAGTCTGGTGGGAATTGGTTCCCTACTACCGGAAGTCGTTCCTTCACTTGAGGCCATTATTTTGTTGAAAGGAAAATAAGCTTGTGAAGGGCACAAAATATATTCCTAACATTTTTAAGATTTATTCTTTGTCCGTTAGACAATATTTTCTATTTTCTCTTGTTGTTTATGCCATCATTTAATCCAAATTTTCCATTAGCAATGAGATATATATATCTCATATATACATAGATATATAGATATATATATTTAATCATAACTATATATATAGTTTTCGTAAATCATAACTATATATATATTTGAATCTAAACTGTATAAAAACTATATAGTTTTCTAGATATATATTTAATATAAATCTCAACTATATATAATTCATATATATATATAGTTCTAAAGATATATATATCTAATAAAAATTTTCTTCCCCTAATTTGATGGACTTGGGCGGGCCGTGGACCTTACTCTCTGATACCATTAAAAGTCACACCCCGCCAGGACACGCCTAAACTGGCGATACACTCATGGACGGGGTGCGAATGCATTATAACGATAGCTGAGTGCGCGGAAACACGATTAAGTATGAGTCTGATTTCATTAATTTCAGAATATATTTGTACATGAAATAGTTAAGGGAACATTCTCCCAAAATCCCCAATGAATAATACAAAGGGTACAAAATGTGGGCCCAAAAACCTGCACCCAGTCCACCCTAATCTCTTGTAAAGAATTTGATAACAACGAGGTGAGCTACAAGCTCAGTGGGTAAAATAGTTCGTGAATATAATAATTAATAAAGCAAACTTCATAATCAAATATCTTAAATACACATCAGAGCATCATAATCAATCCAATATGTATGTATGCATGACACAGTCTCGTATTGGTTCGATGATTGTACATCACCTGAGTTCACGAACAGATGTCCCTCCCCAGGAGTAGTCGGGTTCTCATTGCACGTCCCTCCTCAGGAACGACACTCTGGATTCACGTACAGATGTCCCTCCCCAGGAGTAGCCAAGTTCTCATTGTACGTCCCTCTCTAGATAAATATAATGAATAGCAAGCATCGCTTCTAACTATGTTATAAATCATAAACCACATACGTCCCTAAGTGGTGCTATGTATGATGCCAATGCATGAACTGATCCGATCTTTACTTAACATTTAGAGGTGAGACACGAGATCTACTTAAATACCAATCGTCTAGAGCAGCACGCTGCCTCCCGTTCACCATTTAAAGTTACTGAGGACAAGACTGAGTCAGGTTGAGCCAGATTGACCACTAATCCGGCATAACAACAGTGTAATACATGAACTCCAATTATACAGGCATAAGTATGACAGTATGAACATTATACGCAATAATGATGTGTAAATAGATAGTAGACATAATGATAAATGAATGTAAACTTTAATAAAAGTTATAAGACACGCAAACCTATGTTTCGTTCCCCACCTTCAGATAAAAACTCCTTTGGAGACTGGTGCCTTCCCCCGAGCAGAACCGCGTTGCACCGCACAGAGAGTCTCGGAAAGAGCGTCTCAAAAGAGAAGACAAAAACTCAAAATGAGTAAAAGAGAGAAGGAAAATCACAACGAGGAGTGATTTGGTGTGAGAAATGAGGAGGGGGAGGGGTTCCTTATATAGAAAAAAAATGGCGCCTGAACGTTCGGGCACGTCTGCCCGAACGTTCAGGCACGTCCGCTAGAACAATTTTTTTTTTTTTTGTGTGCAAACCTAGGGTATTACAATAAGTATGACAGTATGAACATTATATGCAATAATGCAGTGTAAATGAATAGTAGACATAATGATAAAT
Organism: Paratinospora sagittata; assembly: GCA_035771175.1. Classification (NCBI taxonomy): domain Eukaryota; kingdom Viridiplantae; phylum Streptophyta; class Magnoliopsida; order Ranunculales; family Menispermaceae; genus Paratinospora; species Paratinospora sagittata. The sequence goes on along the minus strand of CM069590.1, from coordinate 40,448,437 downwards.
GAATGTAAACTTTAATAAAAGTTATAAGACACGCAAACCTATGTTTTGTTCCCCACCTTCAGATAAAAACTCCTTTGAAAATTGGCGCCTTCCCCCGGACAGAACCGCGTTGCACTGCACCGAGAGTCTCTAAAAAGAAGACAAAAATTCAAAATGAGTGAAAGAGAGAAAGAAAATTACGAGGAGTGATTTTGGTGTGAGAAATGAAGAGGGGGGGAGGGGTTCTTAAATAGGAAAAATGGCGCCTGAACATTCGGGCATGTATGCCCGAATATTTTTTTTTTTTGTGCAAACCTAGGGTATTACATGATGCAGACTCAATTTGGTACTATGTCCTTCTCAGTGTGATATTTTACTCTCAGACTGGTTGACAGACTGAGAGAGTGACTTTGATGCTTGCGAGCATGCTCGGGTCTGGTATACTTGAATTCTGGTGGAAGTTGGAAGGAATACTTTATTTGTGTAAACTTGTGTGTATAAACAGCTATTATAATAGCATAATGATGGCACTCTAAAGGTTTTATAGTAAGCCTTATAGTTCTCCAACTTGTTGATTTGAAAGTATGGAGTTATTATTATTGGTGCCACAGGATATTATTAAATACACAGGGTTGGTATATAGGCCTTGAAATGTATTGTGGCTGACTCAATTTTGCTAAGGGTCTTTCCACAGAAAGGCCAAATGAGATTTGGGAAAAAAGGAAAGCGTGCACCGCAATCTGTTGAACCATTTGAGATTTTTAAGAGGGTAGGTCCATTGGCTTACCGATTTGCTCTACTGTCACAGTTGATAAGTGTCCATAATATTTTTTATATATTGATATTGAGGAAATATCATTCAGATTCCATATATGTTATGGATATAACTCAACTATAAGTTGAGGAAGATACCACGTATCAAGAGGAGCAAACATGGGAGCGAAAATATAAAATGCGGGAGCAGTTTTCTGGAATTGAGTATCACTTGAGGAATATTTCTTAATTCTAAATTTCGAGGATGAAATTCCTTAAGTTGGGAGATTGTAACACCCCGTAGTTTTAATTAAATACATTCGTTGAATTTTGCATATATCGAGATGTATAATATGCGTATTTTATATGTAGGAGTCAAATATATGCGTGTATGAAAATACATGCTAGATTTTAGGGGTATTAGTAAATAAATAAATTTATTAAATGAAGATGATACATATGAGATCATCATGTATGGGTGCTTACAAGTTAAAAAATGTAGTTGAATTAAATTGATTAATTTATGGGGTTGGTTAATTAAATATGTAGATTGTAGTATGATTTAATGAATTAATGAATAGTATGATTTAATGAATGAAAGTTAAATATTAAGATGGAGAAGTTGCTTTATTAAGTTAGATGAGGTGCATAGGATCATTTTTTATATATACTTATCATCTCTCATTTCTAATATCTCAATCTCTCACCAACGTCCAAAAGAGAGAGAGAGAGAGAGAGAGAGAGAGAGAGAGAGAGAGAAGAAAGAAGAAGGAAAGAGAGGAAAAAGGAGAGAAACACGGGATTAGCATCAAATCGGGACTCGCAGTAAGTGATTTTTACTTTAGCTCTTTGTGAAATTGATATCTAAGCTAGATATAACGAGTCTCTCGGATTAATTTTTGTTATGGGAGCCGTTTTACAGCGTTTTCAAATTTGGAGTTTTGACCCGACTTGAATGAAAATTTACTCGAAGGGTTAAAAAATACTCCTTAAACTGTAGAAGCCCCGAATATGTGGTTAGATTTCATTTATTTGTTCATTTGAAATTTTTATGGCTGTTGAAAGTTTGTTGGAAGTTAGAGTTTATATGGGAAACCTTTTGAATCATATTAAAACCCGATGAAACTCCAGTTTAAGGCTATAGAATGGTAGAATGAACTGTTGTGAGTCCATCGATGCTAATTTCATGATTTTTGGAGATCGTTGAACAATTTTAGTAAAAAATATCCATGTTTCCAATGAACAGTGATGTGAACAGTACCATAAACAGTACTATGATTATTTCCAGTAAATAAAATGGAATTTGAATCTAGTGAAACTCCGGTTTGAGATCATAGAATAGTAGAGAACTGAATTTCAGACGTTTCGATACTAAGATTTTGATTTATGGATATGATTTGATATTTTTAGTAACTAAATATATGATTTCGGTAAGTAAAATTTACTTTCGTGACCTTCGCGAACGTGTAAAACCTTAGTAAAATACCTGTTGAAGGTAGTAGAATGGTAGTATGACTGATTTTACACGTGTCAATGTGGATAGAATAATTTTAGGAATGTACTATATTTTTAAAAAAATTGATATATGTTCCAGTAAAATAATAAAACTAAGAATTAGTGAAAATATTAATTGGAAATCTATTTTTATTGTTCTTTCTTGTGGAAATATCTAGATTGACCACAGAAACGAGATAATAGTTTTTCAACTGCTTATAAGTCTTAAATTGAGTTAGAATCTAAATTCACAGAATGTGTATAAGATTTTTCAGGTTGATCTTTATTATTAGTGATTTAAAGTGAGTTGAGAAATTAAATATGTAAATAGATATGAATAAATGAAATTGAATTATGGAGTGATTGTGACAGGTTGAGTTAGTTGGATTTAAATTGGAACTGGACTCGAAAGCGATGGTGATTGTATTTGAGTTGGAAAGTCTTGTACTTTAAGTATATTTTCTTGATTTGGTTCTTGTATGGCATTATATATGTCACACCCTGGGTTGCACAGCGTGCCCCCTACCCAGGTGTGGGCGCACCCCCTCGGGGCGAACGCCAGCCATTATGGATCCATAATATTGTCCCATCCCGGTATAGCCACCGCCACACAAGGACGTCTCGAGTTCGATTCCTAGGGAGGCCCTGCACTATTCATGAATAGTGGAGACAAATGATCCCGTGTACAAGAGACGTCCTTGTGTGGCGGTGGCTGTACCAGGATGGGACAATATTATGGATCCATAATGGCTGGCGTTCGCCCCGAGGGGGTGCGCCCACACCTGGGTAAGGGGCACGCTGTGCAACCCAGGGTGTGACAATATATATATATATATATATGAAATGTTTGAATGTAAATATGTTATGTATATATTGTTGCATTATGTTTTAATTTGCATTCATAAATAATTTTTTTAGCATTGGAGCATGTGAGACTTGTAAAGGCAAGTTGGTGTCATTTTGTTAAGAATTAGACCTTGATGAGTGTTATGCGTAATCTCATTGTCAGTAGGCCTGTCCTAATAAGGATTGGAGATCCTTGAAATGACTGTGAATTGAGTAATGTGATGTCTGAGCGTAGGCTCCTTATCGGTGCATAATAAGGAGTTCATACCCGCTCCATTACGAGAAGGAGGGAGATTGTGGTTTTAGTTGAAAATGATGCATTGTTTTCTTGTAAAATCATGAAATCTATGTTGTTGGCATGTATGAAATATTCGTTGAATGATACATGTGTTTAATAATTGTTTTAAATAATTTTAAATGTCATGTTTCCCTAAATGCATATGATTGTCATATCAAGAGATATATTCACTGAGCTTGTTGATTGCTCACTCCATTTCCTCCAATATTCCAGGTACTGAGTCGAGGGGAAAAGGAAAAATCCGCGAGTGATAATCACGTGATTGCATTCGTCTGGTATATATATGTATGCATTGGAGGATATGGGTTACTTTTCTTTATTTTGATAAGTATAATTATCACATTATTATTTATATACTATCACGTAGTTGGGTTGAATGGGAATATGGGTTTTGTTATTTGGATTATGAAATGTTTAATGATGATATATTTAATCATATGATCATGGTGGATGAAATGGCTTGAGAAATGAATAGTATTTGAACATTTTGGGTTATGAAGTGCTTGTGATATTGAGAGGATTATTTATTGTGGAATGAATGACACGAATGGATATTGTGAATGAGTATATATATATATATATAATTTGATTTGTGGTGTATCAGGAAAAAATGTGAAATATCCATTTTATGGAGAGATGCTGTCAAAATTTCTAAAAATTTTGAGAATTATTGTGAATGTCCATTGAGGCTGACAGTGTACTGTATACTATATATATGAGTATGTACAGTATATAATACACCGTACCGGTCATGACGTCAGCCTACATCAGGGACGTCGTGACACCTAAACTTCTCATCTTTATTTAGTCACTGTGCTCTAGTAATTGAATCTTCTGGATTTCTAGCCAAAGATTTTTTTGAAGGTTTCTCAAAGTTTTTGATGAACATGTCATTGCACTTCCTTTTGCCTACTTGACATGAAATGCATTTTATTTATCAAGGAGGAATTGCCTATCCTATCTTGACTGGTAATACTTTTTCTTTCTAGTCATAAAAAAAAAAAAGTGAGCAAAGCAAATTAAAAAGTTAATGCAGAGGGGGCAGCTGGATCCTTCAAAGGTTGATGCATTTACCCTTTTTGTTGAGACTGGTGGTTTAACATATTTCTTATACAAAGATTCAGAAAGAATTCTTGGGAATACTTTTGGCATGTGCGTTCTCCAGGTATACTGTATTATCCTTCCTCTATTTGGTAGCATTTTTTCTTGATATTTACCTTATTGGCATACATTGTTATCTAACTATGTATCTGTTTTTGCACTTTGCTTCTAGGATTTTGAGGCATTGACCCCAAATCTCCTTGCAAGAACAATAGAAACAGTAGAGAGTGGAGGCTTGGTTGTAGTGTTGCTACGTTCCCTTTCCTCACTCACTAGTCTTTACACCATGGTCATGGTTAGTACCTTTTCTTCCAATAAATAATCTTAGTTTTTTATTACCACTTGGATGCAAGTTTTTTTTTTTTTTTTTTGGTGGGGGGGGGGGGGGAACAAAATCTTAAGACATTGAAGTATTTTTTTTTTGTCAATTTTGTTTATTTGGTCTTTTTGAGGCATTTCTCCCAATTTAGAGCTGTGAAATGTGAACCTTTCCATTTGGTTTTCAGTGAGACAACACTTAATTATATGGTTTTCAGTGGGACACTTTACATGGTGGATTTTCCAATTCTTGGAATCTTTGTTACTGAACTTCTACATACCATATCTAATTTTTTAGTAGTTCCATGGGTAAAATGTCAAAATTTTTGGGCAATATGAAAGTACTAGGTGGAATGATTTATAGGAGAATGAACTTGAGGAATCAAGATTCCAACTCATAATATTATCAAGAATTCCCTCCCTGATTCTAACTCCTAACCCATTGATAATAGGTTTAGCTTCATTGAATTTGGCTCTTCGATTAGAAGATGTTGCACTTTGGATCAGGTATTAATTAAATCTTTGCTTACATGAATGGTGTTTTATACTCTTGTTATTGAAGCATGCACTTTAAGAAAATTGTCAATTCTTAGATAATGTTTTTGTTATGTTCTTGCTAAGCCTTGTCACGGTCAAATATTAAAATATTGTGTTGATTGGCTTTTTGTGGGTTTTAGTATTGAACCTGTTTGCTTTTTTGGATCTTGTCTTATTTCTTCCTTTTCACTTGACAATGTTGTATTTTATGCATCTTTTATGGTTTGGAATTGTTTTGATTGTTGCATTTCTTGCCAAGATACAAATAATTTGCATTAGTTTTGCTGGTGTTTCATTTGATTTGCTGATAGCTTTTTAAGCTACGACTTTTATACTTGGGACATTTACCAAATACTTTTTTTTTTTTTTTGTACTGTTCTCGCCACTGAAAAAATGGAAATATCTAGTAATAGTAGGTGTATTATAATTGTGCCTTGGTGGCCTAAATCAACTTTAGTTGTTCTCTAGTTTTTTAACTTGGGTGGTGTTTGGTTGCTCTACTAGCATCCTCTAAAAAATTTGCAGTCTTTAAATATTTTTAGATTTTTGGATTTTTGGAAAGTATATTGGCCATATGTTCCGCCTCAACTGCTGCTATGAATCGAAGTTCATTTAGAGTTGAAGGGGAAGATGAATAGGGTTACCAAACAAATCATTAGACTGACCAGTGGTTCTCTTTTTCAAATCTTTTTGCGGGTAAAATCTCTTTTGGTGTTTATTGGTAGGTGGTATTTCAAACTTTGGTCTGTCCTTTAATTTATAAGATTCTCTTGGACTTGGATGCTTTCAATATATATGAAATCTGATTGCTGGCTCTTCCTCAGGGTATAAACTTGGTTATAAATTTCTAACGTCAATACTTCTACTATCTCATAAACAGAATAAGAACTTCCCTCCACGGTAACTGTTTTTACTCAATTTGTCTAAGGCCAAGGATTGAAAATTCGATTTCACCCTTAAATTCGGTTACTTTAAAATTAGAATTAATTCGAAAAAATTTAATTTGACATTGAGAATTTTTGTAAAATTCGCCAAATTAGAGAATTTTTGTAAAATTCGCTAAATTAGAGAATTTTAAAGAATTTTTGCATATATGCTTAAATATCTAGGTTTATTGTATTATAAACAAAAAAACTAATATAAATAAATACTTTTTTAACATAAAAATTCTCATAAGTGACCTAATAAAATTAATCTTGGTAAGTTGGTTGATGAATTTGAAATGGTGGCTTTTGTTCTTAATTCTTTTTCTATGTTTAAAACTTAATTTTGTGGTGGCTTGCTTCTTGACCATATACTTTGCTAGTTTGAATTCTACCATGCTTAATTTATTAGTTTATTATTTAAATGAACAGTTTTTTCATCTTGTTTTATAAAAGTTTACTAAAAGAAGAAGACTTTCAGAACTCTTTTAATGTATTTTTAAGTTTTTATCTTATTTCAACTTTCTTTCATTATTTTTGTTTTTCTTTTTACTTATTTTCTTCTCTTTTTCGTGAAGCATATCCTATAAATTACATAATTTATAAGCTTGTTAAATTATTTTTTAAAATTTATATTGATATGTTGGTTGATGAAGTTAAAAGTAACACATAATTATTGGTATTTTTTTATTTTCTATTGATGAAATAATTTTTTTTACTTCTCTCTCGAATTTCATCAAATTTTGTTGAATTTCATCAAATTTTTTGTTGAATTTTTGCATTTTCTAATTGAAAAACAGAAAATTTATCGAAGTATATCGGATTCTTTCTAATTTTTTGAATTATTTGGTAAATTTTTGTATTTTTTATTTTATATCCACTTCGCACTTTGGTGGTTAAAAAACCAAAAAAATGCTCCGAATTTCACTGAATTGTTTATCCATGCTAAGTGCCTTATCATAACCATGTGGGATTTTGTTTCATTATTTTATTTTATTTGAAGGCCATATAGATGGTTGAAAAATCATTTGCTTCAAACAATTCGGTTCGTCATTTGGGTTGGATGATGGTGTCACTTCACTCCAAATCTGTTTTTATGTAAATTGTTTTGCATTCTTATCATATTTTTCTGAATGCATATCCTCATAAAAAAAGGTGACAATAATGAACACTTTTTTCCAAGTATCGATATTTACAAGATAGCCGCTGTGGTAGATTGGGTGTTCCAATTATGTTTGAGAAAGTTGTGGGATTATCTAGTTCTATGGTTTATATTTATATTGGTCTTTTTTTTTTTGCATCAAGCTTTTAAAAGAGTGAACCGTTATATTGATGAATAAAAACTCATAAACTCACTTATATTCTTGATAGCATTCAAGTGCTTTCAATTATTCCATATTCATACCAAAATTTTTTGATGCCTTGGAAAGTTGAGCACGATAATGTCAATATCAAAATCATTTGCTTAATGAGATCAACAAAATGAATCACGTAGTGTTCATTTGTTTTTTCTTTATCATGGATGGTGTAATTTTATGTAGGCATGGTGTAATTTTATGCCTATAAAGTATTAAATGATGAGATTACTAGTTTGTGATGGATGATATAAGTGCTGATTTGTTTGATTATAATATACATTCTTGTTTGCACTTTTCCAAATGGTACTTTCAGGACTCATAATGTCACATGTAATGCAGGGATAACATGCCTATATTGAAACTGTGAAAACATATGCCTTTTATTTTAGGACGAGTATTGGCTCCTTAGCTATGGTTATAGTGCTTTAAATTTTTTGAATGAATTGTGTGTGGGAATGGCTTAATTTTAAGCCATAACTTTTATTTTCTACTAATTGTGACGAGGAAAGACTGACCTCATGCTTGGATGAAAGAGTGTGGTTCTGTTTCTTCTTTGGTTGTTTGAACTTTTGGGTTAATTTGTTGGTATCTACAGCTCATGCGGGATCCCCATTAATCATGTCTCCCGATCTCTTTCCTTAATTGTTTTCAAGACGAGGATGGAATAGTCATTAAAGTTGACAGCTTTAATATTATTAGTATATTTTTTATCTACTAATTATACAATATAATTAAGATGAACTTAGGCATGCGCCTTAGGCACACCTTGAGGCAGGGCACAACAACTCAAGTTTGTGCCTTAGTGTGCCTTAGTGTGCCTCAGTGTGCCTCGAGTGTGTGGCTTGGTGCATTTCACTTTCCTACACTTTTTTGTAAAAAAAAATTTTAACATTAAATGAATATTTTGTTACATGATTTTCTCTCTTTTCTTTGAATAAATATACACAATACATAATATAAAACATAAACTTGTGTTACACTATTATACGAAGTTGTTACAGTTGCTATTTGTTCTTCGTTGCTTTAATGTTTCCTAATTTAGTTCAAATTTAATTATCAAAATAAATAAGCATAATATTATTACTAACTATGCAATATGAAATATTAGTGTTATTGTGAACATTATAATGTATGATGAGAAATTTTTTAAGATATATGCTAATTTTTTGTCTTTTTATAGTTATTTTGACCAAAATGGAGTAGTACTATTAATTTATGTATAATTGAGTTGAGTTTTTTATGAAAATTATGTCTCCTTTTACTTAGTGTTATTGGCCCAGATATGTCCAAGAAGGGGGTGAATTGGACCCTTAGATAATTTAGAAAATAATAACAATGGCAAAGATACAGTGCAGAAAATAAACAAATATGTACAGTCAATTTATAGTGGTTCGGCTACTTGCCTACATCCACTGCCTAACCTCCTCAGTTAGGATTTTAACCTTGTCACTAAGGAATTTTCTTACTGGTAAGAATCAAACTGTTACACATTTTCTCAACTTGCTAGTGTCAGAACAACCGTTACATTGCTCAGTTTACAGGTGTGAGACCAACCTATCTCAACTTACTGGTGTGAGAACTATCGTTTCTCAACTTACGGGTATGAGAAGACTTGACTTTGTTGAATATAAAATATCAACTCAGTAGTTTTTCTAACTACTGTTACAACCTTGATACAGTATACAAAATATGAAATTGAATACAGCTGTTTCCTGTGAACTATCTCTCAAATTACTCTTTCAGCAAGAATGATATAAGTTAAAACAGTGTTGAACGATTTGAGTGAAAACAGTTTAAAGCATCAAATAGATTTTAAGATAAAGATAGAATGTTAGCTCAGTATGAAAACCTTTTGAGTACGTAAAGTCTCAAAGAAAAACTACTGTGAAAACATATCGACTTAAATGTTTTCTTGATCAGATGAAAATTCGACTAACTTTCAAAAAGTATTTTTGCTCAGAGAATTTTTGGTGCTTAACAAATTGTTAAGTGTCTGTATTTATAAACTTGTAGAGATGAAGTTGTTGTTCATTTGAATTTGATTTTCAAATATGAACGTTTACTTACAACAACTAGAATATATCACGATAGTGGAAACTGCACAATTCATGAATATTTTATTTTTCTCCAGATACACGAAAAAGAAAAGTTGCAGAAGACGTGGTTCGTGAATCAGAGAATATCTCTTACAAATACAGAAAATTGATTTTGTACGAAAAGTTGATCAAAAAAGTTGGCAAAAAATATGTACATGTCAGAACAATAAAAACATCATTTCTGTCAGTTTGTTCCTTTGAGGGCGCTCATAGAATATCAACGTCCTACTGAACATTAAAGTGGGGGTGCTACTAAGTAGTAAGCGTCTTGACTTGCTTTGATAATTAAACGACTTAAAGCATGAGGGTGCTACTTCGCAGTAAGCGTCTTGCTTTGTTTTAAAACGCAAAACATATGAGGGCGCTATTCAAGAGTAAGCGTCATGAACCATTAAAAACAGTTTTAAACAATGTTTAAGTGCGCTGATGGACGGTGAGCGTCCTGAAAGTTACTTAAGTTGATTCTAAAGATGAGGGCGCTCGTACACAAGTATCGTCCTGATAATTCATTCAACTTATAACTTATCAGCGTCCTTAAAGATAAAAGAAAATCTTTCAGCAAGCTGAAGCTAAATCAACGTTCTGACACTCTCAAAGGTTGATAAGAGAAAGGTCACTACTAACAAGTAAGCGTCCTTATTAATCAGATCAATTCAACCTTGAGTGTCTTAACATTTTATCAGTGTCCTGACTCATCAAGTCCAGGAGAGCGCTGCTAAAACATTAGCGTCCTGAAAGACTTTATAAAAGCGATTTTGATTTCTCGATTAAATCACAATAAAACATAAAGTAACCGGATTAAATCAAACATGCAACCAATCGATTAAAACATGCAGATGATAAGAATCTTGCTGAGAGTAAGTTGATTGATAGACCTTACAATCTAAGTACTAATAGACTTGGAACTTCATTTTTCTGTTCAATAGGCTTGTGATCTCAGTTCCTTGATCTTGATTCTTGATAAATCTGAAACACTTGACAAGATCATTAGATAGACCAACTGGAGATATTTGAAATCATCAAAACCTTCATATCATGGGGTTCATTGAGATAACAATCTCCCCATTTTTTATGATTTCAAATACTCAGAGATCATGCAGATAGCTATTCATGTAATCAAACATATATCGAATTTAAAACGATATCTGCAGTCATGTCAGTTCTATTTGATTTTAATCATACAATTTACATGGTAAGATGCAGACATTGCAAAAAACACACAATGTAAATTATAAACAAGAATGAATACATTAACGTATAGACCACAGTAACTTGGATAGAACTCCCCCTTACATGTAAACTCTCCCTTACATGTAGCTTCCCTCTTGAGCTAATTTAGCCTTAATATCTACAATTTCTTCTCCCCCTTTTGAAAACATCAAAAAGTGGGTGGGCTCAGCTCGTACTGGGACCCTTCCCTGTCTTTTTTCTTTCGGCCTCCTCATCCTTCTTGGATCTTTTGGAACTAGGTGCAGAATTCTTGGGTTTCCTTGGTGCTTGTGGTCTTGAAGAACCACGTGTGCTCTATCTCAAACTACTGACAAATTCATCAATTATAATACCTTTCCTAGATTTTTCAATGAATTTTTCATGAGAATGCTTGGAAACACCAAATTTAAATGGATCAAGAGGTGGACCAGGTTTGAAACCTTTTACTTTTCATTTCGCAAGACCTTGAGCAAACTCCGGAGAAAGTGTGTGACGTTCAAATTCTGGCCCGATTGGTTGCTTGCGTTTAGGATCTGGGAAAGTTTCTAATGAGGAATCTGGGGGTGGAGACACTCTTCGACTAATTCTATCCAATGGCTCTTCATCCGATTCATCTTCATCTTCACATTCTAATATTCCAAGAAGATTGTCAGACTCGTGGGGTCTTTGAGGACGTGTGAAAGCTGGAGCCCGTGGTGCAGGTGAAACTTTGACACCTTTCTTCTTCAACAGGTGAAAGAACATTGTAAAGCATTTCATGCTAGAGGCAATATACCAAACAGTAGAATACATCCTACTATTCATTGCCTTGAAGAGGTCTTCAAAGAAGCATGCGACTCCTTTCACTCGATCTGCAGCTTTGATGACAGTATTAAGATAGATCCATAATGGTTGTGGCAAGGAAAGGCATCTTATTCTCCAAGTTTTGTAGTTTTTCAAAAGCACGAGTAACCAAGTCGAGAATCTTGGTTAATCTATCATCCTCAATTGGTGTTGGCCTTGCAGTATCTAAATTCTCCTTCAGATTGGAGATGGCCTGCAGCACCGGATCAAGCGATGTCTTGCTTGTTACTTGATCCAAGATAGCATCCAAAACTGATTGTAGAGTTTCAGAAATGGAATTATCTTTAGAGGATTCAGCCATTTTACCTCTCAAGCTTTGAATTTCTTCAAGAATCTTTTTCAAAGCCTTTTTAGTTATTGCACTGGCAGCACGACTTGGCGTAACTGGCATTGTGCGACTCTATGGATCTTGAGGTCTGGCTGGAGGTTGTTGAGAAGCTGTCAATCTCAGCAGAACAACAACAACAAAGGCATTTATGAATTTATTGATATGTCGCATGTCCTCTTGAATTGTCTTAATAAAATCATCAAGTGATAATGATGGAGCGGAGCTCGATGAAGGCAAGAACTGTATGACTTTTAACTGGTTGTCCATTTGTTGAGACAGCTTCTCGAGCAATTCAGTTGCCTTGATCATGTGAGAGTTAAGTTCTTTGATCTCATCAATCTCAACTCTCTCCTGAGATTTCAGAAATTCTCGGACTTTTGACAATGTCTCATTTTTCAACTGAACTTGGTTCTGTTCCAAACGAGTCATTAGTTAAGACATGACAAAAAGATGATATTCTCTTACTCGTCTGAGAAAGTCTTCCTCTTCGAAGAATTCATCTTTTGGCCTGCTTGTGGATGGATAAGAAGGCTGCTCATGATCGGATGAGCTTTCTTCATAAATATTTTCCACTTCATCTTCTACTTGAGATTCAGCGTTGGACTCATGAAAATCCTCAACATGATCCTCTTCATCAACCTCTTCATTCATGTCATCTCCCTGATATGGTATGATAGCCAGATCATAGCCCTCTGAATCCTTACTTTGTATACCATCAGACTCATTTTTCTGCGAGTCTTGAGATTCTATTGGCATAGGGATATTAAATGGAGATGGTGGTCTGGAGATGGTTTTATCTGAGTCCTCACTGATTCGTTCTCTGGTGATGTCCTCCAAGATTGCATCAGCATTTTCTGACTCATGCAAATGTTCTTCAACTATGGCCTGAGCAATCTGGGTCACCTCTTCCATTCAATCTTTTTCAGCATAGACATCTTGCTCTGCATGTTCAATTTTTACATCATCAATTGAAACATGCTCAATATTAACTGTGGGGATAGCTTCTTCTAGCACAGCCTTTTCGACTGGAGCATTTGAAGCTTGGGCAACTTCTTTCTCTATTGTTGATACATCTTCTCTTACTTCATCTTTTCCACTGGGTTCACCTTCAAGTGGAACTTCTGGCATTGGAAGCCATTTGTCCAATGCAGGAGCATAAGTATATCTCATCAATTTCACAATGGTTTGACCAATGTAGTTGTATCTGCTAGGATACTTAAAGCTTTCTTTACTGAAATTGATACCACATCTCTCGAACAGAGTGGTGAGGTACATACCCAGAGGTAGACCTCCTCCTCTGCTAACTACCGTATTCATTACATGCATGAGAATGTGGGCGAGATTTACTTTCTTCTTTTCCAGAATGCACCAGATTAAGAATAAGTATAATTCATTTACATTACTCCTACTGCCGGTTTTAGGTTGAATGATGTGGGTAATGACGTTGTGGATTATTCTGGGAATAAGTTCAAATGACTGATTTGTGAGTTTCTTGTCGACATAAGAATGGTCATTTTTCCTTGAGACAAGATTGAGAGTAGAAAGGTTGTTATAGCCTGGATACTAAACTTTATTCTTAGTAAATGAAAGTATGTAGGCACTTTCATCATTTGGCAAATGGAATGTCTTAGAAAAGAATCTGGGAGAAATCTCAACAGATTTTCCCTTCACCACAGATTGTTTCAAGAGTTTAGAGCCGGGTTTATTAACCAGATTCAAATAGAATTGGCTGACGAGACTGGGATACCATTTTGAGTTTAGAATAAGAAAATCAATCCAGCCTTGGAATTCAAAAAGAGAGTAAATGTCCATATGGGAGTTAATGAAGAAGTCAAAATCGACATAGCTTCAATTAATTACAGCTCGATTCATGACCTTCTCGGTTTTGTCTCCTTTTCTTCTCATCTGAGAAGAAGAATGTGGGTGAGACGTAGTTTCAGTAGGAGGTGTGGGTTCCTCATCCCGTGCGGCTTTCCGTCGAGAATGGATTGATCTATGTTGCATGTCGTATCGAGTGATTCATTCTCCTATATCTCAAAGGTATTGAATAGTCTATCAGACTCTTTGAGCTTTTCATCTTGAATGTTAATCTTATCACAATGAAGTGATTTGAGAGTTTCCCAAATTTCTTTGGCACTCTTAAGATGAACTACCCTTTCTACTTCTTCCTCGGGTAGAGAACAGTACAAGGCATAGACCGCTTGAGCGTTAAGTTTGTCATTTAGTCTTTCCTTATCTGTCCATAGCTCAATAGGCTTGTTGGGCATGGTGTAGCCTTTTACAACCAGTTCCCATAGATTGATATCCTTAGATCGTAGAAAGGATTTCATCCTTATCATCCAACCTTCAAACCAGTCTTTATTGGACCGAGGTGGTTTGTCTAAAGGTTGACCTACTTCTATGATGTTCCCTCTAGTCATTGCCATTGATATCAAAGAAATTGTGAAATTTCTTTGAAGAGCAACACAGCTCTGATACCAATTGTTGGCCCAGATATGTCCAAGAGGGGGGTGAATTGGACACTTAGACGACTTAGAAAATAATAACAATGGCAAAGATACAGTACAAAAAATAAACAATTATGCATAGTCAATTTATAGTGGTTCGGCTACTTGCCTACATCTACTACCTAACCTCCTTAGTTAGGATTTTAACCTTGTCACTAAGGGATTCCCTTACGGGTGAGAACCAAGCCGTTACACCTTTTCTCAACTTGCGGGTGTGAGAACAACCGTTACACTGCTCAGCTTACAGGTGTGAGACCAACCTATCTCAACTTACGGGTGTGAGAACTACCGTTTCTCAACTTACGGGTATGAGAACTATCGTTTCTCAACTTACAGGTGTGAGAAGACCTGACTTTGTTGAATATAAATATAAACTCAGTAGTTTATCTAACTATTGTTACAACCTTGATACAATATACAGAATATGAAATTGAATACAACTGTATCCTATGAACTATCTCTCAAATTACACTTTCAGCAAGAATGATATAAGTTAAAACAGTGTTGAACGATTTGAGTGAAAACAGTTTAAAGCATCAAATAGATTTTAAGATAAAGATAGAATGTTAGCTCAGTATGAAAACCTTTTGAGTACGTAAAGTCTCAAAGAAAAACTACTGTGAATACAGATCGACTTAAACGTTTTCTTGATCAGATAAAAATTCGACTAACTTTCAAAAAGTGTTTTAGCTCAGAGAATTTTCAGTGCTTAACAAATTGTTAAGTGTATGTATTTATAGACTTGTAGAGATGAAGTTGTTGTTCATTTGAATTTGAATTTCAAATATGAACGTTTACTCACAACAGCTAGAATATATCACGATAGTGGCAACTACACAATTCATGAATATTTTGTTTTTCTCCAGATACACGAATAAGGAAAGTTACAGAAGACGTGGTTCGTGAATCAGACAATATCTCTTACAAATACTGAAAATTGATTTTGTACGAAAAGTTGGCGAAAAATATGCACATGTCAGAAGAGTAAAAATATCATTTCTGTCGGTTTGTTCCTTTGAGGGCGCTCATAGAATATCAACGTCCTACTGAACATTGAAGTGAGGGCACTACTAAGTAGTAAGCGTCCTTACTTGCTTTGACAATTAAACGACTTAAAGCATAATGGCACTACTTCGCAGTAAGCGTCTTGCTTTGTTTTAAAACGCAAAACATATGAGGGTGTTACTCAAGAGTAAGCGTCCTGAACCATTAAAAACAGTTTCAAAACAATGTTTATGTGGCGACCCCGCGCCCCGGACCACCAGCCCCGCAGGGAATGGCATGCGGAATGCCGGGGCGGGACGCCCGGCGTAGGCATCTCCGACCACTCCTCAACTCCCGTGAGGTGGTTGAGACCCTACGAGCCTTATCTCAAACAACGACATAATATCAAAAGGTATTAAACAAAACTACCCACCGTATTAATCATCCAAGACAATAGATAATCCATAAAAATGAACCATAAATAAAATCATAATCCCTACAGTCCATTAAAATTGACATACACATAAAGTCCAAAATTGTGGGTACAAATAAAAACCGTCATATGCCCACATGGTCTATCTAACAAGTCACAACTCACCCATACTACAATGTGGTAAGTGTTATAATTACATAATTCAAAATATAATACTTCATAATTTAAAACACAGTTCAATCAAAATGCCTCTCAACTCACATCGAGGCCTTGGATTCTCTCGCAGGCAAGGCCCTCAAGATATAACTACTCCTTTGCCCTTATTCGGGACAGAAGGACCTAAAAGAGGAAAATGAGGGTGAGCCAACGGTGCCCAGTGAATAGAATTCAAATATGCTATCAATACTCATCAATAAATATCATGTATGCATGTCAATGTGTAGCATGATTAAAAGCTCATAACATATAGATATCAAGCATTTATAATAAGTTCGATGCAAGTAAAAGCTTATCAATTTGGATCCACATTCCACACGCATTGGGTTACTAGTGCACGTCTATTTCACCGTACCGTTGATCCCAATCGTGTTTATTTTGGGTTACTAGTGCACGTCTATTTCACCGTACCGTTGACCCCAATCTCTTCCTTTCCTAAAACCCTCCTATGACAAGGTTAAGTCCCCCTATTAGCCAGATAGATGGGCCCAACCAAAGTCATAAGGTTTTCTCAAATCAATGCATCATTCAAAACATTAGAACACATTCATGCTTTCAACATACAATATATAAGTGATATGATGACATAAAAGATATAATCATAAATGAAGTCTACTCACAACCAAGCCTCGCGAGAGTATTTAACCACACACGACCACCAAACCGAATCAACCCAATCAAGATCCTGAAACATACATCAATATCCTACCATACATCAATTTCTATGCTCAATCACATAGACATTACACATCAACCCTAAATTAGCCCACATATAAACAATAGGCCTAAATCCCATCTAATCCCATCATTCAACTCAAATCACATGACTTAGGCCTCTAATGCATAGTTCTCATACATAAACTATTCTATTAATCAAAAATACTGATTTTCAATTCCTTTAGGCATAAACATGCCCAAATTGGGTCACTTGATCACAAGTAGGCCTAACCCATGATATGGTCACAACCACCAAATCAGTAGCATAATCAACCCTAATCATGCTTAATTAAACATAAGTTGCATCAATTCAATGATTCTAGGCCAAAAGCATCAAAAGCCCTAAAATATGAAATTTTCCATACTTAGGTCATATTGTCGATTTACACTAGGTCACCATGTTCAGCCATGTATATCACTGATTTTGCATCATGGGTTCATCAACAATGACAACTAGGTCAACATAGTTGACATGCAAGCTATTTGGAAAGGTCTAAGTTCATATTCTAAATTTAGGTCTAATACAAGCAACCCTACCAATTCTTCATTTACTATTCTGTTCAGATGTATCAATATACCAACAGAAATATGTAATCACAAAATCAACCGTACAGATTGAAGTATATGAAGAAACAAACCTTCTGTCCAAATATCAGCCCAATCCAACGGTGGACCGAAAAGATAAGTATATTTGATGAACAAGTCTCTAATCAGACAATTTCTCCTTTCCTGCTGCAAATACTCAAACTCAGATGACTATATCACACAAAATACTAAACGAATAAACATCTCCCATTCTGAATACATAAGTATCAGTTATAAACTACATATCCAAATTTTATATCCATCCAACGGTAGATTGAGGAGATCTATAAGTTTGACCGAAACGGCACGAGAAATCCAGACTTTCTGACCAGCTTTGTTTCAGAGGTTAGATCTCTCCTAAAGAACCTATAATCAAGATCTCCACCGTTCAGAATGCAGAAATATCAGTTTTTCACTACGTACCCAAATTTTATATCCATCCAACGGTAGATTAAAGAGATCAAGAAGTTTGAGCGAAACGGCGCGAAAAATCCAGACTTTTCGACCAGCTTTGTTTGAGAGGTTAGATCTCTTAGACGAAACCTCTGATCAAGATCTCCACCGACCAGAATGAATAACCATAAGCTACGAACTTGATGAAAATGTCGCAGAGATCTTCCTCCTGCAACTCCCTCCTTCTTTCTCTTCTTCTTTCCTTTCTCTTCTTTTCTTTCTCTTCTTTTTTCCTTTCTCTCCACTCACCTCTTTCTAGCACTTCCTTGAGTCCCTCCTTGATTCTCTCCTTGATTCTCTCCTTGATTCCCTCCACTCATTCTAGCACTTCCTTGAGGGCATGGGACACTTGTCCACTTTCATGCACCAACCTTCACATGTGTTGGTCTCATACTACCCATACCAACCACATGTACTTTAACCAATTTCATGCTTCCATGTATTTTAGATGTCCAATCCATTTAATACACCAAATTTTCATTCTCATTTATCCTTTTATTCAATCAATCCTAACTCATATCAATTCATGGTTTAATGGGTCCATGCATAAATAATAACATATGCATTATAATTTAATTTAACATGACCCATATACAATTTATGATACACATATTTATATACATTATCAAGGATCAACTATACAAACATTAAACAACCATCAAACAAACACCAAACATATCAAGGCAACGCATAGAGTTTGGGCAAAGTGCAATTGGGTTATGGGCTATATGAAATAATTTTCGGGGCGTCACAGTTTAAGCGCGCTAACGAACAGTGAGCGTCCTGAAAGTTACTTAAGTTGATTCTAAAGATGAGGGAGCTCCTACACAAGTATCGTCCTAATAATTCATTCAACTTATAACTTATCAGCGTCCTTAAAGATAAAAGAAAATCTTTTAGCGAGCTGAAGCTAAATCAGCGTCCTGACATTCTCAAAGGTTGATAAGAGAAAGGTCACTATTAACAAGTAAGCGTCCTTATTAATCAGATCAATTCAACCTTGACTCATCAAGTCCAGGAGAGCGCTACTAAAATATTAGCGTCCTGAAAGACTTTATAAAATTGATTTTTGATTTCTCGATTAAAGCACGATAAAACCTAAAGTAACCGGATTAAATCAAGCATGCAACTAATCGATTAAAACATGCAGATGATAAGAATTTTGTTGAGAGTAAGTTGATTGATAGACCTTACAATCTAAGTACTGACAAACTTAGAACTTCATTTTTCTGTTCAATAGGCTTGTGATCTCAGTTCCTTGATCTTGATTCTTAATAAATCTGATACACTTGACAAGATCATTAGATAGACCAACTGGAGATATTTGGAATCATCAAAACCTTCATATCATGGGGTTCATTGAGATAACACCTACCAACGTGGAAACTCGCCTACTCGGTACCTCTGACCTAAAAGGGGGAGAAAATGAGAAAATGGGTTATCGTAAGGAGCACCGGAGTGGTGCCAGCCGAAGACCCTCCGATGCGTAAGTCAGACCTGAGGTGAGTCGAATGATTCACTATTACTAGAGTTGTGAATTCCTTACCTTGTCATTGAGAAGTGTGGAGTATTTATTGTGGTTGGGGTCTTTGGTCAGATTTGGTGGGTAGGCGTGTGTCCTGTCGTGACAGGAGCATAGCACCCTTGGTGGACGCCTATCATGCCACTATTAGCGTGTAGTATCCTTGGTGGGAGTATGTCATGCCGTGACTTATGCTCCTCTCTGCGCGACGCTTGCAACAGATCCCTTGAGATTCGTCTTTCCTTCTATTCTCTTTATGTGCTCAGCATGCCTACCTCATATTCCTTTATTCCCCCTGTCGTGGGTCAAGTTTCCTAGTTGGTGTTGTAGTTCACTCCTGGTCAGTACCACCGACCATATCTTACTTCTCCTTTCTAGATTTGACTAGGTTCGCCTGAGACATTATGACATTTGCTCGGTAGGTACTTACCAACGGTTGATTCCTATCTTCGGACGACAAGTAGCTCTTTGGTGAGCTGACTGGGCGCCAGCTCGGTGTCCCGATCTGAATTGTTCAACATCTGCACCCTAGGGTTTGAGTTCCCGTCTTAGTACAACCTGTGTCTTATGTTCTATCTCTTACTGTTAGGTGCTCACTTGTTTTGTTGTTTTCTTTTGCTTTTACTCAAAAAATAAAATAAAAAATAAAATGGTATCATACGGGAAACTATTGTATTTACTCAAAAAATAAAACGGTATCATATCATAGGGCAGCACAAAAATTTAATGTCTTACAATATTAAAATACAATTGTATTCCAAAAAAAATACACACACGCACGCACAATAGCTAAAATGTAGAAAAAGATAATGATAGCACATGGCAGCATAACCTTTAAAGGTTTACACTATTATATTATGTATTTTTTTTGTCAACATATGGTATGTTAGATTTCAAAAAAAAAAAAATGTTATGTTACATTCTACCCAAAACTTAAGTGTTGAGCTTGTTGGCTAATGTTATGTTATACAATGTTATTAAAAAATAGATTAGATGAGATGAGATAATCAAACGTATGAATTTAGGTTGCCTTTTATGGACCTAATTCTCCAGCCTAGAATGGCTTTGGGCCTGGCTTGGGCTTTCTAGTGCTGAAATCGGTCAGCTAAACCCCAGACGATTCTCCAAAACCCTTCTATAAATAAAACCATGTCAAAGACGAAAGAAAACAATTCAAAGTTTTGTTTTTTTATTACACAGTAGGAAGCGGTAGCACAGAAGAAACCAAGGCATTTCAAAATTTTCAGAACCCTACCTCTAATGAAGAAGAAGGTGGACTACCGTATCAGAACCTTGATAAAAAATGGCGTCAAGGTCATACATTGTTCAATGTTCGTCATCGTCGGCGACAATCTCGCGATGAGGTCTTCGTCTTATTCAACCGATTTTCTAGTCGTTCCTCCTCATGAGTTTATTTACTTTGTACTTAGACTGAAATCCTCCGCCTTCGTTGTTTTTAGATAGTTAATCTTCACTACATGCTCAATAAAGCTTCAACTAAGCCTCGACAAACATTGTTGTGGTGTTATAAGGACAAGCTAGAGATTAGCAGGTTTGTAGTTCTACTGGTTAGAACACATTTTTTGAGTTTCTTTGCTCTTGAAATAGAAAATACTTGTTCTTCGTTTAATAATATTAACTTTAATTCACAATCTTGTTCGAAGGATGTTTGTTCTGGCTATTGAATGTGTTGTCATGGTGCTGTCTAAAATTAAAACATATGTTTTCTACCTGTATTCTGCATATTTTCGTCACTTTTTGGTTTTTCTTGAGAATATGGGCAAAATAGTGGTGGTTGAGTGAAGGTCAGTTGCAAGTATTCTACTGGATGGTCGTTGCTGGCTCTATTTCTACATGCGCACCTCAATAACAAAATTGAAGTACATTTGCATTTTGACACTTTATTAGAAGAGTGCCTCCACCTGTCAAAACTAGCCTATGTAGAAAAGTAAAATATGCCTGAACTCTTATTTTTATCTTCATATTGTGGAAAAATTGAACTATTATATTTCCTAAAGGAGGTTGTGTGCGTGAATAAGCCATTGGATCAATATTTTTTGTCTCTATTTTTGGGGGTGTGTGTGTGTTTTTTTTTAGGTCAGCGGGTATTGGGGACTTACGTCTCCCTAATCCCTTTGAAGCACAGACATAAACGTTCAAGGACATTGTTGGCCAATAAGGTTTTGAACTCGAAACCTTCAGGGTAGGCGCGCTTGCACGCAACCACTAAACCAACCCACCGTTGGTTGGGTGTGTGTATGGTTTTGACTTTTGAAGTTATACCCATTTAAAAGATACAATTATCTATTTCGAATAGAGGGTATAGAAGTAGGCTTAGGCATGCCTAGTAATTGCATCAATCGTTCTTGGCAGTACATATACAGACGATTTCCACATGACACTTATACTCCTAAAATTCTCATCTTTATTTAGTCATTGTGCTCCAGTAATTGAATCTTCTGGATTTGCAGCCAAAGATTTTTCTAAAGGTTTCTCAAGGTTTTGATGAACATGTCTTTGCACTTCCTTTTGCCTACTTGACATGAAATGCATTTTATTTATCAAGGAGGAATTGCCTATCCTATCTTGAATGGTAATACTTTTTCTTTCTAGTCATAAAAAAAAGCGAGCAAAGCAAATTAAAAAGTTATTGCAAAGGGTTTACGCTTTTTGTTGAGACTAGTGGTTTAACATATTGCTTATACAAAGATTCAGAAAGAATTATTGGGAATACTTTTAGCATGTTCGTTCTCCAAGTATATTGTATTATCCTTCCTCTATTTGGTTGCATTTTTTCTTGATATTTACCCTATTGGCTTACATTGTTATCTAACCAAGGTTTGAAACTCCGACTTCGCCCGACACTTCGATATTTAAAAATCAGAATTAATTCGGAAAAGTTCGAAAAGTCTTGGAGAATTATTGTAAAAATTCGCCAACTCAGAGAAGTTTAAAGAATTTCTGTATAGATGGTAAAATATGCATAATTACTATTAGAAATGATGAAAACAAACATAAATAAATACTTTTCACATATAAAAGTATAAATATAATGGTTTGAAATATGTGTTTTTACATTAACAATGTTTATCGCACATCGCACATATTATGAATTTTATATTATTACTTGTATCTAACATTTTTTTTCTTTTTTTCAGGTCAAGAGATTTATGAAGGATTTAAGTTGAATTTTATATGCTTCAATTTCAAAGTGTTGAGAGTTGATAGACCATTTCCTAAAAGGACGAAGCAACATTTTTTTTAATTTAACCGCTATAGTTAGTAGCTCTCAAAGACTTACTTAAGTTGTAGTATCATTATTTGTACATTGTTTAAAATTAAGATTTTTTTATTTTCCATGAATATTTTTTAATGTAAAAGATTTCATGTATATTTATTAATTGTTTATAAAAGCTATACATTTAAAATTTGATTGTGGATATTTTGAATTATTATTATACTATTATATGTTATTGAAGAAATTGAATGCAAGCTAATTGACTGAAATTAGTTAAGATATAATGCATTTTCATTTTATTTAAAAAAAATAAAAAAAAAAAAGATACTAGTGCGAAGATTACACCATGAGACATACTCCACAAGCACAAGGAAAACAAAAGAAACAACGCCACCAAAATACAAAGTCGATAGACCAAAAGAACCCCATTACCTACCACCTCAAAGGACACCCCAGGCCCTACAAACAACCACTTCAGCTCCTACTCCAATCAAAGATAGAAAACCCACCACTCAAGTTAAAATATGCTACCCCAAGTACAAAGACTTAATAAGTACTTTACAAATACAGAACTATACCATGAAAGGATTACAATACACTAGAAGAGAAAAGAAAGTCTGGAAAACATTCTTGAAATGCTCTATTTTCAACAACAAAAATGAGGATTACAAGTGTTATTTATAGCAGAGCTTTTGAAGGGAAAATATCTAATTGCCTAACCATGGTTACTGTACAGCTGTCTAACTAAAGTTACCTACCTAACTAGCACTGATCAGCTAACTGTTAATAATTAATTGTCTTACATCCCCCCTCAAACATAGGAATCTGGAAATTTCCTAAGTTTGCAAGATAAAAAGAAACATAACACAAAGAACAACAGTAACTTATACGACTAGAGGAGAGATTGTCAACTTTCGTCGAACATTCTGAAATAACATGGCGGACAAAGGCTTCGTCAAGATGTCAACAACTTGGTCTGTAGCTGGAACATGTTGAACACGAAGTTGTTTGGCAAGCACCTTGTCACAAACAAAATACAAATCCAATTCAATGTGCTTTGTACGTGCATGTAAAACTGAGTTAGCCGATAGAGCCACGACACTGAAATTATCACACCAGATGATAAGTGCTCAAGACATGCCAATGTGAAGCTCACACAAAAGAGACTGCAGCCACAACAGTTCTGAAAAAGCATTTGCAAGACTTCGGTACTCTGCTTCAGTACTTGATCTTGACACAATGTGTTGCTTCTACGAGGACCATGACACCAAATTGTTACCTAAAAATACACAAAAACCCGAAATGCTCCTTGTCATCAGTATCACTACCCAATCGGCATCAGAAAAAGTAGTTAAATTGAGATGATGCGACTTTGTAAAGGTAAGACCTAATTCAAGAGAACCCTTAAGATATCTTAGAATTCGCTTGACAGCCCTCCAATGTGTATCGAATGGTTGTTGTATGAACTGACTGACTTTATTCACACAAAATGAAATTTCAGGTCTGGTAATCATAGTGTACTGCAATGCACCTACAATGTTTTTGTATTCAGTAACATTTTCAATAGGATCACCAACCGATGTAGACAAGGAAGTACCCGAGACCATAGGTGTGGGAAAGGAATTCGCATTCTCCATCTTTGCCTTTGCTAGAAGATCAAGAATATATTTCTTCTAAGAAAGATGAATACCATTGGACTGATGATGTACTTCAATACCCAAAAAATAGTTCAAATGACCCAAATCTTTAAGAGCAAAAATTGAGTCAAGATGCACAACAAGCTTGTCCACCACTGCTGTACTACTAGTAGTAACAATGATGTCATCGACATGGATAAGAAGAAACACACAAGAAGAGGAAGAAAACTTCATGAATATAGATTGATCAGCTTTAGAAGCAATATAGCCCATCTAACACAAACAATGCCATAGCTTATCAAACCAAGTCCGAGGAGCTTGTTTGAGCCCATAAATGGCTTTGTGCAACTCACATAGCATGTTCTCACCCTTTTCAAAACCATTGGGTTGTTTCATATATACTTCTTCACACAAATAACCATTCAAAAATGTGTTGTTGACATCCAATTGTCGTAAACACCATCCTCTAGCTAAAGCCACGGATAAGACAACCCGAATAGTAGTTAGTTTCACAACTGGGCTGAAAGTTTCCGAATAGTCAAATCCAGCTTGTTGCAAATAGCCCTTAGCCACTAGACATGCTTTATACCTGGCAATCGAGCCATCATAATTCTTCTTCAACTTAAAAATTTATTTACAACCAAAACACATTCCTATCACTTGGTGTTGGGACAAGAGACCAAGTGTGATTTTTCATCAAAGCCATATATTCGTCCTTCATTGCAGTGTTCCACTTGTCATGAGAAATAACATCTGGAACTTTGGTAGGTTCCTTGAAATCAAATTCAGCCGTAAGAACTTTCGATTTAAAAACACCAGCCTTTGCCCTTGTCACCATAGGATGTAGATTTTGAATTTGTGAGGAACTGGAAGCATGAGTAGAATTTGGGTGAGGACAATCATGTGAAGTATCACTCGAACCAACAGCAGGTGAGGTAGCTGCAGCTGAATTTGGTGGGGTAGCAGCAGAAGAAGATACTGTAGGGCAAACAACTATTTGAACTACAGGTGAGGTAGCTACAGTAGAACTGGTGACTTTATCAACCACAAAAGGAATTGAGGGAACACCTTCAGGTTAAATAGAAGAACTGACAAATACATTATGTATACTAGAAAATGGAAAGTAATTTTCATCAAATACAACATGTCTAGACACATATATTGCATCATCCGATGTCAAACATTTATATCCTTTGTGGCGTGGACTGTAGCCAACAAATGTGCAAGGAACTGATCTAAACTGCAACTTATTCACATTATAAGGTCTTGTATGAGGGAAACATTGACATCCAAAAACCTTAAGAAAATTATAATCAGGAGGAACATGAAATAAAGTTTCCATAAAAGTCTTCAAATGAAGAGGAATGCTTGGCAATCTATTAATAAGATAAACAACACACCCAAAAGCATCAGCCCAAAACACCAATGGCATACAAGCTTGAGCTAGAAGAGTAAGACCTAGTTCTACTATATGCCTATGCTTTCTCTCAACAATGTCATTTTGAGTTGATGTATAGGGACACGAGTTTCGAAATTCAATACCAAAAGATTTCAGTATACTATCAAGTCGAAAAAGCATCAATGAATGATACATAATAACGAAAACCACTCGAAGATAATAAGGGAGATGGTCCCTAAAAATCGGCTACAACGAGTTCCAATGGAGTAGTGTAAGTAGTATTTGAAGGTGTAAAAGGAAGCTTATGACATTGACCGACGTCCTTCTTCCTCTCCACTTTCAATTGAACCCCCTTGAAAATATTGATGTTCAATATAATTACAATATTGATGTCATGATATCATGCGGTAATAATAGTTTTTGTAAATATCAACAAACTTCTCGTACATATGTGGGTCAACTTTCGTTAATACTCCCAAGCGTGGATAAGCAAGATGTAATACCCTAGGATTGCACAAAAAAAATAAAAAAAATTCTTGTACCTGCTCGAACGTTCAGGCGCAACCCCCGAACGTTCAGGGGCCAAAAATCTATATATATAGAACCCTCCTCATTTCTCATTCCTCACACCAAATTACCTTCTCTTGTGATTTTCTTCTCCTTTCCACTCATTCTGAGTTTTTAGTCTTTTGAGACTCTCTGTTCGAGACTCTCAGTGCAGTGCGACGAAGTTCTGTCCGGAGAAAAGCGCCATATCTGAAAGAATAAGTTTTTATCTGAAAGTGGGGAACGAAACATAGGTTTGCGTGTTTTATAACTTTTATTAAAGTTTACGTTCAGTTATTATTATGTCTACCGTTCATTTACACAGCATTATTTTGTATAGCGTCCATACCGTCATACATATTCCTTTATAGTTGGAATTCATATATTACACTGTTGTAATGTCGGATTTGTGGTCAATCCAACTCAACTAGACTCGGTCTTGTCCTCAGTAACTTTAAATAGTGAACGGAAGGCAGCGGGCTGCTCTATGCGATTAGTATTTAAGTAGACCTAGTGTCTCACCTCTCAACTGGGGACTGATCTAGTTGGTCTTATTGAAAGCTATCAGCTTTTACAAGTAATACAGAATGTCCTAACCTTGCACGTCGTGATACCAGCCCTGATAAGGATCACCAGATGTTGCTAAAGTCAGTCTAAATGTTAAGTAAAGACCAGACCAGTAGACTAGACCAGTTCATGCATTAGCATCATACATATCACCACCTAGGGACGTATGTGATTTATGATTCATAGAATAGTTAGGAGTGAATGCTCGCTATTCATTATATTTCTCTGGAGAGGGACATACAATGAGAACCCGGCTACGCCTGGGGAGGGACATCTGTACGTGAATCCAGAGCATCGTTCCTGAGGAGGGACGTACAATGAGAACCTGGCTACGCCTGGGGAAGCGATGTACGTTCATCAAACCATTACGAGACGGTGTCATGCATACATACATATTGACTGATTATGATGCTTTAATGTGTATTTAAGATATTTAATTATGAAGTTTGTTTTATTAATTGTTATATTCACGAACTATTTTACCCACTGAGCGCGTTAAGCTCGTTCCATTGTTATCCAAATTTTCACAAGGAATTAGGGTGGACTGGGTGCAGGTTTATGGGGCCCACATTTTGTACCCTTTTGTATTATTCATTGGGGGTGTTAGGGAGAATGTTCCCCTAACTATTTCATGTACAAATTATATTCTGAAATAAATGAAATCAGACTTGTACTGCTTTATATTTCCGTTGCGTACTCTGTAATTACCATTGTTATAATTCCAAATGTGCGCCCCGTCCGCAAGTGTACCGCCGGTTTAGGCACGTCCGGGCGGGGTGTGACATTTAATGGTATCAGAGAGTACGGTCAACGGCCCGCCCAAGTCCACCAAATTAGGGGAAAAAAAACTTTATTAGATATATATATCTCTAGAACTATATATATATATATATATATATATGAATTATATATAGTTGAGAATTTTATTAAATATATATCTTGAAAACTATATAGTTTTATATAGTTTAGATTTAAATATATATAGTTAAGATTGATGAAAACTATATATATTGTTATGATTATATATATATATATATCTGTGTGTGTGTGTGTGTATATATGAGATATATATATACCATATTGCTAATGGAAAAATTTGGATGAAAAATTTTATTAGATATATATATCTCTAGAACTATATATATGTGGATTATATATAGTTGAGATTTATTAGATATATATATCTCTAGAATTATTGATCCACACGAACCCCAGACAGTTGCAGAGATCGCGGAGTCTAATGATTAGTTGTTCAATTCCCTTGCCAAAGAGTCATACACTCAATCGACGTACACCAACCTCCCAAACAATCATATTAAGCCATCTCTTGCCGGCCTTGGAAAGATTGTATACGGCAACATCTTGCCAGAAAGGGGGACTAGAGGCATTATGTCAAGGGCTCAACTTCTTATGTTATACTGCATAGAAAAGAAAATTAAGGTCTCCCTACCTCACATTATCATCCAACAAATGTTGAGGGTGATTCAAAACCCTCTAAGAAAGGAGTTCCTCGGCTACGGAGTCTTAATTATGAGGATGCTATACGAGGCAAACGTCAACACTTTTGATGGGACGTCAAAGCAGATCACTGAGCCGGTTACAGCATCCTCTATCTTCAAGACATATGGCACAAGGGGAGGGGTAACTGACGAGGAAGTATTCGGCACGACGTTAGAAAATGTCGAAAGAATGAGAGACAAACATGAACGTTGTCTTCAAAGAAGTCGACGCAAGATTCATGTCAGGGAAGTACCAAATAACGAGCCAAACCAGAATCCTACGCCAAACCCAACCCCGAATAATGATCCAACCAATCGACTATTCACTGAGGAAGATTTATTTGCCAACCTAAATCAACCTCAACCAAGTCAAGATAGACAAAGTACTCAAGCAAATCCACCAACCTGGAACGTGCCAACTCAAGGCGACACTTCGTACCAAAGGTTTCCAACTCCTGAGGTACTGTATCGGCCAGTTGCTGTGAACCAACAACAACAGTATTGGGCAGCACCAAATTTTGGAGGGCAGAACATCCCAATGAGCCCATTGTTCCAAAACTTTTCACCCCAAACAAATCCAAATATCCAAGGGGTTTCAGTTAGGGGATCCCCGTACAATCAAAACAACTACCCTTCACCTATGAGTCACCCGTACAATCAATACTTTCCACCAATGTTTACGGCCTACCCTCCACCTATGAGACAATCGACCCATCAACCACCAATGGGACAATCGACTAACCCATTTGAACAGTTAAATGTAATGGCATCCAGTATTGCTGAGACGAGAGAGACTCAAAATAATTTGTTAACGCGTATGCAAAACTTCGAAGAAGAACGAGCAAATTCTCAACCTTCTGGTAGTAGTCGTTTTGTACCTAGCAGGAGGTCTAGAAGGAGCGATAGTAGGCAGGAAAATCAAGATTGATTACTGGTATTGTAAACTTTTCTTTTATATATGAATGAGAATGTTTTGTTTAAGACTATCTTTGGTGGGCCGACTTACAACCAT
This sequence comes from Paratinospora sagittata, assembly GCA_035771175.1. Lineage (NCBI taxonomy): Eukaryota > Viridiplantae > Streptophyta > Magnoliopsida > Ranunculales > Menispermaceae > Paratinospora > Paratinospora sagittata. The sequence continues at coordinate 40,419,039 of CM069590.1, read as the reverse complement.
TCTTTCTTTTGTATCGCTAACTTTGTAGTGGTATGGGACACAACAAAATTGGAGGATACTAAATAAAATGTGGAACTAAGAAAACCCATGACCTTGTGTGAAAAGAAACATTTGGAGAAAGTTGAATTACTAACATTATCACTAAGTTTACACGGTATAGGATGATTAAACTTGGAAGATACTATTAGTGAACTACTATTCAGCCGATGTTTTTAGAGACTGTGTTCATACAACTTAACTTGGTTAACACCCTTATTACCAAAGTCATGTGGTATGGGACACACAAACTTGGATAATAATCAAAAATACTAAGAGTAAGAGTTTGAATACATAAGAATGCGATAGAACGTTAGATCAGGATATTTACCGAGGCAAATCTTAGAATTCTTATGACTCGTATGGATTTTCAATGAAATATATATGTATGTTAACAAAAACCAGAACCAAATCATTTGAAATACTTGCAAAGTTTTATACTTATTATATAAACATTCTAAACTTGTTTTTACACCATGGCCAAACATACGAGGCACATAAAGTTCTTTGATTCCTCAACAAAAACCTCACACTATACTTAAAAAAATAGGTGATTTTAATATTGCAGTACTCTCGAAATTGTTGCTGAGCATACTATACTTGGCTACAGTTCCTAAATCTTGGTTTTATTTTCTCCTTGCCAGTGAGAAAATGCAAACCAGGAAGAGAGGAAAGCCACGTACTGTCCGTTCAGGAGTGGAGGCACCTCCTGAGATTCAGGAATCGCCGCCACCGACACTGCCACTACATCTGGGCAGGCAATACCACCCCCACCCGCACGCTTTGCCATGCCTTCAAGCATGGAAACCTTCTTCGCCGAATTTATTGAGGCGATGAAAGCCACTTTTCAAATGGCCTTTCGTGAGACCACGGCCAGTCAAGTTGCCACGGTTTAGGCACCTGTAAGATTTGGGTCGGAATCTCAAACCGATCAGATTACTAAGTACAAGAGGCTACAACCTCTTACTTTTGATGACACCATTGATGCTGATGAGGTGCAAAAGTGGCTGGATGAGTCAAAGAAGGCTCTTGATGCAATGGGAGTCGATGAGACTCAAAAAATTCCACCAGCGACCAACCAACTTGTTGGTGGGGCAAACACATGGTGGATAACAGTGAAAGAGGACCCAAGGGTCAACATAGTAGTTATGACTTGGCAACAGTTCGAGTCACTATTTATTGATGAGTATTTTCCCGGCGCTGTAAAGAGGCAGAAGCGCCAGGAATTCACTAAAATATACCAAGGCAGCATGACCGTCAAAGAATATGCTGGCAAGTTCAAAGAATTATCGGTCTACTCTCTCTCCACCATCTCAATGGAGCAAGATAAGACTGAGAAATTCTATAATGGCCTTCACGCTGATATTCGACAAGCCTTTTCGATCTTGGATCTCAAGATTTACAAGGAGGTTGTTGACAAGGCCATGAGCTTTGAGCAAGAGAAGATCATGCAGGAGCAGAGAATGAATAAGGAAAAATGGCCTGCAACATTTTCCCAACAGGGCTCGCAACAAGGCAACAAGAAGAAGCCCTACTATAATCAAAACCCAGCCCTCCCAGCCCTTGTTTCGAAGAATGAGGCCACAACACCTGCGGCTGAACCTTCTAACCCTAACCATCAGGTCTTCGAAATCATGGCCACGGAGGTCGTTATGGAAGGGGTGGCCGTAGAAAAGGCAATGGCAGAGGTGGTGGTCAACACCACAATCAGCATGGCCAGCAGAACAATCAGCATGACCAGCAAAACAATCAACAGTACAGGCCGACATGTTACAACTGCGGCCAGCAGGGCCACGTAAGATATGCCTGTCCACACCTGCAGCAACCTATTCCCGTTGTTCCAGTCCAACAAGCACCACCTGCAGCTAATGCTCAACCAAGACAGAACCAGCAAAATCAGGGACAACGGAACCAGGGCAGAGCGTTTGCCATCGCTCAACAACCCCTCCCACACAACAATGAAATCGAAGGTACCTTTCCTTTGTTCAATACAATGGTACATGTTTTGTTTGATTCAGGTGCTACGCATTCTTTTATATCGTCGGCATTGGTAAGACATTTAGGCCTGCATCCTGAACCCACATACATCATACTCCATGTCACATCACCGTTCAAATCTGGTACTGACGTGAATTTGCAGTGTTCTCGATGTGAGCTTCGAATGTCAGAACATATAATATATGCAGACCTTTTTGTGATGGACATTGAAGACTTCGACATCATCCTTGGCATGGACTGGCTAGCACCACTGAATGCAAAGATCGAATGTATGAGGAAGCAAGTTTAGTTAGCCTTGCCTACAGGAGAGTTTGTCAAGATTCAGGGAACAAGGAAATGGATACACAAATCAACAGTTGCACTTCTCAAGGCACAACTTCGAGCTCTATCCCTTGGTGATGAAAATGAATCACTAGCACTGTACCTTCTCGAAGTACACGATGTTCCGGTCATATAAGAATTCCCAACAATATTTCTAAATGACCTTCCTGGTCTACCTCCAGTTAGGGAATTCGATTTTGAAATCAACCTCATACCTGGGACAGGGCCTATCTCAATTCCACCATACAGAATGTCAAATGTCGAGCTGGTCGAATTAGACAAACAACTGAAGGAATTAGAGAGTAATGGCTTCATCAGAAAGAGTTCATCACCCCGGGGCGCTTCAGTTCTGTTCGTTCGCAAAAAGGATGGTTCGTTACGACTTTGCATAGACTATCGCAAGCTCAATAACGTCACCATTAAGAACAGATACCCATTGCCCAGGATCGATGACCTGTTCGACCAACATAGAGATGCCAAATACTTCTTTAAGATTGATTTACGGTCCGGTTATCACCAACTCCGGATCCGAGAGTCGGACATTACCAAGATGGCATTCAGAACTCGGTACGGTCACCACGAGTTCTTGGTCATGTCGTTCGGCCTAACAAATGCACCTGCTGCATTCATGGATTTGATGAATCGCATTTTCAGGTTATCCTTAGATCGATTTGTGGTGGTTTTTGTAGACGACATCTTGATATATTCCTCAACTGAGGAAGACTATAAGATACATTTGAAGATAGTCCTCCAGACCTTGAGAAGCCACCAGCTGTATGCAAAGTTCAGTAAGTGCGAATTTTGGGCGAAGTGAGTTCAATTGCTAGGCCATGTGGTTTCAGGCAATGGCATTGAGGTAGATCCTTCTAAGGTTGAAGAAGTTTTAAACTGGAAGCAGCCTACCACTGTTACTCAGATCAGGAGTTTTCTTGGTTTGGCTGGCTATTACAGATGCTTCATCAAGGACTTCTCAAAGATTGTTGAACCTATGACCAAGCTCACTCGAAAAGACGTGCGATTCATCTGGAATCCCTCCTATGAAGCATCATTTCAGGAATTGAAGAAACGCCTCACGACAGCACCTGTACTTATCACTCCAAGAAATGCAATTGGATTTCCATTATACACCGACGCCTCTCTCCAAGGCTTAGGTGTTGTATTAATGCAAGAAGGCCAAGTTGTTGCATATGCCTCGAGGCAACTAAAGATTCATGAGGATAATTACCCAACACATTACTTGGAACTTGCAGCTGTAGTATTTGCACTGAAATTATGGCGTCATTACCTATACGGTGAACGGTTCGAGGTCTTCTCAGATCACAAGAGTCTTAAGTACATATACACTCAGAGAGACCTAAACCTCTGCCAAAGACGATGGTTGGAATTTTTGAAAGATTATGACTTTCAACTCCAGTACCATCCCGGAAAGGCCAATGTTGTGGTTGATGTCCTGAGAAAAAAATCTTATGTTGCTTGTACTCTTAACTATGAAATGGGGAAGTTGGCTACCGAGATGGAGAACTTTAGCTACAACTGATCGGAGAGGGACCAAGATCACGACTTTCTCAATTATCAACCAACTCGGAGCTACTTCGAAAGATTTCAGCAACTCAAGCCAATGAACCTATGTTAATGGAGAAACGAGAACTTCTACTCAGCGGATAAGACCTTCCTCACTGGTTGGTCTCTGAAGACAGAGCCGTTTTCTAATAAAAACATCTCTGTCTACCGAACGATCCTGAGGTTCAAAAAGAAGTGCTCACTGAGATGCACTGTTCGAGGTTCGCTATGCATCCTAGGGGTGACAAGATGTACAAGGATGTCAAGCGACAATTCTGGTTTTCTGGGATGAAGAAGGCGATTGTAGACTTCGTTGCTCGGTGTCTCGTTTGCCAGCAAGTTAAGGCAAAATGAAGACTTCCCTCTGGTCTCCTCCAGCTGTTACCTATTGGAGAATGGAAGTAGGAGAACATCGCAATGGATTTTGTTACGGCCTTTCCTCGAAATAATAAAGGGCAAGATGCTATCTGGGGTTATCATTGAAAGACTTATAAAGTCTGCACACTTTTTGCCAATAAAGTTCACGGATAACCCCACCAAACTTGACGAACTATATGAAAGAGAGATCGTACGCCTTCATGGAATACCACTCATGATCGCCTTTGATCGAGACCCTCGATTCACATCAAAGTTTTGGCAAAGCTTTCAGAGTTGAATGGGCTCTAAGATCACTATGAGCACAGCCATTCACCATCAGACTGATGGACAGTCAAAGCGTCTTATTCAACTCTTAGAAGACATGTTACGGTGTTGCATTTTGGACTTTAATGATGGATGGGCAAAGTACTTACATTTAGCTGAGTTTGCATACAACAACAGCTACCAAACTAGTATCGGCATGGCACCGTACGAGGCTCTCTATGGTCGCCCTTGCAGATCTCTGGTATGCTGGTTAGATATGGCAGATTGACCACAGTTGGGGCCTGAACTAGTTCAAGAGACTTCTGAGAAGATCACACTAGTAAACGAGCGACTTCGTGTTGCACAAAGTCGATAGAAGAGCTATGCTGACAAGCAGTGGCAGCCTCTAGAATTTGATAAGGGGGACTTCGTTTTTCTAAAAGTTCAGCCCACAAGAGGTGTCAAACGCTTTGGGATCAAAGGAAAGATCTCCACACGGTATATCGGTCCATTTCAAATCATTGAACGTATTGGCAAACTTGTTTATCGTCTGTCCCTTCCATCATCCATGTCTACGGTTCGAGACGTTTTCCACGTATCCATGCTTCGAAAGTATCATACTGATCCTTCGCATATCATCCATCTAGTCGAGGTTCGCGTTGAGGAAGGAAATAGGTATCAGGAGAGAGCGATACAGATTTTGGATAGAAATACTCAAGGACTAAGGCGACGTCGCATACCACTTGTGAAGGTGTTTTGGGATCACCACAAAGTCGATGAAGCAACATGGGAACTAGAAGCAACAATTAAACAGAAATACCTTGAATTGTTTTCTAGTAATAACTGATGATGTGATACATTGTAATATTTCACTTATCAATAAAATGATGAAACTATGTTTATACGTATCTTAATACATCGTTTCATTTGAATAACTATGCAGATGTCTGAACATAATATCAATGCATATGGTAATGCACACACGCAGTGGCCTCCTTGGCAACCTGTGGCGACTACTTCAGGATCTGAGTCAAGTCACAACTACTTTGCATCACCAACTCCCTCGCCACACAGACAGCGATCCTTATCGCCAGAGCGTGCATGGCTTTTTCGTAACAATTTTGCCCAAAACAATCCCGTGCCCTCATCTTGGCAGGATCTTCTACCAAAATTGTCAGGCGGCCTGATTCGAGCAACAGCATGAAAAGGCATTCCACCGCTCAATCTACCTCCCCTCAAACGATGTAACCAACGCCCTACACCACCATCTGTTAAGCAAAGGTTGGAATCTTCTGAGGACGAATCCGACCCCATTTGCTCTCTATGGTTTCATGATGTTGAGGATTCCACCGACCACAGCGCCATTCAGGGACCATACATGACCTACCCTGAACTAGCAAACGATGACGCAGGCAGTGAATCTCAAGCTCATAACCATCATGACTACTTCAATTGATTTCGAGGGCGAAATCCTTTTAAGGGGGGTAGAGCGTAATACCCTAGGATTGCACAAAAAAAAAATTGGGTACTTGCCCGAACGTTCAGGCGCCAAAAATCTCAATATAAGGAACCCTCCTCATTTCTCAATCCTCACACCAAATCACCTTCTCTTGTGAGTTTCTTCTCCTTTCCACTCATTCTGAGTTTTTAGTCTTTCGAGACTCTCTGTTCGAGACTCTCAGTGCGGTGCGACGAAATTCTGTCCGGAGAAAAGCGCCAAATCTGAAAGAAGAAGTTTTTATTTGAAGGTGGGGAACGAAACATAGGTTTTCATGTTTTATAACTTTTATTAAAGTTTACGTTCAGTTATTATTATGTCTACCATTCATTTACACAGCATTACTTCGTGTAATGTCCATATCGTCATACTTATGCCTGTATAGTTGGAATTCAAATATTACACTGTTGTAATGTCGGATTTGTGGTCAATCTGACCTAACTAGACTCGGTCTTGTCCTCAGTAACTTTAAATAGTGAACGGGAGGCAGCGGGCTGCTCTAGGTGATTGGTATTTAAGCAGACCTAGTGTCTCACCTCTCAACTGGGGACTGATATAGTTGGTCTTATTGAAAGCTATCACCTTATACAAGTAATACTGAATGTCCTAACCTTGTACTTCGTGATACCAACCCTGATAAGGATCACCAGATGTTACTAAAGTCAGTCTAAATGTTAAGTAAAGCCCAGACCAGTAGACTAGACCAGTTCATGCATTAGCATCATACATATCACCACCTAGGGACGTATGTGGTTTATGATTCATAGAATAGTTAGGAGCGAATGCTCGCTATTCATTATATTTCTCTGGAAAGGGACATACAATGAGAACCCAGCTACGCCTGGGGAGGGATAACTGTATGTGAATCCAGAGCATCGTTCCTGAGGAGGGACGTACAATGAGAACCTGGCTACGCCTGGGGAAGGACATCTGTACATGAACTCAGGCGATGTACGTTCATCAAACCATTACGAGACGGTGTCATGCATACATACATATTGACTGATTATGATGCTTTGATGTGTATTTAAGATATTTAATTATGAAGTTTGTTTTATTAATTGTTATATTCACGAACTATTTTACCCACTGAGCGCGTTAAGCTAATTCCATTATTATCCAAATTTTCACAGGAAATTAGGGTGGACTGGGTGCAGGTTTATGGGGCTCACATTTTGTACCCTTTGTATTATTCATTGGGGGTGTTAGGGAGAATGTTCCCCTAACCATTTCATGTACAAATTATATTCTGAAATAAATGAAATTAGACTTGTGCTATTTTATATTTTCGTTGCGTACTCTGTTATTACCATTGTTATAATTCCAAATGCGCGCCCCGTTCGCGAGTGTACCGCCTGTTTAGGCCGTCCGGGCAGGGTGTGACACAAGATCACAATGAAAATCTCTTTCATGAGAATATGTATATGGTTGTGGGTTAAGTGAGTGAACATATGAAGAGTCTGATGAACCAACACCTTGATATTCAATCCATCTGGTAGGCTTTACGACACCTTAGTTGTGATCATGAGAATAGTCACTTTGATACTCATGGGGCAAGACCCATCCAGTTTGTCTTACATTATGGGACATTGATGTACTTTCAGAAGAATTGTTGCCTTGATATTCATCTGGCATTATCCACCCAGTTGGCTTGATACTAATATTTTCTTGTTGATTCCAACTATAGCTCCCATGAGATGACATGGCTTCATTATTATCATATTCTTGTTGTTGATATCTTGGGTAGCTATATGATGATGATGATAATGATATGGCTTCAGTGTCACCTTCGATGCTCATGCTTCCCATAGCCAATTCAATATTATGAATATTTGTATGTTTTGATCCAGACATATGACCACGCATTTTACGTCCATATGTTTGTTCGTGCATTGATGATGGGTGAGATCCATGGTCAGCATCCTGCGTAGAATGATCATAGTGACTCTCTCCAGTAAATGGACTAATTTGTACCTGGCTTTGTTGTTGCCTTTCACCCTGACTCCATTGTTGTGATGCTCCACCACCCACATTATCGCCATCGCCATCATTTTTATCATCGTCATCATCATCGTCATCTAGGGCTTCTGTAGAGCCATCATCATGGCCATCATTGTTGTTGTCATCATTGTCTTTATCAGCCTCACTATCACTAATTGATGATATTGAATACCCTGTTGCTGGGACATTAACTTCTGTGGCCATAAATTCATCAACATCAACACCCATCTCTGTTGTAATGTACAGACTTAGTCTACCACTTGGTTCATCCATCAAAGGTTGATTTGCATCCTTAACCCACTCATACAAGGGATTCTCATCTCCTTCTTCTAAAAAGATTTTTGTCAAATCAATGGGATCTTGAGAAAGACCAAGTTCCGTATTTGTCCTTATATTTTTTGCATGAAGTCTCATGTTATAGTGAACAAACACTAACTTTTACAACCTTTCGTGCCCTAACCTATTTCTTTGTTTGGTGTGAATCAATCTAAAAGTACTCCAATTTCTTTCACACCCTGAAGAAGATGCAGTTTGTGACAATATTTCTACAGCAAGTATCCTTAAATTAGGGGCGGAGCTCCCATATAAATTCCACCATTCAACTGCCCAAAAAAAAAAGAAACAAAAAAAAATTAGAATTTAAAAAAAAAATTTATGATATTAAAACATATAATATTATTTTATCACCTGGATGCGTATTTTTTATTTCACTTTGAGTTGCTGGTGACCAAATGATCCCACTACATCTCGGAAGAATTTTAACTACAAAGAATAAATATACACCATATAAACCTCAATTAAAGAAGATATGACGTACTATATAGTTATAAAATTATAATGTATTCATACTTACTTCACTTAATGCTTGCACTTGTTTACCACCTTCAGACAATAATTTTGCAACGACTTGGTTTAATGCATCTAGCAAATCTGAACTTGTTCCAATCTAATGCTTATATTGATACAGAGGGTTCAAGAAATATGCTGAAAATATTAACAAATATAGTTAATCACATTAATTTATAATATAAAATTTAATATGTTATAAAAAAAAATTTCAATAATATTCCTGCTTAGTGGAGTGGTGACAGAGTTGGCTCTAGCATCTTCCTTCAACAATTTTTAGAATCCATTTGTATAAACGAGGAGCTGCAGCTTTGATTGTTTCCTTCATTAACATTATGGCTTCATAAAATGATCCCATTGTCGGTGTTTTTTCTCCATCGACCATCCACAACAATTTTACAATAGGATCTAAAGAGTTCACTACAAGCCTTGCATCATCCCAAAAACTCGTTTTAGCCACTATTTCTTCAACCTCTCTCGCTTTTAAAGTTCTATTATAAGCATAGTTTGTTCATTCTCTCGATGCAAACATTTCTTTTAAACCATGTTTTTTTTCAAGAATGTTTCTTAAAGCAATATAGTTGGTGGCAAATCGAGTGATCCCTGGATGAATTATGTCACTACCACATTTTTCTCTCATTAAGGTCAGCACCCAATGATGATTATAAATATAATTTATGATTTTCCTGGCTTAATCAACAACTTTTCTAATCGACTCCTGATTTCCAATATCTTTTAGCATCAGATCGATGCAATGTGCAGCACAAGGTGTCCAAAAGAGATTGTATCTCTCCATCATTTTCTTTCCTGCCTTTACAAATGTCGATTAATTGTCCGTGACTATTGGACAACGTATTCTTTCCCTATGCTCTTCACAACATTATTCATTAACTAATAAATGAATTTTGCATCTTTTTTCTGCTGAGACATCAAGTGATTTATGGAAAATTGTTTTTCCATCACAGTATACCATAAAATTTATTATTAACAATTTAGTTGGCCAAGTCCAACCATCACACATTACTGTCATACCATATTGTGACCAACTTTTCTTCAGTGTTTTAATATAGTCTTGCAGTTCATTATACTCATCATAAAGTAATCCATGCATAAGCTCATATGTTGAAGGCCCCTTGAAACCTGGTCCACACCTTGCAATTTCATTGATGGTTGGTTTGTAATATGGATTGTCGGTAGCAACAATTGCTAGGATACTGCTATAGAAAAAAAAATATATATCATTTTGTTTAAACTTTTTTTCACCCTTCCACCCCCAAAAGCTTCTCTAAGCTTTTTTTTATCTAGAACTGGGTCTGGAAAACATCTTAGGATCTAACGGGGGACCCGGTTGCCTTGCACTTGTTGTGCGCAAAAGGCCACCCCCACGCTTTTGTTGCCCTTGTGGGTCTTGCCTGATATTATCACGTCGTGATGAACTACCTTTTACCTCTTGAAATGATGAATCAAAGTCTTCTCTCATCATATTCATTCTTCATTGTTGTGCACCATCCCATCGATCAGCCATAGAGTTTCTTACTACTAATCTATGTTGCTCCTTTTCCTAGTCTGTCGTACAATCAGGAGGATAGCCAATGTTTGAATCATCATCATCATAGCTACAAAGCTTCTGTAAATGCTTATATTTTCTTTTCCTTTTCAATCTTTTATTGTACCTTTCCACGTAGGGACAATTGTATTTCTTCTCTAAAGTTTCTAGGACATTGCGTACATTTTGTTACATTTTTGAAGCCATCTGGTAGGTGTTGTTTCAATCTAGTGACTCCACTTGATTTGTTCACGTGATTACAATATATACATCTTGATATTTGCCTACTCCCATCAACATGATCTTCGTGGCTCCATCCAATATCGAGTCCTTTTTGAGGTTCAGGATTTATATTGAAACTAAATAAGCACAAATTCTTCAACCTGTATGTAGTCCAATTTCAGCAAAGTAATGTTAATATAAAACATGTTAATACAAATCATATCATTTATATTTATATACTATATAAATATATAGTATATAAATATATATATATATATATAATATAATATAACATAATACAACGTACTAATAATAAAACCATGTCAGAGACAAACGAAAACAATTCAAAGTTTTGTTTTTTTATTACATAGTAGGAAGCGGTAGCACTGACGAAACCAAGGCATTTCAAAATTTTCAGAACCCTACCACTCCAATGAAGAAGAAGGTGGACGACCGTATCAAAACTTTGATCGAAAATCGCGTGAAGGTCTGACATCGTTCAATGTTCGTCGTAGTCGGCGACAAATCTCGCGACCAGGTCTTCTTCTTATTCAATCAATTTTCCAATCGTTCCTCAGCATGAGTTTATTTACTTTGTACTTAGACTGAAATCCTCCTCGTTCGTTGTTTTCAGATAGTTAATCTTCACTACATGCTCAATAAAGCTTCAACTAAGCCTCGACTGACATTGTTGTGGTGTTATAAGGACAAGTTAGATATTAGCAGGTTTGTAGTTCTACTGGTTAGAACACATTTTTTGAGTTTTTTTGCTCTTGAAATAGAAAATACTTGCTCATCATTTAATGGTATTAACTTGAATTCACAATCCTGTTCGAACGATGTTTGTTCTGGCTATTGAATGTCCTTTCATCGTGTTGTCTAAAATTAAAACACATGTTTTTTATCTATATTCTGCATATTTTCATCGCTTTTTGGTTTTTCTTGAGAATATGGGCAACATAGTGGTGGTTGAGTGAAGGTCAGTTGGCAAGTATTCTACTGGATGGTCGTTGTTGGCTCTATTTCTACAGGCGCAACGCATTGAAAAAATTGAAGTATATTTGCATTTTGATACTTTATTAAAAGAGTACCTCCTACTGTCAAAACTAGCCTCTGTAGAAAAGTCAAATATGCCTAAACTCTTATCTTTGTCTTCATATTGTGGAAAAATTACACTATTTTGTTTCTTAAAGGAGGTTGGGTGTGCGCGAATAAGCCATTAGATCAGTGATTTTTATTTTTATGTCTGGGTGTGTGTTTTTTTTTCTTTTTTTCCTTTTGTTTTTGAGGTTAGCGGGTATTGGAAACTTATGTCCCTCTAATCCCTTTGGAGCACAGTCATAAATGCTCAAGGACATCGTTAGCCAACAAGGTCTTGAACTTGAAACCTTCAGGGTAGGCGCGCTTGCACGCAACTACTAAACCAATCCACCGTTGGTTAGGTGTGTGTATGGTTTCGACTTTTGAAGTTATACCCATTTAAAGGGGGTTTTTCTTGAAATTACCATTGATTAACTTTTATTTTGAAATCTACCGTAAGGGTAGATCTCATTTTTTTCACGTTTTTCGTTAAGAAGCGCCTTTTGAAAAGGTGCCTCTAACCCAACATAAAAAAAAAAATGTATTGTAGCCTATAATATTATTTGTATAAAACTTGTCATGTTACAGAAGCGACTCTTAAAGTCTTTTTTTCAATAGACGACTCTTAGAGTCACCTTTTCAAAAGGCGCTTCTTAACGAAAAACATAAAAAAAAGGAGATCTACCTTGTTGGACTCAGTCGACGATTGTTGACCGGTCCAAGTAGGGTAGATTCCAAAATTATTATTGGTACATAACAAATTTCAAAATAAAAACTTAATCAATGATAATTTCATAAAAAACCCCATTTAAAAGAAACAATTATGTATTACGGGTATAAAAGTAGGCTTAGGCATGCCTAGTCATTGCATCAATCGTTCTTTGTAGTACATATACAGACCATTTCCACATGACACTTACACTCCTAAAATTTTCAACTTTATTTAGTCATTGTGCTCCAGTAATTGAATCTTCCGGATTTGCAGCCTTAGATTTTTCTAAAGGTTTCTCAAGTTTTTGATAAACACGTCATTGCACTTCCTTTTGCCTATTTGACATGAAATGCATTTTATTTAGCAAGGAGGAATTGCGTATCCTATCTTGACTGGTAATACTTTTTCTTTCTGGTCATAAAAAAAAGTGAGCAAAGCAAATTAAAAAGTTAATGCAGAGGGGGTAGCTCGATCCTTCAAAGGTTGATGTGTTTACCCTTTTTGTTGAGACTGGGGGTTTAACATATTGCTTATACAAAGATTCAGAAAGAATTCTTTCTCATTCATTAAACATATTTAAAATTAATGCTACATTATTAAATATTTACACAAATAAAATATTTTTATAGTGGTTATTCTAATAATCTTGATCTATATCAACATCTTCTAAATTAATATTATACATCTATCAAAACAAAAATACATAAACTACTAAAGTAAATGAAGTATTTTACTAATGTTAATTAAACATATTTAAAATTAATGTTACATTTTATTTATTTTTTGTTTATAAATTAATGTTACATTATTAAATATTTACACTAATAAAATATTTTAATTATGTTGATCTATATTAACATTAATTTACTTACACTAAAAAATTATTTTTATAATGTTGATTTTAATAATCTTGATCTATATCAACATGTTCTAAATTAATGTTATACATCTAACAAAAATAATAATAATAAATTACTAAAGTAAATGAAGTATTTTACTTGTCACGACCCCCTTTGTAGAGTGACGTCATGACCGGCACAAAATACCATATACATTATACCTAGACGTATACGATACTCTATCAGCCTGATCCTTTAAGACAATACTCAAATACAAAATCACATATGAATTAACATCATCCATTTCACATCATCTCACATACATCTAACAATATGTGACCATTCATATACACAAAACACGATCCATTTTTCACTTTATTTCTTTTCTTTCTTATTTCTTTCTTACAAGACTTATATACATCTAAGTCTCCAAAAAATTCATTCACATGTACCATTTTTGGCGCCTGAACGTTCTGGCATTGCGCCTAAACGTTCTGGCATGCGCCTGAACGTTATGGCATTGTGCCTGAACGTTCTGGCATGCGCCTGAACGTTCTGTCATGCGCCTGAACGTTCTGGCATGCGCCTGAACGTTCGGGCGTTGCCCAAATAGTAAATTAATTTTTTATTTTTTTTTTTATTTTTATTTTTTTGTGAAATACAGAGTATTACATATATATTTATATATATCCAAAAATAAAAGTGTATACCCATTTCCTAAAACAAACAACATACTCACATAGCAAAACGCAAGCTCAACTCTCTGGAGCTTTGCCCTTGCCCTTGCCCTTGTGATCTATACTTGCAATAAAAAGGGAGTGGGGTGAGCTATAGCAAGCTCAGTGAGTAATCTAATATTGGATTTACATATGCATCAATAGAAAACATGGCATTGAAAGCATCATTATAAATTCATGCAATCAATGTAATTATCAATACATGATTTAAATATTTTTCTCGCCTCTCTATACATATTATATAATGCATAAAGATAAAATCTTCTCCCTCAGGTAAGTAAATGAATTTGTATCCATATTATGCATTTATAAGGAGAATTCATCTTAAAAAACCATCCTCTCGTCAACAAACTTCCCTCCTTGAAAATGATCACATACTTTCCTTACTACGGGTAAGTCTAAGTATGTTCGATTTTCAAATCAAAGAGTTTAAATGCATAGGTTAAACAATGCAAACTGGAAGCAATCAAACATGTTTATAATCATCGAAACAAAGTTTATTTAATACAATGTCATACATAAGAACCAAATTAGAAATACTCACAATTACAGGATTTGTCTAAGTCCACAGCACACAACACTATACTTAGTCAAATTCTATTAATTATAACAGCACATTCATATCCCTTGCTTGTTGTCCATTCACAACAACTCACTGCAATTTCACATTACACACACAAAAAACATAATTTCCAAGTATAGAATTCAGTCAATAAATCATTAAACCATCCACAATTTATCATTAAATCAACTCACCAATGCATTCCCAGCACACTCTGTAATACCCTGTATTTCACAAAAAATAAAAAAAATAAAAAAATAAAAAATAATTTGGGCATATGTGCTTGGACTTTTTTTTGTGAAATACAGGGTATTACACACTCAATTTCCAGCACATGTAGTACACTTGTGCTTAACACCAAACCAAAATTTATTCAATTTTGTACCTCAAATCTCTGTAATTCATCCACACCAATGTTTCAAGATCAGTTTCCAACGATTAAATACCATTAAACACCAAAGATCAGTCACTGAAAATTAGTGTTTTACACATCAAAACACTCACCAATGGACAAGGATTCAACCCACCATGGTTTAAGCTTCCAATTCACTTAATTCCATTCCAGAACATCCATTCACCAGCTTCAACTCCAACCATGAAACCATTTGCATGTTACTTATGACAAGCAAGATGAAGAAAAGAATCCATTAATGAAACTTTTGCATAAAAAATAAGAGACGTCACCTTCATTCGGAGCTCCAGGATCCTCTTCTTCCTTAACACTCTCTCTCTGCAACCTTCAATTTAGTTTCTCATTTCAGCAACTTCATTTGATCTATCTTCAACCAGCAACTTAATTTGATAGTGCCAACAAGTCTGTTTAGATCTTGCCAGCAAATCAAAACGTGGCTACACCATCTTGCCAGCAAGCTATTTCTGAAGAAAAATGGTTGAAATTGGTCGTGCCACCTATTTCAAACCATGCACAAACCGCCTCACCCAATTTTATTTTAAAAAAGTTTCAGGCCCACCAAAGAGCGCGCTTCTCCCGTGTTAAAAAAAATCTGGATTTCTGGAAACATTCGTGAGGAGTGCACTTCTCTGAATGTTTCCAGAAAATGTACTCTCGGGTTTGGCACAGGATGTAATACCCTGTATTTCACAAAAAAAAAATTACTATTTGGCCAACGCCAGAACGTTCAGGCGCATGCCAGAACGTTCAGGCGCAAAAAATCTCTATATAAGGAACCCTCTTCATTTCTCATTCCTCACACCAAATCACCTTCTCTTGTGATTTTCTTCTCCTTTCCACACATTCTAAGTTTTTTAGTTTTTGAGGCTCTCTATCTGAGACTCTCGGTGCAGTGCAACAAAGTTCTGTCCGGAGGAAAACGCCAGATCTGAAAGCTGTGCAACGAAGTTCTGTCCGGAGAAAAGCGTCAGAACTGAAAGAAGAAGTTTTTATCTAAAGGTGGGGAACGAAACATAGGTTTGCGTGTTTCATAACTTTTATTAAAGTATACATTCAATTATTATTATGTCTACTATTCATTTACATTGCATTATGTCATATAATGTTTATACTGCCGCACTTATGCCTGTATATTTGGAATTCATGTATTGCACTGTTATAATGCCGGATTTGTGGTCAATCTGACTCAACTAGACTCGGTCTTGTCCTCAGTAACTTTAAATAGTGAACGGGAGGCAGCGGGCTGCTATAGGCGATTGGTATTTAAGCAGACCTTGTGTCTCACCTCTCAACTGGGGACTGATCTAGTTGGTCTTATTGAAAGCTATCAGCTTATACAGTAATACTGAATGTCCTAATCTTGCACGTCGTGATACCGACCCTGATAAGGATCACCAGACGTTGCCAAAGTCAGTCTAAATGTCAAGAAAAAGACCAGACCAGTTCATACATTGGCATCATACATATCACCACCTAGGGACGTATATGGTTTATGACTCATAGAATAGTTAGGAGCATTGCTCGCTATTCATTACATTTCTCTGGAGAGGGACGTACATGAGAACCCCCTACACCCGGGGAGGGACATCAGTACGTGAATCCAGAGCATCGTTCCTGTACATGAACTAAGGCAATGTACGTTCATCAAACCATTACGAGACGGTGTCATGCATACATACATATTGATTGATTATGATGCTCACATGTGTATTTAAGATATTTGATATTGAAGTATGCTTTATTAATTGTTATACTCATGCACTATTTACCCACTGAGCGCGTTAAGCTCACTCCATTATTATCCAATCTTTCACAGGAAATTAGGGTGGACTAGGTGCAGGTTATGGGGCCCACATTTTGTACCCTTTGTATGATTCATTGGGGATTTTGGGAGTATGTTCCCTGGACCATTTTATGTACAAAAGTATTCTGAATTAAATGAAATCAGATTTGTACTGTGTGTACTGTATTTCCGCTACACACTCTGTTGTTACCATTGTAATTATTCCAAATGCGCCCCCCGTCCGAGAGTGTACCGCCGGTTTAGGCGCGTCCAGGCGGGGTGTGACACAGGAGCACGCTTCTCTCCCCTGGGAGCACGCTCCTTACACCCAAATTTTAATTTTTACAATGTTTTGAGCATTTTATGATACAACTAGCCTCCTAGGGTACCAATAGCCCTAAAATACATACATTCATACTATCTAAAGGTCTTGTACGTACATATACGCGTACAAATATGCCTAACAATACGTATGAGTCAACGTACAAGTTTGATTCGTACATACGGGGCGTTACATTATTAATGTTAATTAAACATATTTAAAATTAATGTTATATAAAATATTTTAATAATGTTGATCTATCTTACCATTAATTTACTTACACTAACAAATTATTTTTATAATGTTAATTTTAATAATCTTGATCTATATCAGCATGTTCTAAATTAATGTTATACATCTAACTAAAAACATACACAGACTACTAAACTAAATGAAGTATTTTAATAATGTTAATTAAACATATTTAAAATTAATGTTACATTATTAAATATTTACACTAATAAAATATTTTAATAATGTTGATCTATATTAACATTAATTTACTTACATTCAAAATTATTTTTATAATGTTGATTCTAATAATCTTGATTTTTATCAACATGTTCTAAATTAATGTTATACATGTAACTAAAAAAATACATAGACTACTAAAGTAAATGAAGTATTTTAATAATGTTAATTAAACATATTTAAAATTAATGTTACTTTTGTAAATACTTACAATAATAAAAATAGTTTGATAATGTTGATCTATAATAACATTTTCTAAATTAATGTTATACATCTTATTGAAATAAATAGACTAATAAAGTAAGGAAAATATTTTAGTAATGTTAATAAAAATAATATTAATTTATGTTAACATAGTTAAAATTAATGTTACCTTAGTAAAATACTTATATTAATAAAAATATTTTGATAATATTGATCTATATATATTAACATATTTAAATATATTTTAATAATATAAATATAAATAATGAATTTATATTAACATATTTAATATTAATGTTATTTTAGTAAAATATTTACATTAATAAAATATTTTAATAATGTTGATTATAATAATTTTGATCTATATCAACATTTCTAAATTAATGTTATACATCTTGCGAAAATAAATAGACTTCTAAAGAAAATATTTTAGTAATGTAGATACGAATAATTTTAATTTAACATTTTTAAACTTAATATTACCTTAGTAAATACTTACACTAAATTAATATTACCTTAATATATATATATTCAAAGTCTTACTAAAATAAATAGACTGCTAAAGTAAATGAAATATTTTAATAATGTTAATACATATAATATAGAAAAAAATTAACATTTTTTTAAATTAATGCTACCCTATTATATAATCTGACTAGTAAATTAAAATAAATATTTTCTTAATGTTAATTGAAATGATATTGATTAGTATTAGCATGTTTTAGATTAATATTATCTTGATAAAATAGTTAGACTACTAAAATAGCACAAATAATTTTATAATATTAATATAAATGATATGATTGGCATTAACATGCTTTATATTAACATTATTTTGCTAATATTAGACTGCATAAATGTTGAAGAATTTGTGCATATTTATTTATAATATGAATCCTAAATGTCACACCATGCCCGAACGAGCCTAAACCGGCGGGACACTCACGGACGGGGCGCGAATGCATTTTAACAATAACTGAGTGCGCGGAAACACGATTAAGTACAAGTCTGATTTCATTAATTTTAGAATATAATTTGTACATGAATTAATTAAGGGAACATTCTCCCAAAATCCCCAATGAATAATACAAAGGGTACAAAATGTGGGCCCAAAAACCTGCACCCAGTCCCCCTAATCTCCTGTGAAATATTGGATAACAACGGGGTGAGCTACACGCTTAGTGGGTAAAATAGTTTGTAAATATGACAATTAATAAAGCAAACTTCATAATCAAATATCTTAAATACACATTAAAGCATCATAATCATTCCAATATATATGTATGCATGACACCGTCTCGTATTGGTTTGATGACTGTACATCGCCTGAGTTCACGCACAGATGTCCCTCCCCAGGAGTAATCGGATTCTCATTGTACGTCCATCCTCAAGAACGATGCTCTGGATTCACGTACAAACGTCCCTCCCCAGGAGTAGCCAGGTTCTCATTGTACGTCCCTCTCCAGAGAAATATAATGAATAGCGAGCATCGCTTCGAACTATTCTATGAATCATAAACCACATACGTCCCTAGGTGGTGATATGTATGATGTCAATGCATGAATTGGTCTGTATGAACTGGTCCGGTCTTTACTTATCATTTAGACAAGATTTACCAGCGTTTGGTGATCCTTATCAGGGTCGGTATCACTACGTGCAAGGTCAGGACATTCAGTATTACTGTATAAGCTGGTAGCTTTCAAATAAGACCAACCAGATCAGTCTCCAGTTGAGAGGTGAGACACGAGGTCTACTTAAATACCAATCGTCTAGAGCAGCATGTTGCCTCCTGTTCACTATTTAAAGTTATTGAGGACAAGACTGAGTCTGGTTGAGCCAGATTGACCACTAATCCGGCATAACAACAGTGTAATACATGAACTCCAATTACATAGACATAAGTATGACAGTATGAACATTATACACAATAATGCAGTGTAAATGAATAGTAGACATAATGATAAATGAATGTAAACTTTAATAAAAGTTATAAGACACGCAAACCTATGTTTCGTTCCCCACCTTCAAATAAAAACTCCTTTCAGAACTGGCGCCTTCCCCTGGGCAGAACCGCGTTGCACCGCACAGAGAGTCTCAAAAGAGAAGACAAAAACTCAAAATGAGTGAAAGAGAGAAAGAAAATCACAAAGAGAAGTGATTTTGGTGTGAGAAATGAGGAGGGGGGGTTGTTTATATAGAAAATTTGGCGCCTGAACGCTCGGGCATGTGCCCGAACAATTTTTTTTTTTTTGTGCAAACCTAGGGTATTACACTAAATCTCGAAAAGAATTCGATATTGGATGGACACATAGAGAACCTATTTATGGACATAGGCAAAAGTCAAGGTGTAGATATTGTGATCAAGTGAACTTATTTGGTGAAGTCACTAGATTGAAACAACACTTAGCAGGTGGCTTCAAAGATGTTTCAAGATGTGCGAAATGTCCAAAAGCTGTTAGAGAAGAAATGCAACTATTGCTACATGGAAAGGTACTAGAAAAAATTGAAAAAGAAAATAAAAGAGAAGCATTTCCCAAGCCCTGCTACAACCACCGTGTAGCTACGATGATGTTGACATTGACTATCATCTTGATTGTACAACAGACTACGAAAAAGCGCAGCATAGTTGGTGGTAAAAAATTTCATGGCTGATCGATGGAATGTTGAACAACAACGAAAAATGAATATGATGAGGCAAGACTTTGGTTCATCATTTCAAGAGGTAGGAGGTAGTTCATCTCGACGTGATAATATCAGACAAGACCTATAAGGGCAACAAAAGCATAGGGGTGGCCTTTTGCGCACAACAAGTGCAAGGCATCCATGTCCTCCGCCAGACCCTACTTTGTTTTCTTGACCCAGTTCTAGACAAAAGAAGCTTAGAGAAGCTTTCAGAGGTGGAAGTGTGAGAAAAAGTTTAAATAAAGTTATATTCAATTTTTTTTTCTATAGCAGTATCCCAACAAATGTTGCCACTGACAATCCATATTACTAACCAACCATCAATGAAATTGCAAGGTGTGGACCAGGTTTCAAGGGGCCTTCAGCATATGAGCTTATGCATGGATCACTTGACGAGGAGTATAGTGAATTACAAGACTATATTAAAAGTTTGAAGACGAGTTGGTCACAATATGGTGTGACAGTAATGTGTGATGGTTGAACTGGGCCAACTAGATTGTCAATAATAAATTTTATGATATACTGTGATGGAAAATAAATTTTTCATAAATATGTTGATGTCTCAGTAGAGAAAAAAGATGCAAAATTCATCTATCGATTAATGAATAATGTTGTGAAGAACATAAGAAAGGAATACGTTGTCCAAATAGTCACAGACAATGAATCTGGACGCGTGAAGGCAGGAAAGAAATTGATGGAGAGATACAATCTCTTTTGGACACCTTGTGCTGCACATTGCATCGATCTGATGCTAAAAGATATTGGAAATCATCAATCAGTTTCAATATCAAATATCTTAAATACACATGCGAGCATCATAATCAATCAAGATGTATGTATGCATAACACCGTCTCGTAATGGTTTGATGAACGTACATCGCCTGAGTTCACGTACAGGTTTCCTTCCCCGGGCGTAGCCAGGTTCTCACTATACGTCCCTCCTCAGGAACGATGCCCTGGATTCACGTACTGATGTCCCTCTCCAAGCGTAGCCGGGTTCTCATGTACGTCCCTCTCTAGAGAAATGTAATGAATAGCGAGCAATGCTCCTAACTATTCTATGAGTCATAAACCATATACGTCCCTAGGTGGTGATATGTATGATGCCAATGCATGAACTGGTCTAGTCTACTGGTCTGGTCTTTTCTTGACATTTAAACTGACTTTGGCAACGTCTAGTGATCCTTATCAGGGTCGGTATCACGACGTGCAAGGTTAGGACATTCAGTATTACTGTATAAGCTGATAGCTTTCAATAAGACCAACTAGATCAGTCCCCAGTTGAAAGGTGAGACACTAGGTCTGCTTAAATAACCAATCGCCTAGAGCAGGCCGCTGCCTCCCGTTCACTATTTAAAGTTACTGAGGACAAGACCGAGTCTAGTTGAGTCAGATTGACCACAAATCCGACATTATAACAGTATAATACGTGAATTCCAAGTGTACAGGCATAAGTGCGGCAGTATAAACATTATATGACATAATGCAATGTAAATGAACAGTAGACATAATAATAATTGAATGTAAACTTTAATAAAAGCTATAAAACACGCAAACCTATGTTTCGTTCCCCACCTTCAGATAAGAACTTCTTCTTTTTCAGATCTGGCGCTTTCTTCCGGATAGAACTTCGTCGTACTGCACTGAGAGTCTCAGACAGAGAGTCTCAAAAGACTAAAAACTCAATATGAGTAAAAAGAGGAGAAAAAATTACAATTTGGAGTGAATTTGGTGTGAAAAATGAAGAGGGGAGGGTTAGTTTATATAGAGTTTTTGGCGCCTGGATGTCCAAGCAGGCTGCCTGGACTTCCGGGCAGGTGCCTGGACTTCCAGGGCACATATGCCCAAAAAAAATATATATATATATATATATATATATTTTGAAATACAGGGTATTACAACAGTTATCAAACCATTACGAGATGGTGTCATGCATATATACATATTGATTGATTATGATGCTTACATGTGTATATAAGATATTTGATTATGAAGTTTGCTTTATTAATTGTTATATTCACGAACTATTTTACCCATTGAGCGCGTAGCTCACTCCGTTGTTATCCAATTTTTCACAGGAGATTAGGGTGGACTGGGTGCAGGTTTTGGGGCCCACATTTTGTACCCTTTGTATTATTTATTGGAGATTTTTGGGAGAATGTTCCCTTAACCATTTCATGTACAAAAATATTCTGAAATTAATGAAAGCAGACTTGTACTTAATCGTGTTTCCGCTGACTCTGCTATTATATTTATAATGCATTCGCGCCCCGTCCGCGAGTGTCCTACCGGTTTAGGACATTTAATGGTATCAGAGCTCACGGCCCATGGCCCGCCCAAGTCCACCAAATTATGGGAAGAAATTATTTACTAGATATAAAATATCTCTAGAACTATATATATATATATATATATATGTGTGTGTGAATTATATATAGTTGAGATTTATATTAATTATATATCTAGAAAATTATATATTGTTTTTATATAGTTTAGATTTAAATATATATATAGTTATGATTTATGAAAACTATGTATATAGTTATGATTAAATATATATATCTATATATCTATGTATATATGAGATATATATATACCATATTGCTAATGGAAAAATTTGGATGAAAAATTTTATTAGATATATATATATATCTAGAACTATATATATATATATGAATTATATATAGTTGAGATTTATATCAAATATATATCTAGAAAGCTATATAAATTTTATATAGTTTAGATTCAAATATATATATAGTTATGATTTATGAAAACTATATATATATATGGTTGTGATTAAATATATATATCTTTAGAACTATATATATATATAGTTGAGATTTATATTAAACTATATAGTTTTATATAGTTTAGATTTAAATATATATATAGTTATGATTTATGAAAACTATATATATATAATTATGATTGAATATATATATCTATATATCTATGTATATATGAGATATATATATCATATTGCCAATAGAAAAATTTTGATTAAATGATGGCATAAACATCAAGAGAAAAATAGAAAATATTGTCCAACTGACAAAGCATAAATCTTAAAAATGTTAGGAATATATTTTGTGTCATTCACAAATTTATTTTCCTTTTAGCAAAAGAATGGCCACAAGTGAAGGAACGACTTCCCGTAGTAGGGAACCAATTCCCACTAGACTCAAGGAATTGTCCAAAATGGAGGTTATGACTATAAGGAATATCGACAATAGAGATCTCCACCTCCGGCCCATCTTTCACGAAAAACTTGCAACACTGGGGTGGTTGAACATAACAAAAGTTGAGGGTCACGTCTCCTACAACTTGATGAAATCCTTCTACGAAGCCATGAATTGCGTGGGACTCCAAGAAGATGAGATCAGCCCTGTTTTGGAGACAACAGTCAAGGGAACAAAGATTTCTATCAACGTCGAAATTATTGCACGACTTATGGAGATTCCAATTGAAGATAGAATCATTGATCCACACGAACCCCAGACAGTTGTACAGATCGCAGAGTTCAACGAACAGTTGTTCAATTCCCTCACCAAATAGTCGTACACACAATCAACGTACACCAACCTCCCAAACAACCTCCTTAAACCATCTCTTGCCGGACTTGGAAAGATCGTATTCACCAACATCTTGCTAGAAAGGGGGACTAGAGGCACTATGTCAAGGGCTCAACTTCTTGTGTTATATTGCATAGAGAAGAAAATTAAGGTCTCCCTACCTCACATCATCATCCAACAAATGTTGAGAGTGATTCAAAACCCTTTGAGAAAGGATCTCCTAGGCCACGAAGTCTTGATCATGAGAATGTTATACGAGGCAAACGTCAACACTTTTGATAAGTCTTCGAAGCAGATCACTGAGGCGGTTACAGCATCCTCTATCTTCAAGACATATGTCACAAGTGGAAGAGTAACTGACGAGGAAGTATTCGACACGACTTTTAATGGTGAAAGAATGAGAAATGAATCTGGATGTTGTTACAGAAAAAGTCGACGCAAGATTCTTGTTAGGGAAGTACCAAATAATGAGCCAAACCAGAACCCTACGTCAAACCCAACCTCGAATAATGATCCAACCGAGCACCTGTT
The DNA here is from genome assembly GCA_035771175.1 of Paratinospora sagittata. NCBI lineage: Eukaryota > Viridiplantae > Streptophyta > Magnoliopsida > Ranunculales > Menispermaceae > Paratinospora > Paratinospora sagittata. The sequence continues at coordinate 40,394,480 of CM069590.1, read as the reverse complement.
CACTGATGAAGATTTATTTGCCAACCTAAATCAATCTCAACCAAATCAAGATAGACAAGAAGTTCCAGCAAATCCACCTTCCTGGAACATGCCAACTCAAGGTAATACTACGTACCAAAGGTATCCAACTCCTGAGGTACCGTATCAGCCTGTTCCACACGTTCCAGTGAACCAATAACAACAGAATTGGGCAATACCAAATTATGGAAGACAGGACATCCCAATGAGCCCATTGTTTCAAGAATTTTTAAACCAAGCATATCCAAATGTCCAAGGGGTTCCAGTTAGGGGATCCCCGTACAGTCAAAACAACTACCCCACACCTATGAGTCAACCGTACGGCCAATACTTTCCACCAATGCCTACGGCCTACCCTCCACCTATGAGACAGTCGACATATCAACCATCGATGGGGCAATCGACTAACACATCCAAACAGTTAAATGTGATCGTAGCTAGCATTGCTCGAATAGAGGAGACTCAAAGTGATTTGTTAACACGTATGCGAAACGTCGAAGAGCAACGAGCAAATTCTCAACCTTCTTCTAGCAGTCTTTATGTACCTAGTAGGAGGTGTAGAAGGAACAATAGTAGGCAGAAAAACCAAAAATGATCACTGGCATTGTAAAAATGTATTTTATATACATGAATGAAATGTTTTGTTTAAGACTATCTTTGGTAGGCCGACTTACAACCATTCTTTCTTTTGTATCATTAACTCTGGAGCGGTATGGGACACAACAAAATTGAAGGATACTAAATTAGACGTGGAAGTAAGAAAACCCACGACCTTGTATGAAAAGAATCATTTGGAGAAAGTTGCATTACTAACATTATCACTAAGTTTACACGGTATGGGACGAGTAAACTTGAACGATACTATTAGTGAACTACGATTTAGCTGATGTTTTCTAGAGACCGTGTTCATACAACTTAACTTGGTTGACACCCTTATTACCAAATTCATGTGGTATGGGACACATGAATTTGGATAATAATCGAAAAAAGCAAAAGGGTTTGAATACATAAGGTCGCGATAGAACGTTAGATCAGGATATTTACCGAGGCAAATCTTAGAATTTTTATGACTCGTATTGATTTTCAATGAAATATATATGTATGTTCACAAAAACCAGAACCAAAACATTTGAAATGCTCGCAAAGTTTTATACTTATTATATAAACATTCTACCTTGTTTTACACCATGGCCAGACATACGAGGCACATAAGATTCTTTGATTCCTCAACAAAAACCTTACACTATACTTCGAAAAATAAGCGGTTTATATATTGCAGTACTCTCAAAATTGTTGCTGAGCATACCATAACATTATACTTGGCTACAGTTCCTAAATCGTGGTTTTATTTTCTCCTTGCCAGTGAGAAAATGCAAACCAGGAAGAGATGAAGGCCAAGTACTGTCCGTCCAGCAGATGAGGTACCTCCTGAGATTCAGAATCAGGAACAACAGCCTCCGACGATAGCACAGGCCACACCCGACACTGCCACTACATCTGGGCAGACAGTATCACCCCAACCTACACCTTTTGCCATGCCTTCGAGTATGGAAGTCTTCTTCGCCGGATTTATCGAGGCGATGAAAGTAACAGTTCAGACGACCATTCGTGAGACCGCGACCAATCAGGTTGCCACTATGCAGGCACCTGTGAGATCTGGGTCGGAGACTCAAACCGACCAGATAACGAAGTACAAGAGGCTACAACTTCTTACTTTTGCTGGCACCATTGATGCTGAAGAGGTGCAGAAATGGCTAGATGAGTCAAAGAAGGCTCTCGATGCAATGGGAGTCGATGAGACTCGGAAGATTCCACTCGCGACCTACCATCTTATTGGTGGAGCAAATACATGGTGGATAACTGTAAAAGAGGACCCAAGGGTCAACACAGTGGACATGACTTGGCAACAGTTCGAGTCAATGTTTATTGATGAATACTTTCCCGGCGCAGTGAAGAGGCAGAAGCGCCAGGAGTTTGCCAAGTTATACCAGGCCAGCATGATAGTCAGGGAATATCCTGGCAAGTTCAAAGAATTATCGGTCTACTCTTTCTTCACCATCTCAACGGAGCAAGATAAGACCAAGAAATTCTACAATGGCCTGCGTCCTGATATTCGACAAGCCTTGTCGATCTTGAATCTCAAGATTTACAAGGAGGACGTTGGCAAGGCCATGAGCTTTGAGCAAGAGAAGATCGTGCAAGAGCAGAGAATGAATAAGGAAAAAAGGCCTGCAACATTTTCCTAACAGGGCTCGCAGCAGGGCAACAAGAAGAAGCCCTACTATAATCAAAACCCATCCCTCTCAACCCCTGTTTCGAAGAATGAGGCCACGACAACTACGGCTGAACAATCTAACCCTGGCCAGCAGGATATTTCCCAATCATGGCCGCGAAGGACGAAGTGACAAGGGTGGCCGTCGAAATGGAAATGGCAGAGATGGTCGTCAGCACCACAATCAGCATGGCCAATAGAATCATCAGCAGCGGAGGCTGACTTGTTACAACTGTGGCCAGCAAGGCCATGTAAAATATGTTTGTCCACACCTTCAGCAACTTATTCCTATTGTTCCAGTCCAACTATCACCACCTGCTGCAAATGTCCAACCCAAGCAGAACCAGGGACAACGGAACCAGGGCAGAGCATTTGTTATAGCTCAACAACCCCTCCCAGACAACAATGTAGTCGAAGGTACATTTCCCTTGTTCAATACCATGGTACATGCCTTGTTCGATTCGGGTGCTACGCATTCTTTTATATCGTTTGCATTGGTAAGACATTTAGGGTTACATCCTGAACCCACAGCACTCACATTCTATGTCACATTACCTTTAGGATCTGGTACTGACGTGAAATTACAGTTTTCTCAATGTGAACTTCGAATGTCGGAACAGATCATATATGCATATCTTTTTGTGATGGACATTGAAGACTTCGACATCATTCTCGGCATGGACTGGCTCGCACCACTGAATGCAAAGATCGATTGTATGAGGAAGCAAGTTCAGTTAACCTTGCCCATGAGGGAGATTGTCAAGATTCAGGGAACAAGGAAATGGATACACAACTCGACTGCTGCACTTCTCAAGGCACAGCTTCGAGCTCTATCCTTTGGTGATGAAAATGAATCACCAACACTGTACCCTCTCGAAGTACACGATGTCCCAGTAATATTTGAATTCCCAACAGTTTTTCTAAATGACCTTCCTGGTCTACCTCCGGTTAGGGAATTCGATTTGGAAATCAACCTCATACCTGGGACCGGGCCTATCTCAATTCCACCATAAAGAATGTTAAATGTCGAGCTAGTCGAATTGGACAAACAACTTAAGGAATTAGAGAGTCATGGCTTCATCCAAAAAAGTTCATCACCCTGGGGCGCTCCAGTTCTGTTTGTTCGCAAAAAGGATGGTTCGTTACGACTTTGCATCGACTATTGCAAGCTGAATAACGTCTCCATTAAGAACAGATACCCATTGTCCAGGATTGATGACTTGTTCGACCAACTTAGAGATACCAAATACTTTTCTAAGATTGATTACGATCCGGTTATCACCAACTCTGGATCCGAGAGTCGGACATTACCAAGACGACATTCAGAACTTGATACGATCACTACGAGTTCTTGGTCATGTCGTTCGGTTTAACAAACGCACCTGCTGCATTCATGGATTTGATGAACCGCATCTTCAGGTTATACTTAGACCAATTTGTGGTGGTTTTTGTGGACGATATCTTGATATATTCCTCAACCGAGGAAGACCATAAGATACATTTGAAGATAGTCCTCCAGACCTTGAAAAGCCACCAGCTGTATGCAAATTTGAGTAAGTGTGAATTTTGGGCTAAGCGAGTTCAATTCCTAGGCCATGTGGTTTCAAGCAATGGCATTGAAGTCAATCCTTCTAAGGTTGAAGCAGTTTTAAATTGGAAGCAGCCTACCACTATTACTCAGATTAGGAGTTTTTGTGGACGATATCTTGATATATTCCTCAACCGAGGAAGACCATAAGATACATTTGAAGATAGTCCTCCAGACCTTGAAAAGCCACCAGCTGTATGCAAATTTGAGTAAGTGCGAATTTTGGGCTAAGCGAGTTCAATTCCTAGGCCATGTGGTTTCAAGCAATGGCATTGAGGTCAATCCTTCTAAGGTTGAAGCAGTTTTAAATTGGAAGCAGCCTACCACTGTTACTCAGATTATGAGTTTTCTTGGTTTGGCTGGCTATTACAGACGTTTTATTAAGGACTTCTCAAATATTGTTGAACCTATGACAAAGCTCACTCGAAAAGACGTACGATTCATCTGGAATCCTGCCTGTGAAGCATCATTTCAGGAATTGAAGAAACGCCTCACGACGACACCTGTACTTATCACTCCAAGAAATTCACTTGGATTTTCACTATACACCGACGTCTCTCTCCAAGGCTTAGGTGTCGTACTAATGCAAGAAGGCCAAGTTGTTGCATATGCCTCGAGGCAACCGAAGATTCATGAGGGTAATTACCCAACACATGACTTGGAACTTGCAGCTGTCGTATTTGCACTGAAGTTATGGCATCATTACCTATACGGTGAACGATTTGAGGTCTTCTCGGATCACAAGAGTCTTAAGTACATCTACACTCAGAGAGACCTAAACCTCCTCCAAAGACGATGGTTGGAATTCTTGAAAGATTATGACTTTCAACTCCAACACCATCCCGGTAACGCCAATATTGTGGCTGATGCCCTGAGTAGAAAATCTTATGTTGCTTGTACTCTTAACTTCGAAATGGGGAAGTTTGCTACAGAGATGGAGAATTTTAACCTACAACTGATCGAAGAGGGGGCAAGCTCATGACTTTCTCAATTATCAGCCAATTCTGAGCTGGTTCGAAAGATTTCAGCAGCTCAAGCCAACGACCCTATGTTAATGGAAAAATGAGAACTTCTACTCAGCGGACAAGACCTTCCTTACTGGTGTATCTCTGAAGACGGGGACGTTTTCTATAAAAAACGTGTCTGTCTATTGAACAATCCTGAGGTTCAGAAAGAAGTGCTCACTGAAATGCACTGTTCGAGGTTCGCTATGCATCCCGGGGGTGACAAGATGTACAAGGATGTCAAGCGACAATTCTGGTTTTCTGGAATGAAGAAGGCGATTGCAGACTTCGTTGCTCGATGTCACGTTTGCCAGCAAGTTAAGGCAGAACGAAGACTTCCCTCTGGACTTCTCCAACCATTACCTATTGGAGAATGGAAGTGGGAGAACATCGCAATGGATTTTGTTACGACCTTTCCTTGAAATAATAAAAGGTAAGATGTTATCTGGGTTATCATTGACAGACTTACAAAGTCTGCACACTTTTTGCCAATAAAGTTCACGGATAACCCCGCCAAACTTGCCGAACTATATGAAAGAGAGATCGTACGCCTTCATGGCATACCACTCACGATCGTCTCTAATCGAGACCCTCGATTGACATCAAAGTTTTGGCAAAGCTTTCAGAGTAGAATGGGCTCTAAGATCACCATGAGCACAACCTTTCACCCTCAGACTGATGGACAGTCAGAGCATCTTATTCAAATCTTAGAAGACATGTTACGGTGTTGCATTTTGGACTTTAATGACAGATGGATGAAGTACTTACATTTAGCTGAGTTTGCATACAACAACAGCTACCAAACTAGTATCGGCATGGCACCGTACGAGGTTCTCTATTGTCGCCCTTGCAGATATCTGGTATGCTGGTTAGATATGGCAGATTGACCACAGTTGGGGCCTGAACTAGTTCAAGAGACTTCTGAGAATATCACACTAGTAAAGGAGCGACTTCGAGTTGCACAAAGTCGACAGCAGAGCTATGCTGACAAGCGGAGGCAGCCTCTAGAATTTGATAAGGGGGACTTCATTTTTCCAAAAGTTCAGCCCACAAGAGGTGTCAAATGCTTTGGGATCAAAGGAAAGCTCTTCCTACGGTATATCTGTCCATTTCAGATCATTGAACGTATTGGCAAACTTGCTTATCGTCTGTCCCTTCCATCATCCATGTCTAAGGTTCATGACGTTTTTCACGTATCCATGTTTCGAAAGTATCGTCCTGATCCTTCGCATATCATCCCTCTAGTCGAGGTTCGGGTTGAGGAAGGAAATAGGTATCAGGAGAGAGCGATGCAGATTTTGGATAGAAAAACTCAAGAACTGAGGTGACGTAGCATACCACTTGTGAAGGTGTTTTGGGATCACCTCGGAGTCGAGGAAGCAACATGAGAACTAGAAGCAACAATTAAACAAAAATACCCTGAATTGTTTTCTAGTAATAAATGATGATGTGATACATTGTACTATTTTACTTATCAATAAAATGATGAAACTTTGTTTATACGTATCTTAATACATCATTTCATTTGAATAACTATGCAGATGTCTGAACATAATATCAATGGATATGGTAATGCACACACGCAGTGGCCTCCTTGGCAACCTGTGGCGACTCCTTCAGGATCTGAGTCAAGTCACAACTACTTTGCATCACCAACTCCATCGCCACACAGACAGCGATCCTTATCGCCAGAGCGTGCATGGCTTTTTCGTAACAATTTTTCCCAAAACAATCCCGTGCCCACATCTTGGCAAGATCTTCTACCAAAATTGTCAGGTGGCCGGATTCGAGCAACAACACGAAAAAGAATTCTACCGCTCAATCTACCTCCCCTCAAACGATGTAACCAGCGCCCTACACCACCATCTGTTAAGCAAAGGTTGGAATCTTCTAGGGACGAATCCGACTCCATTTGCTTTCCAAGGTTTCATGATGTTGAGGATTCCACCGACCACAGTACCATTCAGGTACTACCCTAAACTAGCAAACGATGACGTCGGTAGTGAATCTCAAGCAGATAACCATCACGACTACTTGAACTGATTTCGAGGGTAAAATCCTTTTAAGGGGGGTAAAGTGTAATACCCTAGGTTTTGCACAAAAAAAAAAAATTTGTTCGGGCACCCCCCCGAACGTTCAGGCGCCAAATCTTCTATATAAAGAGTCCTCATTCTCCTAATTTCTCACACCAAATCACCTCTCCTTATGATTTTTCTTCTCCTTTTCACTCATTATGAGTTTTTAGTCTTGTGAGACTCTCTGTGCGGAGCAACGCGGTTCTGTCCAAAGGAAAGCGCCAGTTTTGAAAGGAGTTCTTATCTAAAGGTGGGGAACGAAACATAGGTTTGCATGTCATATATCTTTTATTAAAGCTTATATTCATTTATCATTATGTCTACTATTCATTTACACTGCATTATTGCCTATAATGTTTATATTGTAGCACTTATGTCTGTATAATTAGAATTCATGTATTACGCTGTTGTTATGCCGGATTAGTAGTCAATCTGGCTTAACCAGACTCAGTCTTGTCCTCAGTAACTTTAAATAGTTAACAGGAGGAAGCGTGTTGCTCTAGATGATTGGTATTTAAGTAGACCTAGTGTCTCACCTCTCAACTGGAGACTGATCTGGTTGGTCTTATTTGAAAGCTACCAGCTTATACAGTAATACTGAATGTCCTGACCTTGCACGTAGTGATACCGACCCTGATAAGGATCACCAAATGTTGTTAAATCTTGTCTAAATGATAAGTAAAGACCAGACCAGTTCATACAGACCAATTCATGCATTGGCATCATACAGATCACCACCTAGGGACGTATGTGGTTTATGATTCATAGAATAGTTAGGAGCGATGCTCGTTATTCATTATATTTCTCTGGAAAGGGACGTACAATGGGAACCTGGCTAATTCTGGGGAAGGACATCTGTACGTGAATCCAGAGCATCGTTCCTGAGGAGGGGCGTACAATGAAAACCCGGTTAATCCCTGGGAGGGGCATCTGTACGTGAACTAAGGCGATGTACAGTCATCAAACCATTACAAGACAGTGTCATGCATACATACATATTGATTGATTATGATGCTCACATGTGTATATAAGATATTTGATTATAAAGTTTGCTTTATTAATTGTTATATTCACGAACTATTTTACCCACTGAGTGCGTAGCTCACCCCGTTGTTATCCAATTTTTTACAGGAGATTAGGGTGGACTGGGTGCAGGTTTTGGGGCCCACATTTTGTACCCTTTGTATTATTCATTGGGGATTTTTGGGAGAATGTTTCCTTAACCATTTCATGTCACACCCCGCCCGGTCGCGCCTAAACCGGCGGTACACTCTCGGAAGGGGCGTGCATTTGGAACAATCATAATGGTAATAACAGAGTACACAGCGGAAATACAGTACACAGTACAAATCTGATTTCATATAATTCAGAATACTTTTGTACATAAAATGGTCAAGGGAACATACTCCCAAAATCCCCAATGATTCATACAAAGGGTACAAAATGTGGGCCCCATAACCTGCACCCAGTCCACCCTAATTTCCTGTGAAAGATTTGATAATATTGGAGTGAGCTTAACGCGCTCAGTGGGTAAATAGTGCATGAGTATAACAATTAATAAAGCATACTTCAATATCAAATATCTTAAATACATATGTGAGCATCATAATCAATCAATATGAATGTATGCATGACACCGTCACGTATTAATGGTTTGATGAACGTACATCGCCTGAATTCACGTACAGGAACGATGCTCCGAATTCACATACTGATGTCCCTCCCCGGGTGTAGCCGGGTTCTCATGTACGTCCCTCTCCAGAGAAATAATATGAATAGTGAGCAATGCTTCTAACTATTCTATGAGTCATAAACCATATACGTCCCTAGGTGGTGATATGTATGATGCCAATGCATGAACTGGTCTAGTCTACTGGTCTGGTCTTTTCTTGACATTTAGACTGACTTTGGCAACGTCTGGTGAACCTTATCAGGGTCGGTATCACGACGTGCAAAGTTAGGACATTCAGGTCATAAACATTATTGACATAATGCAGTGTAAATGAATAGTAGACATAATAATAATTGAATGTAAACTTTAATAAAAGTTATGAAACACGCAAACCTATGTTTCATTCCCCACCTTCAGATAAAAACTTCTTCTTTCCGATCTGGCGATTTCCTCCGGACAGAACTTCGTCGCACCGTACCGAGAGTCTCGATCAGAGAGTCTCAAAAACTAAAAACTTAGAATGAGTAGAAAGAGAAGGAAAATCATAAGGAGAGTGATTTTGGTGTGAGAAATGAGAATGAGGAGGGTTCCTTATATAGAGAATTTTGGCGCCTGAACGTTCTGGCATGCGCCTGAACGTTCTGGCATTGCGCCTGTACGTTCTGGCATTGCGCCTGAACGTTCTGGCATTGCGCCTGTACGTTCTGGCATTGCGCCTGAACGTTCTGGCATTGCGTCTGAACGTTCTGTCATGCGCTTGAACGTTCTGGCATGCGCCTGAACGTTCGGGCGTTGCCCAAATAGTAATTTTTTTTTTTTTTTTTTGTGAAATACAGAGTATTACACTCTACCCCCCTTAAAGGGATTTCGCCCTCGAAATCAAGTCAAGTATGGATGAGGGGTATTGCTTGCGAAGTAGCCGCAGGTTGCTAAGGAGCCACTGCGTGTGTGCATCACTATATCCATTGATATGATGTTCAGATATCTGCGTAGTTATTCAAGTGAAACAATGTATGAAAATAGGGGTAAACAATGTTTCATCCTGGTATTTATAAGTGAAAATAATACAATGGATCACATCATCAGGTGGTACTAGAAAACAATTCAGGGTATTTCTGTTTAATTGTGGATTCTAGTTCCCATGTAGCTTCCTCTATGCCGTGGTGATCCCACAGCACTTTCACAAGTGGTATGCTACGTCTCCGTAGTTCTTGAGTTTTTTCTATCTAAAATGTGTATTGCGTTCTCTTGATACTTATTTCCTTCCTCAACCCAAACCTCGACTAAAGGGATGATATGTGAAGGATCAGGACAATACTTGCGAACCATAGATACATGAAAAACGTCATGAACTTGAGGCATGGACGAGAGAAGGGGCAGACGATAAGCAAGTTTGCCAATACGTTCAATGATCGGAAATGGACCGACGTACCGCGGGGAGAGCTTTCCTTTGATCCCAAAGCGTTTGACACCTCGGGTGGGCTGGACTTGTATAAAAACAAAGTCCCCCTTATCAAATTCCAGAGGCTGTCGCCGTTTGTCAGCATAGCTCTTCTGTCGACTTTGTGCAACACGAAGTCGTTCCTTTACTAGTGTGATATTTTTAGAAGTCTGCGTGAACTAGTTCAGGGCCTAACTGCGGTCGATCGGCCATATCTAACCAGCATACCGGAGATCTGCAAGACCGACCATAAAGAGCCTCGTATGGTGCCATGCCGATACTAGTTTGGTAGCTGTTGTTGTATGCAAACTCAGCTAGATGCAAATAATTTGCCCATCCGTCATTAAAGTCCAAAATGCAGCATCGTAGCATGTCTTCTAAGATTTGGATAAGTACAGGTGCTGTCGTGAGGCGTTTCTTCAATTCCTGAAATGATGCTTCACAGGCGGGATTCCAGATGAAGCGCACGTCTTTTCGAGTGAGCTTGGTCATAGGTTCAGCAATCTTTGAGAAGTCCTTAATGAAGCGTCTGTAATAGCCAGCCAAACCAAGAAAACTCCTAATCTGAGTAACAGTGGTAGGCTGCTTCCAGTTTAAGACTGCTTCAACCTTAGAAGGATCGACCTCAATGTCATTGCCTGAAACCACATGGCCGAGGAATTGAACGCTCTGCGCCCAAAATTCGCACTTACTCAACTTTGCATACAGTTGGTGTCTTTGTAAGGTCTGGAGGATGATCTTCAAATGTATTTTATGGTCTTCCTCAGTTGAGGAATATATCAAGATGTCATCGACAAAACTACCACAACCGGTCTAAGTATAACCTGAATATGCGATTCAGCAAATCCATGAATGCAGCAGGTGCATTTGTTAGACCAAACGGCATAACTAAGAACTCTTAATGACCGTACCGAGTTCTGAACGCCGTCTTGGTGATGTCCGACTCTCGGATCTGGAGTTGGTGATAACCAGACCGGAAATCAATCTTAGAGAAGTATTTGGCATCTCTAAGTTGGTCGAACAAGTCATCGATCCTGGGCAACATTTGACATTCTGTATGGTGGAATTGAGATAGGCGCTGTCCCAGGTATGAGGTTGATCTCAAAATCAAATTCCCTAACTGGAGGTAGACCAGGAAAGTCATTAAGAAAAACTGTTGGGAAGTCAGATATGATAGGAACATCGCGTACTTCGGGAGGGTACAGAGCTGGTGATTCATTGTCGTCACCAAGAGACAACGCACGAAGTTGTGACTTGAGAAGTGCAACTGTTGATTTGTGTATCCAGTGTCTTGTTCCCTGAATCTTGACAAACTCTCCTGTAGGCAAAGGGTGCGGGTGGTGGTGGTATTGCCTGCCCAGATGTAGTGGCAGTGTTGGGTGGGGCCTGTGTTGTTGTCAGAGGCGGCGGTTCCTGAATCTCAGGAGGTGCCTCCACTGCTGGATGAACAACACGTGGCCTTCCTCTCTTCCTGGTTTCCATTGTCTCACTGGCAAAGAGAAAAGGAAAACCAAGATTTAGGAACTGTAGCCAAGTATAAGGCTAGAATATGCTCAGCAACAATTTCGAGAGTACTGCAATATGAAAATCACATAGTTTTCTAAGTATAGTGGAAGGTTTTTGTTGAGGAATCAAAGAATCTTATATAACTCGTATGTTTGGCCATGGTGTAAAAACAAGGGTAGAACGTTTATATAATAAGTACAAATCTTTGCAAGTATTTAAAATGATTTGGCTGTGGTCTTTGTGAACATACATATATTTTATTGAAAAGCCATACGAGTCATAAAAAGTCTAAGATTTGCCTCGGTAAATAAGCTGATCTAACGTTCTATCGCAAACTTATGCATTCAGACGCTTACGCTTAGTCTGTTCGATTATTATCCAAGTTCATGTGTCCCATACCACATGACTTTGGTAATAAGGGTGTAAACCAAGTTAAGTTGGATGAACACGGTCTCTAAAAACATTGGCTGAATAGAAGTTCACTAATAGTATCGTCCAAATTTACTCGTCCCATACCGTGTAAACTTAGTGATAATATTAGTAATGCAACTTTCTCCAAATGTTTCTTTTCACACAAGGTCATGGGTTTTCTTACTTCCACATTTTATTTAGTATCATCCAATTTTGTTGTGTCCCATACCACTCCAAAGTTAGTGATACAAAAGAAAGAATGGTTGTAAGTCTGCCCACCAAAGATAGTCTGTAAACAAAACAATTCATCATCACGCCTGCAGCCAACACTTGCTGACTTTTGCCGTCGGCGTTACTATTTATCAGCACGCCTGAGGCGCCTGCAGCCATCACCTGCTGACTTATCAGCACGCCTGTCACGCCTGCAGCCAGCCCGTGCTGACTTTTGCCGTCGGCGTTACGATTTATCAGCACGCCTGAGGCGCCTGCAGCACTTGCTGACTTATCAGCACGCCCGTCACTCCTGCAACCAACACTTGCTGACTTATCAGCACGCCTGTCACGCCGGCAGCCAATGATGTCAGTCCTGTTCAGCACGCTCCTCTCTCTTCTTGTCTATAAAATACACTCAAGTCATACAATTGTGTTCTTTTCTTTTGTATAGATAGATAAAGAACTGATGATGATGAAGAACTCACAGCTAACCGAGACATGGAGAGGAATCAGTCAGTTCAAAACGCCGGCTGCTGTGTGTATGAAATGGTGGATATTGGAGAAGACCCATTTCTCTTCTCAAACCAACTCCACCCACTTGATTTCAGGTAATTTGAACATTTTATAAGCAGTTAGTTTTTTTTTTTTTTTTTTTTTTTTTAGAGTCGGTTAGATATATATTGTATGATATGATATGATATATATGGGGGAGCTAACAATGAAGGGTTGTTCAAGTTTTGGTAGCAGCCCATATATGTGGGAGCCTCTTCTGGAAGATGGTTTACAGGAGGCAGTAGTACTACCCTTCATGAATTCTTCAATGGATGAAGATTACTTTCCAAGCCAACTTAATGAACTTCAAGGTGAGTATCAATGCTCAATCCACTTTATATTCTACTTTATTATTAACAGATTGGCAATTTCATCCGCTTTCTGTTGATTAATTTGCTATTGTAATCTGTATAGGCAGTAGTGGATGGGAGAAGGACTTTGGAGGATTGAATCAAATGAGGATTGGATTAGAAGCGGGGAAACAACAGATTGTGATGCATGAAAATGGAGAAGAGATGATTAGCTACAGCAGTAGTAGTATTAGTAGGACTGGTAGTGATCATGTGGAATCGATGACGAAACTGACGAGGAGAAGTTGTACTAATTCATCCTCAAGTGAGTCTCTATCACGCACTACCATCTCACGCTACTTCTACCTGCCCATATCAGAAGCTGCAAAAGAACTTAAGGTGGGTTTAACGTTGCTGAAGAAGAGGTGCAGGGAATTGGGCATCCCTAGATGGCCGCACAGAAAGTTGATGAGCTTGCAGACCGTTATCAACAATGTTCAGGTATTTATCATCATTATATATTGATCTTTATAAGTATTTTGATATCTTAACTTAGGGAGGTTTTGATAATTATGTACTGCAGGAAATGGGGAAAGGGGTTGGTAGAGATATGAAGATAAGAGACGCGTTGAGGTTATTTGAGGCACAAAGGAAATGGCCTCACAGAAAGTTGATGAGCTTGCACCTAATTATCAATAATGTTCAGGTATTTATCATCAGTATATATTGATCTTTATAAGTATTTTGATATATTAAGTTGGGGAGGTTCTGATTAAGATAATTACTTGTTAATTAATTATGTACTGCAGGAAATGGGGGAAGGAGAAGGGGTTGGTAGTGATATGAAGATAGGAGACGCTCTGAGGCTATTGGAGGAACAAAAGAAGTTGGTGGAAGAGATGCCAGAGGTAGATCTTTAGGAGAAAACAAAGAAACTAAGGCAGGCTTGCTTCAAGGCCAACTTCAAGAAAAGAAAGTTGATGATGCCAGAGTGGCACCCTTCTCCTATTTCTCACTTAAGTTAATGTAATTCAACAGTTTATCAGCATTTTTTTTTTTTTTAACAGTTTATCAGCAGTTACTGTTGATCAGGTTATCAGCAGTACTGTTTGGAGTCCGTTATGATATGATACATACCTACTTTTTAGGGTTTTTGAACAGTTTATCAACAGTTACTTTTGAACAGGTTATTAGCAGTTACTTTTGAACAGTTTATCAGAAGTACAGTTTGGAGTCCGTTATTATATACTGTATTTAGGGTTTAGGGTTTAGTAGGTTGTCCCATTGGTAGTTGACGGGTCAACCTACTAACCTACTTGGAGTCCGTGACTGCCTACGTAATTCATGGCTTTATAGAAGGATCTGACCAAGTCGTAAGAGACTTGACCATCGACTTGGGTTATATTTAACCAATCCAGTGTTGTAAGTTTGTCATGAAGGATTGGACGGCGGCGGAGATCGCTATTGTCGATGCTCCTCATGGTCACAACCTCTCTTTTGGACAATTCTATTAGTCTAGTGGGAATTGGTTCCTTGCTAGTAGAAGTTGTTCCTTCCCTTGAGGCTATTCTTTTGCTGAAAGGAAAATAAATTTGTGTGAAGAACACAAAATATATTCCTAAAAGTTTTAAGATTTATGCCTTATCTGCTAGACATTATTTTCGAGTTTTCTTTTGATGTTTATGCCATCAAGAAAATTTCTTCATTAGTGAGTTGATGTATATATGTCGTATTCACATATGAATGTATAGACATTTTTCATTATAACTATATATAGTTTCCAAAAAGCAACTATTTGGAATATGTATATATGTCGTATTCTCCTATAAATGTATTGGCATATTTAATCATAACTATATATATAGTTTCCATAAAGCAACTATATATATATATATTTGAAATAAAAATCATATATAGTTGTTTTTAATCCAAATCGTAACTATATATAGAAGTCATATATATATAGTTTTAGATATAGCAAATAAATTATTTTTCAAATTGTTATGATTATTTTGTTTTGTAATAAATTGTTTTCGAAAAATCAAAATTTGTTTTTTTTTTTTTTCGTATAAATATTTTTCGAAAAATAAGAAATTTTCGAATTTTTTTTTTTTTTCGAATAAATATTTTTCGAAATTTTATTTTATTTTATTTTTTTTCGAAAAATAATTTTTTTTTTTTTTCGAATTTTTTTTTTTTTTTTATACGTACCTCATATACACTAATGTATACAGATACATATATTCAATAATAACTACACATATAGTTTCTAATAAATTATGACTATATGTATATTTAAATCAAACTATATAAAAATCATATAGTTTTCTAGATATATATATTTAATACAAATCTCAACTATATATATAATTGACGTATATATATAGTTCTAGAGATATATATATCTAATAAAATTTTCTTCCCCTAATTTGGTGGACTTGGGCGGGCCGTGGACCGTACGCTCTGATACCATTAAATGTCACACCCCGCCCGGTCGCGCCTAAACTGGCGGTACACTCTCGGACGGGGCGTGCATTTGGAACAATCACAATGGTAATAACAGAGTGCACAGCAGAAATACAGTACACAGTACAAATCTGATTTCATATAATTCAGAATACTTTTATACATAAAATGGTCAAAGGAACATACTCCCAAAATCCCCAATGATTCATACAAAGGGTACAAAATGTGGGCCCCATAACCTGCACCCAGTCCACCCTAATTTCCTGTGAAAGATTTGATAATATTGGAGTGAGCTTAACGCGCTCAGTGGGTAAATAGTGCATGAGTATAACAATTAATAAAGCATACTTCAATATCAAATATCTTAAATACACATGTGAGCATCATAATCAATCAATATGAATGTATGCATGACACCGTCACGTATTAATGGTTTGATGAACGTACATCGCCTGAATTCACGTACAGGAACGATGCTCTGAATTCACGTACTGATGTCCCTCCCCGGGTGTAGCCGGGTTCTCATGTACGTCCCTCTCCAGAGAAATAATATGAATAGTGAGCAATGCTTCTAACTATTCTATGAGTCATAAACCATATACGTCCCTAGGTGGTGATATGTATGATGTCAATGCATGAACTGGTCTAGTCTACTGGTCTGGTCTTTTCTTGACATTTAGACTGACTTTGGCAACGTCTGGTGAACCTTATCAGGGTCGGTATCACGACGTGCAAAGTTAGGACATTCAGGTCATAAACATTATTGACATAATGCAGTGTAAATGAATAGTAGACATAATAATAATTGAATGTAAACTTTAATAAAAGTTATGAAACACGCAAACCTATGTTTCGTTCCCCACCTTCAGATAAAAACTTCTTCTTTCCGATCTGGCGATTTCCTCCGGACAGAACTTCGTCGCACCGTACCGAGAGTCTCGATCAGAGAGTCTCAAAAACTAAAAACTTAGAATGAGTAGAAAGAGAAGGAAAATCATAAGGATAGTGATTTTTGTGTGAGAAATGAGAATGAGGAGGGTTCCTTATATAGAGATTTTTGGCGCCTGCCAGAACGTTCTGGCATGCGCCTGAACGTTCTGGCATTGCGCCTGAACGTTCTGGCAGGCGCCTGAACGTTCTGGCATTGCGCCTGAACGTTCTGGCATTGCGCCTGAACGTTCTGGCATTGCGCCTGAACGTTCTGGCATTGCGCCTGAACGTTCTGGCGTTCGCCTGAACGTTCTGGCATTGCGCCTGAACGTTCTGTCATGCGCCTGAACGTTCTGGCATGCGCCTGAACGTTCTGGCATTGCGCCTGAACGTTCTGTCAAACGCCTGAACGTTCGGGCGTTGCCCAAATAGTAATTTTTTTTTTTTTTTTTTTTTTTTTGTGAAATACAGAGTATTACATTTCATGTACAAAAATATTCTAAAATTAATGAAATCAGACTTGTACTTAATCGTGCTTCCGCTGACTCTGCTATTATCATTATAATGCATTCGTGCCCCGTCCGAGAGTGTCCTGCCGGTTTAGCCGCGTCCGGGCGAGGTGTGACATTATAAGCATTAGCTTGGAATGAGTTCAGATTTGATAGATGCATTAAATCAAGACATTGCAAAATTAATGCTCAAAGGTGATAAACAAGCGCATGCATTGAGTGAAATAAGATATAATTAAAATTAAAATTTTATTACTATATAGTACGTCATCAATTTTTTTTAATGAGATTTATATTGTGCATATTTATTCTTTGTAGTTAAAATACTTTCGAGATGCAGTAGTATCATTTGGGTCTCCGATAGCTCAAAGCTGAATAAAAAACATGCATTCAGGTGATAAAATCATATTATATGTCTAAATACCATAATTTTTTTAATTCTAATAATATTATTATTATTATTATTTTCTGCAGCTGAATGGTGGAATTTATATGGGAGCTCTGCCCCTAATTTAAGAGTGCTTGCTGTAAAAATATTGTCACAAACTGCATCTTCTTCAAGGTATGAAAGAAATTGAAGTATTTTTGGGTTGATTCACACCAAACAAAGAAATAGGTTGGGGCACAAAAGGTTGCAAAAGTATGTATTTGTTCATTATAACATGAGATTTCGTGCAAAAATTATAAGGGAAAATACATAACTTGGTATCTCTCAAGATCCTATTGATTTGACATAAATCTTTTTGGAGGAAGGAAATGAGAATCCCTTGTATGAGTGGGTTAAAGATGAAAATCAACCTTTGATGGATAAACTAGGTGGTAGACCAAGTTCTTACATTGCAACAGAGATGGGGGTTGATGTTGATGAATTTATGACCGCAGAAGTTAATGTCCCAACAACAGGGTATTCAATGTTGTCAATTAGTGATAGTGATGCTGATGGAGATGATGACAATGATGATGATGATAATGATGGTGATGACAACAACAATCGTGGCCATGATGATGACTCAACACAAGCACCAGATGACGATGGCGATAATGTGGGTGGTGGAGGATCACAACAATGGAGTCAGGGTCGGGGGCAACAACAAGGTGAAAGACGTACACAAAGCTAGGTGCAAATGAGTCCATTTACTGGAGAGAGTCAGTCAATATGATCATTCTACGCAGGATGCTGATCATGGATCTCGGCCATCATCAATGCATAGACAAAAATATGGACGTAAAAAGCATGGTCATAGGTCTAGATCAAAACATACAAATATTCATGATATTGAATTGGCTATGGGAAACATGAGTGTTGAAGATGACACTAAAGCCATATCATCATCATCATCATCATCATCATTATATGGCTACCCAAGATATTAACAATAAGAATATGATAATGAAGCCATGTCATCTCAAAGGAGTTACAGTTGGAGCCAACAAGAAAATATTAGTATAAAGCCAACAAGGTGGATAATGCCAAATGAATATCAAGGTAGCATTTCTTCTGAAAGTATATTCATCTCACATGGTGTAAGACCAATGGGATGGGTCTTGCCCCATGAGTATCAAAGTGACTATTTTCGTGATCACGCCTATAGTGGCATAAAGCCTACTAAATGGACTGAATATCAAAATGATGGTTCATTAGACTCTTCATATATTCACTTACTTAACCCACACCCGTATACATATTCCCACGGAAGAGATTTTCAAAGTGATCCTGCTTATCCGCGCTTGGGAGTATTAACTAGAGTTGAGACACAGATGTACGAGAAGTTTGTTGAGGATTACAAAAACTATTATTAGAGCATGATGTTATGACATCAATACTGTAATTATATTGAACATCAATATTTCCAAGGGGGTTCAACTAAAAGTAAAGAGAAAGAAGGACGCCGGTCAATGTGAATATAGTTATGTATTTGTAAAAGACTTGTCAAGTCTTTTATAACATTTTAATGATATTTTGCCTTGACAATAAAAATGCATTATGTTTCAACTCATTTTAGTCAATTAGCTTGCATTCAATTTCTTCAATAACATATAATAGTATAATAACAATACAAAAAAACTACATTTAAATTTTAAATGTATAGAATTAATGGACAATTAATAAAAATATGCATAAAATCTTTCATAGTAAAAAAAAATTCATGGGAAATAAATAAATCTTAATTTTAAACAATATACAAACATTTAGATTACAACTTAAATAAGTATATGAGAGCTACTAATTATACTAACTATACTAGTTAAATTTCAAAAATGCTGCTACATCTTTTAAGAAATGGTCAATCAAGTCTCAACACTCTAAAATTGAAGCATATTGAATTCAATTTAAATCCTTCATAAATCTTTTGACCTGAAAAAAGAAAGAAATTGTTAGATACAAGTAAACAATATAAAATTTATGGTATGTGCGATGCGTATAAACATTATTAATGTAAAAACACATGTTTTAAACCATTATATTTATACTTTTATATGTCAAAAATATCTATTTATGTTTGTTTCCATCATTTCTAATAGTAATTATGCATATTTTAGCATTTATATACAAATTTTTTAAATTTCTCTAAGTTGGCGAATTTTTACAAAAATTCTCCACGAATTAAACTTCTCCGAATTAATTCTAATTTTTGAAGGTCAAAGTTTAGGGTGAAATCGAAGTTTCGAACCTTGCATCCATCAAAGGTTGATTTGCATCCTTAACCCACTCATACAAGGGATTCTCATCTCTTTATTCTAAAAAGATTTTTGTTAAATCAATGGGATCTTGAAGAAGACCAAGTTCCGTATTTGTTCTTATATTTTTTGCACGAAGTCTCAGGTTATAGTGAACAAACGCTAACTTTTACAACTTTTCGTGCCCTAATTTATTTCTTTGTTTAGTGTGAATCAACTCAAAAGTACTCTAATTTCTTTCACACCCTGAAGAAGATGCAGTTTGTGATAATATTTTTACAGCAAGTACCCTTAAACTAAGGGCGAAGCTCCCATATAAATTCCACCATTCCGCTGCAAAATATTTTTACAGCAAGTACCCTGAAACCGGCGGTACACTCTCGGACGGGGCGCGCATTTGGAACAATCACAATGGTAATAACAGAGTGCGCAGCGGAAATACAATATACAGTACAAATCTGATTTCATATAATTCAGAATACTTTTGTACATAAAATGGTCAAGGGAACATACTCCCAAAATCCCCCAATGATTCATACAAAGGGTACAAAATGTGGGCCCCATAACCTGCACCCAGTCCACCCTAATTTCCTGTGAAAGATTTGATAATATTGGAGTGAGCTTAACGCGCTCAGTGGGTAAATAGTGCATGAGTGTAACAATTAATAAAGCATACTTCAATATCAAATATCTTAAATACACATGTAAGCATCATAATCAATCAATATGTATGTATGCATGACACCGTCACGTATTAATGGTTTGATGAGCGTACATCGCCTGAGTTCACATACAGGTGTCCTTCCCCGGGCGTAGCCAGGTTCTCACTGGACGTCCCTCCTCAGGAACGATGCTCTGGATTCACGTACTGATGTCCCTCCCCGGCGTAGCCGAGTTCTCATGTACGTCCCTCTCCAGAGAAATAATATGAATAGTGAGCAATGCTTCTAACTATTCTATGAGTCATAAACCATATACGTCCCTAGGTGGTGATATGTATGATGCCAATGCATGAACTAGTTTAGTCTACTAGTGTGGTCTTTTCTTGACATTTATACTGACTTTGTCAACGTCTAGTGATCCTTATCAGGGTCGGTATCACGACGTGCAAAGTTAGGACATTCAGGTCATAAACATTATTGACATAATGCAGTGTAAATGAATAGTAGACATAATAATAATTGAATGTAAACTTTAATAAAAGTTATGAAACACGCAAACCTATGTTTCGTTCCCCACCTTCAGATCTGGTGCATTTCTCCGGACAGAACTTCGTTGCACCGCTTTCAGATCTGGCGCTTTCCTCCGGACAGAACTTTGTTGCACCGCACCGGGAGTCTCAAAGACTAAAAACTTAGAATGCGT
The DNA here is from genome assembly GCA_035771175.1 of Paratinospora sagittata. Lineage (NCBI taxonomy): Eukaryota > Viridiplantae > Streptophyta > Magnoliopsida > Ranunculales > Menispermaceae > Paratinospora > Paratinospora sagittata. The sequence goes on along the minus strand of CM069590.1, from coordinate 40,373,489 downwards.
GGAAAGGAGAAGAAAAATCACAAGAGAAGGTGATTTGGTGTGAGGAATGAGAAATGAGGAGGTTTCTTATATAGAGATTTTTGCGCCTGAACGTTCTGGCATGCGCCTGAACGTTCTGGCATGGCGCCTGAACGTTCTGGCAGGCGCCTGAACGTTCTGGCATGCGCCTGAACGTTCTGGCATGCGCCTGAACGTTCTGGCATTGCGCCTGAACGTTCTGTCACGCGCCTGAACGTTTTGTCACGCGCCTGAACGTTCGGGCGTTGCCCAAATAGTAAAAATTTCAAATAGTATTTTTTTTTTTTTTTGGTGAAATACAGGGTATTACAATTTTTTTTTTGTTTTTTTAACTTAAAACAAAAAACAAAATACTTACAATAAACCCTATCCCTCCCATCTCCATTCTCCGTCTCCAAGCCAAGCCGCCATCATCACATCTTCCCTTCTCAGACACCACCGCTATCTTCCCTTCTCCATTCTTTTTCTCTCAATCACTCTTCTTCTTTGCTTGGTCTCTTTCTCTTTCTCTCAAGTCTCAATCGTTTTTCTTTGCTCTCTCCCTCAGCCGTTCTTCTTCTTCAATCCTCATGCAGGTGCATGCAGCACGCAGCACGGTAGCAGTAGCACCGCAGCAAGTCAGGTGTTTCTAGTCCTTCTTCTTTTTTTTTTCTTCTTCTTGTGATCGATCTCTCCTTGTTTTTCTCTGATTTTTCGGAGATAGATCTGAAATAGAGAAAAGGCAGTTAGCAAATGGGTTTTGGGAATTACCATTGCTTCAAACTGTTATGGAAAAAAAGTTTTTTTTTTTTCTGAAAAAAAAAAGAGAACAACCCGACAAACCCGTCCCGACCTCAGGGTCGGTCGGGTGGGTTTTTGGGCCGAAACCCGACCCAACCCGATTTCACCCCTACTTACTTCACTTAATGCATGCGCTTGTTTACCACCTTCACACAATAATTTTGCAATGACTTGGTTTAATGCATATAGTAAATCTGAACTTATTTCAATTTGATGCTTATAATTTCAAGAAATATGCTAAAAATATTAACAAATATAATTAATTGCATTAATTTATAATATAAAATTTAATATGTTATAAAGTTTTTTTCAAAAATATAAATGCTTGGTGGAGTGGTGACAGAGTTGGCTCGTTCATCTTCTTTCAACAATTTGAGAATTCATTGCCCGTGACTATTTGGACAACGTATTCTTTCCCTATGCTCTTCACAACATTATTCATTAACTGATAAATGAATTTTGCATCTTTTTTCTCTGCCGAGACATCAACAGATTTATGAAAAATTGTTTTTCCATCACAGTATACCATAAAATTTATTATTGGCAATCTAGTTGGCCTAGTCCAACAATCGCACATTACTGTCACACCATATTGTGATCAACTCTTCTTCAATGTTTTAATATAGTCTTGCAGTTCATTATACTCATCATCAAGTAATTCATGCATAAACTCATATGCTGAAGGCCCCACACCTTGTAATTTCATTGATGGTTGGTTTGTAATATGAATTGTCGGTAGCAACAATTGTTGGGATGCTGTTATAGAAAAAAAATAGATATCATTTTGTTTAAACTTTTTTTCACGCTTCCACCCCAAAAACTTTTCTAAGTTTTTTTTGTCTAGAATTGGGTCTAGAAAACATATTAGGGTCTAACAGGGGACTCGGTTGCCTTGCACTTGTTGTGCGCAAAAGGCCACCCTCACGCTTTTGTTGCCCTTGTGGGTCTCAAGGTTCGAAAATGCGATTTTGCCCTAAATTTCGACCTTCAAAAATCAGAATTAATTCGGAGAAGTTTAATTCGACGTGGAGAATTTTTGTAAAAATTCGCCAACTTAGAGAAGTTTAACGAATTTGTATATAAATGCTAAAATATGCATAATTACTATTAGAAATGATGGAAACAAGACATAAAAGTATAAATATAATCATTTGAAACATGTGTTTTTACTTTAATAATGTTTATGCGCATTGCGCATACTATGAATTTTATATTGTTTACTTGTATCTAACAATTTCTTTCTTTTTTCAGGTCAAGAGATTTATGAAGGATTTAAATTGAATTCAATATGCTTCAATTTCAGAGTATTGAGACTTGATTGACTATTCTTAAAAGGATGAAGCAGCATTTTTGAAATTTAACTAGTATAGTTAGTAGCTTTCATAGACTTATTTAAGTTGTAATCTAAATGTTTGTCTATTGTTTAAAATTAAGATTTATTTATTTTTCGTGAATAACTTTTTTTTTAATATGAAAAATTTCATGCATATTTTGATTAATTGTCCATTAATTCTATACATTTAAAATTTAAATGTAGTTTTTTTGTATTGTTATTATACTATTATATGTTATTGAAGAAATTGAATGCAAACTAATTGACTAAAATGAGTTGAAACATAATGCATTTTCATTGTCAAGGCAAAATATCATTAAAATGTTATAAAAGACTTGTCAAGTCTTTTAAAATACAGAACTATAACAACATTGACCAACGTCCTTCTTCCTTTCGACTTTTAGTTGAACCCCCTTTGAAATATTGATGTTCAATATAATTACAGTATTGAGGCCATGATATGATGTTGTAATAATAATTTTTGTAATCCTCAACAAACTTCTCGTAATTAAGGTAATATTAATTTAGTGTAAGTATTTACTAAGGTAATATTAAGTTTTAAAATGTTTAATTAACATTATTCGCATATACATTACTAAAATATTTTCTTTAGCAGTCTATTTATTTTCGTAAGATGTATAACATTAATTTAGAAATGTTGATATAGATCAAAATTATTATAATATTTTATTAATGTAAATATTTTACTAAAGTAACATTAATATTAAATATGTTATTATAATTTCATTATTTATATTAACATTATTAAAATATATTTAAATATGTTAATGTTGATCAATATTATCAAAATATTTTTATTAATATAATTATTTTACTAAGGTAGCATTAATTTTAACTATGTTGATATAAATTAATATTATTTGTATTAACATTACTAAAATATTTTCCTTACATTACTTGTCTATTTATTTCAATAAAATGTATAACATTAATTGAAAACATGTTATTATTGATCAACATTATCAAAATATTTTTATTATTGTAAGGATTTATAATGGTAACATTAATTTTAAATATGTTTAATTAATATTAATAAAATACTTCCTTTACATTAATAGTCTATGTTTTTTTTGGTTAAATGTATAACATTAATTTAGAACAGGTTGATATAGATCAACACAATTAGAAACAACATTATAAAAATAATTTTTTAGTTTTTTAGTGTAAGTATTTTATTAAGGTAACATTAATATTAAGGATGTTAATATGACATTATTTGTATTAATCTTATTAAACTATTTCATTTACTTTACTGGCATATTTATTTTTATAAGATGTATAATATTAATTTAGAACAAGTTAATATAGGTCAACATTATAAAAATTAACTTTATCAAAATATTTTATGAGTGTAAGTATTTTTATTAAGGTAATATTAATTTTAATTTATGTTAATATAAATTAACATTATTCGCATTATTAAAATATTTTTTTTACTTTACTAATCTATTTATTTAGTAAGATGTACAATATTAATATAAAACATGTTAATAGAGATTAACATTATTAGAATTAACATAACATATTTTATTGATACATTTATTTGAGAAAGCTAATATTAATTTTAAATATTTTAATATAGATGAACATTATTATTAACTTAGAAACTTGAACCATATATTATTATTAACTTATAAACCTGTAACATATGTATAAGTAATAATTATATATTTTTTATAATAATATTTTTTTATAAAAATATAATAATATAATTAATAATTTAAAGAATATATTTTTTATTTAATACTTTCACATTCTGTTAAATTATTTTTAATTAATTTAAGTAATTAAATTCTCTAACATATACACAAATACAATTACTATGATTAAATTAAATAATATATTATATTATAATTATATTCACTATTTTTTTAAATCATAATATATTTATTTAAATTATTGTAATAAAACTTTAATATGAGGTTGTTATTCTTATTATTATATAAAATAATTTAAAAATTATAAAATATATTTACCACTACTTTAACTACTTTAAAAATTATAATATATATATATATATATATATATTTATATATATATATATATATATATATATATATTAGAATGCATTAATGGAAGGTAAGTTAGGTAACATATTAATTTTAATAATCAAAGTTCAGAGTAATAAGGTTACATCCAAATTCTGATTCTAGAATTGAAAAAGCAATATTTTTGAAATAAGTAATATGGTTACATCCAAATTCTTATCCCAACTACTTCAAAATTTTCAATGCAAATGTACTTGTGCTACCATTTAATTTTTTAGGTTATATTTTTAACTCAGAGTAAGAATATGACCCACTTTTGTTTGTCATCTTACACAGCACAGCAGCATTATCAGGCAACTTGAGCAAATTAATGTAATTTTTTTTTTTGAAAGGACATTAAATAATTAATTACATCTGAAAATGAATAATAATAATAATAATAATAATAATAATAATAATGAAATAGGATACTTACTATATATAATATTTAATAGTATTCATTTTAAGTATTAAAAAGGCTTATCTATAATATATACTTAATAACTCACTCCAAAAGAGCCTCCTCAGAGCGCCACCTCAGCGAAAATAATATTTATCTCATTTTATTCTTCATGTTTGACACAAAAAACAAAGAAAAAGACTAGGCTGATCATTCAATATCCGTTAGCCGCAACATTTGAATTTAATTCATTGAAAAATGAGGATAGTACTACAGTTCATAATATAATAATTTTGACAATAAGAAGAGCGTAAGAGAATTACAGTAGAAGGAGATGAGATCATTCAATATCCGTTAGCCAATTGGTTTATTAGCACACATGTTCTTCATCCATAAGTCTAGAAATAACATAATATAAGATACTATGTGACCACAACTTGCTCATTTCCCTGATAATGACATTTTTTTAGAAACAGCCATAGTTATGTAACCTATTCAACATCATTTGTATTTAGATTTTGACAATAAGAAGAGGGTAAGAGAATTACAGTAGAAGGAGATGAGATCATTCAATATCCGTTAGCCGCAACATTTGAATTTAATTCATTGAAAAATGAGGTTATTACTACAGTTAATAATATAATAATTGTCTTCTGCCTAATTTTGTCCAAGTCTGAGAGATGCCTTCTGCCTAATTTTGTCCAAGTCTGAGAGATGCCGCAGCCTTCTCTGCCTAATTTTGTCCAAGTCTGAGAGATGCAGCAGCCTTGCTTGACTATTGCCTATTAAGTACTGTTACAGGTGTTATCTTTTTCTTGAAACTCACTATAAATAAAGTTTAGGATGTTCTTCCCATTTGTATGACGAAAGTTTTTCAACAAATAAAGACGCTACGGAACTACTAAGGTATCATCCTGTCAGCTTAATAAATTTTCTGTTTTCATTCATAGCTAACCTTTATGAATTTTTTTGTTTCTGATTCTCTTGCCAAGCATATGAAGGATAAGATTTATTGTTATAAAGAGTAGATACCTCAAAGACACAAAAAATTCGTACCTCAACCTCTCTTATCTCGGGTTGATCTGTCCCGAACATCGTCAACTTCGGAGTGTCAAGATCCGAAACTAAAACCAAACAAACAACAAAAACAATAAGGATATAGACATAGAGATATAATAAGTTAACACCAAATACATAAACCCCAAAAAATTCAAACCACAGAACTATTCTTTTTTTTCACAACTTTTAAAATCAAATCAAAAAACTATTTTTGAAAATACTTCAATAAAACAAGTTTTCTAAGAATTTTGAATTTTGATAATATATATATATATATATATATGCTGGCATTGATTTGGTGGACGCTCTATATATTTAAAATTGATCAACATGAAATGATTAAACAGTTCCATATAAAACCTTTATTTTTTTTGAAAGGAAAAGAGGGGGAATACCCAGCAAGAACAACTAGCACACTACATCTCGAACTTTCCTAGGCCAAGTAACCCCAGTTGCATCTTCCCTCAAAATATTGAATAACCCACGGGGAGGGGAAGACAGGATACACACTCCCCGATTGAACTTCAAAGCCTCAGTAGCCAAATAGTCTGCTGCTCTATTACCTTCTCTATAAATATGCTCAACTTGAACTATCCAATCTCTCTGAAGGAGTCTTCTACACTCATTTACCAAGTTGGAAAGGCTAAGCTGCGGCATACTGTTGTATTTTAACCAACCAGCCACCATAGCCGAATCTGTTTCGAAGACTATAGAACGATGACCCTCATCCCAAGCAAGACGTAGGCCATGAACAGCAGCCCATAATTCAGCTTCAGTTGCAGTACAAGACCCAATATTAGCCACAAACCCCCTCAACCACATACCACGATAGTCACGGAGAAGACCGCCACCCCCTGCTCGCGATGAAGCTTTCTTAAGACATCCATCAGTATTAAGCTTAGTCCAACCATGGTTGGGAGCACACCAGCCTACCATCTTCACCCTCTCTATCAGTCCAGCACCATGGACCGCCACTTTGGCTCGAAAAGCATGAATGATTTCAGCCACTTGCCCTTTAAGCCAAGCCATGCTATACTCGAAGTGAAAACGAAGATTACGAAAAACTAAATCATTCCTCCATTTCCAAAGAGCCCACACGGCAACTGTAAAGTAGGAAGCCCAGTCATAGTCAACATTACAATCATTAACGCCAGCAAGATTATGAGCAAGCCAGCTTTGGAAATCCAAATTGCTCTGAAGATGATACTCAACTGGCTGCAATAGACGCTTCCATAATTGCACGGCTCTAGAGCAATTTCGAAAAATATGATCAACATCCTCGATACATCCCACACATTCAATACAGTCAGATGCCATGGTGAAACCCCTTTTCATCCGCTCAGCATTGCACATGATCTTTCGATGCGCAACCATCCACAAAAAAGTCTTGCATCTTTGAGGAGCTTTAAGCTTCCAAATCATCCTCCAAAGGGAATTAGGATCTCCTATAATAGTGCCAGTAGAAATAGTATAAGCAGAGGTCACCGTTAATATGCCACTCTTAGAAGCTCCCCAACATATGCCATCTGCAACCTCCTCCTCATCCCATAAGAGCACAGCAGCAAGTTTATTTTCAACCTCAAAAGGGAGTAAACCTGATAGAGCATTCCAGTCCCACCCTGAGCCCTTCACCCAATAGCTTGAGACAGGCCTATACATCTCCACCAAACTCAAATCCCGCATTTTCATATTGATTAAGGCCACCTCACCTACCCATGTATCAAGCCAAAAAAGAGTGTCCTTACCATTACGAACTAGAGCCCGCACCCCGCTACGTAAAATAGGCGAGGCTTTAACAATGCCCCGCCACGCATTGGAAGCCCCATTCTTAGGCTGCAACCTATCAATAGTAGCTTCCCGATGCAGATACTTCATGGAAACAACTCTGGCCCAAAAGCTATTCTTATCTGTAATTAGTCTCCATCCCAATTTGGCTAAAAAAGCCAAGTTCATGTGAGCCATACTCTTAATGCCAAGACCACCGTCCTCCATAGGTTTGATGATGATTTCCCACTTAATGAGGTTGACGCCCTGCTTCTCATTAGACCCTCCCCATAGAAAACGTCGAACTAATTTATCAATGGTATTACACACCCCTATTGGTAATACCATAGTCTGCATGATGTACATGGGAATAGAGTTAAGCACCGATTTAACTAGAACCAATCTACCCGCAAAGGACAAGAATTTTGTCTTCCACCCCTCCAATCGAGTAGTCACTCTCTCAATGATGTACTGAAAGTCAGCAGGTCGGACCCTCCCATGAATGGAGGGAGCACCAAGATACCGACCCAGGTTGTCCGTAAGGGGGATACCAGAGATAGTAGATATGTCTTGAGCCACCGCAAGCTCCACATTGTGAGATACAAATATATGAGATTTCTGGTAGTTAACTCTTTGGCCCGAGCACGCACAAAATAAATCCAGGCACTTCATAATAACCTTTATCTGCTCGGTAGATGCTTCCGCAAACAAAACCATATCATCTGCAAAGAAAAGGTGGGAGATAGAAGGACCATTACGAGAAAGCTGTATGGGTTTCCATTCCTTTCGCTCCACTGCCCCATTAATCAAATGACCCAATCTTTCAATACACAGAACAAAAAGATAAGGCGAAATTGCATCCCCTTGCCGAACTCCACGCTCAGGGGAGAAACAATCCAAAAGATCCCCATTCCAGACAATCGACATCCTAGAGGAAGAGACACAATGCATCACATTTCGGATCCACCCATCACCAAGACCAATCTCCTTCAACGAGTCTTCAATAAAATCCCAAGATAATCGATCATAGGCCTTTTCAAGATCAATCTTAATTGCCATATGAGAAACACCGCTCTTCTTAGTTCTCATTGAATGAAGGACTTCTTGATACACAATGACATTATCTGTAATTTGGCGACCAGGAACAAAGCTGCTTTGGTTGGGAGAGACAAGACTAGGGAGGATCATCTTTAGCCTATTTGTCATAGCTTTTGTAATCAGTTTATAGCCCACGTTGCAGAGACTTATAGGTCTAAGCTGGGTCAATAATTCAAGATGCTGAACCTTCGGTACTAATACCAACAGAGTATCATTGATCCCATCTGGAAGCTTTCCTGACGCCCAAAAGTCTTGAACAAGCTTGTAGACAGAAGGCCCCACTGTAGGCCAGAGGCGTTGATAAAAACCTGCATGAAAACCATCCGGGCCTGGCGCTTTGAAGGGAGCCATATCAAATAAAGCCTGACGAATCTCTTCAATCTCAAAGGGCTGATGAATCCTTGCCATGATAGCACCATCTAGAATTGGAAAACCCCCTTTAGGAAAATCAGACATATCCCCACAAGGTTCTTTTGAGAATAACCTGGTATAAAAATCTTGAATTAGATGCTTCAACTGAGCTGAATCTGAAACCCAATTTCCATCTGCACCTTTTAACCTCCCAATGACATTCCTACTCCGACGAATGACTGTAGTAGCGTGATAGAACTTGGTATTGCGGTCACCCGAAAGGATCCAGTCGGCTCTAGATTTCTGAAACCACGAAAGTTCTTCTTGATACAGAACAAGGTCCAGCTCCTTCTTAAGCTTAGACTCCAAAAGATGGATACGGTGTGTAGGGTGTTTAGATAAGACACGTTGAATGCCTGCAAGTCTCGCCCAGAGCCTCTTCTTCCTCCTAGAAATACTCCCAAACTCGGTACTATTCCATGAAGTAAGAACCGAGGCTATATGCCGATTATTTGTATCCAACGATCGGTCACAACTCCAATTCTCCTTAATGACATTGTAAAATCCCGGATGAGTCAGCCAAGCTGCCTGAAATTTAAACTGCGTTGGCCTCACAGTGGCACTTGAACCCTTTAAACGAACCAAGATAGGAACATGGTCGGAGTGATGTTTAGGAAGGTGAATCACTCTAGCGTCCTCAAACATATGCCTCCAAGCTAAATTACATAAAACTCTATCCAGGCGAGCTCCCTTAAACTGATCCCCTATACCCCTACTCCAAGTATAGGCTTGTCCGGAAAATCCCATGTCCAACAAATCATGATCAAAAATCCAATCCCCAAAGCCAGAGCTGCCATGATGAGCCACAGCATTCCCACTACTAACTTCTTCGGAACATACCACCGCATTAAAATCACCCGCAATAATCCAAGGCTCACTCGTATCAAAAACATTCTTATTAAGATCCCTCCATAACAGCTTCTTCAGGCTGGCTGTAGGACTACCATAAACAACAGATAACAACCACTGATGCATACTACTATCCCGAACCCTCATATGGATAAACTGGGGATGAGTAGCAATAATATTGACAATTAGATTAACAGATATGATATGCTTTGCCGACACGATTTCACATAAGCATTGAAATCAATAGTTAGATTAACAGATATGATATGCTTTGCCGACACGATTTCACATAAGCATTGAAATCAATAGTTAATTACAACTTTGATGATTGCTGGCTGCAATATTTATTCAAAGTAAAATAGAGTTGCTCATTTGATTTTTCCTAGCCCGGCCATTAAGTATAATTTAATTATGAATAGTCACTTCCCTACTACATATAAATTCTTGATATTTATTTGTACTGCAAGTGAAAGATGTGTCATATTTGAAGTCTCCCCAAAATTCAACAAATCGCCTTCAAGATCAGGCAAAATTCGACGAAAATCAAGTCTGAAACAAACCACAGAACCACCGTTAAAGGAACATCAAACAAAACAAAAACCTGAAAATTCCAGAGATCAAGCAGAAATATCGAGCTCTAGAAACAAGATTTTGGTCTCTTTCTGCCGTAGACCTAGCGATGCGAGAACGCTCCCAAATCCTACTACTCAGCAAAAGACCCAAAATCCCAACTTCGCAAATTCGAGCAATAAATCAGATCTTTGGGGGAAGTTTTTTTACCTTGGAATTGCAGGAACTGTGTGGCGAATTATAGCGTCGACGAAGAAGAAAGAAGAAACATGATGATTTCCGCTCAACCTCTGCGCCTCCGATCTTCAATCGCAGATTTTGGTCTCTTTCCACCGTTAAAGGAACAAAAAAAATCAGAACAAAAAAATTAAAAAATAATTGTGAGATTAAAACCTTCGAATACCTGCAAGCATCTTTTGACCTTTCTTGCGCATCCTTCACAATGCATGTAAACTTTCAAGATGATTTCTTCAGGTGGTGGTGGTGGTGGTGGTGGTGGAGGCTCCTTTGATTCTTTCTCTTCTATATTACCATCTTTAGTAGATTCATCTGCTTCCTTTGCTTCTTCATTTTTTTCTTCAGATTTCTTCTCTTCTTCTGCTAGTTTCTTCACTTCTTCTTGCTGCTTCTTCTCTGCTGGTTGCTCTTTCTGCAAAATCAAAACACAAAAAATTCAACATACCCATAAAAAATAAGAACAAATCTGAGATACCCAGAAAGAAAATAACTCAAATTAGAGCAAAAATTGCAGGAACAAGAGAGATTCCTTTAGCTTTATTACCTCTCCCATTTTTCTTTATTCTTTTTTTTTTCGGTGGGTGGATTGAATTGCAGAAAGAACAAACGCAGAGAGTGAGGTAGGCAAGATAAGAGCTATAAAGTCGATCAAGGCCGGTCTGCAGTTCCCGGTCGGCCGTGTTGCCCGACTTTCGCCGAAGGCGCCTCCTCTGCGCCTCCGGGAAGAAGAAAGACTCTTTTCCTCTGCTTCTTCGAGCTTAGTTGGGCATGTTACTTAACGCGGTTTAGTGTGTTTGTGTATCAAACATCTGGTGACACACGGCGAGCATTGGTGGTAAGGCGGGGTTTTCCAGATTGTCGTTTCTGACAATTTGGCTCGAGCTTTGGCACCCGAGGCTAATAGGTTACGCTTCAATAATGGAGGTGGGATCCATGGAATAATAAAGAGTCAAATAACTCTCAAAACAATCTAACTTAGATTTGATATTAAGTATATGGAATCCTATGAAAGAAGTATATGGAATCCTATGTTACTTTTTAAAATCCGATATTAATAGAGGTCGCATGGTCCAGCGATACTTTAATTTGGATTCAAGCTAGAGAAATTATACAAAGGTGTCCATAATTAAGTTATATATATATATAATCCTCACGGGAAAACTAAGGCACTATTTGATATTCAATTTAAAAATAATTTTTACAAATAAGATTTTAAAAAGCTATTGTTATAGTTCATTTTTAAAAGACAATAAAAACAACAATTTGTTATATTCTTTTTTTTTTCACAACTTTTAAAATCAAATCAAAAAACTATTTTTGAAAATTTTGAAAATACTTCAATAAAACAAGTTTTCTAAGAATTATATATATATATATATATGTATATATATATGTTGGCATTGATTTGGTGGACGCTCTATATATTTAAAATTGATCAACATGAAATGATTAAACAGTTCCATATAAAACCTTTATTGACAATTAGATTAACAGATATGATATGCTTTGCCGACACGATTTGACATAAGCATTGAAATCAATAGTTAATTACAACTTTGATGATTGCTAGCTGCAATATTTATTCAAAGTAAAATAGAGTTGCTCATTTGATTTATCCTAGCCCGGCCATTAAGTATAATTTAATTATGAATAGTCACTCCCCTACTACATATAAATTCTTGATATTTATTTGTACTGCAAGTGAAAGATGTGTCATATTAATATTCAAAAAAAGGTAATTTGAAGTCAAGCCAATTACATTGCGATCAGGTAAGAATAGTTGTAGATCCTCCGTATTGTTTCTATCATGTCCCCCACCATTCTTATATATTTAGTTTATAGTTGTAGGCAAGAAAAAAAATTATATAATACTAAAAAAAGGTAATTTGAAGAGCATGTAGTTTTGAAGAAATAAGAACAAAGAATGCTATCCGTCCCGATCTTTTGCCTAATTTTATCCAAGTCTGAGAGATGCCAATGTGATCTTACAGCCTTTCTTGACTATTTCTCATGAAGTACTGTTACATAAAGATTTTTCCTAGTTTCCTAATCTTTTGCCTAATTTTGTCCAAGTCTGAGAGATGCCCATGTGATCTTGCAACCTTTCTTGACTATTTCCCATAAAGTACTGTTACATGAAGATTTTTCCTGATTTTGTCTTAGTTGTGAGAGATGCCCATGGATGGTTGTCCGTTCTGATCTTTTGCCTAATTTTGTCCAAGTTTGAGAGATGCCCATGTGATCTTGCAGCCTTTCTTAACTATTTCCCATGAAGTACTGTTACATGAAGACTTGCTTTCACAACAGTTTGGTTTATATAAATGTTCATATGATAAATAGTTAGTTTTTTGCTTTTTTATCATTTATAATATTTAATTCTTATTTAATATACATATAGGAAAGTTGTATCAACTTTATTGAATTTGTCGTGTTGCAAACTTATTATTGCAAGTATATCTATAACAATAAATTATTGAGCCTCTATCATTGAGATTATTGCAAACGTATATTCACATCAATAAGGTATATATAAATGTTCACATGATAAATAGTTAGTTTTTTGTTTTTTTATCATTTATAATAGTTAATTCTTATTTAATATACATTTAGGAAAATTGTATCAACTTAATTGAATTTGTCGTGTTGCAAACTTATTATTGCAATTATATCTATAACAATAAATTATTGAGCCTCTATCATTGAGATTATTACAAACGTATATTCATATCGATAAGGTAGTGATATATTCCAATCGTAACGGAATGATCTTAAAAAAAAGAAGTGAACATAACAATTTTTAAAAAATTAGCCTCTGAAAAATAATTAATTAAAAAATGGTGACGTTGATAATTTAATCAAACTTTGCAAATTTATATCAAAGGTGACATGATAAATAAGAATCCCATCATAAAAACAATAAGTTAAATTGAATCTGCCAAATAAAAAATGATATAAGTAAAAAAATACCAAAATAAATAATTTTTCTTCTCTAATTATGACATTTAAATTTTATGATATAGATTATTATATAAATAAGATTGAGTTGCCTAAAAAAAATAATCAAAATATCTCTCTGGTGATAATAAAAAAAATTTGCATTCAGTATTTTAATTATCCTGTTCTACAAACATTATACTTAAATAAAAAAAAGAATTACATGCTCTTCATCAAATTTGGGCTTCCCATGAAGTACTGTTACATGAAGATTTTTCCTGGTTTTGTCTTAGTTGTGAGAGATGCCCATGGATGGTTGTCCGTCATGATCTTTTGCCTAATTTTGTCCAAGTCTGAGAGATGTCCATGTGATCTTGCAGCCTTTCTTGACTATTTCCCATGAAGTACTGTTACATGAAGACATGCTTTCTCAACAGTTTGGTAAATTTCACTAATAAGAAATCATGATTATTTGACTGAAACTATTTGCAATAATTATAGCATGTGTTATCCTTTTCTTGAAACTCACTATAAATTTTAGGATGTTCTTTCCATTTGTATGCCGGAAGATTTTCAACAAATAAAGACGCTACACAATTACTATACAACGACAAAAATTATCAACACATATGACCCACGAAACTACTAAGGTATCATCCTGTCAGCTTAATAAATTTTCTGTTTTCATTCATAGCTAACCTTTATAGATTGTTTTTTTTCTGATTCTTCTTGCCAAGCATATGAAGGATAAGATTTATTGTTTATAAATTCTATGGATTTCGAGAGTCATGCAAAAACTTTTGTTTGTTTCCATTGTTATTATACATCAATATATGATTCAACAACATCTAACATACAAATTTATCATTTAGTAAATTTTGGGAGATAAGCGGGGTTTAGTACTTTGGGTGCAGTAGATAATGCTACCATATATTTTTTTTAAATGTTTCTTAGAAAAAAGAGCTAGAGCTAGCTTTGTTCTCATCAGCTCTTTCTTCCTTCAGTGCTCATATTCACTAACACTAACTCCATAGTACGTATATACTTTTTTGTTGGAAGAAAAAAAGAAGAAGAAAGAAGCCCAGAAACCCAGAAGAAATTTATAACCCAAAAGAAAAAATGATGTATAGTTAGCTAGCTAGAGGGCAATAAAAATATTTATATATATATACATATATAGCTACCTCGAGACCACAAAACTCACAAAATTAATGAGGATTGCTATTTTGTTGACTTTGTGTTTCTTCTCTGACCATTCATTTAAACACTCTAATCTTGATATGTTTGATAAACATGCAGACAATACACCCGTGAAATACTCGATAAATGGATGATAACTCAAATTGTTTCATGCTGGCCAGAGAATTTGCTTATAGATTACTTAATCCAGCAATCTTTGAGTCATTAATGATGAAGTTACAAGACCATTTGTATGATTACGGGCTCCAACCTCAAATTGTGGATAATGATGATCAGCCTTTTCTCGAAATCGATGAAACTTTCGTTTATTGTTGGTCTCCAAGAGAAACAAGCACGCTAATGGTTTATTGGTCCATCATTGGTCGACCTACTATAAGAGTCGTTCTAGATGACGAAGCGGAGACTAGGTACCCTGAAAATTTGTATGATGTTTTTTGGCATGACCTAATGGAGTCCGGTCTGCTAGTAATTTCAACATATGTACCATATTATTATGCATGGGCATATTAAATTAATGTATACATCTAAATGTGGGTGCATGTGTATATATATATATATATATGTATATGTATATAACTCATAATAGATGTATAAATGTAATATAACCTATGAATATAAAATATGTAATATTAGATAAATGTTATACGACACTTTACTTTTGTATATTATACAATTAAATGAAGAAGACATACAACCACCTATATATTTCAAGCATTTATTTACCTAGCTATATAGTGTTTGTTTGTTGCAAAACTTTGAATAATAATAAGAAGCAGATATTTATATAAATATTTATTAAATAAGTAAGCGTCACGTGATAATTAATTACATTTTCTAATTACACACCAATGAGCAGTTTGGTATATGTTATTATAATATTTTAATCAATTAGTTAATATTATTCTTAACATCAATATTATTTACACAGAAGGGTAGCATTTTTAGTAAATTTAAATTGAGTCTATAGTAGTATTATTTTATTAACGCCGTCCATCGGACGGGCTACAAACTTGTGTTTATAATTTCCAAGATCCAATATTAATTCTTATGGAAACGGATTCTTCAATAAGAAAGTGAAAAGTGTGAGTTTTCATTCCATAATTGATATGATTTATTATTTCTTAATGTAACTAAAAAAAAGTTGAAGGAGAAGACAGATGCGTATAACAAACCTAAAAGAAGACGTCGCTGGTTCTCCTCTCTCCCTCCGCCGCGGTTCTCTTCTCTCCCTCTGCCTCCGCCGCTGGTTCTCCTCTCTCCCTCCGCCGCTGGTTCTCTCCGCTGCTGGTTCTCCTCGCTGGTTCTCCTCTCTCCGTCGCTGGTTCTCCTCGCTGGTTCTCCTCTCTCCTCCGCCGCTGGTTCTCCTCCGCCCGCGCATGAAGGTATTATTTTCACTCCTTCTTCCAAAATCTCTTCTTCTTCTTCTTCTTCTTTTATAATGAGTCACGCGAATCTCACGCAAAAAAAAATTCTGTGCATCCCGTGAAGAAAATCGACACATTTCCTTTAATTTCGCCGATGTTTACGGCTTTCCCCTAATTTCGCCGATTTTTGTCGATTTTTTGCGGATTTTTTGTACTTTTTTTTTTACCTGTGCCAAATTAATTCGCTCTTTTGGATTTCGAAATTTTTCGGCGAATTTCAGTCCTTGGTGGTTCTTGCCTGATATTATCACACACATCGCGATGAACTATCTCCTACCTCTTGAAATGATGAATTAAAGTCTTGTCTCATCATATTCATTCTCCATTGTTGTTCAACATTCCATCGGTCAGCCATAGAGTTTCTTACTGCTAATCTATGCTGCTCCTTTTCATAGTCTGTCGTACAATCAGGAGAATAGTCGATGTCTGAATCATCATCATCATAACTACGCTGTGGTTGTAGCAGAGCTTCTGTAAATGCTTATCTTTTCTTTTCCTTTTCAATTTTTTCTTGTACCTTTCCACGTAGGGACAATTGCATTTCTTCTCTAACGTTTCTTGGACATTGCCTACATTTTGTTACATTTTTGAAGCCACCTGCTAAGTGTTGTTTCAATCTAGTGACGCCACCAGATTTGTTCACATGATTACAATATATACATCTTGACCTTTGCCTACTCTCATCAACAGGTTCTCCGTGGCTCCATTCAATATCGAGTCCTTTTTGAGGTTCAGGATTTATATTGAAACTAAATATGCACAAATTCTTCAACCTGTATGTAGTCCAATTTCAACAAAGTAATGTTAATATAAAACATGTTAATACAAATCATATCATTTATATTTATATACTATATATATTAACATATATATTTTAACCATATATGTTTATAAATGTAACATACATATATATATATATGTGTGTGTGTGTGTGAATATTTATATAGATGCTAATATATATATGTTAATATATATAGTGTATATATAATATATACTATACTATATAAATTAATGTATATGTTTATATTAGTATCTATATATATATATATATATATATATATTATATGTTATATATAGTAATAATGAATAGATCAATGTATATATAATATATTATATAGATCAATGTTATATATGTTATATATATATATATATATATATATATATATATATATATATATATATTATATTCATAGTAATAACTAATAGATCAAAATATATATTAAATGTTATATGTATAGTAATAATTAATAGATTAATGTATATACAATATACTATATAGATTGAAGTTATATATATTATACATAGTATATTATATATATATATATATATATATATATAAAATATAATATAATATAACGTACTAATAATAAAACCATGTCAGAGACGAAGGAAAGCAATTCAAAGTTTTGTTTTTTTATTACACAGTAGGAAGCGGTTGCACAGACGAAACCAAGGCATTTCAAAATTTTCAGAACCCTACCACTCCAATGAAGAAGAAGGTGGACGACCGTATCAGAACTTTGATCGAAAATGGCGTTAAGGTCAGACATCGTTCAATGTTTGTCATCGTTGGCGACAAATCTCGCGACCAGGTCTTCTTATTTAACCGATTTTCCAATCGTTCCTCAGCATGAGTTTATTTACTTTGTACTTAGATTGAAATCCTCCTCCTTCATTGTTTTCAGATAGTTAATCTTCACTACATGCTCAATAAAGCTTCAACTAAGCCTCGACAGACATTGTTGTGGTGTTATAAGGACAAGCTAGAGATTAGCAGGTTTGTAGTTCTACCGGTTAGAACACATTTTTTGAGTTTCTTTGCTCTTGAAATGGAAAAATACTTGCTCTTCGTTTAATGGTATTAACTTTAATTCACAATTCTGTTCGAATGATGTTTGTTTTGGCTATTGATTGTGTTTTCATCGTGCTGTCTAAAATTAAAACATTGTTTTCTATATGTATTCTGCATATTTTCATCGCTTTTTAGTTTTTCTTGAGAATATGGGCAAAATAGTGGTGGTTGAGTGAAGGTCAGTTGGCAAGTATTCTACTGGATGGTCGTTGTTGGCTCTATTTCTACAGGCGCACCTCAATAACAAAATTGAAGTATATTTGCATTTTGACACTTTCTTAAAAGAGTACCTCCTCCTGTCAAAACTAGCCTCTGTAGAAAAGCCAGATATGCTTGAACTCTTATTTTTGTCTTCGTATTGTGGAAAAATTGAACTATTTTATTTTCTAAAGGAGGTTGTGTGTGGGCAAATAAGCCATTAGATCAGTGATTTTTGTCTCTTATGTCTGGATATGTGCGTTTTTTTTTTGAGGTCAGCGGGTATTGGGGCTTATGTCCCCCTAATCCCTCTGGAGCACAACCATAAACGATCAAGGACACCGTTGGCCAATAAGGTCTTGAACTCGAAACCTTCAGGGCAGGCGCGCTTCCACGCAACCACTAAACCAACCCACTGTTGGTTGGGTGTGTGTATGGTTTCGACTTTTGAAGTTATACCCATTTAAAATATGCAATTATGTGTTATGAACAGAGGGTATAGAAGTAGGCTTAGGCATGCCTAGTCATTGCATCAATTGTTCTTGGCAGTACATATACAAACGATTTCCACACGACACTTATACTCCTAAAATTCTCATCTTTATTTTAGTCACTGTGCTCCAATAATTGAATCTTCCAGAATTGCAGCCAAAGATTTTTCTGAAGGTTTCTCAAGTTTTTGATGAACATGTCATTGCACTTCCTTTTGCCTACTTGACATGAAATGCATTTTATTTAACAAGGAGGAATTGCGTAGCCTATCTTGATTGGTAATACTTTTTCTTTCTAGTCATAAAAAAAAGCGAGCAAAGCAAATTAAAAAGTTAATGCAGAGGGGACAACTGGATCCTTCAAAGGTTGATGCGTTTACCCTTTTTGTTGAGACTGGTGGTTTAACATATTGCTTATACAAAGATTCAGAAAGAATTCTTGGGAATACTTTTGGCATGTGCGTTCTCCAGGTATACTGTATTATCCTTCCTCTATTTGGTTGCATTTTTTTCTTTATATTTACCCTAGTGGCATACATTGTTATCTAACTATGTATCTGTTTTTGCACTTCGCTTCTAGGATTTTGAGGCATTGACCCCAAATCTCCTTGCAAGAACAATAGAAACAGTAGAGGGTGGAGGCTTGGTTGTATTGTTGCTACGTTCCCTTTCCTCACTCACTAGTCTTTACACCATGGTCATGGTTAGTGTTTTACCTTTTCTTCCAATAAATAATCTTAGTTTTTGATTACCACTTAGATGCAAGATTTGGGGGGGGGGGGGGGGGGGGATTTTCCAATTCTTGGAATCTTTGTTACTGAACTTCTACATACCATATCTAATTTTTTAGTAGTTCCATGGGTAAAATGTCAAAATTTTTGGGCAATATGAAAGTACTAGGTGGAATGATTTATAAGAGAATGAACTTGAGGAATCAAGATTCCAACTTATAATATTATCAGGAATTCCCTCCCTGATTCTAACTCCTAACCCATTGATAATAGGCTTAGCTTTATTGACTGTGGCTCTTTTTTTTTTTTTTTAGAAGATGTGATAGAAAGATTAGGGCAAGGGGCCCTTTGGAGAGAAGAATGTTCCCATTCTCTCTTTTTCTTTCTTTCTCTCATTCTTTCTTGTCTTAGTGAGTTGTCCATTTTAACTTAAGATGATGTTCTTTCTATTGCAGGATGTCCACAAGAGGTTTAGGACAGAATCGCATGTTAGAACGGTTGCACGCTTTAACGAGCGTTTCTTGTTATCCCTTGTGTCATGCAAAGCATGTGTAGTTATGGACGACGAATTAAATATTCTACCAATTTCATCGCACATAAGGTCAATTACACCAATGTCTATTAGTGAGGTAACTTTTGATGTTTTAGTGTAAAGTCTTAGAAATTAAATTTGTGACTTGTGCATCTCTTTATTCGTTTTATGTTGCCAAGAAAAAACTACTAGTTTCTACTTCCTCATCAAAGCTCATGATCTCTCATGGAAATTTCATAATTTTCTTTAGATTGAAAAAGAAATGTTGATTGTGTGAATAGATCAAATAAAATTGAAACAGCACCTATAACACATTAATATGTAATCAAATATCTAATACTCTTGGACAAATATATTGACTAAATAGAGTTCATAAATTAAAGCTTAGCATGAAGTCTTAACTCTTAATTCACAAACAAAAATATTTAGTCTTATTATTTAATTCCAATTGTCAAGTTATGTATGAATGCGATTGCTTGATGTTGTCCTACTTATTCCATTGAGCTTGGAATCATATAATAAAACTAGAATATCAAATTATATTTCTCATGTAAGCAAGTATAATTTTTTTTTGAGGGAAGCTCTTTACTTATCAAGCACCCTTGATATTCTTGGAACTTGGAAGTGGTTGATGTTGGTCATATGGTAGTCGTAGAATTAGCTAGTGGTTCTTGGTGTGAACATGGATAATGATATTCAATTGGCAACAAGAACTTATGGCAGAAACTTTGCAAGTTCTTTAGTTTGAAACTTGGTGGGAATGTCACCAATGAATTGCTAAAAATTTTGGACTTTTTTTGTGAAATGTTCTTGTTCTATTACGTTCTGTTGAGCTTTGTTGCAATCAGAGTGTGTGTTGATGTGTAGTAGTAGTTTTTATTATTGTAATCTTAGTGATATGGTGCAAATGCTGCTATTTGTCTCTTATATTTTCTTCTTTTCATTTCTGGTTTTAAAGGACTTTGAGGGGCATTCAGAAGCACATTCCAACTTGAAAAATCTGAAAGATTTTTCTTGTGGTCCTTCGATTAGAAGATGTTGCACTTTGGATCATGTATTAATTAAATCTTTGCTTACATGGATGGTGTTTTATACTCTTGTTATTGAAGCATGCAACTTTAAGAAAATTGTCAATTCTTAGATAATGTTTTTGTTATGTTCTTGCTATGCCTTGTCACAGTTAAAATATTGTGTTGATTGGCTTTTTGTGGGTTTTAGTGTTGTAACCTGTTTGCTGTTTTGGATCTTGTCTTATTTCTTCCTTTTCCTTTGTTTGGAATTTAGGAGTTTAAAGGGCTTTTAACAGCACAACGTGACCTAAAAGACCTGAAGGAGCAACTTAATGACGATTTTCTTGTTGGTCCTTTAGTTAGAAATTGTTGTACATTGGATCAGGTATTAATTAAAATGTTGTTAAAATGTATGGTGTTTTGTACTTTGAACTATACAACTTGGAGACACTTTCCAATCCTTAGATAATGTTTATTATGTATTGAGTAGGGAAAAGCTGTCATCACATTCCTTGATGCAATTCTTGATAAAACACTAAGCAGCACAGTTGCTTTGCTTGCTGCTCGAGGTCGTGGAAAATCTGCTGCTTTGGGCCTTGCAATTGCGGGAGCTATTGCTGCAGGGTTTGTAACTTTTATTCTCCCTCTCTCTCTTTCTCTCTGTTTTTTTTTAGATGTTGTACTAATGTCTCCTGTGTACTAACAACGTAATTTCCTGGATTTCTTCAGATATTCAAATATTTTTGTAACTGCACCTAGTCCAGAAAACTTAAAGACTCTGTTTGAGTTTGTTTGCAAGGGTTTTGAGGCTCTTGAATATAAGGTTTGTGTCGTCTTCACATCAAGTTGAAATGAATTTTGAGGCACAATAGTGTTAACTTGGTCAAGTATACATCACTTGACAATGTTGTACTTTATGCATCTTTTATGGTTTGGAATTGTTTTGATTGTTGCATTTCTTGCCAAGATACAAATAATTTGCATTAGTTTTTCTGGTGTTTCATTTGATTTGCTGATAGCTTTTTAAGCTAGCACTTTTATACTTTGGACATTTACTGAATCCTTTTTTGTTTTGGTGCTCAAAGCGCTTTCTGAAGTGTTAGGGTGATGTAGGGCAAAGGGGGTTGAAAGAAAATTACAGGATTGGTAGTTTTGTGTTGGGAATGGTTATGGAAAGTTGAGGTAAAGAGTTAAGAGTACAGAGATAGAAGGTCTTGGAATCACTCCTAGAAGTCCTTGGCATCACACCTAAGGTTAGATTGTATCACACAAACCCAATAGAGAAAAGACTCAAATCTGTAACTTTGTTCGATGCTTCAAAAGAAGATTACAATCCTATTTATAAACTCTTACAAAAGATCAAGAATCATCAATGAGTCTTGGAACATACAAGCATTAAAACTCTAGGAAATCTAATAACACCTAGGAACTCTAAGTATTCCATAGAAAATCTAAGAAGTAGTTATGACCATGGTTCGAAAATTCTCCGAAATTCGGCGAACTTCTATGAATTATTTCTCTTTTTTTACTATCGAAGTGCGAAGTGGTTGTAAAATAAAAAATACAAAAATTCGCCTAAATAGTTCCGATAAAATTCGACAAAATTCGATAAACTTCAATAAAATTTCTATTTTTTAATTCAAAAATGCAAAAATTCGACAAGAAATTCGATAAAATTCAACAAAATTCGATAAAATTCAACAAAGTTCGATGAAATTCGACAAAGAAGTAAAAAAATG
Source organism: Paratinospora sagittata (assembly GCA_035771175.1). Lineage (NCBI taxonomy): Eukaryota > Viridiplantae > Streptophyta > Magnoliopsida > Ranunculales > Menispermaceae > Paratinospora > Paratinospora sagittata. Next base: position 40,350,811 of record CM069590.1, on the reverse strand, counting down.
TTATTTCATTAATAAAAACAAAAAAAATATCAATAATTATGTATTATTTTCAACTTCATCAACCAACATAGCAATATAAATTTTAAAAAATAATTTAATAAGCTAACAAATTATGTAGTTTATGGGATATGCTTTACCAAAAAGAGAAGAAAAGAAGCAAAAAAATAAATAAATAAAGTTGAAATAAGATAAAAACTTAAAAATAAATTAAAAAAGTTTCCAAAGCCATATTTTTTTAGTTAACTTTTATAAAACAAGATTAAAAATAATACATTTAAATAATAAACTAATAAATTAAGCATGGTGGGATTCAAACTAGCAAAGTATATGGTTGAGAAACAAGCCACCAAAAAACTAAATATCAAAACAAAGAAAATAAATTAAGACCAAAAGCCACCATTTCAAATTCATCAACCCACTTAATAAGATTGATTTTGTTAGGTCACTTATTGGTATTTTTATGAATTAAAAGTGTTTATTTATATTAGTTTTTTAGCTTATACTACAATAAATCTATATATTTAAGCATATATAAAAAAATTCTCTGAACTTCTCTAATTAGGAAATTTTTACAAAAATTCTCCATGTTAAATTAAACTTCTCCAAATTAATTCCAATTTTCAAGTGATCGAAGTCAAGTTGAAATCGAATTTTCTATCCCTGGATGTATGTTAAACAATGTTAATGTAAAAACACATGTTTCAACCGATTATATTTATACTTTTATATGAGAAAAGTATCTATTTATGTTTGTTTTCATCATTTCTAATAGTAATTATGCATATTTTAACATTTATATAGAAATTCTTTAAACTTCTCTAAGTTGGCGAATTTTTACAATAATTCTCCAAGACTTCTCAAACTTCCTCGAATTAATTCTGATTTTTAAAGGTCGAAGTGTCGTGCGAAATCGAAGTTTCGAACCTTGGTTATGACTACTAGTTATTTTATCTAGGAAAACTAAAGACACTTAATACTTCTTGGTCAAAGAACCAACTCTTTGACTTTCATCTTGACCAACTCTTTGACTTTCATCTTGACCAAATCTTTGGCTGCAATAATTCATTAATAAGGAAACCAATAAAAGATCACAACTAGCTCCACCATCCTCTAGAGAATTCCAAATCAGAATTTGGCCTTAGAATCTTTTCTTCCTCTCCTTTGATAAACTTTTTTTTATTTTATTTCTGCCACTTGTCTACATCACAGTGTCTCACTTTTGTAGGTTGTTGCTTTTCACTAGTTGTTTGATAAAAGATTGTGGACATTACTTTATTGTTGTTTTGAGTAGGATCTTTTACCATTATTCAATGTGATATGTGGTGTGCTTTGCTTGAGGGGGTTTGTCCTATCTAAGTTGCATTTGTATTTTTTATATTCTTTTGTGAAATTTATCATTCATTTTTTTTGCGTCCGAAAAATTGTGGTGATGTTGTAGATATGGTAGCCATATCAGGCTTTAGTTCTTATCTTTGTAGTAGAGTCGTAACCATGCATCCCTATTTCATTGAAGAAGGTTAAATGTTAATTCACAATCATATTATATGAAAACAAAGTACGCATGAAGAAAGGATGGTAAGTGTTCATCGTAGCTTTTGCTAGAGAGGATTTACTTAAGTGATATGATAGCAATGCAACTTATCCTACTTTATGTGGAATTTAGATCTTTTTGGTTCATTTTATGTCAAATTCTTTCATTGGCAACTTTTGTGACAATCAATAGCAAACTAATAGTTTTCCCATGACTCAAGCTGGTAAGTATTCTTTAGAATAAAGCCATTAGTCTTAATGCGACATTCCTGACACTGTTCTCACCACTGAAAAGATTGAAATATCTAGTAATAGTAGCTATTCATGTGTGTATTATAATTGTGCCTTGGTGGTCTAAATCAACTTTAGTTGTTCTCTAGTTTTTTAACGTAGGTGGTGTTTGGTTGCTCTACTAGCATCCTCTAAAAAATTTGCAGTCTTAAAATATTTTTGGATTTTTGGTAAGTATATTGGCCATATGTTCCTGTAATTAAGGCTTCAACTGCTGCTATGAATCGAAGTTCATTTAGAGTTGAAGGGGAAGATAAATGGAGTTACCAAACAAATCATTAGACTGACCAGTGGCTCTCTTTTTCAATTTTTTTCGCGGGTAAAATTTCTTTTGGTATCCTTTTGTTTTTTTGTTTTATTGGTAGGTGGTATTTCAAAATTTGGTCTGTCCTTTAATTTATAAGATTCTCTTGTACTTGGACGCTTTCAATATGTATGAAATCTGATTGCTAGCTCTTCCTCAGGGTATAAACTTGGTTATAAATTTCTAATGTCAATATTTCTACTATCTCATAAACAGAATAAGAGCTTCCCTCTGTGGTGACTGTTTTCACTCAATTTGTCTAAGGGCCAAGGATCGAAAATTCGATTTCGCCCTTGACTTCGGTCACTTTAAAATTGGAATTACTTAGGAGAAGTTTAATTCGACATAAAGAATTTTTGTAAAATTCTCTAAATTAGAGAAGTTTAGAGATTTTTTGCATATATGCTTAAATATCTAGATTTATGGTAGTATAAGCTAAAAACTAATATAAATAAAACACTTTTAATACATAAAAATTTCCATAAGTGACCTAACAAAATCAATCTTGGTAAGTGGGTTGATGAATTTGAAATGGTGGCTTTTGGTCTTAATTCCTTTTCTATGTTTGATACTTAATTTTGTGGTGGCTTGCTTCTCGACCATATAATTTGCTAGTTTGAATTCCACCATGTTAATTTATTAGTTTATTATTTAAATGTACAGTTTTTTCATCTTTTTTTTTATAAGGGTAATCTAAAAGAAGATGACTTTGGGAACTCTTTTAATGCATTTTTAAGTTTTTATCTTATTTCAACTTTCTTTCTTTATTTTTGTTTTTCTTTTTGCTCTTTTCTTCTCTTTTTAGTGAAAGCATATCCCATAAATTACATAATTTGTAAGCTTGTTAAATTATTTTTTAAAATTTATATTGTTATGTTGGTTGATGAAGTTGAAAATAACACTTAATTATTGGTATTTTTGTTTTCTATTCATGAAATAACATTTTTTTATTTCTCTGTCGAATTTCATCGAATTTTGTTCAATTTTGTTGAATTTCATCGAATTTTTTGTTGAATTTTTGCATTTTCTAATTGAAAAATAGAAATTTTATGAAAGTATATCGGATTCTGTCAAATTTTTTGAATTATTTTAGCTTTTGCATTTTTTTATTTTACATCCACTTCGCACTTTGGTGGTTAAAAAAATCGAAAAAATTCGCTGAATTTTTTAACCATGCTAAGAGTCTTATCATAACCATGTAGGATTATGTTTCATTATTTTATTTTATTTGAAGGCCATGTGGATGGTTAAAAAATCATTTGCTTCAAACAATTTGGTTTGTCATATTTTTTTATATGTTGTTTCTATTTTGTTTGGGTTGGATGACCTCTTCATTTGCAAAGGATGATGGTGTCACTTCACTCCAAATCTTTTTTATGTAAATTGTTTTGCATTCTTAACATATTTTTCTGAATGCATATCCTCATAAAGAAGGTGACAATAATGGACTCTTTTTTCCAAGTATTGATGTTTACAAGATGGCTGTGGTAGATTGGGTGCTCCAATTATGTTTGAGAAAGTTGTGGGATTATCTAGATCTATGGTTTATATTTATATTGGTCATTTTTTTTTTTGCATCAAGCTTTTGAGAGAGTGAACCATTATAATGATGAATAAAAACTCATAAACTCACTTATATTCTTGATAGCATTCAAGTGCTTTCAATTATTCCATATTCATACCAAAATTTTTCGATGCTTTGGAAAGTTGAGCACCGATAATGTCAATATCAAAATCATTTGCTTAATGAGATCAACAAAATGAATCACGTAGTGTTCATTTGTTTTTTCTTTATCATATGTGATAGGCCCATGTCATTTTCAACGATGGATTTTAAGCATTTTGTCCTTTCAAGCTTTCAAACTTCAGTATAATTTTTTTTTTTTTGTAGGAGCATCTACATTACGATGTGGTGAAAAGTGCCGATCCTGAGTTACAAAAAAGAACTGTACGGATGAATATCTACAAGCAACATAGACAAACAATCCAGGTATGTAGGCATGGTGTAATTTTATGCCTATAAAGTATTAAATGATGAGATTACTAGTTTGTGATGAATGATATAAGTGCTGATTTGTTTGATTATAATGTACATTCATGTTTGCACTTTTCCAAATAGTACTTTCAGGACTCATAATGTCACATGTAATGCATGGATAACATGCCTATATTGAAACTGTGAAAACATATGCCTTTTATTTTAGGATGAGTATTGGCTCCTTAGCTATAGTTTTAGTGCTTTAAATTTTTTGAATGAGTTGTGTGTGGGAATGGCTTAATTTTAAGCCATAACTTTTCTTTTCTACTAATTGTGACGAGGAAAGACTGACCTCATGCTTGGATGAAAGAGTGTGGTTCTGTTACTTCTTTGGTTGTTTGGACTTTTGGGTTAATTTGTTGGTATCTACAGCTCATGCAGGGATTCAATCCCCATTAATCATGTCTCCCTATCTCTTTCCTTAATTGTTTTCAAGACGAGGATGGAATAGTCGTTAAAGTTGACAGCTTTAATATTATTAGTAACTTATGATCTACTAATTATACAGTATAATTAAGATGAGCTCAGGCATGCGCCTTAGGCACACCTTGAGGCAGGGCACTACAACTCAAGTGTGTGGCTTAGTGTGCCTCAAGTGTGTGGCTTGGTGCACTTCACTTTCCTACACTTTTTTTTAACATTAAATGAATATTTTGTTACATGATTTTCTCTCTTTTCTTTGAATAAATATACACAATACATAATATAAAATATAAAACATAAACTTGTGTTACACTATTATAAGAAGTCATTACAGTTGCTATTTGTTCTTCATTGCTTTAATGTTTCCTACTTTAGTTCAAATTTAATTATCAAAATAAATAAGCATAATATTATTACTAACTATGCAATATGAAATATTAGTGCTATTGTGAACATTATAATGTATGATGAGAAATTTTTTAAGATATATGCTAATTTTTTGTCTTTTTATAGTTATTTTGACCAAAATGGAGTAGTACTATTAATTTATGTATAATTGAGTTGATTTTTTTATGAAAATTGTGTCTCCTTTTACTTAGGTGTGTGCCCTTCCTTGTGCCTTTGAGCCTCAGGCACTAGGCCAGTGTGCCTAATGCCTTTAACACCTTGTACTTTGAATAGTATTAGATTTTGAATTTTGGGGAACTCCTCATAGTTTATGTTTTTAACATCACAGTAAAACACATTAGTAAATTCTACTTGTGCTAAGCATATTTGCATACCTTTATACATTGCTTGTCCCAATCTTGGATAATCATAAAGGAGGGTTGGGTTATTAGGTAGCTGATACAACTCAACTCAACTAATCCTTTTCCTAATAGACTTTTTCTTGAGTTGAAAGGTTGTTAAAGTATTATGTAAAGAATGTAAAGTTATTTATGGAGAGATTTCAACTTTATTACATAGGATAATGGTAGTAGAAATTTGTATAGAAATGAGATCTAAGTCAAAAATATAATTATTAACCAAAGAACTAAATGGTGGAACATGAAAGGGGGAAAACTAGAAATATTTGAAGAAAGATAGTAAGAGAAAGACTTTATGTGTAGATAATGACCCTAACAAAATGTAGGATAAGATAGCTAAATGTATAGAATCAGAGCAAAAAGGACAGAAGCTCTATTAAAGAAGCTTAATGGTGAAGTTCAAACTGCTATAAAACTTAGTAGGACAAGCTATAAAAACTTCACTAAAGGCTAGAGATGAGGAAAGTTTTAAAGAATTATAGAGATGCAAAACAAAGAAGTCAGAAAAAGTGGTAAGTAGTGCTAAACTTAAATCATGAGATGAGTTACATAATAGGTAGAGACAAAAGAAGAATATATATGAACTAGTAAAACTAAGGTAAAGACAAGCAAAAGATCATAACTAAATTTAATATATTAAAAGTGACAATTAAAGAATCTTACTAAGAGGAGAAGAGATCAATAAAAAACGTGTTGATTTATGGTTCACGTATGAATTATGAGAAGGCTTATGTGAATGGGTTATTCTTAAGAAAGTAATACATTTTATTTAAGTTCTTAAATAATAACTAATGATTTCTAGAGACAAAAAAATTGATATAATTCAAGGTCTCTAAGAAGATCATATTTATTTCACCTTGTTTGATCCTTAGAATATATGTTTAATTAGGCTCAAATGAAGGATCAACTTATCTTACCTCACTAACCCTTTTTTCTATGATATAACTCAAAATCATTGCCAAGCCTAGGATTATATAAGTGGGGTTTCCTTGGTTGAGATAGAACATGTTCTTTGAGGTCTTCTCATAATTGCTTAGAATTCTAAATCCTTAAACTAAGTTTGATCAAATCCAAGGAAGTGAATGACAAAGAATGAATAGTATTTGAAGCTATGCCACTTCAATTGTTCAATATCTTGTACTTTTAAATGATATATATCATTTAGACCCTAAAGTACAAGAGAGGGAGACTTTAAAGAATAATCATTAATTCTCGTCCAACTTCAAGAATATGAGCATAATTAAGCAATTAAAATTTAATTTTAAGCAAGCTCATGTCATGATCAAATACTTTGATTATGTTCATAAAATCTCACAACTTACTAAATGGATGAAATTTCATAAATGAAGTCATGAAGCACATTCCATTTAGTATGAGCATGTTTATATTATATATATAATATAAACATGTTCATATGAGGGAATGGAAGTAACAAATATGAATTTTACAAGTTCATACTTCCAAGCTGCATAACTTGTATGCTTTGCATCAATCAAACATTGAACAATATAATTGGACATTAATCAAGCTCAATGTGATCAATAACTTTAGGCAAACATAGGCATAATAAATTAAATTATTTGATTAAGCCTAAAATACTTCCAAGTGTCTCAAATAAGATATAAATCAGCATGTGTGACGTAAAAATATGAAAGATGCCTAAAGTGATTAAGGCCTATGTGTTGAAGGCCATACAACTTAGCATATGGCTAAAAAATATAAATCTATGTGATCCGGTGAACCATAGCCTTTGATACCTAGACTCCTTTGGATTTTGTACCTCTAGCATCTAAGAGTCATTCGTTAGGTACCCATGCCATCTTATGATATTTATCCTTAAAAGGATTTCTAGTATTTCTATGGCATGTTCTGGGCTTAAAGTATATAATATTTGGTTTGCCCGATTGGTTTTGTAGTTTGAAGTCTTTTCTCTTTCTAATTTCAATTGGAGCTCTAAATCCTCTTTCTCATTAGCAACCTTAGCTACTAATTAATTCAACTCCTTTCATTTTTCTTGAAGGCTAATGGGATCATTTTCAATAACTTCTTTTTCTTCAAGAATAACTTCTTTTTCCTCAAGAACATTTTCATATTTAATTAGAAAAGTTTCCAACTCATTCATAGCATTGGTTATCTTGTTCTTAAGTTGCACATTCTTTTGGATGAGTTTGTCAAATTCTATTTGGATGTCCTTTCGCACTATAGACAACTCAACAAAAGAAAGATGATTCATATTAGTAGAACAATCATCCATATTTGAAATAAAGCATACACGTTCTACATTTTCTTCAACTTCACATGAAAATGTGGAAAACATGAATTATCATAGGGCACTTCTAATTTATTCCAAATTTCCTTAGATGAATTACATGAAGAAACTCTTTCTATGTCACTATGGGAAAGGCATCTAAGTAATATGTTTCTAGCTAGAATGTCAAGTCTAACTAGTTGCTTTTCTTTCCTATCCCATTTCTTTTTTGGTTTGGGGACTTCAACCCCATTTATAGTCCTTGTGGGTACAAATGGCCCATTTCTATTTATATCCTACATATCAAATGATTGAGCCTTTATGAAAGCTCTTATCCTAATTCTCCAAGTCATGAAATTATCAACATTATGCATGGGTGGAGTGAAAGGGTTATCACCTATGTCAAAACCTATTGTATTGGCCATTTGATCTTTAGCTCAAGGATGTCAAGCCTTAAATCAAGAGCACCCTCTCTGATACCACTTGTTAGACACCCAAGAGGGTGGTAAATTTGGTGTTATGGCCAAATTATGCAAGTTAAAAACTCCTTTTGATTATTATGTCTTTGTATTACAAAAATCTTTGTTTTAAAACCACTTAGTGTTAATAAAGCAAGTGATTAAATACTAAAGTGTTGAAACTTAAATAATGGACACAAGGATTTCTACGTTGTTCGGAAATTCCCTTTCCTACATCCACGCCTAGAGAAAACCTCTCTGGGATTCCACTATCTCTGATTCACTTCACAGGTGTAAATCAAACTATTACAATGCCTTTTTATAGGTTCAAGGCAAACTTATCTTTTTTTGGGCTAAAGATGAACCCTACCATTTCCTTTTGCAGGATAAGAAAGAACCGAAAATCTTTTTTGCGGGTTAAGGATGGACCACTTGACACTTTTCAAGATAAAGGGTGAAACTAATCCTATGATTCCAATCTTGGAATCAACAAGTGATTGATAATCACTTGATTTGATAACTAGAAACAACTCAAAGAAACTCAATCATAAATGTTTGTTTCAAATCCTTGGAACAATTACAATGATGCACAAGAAATTACAATTTTAAAATGGGAATACTACCAGCTTCTGGGAAGATACATGGTGTGGTGATATGGCCTTCAAGATGCAATTTCTTAATATTTTTCACCTCTCCAGCCTTCATAATGCGCCCATATCCTCTTTTGTTACCCCTCCTCAGTCCTTTGATGGTGCGGTGCAAAATTGGAACCTCCACCTCATGAGGAATCTTCCTAACAGTTCTCTTCGAGAGATACCTTCTCTCTTGCAATGCCTATCCTCTACTCAGTTTCAAAGTGTCGATGACAAAATTTGCTGGATTGGGGATTCATCTGGGGATTTCTCATCTAAATCATTCTTCCTTTCTTTAAACTCATCTAACAACGCACCCACCTTTCCTCATGCTACTTTTATATCGAGTGCTCATGTACCACTTAAAGTCAAAACTCTTGGATGGCTGGTCGCTCTTGGGAGACTTAATTGTGATGATATTTTACAAAAGAAATTTCCTAATACTATGCTATCCCCATCATGGTGTTGCCTTTGCAGGAAGGATGAGGAAACAGTCGGTCATGTGTTTGGGGATTGTGAACGGGTGAAGGAGTTGTGGCTTTGCTGGCACCGGAAATGCTCGCGGTTGATCCCTCGAGATTTTGTCTCCTTTTTTGTTTTTCTTAGTAGTCTTTTGGACATAAAAATTAAACGGTATTGGGTGTGTATCTATTTTGCTAACTGGTGGTGTATTTTTGTTGAAAGAAACAACTGAATTTTTAATGATTGTAATAGTAATAGTGCTAGGCCATGGGAGAAGACCTTGATTTTGTTTGCTGGTTGGGTCAGTTCCAGTAAGTTATCTATGGGTTATAGTTTTGGGGAGTGGCTACTTAATTGGAACAACATCCTTAATAGGTTGTAATTCCACTGGGACAGCTCATCCTTGTGGCCTTTTTATTTTATACTTAATATAAATATATGTTTCTTGTAAAAAAAATAAAAATAAAAATGAAAATGAAAATGAAGCTCAAGGAAGAGAAAACCCAAAAGAGAGAAAGAGAGGCAAAAATGCTCTTAACTTGGTTTATATGGTATTAGGGTTGCAAGAGCAACAAATTGATCATTTTAGAAATCACAATTTTGCCATGGCAAAGCAGGAAATGCGTTTGCATGAAGTGGAAAATGGACGAATTATTGTGTTATGCCATATTTAAGGCACGTACCTTTTTGTATGAAACCAACTTAGAATCCTGAAATAGAGGAAGTTGTGGATATCCATATCCTTGATGGATGGAGGTGGATACATGAATATAGAAGGGTCTCTTGAACAATCTTTTGGATGTGTGAAGAAAACTCCATCTAAGTTGCAGGAGGAGTCTTCTATTTCTTTCTACAACAGAAAGCACATATCTTGTGTTGGGAGAACTTATAATATTTTCCCCTTCTCATAACTTGAAATAATGTAGATCAACATTTGCTTTTTAACTTCATCTAAGAATTGTTTGCTTTAAATTCGCTTATTTATTATCTAATATGTTGGATTGCTCTTGTCTAATAACAGTATATACAACCACATGAGCATGAGAAACTTTCCCAAGTTGAATTGCTGGTTGTTGATGAAGCAGCAGCTATTCCATTGCCAGTAGTAAAGTCTCTGTTTGGCCCTTACTTGGTCTTCCTCTCATCTACTGTTAATGGGTATGCTCTATTATTTTAGCATTGCAGAAGACCTCTCTCTCTCTCTCTGTCCCTCTCTGTCTTCCCCTCCCCCCCAAAAAAAAAATCCAAATAAACCTATGCATTTGTTCTTGATTGTGTTTCTTTTATTTTGTGCTCACAAAGCTATGAAGGAACTGGTCGCTCCTTATCTTTGAAGCTTCTGCAGCAGTTGGAAGGGCAAAGTTCATTCCCTACTGAGGGTGTTAATGGTTCGCTTTCTGGTATGATGTTATTTTTTATCTTCATTAGGCCATTGGAAGTTTCATTTTGGTTTACAGTTCTTGTACTGTCTTTTAGTTATCATTTTGAACAAAGTGAAAATCCACCTTATTTATTGGAATTTGAGATTTCCATGTATCAAGAAATTCTTTGAGCAGTTTATTTTTGCGAATTGATTCCTTCTAAAGTCATTTTCACTTAAAGAATCCCTTGGTATCACACCGTCATGTTATGTGTTAAAAGAAATTTCTCAATGAAAGAGTTACTATCAAAAGTTTAGAGAACACATCATAGTAATGCTAATAGTAGACGTAGACGCCTCTTTACTAATTTTCATTTTTGTCATGTTCTAAACAGTAGGTGGTAACTTAAGAGTGTGAAAATTGATAGATCTTGATTCGCAATTGGTTCATTTTTGTAGAGTACTCTCCCTTCTTTTTCTTTTTGAAATAATTGTGGACATCTTCCTGATAGCAAATTGGCAATAATGAAATAGTGTAGCCAAAGGACCTTTTAAACAAGAAGCAAATAAGATAGGCTCTGTAGACCTCATAAGGCCTAAGAATATTGATGACTACACTCATAAAGGCCTTATCTAATTTCCCCTAATAGTATTTGAGGAAAACCAGAGGGATGATATTCTGCTTGGGGTTCTTTGAATTCCTGATTTCTTGTAGTTGCTAAGGTTTCTCATATCCATTTTTGTTGCTCCTCTATTCTGGTGTTTTATAAACTGTTCTTTAAGCTAATTTCCTTCCACGTAAGAGACATTGTTGTATTCTAGGTGAGATGTTAGAGTATTATTGGCTTCATGATAGGCAAGGAATTGTGATTGATAATAGAATTCTATTTTTTCTTTTGTCACACACAATAGTATTTTGATTTACCCTACCTTTACCGTCACTGCCATTTATTGTAATTTGGAAATGGACTAGGGTCTCATTCTAACATTATCAACCATATAGTAGAGGTCGTATTCAAACCGTCTTCAGTCTTCACTAAAGCCATCTCACCATGACTCTCAGATATTTCCTTGTAGTTTTACATTAGGGTACAAAAATGCAATTTGGGCTATAGAAAACTGTTAACATGACGCCCTTCTTTGCTGCTAAGATAGCAAAAGAAACTAATATATACAAAGCTAACAGGAAAAACCTGTGAAACAAATGTTTTCCCTTCTCATTGGTAGGGCCACTTCTTTTAACTTCTTACCATATCTAGTTGTTTCTTGATTTGTTTGATTTTTTCATATTGATCATTTGATTGTTTCTCTCATTTCTTTTAATTTAGGTAGGGCTTTCAAGAAGGTGGAGTTGAGTGAATCCATTAGATATGCTTTTGGCGATCCAATAGAGTCTTGGCTCCACAATTTACTTTGTTTGGATGTTGCAAACTCTGTTCCTAATATCTGTAGGTGAGCATTCGAATGCTAAGATGCTAAATAAACTATCTTCGATGTCCTTACCAACGGTGTCTCTGTGCTCTACTAGGTTGCCTCCTCCAAGTGAATGTGAACTTTACTATGTTAATCGAGATACCCTTTTCTCCTATCACAAAGAAAGTGAATTGTTTTTGCAGGTATATGTAGTCCATTTTGTTGGGTTGCTTATACTCTTACATTATTTTTAAATTTTTATTTAAAAGCTAATGCATTATTGTTGATTGGTTAACTTAATTGTTGCAGCGAATGATGGCCCTTTATGTTGCTTCTCACTATAAGAATTCTCCAAATGATTTACAATTAATGGCCGATGCTCCAGCACACCATTTGTTTGTGTTACTCGGTAAGTTTAGATACATTTTCATAAGAAATAGTTGCCTTGTTTTATAATAAATAGACATCAACATTCACTTTGTACATACAGGTCCTGTTGATGAATCAAAAAACCACCTTCCTGATATTTTGTGCGTCATTCAGGTATGCATACAAATTGTGTTTGTCTTCTTGTGTTTTCTGATTTAGGTTCCTAAGTTACTCTATTTGATCTTGATAAATCCTTTAACATGCCCTTTCAATGATTTGGCACTCAACAAGAAGTTACAGATATGCATATTGACTATGATATGAATGTTTGTGTCATAATGAACATAACCCTATCCAAGAAGTTATAGATATGTATTTTTCACCTCTAATAATCCTGCTCTTTGACTTATGATGAAATCAGCTTTGATTTTTGGAGTATTTAATTATCAAAAATCATTTTTGAATCAGGGTTCCTTGAGGGGATCTTGCTGCATGATAATTGATTGAGAAATCTCAGTTTGTCTTACCAAATGCTATGCTTTTATTTAAATTTTGTGGATGTAGTTTTTGAACCGAGATCTGTTGAAAATCTTAACTAGACTGTCAATCTCTTGCCTTCTATTTAATTGGACAAAGGACATTCTTGAAAGTAAAGCAGTTGTGAATTTAGTTCCATCTCTTATTCATTTAAATTTCTCCTAAAGTTGAAGTTCAATGATATAAAATTTCCATCCTATATCATGAGTTTCATTGTGAATCGTCTCCTTTAACCTGGGTTTCCTTTGTTATATGGCCTCTTTTATTATCCTGAACATTGATATCCAGGGTTTTAGAGTACCTAATTTGTTTCTCTAGTCATGTGCAAACCTATGTATCCACACACACCAAGTAAATCTATGTGGAGAAGCCTTGAGGGTTGGCATTTGAACTCAACAATCCTTTTTCCTTATGCGAATTCCTGAGCACTATACAGTCCATGCCGACTACTTGGCATTTTATATGGCCATAGTTTGATAATTCTTCATATTTTTCTGGTCCTTGTTTTCCATGTTTCTCCGTCCTTGGGACTTGGGTGCATGTGTGAAATGTCAAAATAAGTTCCACATGCTTGTTAGAGGTGCCTGCGTAGTAATTTTTAAAATGCTTTTTATGCATGCCGTGTTAGGACTTAGGTTAGGACTAACGCATTGGGGCTCTGAGTAGGTTGTTGTGATATTTGCATTGTTTCATCTACAAGTTTTGATTTGCAAAGATCAATGTTACTAGCCATTGAGAACCTTTACATCTTGCATCGTCCTCTTTCTTCTCAGTGCTTTCATGATTGCAATCGAATAAAGGGTGCTAAGAGTTTTCTGATCCTATGATCCATACCTAATCCTTATGTCTTGGAGGAACCAATTTATCATACGCAAGAAGGGATTGAATGAGAAAGGCACACATTAATATAGTCTCAATTAATAACAAATTTTTTCCTCAATAGATAATTCAAGGAACAACATTCGCATGACCACATGTCTACATTGATGATTATTGAAGTGGATCCTAGTTGCCAAAGACAATAAAATTTTGGAATTTTAATTTTTTATCAATCTTATTAACTCGATGTCTAAGATGCTTTTTTTTTTTAAGAAAATATTCCTTTACATCTCTCAAATTTGTGAGATGAAGGTGTTATGATAGCAAAACACTTGAATTATTTAAGGGCTGGCCTCCTTAACGGATCATATGAGGACTGAGAATTTTTGTAGCAGACTAGTAATGATGTTGCAGTTAGCAAAAGTATCATCTTAAATACTGATTATGTTTTGTCACTTGATTTCTATTGCCTTGAAGTTGGTAATTGCATTTTTTCCTTGAGGGTGAGAGGCAGTGATTAGGCTCTTGGTTTAGGCGGTTTTTCCTTTTGAGCTCTATGGTAGATATTAGATAACTTAGATGGCCATCTAGGAATTCCATGGTGGATTTTCATGACAGCCACTTCCTTCATGTTTCCAATACAGCTCCCATTTGTCTTATTATGCCGAAGTTTCAAACTTTCAAGAAGTGTTATTTGCCATCTTTTGGCCAAGGACTTTATTATGCAGTGGACAAAATCTTCAAGTCCTCTTATGGGTGAAGGTGTTTTTTTTCAAAATTATCTCCTCTGATCACTGGTCATTCATCTAGGTTTTGCGACAACAAGATTTGACTGTTTTCAATTGCGAAGGAAGTCATAAGGTTTTTTGTTATCTTGGGGTAGCTAGTGATTATTTGGATAAGCTAGTGATCCTTCTAGTTACGGAATTATGAAGTTCGAGCAGATTTATTTGATCCCAAATGGTGAGCAACTTCTTATTTTCCTCTTGTAAGTTAATATTATCAAGAACAAAGCAAGACATTAGGAATAAGTTAACAAAGCAAATATTACTTCTGAAAGTGTAAGATTGAAATCCTACTAGAATGGATAACGTGTTTCCAATTTAAAAGCCAAGGTCTTTAGCTATTAGCTTGAAGTTTAATATAATAAAATGATTTATATGTAAAAGTTATGGTGTGTGAACACCGAACAATACTATGTAAAGATGAAAGGTACAAACTTAAACCATCAAGCAACGGCCAAGCCTAAGTTACAGTTTATGAGGTCATAGCTCTGTCTTGCTATGAGACCTTTTTTGAATATATTTGGCTTCCAATTTTTCTTGAAAAGTTATTCGTAATGTTCTTGACTAAATATGTAGAATAACACACATGGGCATCTTGCTTACAGATTTGCCTCGAAGGACAAATTTCTCGTGAATCTGCAATCAAAAGTTTAAGTGATGGTCATCAACCTTCTGGAGATCAAATACCATGGAAATTTTGTGAACAATTTGATGATACGGTTTTTCCAAGTCTTTCTGGTGCTAGAATAGTACGAATTGCTGTTCACCCAAGTGCCATGAGGGTAAGGGTTCGTTATATTTGTAGATTGTGTTTATTGACCATGATTATATGCATAAGCTTGTAAACATTCTTTTTTGGCTTGTATAGCTTGGATACGGGTCAACTGCAGTGGAACTCCTCACAAGGTACTTTCATGCTTTACTAAGACCCTAAGACTCGTTGAAGGTGCAATAGCATAACAAGCTCCTTTCAATCATTACCTTTTAATTTTAATGTTCTAATATGCGAAATATATGTTTTGAACTGGTATATGAGTATTATATATTCCCATTGACTTTAGAGTCCTGTTGGATGCTCCCTTTATGTTGGCATGCAAAGAAAGAAAAGTGCCAACGGTCCTCTTTTAATGGACTTAGGTGAAGATTTCCAAAAAGAAAAGTTATAATAACAAATTGCAAAATCCATTTTCAGCTCTCGACTTGCTCCATTTGACGCAAAATTTCCACAACCTTTGTTTGGTGTGCTTGCTTAAACAAAAGCCAAACAAATAGTGTCTTTAACGAGGATGGGTGATGTTTTCACATGTTGTATTGTGCCCTGTGTAATTTCAACATACATTGTTGAAGCTGTGTACATTTTTTACATCAAGCTATAAATTGGTTATTTTTTTTATGTGGGCCCCGACCGCCTAGGTAGTGGGTCCTATACATATTCACATGTTCCTAGATTAATTGACTTGAGGATTTCTTTCAATATCAGCTAGATGTATAGTTTTTTGTTAAAAGAAAATGTGTAAATTTTGTGGACATCGTTTGAGGCTTTTTTTTCTAATTGGGATTTTGAAATGTTATTGATTGAGCTTTAGATACAAAAGCATTTTTACTTCTATTTTGTTTGCAGGTACTTTGAAGGGCAGTTGACTCTTATGACAGAGATTGATCTTGAGAATGATGTGGAGAAAACCCCTATCAAAGTTACAGAAGCGGCAGAAAAGGTCCGATTATTGAACAACAATTTCTCGGATTCATACCTTGCCTTTTGGGATTCTTAACTATATACTATATAAGCTACTTTTTTAATCATCTATGTGCTGCCCATAGGGTAAAAAGGAAAATAAAAAAAAGAAATGTTCTTGCACTATAGAGGTTCAATTTCTTATAGGTCTAGAGTGCTCTAGAAGAAATCTGCTGTTCGATAAATTAGTTTTGTCTTGGACATTATATAACAAGCATGTAACTTGAAATGTTCTCTTGATTCACTTATTTTGACTAATCTTTTGGTTTATTAATAACTTAATTTGCAGGTTTCTTTGTTGGAGGAAAATATAAGGCCAAGAGCAAACCTTCCACCTCTGCTAGTGAATCTTCATGAACGACCACCAGAAAAGCTTCACTACATTGGTGTCTCCTATGGATTGACCCTAGATCTTTTTCGTTTTTGGAAGAGGCACAACTTTGCCCCATTTTACATTTGCCAAATTCCAGTTAAGATTACTTGTACACATATCCTTTTCATCACATTATTATTAGTTGAATAGAAGATTAGTTAGGTGACATCTCTTGCTGTTTTCAGAGTGCTGTCACTGGTGAACATGCATGCATGGCTATTAAGCCCTTGAACAATAATGATATTGAAGTTGGTGGATCATCAGATCAATTGGGATTTTTTGGTCCATTTTATCAAGGTAATTCATGTTGTAATGTAATGAAATTTACTTCATAGCCCTTTATTTGTTTTGAAAAACTACTGATACATTGGGGAGAAACCATCTTTTATTACTTATTTAGTCAGGGGTCAGGGTTATGGTTCTAACTTTGTATTTTCTTTCTTATTCTTTTTGATCCAGACTTTAGGCGAAGGTTTATGAATCTCTTGTCTTGTTGTTTCCGGCAAATGGAATATAAGCTTGCTATGAGGTTAGTCAAATTGCAACTTCCTTTGGCTCTGGGTTTTCATAAAATAATGCTCATTTTACCTTTAATGTTGTAGCATCTTAGACCCGAAGATCAACTTCATAGAACATGAAACTACATCGTTGGCCTCAAATGGATTCCTTGCATCAATAAATGGAATATTATCACCTTTTGATTTGAAGCGAATAGAATCTTATGCCAACAATCTGGCGGATTTTCATAAGGTAAGATTGTTGACATGCCCATGGATCTAACTTGCCTCTTGTTGCTATTATGCACATGGATCTAACTTGCCTGTTGTTGCTATTATGTATATGGATCTTTTTCTTCTTTAATTTGTGTTGAGTGAGTTAGTGTCTTTTAGGTATAAAGATCTTCGCAATTGTTAATAAAATGCCGTGAAAATATATTGGAAATTGTATAGTGCACATACCCTTTCTTATGAAAGGCATTTGATAGGTTATTGCCTACTAGATCTGACATGGTGTCTGTAGGTTTTATGATTTATGGTTGTCTAATATTTAGCCAGTAAAAAGTATCACCACTGTTACCATCATTAATCAAGGAAAACACACCATCAGCAATCAAATCAAGAAAAAGGACTGTTGCATCTGTTGCAGATTACTGCCTTTCCTTTTTATGGAAGCAAATTGATTTTTGTCAATAATAAGAAGGATCCCTTTTATACCTGTTAAAAACATTTTTGTTTAAATTAAGTAGATCTTAAAATAATAAATTGCTGAGTACTGCGTTTCCGTTTTATGGAAGAAAAATAATCTATCTTAATAAGAACAAGGATCCCTTTTATGCCTGTTTAAAACATATTTGTTTAAATTAAGTAGGTCTTAAAACAATATATTGCAGATAGTCCCCTATTACCGATCCAATTTGAGTTGAAAAAGCTCCACAAGAGTGTTAAAATTTATTTTAGAACATGTTTTGTAAGTAAGAAGTTTATAAAAATGTCATATTTGGGTAAAAATCTAAAGAATAGCGGTTAAACTGTAGGGAAACGTCAAACATTACTATGGATGACAGTACTTATTTATACGAAAAAGTCTTCATTTGTTGTGCTTTTATTAATAAGAAATAGAAGTTCCATTTTCAGAAATAATGATGCAAATATCTGCAAATCCAAGGCAAAATTTTATTGATTTCCACCATTGTCCATGTGGTGTGGATTTCTCTCAGTTCAAGTTTCGGCATATTTATTTCCTTCGTTTTTTCAAGGTGGGTTATTTTTGTTCCAATTGAGTTTTTTCTTTAATCTACTTTGGCCTTATTGAATTGAGAGATTATCTGAGCGCTTTCCTCTTGAGTCTTGACCCTTGTTAGAAGTGTGGGGAGCGACGGTGGTTGGTTTAGGCAGGTTATACCCGACTCTCCTTATTGGGTAAATTTAGGTCTTGGTTATTAATGAAATCACCCTTCATTTAGTTAAATAATTCTTCATAAATAATGGTAACGGCATATCCTGTTGTACAAGTAATTGTTTGGTTATCATTTCCTCATGCGTACATTTGAAATGATACCATACAATACACTGGGCATCAACAACTTAGGGAAAAGACATCCGGTTAGATATTTGCTTCTAATTGATGATTGAGTCACAACTCTGTTGAAGAAGGCTTTGTATTGCAGTCATTATGGCTTGTTTTTGGGGCATTAGAAATAATACCATTGGTCTCTCACATACAAACCTGTCCATGGTGGACAGAAATCTTAACGACTCCTCTGCACTGCCTTGAGGGAAACTATGAAAAGTCTACTCAATGATCTGAGTTTACTTGCCTCTCGCAAGTCTGTGACTAAGCTAGACTTTTGTAAACTTCTGTTTGCAGTTTTTCATTATCTCACTGTTAAGCAATGGCAATATATGTGTTGATTTGCCCTTTTATTTATAAAGATTGTAATCTTTAGTATCCCAGAATATATTTTGAATCAAGGAACTAGGTTGAAAACTTCCATTGTCGATTTATGCTAGTATAGTAGTACGAGGCAAGTACAGATATCAGAAACACGTGTGCATAACGCAATTCTGGTGAGTGGTGACACAATTTGCTTTGTTTCTTTATTTGTTGTTGGTGCAGACAATTTGTTTGCTATCTTGTTTTCTGCTTCAAATTATCTAGTCATATGCATTAGAAGAAATTCCCATACTCTTTAAAAGACACCAATTTATTAACATACTATCATACTTCATGTTACTGTAGATTCGGGACCTTGTACCGGGCCTTGCACAGCAATACTTCGAAGAGAAGCTTCCGATGACATTGTCTTATGCTCAGGTTGCTCTTCTGCTATGTTTGGGTTTGCAAAAACAAGATGTTACTTACATTGAGGTTTGTTCCAAACTATTGCCTCATCAAGTAATTGAATCTGAACCAAGAAGTCTATTAGAATAATCACTTTGACTCAAATGATCTAACCTTCTGAGGTCCAAGCCTTGGTGGTCCAAATAAATCTATTTCAACAGTTCAACCTGATTTAAGCAATAACCGATAAAGCATGTTTTGCTAGTAGCATTGTTATTTGGACTCGGGCGTAGATGTCGGAGGCGGGTACATATCTGGAGGTCCGACTTGTTTATTTCCAAATTATGGGATATGGGGACTCAAATATAAAGGTGTCAGAATTTGGATATGGATACTTGGGTAGGGTTGTGTTCATTAATAATCTTATATTATATTTTCTTCTTTCCTTTCTTCTCTTCAATCATTGCTTGTCCTTTTGTCTCTTCCTCACTTAAGTGAATTGTTACCTACTAGCCATTCTCTTCTTTTGTGCTCTACTGCTTGCTCTTCTTTCTTTGGGAAATACTCATGGTAGTATTCTAAAATCTGAAGTGTCGGACACGTTTCCCATACCCATGTCGGTGGCATGAAGTGTTGACTTAAGTGTGTTGGGTTAAAGTAAAGAGTCCAGGTAACATAGGCTAATCTCATTTGTTATTTGAGTTGGAAGTTATGCTTTCTTTACCTTGTGTTTTTATGAGTTTTGTAAATTATTTAGTATAACATGGGATTTTCAACTCTAATCGAATAATTTTACATTATTTTTGGAAACCATATTGTATTCAGTTCTCTAGATTCCATAAGGCAGCCCATAGTTCAAGTCATTATTCTACACAAATATGATTTGTTTCTTATTTAAGCCCAGGCTTTTTTCTTTCAAAAAATGTTCCGTAGATTTTGTGTGTTAGACAGTAGGAACCTTGTTTTAAGACACTTCTAAACTTGGATTAATCAATCTAGGCTTAATTCAAATGCATAGTTTTTAGTATACAAGTTGTGCCTTGGTGGTGAATCAATGGCCTTTTGATGTCTTGATTTCACAGGGAGTAATGAAATTGGAGAGGCAGCAGATACTGTCATTGTTCAAAAAAATTATGAGAAAGTTCCAAAAGTATCTTTATGGTGTTGCATCCAAGGAGATTGAATCAAGTCTACCTCGGCTCAAAGAAGTAAGTGGAAAAATCTTTTATTGTTTCTTTTCCCTTCGTCAGAAGAACCATTAGCAACAACTGTGAGTTGAACAATATACCCCCGATTTTGGCAATTGTTATTCTGATTTTTTGTTCATTTATTTTTGTGATGTTAAGTTTCTGATGATATCTTGTGGTGCATTAAGGTTTGGATGACACCTCACAATGTATCACTAGATGATGACCTCAACAATGCTGCAAAAGATGTCGAGGTTTGTATATTCTCGACATCACTTCAAGGGATCCTTCCCTTTTTTTTTTTTTTCTCCTTGTTTCTACCTATTTTTGGACATTAGAAGCGGCAGAAACTAATTTTGTGAAATATATGTAGGACAAAATGAAAGCAGAAACTGAGGGTTTGTTGAATCCAGAGTTGCTGCAACAATATGCAATTCTGGATAAGGAAGCTGACTTTGAAAATGCTTTGCAAAATGGGCCAGGAAAGATACCCTCAAGTGGTCTTATTAGCGTGAAATCCAACAGGAATAAAATGGAGAAACATAAAAAGCAGGTGGAAAGCTACAATAGTCACAAAAAGAGAGGAGGTGTCGGCAACAGTTATGGTGGATCAAACAAGAAGAAGAAAACTTGAGCTTCTGCCCACCTGCAAATGAATTGATCTGTACAGATTTTCAAGGAACTTTATTATTAATTATAATCATATTCTCATCATATCCTATGGTGAATGGTGGTGGGGTATGTGATTAGAGAATTGAAACAGGTGATTTAAGTCATCTGCCCCATTCTTGGACAATGGGGGAATGGGATTAGAAATCGAAGTCACCTAACCAATCTAGATGAGCTGGTTATGTCTTACAAATTACACTGATGTAGTTTTTAGTTTATATCAAATTGTAATTAGTACCTTTTTTATGATCCAATAGGTTGTTTGACTTTTTTTGTTGGTAAATTAACGATCGAATGTTTGTATGGATCTTTATTGTATTAAGAATGGATAACCTCTTAGACATTATAATTTTAAGGAATTTTTAAAAACTACAATTTTCATGAGTAAAGTTTCTTGCGGATCAAATCGTAATTTCCCATATTTAATAGTTGCGTTTGCTGGCCAACCATGTTGACTCCTCTTTCTCTCTTTTATATTCCACTCAGTGTCAGCAAAAAAAATTAAATTTACTAGCTTTCAACTACGGCTGTATCTATTAAAAACACAGCATATTAGAGTAAACATAAAAATATAAAATTTATATATCAATATAGGGGTTGTTTATTAACCGGACCGAATTGAATTTTTTGGGTTGGTTTGATTCAACCTATAAAAAATCGAATAACCTGAACTTTGTGGGTTGGGTTGGGTTTTACTTTATTCGTTCTTATGTTTGTTTTTTCAACTGTTCGATAAGAATTTTTAGTATTTAGCCATTGACATTTTTTGGCAATGTAAAAGTAAGCCCCTGTAACAAGGTATGTTTATGTCAAGTTTTAAAGATGTAAATCAACAAGAGAATTTGATTATCATCATGAGTATGAGTTTTATAATCACCAATTTAAACCATTGTAATAACATATTGTAAATATTGGGTAAAAGAAAAGGACTACTATAATTTTTTTTATAACAATTATTTTGTAAATTATTGTTCAAAGTTATCAAAATTAGGTCCAAGTCCAACCTAATCTACCGGCCCAAACCAAACCGAACTCGAACTATTTGGGTTGGGTTAGGATGGAGGATAGATTGTGTTAGGTTGGGTTTCAAATTTAGCAACTCGAATTATTTGGGTTAAGTTAGATTTTGGCCTCAAATCGACCCAACCCAACCCACGTAAACCCTTATGTCAATAAATTATAAGTCAAAGTTTTAGTGTTCTCATTGAAATTAATTTCTATATATAAATTAATTAAAATGCCAATTAACTTGTACTTCGAAATCTATATGTTGGAAAAAAAAAAATGAAAGTTTTAGTGTTCTCATTGGACCCCTTTCCGTACTCCATTAGGAGCATCGTAACCGGCACATAAGCTTAACCATCCCATCACCTATAGGATGGCCAAACTCCTGTTAAGCCTCAGTCAAACTTCGACAGTCTCCTCTATAAATGAGTCATCTATCACATCTTCAACTTAATAGACAATCCAATTATACAATACTACTATCCACCACTATCACAAGTCCATATCAAAATCATCCATATTCTATCACAATTTTATATATACCACAAAATCATAACACATATCACAACCATCCATGTCAGATAATATCCCTATCTAATATGATCTCCATGCCAAAATCATCTATCTATTTATATTACAAGTGTAGGGTGATACTTATAATTACATAGGCCAAAGTAACAAAATAAATATATACATCGTATAACAACCACCTACATCAAAATGAGATCTTTTAGCAAGGCTTTAGTTCTCACTGTTAGGCTACACCCTTACCCTTATCCACTATTGAAGAACCAGAAAAATGTGAGAGGGGATGAGCCAACGATGCTTAGTGAATAGAATCTAATTAGATTATCATTTATACATCTAACACCCCATGCTCATTGATATGAAATACAACAATGCAAATCAATATATAACATATTCAAGCTATCAAATAATCATTGCAACTTTAAACCACGCCTTATTTACCTTTATTCCAGTGATGTGACGAGTGTCCCAAAATTTACATTAGGTATATTGCCAATGGGGAACACTTTTCAGCCTCAACCTCAACATCAACCTCAACCTTGTGCCACATTTAAAATTCCTAATTGGAATAACTTCCATCAGCAGTTGTGAATATGGATTCCACCTAATACCCCAACGTAAGTTCTCCATGAAGTTGTTAAAAGTCTATATCTCCGCTCCTTTCGGAGAATAAACTTGATGCAGGGCATGATAGGAAAGACAATAAACATGTTTCTCTAGACTCGTTGATTCCACAAAATACCAAGAAAAGAGATGAAGAATTCACAAATTCTCTAATAATGCGTACAATAATATTCGAATAATGATATAATAATGCGTACAATGACCTTAAATTGACGAAACCCCCTAAAAAACGGGTCGTCATATGATGTGGATGTCGAGTCAGCAGAAGGACCTAGTACAGTTGGTGCATCAGAAAGACTATTTTCTTTTTCAAAGACGATAGGTGAATCATCATGGTCCAAACAATGACAAAAATTACTAAAAATAGAAAGTTCACTAAAACCTACCTAAAATGAAAGATCTCGTGATATATATTGCGTAAGAAAAAATAGAAACAAAATCGGACTCTCCTAATTCGAGTTATATTCGAAACAAAATTTTTCTAAAATAGTAAAAACATGAATTTCAAGGCCTAAACGATAGAAGTTGCCCAAAAAGACACGTTAATCACGAAGTTAGCGGTGAGTAATGATGGACACGCAATTTTTCTTCGGAAATGAGTACCGTTTTGTCAAAATCCAACAAAATCTCATGTGATATTTTTTAACAAAATTTCACCTACGTCCTTTTTTCACTACACCCTCTTAGAATGTTCAAACCTATGCAAAAATTCTAACTCTTGTTTGATTGCATCAAAACCCAATATTGATCATTTAACCCCGCTAAACAATAAATAATACCACCTCCATACAACCAACTAAAGATACATAAAATTCTCCTCTAATTCATGTTTAGTAATTTAGGTGGTCCGATTATTCCTCATAGGGAGTACTCTCAACCTATTTGGAGATGTCCAAAGATCTACAAATCAACTAACATGAATTAAATGGTTTTTCCCATTTAAATCACACCATGCTATTTTTCATAAGCATACATGAACAAACATTCAAATATAATAGAATGACATAAATAATAATATAACTGAAATTCTACTCACAAACAACCGCCAGAAGATAAATTTCACTCTCAACCAAGTAAATCACAACTTTTCGCTACCACCTGCATAAATCATTTATCTATAATCATCAAGTTATATTCCATATAACACACCATATACACAAACAAGCCTAAAAATATTAAATCGAACCTATTTTTACTATAAATATTAATGAATCTCAAAAA
This sequence comes from Paratinospora sagittata, assembly GCA_035771175.1. NCBI lineage: Eukaryota > Viridiplantae > Streptophyta > Magnoliopsida > Ranunculales > Menispermaceae > Paratinospora > Paratinospora sagittata. Next base: position 40,326,213 of record CM069590.1, on the reverse strand, counting down.
TTCATAAAACCGTACCAAAATATCAAGAACTGATAGTTCTACCTTTCTATGGTCTCTAATTGGGGTTTCATTGGGTTTTAACATGGTTTCGGTGTTTAATTGCACTTCCGGAAACTTAGGTCCCTTTACGAAAAATATCAACTATTTTTCTAAAAATGTTTTGTCGACCTCGAAGGGTCTAGAATCAATAATAGGACTGTTCGACAACTTTAGACAGTCATTTCATCGGGTTCTACCAGGGTTCCGGAGGTCTTCGAAGCTTAATTACACTTCCGACAACTGAACAAGTGCCGAAACTATGATTCGACACAAGGAAACCTTAGATTTAGTGTTTCTACAACTTACGAAGTGTTAATCAATACTTCCAACTAGTTCCCAGTCCATTTGGCTCAAAACCCCATTTCTGGAAACTTCAGAAACGACTCCCACAACAAAAATTAGTTCGAGGGAATTGTAGTAGTCAACTCAAACATCATTTTTATGAATAAATGGAGCTTATAAAAGCGTTTATTTGGCCAAGATTTGATCTCCAACACCTTCCCCCCTTTCTTCAGCTATTCTCTGGTTGAAATGGAGTAGAAAAATGAAGAAAAAACTAGACAATCTAGTCAAATACAAGTCCCACGGCCTCACCAAAGTAGGCTAGCCCACCACAATCCAGTCGATTGGTTTGCCTGTTCTGCTATTTTTTTCCTTTCTTTTCTTTCTGGCCTTTTTCACTCATTTAACACGCATCTTATACACACCAAAGACACCTATCCACACATGCAAAACACCATACAATGACTCACACTAAGGTCAATACCTTACACCAATTTGGGGTATCCAGTTTCATAAAAAAAAGGGTTGTTACATGATCTCACCACCAAACACCCTTTACCCCGCACCCTTGAACCTACCTTTGTTACTCAAGCTATCAAGCACCCTAAGTGGAGAGAAGCAATGTGTGATGAGTTCAATGTTCTCATGAAGAATGACACATGGAAATTGGTTCCTCGTCAGGTCAATCAAAATATTGTTGGTTGTAAGTGGGTATTTAGAATCAAACAAAACTCTGATGGAAGCATTGATTGTTACAAAGCCCAACTTGTTGCGAACGGATTCCATTAGCATCCTGGGGTTGATTACTATGAAACTTTCAACCCCCTAGTCAAGCCAACCACTATTCGACTTGTTTTGTCCCTTGCTCTCACTCAAGGATGGAATGTTCATCAGTTAGATGTTAACAATGTCTTCCTTCATGTTCATCTAAGTGAAGAAGTGTACATGTCTCAACCCCTTGTCTTTGTCGATGAATCTCGACCAACTCACTTGTGCCACCTTCATAAAGCACTATATGGGTTAAAATAGGTGCCTCGTGCTTGGTTTCATGGATTAAAGAGCTTTATTATATCATTCAAATTCATTAACTCAAAATCTGATACTTCTCTTTTTAAGTCCATCACTGCTTATCTTCTAGTTTATGTGGATGACTTGTTAATTACAGGAAGCTCTTCGCCTTTTATTCAAGATTTCATTGATGCCTTATCTCAACGCTTCTCAATCAAAGATCTTGGCAATCTCCATTATTTCTTGGGTGTTGAAGTTGCACCCACTACTCATGGCTGTTTCTTTCACAACATAAATATGTGCATGATCTTTTAAAGTAGTTCAAATTGGAAGGGATGAAAGAGTCCACTACACCTATGAGTACTACTACTAAGTTGGTTCTAAATGATGGCTCTCCTCCAACAGATGCAACTCAATACCGAAGTCTCATTGGAAGCTTGCAATATTTATCTCTTTCATACCCTGATGTTGCTTATGTTGTGAAACATACTTGCTCAATATAGGCACTCACCAACTCAAACTCATTGGACTGCTGCCAAACGTCTTTTACGTTATCTCAAACATACCATATCTTATGGTCTTTTGCTTCGGTCCTCTCAACAACTCACACTTAATGCTTACTCTGATGTTGATTGGGCCGCCAATAATCGAGATGATTACACTTCTACATCAGCTTATGTTGGTTTTCTTGGTGGCAATCCAATATCATATTGTTTTAAGTAGCATCGAATCGTTGCTCGCTTGTCTACTGAAGTTGAATATCGCTCTGTTGCTTCCACCACTATTGGAGTTGTTATGGATTACTAATCTTCTCAACGAATTGGGTGTATCCTTCAAGCAATCTCCTCGCCTGCTTTGTGATAATCTAGGAGCCGCATATTTATGTGCCATTCCAGTTTTCACTCTCGGATGAAGCATATTGCTCTTGATTATCACTTTGTACTCGAAAAAGTTGAAAATGGATCTGTCCATGTTGCCCATGTCTCTACTCATGACCAAGTTGCTGATATCCTCACCAAGCCATTAGCAAAGTCTAGTTTTGCCACTTTGCGGTCCAAGATTGGTGTTTCCGATGAAAGCACCATCTTGTTGGGGCATATTAGGAAATAATCTATTCTAGCAAAGAATTTATAAATCATATAAGATTTAGATAGCAATGCTAGATTTTAGTCCTAATTTTTTGTACTCGTTTCTTGTAGAAATATTCATTTATTCTTTTCAGATTGTAATTTATTCAAGTTGTATAAATTCTGTAATGAGATCAATACAAATTTCCTTGCCATTTATTTTAAAAATATTTCTCTTTTAGTTACAACCTTAACTAATATATAAGATTGCAAGCTGCCACATATTTTGAAGTTTGGTCTATTAACATTACTTAGAACCATGTGTGTGTGTATATATATATTTTTATATATAATTTCATACTAACAAAAATGAAAATAAATACCCAAATCTCAACAATGAAAATGTTATGTGTGCGGGACATATTCCAATGAAAATTCAAGTTACATGTGGTCCGCCAATGATGTATGAACCACATTTAATGAACCATGATCCATGCACGCATGCATATTCTTTCTTTTTTTTTGCTTCAGCATGCATATTCGTATAATAGAATTTACTGATCACCTCATTTTTATAAGCCAATGAAAGAAGCAACTTGTTTTATTGAAGGTAAAAATAAGAATCATTATTTGGTGTATAAGTTAACCCTAAGTTGACATTTATTAGCAGCAAGTGACCTTTAAAAAAATAAACCAAACGATCCAATAATTGAAACAATGATGAACTTCTAGGTGGAAATTAAGGCCACTAAAAAAGTTTAAAAAAAAAACATAAGAAATAATTGAAGTGCACAGATTTGTAGGAAATGCCTCTAAGTAAATGTATAATGAGTAAATATATGGACCAGTTTCTCGACATACCGACCTGGACGACACATTACCTATCACAACGATTGCATCAACCAATACCTGAAGAATCTAGCTCGACATGATACAATATAATGAGTTGTAGATACCAACCTGAACCACAGGCCACCAACTTCGTTGAACATAAATTGTAAAGTAACACCATCAACTCAGGTGATACAACATACCGACCTCTTATAATGACCATCTACTCGCCTATGGACAACAACGACATAACAGTGATCAACTTGGCATACCGAGCTGATGAGTTCTCCGACTACTTAACAGATAAGGACTGAGCGCGAGTTTGGATAAGGATAAGGAGAGATCGACTGCAAGAAGTTCGAGATTTGCTCCTTATCCGACTATGATAATGCTGCAAAGGTCTCCCAGTCCAACTAAGAGGCTACCTAGCTCTCCTAATTCAACCAGGAAGCTTTCAGGATCTCCTAACTCAACTACAACACGACTACTACGACCAAAAACCATACTCTCTATAAAAACCCATCACCCATAACGAGGAAGGTACGCTATTTTCTACTTAGTTCACTACTATTGACTTTATAGAGCTGTGAACTGACTTAGGCATCAGAGGGTTTTTGGCCAGCACCATATCGGTGTTTTTTACGATAGCCTATTCATTTCTTCCTTCCCCTTTCAGGTCAAAAGTCTCGGGCAATCTACGTAGGTTCAGGCTTAGCGTATCCCTTCCATCTCATCATCTACTAGTGTTGGTCAAATCTTTCACCAACATTTGGCGCCGTCTGTGGGGATTTGATGTTGTAAGCCAAGATTAGCTCTGCAGCCATGAGCAAAGAGTTAGAACTTTCGATTGAAGTGGAACTCGCCGCCACACCTGTGGTACCCCAAGACAAAAGAGGAAGACCACCCAAAAAGCAGAAAGATTCAACTCATAAGCAAAAATCGAGGATGAGTGTTATAGAGAAGAACCTCGAAAAGATGTCTCAGGTCATCTTGGAGCAACAACAGGTGTTGAGAGAGATACTTCCCATCTGAATTGTTGGCCTAAGTGGTTCATCCCTTAACACTCTCCTAAGTGTTTTGATGCTAACAAACAATATGTCATTTGGTGCTAATGTTTAAATTGAATATGTTTCATCATCTCAAGTAAAATGAAGAAAAAGAAGCAAAAAGAAGCAAAAAGAAGAATTCCAAGCCCGAATCAAAAGAAAAAAGATTACAAGATTAAATTACAAGAACAAGGATTATGAGGGAATTCAAAACTCAATTCAAGATCGAAAGCTCTTCAAAGGATGAACAATGTGATCAAGGGATTGTAGGCTTCGAGAAAATAATAGAATTGAGTTAGAAAGAGATACGTAAGTTTAGAATTAGAATGTACTTTCTTTATTCTTTATTGCTCAATCTTTTTCAAATTACACATGCATAAAGTTTTCACATATCTTCATATTACAAATAATCATAATGTTTAATCTATTTTGAAAATGATGCATAATGTTTTCAATCATGTTTTGATTATTGGAAAATGATTTCAAATGTTTTCAAAGTCTTCAATTTGATGTTCAAAGTGTTTGATTTGTTTTGACTTAGTTTATGCAATCATTTTTCAAAGAAACATTTTAAACTCAATGGATTTTTGAAAAACTAGGCTTAAGAAGCGTGCTCCCAAAGTATGGAAGCAAGCTCCTTAATAGCATGTGTATAAAGCCTCCCCGTTAAGCACAAAGAAGCGCACTCCTTCAGAGGAGAAGCACACTCCTCTCGTGCATGTCAGGAGGTTGCTCGCAGATTAGCGCCCTCACGTGTTTCTGGGTTTTTGCTTCTCAAAGAAGTGCGTTCCTACCCAGGAGAAGCGCGCTCCTCACGGTGAGCAGAACACCAATGGTCAAATTTTTTGAATCTTTGAACACTGCAACGGTCATATTTTCAAGTGAAATAACTAGTAACTATTTTTTCATCTATACATACACCTACTATAACTATTTTTCACAAGAGAAAGAATGAGCACATAAAGTTTTCAAAACATGTTCTTATAATTTCTAGGTTTCTACAGTTTTTGAAAGGTTTTCAAAATGTGAAAATTGATTTCAATCTTCATCTTTCTTTCACTTTCAAAGACCATGAATTTGATATTTGATCAAGCAACAAACATTTTGGAGTGCATTCACAACGGATTTCAAAGATCATCGTTCATGCTTTCAAAATGTTCATTTGAGCAACATTGGATCTTGAAAGGTAAAATGATTGTAAGTGTCATCTCTATCTCTCTTCATTATGTGCTTAATTGATATATCTTTGTAATTTTATGTATGAGCTAAACTGTAAAGTGTTCTACTTAGTTAGAACCACTATAATCGTTGTAATCTTGTCAAATGAGTTTGACTCACTTAATGATTCTAGGTTGGAATCAAGGACAGGTTTATGCTTAGCCCACAAAAGGAACATGGGTTCTTCCTTAGTCCAAAAAAAGGATATGTGGTTCATCCTTAGCCAGCAAAAGGATATGTCTGCCTTGAACCTATAAAATGACACTTGTAACGATTTGTTTCTCACCGGTAAGAGAATCAGTTAGTGGATTTTGAAAAACCTAATCGGGAGATTAGGTAGTGGACGTGCGACCGAACCACTATAAATGCTCAAGTACTTTACTTTTTGCTTTTTACATTATGAATCTTAAAATAGTTTGTGCATTCAATTCCAATGTATGCAAGAATTTAACTAAGTCATTAGAAAAGTTAAAAAATGGCCATGGCACCCAATTCACCCCCATCTTGGGTGTACCAACACGAACACTTCCTAGCCTCCGACCTCATAAGGAGGAAGGAAGCATGTGTCGTAGTGTAACTTTGAAGCGGAGATCGGTCTGAAGTCAACGACCATCGAGCTCCAATCACAAGTCCCTATCCGTTAAGGACTTGTGACACTCATTGGATGCCAAGAAAAAGAGCCAGAGCTCGACATCTTCCCGACCCAAGTTGAAACTTCTAGCAAAGTCGAGAACAATGAAGAACCCCTCAGCCAGGTCGGTGTTCGTGAATAATTTGTTCACAAGTGCACGAAATTAAGTTATAATATAGTCCTAAGGTGAGTTGGGTTATCGTCATCTAGGAAAGTGAATTTCACAATTAAAACTTCCCAAAACTACAATGATTTTGATTTTATCTAGGTGGTCAAATTGGAGTGCTTCAATGGGTAAGATGCAAAGTAAGTAAAAACAAGCAAAACTAAGCACAATATAATGAAAATTGGAGAGAAATCAATGAATCTATAGTTCTAGAGTTTAGATCTTACTATGTTGTCTCTTGTAATCTCTAATAATTATGTTATTGAATTAATTGCTGGAATTTATAAATCATGAATCCTAACCCATCCAAATCCGTCTCTCGAATGTCAATTTGAACATCTACTCCTAAAATATCAATTCCCTCTCTCGAGCACAAATCAATAAATTAAGAATGCATTAAGATTTATGATTCATTTTAAATGATTTCAAAGGGTTTCGTAGGTCTCTCGACTTGATACTACGAACCTAGGACAATTCCCTTAATCTAATTTGATAACACCTCTCTCGAGCGTAAGAAACCAAATCTAAGTTCATTCAAAGAGTGATCAACAATTTGAAAACAATAAGCATGGATAATTGCAAATAAATCCAAAAAATTGCTCAAAAACACATAAACAATAATCCAATCACAAGATCCAACATAGATCAATCAAAACTCTAGATTATCAATTTAGTTCATAATCAAATCTATGCATACAAGATAGAGATTCAAAGAGGAAATCATTGAAACAAGTTCTAATTGAAAAAATAAGTAGAGAAACCCCATTCCCAAGAGAGAAATCCCCTTCTTCTTTAAGCTTCAAACCTGCAACTCCTTCTTTTTTCAACCTCTTTCTTGCTTCCTTTCTCTCAAACCCTAAGTCTAATCTCCTCTAAAACTCTATTCTAATTGTATCTAATGGACTCTAATTGCTAAAACAAACCCTAAAAATGATATATATACAAAAGTGGGTGAAAAGACACAAAAGGGCATAAAAAACTCGCTCAAAATTCGCAAACCCGCACATTTGGGTTCACCGGCACCGCGGGGCCCATCTCTGGCGCCGCGACGCCAAAGTTCTCTAAACCCAGAATGTAACACCCCGTAGTTTTAATTATACACTTACGTTGATTGATACGTATACCGACGGGTATATGTACGCGTATACGTATGTAAGAGTTAAATGTATGTGTGTATAAACATACATGAATTAAGTGGATTGTATTATTAAATGCAATAATATCACTAGATTATAAAATATTATATAAATGAACTTGATAATGAAGTAATTTAATGAATGAGGAGTCGTTAAAGTAATTGAATAGTTGAATAGTTTAGTTGAATATGAATGAATTGTTGAATGAATTAAATTAAGATGGGGAAGTTGGTTTGCTAGATTACATGGGGAGCATGAGATCATTTTTAACACTTATCTCTTATTTTTAATCTCTCTCTCTCTCTCTCTCCAACTCTCTCCAACGTGCAAAAAAAAAAAAACAAACAGAAGAGAAAGAGAAAAGAAGAAACGAAGAAGAAAAGAGGAGAAAAAAGGGTGAACGCTGGATTTACGTCAAATCGGGACCCACGAATAACTGATTTTCACTCTATTTCTTCGTAAAATTAATATTTAAGCTAGATGTTTTACGGTGTTTCTGAAAATTGGGATTTCGACCCAACTTGAATGAAAATCAGCTAGGAAGGTTGAAAAACACTTCCTAGGCTATAGGAACCTTAAATATATGGTTAGATTGAATTTATTTGTTAGTTTGTAATTTTTATAGCTGTTAGAAGTTGGATTTGATACTGGATTTCTTTGGAACCCTTAGATTTGATATTGAAGACCTTCAGAACCCTAGTAAAATCCGATGAAACTCCTGTTTGAGACTGTAGAAAGATAAATCTACTAATTCCGGACATTTCGATGTTAAGATCATAATTTTTGGATATAATTTGATATTTTTAGTAACTAAATATATGATTTTGGTGAGTAAAACTGACTTTGGTGACTCTCGCAAACATTTAAAACCTCAGTAAAATACTTGTTGAAGGTAGTAGAATGGTAGTAAGATTGATTTTACACGTGTCGATGTGGATAAAATAATTTTAGGAATGCCATACATTTTTAATAAAATTGATATATGTTTCTAGTAGAAAAATAAAATTGAGAATTAGTGAAAATATGAATTAGAAATCTATTTTCATTGTTTCTTCTTGCGAAAATATCTAGATTGACTGTAGAAAATGTATAATAACATTTTCAACTGCTTATGAGTCCTAAATTCAGTTGGAATTTAAATTCATAGAATGTGTATAATATTTTTCAGGTTGTTAAAGTAAGAATTAGTGGGGAATGAGCAAGACTTGGATCAAATGGAATGTATTTGAATGAATAATACAAGTAACTAGAGTTAAGTGAAATAGATTTGAATTATACATGAATTGCAAATGTTTATTGGTGATTTGAAGTGAGTTGAAAAATTAAATATGTAAATGAAAATTGAGTATTTACGCGTGAAATAGATATGAATAAATGAAATTGAATTATAGAATGGTTATAACAGGTTGAGTTAGTTGGATTTCAATTGGAACTGGACTCGAAAGTCGTTGTGATTGTATTTAAGTTGAAAAGTCTTGTACTGTGAGTATATTTCTTGATTTTGGTTCTTGTATGACATTGTATTGATATGAAATGTTTAACTAAAGACATGCTATGTATATAAATGCATTGTGTTTTATTGATCATTCATAAAAGATTTTGGGATTGGAGTATGCGAGACGTGCGAAAGCAGATTGCATATGATATCATTTCGTTAAGAATTAGTCCCGGATGAGTGTTATGCATAACCTCATTGTCAGTAGGACTGTCCTAACAAGGATTTTAGATTTTTGAAATGATGGTGAATTGGGTAATGGGAGGTTGTGGCTACCTTGTAACGATCATACAAGGGTTAGACCCGCTCTATTACCTTGAAGGAGGGAGATTGTGGATTTCAATGAAAACTCTGCATTGTTTTATTGCACAAGCAAAAACTTTATATTGCTGGCATGTATGTTATCTTTTTTGAATAATGCATGTGTGTTTCATAAATGTTTTGGATTACTTTAAATGCCATGTTTCCCTAAACGCATATGATTGTCATATCAAGATATATATTCACTGAGCTTGTTGTGTGCTCGCTCCATTTCCTCCAATATTTCGGGTACATAATCGAAAGGAAAAGGGAAAGCTAGAGAGTGATTGACACTTGATCCAGATCTCTATCTTGTTTATGTATGCATGCTTGGAGGAATGGTTTATACATATTTTATTTTACTATGTATAATTATCACCTGACTATGTATATAATATCACATAGATGGGATGGGTTGTATGGTAATGGATTATGGTTGAATATGTTGGTTTATGAAATACTTGGTTATGATGTATATAATTGTGTGATTAAATGGTGGATAGGATGGTCGGAATGGTTAGATGCATACATGAGATAAATCAATGAATGAGATGAATATTGTGGATGATTATATATATATGTATTGGATTTGATTTGTGGTATATCAGAAAAAATGTGAGATGTCCAAATTTATGGGGACATGCAGTCAAAATTTTTTGAAAATTTTGTGAAATTTTGTTGAGGCTGACAATGTATTGTATATTGTATACAAGGTATGTACAGTGTATAGTACACTGTGCCGGTCATGACGTTAGCCTACGTCAGGGGAGTTGTGACACAAAACTTTCACACCACTCTCTGGGAGGCCGAGGCGCCCAATCTTGGCTTCTCCCTTCCTTCTTTCTTCTCTTTTGTGTTTTTCCTTGGTTTTTGATCTACTTCTTGCACTTATTTTACACATGTTCTTGACATCTTTTGAGCCTTGTTTTCACTTTAAAGCTCTTTATTTACTTACAAAACAAAGCAAAAACACTAGTAAATAATCTATACTAATCAATAAACACTGTTCTATATGAATGTATGTATTAACATGTAAAATGTGAACTTATGCTTATGAAAAAGATACTATTTATTTATGAAACAAATTCTAAAAATCATGATTATTCTCCTAAAACTAATCTAATGTATCTAATTAATGAAAACACCTAAAATTATCTCTAAAATACCATTAAACACCTAAATGAACTTAAAACAACTAAATGTATTAATTATGCAAAAACACCTAAAAATAAGCAAATGCACCTAAAAATCTAACAATTAACATGCAAATTAACTAACTAAAACTCAACTTCTTAGTCGGTACTTGTGAAGAGGTCCAGCGCATTGCAGAACAACTTAGCCCAGACAACGTCCAGATTTGAACGTACTGAGTCGACCAGGTCTACACCACAACATTATAAGGAGTATAAGGAGCTTCCATCTCCTTTTATTGAGGAAATACTCCAAATCCCGTTGTAGAAGAATGTCAAGACGGTTGAGGTCAAGACATATAAGGGAAAAGTGGATCCAAGATAGCATATCGAGAACTACAAGTCTTGGATGGAATTCAAGGGCTACAATGATGCCACCATGTGCAAGGGTTTCCATATCACCCTTAGTGGACAAGCTAGGAAGTGGTACCGAAAACTTAGAACTGGATCCATATGTTCGTTTGGGCACCTAGCTCATAAGTTCATTGATCACTTTGCTGGGAAAAATGAGAAAGAAAGACCTTTGAATAGCTTTCTTGCTATTAGACAGACTGGCCGCATACTAGCAGAGGATCTCCAAACACTACAACTCTATGGTGAAACATAGAAGTTTCAAGGTTGGTGACTTAGTGGTAAGTAAGGTCATGCTCAACACACGGGAACCCGGAGCAAGTGCCCTTGGTCCCAATTGGGAAGGGTCATACAAGATCACCGCAATACTGTTGATGTAACGACTCACACCCAATTTTTGTTTTGATGATTACAAACAACATTCCTTATGATCACTAATGTCTTTGACTTAGTTGTTTTAGTGCTAACTAGCTATATCTTATGGATTCAACTATCTTGTCAAAGTGTGTGAATGGAACAATAAAGTGCGAAGATTCAAGAGCTTCAAGTCTGTAATATTTGTCTAGAATCTTAGTGTTGTAGAGCATTCTTTGGTAGTTCCAACCACAATATAGTTTGCACCTTTTTCAAAATCATGCATACATTATTACTTCTCATGCATATAGGTTATTAGATATTCATACATGTGTACTATTATCATATTGATCATGCATGCACGTATATTATCATGTTTATCATGCAATCATATAGTTCAGGTTGATTTTCATGCATATCTATATTATTATTAATCATGCACTCATTTTACCAACTTTGCATGGATTTCATCGGTTTATGTGTATTGTATCGTATGCCTTGATCATATTGTTTTATCTGTATTAATCGATTATTTTACACGTGGTTTATCCTCACTCATTGTGCTTTAATCATGTCTAAAATGGTTTTAAAATTGGCTTAAGTGTTCAGACTTGGTTTGAATTGTTTTAAACTTAAAAATCATGTTTATTTCACTTTGAATGTCAAGGAACGCGCTTCTATGTTCAAAAGCGAGAAACTCCTTGAACCGTGTCAAGGAACGCGCTCCTGCTTTTTGTCCCGAGACCCAATTTTTTGGAACAGGGTTTAAGGAACGCGTTCCTCTTTCCAGCAACACGCTCCTACAAAAAAGGGCAAAAAAGGAATTTTCATAAAAATTGTGTTTCTAATTGAAGAACCTCGCTCCTATGTCCAACGGACAAATGGAGGAACGCGCTCCTGCATTGGAGGGAAATTTGAAACTTTTCAAATTTCAAAACAGAGACGCACTCATACAAGGAACGCGTTCCTGTGCCTCGGGCATGTATTTTTCTATAAATACCACACTTTGCTCATTTGAGAACAACTTTTGCAAAATTTGCATAACTTGTGCCGAATCCTTATTCTCTCTATTTCTGAGTTTTAAACAAGTTCTTGAGCCATTTTAAACATCTTTTGATTGCAAAAGTTCACTACATTTGAATCTTTGATTCACCCTTTCAAAAAGTTCTCCTAATCATTTCAAAACCTTTGAGAAACTAGAAAAGAGTTCTAGAGTATTTGATCAAGTTGTTCTTGAGTGTTTACTACACATACTTGTTGATCTTGATCATTCTTGAAGGAGATGTCTCTCAACCACATACACCTTGAAGAATCTTATGTGCTTCATCCTTACCAAAAGTTGGGTAAAATCTTTTTTATGATTATTGTGTTTGTGTTTGAGTAGGAACGGATTTGTTGTTTGTTTTGCTATCTTATTAAAACTATTTTTCTCTTTTGTATGAAACCATTTTGATTCTACAACTTATATCATCTTGAATAGTGGTTTCATTTGTTTCGTTTGATATCGATTCTTGTGCTTAACTCATTGTTTGAATCGATTATTTTGATCATAGCTTGTGCATACTGATTCACATACTTGATTATCTATATCTTTGAATAAATAAGTTTTGATCATTAATTGCGTATTGATTCTTGTGCGTCATTCATCATATTTAGAATCAATATTTGAGAATACATGTACACACACGATTCTTGAACTTGCATAAACATCTTTTGAATCGGTTGCATGTATTTGTGAACAACTATTTCAACATAGCACTTTACTTAATATGTTGTGGTTGAAACAATAGAGATTGTTCATTTCAAGGTTGTATGCTAAAATTGTAAGAGAGTTCCTAAAACTTCTCTAAATATCATTTGTAATCTTGATGCATTGTTGACTTATTAGTCAACCGAGATTATACCCCTTTTTGTAGGGCTTCTAACCACGCTCGTAAGTTGGTTAATATACGACTTCTAGTCACTCCCGCAAGTTGGTTAGGTTTATGGCTTCTAGCCACGCCCGTAAGTTGACTAGATTGTGCGGCTTCTATCTACGCCCGTAAGTTAGATAGACTTAGTGGATTTGGGAAATCCTGATTGTAACGCCCTAGAAATCATTTCATCTAGCCCATAACCCATTTGCATTTTTGCCCAAACTCTATGTGCTTGCCTTGATTTGTATGTTTGTGTGTTTGATGTTTGATGTGTGATTATTTCTTATAAAAAAAAAGTATTATTGGTGGTTTTATTATTTTTATTAATTTCATTAGCCATATTAATACTATTATGAGTGACTTGTTGGAGAAACTTCATATAAGTAACTTGTTGAACAAGTCATCATCTTGACATGTGACTTGTTTGAAAACACCACATTAAATGTCCTCATTTAATGCACCTTTTTGATATATTGGAAGGTTGTATCTCAACACATGGTAAATATGACAATTATATTAGAATATGTTGTGTATATGTGTTGATTTTATGATAATTAATTATTGGTGCGTCAAATGGACTTGAGAATATTAGAAATGAGTCCGGAACACATTTTTACATAGAAATCGACTGGTCATACGCGAAATTCCGATGAGTATTGAGCCTGTAGTGACAAAACGAAGTTTAGGTGCTCTTGGTGAGGGAGTAGCGCGCTCAAGTACGTTTCTAGGCGGGAGTAGCATGCTCATATGTTTTCTGGGCAGGATTTTTTTGTGAAAAATGGCCAATTTTCAGTGTTTTAAAGGGGGGAAAAGGTTGCTACTTTCCCCATATGAGCTAAGGACAAAATGGAGAAGGAAGAGGGGAGGAAAACTAGGGTTTCCAAGGGAAATTTTCACCATCTACACCCTAAGGTAAGTGTTTTTCTCCATTTCTTTCCATGAAATCACCATTGAAGATGAGAGTAAGCTTTCTAATGGTGTAGTTTTCTCCATGAACCACGGTTTGGGGGTGTCCCTAGCTTAGGGTTGACTGATTTTCGCCCATTTAAGCTTGTTTGTGGTAGAAATAAGGACTCTTGACCTAGATCTACACCCAATGTGCATTTTGCAAGCACTTCACGACGTTTTTGGTTGATGCATGGGTTAGGGTTTTATTGGAAACCCTCAAGGTCGAGATGTATGTTAGGGATTTGGGTTCCCAAGTTGATTTGGAACCCAATGACACCATTTTTTCCAATTTCTAGCAAGAAATTGGTGGAGCTAAGTGTAATGTCGCTAAACCTAGAAAATGAACTTAGAGTTTTCCTTTAGACTTGCATGTCAACTATGTTGAATAAATGACTGATTTTAGTTGATTAATGGTGGAATTCAGTGATTATAGCCATTGGAAACCCTAGGTGTAGTGTAAAATCGCCCTAGGGCTTACTTTTGGAACTTTGCCCAAAATTGGGGCTTTTGACCTAAACCAAGTCAATTGATTAAATTGACTTGGGAATTGTCTAATTAGACCCAATTTGAGTGGAATTATGGGTTTGGAATGTTTGAACCTATGTTAGAATTGTATGACTTGGTTCAATTTGTCTCTATGCCTATTGTAGAGATTTTCCCTTAATTGGGGCATATGCTATGTGTTGACTTGAATTGGGGATTGGAGTTGGTTGTGATCAATCTTTCATGGTTTAGTTGTTGAATGGTGCAATTGACTTGGATTGCCATGAGTAGACCTAGAGTTAGACTATGTCTTGTACGAATGTCGAGGTTGATCATGAGAAATGGAGCTCATGATATGTTTTAGATGCACATGGACTTGTTGATTTGGGAATTAATCATGATTGTGTTTATGTTGGGAATGATCATGATAATTGATGTATGTGCATGTGGCATAACTTGCAGGATCTTGATTGGCATTAGAATCGGTGTTCATCCGTGTGTGGATAGTAGTAGCTTAAGTTGCTTGGTTGTGAGTAGTTGTTCATTTTGTTTATTACTTGTGTCATCATATTAAATTGTACTTGTATATTGAATGTCATGAAAGGTCATTGAGAAAATGCATGTGTTTATTATGTTTTTAAATGACATGCACTGATACTCTTGATACTCTAGAAGGCTTGTGCATGTTGCCAAGCTAACTTTTCTAGAGGGCTGAGGCAAAATCTTTTATAAATAAAGGTTAGGGATATGAGGCCGACATACCCCAATGGCGGTAGAGTATTTAATACCCCGCTGGCATGATCATTTCACTAAGGCTGAAAGTGAATGATCATGATAGATGATCAATGGCGGTAGAGTATTTAATACCCCGCTGGCAGGATCATTTCATTAAGGCTGAAAGTGAATGATCAGGATAGATGACCAATGGCGGTAGAATATTTAATACCCCGCTGGCAGGATCATTTCACTTAGGCTGAAAGTGAAACGATTAGGATGAGACGACCCTAGGATGCAAGTTATACTCCAAGATGGAGGATCGACCTACAATTTATAAATATAACTAAGGGTTGGTAGAGTTTTTAAATGTGCATGAAAATGGTTGAATGTTTATTTCACTATGTGTTTTATGTTTCACATGTTATGAGCATTATTTCATGCATGCATACTATATGGCTTTTTCTTGATGTATAACTGATGGCATAATTGAATACTATTCACTGGGCATCGTTGGCTCACCCTTTCACTCTCTTTTCAGGTCCTTCAGGGCAAGGGTATTGCATTTTCTTGAGGGCATAGCCACTGTAAGTTAGGGACGTCTCGATGTAAGTTTAGGGCTCTTGTGGGGTTGACGTCTATTTATTTCATGTATATGTTTTGTTTATTTTGATACATATGTAATCTATAGATTACATATGTTTTGTTTTGTTATAACACTTGATAAACCTAGATGGTGAGGGTTTTTGTATGTTGGATGTATATATGGCTTTATGCCTTAGACTTTTGGTGATGGGTCCGGGTATGTTGACCCCGAACCATTGTGGTTTACTTTTGGAGGTTGTTGATCATATTTTGTGTCTACTTTGGATTTGATGATGGTAAGTTTAGGCATGTTGGCCTAGACTATTTGGGTTCATCTTGATGATTATGTGGATCATTATATGTTTCATTTTGGAGATCACTATTATTTTGATTATGTAGTTGCATGTGATGATGCGAGAACTGTTAAGTCTATCAGGTTGTGGTTGAAAAAAAAATGGGACTCTATGGAGAGTCTGGTTGAGGCTTGTAGGGTCCCGATCATCTGGGTGATTTGAGGTGGTCGTGTATGCCTACACCGGGTGTCCCACCCCGGCATTTCCGCACGCCGATCTATGGGGGATGGCTGTCTGGGGTGTGGGGTCTCCACATTGATCGTGGGTGGTTAGGTAGTGGAGTAGGTTCTAGGGGAACCGAACCACTATAAATTATTGTCCATTTGTTTACTTTTCCTGCACTTTATTGTTTTGTTTGTTACCTATGTTGCGCATATATATTGTTTGATTAATTAACCGAAAGGTAACGCGAAAATCTGCCACGTCCAATTCACCCCCCCTCTTGGACGGTAATATTGGGCAAACAAATACTCCAATCGGGTGTCTATGAGCTCGAAGACCTATCAGGAATAAGGATTCCTAAGCCTTGGGATGCGGAGCACCTTAAGAGGTACTACTAGTAGTAGAGGCAGTAACACTAGTGGTGGCAGTAACACTAGTGGTAGCAGTAACAAACTTAGTTATTGATCGACTTGTCTACACTAATTCTCAACTTATGTTTATCTACATCAATAAAGAATTCTATTTCTTATATGTCTATGGGTCAACAATGAAAAAACTACAATTATTTAAGTGCCTTAAGACTACCGACCAGCTTGGAAGTCACCAAGAAGAAGGGCTTCAAGCCTTAGAATGCCTTGGGGATACCTTGCATCAACTAGGTACCTACCGATAAGATTATATAGCAAAAAATGCCTTGGGATACCACCTTAAGATGTCGGTATCACCGAGAAGGAGGTCAATATCCTACAGTGCCTTGGGGCAGCAGGGATGTTAGCTACCGAGAAGAGAACTTTTGCGCAATCCTTAACGAGAAGTTAAAAAATAAATTACTTAAGTTCACTTGCCTACTAACTACTATCCCACCGACCTAACAAATAGAGTAATAAATCTGGTTGTCTCGAAAAGGAACAGGCTAGGAAACCTAGTGCTACCGACCTAACTGTAAAGGCACCGAGCTTGTTGTACTTAGGAATTTTCTTAAGTATGTACGGAAGCTCGGTATGAATTAAGGTACTAAGCTCGGTGAGACCGAACTCGTCACGTCTACGGGCAGAACGACTAACATTTAGAAAAATTTCCTAAGTGTATACGGGAACTCGGTATGATATAGGCTTGATGACACCGACCTCGTCACATCTATGGGCAGAACAACTTATACTTATAAAAATTCGCAACAAATAAAAACCAAGACAAAAACAACAAAGAAAATAGGCAAACATTGTTCAAAAAGAAAAAAATTGTATAGATGTTTCAAAAATGAGTATAAAGCTAGATGAAAAGAAAAGCATAAGGCATGCAGCCCGTAGAAGCAACAAGAAAAGCCTAGGAACTAAGGGGAAGGGTCCCGACTAGCAACATAGCCAATGAGGTGAGTGACAGTTGCATATTTAGATAAGTTTTAAAGAATGTTTTAGGTGTATTTTAGGACATTTTATGCATTAGTTTCATGTGCTTATGTTAGTTTTGATGCAATTGTTAGTTTAGGATAAATTGGATTTTTATGCATTATTTTGGTTTATTAGTTTATGATTTGATTCAATTTATATTTGAGTGTGTTATTCAATTGATTTGCTTTGTTTTGCAGATATTTAGATGTGTTACTCATGGTTTTGGATAATGAAACATGTACAAGAAGATGCAAAAGAGGAACATGAAGAACCCAAGTCAAGAACGAGTGAAAAATTAGCTAAGTCCCAAAAATCAGGCCAAAAGAGAAGTTTTGAGCGCCGGGACGCTGTGGTAATGAAACGGAAGAGCACGGTTCTGAGCGCCGTGATGTTGAATGGGTTTTTGATCTTGCATTTTTAGCAAGCTTTTATTGTATTCTTCCCCACTTTCCAATTTCAGTTCCACACTACTTTGTGGCATATTATATATTAAAATTTAGGATTTTTCGAGGGGAATACACTGGAAAAGAGAGAACGACGACTAGGAGCAAAGGAAGGCGAACAAGACGACTTGGAGACAAAGAGGAATCTACAAGTTCAATAGCAACTAGTTTGGTTTTGAATGTTTAATTTCTTGTTTCTCTACATATTTTGGATTTTATTATTCCAAAGTAAGAACTAATTTGTTAGTTTAGAGAGGAGATGGATCATATATTAGATTTTATACAATAAATTTAGCTTTTGTTTATTATCAATGATTTATTCATAGTTTATTTAAATTTTTCTATGCGTAATGTTATTGATTTCTTGGCCACGGATCGATTGATCATAGACTTGGGGGGCGACACTTGATAGAGGGTTCTTTAGAACATGAGAAATGTGACATGAGATGGTCGTAGTATCAATAAATATACGATACCTCATGAAGTTGTAAGAAAATCACAAAGCGTAATGGATTACTAATATATGAGTTTTTATCGATAGATCAAAATTCTATTTTGGTGATAAATTTTAACGCAACACTCGACAGAGGGTGTTAGGAACTATAAGATTTTGACTTATAAAAATAAATAATAATTTGATAATGAGTATGACTAATATTGCATAATTGGTAATTAGGTAAATTTTAATTTTTTAGTATTTTTAATATTAATTTTTCTCTAATTTTTTTTATTAAATTACTATTTTAATTAATACTTTAATTTAATATTATTTTAGTTCATTGATCATTACAACTTAATTTTTTAGATAAAATTAAGATTAGGAAATCAATGCCAGAAGTCGATACCTGATTTTCATTAGTAAATATTATAACTTGGCACATTATAGTTTTACACGCATAATTGAGCCAAGCTGGGAGCATCCCCATCCTCCTCCCCGGCCTGAGGGCGTTCCTCGGAGGCAATATGCACGTGCCTCTTCAGATTGCCGCCCTCCTCGGCACGGTTCTCCCCCTCCTCTGCTGCGCCTTCTTCCTCCTTGTCGCCCTCACCCTCTTCTTCTTGCCAGGCGTCAATGGCTTTGAAGTCTACCGAGCCCTCAAAGTAAGCCTCAAGGTCAACTCGGTAGGCAGTCATGACTTTCGTGCACTGACGATTGATGTGTTTCTCCATCTCGGAGGAGTCCTTGTACTCCTCTACTGCCCGTGCCGCCTTCTCCTTCGCCTGCTCCGGCTCAGCCTTGAGTTCGACGATCATTTCAGCCTGCAGTTGTGCCAGCTCCTCGGCCGCCTTCCGCCTGTCATCACAGGCCTTCAGCTCGATTGACTTGGCCTGCAAGAGGGCTTTCGTCTCCCTCTCGTTTGTCTTCGCCTCACAAACAAGAACATGCATGGCGGTCATCTCCGACTCGTGCTCCGCCCGTCTCTCCTAATACGCCCGAAGGGCAAGGATTGTCTGGGTCGTTCCCTGCAAACGTGAAAATGAAATCAGGCATCGAGCAGATAAAAGTCCACAAGTAAATACAAAGTATGGAAGGGCTAATGCTTACCGAGGCCAACTTCATGATCACATCACTGAGGTGATCACGAAGTGCCTTGTCCTCGTATCGAGCAGTCATTTCTTTCGGGAAGCCAACCCCGAAACCTGCATAGCATAGGTCGGTGTCGCCAATGTGGCAGATCATCTACTCGTCTAATATGCGAGGCCTTTTCCTCGGCTGTTCCAGCTCGGTAAGGTCAGACGCAGGTGCCTTCCCCTTATTTCGCGGCACCTCCTCGGCAGTAGGAGGGGCAGGCTGCTCGATATTGACCTCTTTCGTCTTATAGTTTATGTTGATTTAGGTATAGAGATCTTTACTGTTGTGAAGAAAATATGTTGTGAGAATTGACTAAAATGCACAGTTCAAAAATCTTTCTTATTGAAGACATTTGATAGTTATCACCTAGTATAGCTGAGCTGATATAGTGTCTCTAATCTTGTGATTTATAGTTTAGTAATATTTTAAATATTAAAAAGTTTTGCTATTAATTTCATTGTGTTTTTTTTTGAGAAGAAATAAGGTTAGTAGTTAGTAATATAACCAACTCTATCACCATACCACACTCTCGGAGAGGTATTAGACCCATTCTTGACCCATTAATCCCCCTCACCCCCTAGGGTGAGCAGTGACAAGAGTTGAACCTGAAACCTTTGGGTTCCAAATCCACCTCTTTACCAACTACACCAATTCCATGTTGGCGCCATTAATCTTGTTGTCAATGAAGGAAAGCACATCACTAATATGAAACTATCAGTCAACATTGTCATATTAATGTGTTCTCGAGTTCTGATTTTCCTTTTTTTTCCATAAGTTAGTTGTGTTCATTTGAATAAGGATTTCCTGGGTCTCATCTACATATGTAAAAAAGATGAAACATTGGAAGAAAATGTGTTTAGTTGCTTTTATATGTATTCATGCAAGACATCAATAATAATATAACAGACTTGGAGTTAAGGGGACCGTCTGCTTTGGAACAGGATTCACTTGGTCCAACTTTACGGGATCGCCAACTTGTTGCAGGCTGGACAAATTTATGCATGCTCATGGTTGGGACTTGAGTCCTCATTTCCAATTTTAGAAAAGAAGCAGGTGCTAGGTAGGTTTGAGACCATTGCCCAGTAATCCTAGACTTAGACCATGGGCTCCTGTCAAATTTGAAAATATATTGATGGAGCATCGTGAGTTCTAAATATCATTTCAGTCTTGTTGAGAAGAGACAATCCTATCAGGCTGGGAGGGCATCAAATTCATGCAGAAATTTTGTGGTAGACGAAGGAAAGTTTGAAGTCCAGAATAAGGGAGTTCAACAATCTTTCTCCTAAAAAAAAGATAGTTAAGTTCCTAATTTAAGATTTAAATAAAGAGAAGGGTGGGGATAGATGGTTGACAGAGATTGACTTAAATCAAAAGTCAGGCAAAGAAATTGTTTAGGGAGATTTTTCTAGAGGAAAAAATGACTGTCCAAAAGGCTAAGATTCAATATCTCTAGGATGGTGATGCTGATTTGAACCAATATTGAATTGTAGAAGATCCAAATGCTATATTTGAGATTGAAAATGTGATGGCTTTTTTATTGAAGATGAAGAGAGTTCCATGCCCTCAACTCCATGAAAGAGAAAGAAAGTGGCGTCTTGAAGGTATTGAGTTGTGTTCCATTGGCCCCTTGATAGGGTTTGGTTGAAAAGACCCTTTGAGGTGGAGTTAAGGGGGTTTCTTTGAGCTCCTAGTCCCGATGGTTTCACCATGGCATCTTCCAAGATTGTTGGGAAATTAAGGACAATCTTTTGAGAATAATGGAAGAGTTCTTCCAAAGTTTGGGGAGGAGGGTCAATGCCAACCCTAATGAAACATATATTTGCCTGCAACCGTGGCGTCTTCCAAGAATGTTGGGAAGTTAAGGGCAATCTTATGAAAGTAATGGAAGAGTTCTTCCAAACTTTGGGGAGGGGGGGTCAATGCCACCCCTAGTGAAACATATATTTGCCTGCAACCGAAGAAGCTTACCTCTTAGAAGGTTTTCTAATTATAGGCCAACAAATTTGGTGACAGATCTATACAAGATCACTGCAAATTTCTTGCTAAAAGGATCATTCTTCACCACACCATTGTGGAATCTCGATTAGCCTCACTCACAATGGAAGATCCTAGATGCAATTACATAGCAAGTGAAGTGGTAGAAGATTACAAAAGTAACCACAAAAAAGGATTGGCAATCAAAATTTACCTTGTGAAGGCCTTTGGCTGCAATGATGGTATTTCCTTGATTTTTTCTGAAGGAAATGAATAGGAGATGGTTGGAGGTCTTGCAGACGCCTAAGTGAGTAAGTTCCGCCTCTTACTTTGCCATTATGACCAAGGTTTAAGTTTAAGGGTGAGGGGTTTGAAACATTGTCTACATTCATATTCATTCTAGTGGTATTTGTTTTGGGGAGATTTTTTTTTTTTTTTACAAGAAACAAATTATATTGTATTGTATATTTCAAAAATCTGTACAATCAAAATTACATTTGGACAAGGCTAAGGAGAATTCCATGATTAATGATTTCTTGTTGGGTAGAGACAAGATTGTCTTTACTTGTCTTCAATTTGGTCAACAAAACTTTGTTCTTTTTGGAAGGAGATGAACAAATGCCTTGATTTCCAACCATATTCTTAGATATTTTTGCTAACTATCAGGTTTGAGAGTGAATAAGGCTACAAGCCACCTTATAGGCATCAATATGTAGAATGAGAGGCTTGAGGAGTTGTCCAAGCGTGTAGGGTATTTCGGAATCTTGGCCAATGAAGTGCCCAATGATGGCTAAAATCTCAAAAAGATTGGCGGGCGAAAGAGAGCTTTCCTTTCTTGAGGTCACCTTGCACATATTAGGGCAGGTCTTAGGTCTTCCCACTTTTTATTGATGTTCAAAGTTCCATTTGGAATGTTTTATCAATTAGAGAGAAAATTTGGAAAATTATTATGGAAAAAGCCAGATGGTGCATAGGTACCCATTTGATTGCTTGGGATAAGATTCAATGCAAGGTTGAAATAAGGGGATTGGCTATTGGAAGTCTCCTCAAGAGAAAATTTTCCTTAACATCTAAATTGCTTTGAAGATTCCTAAATGAGCAAGAGGTCTTGTGGGCTTGGCTAATCTAAAGCAAATACGAGCTACTTGACCACAAGTGGGACTGGGTATTCACATTCATGAGTCTTTGAAAATTCTTATCCTTAATTTACCTGAAAACTTTCTAAGCACTTAGCCTTGAAGTTGGGGACTAGGGGAACAATTGGTTTGGGAGTCTAGTCATCAATTTTGCAATTGTGTCCATCCCTAAAGCACCTATCATCTTTCCATAACAAGCTATCTCAAGTTGTCTAGCTTCCTGTAGGATGAAGTTATCTTTCTTCTCTTGTTTCATGGTAAAACATCCATTCTTGCTTTCTCCTCTCATTCTTTTATTTGGCCAGCTCACATCCGTTCCAAGATCTAGATTTAAAGGATTGCCGGTGGCCCATGTGAGGATCAATACAATAGACATGATTCGGACTAGGAATCCTACATTTACTATCTCCCCTCATTGTTGCATTCATGGTTATAAAATCAGAATGACTTTTTATTTTCAATTTGAATTGTATGATTCAAGTTGAATCACACAAATTATGATTCAATTTTGCTAATAGATTGCGAATCCCAAAATTGTAAAAATGTTGGTTGAATTGTACATTCAACTTGATTTGTGGGTTCAAATCAAATCATAAGATTTGTTACAAAATCTGTTTAACTTGATCAATAACCAATTTAACTTCTTTATCACCGAATGTGACAAACTAGTTGTTTGAAAGCTTAAGTTTAATCTGATTGCAGGTAGCCAAGAGAAAGGCTTTGGTCTCTCTCTGCTTCTTCTCACTTCAATAATTTACTTTTAAAAAAAAAGAAAACCCAGTTGCATAAATTTTTCTACGAGTAAAAGCTTATAAGTGCAGTAAAAGCTTATAAGTGCTTGGTAGTTCTTTCCTTACTTTGCACCAACTACATCTTCAGTCTCTGTACTTTCTCAATGAAGCACAGATTTGCTAAGCTTCTGATTTTTCTTTATTAGCTCACTGGATAAAACATGGAAATAGATGTTTTGATGCGCCCCCTGCATTTTCAAAGATTGTAAATAAATTTGAGTGTTCCAAAATTCACTTTGAATCTATTAATCAGTTTGAACATATTCTAGGTTAGAGTTTTGGACAAGTAAAGTTATTAGAAAGCATTTTCCCATGACACTATTCTGGTGAGTGGTGCACACACAATTTGCTTGCTTTATTCATTTGTTGTTTTGTGTCTTGATCATTGCAGTTCGTTTGCTTTTTTATGCTTCACATCTCATAATCATGTGCATTTCGAGAAATTTTGGAACATTGTTCAGAGAGCTAATTCTCATTCATTGCTGAGAGTTTTTACTAATGAATTTGTGTTACTGCAGATACGAGACCTTGCAGATCAATACTTCTGAGGAAAGCTTCTAGTTACACTGTCCTATGCTCAGGCTTCTGTTCTACTCTGCATCGGTTTGCAACAAAAAAGTGTTACTTACATTGAGGTTAGTTATTAGGCGTTTCCCATTAAAGGAACCATTGATTTTCAACCATGGCTATCAAAAGAATCAATTTGACCTAGTGATCTACTGTTCTAAGGTATGAAGCCTTGGTTTTTGGGGTCATTGAATAAAATCGGGGCGTTGAATGTATTTTATTTGGCCAAATTAATTATCCAAATAAATCTGGATCAACCTGAACTTAGCCAAGTAATGACATATATGGCATCATCAATCAAGCATATTGTGCTGTTAGCATATATTTATTATTTTTCTCGTTTGTTATTTGAGTTACGAACTATGCTTTCTTGACTTTGTTTTTTCAACATTTATTCTATATACCTTGGGCCTGCCAGTTCTGCTCCGATAATCCGGCCCCTTGTCATTTTGGACCACTTTGTATCCAGTTTGTTTCTTGATTCTTTAAGACTTGTAGGAGTCTTTGTTCAACACTGCAATAATTTGATCCTTTCTCCCTAGAAAGTGTTTGCTCGTGTAATTCAAATGTTTAAGAACTAATAGGGATGGTGAATGAATGTTTATTACATCTAATTAGCATGCATTCGATATTTTGGTTGGTGAATTAAGGTTCTTTTGGCGTCTTTATTTCACAGGGAGCAATGAAATTGGAGAGGCAGCAGATATTGTCACTTTTCATTAAAACAATGAGAAAATTCTACAAGTATCTTTATAGTATTGCATCCAAGAACATTGAATCAACTCTGCCTCGACCCAAAGAAGTAAGGGGAGGAAACTCATATTATTTGTTATCCCTTGCTAGAATATCTACCCTGATTTTTTGCTATTTAATATGCAAATGTTTTGTGAAGTCTCTGCTGATAATTCATTTTTCCTGATATCGTGTAGGAATTAAGGTTGTGATGGCACCTCACAGTGTGCCAATAGATGATGACCTAAATGATGCTGCAAAAGAAATCAAGGTGTCCATATTCTTGATTAAGGGGATCCTTCCCTTTTTTGCTTTTTCTCGCCGCCCTTTTCTTGTTTCTTCCTAATTTGTGTGGGAAGTGGGAAAACTAATTTTGACAATATATATGAAAAGAGACACTGAGGGTTTGTTGAATCCTGAATCGCTACAACAATATGCTATTTTGGACAGGGAAGCTGACTTTGAAGATGCTCTGCAAAATGGGACTGGGAAGATACCCTCAAGTGGTCTTATTAGTGTGAAATCCAGCAGGAATAAAATGGAGAAACATGGAAAACAAAAGGAGAGCCATAAGAGTGACAAAAAAGAGGAAATCTTGGCAGCAGTCATGAATCAAATAAAAAGAAGAAAACTTGAGCTTCTGCTGAACTGCAAATCAATTGATCTAAAATATGATGGTGAACTAGGCGGAAATGTGTAATTCCCTGAAATTTTTTGAGGATATTTATGTAATTTTAACCCTTAGAGCATTTTTGTAATTTTATACATATAATTGAAATGGACTCGGGTGTGACACGCGTTACGATCAAAACATTATAAAATACAGTTTGAAGTTAATTGTGTTAAGAATGAGGGAAAACGAATTCTTGGTGAAATTGAATGTGTATAATAACGATACATACTTATTTTAGTCAAATTATACAAAAAACTTAATCAAATCGATCTCATTTCAAAATCTAACTTCACGGATGAGTTCGAAACGCTGAAAAATCCTTAAGAACCCAGTTATGTGATTTTTGGACATCAAATTGGGATAGTGGTATTCCAGGAGCGTGTGTATGGCCCACATACATACATAGTATGTATATGCATGAATAGACACGTGAGAAGCAACACTTTCCTTCATCACCTTCATTCCTTTTCGATGATATTCCTTAATTCTATCTTATTAAATCAACCCAAAATTAACACTAGGGCTCTCCAATTTCTTTCCTTATATATATGATTTCTATAATAAAAATTTAGGAAACTCTAAACTCTATCAAAAACCTAACCTTATGATATAAATGTAAAAATCATTCTCTGCCGCCCACCCATCACCACTTTCATCTCTCTCTCTCTCTTTCTCTTACCAGTAATATAAGCACGTCGGAAACGAGCAACAAGACGAAGGTAAGCATTCTATTTCCTTTCTCCTTCCTTCTCCTTTGCATTAAAAAAAAATGATACTCTATTTTGGTATAGAGAGTAGCAGCCATGGCGCACCTTGTTTTCCCACCATTCTCTTTCTTTCCTTAGCCTCTCTTTTTATCATTTCCTCTCTTGCACTGTGCCCTTCAAACGATAGTTGAATCCTTATTGAAAATAGCAAGAAAAAACCACTGGTAAAGTCGTTATTAATGGTGCATCGAGCGGTGCTCTGTTTCAATTTTGGGGACGGTAGAGAGAACAACAAAGCAGCATTAAGGACGACTACCACTACTGACCCTTGTGCATCTCCGCTTCCTTTTCTCCCTCTGTCATCTTTTTCTCTCTTTTCATCTCTTTATTTGTTCTCTCCAATCTCCTCCTGCACGTTTCTCTTTGCTGGCCTTGAGTGCCTTCTCTATACCTGCAAGTCAATATAACCACCACCACCGTTAAATATTGACATAATATATATATTATAGGTTATAATCACCACAACTATTGAGGATTTATACGTTATGTACATTATATGTTATATATATATATATGTTAAACATCCCACCACTACACCATATACGTAATGTATATTGTATATTATATGTTATGTTGCACCATATATACATATAAATATAATATTATGATATTATATGATTAATTAATTTATATGCAAAAAAAATATGTGTGCAGGTTGAGACCGACACGTGTCTTGAAACTTAAAAAATTAAGATTAGGCGATTGAGGTGAGGAAGATTCTATGCCTTTACAACATTTTATTTCGATATGTAGATAGTAACATTAAATTAATTAGATTTATAGTATTATTAGATTGCTCGTGCATGCTTATCTTACATGATTATACATATTGTGATTGTTGGCCATGATGATAGTGTATGTATATGATTTGTTATCTCGAGTTGATGTTAGATGCGTGTAATTCATGTGTACTTTAAAAGTTTGATGACGTGATATATGACATGATAGTACTAGCATAATTGTTATAATAAAGTTTATATGTGAATGCTAATATATTTGACATTATGATATGATACCATGTGTTGTGGAGTTTGAACGTATCATGTGAATACAAATTATATATCGTACTTATGTTGTATGTGTGATACTGTGACATCATTAAAGAACACGATTAAGATAATAATAACACATATGGAACAGTTATTCTAAGGAGTATCGCCAATGACTGTTTTGGGGCAGTTATTCTGATGAATATCACCAATGATTATTATGGGGCGATTATTCATTATAAATATCGCCAACTAATTTTAAATTTTGGGTAGTGCCACCCGGGGTTTGATTCCCTAAAGGTACATGATTTGGAACGTGATGAAATTCTCAACTCAAACAATCAAATGTTTCAACGATTAATGTGTGAAACTTGTTTGTAATGTTCTTGTGTATATATCATAATAAAATATTGTGAATGGTTTAAATGACCCACTGGGCTTTCAAGCTCACCTCTATTTTTCACATGCAGGTACATAAAAGAATAGAGTCGCAAGTTCGTGACGTGTCTCACAGTGGTAGGGGTGGGTTAGTGGTCTGAGTAGCGTTATGGTAATAGGATTGAGTAATTATTTAATAATTGATTATATTAATTAAATGAGTTGTATTAGGAATCAATGTTTTTGAAATATTATAGTGGTCGTTGAAGATTTCATGGATTATTTTATATGTTTATGTATTGGATTTGAATTTATTAAATCTACTTGATGAATATATTTAAAATGTTGTATTCATAATAGATGGACAAGGGCAAGTACCCTCATGACTCAATATTTAATTTGTGTAATGGGAATTTATAGTTCGTGGCATAGAAATTGAAAGAGTATTCTTCTATCTTAACTTATAACCTTATTTTGAATATAAATGATATTATTAAATTTATTTTTGATGTAAAGATTTTGGGGTCAAGGTAAATAGATACAATTCACGGATCGATTTTCTTTTGCTATTTTCTTGATAAGAGCAAATATTTGTTCTTACTACTTAAAATTTAAGTTTTAAAAATCGGAATGTGACAAAATAAGTATTAGAAATCCAAACAGGTAACTCTCTGTCAGTTATCTACCCAATTTTGACACAAGGATGGGCATGATGCTTCGCGTATTTCTTTTCTTTTTGATAATAATTACATTAATGGAAATTTTAAAATTTTGTTTCTATATTATAGCACCAAAAAAGTATCATTCATGCATTCGCTTTCTTTTTTTTCCTTTTTATCTTTCAACAAGATTCTTTTTTTTTTAATTAGAAAAAAAAAAAAAAACAAGATTCATTTTGGTTGTATTAGGTTAGCTAACTAGGTTGAGATGATCATGATTCTCCCTCTCTCTCTCTCCTAGGCCACTCTTCGTGACACCAACCAAATCATGATTTACAATGGACATCTTCTTATACAGGTATATATATTTAATTTTATTTTTGAAAGGAAAAGGAAATTTATTGACTGTAACAAGATTCAACTTTGTACAATGTCCAAAATAATTGGGGAATATCCTCCAACCAAACTAGAAAATCCTGTACACAAAAAGCAAAATAACTCAATCTGTGAGCTGCAACATTGCACTCTCTAAAAACAAAATTGAAAGAAATGTTTAGAAAAGAATCCAGCAGATGTTTACAGTCTTCTATGATCAGAGCAAATTCATTAGTGCTATTGCAATCACCTGACAGGGCCTTCCAAACCTAATAGAATCACCTTCCAAATTAAAAGTGAACGATGGCTTGTGATAACAAGTTTAACAAGAGTAAATGTTTGAATGTTGTGATTAGTTGGTGTGTCTAAAGCTGGCTTGAATATTTGTTATCAAAAAATATATATAAATATATATAACGTGTTTTTGATTGAGGTACAACCTTCATAAATAATATCATAAATTTATATTTGAATAATGTAAGCGCACAAATGGCCATATGGTATAAAAAACCGGTAAGTTCCAATTCATTAGTTTTTTCTGCATCACGATCTAACTCAAAACGGATTTAAAGACCATCCAAAAATAAGATGGGTCCCAATTCATATCTTTTTCAAAATTATACCCTAAATCATATTAGTGGTATGTGACACCCCTCTGATTGAATAAATGAAAATTGACAATTTAAAAATTCTAATGTACATTACTTTAGAAAAAATATTGAATTTCTAACTTTGATGTTAGTTGATGTCACACTCCGAAGTTCTCTCATTTGCATATCACTTTAACTGGTGATTTGATGATAAATAGCAACTAGAGAAATTTTAAGGTTATAATTTTTGTATTTCCAAACTTTACTTTATTCTAGGACTTATTTCCTATATTACAAGCTTATTTGTCTTTTTCTTCCATATGTCATATTTTGTACTTAGTTAGATTTAACTAACACACACAAGTGTCAAAACATTACAACCTTTATATACAAGCTAAGGTTAGTATGATCGGCCTATTACTAGTTTATTTACAAATTTACATTATTTGACGACTAAATCATCCTTCCTTCCTTTCTTTTTTCCTTCTTATTTTCTTTCCTACTCTTTTCCCGACATTAATTTCCTAGAGATAAGATTGAAAGGGTGAGCTTATGCACAGTGGGTCCCCTAGCAGGTTTCCACATTTTAGGCAAAATATTAAAGTTGATATTCAATAACTGAAATATAAACAATATAACAATAACAGTTGCACACATATGCACATAGAAACTTTGCTAGCAATTGAATGAAACATTTTAAGAAATCTAAAATAATATGCTGCATTTAGCATTCAAGCAAAAACCAGCTTCCAACCCAAGTAAGTTGTATTTAGCATTCCAGCAAGGGCCAACTTTCAATTCAAAGAACATTTTACTAGTGAAAGTAAAGACGTGTACATAGCTTCAGTATGAATATAAAAGTTAATGAAAAGACTAAAATGCATAAAACTAAAGGATCCTCCTCACCTTGAAGTGAATGCTACAACAATGTCTCCTTAAGCGTTTCCCTGAAATACAAAAAAAAGAGATTTTGAAAGAAGTTTAGTTTTGAAAGAATTTGAAAATCTCTCCCCTATTTATAATATGAAATTTATGGGTTATTCCCAAAATGCTTTTGGAGATTTTATTTATTTATCCTTTCATTCTGTGCTCGATTAAGGTCTCAAGAACGTTCTCGAGAATATTCTCGAGAAATTTTTTTAAAGGAATACCAACTATATCTTTTCTCGATATATCTTAAGACGATTCTTTTCAAATAATACCAACTATATCATTTTTTACTTTTATCCCTAAATTTTTCTCATAATTTCAATTGTGTCCCTTTTTGTCCTTTTCTAGCTTTATCACTTAAAATACAATTACAATGAAACTAACTTTTTCTTAACCCAAAAAAGATCCATCATTTAAAATGATTTACTATTTTAATGATTGAAATCAATGCAAATGTACATAAATTGTTTTATTGGAGTAGTTATGGTCGTTGGCTTTGCAATTCTTGATACAATTCAATATAAGAAAATGCTATTTTGACTGTTGTAGTTATATTTTTAAGTATAAGTACACACTCACAACTATTAGATTATCGTGTGTTATACATCTCAAGGTGTGTAATAAATACAACACACAATGATCTAATAATTATGAGTATGTAGTTGCACTTAAAAATATAACTACAACAGTCAAAATAACATTCTCCTTCAATATATATATATATGCGATCATCAATGATTGCTTCTTATATTGGTTAAGCAACATCAATAAATTCTCTTATTGATTATTGGTGTAAAAATGAATACTTTGAATATTGATTACCAATGGGTTTTAGATCTATGTTCTTTTTCCTTTGTCTCTTTCTAGGCTTAATTAGGAGATGGAATGCTTGTTTTAAGTTTGATAATGTGATCAACTTCACCAATTGGATTATACACAATCGACCTCAAATTAAATCATTAAATAAAATGATATATTGTTATTTGTTAAATTGTTGTCTTTACATAGATGCTTGTCGCTATTTTGTATAAGAATAATGTTCTTTCATTTTATGTTGAGACAATCAGATATAAAGATCTATATAACCATGAGAAAAATATACTAAAAATTTATTAAGAAAAACGAAGTTGACAAAATCTTTCTTTTTAATTATTGTTAATAGTATAAGTAGTATAGATATACATAAATATAGTGATTTTGTCCTTTTTGTCGTCTCTACAAGTGCATCTCAACGTATGATAGCAAACATTTAAATAATTAAAAGATTAAGACTATAAATCAAAAAGTTACAAAAACTATGGTGGCGTTTTGAGTCTTTTGATGAGAATAAGAATTGTTTTCCTGGGAAAGTGATTAAAAGAATCTGAAGATGAAAATATTATATTATTATGTTTGATATTTGTGCATTAGGATCTCACACCATTTTTTAAAATTTTAGTAAATAAATAAATTAATAAAAACATTAAATGACTAATTTAAAATTAAAAAATCAAATTATTGAAATTATATTAAATGAGTAAAATTAACTTACTAATATTAAAATAAGGGCATTTGTACCCCACTAAACTCCTATCCTTACCCACAAAAAAATAGAGGGTTGCTAGATATACCCAACTAACATTCTATCCTTACCCACCTACTTTCTCAAATGCTATCTTTACCCTTTAAACTTCCCAAAATACTTTTTTCATTATACTCCCATTTTTAAACCTTTCAACCCCTTCAATCCCAATGTCCCTCCCTCTCCCTCTCCCTCTCCATCTTCATCTCCATCAATATTGAAATCTCAAAACCCTAAATCACCATAAAAATCTTCCAATTCCTTGCTATATATAATTGCCTCTTGAGAGAAAGAAATTCGGTAGTATTGTTCCGTCCGTTGCAAAGTTTGTCGTTGGAGATTCGAAGATTAGATTGTAAAATCATTAATTTGGTAATAAATCTCATGTTTTTTTTTCTTTCATATTTAGTGTTTTTAGAAGGTAAAGTAGAATGTTTTGGTGTGTTTTTTGGTGGAAAACCTCGCCGGAAATGGCAGCAAAACATGTTTGGAATGGTGAAACCGCGATCGGTTTGGTCATGGAGGACCGAACTCATTGCGGTCAGTTTTGCCTTATTCTACATAACAAAACTAAACGGTTTTGTTCTCTTTCTCACAAAACATGCCAAAAAATTATTTTTTTATTTTATTCCTGATACAATTCGGTTGTGTGTGACAGAATCGAAGCTCTTGGTTCTGTCACTTAGGACATAACACAAATTTTTTTAAAAAAAAACTTTTTTAATGCATAAAAAAAATAAAAAAATAAAAAAAGAACTCACCTTAAAATGATCTGCTTTGTCTTCTAAACTTGAATCTTTGCCATAATGTCTTGAAAGTGTGTAGATTAATAGGGTTTTTTAATGTTGTAATACCCTGAAAATGGACTCAAACGCGACATGCGTTATGTTCAAAATGTTATAAAATTTATCTAGGTCGAACATGTACAAACATATTTTAGCTAAATTGAACGGAAACATAACCAATTGACCTCGTTTCGAAAATTTGACTTCACGGATGAGTTTAGAATGTCGAAAAACCCTTAGGGACCCAGTCATGTAATTTTTGGACATCAAATTTGGAAAAATGGTGTAACCACGTATGTGTGTGGCCCACATGCATACATGGTATATATATATGTATATGCTCATGCCATGCACGTGAGTGAAACGACATTCAGCACCCTTCCTTTTATTTGCTTCCAACGTAAAAAAGGCCTTAAGTATTCTATTTACCTAAAGACTATATTTGTTTATGAATTCTAACTAATAAATATTTGTTAATAGTGTACATATTGCCGCAATATATATATTTGGATAGTTTAGTCCGACCGATACATTTACTAAACTATTAAATATTTATAATTGTAATAATGCAACCTTTTTTTTTTGAAAGAACAATATGATAGATTCATTCAAACAAAGAATTAAGGAGGTACAAGATCCATATGGATTACATGGTTTATCTACTGGGAACCTCTTCTACCCAAATAATATGATCTTCAATGGATAAGCCAAACTTGGCAATTGCATGAGCCACTGAGTTACTTGATCTGTGGACATGAGAGAAACCATTGACCGGGTAATTTGCAGATATGAAGCTGACATCTCGGATAATGTTATCAATCTCCAGTCGAGATGAAATCTTTGAATTAATTAGATTTATCATCGTTTGAGAGTCCGATTCCACCCACATTGGGAAGTGCCGAGAGTCTACTGTCAAGAGAAATCCTTTCTTCAATGCCAAACATTCAGCTATCTCAACTGAGGCATGAATGTTTAGCCTTTTCGCAATTGCAACCATTATCTCTCCATACTCATTCCTGATCACCATGCCCAGTCCTATTCGCTGATGTTGTACATCTATTGCCGCGTCCACATTTAACTTGAAAGACCCACTTGATGGAGGTTGTCATGGTCTCTGGAGAGACCGATCACCCACCACTCTTGGGCGTTGTTTAGAGGTTTCCAGTGATTCCTCCTCTTGGTAGGATGTGAGAAAATGCAAAGTTCACTCTGCAATCTGGGTGACCGTTCGACCTGGCGAGTTGTGGAACATATAGTTTCTATTCCGCCAAAGTGACCATAGCAAGAAAATGCCACGGTTCATTGCTGACAACCAACTTGGGTCATCTGTTCCATCTGTGATTAAACCTTGTTGTGCATGGGATTTGTAATTGCTACCAAGATCTGGGAAAACTACTATCCAAGCTTCTTTGGCTGTGCTGCACTTGAGGAGATTATGTTCTAGACAGTCTGGCCCATTCCCATAGACTTGACAGATCCCCATCATCGAGATGTGGCGATGAGCAAGATTATCCCCGGATGGCAAGCAGATAATTTGGAGCTTCCAAAATAAATTTTTTGCTTTGTTTGGGATCTTCAAACTCCACACCTTATTCCACCATTTAGCTGAGTTTCCTAGATTGGAGGATGAACATTCATCTCGTTGCGACATTGCTAGGTGATAACCACTCTTGATAGTGTACTCACCTAGTTGATCATAGTGGCATACAACCACATCATCTTGGTCTTGTGAACTAAGTGGGATTGTCGTTATTGCCTCAAAATCTTCTTGGAGAAAGTGGCCTTGAATTAATTCATGATTCCAGCCACCTTGTTCATGCATCAGTAATGTAACCGCTTCATCCCCGAAACAATTTAGAGCTTGTATAAGTCTTGAATGTTAGCCCTCGAGGTATCTAAGGATCTTGGCAGATTTTAACAGAGTTACTATTGCCAATGCGCCATCGCAGGCCGTGTCTAAGAAGGTCACGACCCCATAAGATGCTTCGCCACATATAAGAAGGACGACTCCCAAGATTAGCGTCAAAGAATGTAGTGTGTGGGTTGTATTTTTCCTTAAACGCCCGTTCTGCTAAGAAACCAGGTGTAGTAACAGGTCTCCACCCTTGTTTAGCTACTAATGCTTTGTTGAAAGATTCCATATCCCGAAAACCCAAGCCACCTTGGAGTTTAGCCCTGCATAGAAATTCCCACCTCTTCCAATGTGTTTTCTTACTTGAAGCATTGTTGCCCCACCAGAATTTCGCCATACATTGCTCTATTTGTTGTCATATTCCAAGTGGGAGTTTGAAACAACTCATGAAGTATGCGGGCATGGCTTGAATAACATCCTTCAACAATACCTCTTTGCCCCCAATAGAAAAGGTACTACTGCGTCAACCATTTAATTTCTTCCAAATTTTGTCCACGATGGAACTGAAAGTTCTTATTTTGTTCCTAGAGATCATAGATGGGAGACCTAGATA
Source organism: Paratinospora sagittata (assembly GCA_035771175.1). Lineage (NCBI taxonomy): Eukaryota > Viridiplantae > Streptophyta > Magnoliopsida > Ranunculales > Menispermaceae > Paratinospora > Paratinospora sagittata. Next base: position 40,291,162 of record CM069590.1, on the reverse strand, counting down.
ATTGAAATGACACTCCACAATCGGCATACCAAAAATTTGTTGTATTGTACCTTTAATATCTATTAGAACATTAATACTGAAGGAGAGTGCTGATTTATTAAGATTGATCTCTTGACCTGACGCTGCGAGTATGTGTTCAGGATGTTTCGCAAATGAGAACATTCGTCAACCTGTGCTCAGAAAAAAATTAGATTATCGTCTGCGAAGAATAAGTGATTAATTCTTGGTCCTCTGGAACCAAAGCGCAGGCCTGTAATAAGATGTTGTCTCTCGGCTTGGTGCAACATGGCAGTCAACCCCTCGACACAAAAAAGGAATGAGTATGGAGATAGTGGGTCACCCTAGCGTACGCCTCTCTGTGGAGTGATATGACCTTAAACTTCATTATTGAGTTGGACTGAGTATGTAACTGTGGTTATACATCTAAGTACCAGATCAATCCACCTCCTGCTGAAACCCAAGGCTATCATCGTAGTCTCTAGGAATACCCATTCAACTTTGTTATAGGCTTTGCTCATATCAAGTTTTGTTGCAATGTGATTGATCTGGTGGTGGCCTCTATCTCGCATAAAATGAATGCATTCGAACCTTAGTAAGGAACTATCAGATATGAGTCGGTTGGGAATGAAAGCATTCTGATTTTCTGAGATCACCATTGTCATCATGCTTCAGAGTCTGTTAGTCATCCTTTGAGATAATTTTATATATTACATTGCACAGACTTATGGGCCTACATTGAGAAACCTGTTTGGGTTTTGTATCTTTGGAATGAGGGAAATTATTGTGTGAAATCAACAACTGAGCGACCTTCAATGAGAACTTCCAAGCATAGCCTTGTCACATCATCCCCAACTATATTCCAACAATTCTGGAAAAATGCTGTTGACATGCCATCAGGACCTGGGGACTTTGAAGGATTCATCTAGAATAGGGCACATTTAATTTCCTCAGCTTCAAAATCCCTACATAAGACTTGATTCATATCATCAGTCACCTTAGATTCTACACATGACACTACATAATTTATAGAGTGATCTTGAGGAGATATTGATGTAAATAAATCATTAAAGTAAGTAATAAAAGAAGAACTAATTTCATTCTTTTCCTCCACCCAAACATTTAAATGATTCATGATACCTTTGATGTGGTTTCGTTTTCTCCTAATTGAGGCTTTTCGATGAAAGAAAACAGAGTTACAGTCGCCTTCTTGAAGCCAAAAAGCCTTCGATCTCTGTTACCAATATGTTTCTTATCATTATACAAGGTTGTCCAGTGTAAATTCTAAGTCTCTAATTTGTGTCATGAGCTGCACATCTGGGGAGTCTGAATTTTGCAAGAATGATAATCTATTTTTGATCTGCTTGATGTTTTTCGTGTTTCTAGATATGGACCATCGCTTCCACTGCATTAGTTTACTAAAGCATTCTTCAAGTTTGTGTAGAGTAGACCCACCCTATGCCAAGTCACTTGTCTACGTCTTTGTAATGATTTGCTTAAAACCAGGTTCTTGTAACCACACTTCCTCAAAGCGAAAAGGTTGAGCACCTTGACTGAAGTCATTCCTCTCCAAAATAAATTTGATCGGCCGGTGATCAGAATACCAGATGTAACACCCCGTAATTTTAATTAAATACATACCTTGACTTACGTGTATATCGAGATATATAATATGCGTATTTTATACGTAGAAGCCAAATATATGCGTATATAAAAAATACATGCTATATCTAAGGGGTATAAGCAAATAAATAAAATTATTAAATGAAGATAATATATATGAGATCATCTTATATGGGTGCTTACAAGTTAAAAATGGAGTTGAATTAAATTGATTAATTTATGGGGTGAGTTGGTTAACTATTGAGCATGAAATGTATGGGATCATAATAGATAACCTTTATATTTAAAACTCTTAAATCTCTCTTTCTCTCCAACTCTCTCTAACGTTAATGAAAAAACAAAAAAGAAGAAGAAAGAAACGGAGAAAGAAGAACGAAGAGAGAAAAGAAGAGGAGAAAAAGAAAAATGCGGGGTTCGCGCCAAATCGGGACACGCGGTACGTAATTTTCACTCTATTTCTTCGTGAAACTGATATTTAAGCTAGATGTAACGAGTCTCTCGGAGTATTTTTTGCTATGGGAGCCGTTTTAGGTGTTTTCGAAATAGGGTTTTGACCCGACTTGAATGAAAATTTGTTCGAAAGGTTGAAAAACACTTTCTAAACTGTAAAAGCCCCGGATATGTGGTTAGATTTCATTTATTTGTTCATTTGAAATTTTTATGACAGTTGGAAGTTAGATTTGATATCGTAGACCTTTTGAATCATATTAAAACCTGATGGAACTCCAGTTTAAGGCTATAGAATGGTAGAATGGACTGCTGTGAGTCTCTCGATGCTAATTTAATAATTTTTGGAGACCGTTTGACAATTTTAGTAAAATCATACATGTTTCTAATGAACAGTGACATGAACAGAACCGTGAACAGTACTGTGCTTATTTTCAGTGAATAAAATAGAATTGGAATCCAGTGAAACTCCGGTTTGAGACCATAGAATCGTAGAGAACTAAATTTCGGACGTTTCGATAGCAAGATTGTGATTTTTGGATATGATTTGATATTTTAAGTAACTAAATATATGGTTTGAGTGAGTAAAATTGACTTTGGATACCTCTGTGAATTTGTAAAACCTCAGTGAAATATCTGTTGAAGGTGGTAGAATGATAGTATGACTAATTTTACACGTGTCGATGTGGACAAAATAATTTTAGGAATGTTCTATATTTTTAATAAAATTGATATATGTTTTCAGTAGAAAAATAAAATTGAGAACTAGTGGAAATATGATTTGGATATCTATTTTCACTGTGTCTGCTTGTGGAAATATCTAGATTGACTGTAGAAACGGTATAGTAGCGTCTTCAACTGCTTATGAGTCCTAAATTGAGTTGGAATCTAGATTCATGGAATGTGTATAATATTTTTCAAGTTGATCTTTATTATTGGTGATTTGAAGTGAGTTGAGAAATTAAATATGTAAATGGTAACTGAGTATTTATGCGTGAAATATATATGAATAAATGGAATTAAATTATAGAATGGTTATGACAGGTTGAGTTAGTTGGACTTCAATTGGAACTGGACTCGAAAGCGGCGGTGATTATATTTTAAGTTGAAAAATCTTGTACTGTGAGTATATTTCTTGATTTTGGTTCTTGTATGACATTGTATTATATAACATGTTTAATTGTAAGCATGTTATATACGTAAATGCATTGTATTTTATTCATCATTCAAAGTGATTTTGGCATTTGGAGTATGCGAGACGTGCGAAAGCAGATCGCATATGATGTCATTTCATTAGGAATTAGACCCGGATGAGTGTTATGCGTAACCTCATTATCAGTAGGCTTGTCCTAACAAAAATTTTAGATCATTGAAATGACTGTAAATTGAGTAATGTGAGGTCCGAAAGTAGGTTCTTTATCAGTGCATAATAAAGAGTTCATACCCACTCCATTACGAGAAGTAGAGAGATTATGATTTTAGTTGAAAATGATGCATTGTTTTCTTGAAAAATCATGAAAGTTATGTTGTTAAAATGTATGATATATTCGTTGAATGATGCATGTGCTTAATAATTTTTTTAAATGATTTTAAATGTCATGTTTCCCTAAATGCATATGATTGTCATATCAAGAGATATATTCACTGAGCTTGTTGATTGCTCACTTCATTTTCTCCAATATTTCAGGTACAGAATCAAGGGGAAAAGAAAAGACTAGAGAGTGATTGACACGTGATCCATATTCTCCTTTGTTTATGTATGTATGCTTGGAGGAAATGAGTTATATATTTTTTATTTTGATATATATAATTATTACATACTATATATATAATATCACCTAGATGAGTTGTGTGGTAATGTGGATTATAGTTAAATACTTTAGTTATACAATGCTTGTGATGATGGATTTGTCATGTGAGAATTTGATTTGTGGAATGAATGGAATGAATGAGATGATTATCTATATATATATTGGATTTAATTTGTAGTATATCAGGTTGAGAGAGGTCAATTTTATAGGGAAATGCTGTCAAATTTTTGGAGATTTGTGAAATTCTGTTGAGGCTGACAATGCATTATATATTGTATACAGGGTATGTACAGTGTATTGTATACTGTGTCGGTCATGACGTCAGCCTACATCAGGGGCGTCGTGACACTAGAAGTCCAGATTAAATACTTCGGCTTGTGGATACAATTCAGCCCAGTTTGCATTACATAACCATCTGTCAAGACGTTCCGAAATTGATTGAATACCTCCTCTCTTATTATGCCATGTGAAACGAGGACCCCTAAAGCCCATGACATGTAAGCCACACCGCTCCAAGGTTTCCTTGAAAGCTGCAAGGCTGTCAAGAGTCTTTGGAATTCCGCCAAGTTTTTCGTTCATGTAGAGCAACTCGTTAAAGTCTCCCCCACATACCCGAGGACCATCATATGATTGGCTTAAACGATTCAGGAGTGTCCCCGAATGTTGTCTTTCTGGTGGATTTGGGTCCCCATAAAACCCAGTCAAGCGCCATTCTTCCTTATCCTCATAGCATCAACATGCCATTTCGAAAATGACAATTCTGACCACGGTTGTATTATTCCATAGTAGCATTAGTCCCCAACTGAAGCCAACCTTTCCTACTACAAAACAATTATAAAAATGTAGACGAAGTGGCAAGCTCGCCACCTGTCTTTTATTTGCCTTTGTCTCCACAAGGAAGACAATTTTGGGTTTTTAGTGTCGCATTATCTCATGCAACGCTCAGAATGTTCGTTGGCTCCTGAGACCCTGACATTCCATGATAAGAGATTCATGGTTCTCGGCAGGGCTGGTCATCACCAGTCCCCATCGTTTGACAGTCCATTATTTTATGCTTCTTCATCCCCAAATCAATTTCAGAACAGGAATCCTCCACTACCTTTTTCCATGGCTGACATCTTCCATCCTCGTAGTTGTATCTGCATTAGATGTACGTGGTAGACGCTTCCACATACTTCGCTTTGTAAGCTGCTCCACGTTCATTGAAGAAGGTGTTGATGTCTCCACAGATTTAGAAACGTTTGTATCCTCGACTTTCTTTTTTCCAGTTTCTAGAGATGGTTCTGGAGACGGTGATCCGTGGAATGTTGTTGGCTTGTGTCACTAGTGGTGATTTAGTTGATACAATTGCTATAACTATTGGTGTTGATTTTCGTGCTTCAAATCTTTGCATGGATTGAGAGGATATTCCACGTGGTTGCATGGAATGGAAAGTTGGAGAGAACGCCTGGAGTTGCCGAAATTTTTCCAACTTTCCTATTATCCTTAACTGCAATTTCCTTGGTGCTAGATGCTCCAAGATTTTCGGGATTCTCGATCTCCATTCTTCGAGCTTCTGTTATAGTGCCGGTGACGTCGTCGATCGGCTGGCATGACTTTAGAGACTCAATTTGTTTCCTCGGAACAAACTCACCCCTTTCTCTGACTCTGAATGCACTGGGTTTGGCATCTTCTGAAGTCTCTGATCTGGATTTGGTTTAGCCATTCTCCAAATTGGTGGTGACCTTCAGTGATGGTTTCTGAAACAGCTCCAGCACTAGTGCAGCCTTTGAGAACATGGTCTATCAGACCACAACCATAGCAGAAATCTGCCAACCTTTTCATATTTGATATCGATCCAGAGATCATTACCTTGGTTGTCTAAGGCAACTTTAAAACCTCGTATCAGTGGTTTGCTAGGGTCCATGGAGATTTTAACTATTAAATAACGCCCCCAACATCCTCCATCCCCTGTTGTATCAATGTCCAGCACCTCACCCACCTTAGTTCCTAGCATGATCCCGATTCTCCTTGTCATACAAACAAGAGGCAAGTTATGGATTTGAATCCAAAAATTGATTTTGGAGAATTTTCATTCAGATGGTGATTGTAAGCCACCACATTGTTCTAATAAGTTAATCTTTCTGTCATAGTTCCACGGCCCATTCCTGATTATTTTTTTTAGGTCAGCCTCATGATAAAACTTAAATAAATATATGTTGTCCCCTAAAGAAGTGATATCCAATCCTTTTGTCGGTTTCCACATCTTAAGAATAGCACTCCTGGACACCTTTGATCACTTGCTTTGATGATAGCAACTTCTCGGCTATACACCAACTCAAGAAGCTTTCCTCCTTCTTTTACTAACTCTCCATTGATTCAGAAAACCCATCTTCAGATTCAGACAGCTTGAAGGACTTCTAGCGGTCCAAGTCAGCAAGATCTTCCATGGTTTCGATACGCTCACAGAGGAGAGAAAAAGCTCTCACAGAGGAGAGGAAAGGTACGAAGCCATCAAATTTTGAGTTATTTACTACCCTAAGTTGATAGACCAGTTATAATAATGTAACCTTACAAGAGTTAAAGACTTGTACTGTCGATTACTATATATTTGTTAATAATATCGGTTACTATAATTATAATAATGTAACCTTCAACATTATTCTCATATTCCTCTTAGGAATCAAGTGTAAATCACGTCCATGAAATCTTGGCAAGTTTCCAATACATAAATTTTGGCAAGTTTCCAATACCATCAACCTTCCTATTATGGAGTGCGTTCATTATTAAACCCTAGAATTAATAATACTATGTATAACACTTATGCGCCTCAGCCGCCTCTTCCATCTCTTTCATTCTTCTCTTCTCTCGAACCAATAACCAAGTAACCAATAAACGTGGAAACGGTGCCAGAGAACCAACAAAACAACCATGGTGAGCCTTCTCCCTTTTTCTCTTCTTTGCTTTTACTTGTTCTTTTTCTCTTTTCTGGGTGACCCCTATTTTAAGGATCCAATGACAGCAACAAAGAAAGGGTGTTGAACCAACCTTGTTCCTCTTCCCTTCCTTGTTCCTCTTCCCTTCCCTTTTTTTCCCTTCTTCTTGTGCAACATACCTCCCACAAGAAACAGTTGGCAAAAGCCGCTGGTAGTGATCAAGAAAACAAAGCATCATATGCTCTATTTCTCTAATTTGAAAATCACCATGTACGTGAGATCAAATGTATGCGTGTATGTAATTACACTTAAAATGCTATAAATGAAATTAAGTGAATAGAATAATTAAATTATGTGGGTTATTGAATGAGAATATTATTAAATTGGAATAAATGCAATATATGAGTGGATGAAATGAGATATATGAGTGTTGGGTGTTAGTGAATTAAATAAAGGATGTGGGGGAGTTAGTTTGTTAAAGAGAGTTGAGATGCATTGGATCTTATCTATTAAGATGCTCATGTGGTTGTTCTTAATTAAGGTACTTGAGAACAAAAGCAAAAATAAACATCATGTCGTCCAGAAGAAGAAAATCGAATAAAGAGAAAGAAAAGTGCGAAAAGAAAAGTATAGGGTTTTGCGGTCGGATTCGACATGCCGATAAGTTATTTTCACTTCTTTTAGTTACAAAATTGTTATTTAAGCTACGTGTAACAATTATACTGGTATAGTTTTTGCTATAGGAGGTGTTTTGTAGTGTTTTTAAAAATTGGGTTTTGAACCACTTTGAATGGAAACATGTAAAAAATATATATTATCACTCCTATAGTCGCGTAAATTACGAATAAGTTGTTTATTTGTGTTCATGTGTAATATTGGTGCCGGTACAGCTGCCAGAAGCCAAATTTGACACTGGGTGTCACATCCCGCCCATACGCGCCTAATCGACGATGTATTATAACAATAACCGAGTGTGCAGGAGCACAATGGAGTACAAATCTGATTATATTAATTTTAGAATATATTTTTATACAGAATATGATTGAGGGAACATCCTCCCAAAATCTCTCTTTAATTAACAAGGGTTACAAAATGTGGGCCCAAAAACCTCCACCCAGTCCACTCTAATCTCTTGAGAAAAATTAGATAACAACGGGGTGAGCTATTGCCCAGTGGGTAAAATAGTTCGTGAATATAACAATTAATAAAGAAAACTTCATAATCAAATATCACATACTCATCATAGCATCATAATCAATACAACATGTATGTATGCATGACACCGTCTTGTAATGGTTCCATGATTGTACGTCGCCTGAGTTCACGTACAGATGCCCATCCCCAGGTAAAGTCAGGTTCTCATTGTACGTCTCTCTTCAGAGAAATATCAATAATAGTGAACATTGCTTCTAACTATTTTATGGATCATAAACCACTTACGTACCTATGTGGTGTTTATGTATGATGCCAATGCATGAGCAGGTCCGGTCTTTACTAACATTAGATAGGATTTGACAACGTCTGGTGATTCTTATCAGGTCAGTATCACCACGTGTAAAGTTAGGATGTTCAATATCACTTGTAGAAGCTGATAGCTTTCAAATAAAACCAACCAGATCAGTTTCCAGTTTGAGAGGTGAGACACGAGGTCTACTTAAGTACCAATCGTCTAGAGCAGCATGTTGCCTCCCATTCACTATTTAAAGTTACTAAGGACAAGACAATGTCTGGTTAAGTCAGATTGACCACTAATTCGACATAGTAACAGTGTAATATATGAACTCCAAATATACAAGCACAAGTATGACAAGTATGAACATTATACGCAATAATGATGTGTAAATGAATAGCGAACATAATGATAAATGAATGTAAACTTTAATAAAAGTTATAAGACACGCAAACCTATGTTTCGTTCTCCACCTTCAGATAATAACTCCTTCTAGAACTTACGCCTTCCCCCGAGCAGAATCGCGTTACATCGCGAAGAGAGTCTCAAAGAGAAAAGAGAAAAACTCACGGAGAGAGAGAGAGAAATCAACAAGTGATTTTGTAATACCCTAAAAATTTCAAGGGTATTTACGTAATTTTAAACTTAGGGGCATTTTCGTAATTTTGCACATTTAATTGAGATGGACTCGTACGTTTAAAACTTCACGAATGAGTTTAGGACGTCAAAATCCTCAAGGAACTTAGTCACAAATTTCAGAGTCAAAGTGGGAGAGGGGATAGACATACACGTGCACGCATGCCTGGCGTATACGTGGGTTGCATGCATGAGCACGTTACCATTCTTTCCTTTCATTATTTTTTTGTTAATCTCTCTTTCCTTTCACTATTTTTTGTTAATATTTCTTTTATTTCCTTTCTCTTTTGCTAACATTCACGTCTTTCTCATAATGCCTAAATACCTAATGTGGCATACCAATCCCAATTAAATCTCTCCTTAGATTTCCACTTCTTTCGTTATATTACTTTCAATTTCCTTCCTGATTTGGATACTATTACAATTACATGGACAGTCATTATAGTATATTAAGATACATTCTTTTATTAAAGCTTCACCCACATTATAGGACACGATTATCCTTGCCATAACGGCATGATTATTCTTATCATATAAAAGATAATTTCTTTTATTAAAGCTTCACCCACATTATGGGATGAATATTATTCTTATTATATATAATTCCTTCAATTCCATATACAATTCAATTCGTGACACTCACAAACAACAACTTAAATATATACAACATATATATAACTTGCATGAATTCTTCTATTAATCTGTCACTCCTTTGTTCACTCTAATCATGGCTTTAATTTAAAGATTGACATGTTTTTTTAAACAATCCCATAAAGGCAACTCAAATCTTTTTCATATATTTTTAATTTGCCTTCTTTTAAGCTATTGCTAATATACACCAAAGACATTCATAAAACCCTAAGCATATAAAACCTTCATATGCAATCCAACACCACTTTTTCTCCTCATATACTATTCCACCTAAGCTCATTCTTCCTTTTTGAAGATCCGTAGCCCTTGCAACTAGAAATCCTGCAACTACAAAAGTAAGTTTTACACTTCATTTTCTTTCCTCCTCTACTTGTCGCACCTTGTTTTTGTGTTTTGATCGAATGTTGTACCAACAACGTCGGTGTGGTGATGCACCACATGTTCTTCTCAGCATTCTCATGGACATGGGTTACCTATGAGTGCCATGTGTGGTTCCTCACCTTACCGCACCTGTTTTTCCAGATTATTTCTCTTCTTTCATATTTTTTTAACGGCATTAAGGGAGACAACAACAACTGTTGTGACCATGGCCAACAAATGCATGATAGTGTGTTATCTACTACCATCACACACCACCAACATGCATATATCACATGAAATATATATATATATATATATATATATATATAATAAAACCCACCACCGCCAACCACTTCTTTGTTATACAGATTATATATATATTATAGTAGTATATATATATATATAATATAAACAAAGTGGTGGCACTTCTCTGCTATACAAATTATATATATATTATAGCAATATATATATACATACATCTTATTGTTACCCAATGCATATATATACAGATTATTATAATGTCACACCCCGCCCAGATGCACCTAAATCGGTGGGACACTTACGGACGGGGCGCGAATGCATTATAACAATAACTGAGTGCGCGGAAACACGATTAAGTACAAGTCTGATTTCATTAATTTCAGAATATATTTGTACATGAAATAGTTAAGGGAACATTCTCCCAAAATCTTCAATGAATAATACAAAGGGTACAAAATGTGGGCCCAAAAACCTGCACCAGTCCACCCTAATCTCCTGTGAAAAATTGGATAACAACGGGGTGAGCTACACGCTCAGTGGGTAAAGTAGTTCGTGAATATAACAATTAATAAAGCAAACTTCATAATCAAATATCTTAAATACACATCAGAGCATCGTAATCAATTTAATATGTATGTATGCATGACACCGTCTCGTATTGGTTTGATGACTGTACATCGCCTGAGTTCACGTACAGATGTCCCTCCCCAGGAGTAGCCGGGTTCTCATTGTACGTCCCTTCTCAGGAACGATGCTCTGGATTCACGTACAGATGTCCCTCCCCAGGAGTAGCCAGATTCTCATTGTACGTCCCTCTCCAGAGAAAATGTAATGAATAGCGAGCATCGCTTCTAACTATTCTATGAATCATAAACCACATACGTCCCTAGGTGGGGCTATGTATGATGCCAATGCATGAACTAGTTCGGTCTTTGCTTTAACATTTAGACAGGATTTGGCAACGTCTAGTGATCCTTATCAGGGTCAGTATCATTAAGTGCAAGGTTAGGACATTCAATATTACTTGTATAAGCTGATAGCTTTCAAATAAGACCAACCAAATCAGTCTCCAGTTGAGAGGTGAGACACGAGGTCTAATTAAATACCAATCGTTTGGAGCAGCACGCTGCTTCCCATTCACTATTTAAAGTTACTGAGGACAAGACTGAGTCTGGTTGAGCCAGATTGACCACTAATCCGGCATAACAACAGTGTAATACATGAACTCCAATTATACAGGCATAAGTATGACAGTATGACATTATACGCAGTAATGCAGTGTAAATAAATAGTAGACATAATGATAAATGAATGTAAACTTTAATGAAAGTTATAAGACACGCAAACCTATGTTTCGTTCCCCACCTTCAGATAAAAACTCCTTTGGAGACTGGCGCATTCCCCCAGGCAGAACCGTGTTGCACCGCACAGAGAGTCTCGGAAAGAGAGTCTCAAAAGGGAAGACAAAACTCAAAATGAGTGAAAGAGAGAAGGAGAATCACAAGGAGGAGTGATTTGGTGTGAGAAATGAGGAGGGGGAGGGGTTCCTTATATAGAAAAATGGCGCCTTAACGTTCAGGCATGTGCCCGAACAATTTTTTTTTTTCTGCAAACCTAGGGTATTACACTCTACCCCTTTTAAAAGGATTTCGCCCTCGAAATCAGTCCAAATAGTCATGATAGTTATCTGCGTGAGATTCACTACCGTCGTCATTGTTTGTTAGTTCAGGGTAATGCCTGTATAGTCCCTCAATGGCACTGTGGCCGGTGGAATCCTCAACAGCATGAAACCATGGTGAGCAAATGGAGTCGGATTCGTCCTCAGAAGATTCCAATCTTTGCGTAACAGATGGTGGTGTAGGGCGCTGGTCGCATCGTTTAAGGGGAGGTAGGTTGAGCGGTGGGATGCTTTTTTGTGCCGTAGCTTGAATCCGGCCGCCTGACAATTTTGGTAGAAGATCCTGCAAAGATGAGGGCACGAGATTGTTTTGGGCAAAATTGTTACGAAAAATCCATGCGCATTCTGGAGATAAGGATCACTGTCTGTGTGGTGATGGAGTTGGTGATGCAAAGTAGTTGTGGCTTGACTCAGATCCTGGAGGAGTCGCCACAGGTTGCCAAGGAGGCCATTGCGTGTGTGCGTCACTATATCCGTCAATATTATTTTTAGACATCTGCATAGCTATTCAAGTGAAATGATGTATTAAGATATTTGTAACCAAAGTTTCATGATTTTATTGATAAGTGAAATAGTACAATGTATCGCATCATCAGTTATTACTAGAAAATAATTCAGGGTATTTCTATTTAATTGTTGCTTCTAGTTCTCATGTTGCTTCCTCTACTCCGTGGTGATCCCAGAGTACCTTCACAAGTGGTATGCTACGTCGCCTTAGTTCTTGAGTTTTTCTATCCAAAATTTGTATCGCTCTCTCCTGATACTTAATTCCTTCCTCAACCCGAACCTCGACTAGAGGGATGATATGCGAAAGATCAGGGCGATACTTTCGAAGCATGAATACCTGAAAAACGTCATGAACGTTAGACATGGACAATGGAAGGGACAGACGATAAGCAAGTTTTCCAATACATTCAATGATCTGAAATGGACCGATATATCGTGGGGAGAGCTTTCCTTTGATCCCAAAGCGTTTGACACCTCTTGTGGGCTGAACTTTTAGAAAAACCAAGTCCCCCTTATCAAATTCTAGAGGCTGCCTCCGCTTGTCAGCATAACTCTTCTGTTGACTTTGTGCAACACGAAGTCGCTCCTTTACTAGTGTGATATTCTCAGAAGTCTCTTGAACTAGTTCAGGGCCCTACTGCGGTCGATCTACCATATCTAACCAGCATACCGGAGATCTGCAAGGGCGACCATAGAGAGCCTCGTATTGTGCCATGCCGATACTAGTTTGGTAGCTGTTGTTGTATGCAAACTCAGCTAAATGTAAGTACTTTGCCCATCCGTCATTAAAGTAAAAAATGCAACACCGTAACATGTCTTCCAAGATTTGGATAAGACGCTCTGACTGTCCATCAGTCTGAGGGTGAAAGGCTGTGCTCATGGTGATCTTAGGGCCCATTCTACTCTGAAAGCTTTGCCATAACTTTGATGTGAATCAAGGGTCTCGATCAGAGACGATCATGAGTGGTATGCCATGGAGGCGTACGATCCCCCTTTCGTATAGTTCGGCAAGTTTGGCGATGTTATCCTTGAACTTTATTGGCAAAAAGTGTGCAGATTTTGTAAGTCTGTCAGTGATAACCCATATAACATCTTGCCCTTTATTATTTCGAGGCAAGGCCGTAACAAAATCCATTGCAATGTTCTCCCACTTTCATTCTCCAATAGGTAACGGTTGGAGAAGTCCAGAGGGAAGTCTTCGTTCTGCCTTAACTTACTGGCAAACGAGACATCGAGCAACGAAGTGTGCAATCGCCTTCTTCATTCCAGAAAACCAGAATTGTCGCTTGGCATCCTTGTACATCTTGTCACCCCTAGGATGCATAGCGAACCTCGAACAGTGCATCTCAGTGAGCACTTCTTTCCGAACCTCAGGATCGTTCGGTAGACAGAGACGTTTTTTTATATAAAATGCCCGTCTTCAGAGACCGACCAGTGAGGAAGCTCATGTCCGCTGAGTAGAAGTTCGCATTTTTCCATTAACATAGGGTTGTTGGCTTGAGCTGCTGAAATCTTTCGAACCAGCTCAGAGTTGGCTGACAATTGAGAAAGTCGTGATCTTGTTCCCTCATCGATCAGTTGTAGGTTAAAATTTTCCATCTTTGTAGCCAAGTTCCCCATTTCGAAGTTAAGAGTGCAAGCAACATAAGATTTTCTACTCAGGGCATCAGCCACAACATTGGCCTTACCGGGATGGTACTGGAGTTGAAAGTCATAACCTTTCAAGAATTTCAACCATTGTCTTTGGCGGAGGTTTAGGTCTCTCTGGATGTAGATGTACTTAAGACTCTTGTGATCCGAGAAGACCTCAAACAGTTCACTGTATAGGTAATGACGCCATAGCTTCAGTGCAAATACTACAGCTGCAAGTTCCAAGTCATGTGTTGGGTAATTACTCTCAGGAATCTTCAGTTGCCTCGAGGCATATGCAACAACTTGGCCTTCTTGCATTAGTACGACACCTAAGCCTTGGAGAGAGGCGTCGGTGTATAGTGAAAATCCAAGTGCATTTCTCGGAGTGATTAGTCTTGGTGCCGTCGTGAGGCGCTTCTTCAATTCTTGAAATGATGTTTCACAGGCAGGTTTTCAGATGAATCGCACGTCTTTCTGAGTGAGCTTTGTCATAGGTTCAGCAATCTTTGAGAAGTCCTTGATGAAGCGTCTGTAGTAGCCAGCCAAACCAAGAAAACTCCTAATCTGAGTAACAGTGGTAGGCTGCTTCCAGTTTAAAATCGCTTTAACCTTAGAAGGATCAACCTCAATGCCATTGCCTGAAACCACATGGCCTAGGAATTGTACTCGCTTCTCCCAAAATTCGCACTTACTCAACTTTGCATACAACTGGTGGCTTTTCAATGTCTGGAGGACTATCTTCAGATGTATCTTATGGTCTTCTTCGGTTGAGGAATATATCAAGATATCGTCCACAAAAACTACCACAAATCGGTCTAAGTATAACCTAAAGATGCGGTTCATCAAATCTATGAACGCAGCAGGTGCATTTGTTAGACCGAACGACATGACCATGAACTCGTAGTGATCGTACCGAGTTCGGAATGTCATTTTGGTAATGTCCGACTCTCGGATCCGGAGTTGGTGATAACCGGATCGTAAATCAATCTTAGAGAAGTATTTGGCATCTCTAAGTTGGTCGAACAAGTCATCGATCATGGGCAACGGGTATCTGTTCTTAATGGTGATGTTATTCAACTTGCGATAGTCGATGCAAAGTCGTAACGAACCATCATTTTTATGAACAAACAGAACTGGAGCGCCCCAAGGTGATAAACTTTTTCTGATGAAGCCATTACTCTCTAATTCCTTCAGTTGTTTGTCCAACTCGACTAGCTCGACATTTAACATTCTGTATGGTGGAATCGAGATAGGCCCGGTCCCAGGTATGAGATTGATTTCAAAATTGAATTCTCTAACTGGAGGTACACCAGGAAGGTCATTTAGAAAACTATTGGGAATTCATATATTACCTGGACATCATGTACTTCGAGAGGGTACAGTGCTGGTGATTCATTTTCATCACCAAGGGATAGAGCTCGAAGCCGTGCCTTGAGATGTGCAACAGTTGAGCTGTGTATCCATTTCCTTGTTCCCCGAATCTTGACAAACTCCCCCGTGGGCAAGGTTAACTGAACTTGCTTCTTCATACAATCGATCTTTGCATTCAGTGGTGTGAGCCAGTTCATGCAGAGGATGATGTCGAAGTCTTCAATGTCCATCACAAAAAGATCTGCATATATTATTTGTTCTGCCATTCGAAGTTCACATCGTGAACACTGCAATTTCACGTCAGTACTAGATCCTATGGGTGATGTGACATGGAGTGTGATTTCTGTGGGTTTAGAATGCAACCCTAAATTCTTACCAATGTAGACGATATAAAAGAATGCGTAGCACCCGAATCGAACAAGACATGCACCATTGTATTGAACAAGGAAAATGTACCTTCGACTACATTGTTGTCTGGGAGGGGTTGTTCAGCGATGGCAAATGCTCTGCCCTGGTTCCGTTGCCTCTGGTTTTGCTGGTTCTGCCTGGGTTGGGCATTAGCAGCAGGTGGTGCTTGTTGGACTGGAACAACGGGAATAGGTTGCTGAATGTGAGGACAGACATTTCTTACATGGCCCTGCTGGCCGCAGTTGTAACATGTCGGTCTCTGCTGCTGATGGGTCTGTTGGCCATGCTGATTGTGGTGCTGACCACCACCTCTATCATTGTCGTTTCGACGGCCACCCCTGCCATTACGGCCTCCGCGGCCATGATTTCAAAAACCCTGCTGGCCAGGGTTAGATGGTTCAGCCGCAGGTGTTGTGGCCTCATTCTTCTTAACAGGGGCTGTGAGGGTTGGGTTTTGATTATAGTAGGTCTTCTTCTTGTTGCCCTATTGTGAGCCTTGTTGGGAAAATGTTGCAGGTCGTTTTCCCCTATTCAGTCTTTGCTCTTGCACAATCTTCTCCTGCTCAAAGCTCATGGCCTTGTCAACGACCTCCCTGTAAATCTTTAGACCCAAGATCGACAATGCTTGTCTAATGTTAGGACGAAGGCCATTGTAAAATTTCTCTGTCTTATCTTGCTCCGTTGAGATGGTGGAGAGAGAGTAGACCGATAATTCTTTAAACTTGCCAGTGTACTCCCTGACTGTCATGCCGCCTTGGTATAGTTTGGCAAACTCCTGGCGCTTATGCTTCTTCACAACGCCAGGGAAGTACTTATCAATAAACAGTGACTCGAACTGTTGCCTAGTCATGTCTGTAGTGTCGACCCTTGGGTCCTCCTTTACTGTTATCCACCATGTATTTGCTCCACCAATAAGTTGGTAGGTTGCAAGTGGAATCTTTCGAGCCTCATCGACTCCCATTGCATCGAGAGCCTTCTTTGACTCATCCAACCATTTATGCACCTCTTCAGCATCAATGATGCCAGCAAAAGTAAGAGGTTGTAGCCTCTTGTATTTCGTAATCTGGTCGGTTTGAGTCTCTGACCCAGATCTCACAGGTGCCTGAACAGTGACAACCTGATTGGTCGTGGTCTCACGAACGGCCGTTTGAACATTTATTTTAATCGCCTCGATAAATCCAGCGAAACAGACTTCCATACTCAAAGGCATGGCAAAGGATGTGGGTTGGGGTGGCACTGCTTGCCCAGACGTAGTGGCAGTGCCAGGTGTGGCCTGTGCTGTCGTCGGAGGCGGCGGTGGTTCCTGGTTCTGAATCTCAGGAGGAGCCTCCTCTGTTGGACGGACAGTACGTGGCCTTCCTCTCTTCCTGGTTTGCATTTTTTCACTGGCAAGGAGAAAATAAAACCATAATTTAGGAACTGTAGCCAAGTAAAATGTTATGATATTATCAGCAACAAATTCGAGAGTACTGCAATATAAAAATCACCTATTTTTCTAAGTATGTTGAGGAATCAAAGAATCTTATGTGCTTCGTATGTTTGGCCATGGTGTAAAAACAAGGTTAGAATGTTTATATAATAAGTATAAAACTTTGCAAGTATTTCAAATGTTTTGGTTCTGGTTTTTGTGAACATACATATATATTTCATTGAAAATCCATACGAGTCATAAAAATTCTAAGATTTTCCTCGGTAAGTATCCTGATCTAACGTTCTATCGCAATCTTATGTATTCAAACTCTTTTGCTTAGTCTTTTCGATTGTTATCCAAATTCGTGTGTCCCATACCACATGAATTTGGTAATAAGGGTGTCAACCAAGTTAAGTTGTATGAACATGATTTCTATAAAACATCGGCTGAATCGTAGTTCACTAATAGTATCGTCCAAGTTCACTTTTTCCATACCGTGTAAACTTAATGATAATGTTAGTAATGCAACTTTCTCCAAATGTTTCCTTTCATACAAGGTCGTGGGTTTTCTTACTTCTAGATTTTATTTAGTATCTTCCAATTTTGTTGTGTCCCATACCACTCCAAAGTTAGTGATACAAAAGAAAGAATGGTTGTAAGTCTCCCAACCAAAGATAGTCTTAAATAAAACATTTCATTCATATATAAAATAAAACTTTACAATGCTAGTGATCATTCCTAGTTTTCCTGCCTACTACTGCTCCTTCTAGACCTCCTGCTAGAGAGACTACTAGAAGAAGGTTGAGAATTTGCTCGTTGCTCTCCGACGTTTTGCATACATGTTAACAAATCACTTTGAGTCTCCTCTATTCGAGCAATGCTAGCTACGATCACATTTAACTGTTTGAATGGGTTAGTTGTTTGCCCCATCGATGGTTGATGGGTCGACTGTCTCATAGGTGGAGGGTAGGCCGTAGGCATTGATGGAAAGTATTGGCCGTACGATTGACTCATAGGTGTGGGGTAGTTGTTTTGACTGTATGGGGATTCCCTAACTGGAACCCCTTGGACATTTGGATATGCTTGGGTTGAAAAGTCTTGAAACAATGGGCTCATTGGGATGTTCTGTCTTCCAAAATTTGGTGCCGCAAAATTTTGTTGTTGTTGGTTCACAGGAACTTGTGGAACTGGCCGATAC
The DNA here is from genome assembly GCA_035771175.1 of Paratinospora sagittata. Lineage (NCBI taxonomy): Eukaryota > Viridiplantae > Streptophyta > Magnoliopsida > Ranunculales > Menispermaceae > Paratinospora > Paratinospora sagittata. The sequence goes on along the minus strand of CM069590.1, from coordinate 40,272,806 downwards.
GGTACCTCAAGAGTTAGAAACCTTTGGTACGTAGTATTGCCTTGAGTTGGCATGTTCCAGGAAGGTGGATTTGCTGGAACTTCTTGTCTATCCTGATTTGGTTGAGGTTGATTTGGGTTGGAAAATAAATCTTCCTCAGAGAACAGGTGCTCGGTTGGATCATTATTCGAGGCTGGGTTTGACGTAGGGTTCTGATTTGGCTCGTTATTTGGTACTTCCCTAACAGGAATCTTGTGTCGACTTTTTTGGTAGCAACGTCCATATTCGTCTCTAATTCTTTCGTCATTTCCTCCCAAAGTCGCGCTGAATAGTTCCTCGTCAGTTACCCCTCCACTTGTGACATATTTCTTGAAGATAAAGGATGTTGTAACCGTCTCAGTGATCTGCTTCGAAGACTTATCAAAAGTGTTGACGTTTGCCTGGTATAGCATCCTCATGATCAAGACTCCATAGCCGAGGAGATCCTTTCTCAAAGGGTTTTGAATCACCCTCAACATTTGTTGGATGATGATGTAAGGTAGGGAGACCTTAATTTTCTTCTCTATGCAGTATAACACAAGAAGTTGAGCCCTTAACATAATACCTCTAGTCCCCCTTTTTGACAAGATGTTGCCGAATATGATCTTTCCAAGGCCGCCAAGAGATGGTTTAAGGAGATTGTTTGGGAGGTGGGTGTACGTTGATTGGGTGTACGACTCTTTGGCGAGGGAATTTAACAATTGTTCGTTGGACTCTGCGATCTCTGCAACTGTCTGGGGTTCGTGTCGATCAATCCTATCTTCAATTGGAATCTCCATAAGTCGCACAATAATTTTAACGTTGATAGAAATCTTTATTCCCCTGACCGTTGTCTCCAAAATAGGGCTGATCCCATCTTCTTAAAGTCCTACGCAATTCATGGCTTCGTAGAAGGATTTTAATAAGTTGTAGGAGACGTGACCCTCAACTTTTGTTATGTTCAACTAGCCCAGTGTTGCGAGTTTTTCGTGAAAGATCGGACGGAGGCAGAGATCTGTATTATCGATACTCCTCATAGTCATAACCTCCTTTTTGGACAATTTCTTAAGTCTAGTGGGAAATGGTTCCCTACTACCGGAAGTCGTTCCTTCACTCGAGGCCATTCTTTTGCTAAAAGGAAAATAAATTTGTGAAAGACACAAAATATATTCCTAACATTTTTAAGATTTATGCTTTGTCCGTTGGACAATATTTTCTATTTTTCTCTAGATGTTTATGCCATCATTTAATCCAAATTCTCCACTAGCAATATGATATATATATCTCATATATTCATAGATATATATATATATATATATATTTGAATCTAAACAATATAAAAACTATATAGTTTTTTAGATATATATTTAATATAAATCTCAACTATATATATATATATATATAATAAATAATTTCTTCCCCTAATTTGGTGGACTTGGACAGGCAGTGGACCTTACGCTCTGATACCATTAAATGTCACACCCCGCCCGGACGCACCTAAACCGGCGGGACACTCACGGACGGGGCGCGAATGCATTATAACGATAGCTGAGTGCGCGGAAGCACGATTAAGTACAAGTCTGATTTCATTAATTTCAAAATATATTTGTACATGAAATAGTTAAGGGAACATTCTCCCAAAATCCCCAATGAATAATACAAAGGGTACAAAATGTGGGCCCAAAAACCTGCACCCAGTCCACCCTAATCTCCTGTGAAAAATTGGATAACAACGGGGTGAGCTACACGCTCAGTGGGTAAAATAGTTCTTGAATATAACAATTAATAAAGAAAATCTCATAATCAAATATCTTAAATACACATCAGAGCATCATAATCAATCCAATATGTATGTATGCATGACACCGTCTCGTATTGGTTTGATGATTGTACATCACCTGAGTTCACGTACAGATGTCCCTCCCCAGGAGTAGTAGGGTTCTCATCGTACGTCCCTCCTCAGGAACGATGCGCTAGATTCACGTACAGATGTCCCTCCCCAGGAGTAGCCAGGTTCTCATTGTACGTCCCTCTCCAGAGAAATATAATGAATAGCGAGCATCGCTTTTAACTATTTTATGAATCATAATCCACATGCGTCCCTAGGTGGTGCTATGTATGATGCCAATGTATGAACTGGTCCAGTCTTTACTTAACATTTAGACAGGATTTGGCAAATGTCTAGTGATCCTTATCAGGGTCTGTATCACTACGTGCAAGGTTAGGACATTAAGTATTACTTGTATAAGCTGATAGCTTTCAAATAAGACCAACCAAATCAGTCTCCAGTTGAGAGGTGAGACACGAGATCTACTTAAATACCAATCGTCTAGAGCAACAAGCTGCCTCCCGTTCACTATTTAAAGTTATTGAGGACAAGACTGAGTCTGGTTGAGCCAGATTGACCACTAATCCGACATAACAACAATGTAATACATGAACTCCAAATATACAGGCATAAGTATGACAGTATGAACATTATATGCAATAATGCAGTGTAAATGAATAGTAGACATAATGATAAATGAATGTAAACTTTAATAAAAGTTATAAGACACGCAAACCTATGTTTCGTTCCCCACCTTCGGATAAAAACTCCTTTCAGAACTGGCGCCTTCCCCTGGCCAGAACCACGTTGCACCACACAAAGAGTCTCGGAAAGAGAGTCTCAGAAGAGAAGATAAAAACTCAAAATGAGTAAAAGAGAGAAGGAAAATCACAAGGGGAAGTGATTTTGGTGTGAGAAATTAGGAGGGGGAGGGTTGTTTATATAGAAAATTTGGTGCTGGAACATTCGGGCAGGTTGCTTGAACAAATTTTATTTATTTATTTATTTATTTTTGTGCAAACCTAGGGTATTACATGTATATACTACATATTAATTGGCATAACATGCTCATGCATACATGATGATGTAAATGTATAGATGATGGTATATATGATTTTTATTTATTGGGCACGGTTGGGTCACTCTATTCTTCTTTTTCAGGTCATTCAGTTGTTGATAAAGGCAACAAAATAACATTCCAGTGAGATACTAGTGCCTTGCCAGAGTCTTGTGTTGATGTAGGTTGAGAATGTTAAGAATATATGCTTGTATTTTGATATTTTGAAATTATATAAATACATGTATATAACACCCCGTACTTGTTTATATTAGATGGATGTCATAGGATGTGAATTTTATAATTAGATGAATGTGGTTAGATGTTGAATATATTGAGTTTGTGGTTATTTGTGGATTATTAGGTGATTTGTTTGGGTGAGATGTCTTATTTATAAAGGAGACTTTGTCGGAGTCTGGTTAAGGCTTAATAAGAGTTTAATGGCCCTATAGGTAATATGATGAGTAGATTTTTGTGCCAGTTAGGATGCCCTAAAAATTTGTGAAGGGGTCTTGGCAGTTGGTGACGATGCCACCACTACCGCCAATACTTCTATCTCATATTGCTCTGCCACCACTACCGCCAATACTTCTATCTCATATTGCTCTCTCTTCATACTACCTGAGTATATATGTTCATACATATAAGCTATATTTACGTCATATATCACACATGTTTTTAAAATGACCCCCACCCCCACACACCAAAATCTCATCCAGATGCTACATATAACATATGTTATATATTTTAAAACATCAACACTCACCTTATTACACATATACCATTTAAATAGGATACATTTATATCCCAAGTATCATCCATTCATATTTTAATCCTTTAACAACCATAGCGTACATGCATAATCATATTACTTATTCTAGTAGGTTATATCATGCCCCAAATTCGTATGGGTATATATATAATATTGCCACCACCATATATTTATATATCATAAATGTGTACATGTATATTCATGAGTATATATATATATAGGTGAACTCGACTAACATAGACGTAATGTATATGTATAGGTTGAGAACGACACGCGCCGAGGAGTTTGAACACAAATTATGCGCGTAACAGGTGGGAATGAGTTTATACTCTTTACTTTATTTTTCTTGGATATGTAAATAAGAACTTAGCTAATTATATGTGTGTTTAATTAGAAATTATTGATGATCATATTGTATAATGTTTATGATGATATGAGAATGATGTGATGTCATGCTTTACGAGATATGATGTTAGGATCATACCATGATGACTTGAATGCTAAATTTATATGTTGCGATAATATGCATGTCTATTATAATGTGTCAATGTGTCGAAATATCATGTGGAGCATGCTATAATAATCAACTTCGATAAAAAAAATGAATATGTGCTTGATGTTGATTTCGTATATAATGCATGTTTTCACTAAAGAACATTATAAAGAATAATAATACACATTTAAGGACGATCGTCAAATGTTATTGAGATGGGGCGAATCCCCTAAAATATTTGAGCCAACACCACTATGGGGCGGATCCCCTAAGATGGGGTACTTAAATTGAGATGGAGCGGATCCCCTGAGATATTTGGGTAAGTACCACCTTGGGGCGGATCCCCTAAAGGCTAAAGGTACACAATGAATCTCGACTATCAAATAAATTAATATGTGCAACGTTAATGTTTGAAACTTGTATGTATGTTTTTATGTATATATTTGAGCAAAATACTGTGAATGTTTATGGAGGACCTACTGGGGTTTCAAGCTCACCCCTATTTTTCACATGCAGGTACATATAGAATAAAGTTGCGAGTTTGTGACATAGTTCAGAGTAGTAGGGGTGAGTTAGTTATTCGGTTAGCATTGTGGTAGTAGAACTCAAATAGTTTTATTTGATTTTTGAGTTTTATCATTTAAATGGGTTGTATTAATAATCAGTATTGTTAGTGAACATTTCGTTAAAGATTTCATGGTTTATTTCATATATGTATGCCTTCGACTTGAACTTATCGCTTTTCAAAGGTTAGGTCCACAATGGATGGACAAGGGTAAAGACCCTAATGGTTCGATATGAAAATCTGTATAGTGGAAATATATTGTCCTTGCCATAGAAATTAAAAGGGTATTCATCTATCTTAGCTGGCGAATCTATTTGAAATATATATTGAACTTTGAAAATTTTACTATCTGTATAAGGTTTTGGGTTAGGATAAATGGATACAACTCAAGCCTCGATTTTCAACAATTTTTTTTTTATAAAATTATAATATTTATTATTTTTACTTGAAATTTAAGTTTTGAAAATCAGTGTGTGACAAATGTCCTAGGATTGATTTATATCACACTAAGTATCAACAAAATGTGATTGGAAACACTTTCAAAATGATTCTATACAATACCCTAGGATTGCACAAAAAAAAAATAAAAAAAAATTGAACTTTGGGTAGCCCGCCCGAACCTTCGGGCAGCCCGCCTGAAGGTTCGGACATCCTTTTTTGTATAAAAGGAGAGCTTCCCCCCTCATTTTCACACCAATCCAACTCTCTCCTCTTGTTGGATTTTTTTTTCTCTTTCTCTCTCTCTTTTGAGACTCTGTTCGCGGTGCAATGCGGTTCTACCCTGGGGAAGGAGCCTGTTCTCGAAGGAGTTATTATCTGAAGGTGGGGAACGAAACATAGGTTTGCGTGTCTTATGAATTTTATTAAAGTTTACATTCATTTATCATTATGTCTACTATTCATTTACATTGTATTATTGCGTATAATGTGCATACCTATCATACTTATGCCTGTATATTTGGAGTTTGTGTATTACACTGTTGCGATGTCGGATTAGTGGTCAATCTAGCTCAACCATAAATCTGTCTTGTCCTCAGTAACTTTAAATAGTAAACAAGAGGCAACGTGCTGCTCTAGACGATTGGTATTTAAGTAGACTTCGTGTCTCACCTCTCAAGCTGGAGACTGATCTGGTTGGTTTAATTTGAAAACTATCAGCTTGTACAAGTAATACTGAATGTCCTAATTGTGCACGTAGTGATACCGACCCTGATAAGGATTACCAGACATTGCCAAATCATGTTTAATGTTAGTAAAGACCGGACCTGTTCATGCATTGGCATCATACATAAGCACCACCTAGGGACGTATGTGGTTTGTGATCCACAGAATAGTTAGAAGCAATCCTCACTATTATTGATATTTCTTAGGAGAGGGACGTACAATGAGAACCCGGGGTTACCAGGGGAGGGACATCTGTATGTGAATCTAGGGCGTCGTTCCTGAGGAGGGATGTACAATGAGAACCCGACTACTCCTGGGGAGGGACATTTGTACGTGAACTCAGGTGACGTACAATTATGGAACCAATACGAGACGATGTCATGCATACATACTTGTTGTATTGATTATGATGCTCTGATGTGTATTTATAATATTTGATTATGAAATTTGTTTTATTAATTGTCATATTCACGAACTATTTTACCTACTGGGTGAGTAGCTCACCCCATTGTTATCTAATTTTTCTTAGGAGATTAGGGTGGATTGGGTGGAGGTTTTGGGCCCACATTTTGTAACATTTTGTTTATTCATTGGGGATTTTGGGAGGATGTTCCCTTTTCTATTTCATGTGCAAAAATATATTTTGAAATTAATGAAATCAGAGTTGTACATTATTGTGTTCCTACGTTCTCAATTATTGTTATAATGCATTCGCGCCCCGTCCTTGAGTGTTTCGCCGGCTTAGGCTCGTCTGGGCGGGCTGTGACATTTAATGGTATCAGAGAGAAAGGTCCACGTCCCGCCCAAGTCCACCAAATTAGGAGAAGAAAATTTTATTAGATATATATATTTTTAGAACTATATATCTATATATGAATTATATATATATATATAGTTAAGATTTATATTATATATATCTAGATAACTATATAGTTTTTATGTAGTTTAGATTTAAATATATATATATAACATGTTGCTTATGAAAAACTTGGCATAAACATCAAAAGGAAAAATAGAAAATATTGTCCAAAATACAAGGCATAAATCTTAAAAATGTTAGGAATATATTTTGTGTATTTTACAAGTTTTATCTTCCTTTCAGAAAGATAATGGGCACAAGTGAAGGAACGACTTCCAGTAGTCGGGAACCGATTCCCACCAGACTTACAGAACTGTCTAAATGGGAGGTTATGACTATGAAGAGTATCGACAATAGAGATCTCCGCCTCCGTCCTATCCTTCACGAAAAACTCGCGACGCTGAGGTGGTTGAATATAATAAAAGTTGAGGATTATGTTTCCTTCAACTTGGTGAAGTCTTTTTACGAAGCCATGAATTGCGTGAGACTTCAAGAAGATGAGATCAGCCCTGTCTTAGAGACAACGGTCAGGGGAGCAAAGATTTCCATCAACGTCGAAATTATTTCTCGACTTTTGGAGATCCCGATTGGAGATAGAATCATTGACCCACACGAACCCCAAACGGCTGCAGAGATACAGAATCCAATGAACAATTGTTCAATTCCCTCGCCAACAAGCCGTACACCCAAATGATGTGCCCACCTCCCAAACAATCTCCTTGAACCACCTCTTGCCGGCCTTGGGAAGATCGTATTCAGAAACATCTTGCCAGAAATGGTGACTAGAGGATCTATGACAAGAGCTCAACTTCTTCTGCTATACTGCATAGAGAAGGGAATTAAAGTCTCCCTACCTCACATCGTCATCCAACAAATGTTGTGGGTGATTCAAAATCCTACAAAAAAGGAGCTCATCGACTACGAAGTCTTGATCATGAGGATGCTATAGGAGGCAAACGTCAACATTTTTGATGAGTTTTCGAAACATATCACTAATGCGATTACAATATCCTTTGTCTTTAAAACATTCATCTCAAGGGGAGGCGTGACTGACGAGGAGATATTCGGCGCAACTTCCGGGGAAAATAGCGAAAGAATTAGAGACAACAATGGACATTGTCAACGAAAAAGTCGGCGCAAGATTCCTGTTAAGGAGGCACCAAATAATGAGCCAGAACCCAACAACAGACCCGGCCCTGAATAATGGTCAACCTGATCATTTATTCTCTGAGGATGATTTCTTTGCCAACCTGGGTCAACATCAAACAAATCATGATGGACAGGGAATTCTGCGAATCCACCTTCCTAGAATCTCCCAAGCCAAGGCAATACGACGTACCAAAGTTTTCCAACTCTGAGGTACCGTATCAGTTAGTTCCACAAGTTCCTATGAACCAACGACAACCAAATTGTGTGGCACCAAACTTCGAAAGACAGGATATCCCAATGAGTCCATTGTTTCAAAATTTTTTGACTCAAGCACATCCAAACATCCAAGAGGTTCTAGTTAGGGAATTCTCGTATAATCAAACCAACTACCCTCCACCTATGAGTCAACCATACGGCCAATACTTTTCACCAATGCCTACAGCGTACCCTCAACCTACGGGACAGTCAACCTATCAACCATCGATGGGGCAATCGACTAACCCATTCGAGTAGTTAAATGTGATTGTATCTAGTATTGCTCGGATGGAGGAGACTCAAAATGCATTGTTAACACGTATGCACAACGTCGAAGAACAGCGAACAACTTCTCAACGTTCTTCTAGTAGTCTTTATGTACCTAGCAGGAGGTCTAGGAGGAGCGGTAGTAGGCAGGAAAATCAGGAATGATTACTAGCATTGTAACTATTGTTTAAATGAATGAAATGTTTTGCTTAAGACTATCTTTGGTGGGCCGACTTACAACCATTCTTTCTTTTGTATCACTAACTTTAGAGTGGTATGAGACACAACAAAATTGGAAGATACTAAATAAAATGTGGAAGTAAGAAAACCCACGACCTTGTATGAAAAGAAACATTGGGAAAAGTTGTATTACTAACATTATCACTTAGTTTACACGGTATGGGACGAGTAAATTTAGATGATACTATTAGTGAACTCCTCTTTGTTAACCTATATGGTTCATCCTTAGCACATCCCTAAAGTATACTTGATGAAGTATATTTTGATGATCACGAACAAAATATTTTTTCAGTGCTAATGAACGTTTTTCAAGAACTTATCTCTGTACCAAAGGAAAAGCAAAAAGCCAAGGAACGACTCGATCAAGGAACTCAAAGCTTACATCCAACGATCAAGCTCGCTTCAACTAACAGACTTCAACGATCACATCATGATTTCAAGATCACTTCTCTCGGACGTTTCGATCAAGCTTCAAGACTACATTTCTCAATCAACGTTCAAGTCATTCAACTCCGAATTACTCTTATTGAAGATCTCATAATGAAGAGTTGGATTTAACTGTTATGAGAAAAGAGAAATACACAAAGTATTTAAGGTATATCTTTATCTAATCGTTATTGCTCAAAATGTTTTTCAAAACCATGCATATCATTTTCATATGTTTTCTAAATCTGCATGTTTTGATGTCTTAACTATATTTCAAGAAATTTAATACTATATATTTAATTTGAAATATACCGAGTTTTTATTTGCATTTATCGAATATTTTATCGCGAGTCAAAACAGTTTTTAAAAAGTCTTTCAGGACGCTAATGAAATAGCAGCGCTCTCCTGAACTTGTTAAGTCAGGGCGCTGATAGGTCATTAGGACGCTGATAACGCTCAAGGTTGAAATGAACTGATTAATCAAGACGCTTGCTTGTATAGTAGCGGTCTTATATATTAGTCAACCTTTGAAGTTGTCAGGAAGCTGACTCAGCATCAGCTCACTGAAAGATCTTTTAAAAGTTCTTCAAAGAATGTTTCTTTGAGGACGCTGATGGTTATAAGTTGATTAAACTATCAAGATGCTTTCTAGATAGGAGCGCCCTCACCTTTGGAAATCAACTGAATAACTTTCAGGATGCTGATTGTCCTTCAACGTGTTTTTAAATGTCTTAACTTGTAAGATGCTTACATAGTAGTAACGCCCTCATGTTATGTTTCTATCTAGTAGGACACTCACTTAATGTAGCGCCCTCATGTTTTGTTTTATGTTTTAAAAGCAGGACGCTTACTCGGATAGTAGCGCCCTCATACACTTAATAGTTTTAAAACATAGCAGGACGCTAACTATGCATTAGCTCCCTAAAGGTTTAAGTTGTCTAAAGTCATAAGTAAGACAGGACACTTACGAGTTAGTAGCGCCCTTACTTAAGTGTTCAGCAGGATGCTTAGACGTAGTAAGCGCCCTCAAGGAACAAAACGACAAAGTTGATATTATGCGTTAGGACATTGATCACAGAATCAGGACGCTAATTCAACTACCGTCACTGTTCGAATGAGTACACTACGTCAGTTTACTTTTTCAGAACAGACACTTGCATAGAATCCTTTTTAGACTTATCAGAAACCTTTTCTGATACATGAAAAAGTTCTTCTAAAGCTTTCCTCTTTCATGAAATCTGAAAAGAACCAGAATGTTAGTGAAAATCGCTGTTGTTATTTTCCTATAACATTTAGCCATTGTGTGAAAACGTTCACATTATTTGAACTTCAAATGTCTAACGACTATGTCCCACTAAGTCTATAAATACCAACACTTAGGACCAAACAACTTGCCAATCACTTTGTGTTGTGCCAATACTTTTAAAAGTTAGTCTGAGTCAAAATAAATATCATTTTCTAATCTTTCAAAGTATTTTCACTGATACCTATACCATTTTCATATTGAGTTTCAAATATATTTCTATCTTTGAAAATTTGTTTTTATATTGGTGTCAACTCAAATGCTCAGCACTGATTCACATTTGGTATCATTCTTGCTGATGATAGAATTTGAGAAATAGTTCAAGATATACAGTTGTACTTGATTTCATATTTTAAGTATTGTATTGAATCAGTAGTAGAGTTAAACTACTGATCATTGAACTAAATGTTTTCATACTTATACTTTATATCTATTTTGAAAATTGTCTGTGTCTTTGATTTACACCAGTCTTTAGTTTTATATGTTAATGTTTTATTGGTATTATATTGTTTTCGAAGAAGCTCTGATTTTCATATCATATCATTCATGCTTTTCGAAACTGCACTTGAGCAATACCGAACATTGAAAGGTAAAGAACTGAAGGTGTATTTCAACTTAGCATTACCTAATTCACATTTCATATCCTTGTAATGTTATGTATTGTGCTTAATGTAAAGTGTTTTACTGCGTTAGAACCACCCAACATCTTAGTGTTGTAATGCTAGTGTGTTTCTGGATTGAAACAACCAGGACAAGTAAAGGTAGTTCACTCAAGATTGAAATCAGGTAGGTTATTTCTTAGGCTCTAAAAGAGAAACTGGTTCATCCTCATTCAGTAAAAAGGTAGGTATGTCCTTAACCTTAAAAAGGATAGGCTATCTCTCAACCGTTAAAAGAGAAACTGGTTCGTCCTCATCCCGTAAAAAGATAGGTGCGTCTTCAACCTATAAGAGGATAGGTTATTACTTAACCTATAAAAGAGAAATGGTTGTTCCTTATCCAGCAAAAGGATCATGGTTCTTCCTTAGCCAGCAAAAGGAACATGGGTTTCTCCTCATCTCAGAAAAAGGAATTTTGGTTCTTCCTTAGCCAGTAAAAGGAAAATAGGTCATTCCTAATCCCGAAAAAAGGAAAATGGTTCATCCTTAGCCCATGAAAGGATAGGTTTGCCTTTAACCTGTAAAAGGGCAGTTGTAACGGTTTGGTTCTCACCCGTAAGAGAATCAGTTAGTGGATTGAGTAAATCCTAATAAGGAGATTAGGTAGTGGATGTAGGCTTGGCCGAACCACTATAAATCTGTGTCAAACGTTTGCATTTTAGTCTGTGTTCTAATTTGCATCATGTTCCAATTAACTTATGAAAATCACTTAAGTTATTGGGAGACCTTTTTAAAATTGACCATTGCACCCAATTCACTCCCCTCTTGGGTGAACTAACACTCTCTTGTCGATGTTTTATAGAGACTGTGTTCATACAACTTAACTTGGTTAAAACCCTTATTACCAAATTTATGTGGTATGGGGGACACGAATTTGGATAATAGTTGAAAAGACTAAGCGGAAGAGTTTGAATACATAAGATTGCAATAAAACGTTAGATAAGGATATTTCCCGAGGCAAATCTTAGAACTTTTATGACTCGTATGAATTTTCAAAGAAATATATATGTATGTTCACAAAAAAAACCAAAACCAAAACATTTGAAATTCTTGCAAAATTTACACTTATTATATAAACATTCTAACCTTGTTTTACACCATGGCCAAACATACTAGGCAGATAAGATTCTTCGATTCCTCAACACAAAAACCTTACATTATACTTAGAAAAATAGGTGGTTTTTTATATTGCAGTACTCTCAAACTTTTTGCTGAGAATATCATAACATTATACTTGGTTACAGTTCTTAAATCATGATTTTATTTTTTCCTTGCCAGTGAGAAAATGCAAACTAGGAAAAGAGGAAGGCCACGCACAGTTCGTCTAGCAGAGGAGGCACCTCATGTAGTTCAAAATCAGGAACCACCGCCTCCGAGGACAGAGCCTACCACACATGACACTGCCACTACGTCTGGGCAGGCAGTGCCACCTCAGCCCACATCCTTTCCTATGCCTTCGAGTATGAAAGTCTTTTTCGCCAAATTTATCGAGGCGATGAAGGTAACTGTGCACACGACCGTTCGTGAGACCGCGGCCAATCAAGTTGTCACTGTTCAAGAACCTGTTAGATATGGGTCGGAGACTCAAACTGACTAGATTACGAAGTATAAGAGGTTACAACCCCTTACTTTTGCTGGCACCATTGATGCGGAGGAGGCACAGAAATGGCTGGATGAGTCGAAGAAGTCTCTCGATGCTATGAGAGTCAACGAGGCTCGAAAGATTCTACTTGCGTCCTACCAACTTGTTAGTGGAGCAAATACATGGTGGATAACGGTGAAGGAAGACCCAAGGGTCAATACCGCAGGCATGACTTGGCAGCAGTTCGAGTCATTGTTCATCGATGAGTACTTCCCTGGCGCAGTGAAGAAGCAGAAGCGCCAGGAGTTCTCCAGGCTATACCAGGGCAACATGACAGTCAGAGAATATGCTGTCAGGTTTACAGAATTATCAGTCTACTCTCTCTCCACCATCTCAAAGGAAAAGGATAAGACCAAGAAATTCTACAAGGACCTTCGTCCTGACATCCGACAAGCCTTGTCGATCTTGGATCTCAAGATTTACAAGGAGGTCGTTGACAAGGCCATGAGCTTTGAGCAGGAAAAGATTGAGTAGGAGCAAACAATGAATAGGGAAAAATTGCCTGCAACGTTTTCCCAACAAGGCTCGCAGTAGGGCAACAAGAAGAAGTCGTACTATAATCGAAACCCAACCCTCCCAGCCCCTGTTCAGAAGAATGAGACCACGACACCTCTGGTTGAACCGTCTAACCCTAGCCATCAGGGTTTTTGCAATCAAGGCCAAGGAAGTCGTAATAAAAGGGGTGGCCATCGCAACGGTAATGGCAGGGGTGGTGGTCAGCACCCCAATCAACATGGCCATTAGAACCAGCGACAAGTGCCTCAGCAACAGAAGCTGACTTGTTATAACTACGGCCAACAGGGCCATGTAAGAAATGCCTGCCCCCACCCTCAGCAACGGCGAAAACTTATTCCAGTTGTTCCAGTTCAACAAGCCCCACCTGCTGCTAATGCCCAACCCAGGCTGAACCAGAAGAACCAGGGGCAACAGAACCAGGGCAGAGCGTTTGCTATCGCTCAGCAACCCATCCCAGATAACAATGTAGTCAATGGTACATTTTCTTTGTTCAATACAATGGTGCATGTCTTGTTCGATTCGGGTGCTACGCATTCCTTTATATTTTCTGCATTGGTAAGGCACTTAGGGTTGCATCCTGAACCCACAGACATCACAATCCATGTCACATCACCATTAGGATCTGGTATTCACATGAATTTGCAGTGTTCTCGATGTGAGCTTCGAATGTCTGAACAAGTAATATATGCAGATTTCTTTGTGATGGATATTGAAGACTTTGACATCATCCTCGGCATGGACTGGCTCACACCTCTGAATGCAAAGATTGATTGTATGAAAAAGCAAGTTCAGTTAACCTTGCCCACGAGAGAGTTTGTCAAGATTCAGGAAACGAGAAAATGGATACACAACTCGACTGTTGCACTTCTCAAGGCACAACTTCGAGCTCTATCCTTTGGTGATGACAATGAATCACTACCACTGTACCCTCTCGAAGTACATGATGTCTCGGTAATATCTGAATTCCCAATAGTTTTTCTAAATGACTTTCCTGGTCTACCTCCTGTTAGAGAATTCGATTTTGAGATCAAACTCATACTTGGGACTGAGCCTATCTCAAAACAAGAAACATTGAAAAAAAAAATAAAAAAAATAGAGAATCTAGTCATTGTATCGATTTTTCTCAATGTAGATCATCAAACTTTTCCTTGTGATGTAGATACTTGTATAGTTCTCATCTTTATTTGGTCAGTTTGCTCTAGTAATTTAATTTCTTCCAAATGGGCTGCATGAAAATCTTATGAAGGTTCCTCTAGGTTCAAGTGTTCAAGTGAACATGTTAATGAACTTACTTTTTATTAGTTGGTATGAAATGTTTTTTGTTAACATCCTAATTTTCTTCCCTTATTCTACCCAAAATATTATTAATAAGGAATTATTCAGTACCCTATCTTCACTGGTCACAAATTTTGCTCTAGTCACAAGCAAAAACGTGCAAAGCAGATTAAAAAGTTAATGCAGAGGGGGCATTGGATCCTGAAAAGATTGATGCTTTTACTCGTTTTGTTGAAACTGGAGGTTTAACATACTGCTTATACAAAGATTCAGAAAGAATTCTTGGAAATACCTTTTCCATGTGTGTTCTCCAGGTATAACACTTGGTTATCCTTCATATATTTTCTCATTTTCTTTTCTATATTTACCCTATTGATATTCATTATCATGCACTTCTAGGACTTTGAAGCATAAACGCCAAATATCCTTGCAAGAACAATAGAAATAGTAGAAGGTGGTGGCTTGGTTGTATTGCCGCTTCGCTCCCTCTCCTCACTCACCAGTCTTTACACCATGGTCATGGTTTGTGTTTTACCCTTCCAACTTCTGAGTAATCAAATTTTTTGTCTACTAATTGAATCCAAGTTATCTGGGAAAAAAGAAAACAAAAATCATAAAATGTGGAAGTATCTTTTCTTCAATTTTCTTCATTTGGTTTGTTTGAGGGTATTTCTCCTCTTTCTACAATTATCAATGGGGCCCATTCCATTTTGCATTTCAGGTGACTTTATCTTTGCTTGAATAGATCTTATTATTGGAATTGAATGCTTGAGCAATGCTTAATTATCTGGATTTCAGTGTGGCATAAGGGATTTTTAATGCTTTGGATCTCTGTTAGTGAATTTTAACACATTATATCTAACTTTTTTTTTTATTATTCTTTTCACCCCTTTACTGCAATTGGCTAGTTGTAGTTTAGGATGATGGAGTTGTCTATGTTTAGTTTATTTTGTAATACCCTAGGTTTGCACACAAAAAAAAAAAAAATTTATTCGGGCAACTGGCTCGAACGTTCGGGCACATTTTTCCTATTTAAGAACCCCTCCCCCCTCCTCATTTCTCACACTAAAATCACTCATCCTTGTGATTTTTCTCATCTCTTTCACTCATTTTGAGTTTTTGTCTTCTATTTTAAGACTCTCTTTCCGAGACTCTCTGTGCGGTGCAACGCGGTCCTACCCGGGGGAATGAGCCAGTTTTCAAATGAGTTTTTATCTGAAGGTGGGGAACGAAACATAGGTTTGCGTGTCTTATAACTTTTATTAAAGTTTACATTCATTTATCATTATGTTTACTATTCATTTATACTGCATTATTGCGTATAATGTTCATACTGTCATACTTATGCCTATATATTTGGAGTTCATGTATTACACTGTTGTTATGTCGGATTAGTGGTCAATCTGGCTCAACCAAACTCAGTCTTGTCCTCAGTAACTTTAAATAGTGAATGGGAGGCAGCATGCTGCTCTAGACGATTGGTATTTAAGTAGACCTCGTGTCTCACCTCTCAACTGGAGACTGATCTGGTTGGTCTTATTTGAAAGCTATCAGCTTATACAAGTAATACTGAATGTCCTAACCTTGCACTTAGTGATACTGACCCTGATAAGGATCACTAGACGTTGCCAAATCCTGTCTAAATGTTAAAGTAAAGACCGGACCAGTTCATGTATTGGCATCATACATAGCACCACCTAGGGACGTATGTGGTTTATGATTCATAGAATAGTTAGAACTGATGCTCGCTATTCATTATATTTCTCTGGAGATGGACGTACAATGAGAATTTGGCTAATCCTGAGGAGGGACATCTGTACGTGAATCCAGAGCGTCGTTCCTGAGGAGGGACATACAATGAGAACCCGACTACTCCTGGGGAGGGACATCTGTACGTGAACTCAGGCGATGTACAGTCATCAAACCAATACGAGACGGTGTCACGCATACATACATATTGGATTGATTATGATGCTCTGATGTGTATTTAAGATATTTGATTATGAAGTTTGCTTTATTAATTGTTATATTTATGAACTATTTTACCCACTGAGCGTGTAGCTCACCCCCTTATTCAATTTTTCATAGGAGATTAGGGTGGACTAGGTGCAGATTTTTGGGCCCACATTTTGTACCCTTTGTATTATTCATTGGGGATTTTGGGAGAATGTTCCCTTAACTATTTCATGTACAACTATATTCTAAAATTAATAAAATCAGACTTGTACTTAACTGTGTTTCTGAGTACTCAGTTATTGTTATAATGCATTCGCACCCCGTCCGTGAGTGTTCTGCCGGTTTAGGCGCGTCCGGGCGGGGTGTGACATTTAATGGTATCATAGAGTAAGGTCCACGGCCCGCCCAAGTCCACCAAATTAGGGGGAAAATTTATTTATTAGATATATATGTCTCTAGAACTATATATACATATATATGAATTATATATAGTTCAGATTTATATTAAATATATATCTAGAAAACTATATAGTTTTTTTATATAGTTTAAATTTATATATATATATAGTATGAAAACAATATGTATAGTTCATGATTAAATATATATTTCTATATATTTATGTATATATGAGATATATATTTATATCATATTGGTAATGGAGAATGTGGATTAAATGATGACATAAACATCAAGAGAAGAATAGAAAATATTGTCCAACGGACAAAGCATAAATCTTAAAAATGTTAGGAATATATTTTGTGTCTTTCATAAGTTTATTTTCCTTTCAACAAAATAATGGCCACAAGTGAAGGAACGACTTCCGGTAATAGGGAACCAATTCCCACCAGACTCAAGGAAGTGTTCAAAAGGGACATTATGACTATGAGGAGTATCGACACTAGAGATCTCCGCCTCCGTCCAATCCTTCACGAAAAACTCGCAACACTGGGGTGGTTAAACATAACAAAAGTTGAGGGTTACGTCTCTTATAACTTGATGAAATCCTTCTACGAAGCCATGAATTGCGTAGGACTTCAAGAAGACGTCCAAGGTTTGTGTAGGACTTCAAGAAGATGTCCAGAACCAACAACAACAAAATTCTGCGGCACCAAATATTGGAAGACAGGACATCCCAATGAGCCCATGGTTTCAAGACTTTTCAACCCAAGCATATCCAAATGTCCAAGGGGTTCCGATTAGGGAATCCCCGTACAGTCAAAACAACTACCCCACGCCTATGAGTCAACCGTACGACCAATACTTTCCACCAATGCCTATGGCCTACCCTCCACCTATGGGACAGTCAAACCATCAACCATCGATGGGGCAATCGACTAACCCATTCGAGCAGTTAAACGTGATAGTAGCTAGTATTGCTCGGATAGAGGAGACTTAAAATACTTTGTTAACACGTATGCAAAATGTCGAAGAACAACAAGCAAATTCTCAACCTTCATCTAGTACTCTTTTTGTACCTAGTAGGAGGTCTAGAAGGAGCAGTAGTAGGCAGGAAAATCAGGAATGATCATTGACACTGTAAAAATTTATTTTATATGAATGAAAATGTTTTGTTTAAAGACTATCTTTGGTGGGCCGACTTACAACCATTCTTTTTTTTGTATCACTGAACTTTGGAGTGGTATGGGACACAACAAAATTGGAAGATACTAAATAAAATATGGAAGTAAGAAAACCCATGACCTTGTGTGAAAAGAAACATTTGGAGAAAGTTGTATTACTAACATTATCACTAAGTTTACACAGTATGGGACGAGTAAACTTGGACGATACTATTAGTGAACTACTATTAAACCGATGTTTTATAAAGACCGTGTTCATACAACTTAACTTGGTTGACACCTTTATTACCAAATTCATGTGGTATGGGACACACGAATTTGGATAATAATCGAAAAGACTAAGCTAAAGAGTTTGAATACATAAGATTGCGATAGAACGTTAGATCAGGATACTTACAGAGGAAAATCTTAGAATTTTTATGACTTGTATGGATTTCCAATGAAATATATATGTATGTTCACAAAATCCAGAACCAAAACATTTGAAATAGTTGCAAAGTTTTATACTTATTATATAAACATTCTAACCTTGTTTTTACACCATGGCCAAAAATACGTGGCACATAAGATTATTTGATTCCTCAACAAAAACCTTACACTATACTTAGAAAAATAAGTGGTTTTTATTGCAGTATTCTCGAAATTGTTGCTAAGAATACCATAACATTATGCTTGGCTACAGTTCCTAAATCTTGGTTTTATTTTCTCCTTGCCAGTGAGAAAAGGCAAACCAGGAAGAGAGGAAGGCCACGTACTATCCGTCCAGCCGAGGAGGCATCTCCTGAGATTCAGAACCAGGAACCGCCGCCTCTGACGACAGTATAGGCCACACCCGACACTGCTACTATGTCTGGGCAGGCAGTGCCACCCCAACCTACACCCTTTGCCATGCCTTCGAGTATGGAAGTCTTTTTCGCTGGATTTATCGAGGCGATGAAAGTAACTGTTTAAATGGCCGTTCGTGAGACCGCGGCCAATCAGGTTGTCATTGTTCAAGGACCTGCTAGATCTGGGTCGGAGACTCAAACCGACCAGATTTCAAAGTACAAGAGGCTACAACCTCTTACTTGTGTTGGCACCATTGATGCTGAAGAGGTGCAGAAATGGCTGGATGAGTCAAAGAACGCTCTCGATGCAATGAGAGTCGATGAGGCTCGAAAGATTCCACTTGCGACCTACCAACTTATTGGTGGAGCAAATACATGGTGGATAACAGTAAAAGAGGACCCAAGGGTCGACACTACGGACATGACTTGGCAACAGTTCAAGTTACTGTTTATTGATGAGTACTTCCCCGATGCTGTGAAGAGGCAGAAGCTCCAGGAGTTCGCCAAACTATACCAAGGCTGCATGACAGTCAGGGAGTACGCTAGCAAGTTTAAAGAATTATCGGTCTACTCTCTCTCCACCATCTCAACGGAGCATGATAAGACCGAGAAATTTCACAATGGCCTTCGTCCTAACATTCGACAAGCCTTGTCGATCTTGAATCTCAAGATTTACAGGGAGGTCGTTGACAAGGCCATGAGCTTTGAGCAGGAGAAGATTGTGCAGGAGCAGAGACTGAATAGGGGAAAACGACCTTTAACGTTTTCCCAATAGGGCTGGCAACAGGGCAACAAGAAGAAGCCCTACTATAATCAAAATCCAGCCTCCCAGCCCCTGTTAAGAAGAATGAGGCCACGACACCTGCGGCTGAACCATCTAACCTTGGCCATCAGGGTTTTCGCAATCATGGCCGCGGAGGCCATAATGGCAGGGGTGGCAGTCGAAACGACAATGATAGAGGTGGTGGTCAGCACCACAATCAACATGGCCAACAGAACCATCAGCAGCAGAGGCTGACGTGTTACAACTGCAGCCAACAGGGCCATGTAAGAAATGTCTGTCATCACCTTCAGCAACTTATTCTCGTTGTTCTAGTCCAACAAGCACCACCTGCTGTTAATGCCCAACCCAGGCAGAACCAGCAGAACCAGGGGCAACGGAACCAGGGCAGAGCATTTGCTATCGCTCAACAACCCCTCCCAGACAATAATGTAGTCGAAGGTACATTTTCCTTGTTCAATACAATGGTGCATGTCTTGTTCGATCCGGGTGCTACGCATTCTTTTATATCGTCTGCATTGGTAAGACATTTAGGGTTGTATCCTGAACCCACAGAAATCACAAATATTCAATATTGTAGTGAGAAATTGGCAATATTATTGAATGAGCTATAAATAGAGAGACATTTATATTTTTGTTTTGTTGCAGGTACTTTGAGGGACAATTGACCCTTATGGCCGAGATTGTTCCCGAAAATCATGTGAATGAAACCCCTATCAAAGTTATTGAAGCTGTAGAAAAGGTTCATTTAATGAATAATAATTGGTTGGATTTATACCTTACTTTTGAGATTGTTATTGTTGTACTATATAAGCTTAATTTTTCAATCATCTATGTGGCCCAAAGGGGAAAAAGAAAAGAAGAGAAATTCTTTTGAAATGGAATTTCAATTCATTATAGGTCCAGAGTGCCTTTGAAAGTAATGTTCATTATTTGATCAATTGATTTTCTTTGTTTACATTATTCAACGAATTTCGCTTGATCTGTTTTCTTGATTCATTTGCTTCCACTAACCTTTGTATTCATTTCTAACTTAATTTGCTGGTTTCATTGCTAGAGGAAAATATATAGCCAAGAAAAAACCTTCCTCCTTTGTTAGTGAATCTCCATCAACGACAACCAGAAAAGCTTTACTACATTGGTGTCTCATTTGGATTGACCCTAGATCTTTTTTACTTTTGGAGGAAGCACAAGTTTGCTCCATTTTACATTTGCCAAATTCCAGTTAAGATTAATTTTTATCATTTCATGTTATATATATATATATATACACGATATGTATGTATGTAAGTATATGTGTGTGTGCGTACACCTTTTATCACATCTTGTTACTTAAATAGAAGACTAAGTAGGTGACATATTTTGTTGCTTCAGAGTGCAATCACTGGTGAGCATGCGTGCATGGTTATTAAGCCCTTGAACAATGATGATATTGAAGTTAGTGGTGTAGATCAATTGGGACATCTAGGTTCACTTTATCAAGGTGAGTCATGTTGAAGGAATAAAATCACCTTCTTAGTCTGTTACTTGTTTTAGATCCCTAATGATACATTGGGAGAAACCATCATTTATTTGTTTATTTATTTGAAGGGTGTAGTTCTGATTTTGTATGTTCATTGTATATTCTATATGATCCAGAATTCAGGAAAAGTTTTGTAGGATTGTTGGGTTCTAGTTTTCGTGAGATGGAATATAAACTTGCTATGAGGTTAGTCAAATTACAATCTTTTTCAATTACGAGTTTGCATAAAATAATGCTCATCATACCCTAAAATGTTTGTAGCATCTTAGACCTGAAGATCACCTTCACAGAACTGGAACCATTCGCTACTAGCCTCAAATGGATGTCTTACATCATTTAATGAACTATTAGTACCAGATCGTATGAAGCGACTGGAAGATTACTCCAACAATCTAGCAGATCTCCATTTGGCAAGATTGTTGAATTGCTTATGAGAGCTTATTTATTGTTGCTATTATCCAGATGAACCTTTTTCTTCTTTTAGTATATGTTGAGAGTTGTCTTTAGGTATAAAATTCTTCTTAACTAGTGAAAAATATGCTTTGAAAATTGACTAGAAATGTGTAGTTCACAAAAATGCACTTCTGTTTCAGTCTTGTTTCTATTGGAGGCTTTGTACAACCATCTTTATAGCTATTTCTAAGGGAATTAAAACTAATAGCATTGGTCTCTCACATACAAACCTTTCCTGTGAAATAGACAAATCCTGAGGACTCATGCATTGCCTTGGTTAAAACTGTGAAAGCCTACTGAACGATCAAAGTTTACTCTGGAGTCATTGACCTTAGCTACTTTTTGCTAGTTCCCCTATTGCTTGTCCATCATCTATATCCTTGGTCTTTTTTTACTTTTTTCGGTCTTAATGAAGCAAAATTTGCTAAGCTTATGTTAGTATTTCTTCGTTACCTCACTGGATATAACATGAAAAATAGATGTTTTGACATAACATAGATTTATGTTAGTATTGTATACATAACACAGATTTATATTAGTATTGTATTGTGAGACAATTAGAGTTAGTAGACAACGTTTTCACAATCCCCAATTCTCTGGTTAGTTGTGCATGCACAATTTACTTGCTTTCTTCATTTTTTATTTTTTATTTAGTTCGATCGGCATAATTTGTTTATGTGCGGTATTACTGTAGATACAAGACTTTGTACCACCCCTTGCAGAGTAATATTTCTAAGAGAATCTTCTAATTACTGTCTCACGCCTAGGCTTCTGTTCTACTTTGTATGGGTTTGCAAAAGGCAAATTGTTGCTTATATTGAGGTTAGTTATTAAGTGTTTCTCATGAAATGAGCCACTGAATTTGAACTGAAAAGCTATCAAAAGAATCAAGATGACCCAGTGATCTGACCTTTGAGGTTCATGCTTTGGTTTTGTGGTCATTAAATCACATCTGAACTTTAAAGCTATTTAGACAAATTAGTGATCTAAATAAATCTGGATCAACCTGATTTAAGCCAAGTATTTGACATATATATGGCATCATCTATCAAGCATGTTGGGTTGGTAGCATATATTTATGATAATTTTCTTGTTCGTCATTTGAGTTACAGGTTATGTATTCTTTACATTGTGTTTTCATTAGTTAGTGAATTATTTATATAAAGTGGGACTTTTAGCTCTGATTTGATAATCTGAACTTATCCTTTGAACCATATTGCATCTAGTTTTTTGTTTCGGGATATAGTTCTGCGCAAATGTGACAATGTCATTTGAGCCCTGATTACTTTTTCCCTAGAAAGTGTGTGCACATAATTCAAATGTATTAAGAATTAATTGGAATGATGAATGAATGGCTAATCAAATATATACGGTTAGCCGACAGTTGGTTCCTTGGTGGTGAATTAAGTATTCTTTGGTGTCTTTACTTCACAGGGAGCAAGGAAATTGGAGAGGCAGCAGATATTGTCAATGTTCCTGAAAACAATGAAAAAGTTCCACAACTATCTATACTGCATTTCATCCAAAGAGATTGAATCAACTCTACCTCTTCACAAAGAAGTAAGGGGAGGACACTCTTATTGTTGTTTGTTTGTTTTTTTCATTTTTGGGATAAACATCACCATCCTAATGTTTGCAATTAATACGCTAATTTTTCGTTCATTTATATTTGCAAAGTGAAGTTTCTGATGCTAATTCCTTTCTCTTGTATTTTGTTTGCAATAAGGTTGTGATGGAACCTCACGGCGTATCACTAGAAAATGACCTAAACAATGCTGCAAAAGAAGTCGAGGTTTGTATATCCCTGATGCCACCTCATGGAAAAGGGAGCATTCCCTTTTTTGTTTCTTTCTTTTCCCTTTATTGTTTGGAGTGGCAAAAACTAAATTTTGAGAGTATGTGTAGGCCAAGATGAAAGCAGAAACTGAAGGTTTGTTGAATCCAGAGTTGCTGCAACAATATGCTATTTTGGACAGGGAAGCTGACTTTGAAAATGCTCTGGAAAATGTCGCTGGGAACATATCCTCAAGTGGTCTTATTAGTGTGAAATCCATAAGGAATAAAATTGAGAGACATGGAAAGCAGGAGAGCCATAAGATTAACAAGAAAAGAGGAAATGTTGGCAATGGATCAAAGATAGATAAAAGAACGAAACCTTAAGCTAGTTTTGGCCTGCCCAATTTTGACCCCGTGCTACATGTAGATGTTGCTTGGTTTTTTTATTTTTTATTTTTGATAAAAATTATATTTATGTAACTTTTGTTTATAGTGTATATATCAAAACCCTTTAAGGTATGTTTGGTGGTTTGTTTTTTTTCTTTTTTTCTTTTTTTCTTCTTCTTTTTGAGTGCTAACAGAAGGTCAGTAGGACCAAGAAGTCGTGCACAACGATGAGGGTATAAGGGGCCTGAATGGGAACCATGTAGAAAAAATTCTCATTTACTTGCAAGGAGAAATAATCAAACTTCTGATTTCGAGTAAAAGAGTTCAGATGTATACTGTTAGAACTAGTCAATGTTTGCATGTTTGTTTGTTTGTTGCCATTGAATATTAATTTGTAGTATAGTTTTTTATTTTTTTCTCGATAAAAAAGAGGGCCTAAACTAATGTGCTACTTGTCACGCCACTAATGGCTGGCAAAAAAAAAAGGCCACTAATGCATTAGTAATATATAGTACTAGAGTAGATGTCTGTTTAATAATAATATAATGGTAATATAATTATATAAGTAGCATGTACAACAATTTACCTACTAGTTAAAATATTTTATTAACATAGTTGAAATTTTTTTAAAATTTTTAAATAATTAAAGAATTTTATTAATAGATTATAAAAGTATTTAAATTCTCAATTAAAACATTTTATCAGTTATAGAAGCATATATATTATCAATCTAGACATTCTATTTGCTATTATTAATTACATAATATAATGATAAATAATTTATGAAATTACATCAATGAATTATGTAGTATTAGTTATCAAGCTTTTATAAAATTATATTTTACTTTTCTGTATGTAACACTTTAAATGTTTATTTAATTTTATAACAACTCTTGCGTCACATAGATTAATAGCTTGAAATTCTAAAATAAAGATACAACCTAAAAATTAGAGTAAAAGAATACTTTTTTTTTGGTCTCCTTTCTAAAAGAGGCTATTTCTTTTCTTTTCTTTTTTTGACAACAAAAGAGGCTATTTCTAATAAGATATATTACTGAAAACGAATTTTTATCTCTTCGTATGGTACGCACTAGTTCCCAGGAGTTCAGAAAACTCGTAAGCCCTATGACCAAATGAAATTCCTTTTCACGAATCAATGAGAAGGAGTGACAGAGCTAATTTGATTTAGCTTCTGGTAAGATCGCCAGCGCAAGAACCCTAGATCCTAAAGAAGTCTTGTTTTTAACCTAATTCTTAGAGAATTTCATTTCCGAGCAAGAGGCAGCTATGTGGAATCAATTCGCACTCAGAAAAGCAGCTCTGTTACCTGCAATGAGCAAGATCTCATCTAGAACGACGATGCAACAAAGATCATACGGCCTGATTCCCATGGTAATCGAGCACACGGCAAGAGGAGAGCGAGCGTACGACATCTTCTCTCGACTTCTCAAAGAGCGAATCGTTTGCATCAATGGCGCCATATCCGATGACACAGCTTCTGTAGTAGTCGCTCAGCTTCTCTTCTTAGAATCAGAGAACCCATCGAAACCAATTCACATGTACATTAATTCTCCTGGTGGAGTTGTCACCGCTGGCCTTGCGATATACGATACAATGCAATACATTCGATCACCAGTGAGTACTTTGTGTATTGGTCAAGCGGCGTCAATGGGTTCTCTTCTATTAACTGCTGGTGCAAAGGGAGAGAGGAAAGCTTTGCCGAACGCTAGGGTTATGATCCACCAGCCATCTGGTGGGTACACTGGGCAAGCAACCGATATAGTGATCCATGCGAATGAGATTGTGAAGGTGAAGCAGCGGTTGAATTTGATGTATTCGAAGCATACGGGGCAGGACATTGAGACGATTGAGAAGAGTATGGAGAGGGACATGTTCATGTCTTCGGAAGAATCGAAGGAGTTTGGACTCATTGATGAGGTTATTGAGCAGCGTCCAATGGCTCTGGTTACTGATGCGATTTCGTCAAATGGTGATGGGAATAAAGGAAACAGTGGGGGTTCCTCTAGTTAGGAGTTATACAGGAGTTTTTAATTCTAGAGCCTTTTATTCATTGTTATTAACTTCAGGTATGAGATTTATGTGCTTCTCTCATCAAACCTAATAGTTGATCTTTTTATTCAAATAATTAATATTCATGGAACTACAATTGAATTACTTTCGAATCATAGACTTTCCTATCTTAGGCTTTATTGTGGAACTTGAGTTTTTTGTGACTATTATTTCAACTCATCTTCTATCTTGTGAACATGTTAACATAAGCTTCTTATTTGAGTGAGTGTGAACTCCTCCTTGTTGTAAAATACCTAGTTGAGCCTTGTGGGTGTATAGAATCTAGGAAAATTTGGAAGGGAATTTCGTCCTAGTAAGAATGGTTTGAGCTTTGTGAGAGATGTTGTGGTTAGACTTAGAACTCAAGCATGGAGTGAATTTTACTTTCTAAACCCTAAAGTCTTAGAACTCGCCTTTAACTTGAGCAAGTCCAATTTGCCAAGTAGGTTTTTGTAGAAGTTCATCATCTTGGAGAATTTTTGAAATTTTACCAAAATGTTGGGTTCCCATGTATATTTTTTAAGATACATCAAAAGCTAAAACAGGCAT
This sequence comes from Paratinospora sagittata, assembly GCA_035771175.1. Taxonomy (NCBI): domain Eukaryota; kingdom Viridiplantae; phylum Streptophyta; class Magnoliopsida; order Ranunculales; family Menispermaceae; genus Paratinospora; species Paratinospora sagittata. The sequence goes on along the minus strand of CM069590.1, from coordinate 40,246,437 downwards.
GGTTATGCACACAGAATGCATAACAGTATAAGATTACAATATATAATGGATTAGAGTAAGATTTATAGTCCCATTAGTGCTTGGCACATACAAGTACTTAACTTTTGTAATGAAACTTTTTGTCTTTTTGTTATGGTAAGTTGGTAACATATAAAATTAAAATGTCGATATAATTGATTAGCCTATAGTTTACATCTTTCATGTTCTTTTCTATTTTGACTCAATATTGGAGGCTTTTAAACCTTTTTTTATTTTTTTTCTACACTTTCCTTCTACTTTTGACCTGTTTTATAGGAGATGAGCTTTAATTTATGATCTTTACATTCGTTATGGCCTTCTTCTAATAAAAAGTAAGGTAAACATTAATCTCTTTTCCAATTTTTTCATTTGAAGAAGTAAAACTTTCCTTTCAATTTGTTAGGTTTTCAGGACCATGTCAAAATTTTAACCTAATTTCAATTCATTTTTTAAATTGTAGATTTACCTGTCATTTGTAATTTGATGATTAGAAAATTGATTCTTTTTAAGATCAGAAAATTTTAGATACAAGTTTTGGGAGAGGGATTTATTTAGGTTATGTTCACAAGGGATGCGACAAGTTTTGCCCTGGTTATCAACAACCTAACTTGACTTTATCCTTTATTCACACTGATAGAGAGAGTCGAGGATCCAAATTGGCAGATTCATATAGTAGATCCTATGTAGTTGGGAAAAATGTTAGTTGAGTTGAGTTGGCGGAAATGGACTAAGATGTTGAGTTATATAGAATAGAAAGTCTCTGTTGATCATTGAATAAAGAAAGTTTATTTTGATACTTTAGGGAGCAAATGCTAGGAAGAAATGAATCCAGATGCTGATGGTGGTGCAAGAGGCAAAAGCAAAAAGTGGATGACCATTGTATCATGAAGGTCTTTTCGTGATTAGAAGAGCTAAGTTTGTGTGACCTATTGATGGTTTAGGTAATAGGAGTACCTTGACAATGTGGGCTTACTATTTTTTTTAATTTTTTTTGACAAGAATAATCACACTCGTTGGACATGCACAAATCCCCAAGCCATACCCCCTTTAATATCTTAAACAACACTTCCTAAACTTTTACATACAACTGTTCCAACTATTCAACCGGGTTGAAACAGAGTATCCCCTGCTGAATTTTGAGGCCGCCGCCCAAGAACTAGCATTAAACACTATCTCATCCCATAGAAGGTTAACCTCCTTTTGGGAGTCGTAGAAAACTCTCCTATTTTGCTCCAGCCATAACAACCATAATGTGGCGAATGCTGCTATTCTTCCAATTTTCTTGCGGATAATGTGGTTATATGGGATAGAGACGTACCACCCTCACATGATTTAGGAGGAATAAGCTTCCCGGCTGAAAACACTACCCATTTTTCCCATATTGAATTAGAGTAAGAGCATGTAACAAAAATACGATCCCTTGTCTCTGCAGCCTTGAAGCAAAATGGACAGCAATGTGGAGAAATGTAAAGATTCTGAAATTGTTTTTGCAAGATGTCCATTGTGTTTAATCTTTGATGGCCAAATGAGACACATTGTTCATGAATCTCACTCATTAATGGAAATAAAGTTACAAGATGAAGAGGAGCAGAAATTGAGAAAACTAGTTGGGTTTATGAAGTGATAATGAAATTGATTTGGGTATTTTCATGTGGAGTTATCAAAGTTGCCAGGCTTACGAGATTTTGAACATTATCAAATCCTTTATTGAGAGAAAAAAAAGTATGTTAAATCATGACTTGGATGGAAGCATTTGTTTTTTTGGGTGAACATAGTTATTTTCTTTTTAATCTTTCTGTTTCGCTATCTTTTCCACGAATAACGGAAGAGATTATTGGAAAAACGAAGATAGCTTCCCAAAGCAAAGGAAAGATTGAAAATGATAAAAGAAGATGGGTGATCATTATGTGAGGACATAACTTTCTATATACCCGTGCCAAACATTCAAATATATTATTGCTTTAAATTAAGGCTTGTTCCAACTAAGAATAGGTTCCAACTTCCAACATATCAAATGATATTTCTATTTTGATTTTGATCCATCCAAATGCTCTGGTATCTAGCAAAAGGAAGCAACCTCCCCTAGCACTATTCCTTTGAAGAGAAATCTTTCCTTCAAAGAAGTCAAAGTGATTCATAAAAGTCTTAATTAATTCATAAAGGGTAAGCTGAATGCCAAAGCGAAAAGGTAATGATCGACTGTTTTAGTCATTGATTCTTCCTCTACAATGCCCCACTTGGGTTGAATTCTTGAGTCTCTAGGTTTGGGAATCAATACATATTGAATGAATGGAGTTCATTCGCACATACCGACCTTTTTTTTTTTGTGAGAAACAAAGCATTTTATTAATAGAAAAAGGTAAACAAAGGGAACAAGAGGACAAGGAGTCCTCAAAGCAAAGGAAAAACAATCCTGAACCCTACACCGTGTTCCTCCATGAGCTCTTTCTTTTATTGAGAAGATGTTCCACCACCCTTGTAACCATTCAAATTTGAGTACCTTTTTGAGATCTTACTATCTGCTTTCCATGAGGAGGCATTAAGGTGGAAGAGTTCCCAAACCATAATTGAGTTGCTATGAATTTCCTCGAAAAGCCTCTTATTTCTATCTAACCAGACAACGAATCATAGCCATAATGGCCACTCTCAAAACATTTCTCAAGTGTAAAAGAATTATTTGAGGAGAAGAGGAAAAGTTCTCTACAACTAACTGGCCTTTTCATTCTCAGTTGGAACATCATTCCCCTACCCAACACATAAAATGGTTTTCACCACCCATTGTGTTCTTGTCTTGAGCTTCATAATTACCAATTTGTTAGTCACCTTCGATAGTATTAAAATTCTTTGTCTATCACTAATTCACTATCAGTGTTACCTTTATGGATGAATTTGTCAACTTGTTCTAACTTGGCATGAATGTGGTCTATCTAACACATTATTATCTTCCCTGGACCTAGCTTTATCTTCTCTTTCCAGTTTCCATTGTCAAACTCATTCTCTAATAAAAACCGAGGTGACTTTCATGATTCATTTTTGAATTAACAAGCATAGGAATTAGGATTTTCCAGAGGGCCCATTGTTCCAACTTCCAACCCTACCCTTCTCCCTCTTTTGAACCAGTAGCATGATTTTAAAGGCTCTCTAGATCTCTGTAGAATTTCAAAGTGATAAGGTTTCAGGATGGCACAAAAGTCCAAAGTATGCTTTGGTTTTTTTTTTTTTTCAAAAGTTAGGCCTTCTGCATGCAAAATTGAACAAGATCTCAAATTAGGTCTTAAATGCAGGCTTCAAGTATATTTCACTTGCAAACTCTTAAACCCCATTCTTTTTTTTTCTTTTTCTTTTTTCCCCTTGGTCTAGTCATTATTATTAGTGTGACATGGTGTAGATTGGGGGTTCTTGTGATTTACTTGGAGTTACAATGTTGCTTCTGGTGAACAGTTTTTTGGAAATATCAAGGGCTAGGAATTCTTATGCCTTTGCACTGCAAAAAATCTATAGTTTTGATGGAAGCATAGTGCATTAACAAAAAATTTAAAAAAAAGTTCGGGAATGAGAAACAATTGAAAGAATCAAACATATATTTTCCTCCAGTTTCTTTGGGTGTAAGTCGAATTGCTTAATTAGAAGGAGGTCTTTAGATTCTTAATGAGATGAAAAGGAGGAAATTAGGAGGTGATGAAAGGAGTTTCTTTGGTTTTAAAGACTAGGCAAAATGGCTTAATAGAGATAAACATTCAAGACTGTAGGAGGAGATAAATGAGAGAGAACTGATTAATATACCCAGATTTTTTCTATTTACTATGCAAATGTTTTGTTCATTTATTTTTTTGCCCATGTGAAGTCACTGATGCTAATTCATTTTTCCTGATATCGTGTAAGAATTAAGGTTGTGATGGCACCTCACAGCGTGCCACAAGAGGATGACCTAAATGACGCTGCAAAAGAAGTCAAGGTATCCATATTCTTGATTAAGGGGATCCTCCCCTTTTTTGCTTTTTCTGGCCGCCCTTAATGAGTTTTAGAAATCCAAATAGGTAACTCTCTTGTCAGTTATCTACCCAATTTTGACACAAGGATGGGCATGATGCTTCGCGCATTTCATTTCTTTTTGATAATTAAAAATAAAAAGAGAACTACTACAAATTAACAAAATAAAAAGAGACATGCAGAGAAACAAATAGAGAAATGGGGGAAGGATTCTCTTATTAATCTAGATTTATATAATATCTTGTGTACATCTCTTACAATTTAAGCATCTCTTTATATAGGCTCATGGCCATAATGAGGGTGTTAAATTACATTAACATATTAATAAATTCAATGGTTACAAAAGTTAATTTTATTGGTTAATTACAAAATTAAATCTAACACTAATATAGAGGTTACAAAATTTATGTCATGAATTGGAGGTTATGATAGTAGTCAAATATATTTATAACATTCTTCTTTTGGAATACTATCATTCATAGAGAATATGCATCGTTAAAACCTTATTAAAGAAAATTCAATGGAAAAAAAATCTAGAAGAAAAAATAGTACCATATTTTCTTGGAATATTATATTGTTAGGACTGTCTCATTAAAAACCTATAAGAAAAATTCAGTGGGACAAAACTTTAACTAAGAAAAAAATAGTACAGTGCGGTAGTCAATAACTTCTCTTCATAAGAATTTTTCCTCTCGTGTTGACATTATTGAATTTTCACCAAAAGCTTGACTTTAAAAACTCTTTCAATCTCTGCATGCTAATGTTGTAAATTAGTTTCATAAATATTACAATTGACAAAGCTTTAGCCAAGAAATTGGTTAGAATAATACATCATGATCATATTAATTTTACCATTTTTTGTTGCCTATAGATTTCAATGACATATGTTTATTTAATAAACCTCTTTTAAGCATGTTACACATGCAAAATAATTATGATTTTGATCCTCTTGAGTAAAATACATCTATATTACTTGTCACATGAAAATATATTATTTTAATGTTTTAACTTGTTGTATAATTGTATCTTGCTAGCTAATAACATATAAAATTAATTTCTTTTAATCCCTAATTTCACTAAATTACTTAAAAGGGATAAAATCCTACGAGATAAATATTTGATATGCAAATTAAGAAATATTTCTTTCTCAAATCTTAATAGCACATTTCTCTTTTAAAGATATAATAATAAATTCTTCAAGAATTTTTATAAAGTTTAAATAATCAACATATGCCCTAATCAATAGAAATCAATAAATATTCTTTATTTTTTTTTCATAATATGCATATATAAATATGATGACTAATAATTACTAAAACTATACGTACATGATATAAATCTCAATGCAATACATACTACATAATTTTGATTCAAACAATTTTGAATCATCAGATGCTTTTGCTCAGAACATTTTAAATCCTTAAAAGATTTTTATAAATATATATCATTATATCATAATCCATGGATCCATTTATTTCTTTGAATATTTTTATAGAAATATTCATTTATATCCAAAATGATTTATGCTTCACGCGTTAAATTTTATTTCAAATAGCTCTCGTTTAACAACGAGTTTAGATCTATATAAATTGCTCATTTCCACTTTTCTAATAATTCCAACGTCGACATTCTTCACACAATATATGATGTAAGATCCTTTATTTTTAAAGAATATCAATGGACACAAAAATATCAATGGACATATCACGAGCAATATTATTCTCATCCCATGTCTATTATATATATGTATAGAACTTTATGAGATTCTCTCATATAAATTTATTCATCCTATTAATTCTTGAAATTCATATATTTTCAAGACATAATTATGTCTATTTATTTGACATTTATATTAAATTTATTTCCCTTAAGAGAATATTTATTTTATGTTTTATACCTCTTCAAGAATTTTTATGCCTCTTTAATGGACATTCATTTCTCAATGTATTCCTCTTCACGAAGTACATATTTTTCAAATCATAACTCTTGAAAAAATAATTATATATGTTTCTTCATTTAACATATATTTCTCAATTTATTTATTTCCAAGGAATATTTAATTCTCAATCCATACATCTTTATGGGACATTTTGTCACACCCCGCTCGGACGCGCCTAAACTGGCGGGACACTCATGGACGGGGTGCGAATGCATTATAACAATAACCGAATGCGCGAAAACACAATTAAGTACAAGTCTGATTTCATTAATTTTAGAATATATTTGTACATGAAATAGTTAAGGGAACATCCTCCCAAAATCCCCAATGAATAATACACAGGGTACAAAAATGTGGGCCCAAAAACTTGCACCCAATCCATCCTAATCTCCTGTGAAAAATTGGATAACAACAGGGTGAGCTACACGCTCAGTGGGTAAAATAGTTCGTGAATAGAACAATTAATAAAGCAAACTTCATAATCAAATATCTTAAATACACATCAGAGCATCATAATCAATCCACCATGTATGTATGCATGACACCGTTTCATATTGGTTTGATGATTGTACGTCACCTGAATTCACGTACAGATGTCCCTCCCAGGAGTAGCCGGGTTCTCATTGTACGTCCCTCCTCAGGAACGACGCTCTGGATTCACGTACAGATGTCCCCCCAGGAGTAGTCGGGTTCTTATTGTACGTCCCTCTCCAGAGAAATATAATGAATAGTGAGCATTGCTTCTAACTATTCTATGAATCATAAATCTCGTACATCTCTAGGTGGTGCTTATGTATGATGCAAATGCATGAACTGGTCCAGTCTTTACTTAACATTAGACAGGATTTCACAACGTCTGGTGATCCTTATCAGGGTCGGTATCACCACGTGCAAGGTTAGGACATTCAGTATTACTTGTATAAGCTGATAGCTTTCAAATAAGACCAACCAGATCAGTCTCTAGTTGAGAAGTGAGACACGAGATCTACTTAAATACCAATCGTCTAGAGCAGCACACTACCTCCCGTTCACTATTTAAAGTTACTGAGGACAAGACTGAGTCTGATTGAGCCAGATTGACCACTAATCCGGCATAACAACAGTGTAATACATGAACTCCAAATATACAAGCATATGTACGACAAATATAAACATGATACGCAATAATGCAGTGTAAATGAATAGTAAACATAATGATAAATGAATGTAAACTTTAATAAAAGTTATAAGACATGCAAACCTATATTTCGTTTCCCACCTTCAGATAAAGATTCCTTCGAGAATTGGTGCCTTCCCCCGAGCAAAACAGCGTTGCATCATACAGAGAGACTCGGAAAAATAGTCTCAAAAAAGAAGACAAAAACTTAAAATGAGTGAGAGAAAGGAGAAAAATCACAAGGAGAAGTGATTTTGGTGTGAGAAATGAGGAGGGGGGGAGGGGTTCCTTAAATAGGAAAAAAGGGTGCCCGAAAAATTTATTTATTTATTTATTTTTTGTGCAAACCTAGGGTATTACACTCTACCCCCCTTAAAAGGATTTTGCCCTTGAAATCAGTCCAAGTAGTCATGATGGCTATCAGCGTGAGATTCATTGCCGTCGTCATTGTTTGCTAGCTCAGGGTAGTGCCTGTAAGGTCCCTGAATAGCATTGTGGCCGGTGGAATCCTCAACATCATAAAACCATGGAGAGCAAATGTAGTCGGATTCGTCCTCAGAAGGTTCCAACCTTTGCTTAACAGATGGTGGTGTAGGGCTCTGTTGGTTGCAACGTTTAAAGGGAGGTAGGTTGAACGGTGAGATGTTTTTTTCGTGTTGTTGCTCGAATTCGGCCTCCTGACAATTTTGGTAGAAGATCCTGCCAAGATGAGGGCACGGGATTGTTTTGGGCAAAATTGTTATGAAAAAGCCATGCACGCTTTGGCGATATGGATCGTTGTCTGTGGGGAGATGGAGTTGGTGATGCAAAGTAGTTGTGACTTGACTCAGATTCTGGAGAAGCCGCCACAGGTTGCCAAAGAGGCCATTACGCGTGTACATCACTATATCCATCGGCATTATTTTCAGACATCTGCATAGTTATTTAAGTGAAACGATGTATTAAGATATTTGTAAACAAAGTTCCATCATTTTATTGATAAGTGAAATAGTACAATGTATCACATCATCAGTTATTACTAGAAAACAATTTAGGGTATTTCTGTTTAATTGTTGCTTCTAGTTCCCATGTTGCTTCCTCTACTCTGTGGTGATCCCAGAGCACCTTCACAAGTGGTATGCTACGTCGCCTTAGTTATTTAGTTTTTCTATCTAGAATCTGTATCGCTCTCTCCAGATACCTATTTCCTTCTTCAATCCGAACCTCGACCAGAGGGATGATATGCAAAGGATCAGGACGATACTTTCGAAGCATGGATACGTGAAAAACGTCATGAACCTTAGACATGGACAATGGAAGGGACAGACGATAAGCAAGTTTGCCAATACGATCAATGATCTGAAATGGACCGATATACCGTGGGGAGAGTTTTTCTTTGATCCCAAAGCGTTTGACACCTCTTGTAGGCTGAACTTTTAGAAAAACCATGTCCCCCTTATTAAATTCTAGAGGCTGCCTCCGCTTGTCAGCATAGCTCTTCTGTCGACTTCGTGCAACATGAAGTCGCTCCTTTACTAGTGTGATCTTCTCAAAAGTCTCTTGAACTAGTTCAGGCCCCAACTGCGGTCGATCTGCCATATCTAACCAGCATACCGGAGATCTGCAAGGGGGACCATAGAGAGCCTCGTACGGTGCCATGCCGATACTAGTTTGGTAGCTGTTGTTGTATGCAAACTCAGCTAAATGTAAGTACTTTGCCCATCTGTCATGAAAGTCCAAAATGCAGCACCGTAACATGTCTTACAAGATTTGGATAAGACGCTCTGACTGCCCATCAGTATGAGGGTGAAAGGTTGCGCTCATGGTGATCCTAGAGCCCATTCTACTCTGGAAGCATTGCCAAAACTTTGATGTGAATCGAGGGTCTCGATCAGAGACGATGGTGAGTGGTATGCCATGGAGGCGTACGATCTCTCTTTCATAAAGTTCGACAAGCTTGACAGGGTTATCTGTGAACTTAATTGGCAAAAAGTGCGCAGACTTTGTAAGTCTGTCAATGGTAACCCAGATAACATCTTGCCCTTATTATTTCGAGGCAAGGCCGTAACAAGATCCATTGCGATGTATTTCCACTTCCATTCTCCAATAGGTAAAGGTTGGAGAAGTCCAGAGGGAAGTCTTCGTTCTGCCTTAGCTTGCTGGCAAACGAGACATCGAGCAACGAAGTGTGCAATTGCCTTCTTCATTCCAGAAAACCAGAATTGTCGCTTCACATCCTTGTACATCTTGTCACCCCCAGGATTCATAGAGAACCTCAAACAGTGCATCTCAGTGAGCACTTCTTTCTGAACCTCAAGATCGTTCGGTAGACAAAGACTTTTTTTTAGAGAAAACGGCCCCGTCTTCAGAGACCGACCAGTGAGGAAGGTCCTGTTCCTGAGTAGAAGTTCTTGTTTCTCCATTAACATAGGATCGTTGGCTTGAGCTGCTGAAATCTTTCGAACCAGCTTAGAGTTGGCTAATAATTGAGAGAGTCGTGATCTTACTCCCTTCTCGATTAGTTGTAGGTTAAAATTCTCCATCTCTGTAGCCAACTTCCCCATTTCGAAGTTAAGAGTGTAAGCAACAGAAGATTTTCTACGCAGGGCATCAGCCACAACATTGGCCTTATCGGGATGGTACTGGAGTTGAAAGTCATAATCTTTCAAGAACTCCAACCATCGTCTTTGGCGGAGGTTTAGGTCTCTCTGGGTATAGATGTACTTAAGACTCTTGTGATCCGAGAAGACCTCAAACTATTCATCATATAGGTAATGACGCCATAACTTCAGTGCGAATACGACAACTGCAAGTTCCAAGTCATGCGTTGGGTAATTACCGTCATGAATCTTTAGTTGCCAAGAGGCATATGCAACAACTTGGCCTTCTTGCATTAGTACGACACCTAAGCCTTGGAGAGAGGCGTTGGTGTATAGAGAAAATTCAAGTGCATTTCTTGAAGTGATTAGTATTGGTGCTGTCGTGAGGCACTTCTTCAATTCCTGAAATGATGTTTCACAGGCGGGATTCCAGATGAATCGCACATATTTCCGAGTGAGCTTTGTCATAGGTTTAGCAATCTTTGAGAAGTCCTTGATGAAGCGTCTATAATAGCCAGCCAAACCAAGAAAACTCCTAATCTTAGTAACAATGGTAGGCTACTTCCCGTTTAAAACAGCTTCAACTTTAGAAGAATCCACCTCAATGCCATTGCCTGAAACTACATGGCCTAGGAATTGAACTCGTTTCGCCCAAAATTCGCACTTACTCAACTTTGTATACAACTGGTGGCTTCTCAAGGTTTGAAGGACTATCCTCAGATGTATCTTATGGTCTTCCTCGGTTGAGGAATATATCAAGATATCACCCACAAAAACCACCACATATTGGTCTAAGTATAACCTAAAAATGCGGTTCATCAAATCCATGAACGCGGCAGGAGCATTTGCTAGACCGAACGGCATGACCAAGAACTTGTAGTGACCGTACCGAGTTCTGAATGCCGTCTTGGTAATGTCCGACTCTCGGATCCAGAGTTGATGATAACCGGATCGTAAATAAATCTTAGAGAAGTATTTGGCATCTCTAAGTTGGGCGAATAAGTCATCGATCCTGGGCAACGGGTATCTGTTCTTAATGGTGACGTGATTCAGCTTGCGATAGTCGATGCAAAGTCGTAACGAACCATCCTTTTTGTGAAAAAACAGAACTGGAGCGCCCCAGGGTGATGAACTTTTCCTGATGAAGCCATTACTCTCCAATTTCTTCAATTGTTTATCTAATTCGACCAGCTCGACATTTGACATTCTGTATGGTGGAATTGAGATATGCCCGGTCCCAGGTATGAGATTGATCTCAAAATCGAATTCCCTAACTGGAGGTAGGCCAGGAAGGTCATTTAGAAAAATTGTTGGGAATTCAGATATTACCGGGACATCGTGTACTTCGAGAGGGTACAGTGTTGGTGATTCATTTTCATCACCAAGGGATAGAGCTCGAAGTTGTGCCTTGAGAAGTTTAACAGTCGAGTTGTGGATCCATTTCCTCATTCCCTGAATCTTGACAAACTCCCCCGTGGGCAAGGATAACTGAACTTGCTTCTTCATACAATCGATCTTTGCATTCAGTGGTGCAAGCCAGTCCATGTCAAGGATGATGTCGAAGTCATCAATGTCCATCACAAAAAAATCTGCATATATTATCTATTCTGACATTTGAAGCTCACACCGAGAACACTGCAATTTTACATCAGTACCAATTTTTAAAGGTGATGTGACATGTATTGTGATGTCTGGGGGAAAACGCCAGTTCTGAAAGAAGTTCTTATCTGAAGGTGGGGAACGAAACATAAGTTTGCGTGTCTTATAATTTTTATTAAAGTTTATATTCATTTATCATTATGTCTACTATTCATTTACACTGCATTATGACATATACTGTTCATACTATCATATTTATGCCTGTATATTTTGAATTCATGTATTACACTATTGTTATGCCGGATTAGTGGTCAATCTGGCTCAACCAGACTCAGTCTTGTCCTCAGTAACTTTAAATAGTGAACGGGAGGCAGCGTGCTGCTATAGACGATTGGTATTTAAGTAGACCTCGTGTTTCACCTCTCAATTGGAGACTGATCTGGTTGGTCTTATTTGAAAGCTATCAGCTTATACAAGTAATACTGAATGTCCTAACATTGCATGTAGTGATACCGACCCTGATAAAGATCACGAGACGTTGCCAAATCTTGTCTAAATATTGAGTAAAGATCGAACCAGCTCATGCATTAGCATCATACATAGCACCACCTAGGGACGTATGTGGTTTATGATTCATAGAATAGTTAGGAGCGATGCTCGCTATTCATTATATTTCTCTGGAGAGGGACGTACAATGAGAACTTGGCTATTTCTCTGGGAAGGGACATCTGTACGTGAATCCAGAGCATCGTTTTTGAGGAGGGACGTACAATGAGAACCCTGTTACTCCTGGGAGGGACATCTATACGTGAACTCAGGCGATGTACAGTCATCAAACCATTACGAGACGGTGTCATGCATACATACATATTGAATTGATTATGATGCTCTGATGTGTATTTAAGATATTTGATTATGAAGTTTGCTTTATAAATTGTTATATTCACGAACTATTTTACCCACTGAGCGTGTAGCTCACCCCGTTGTTATCCAATTTTTCACAGGAGATTAGGGTGGACTGGGTGCAGGTTTTTGGGTCCACATTTTGTACCCTTTGTATTATTAATTGGGGATTTTGGGAGAATGTTCCCTTAACTATTTCATGTACAAATATATTCTGAATTTAATGAAATCAGACTTGTATTTAACTATGCTTCTGCGCACTCTGTTATTATCGTTATAATGCATTCGCGCCCCGTCCATGAGTGTCCCGCCGGTTTAGGCGTGTCCGGGTGGGGTGTGACAGTTATTGCAACACAAAGAAAGTGAAAAGGTATATAAAATAAACTAATGATTAAGTATAAAATTTTTGCATTACGTATGGAATAAAATGGCATTGGTTGGATACATGTTGTATCACTAAATGATTGATCTTTATTAAGCCTCAATAAAGAAAAAGAGGTTGAGAAAAATTATTGATGGCTCATAAAGAGTAATTAGTATATTGACAAATAAAGCAAGATTCATAGTGGCAGTTAATGTCTTATATTTTAAGTCATTTGCTTAATTTAAAAAATATGTGAACAAAGAGATGTCACATATTGAAAGATATTTTTATATATTGCTTCATTTATTTTTGCTAAAAGGAAAATTTAGAGTGGCTTCCTACTTTTTTTTTTTGGCTTATTATATCATGAAATTATAAGGTCAATTGAATTATATTGTGATCGGGAACCATAAGTTCTTTGACACAAATATATTTATATTTTGGCATAATTGGCCAAGTTTGAAAAACCTCAATGATATTTTAAATAATGTTATAGATAGCCAAATTTTCGGAACCTTGATCAATAATGCTTTGAATAATGGCATAATTGGCCAATGTACAGTGAAGCAATTTTCCTGCCATTAGGGGGAGGAAAGTGAATTTCAAAATAATAACATATAAAATTGTTAATGCAATATGAGCCAATATAGATTAATTTTTTCATTACAAGAGAAAAGTCGAGTTTTTAACATGTAAATTACTAGAAGCAATATGAGGCTATATACAAAATATTCCTAAAGAGGAATAAAATATTGAGAAATAAATATCTCATGAATATGTATGGATTGATGATTAAATATTCCTTTAATAGAAAAAATATGTTTAACGAAGAAATATATATGATCATCTCTTCAACTGTTATGGTTTGAGAAATATATATTCCATGAAGAGGAATAAATTGATAAATGAATGTCCATGAAAGAGATATAAAAATATCGTGAAGAGTTATGGAGTATGAAATAAATATTCTCTGAAGAGAAATGAATTTAATATAAATGTCCAATAAATGGACATAACTATGTTTTGAAAATATATGAATTTCAAGAATTAATATTCCTCAAGGAGGAATAAATTTTTATGAGGGAATCTTATAAAGTTCCATACATATGTGATAAACATGAGATTAAAATAATATTGCTCATTGTCACACCCCGCCCGGAGGCGCCTAAATCGGCGGTACACTCTCGGACGGGGCACGCATTTGGAACAATAACAATGGTAACAACAGAGTGCGCAACGGAAATATATGTCACACAGTACAAATATGATTTCATTTAATTCAGAATATAATTTGTACATAAAATGGTCAAGGGAACATACTCCCCAAAATCCCCAATGAATCATACAAAGGGTACAAAATATGGGCCCCATAACCTGCACCCAGTCCACCCTAATTTCCTGTGAAAGATTGGATAATAATGGAGTGAGCTTAACGCGCTCAGTGGGTAAATAGTTCGTGAGTATAACAATTAATAAAGCATACTTCAATATCAAATATCTTAAATACACATGTGAGCATCATAATCAATCAATATGTATGTATGTATGACACCGTCTCGTAATGGTTTGATGAACGTACATCGCCTTAGTTCACGTACAGGTGTCCTTCCCCGGGCGTAGCCAGGTTCTCGCTGTACGTCCCTCATCAGGAACGATGCTCTGAATCCACGTACTGATGTCCCTTCCCGGGCGTAGCCGGGTTCTCATGTACGTCCTTCTCCAGAGGAATATAATGAATAGCGAGCAATGCTCCTAACTATTCTATGAGTCATAAACCATATACGCCCCTAGGTGGTGATATATATGATGCCAAAGCATGAACTGGTCTAGTCTACTGGTCTAGTCTTTTCTTGACATTTAGACTGACTTTGGCAACGTCTGGTGATCCTTATCAGGGTCGGTATCACGACGTGCAAGGTTAGGACATTCAGTATTACGTGTGTAAGCTGATAGCTTTCAATAAGACCAACTAGATCAGTCCCCAGTTGAGAGGTGAGACACAAGGTCTGCTTAAATAACCAATCGCCTAGAGCAGCCCGCTGTCTCCCGTTCACTATTTAAAGTTACCGGGGACAAGACCGAGTCTAGTTGAGTCAGATTGACCACAAATCCGACATTATAACAATATAATACGTGAATTCCAAGTGTACAGACATAAGTGTGGCATTATAAACATTATATGACATAATGCAGTGTAAATGAACAGTAGACATAATAATAATTGAATGTAAAATTTAATAAAAGTTATAAAACACGCAAACCTATGTTTCGTTCCCTACCTTCAGATAAGAACTTCTTCTTTTTTAGATCTAGCATTTTCCTCCGGACAGAACTTCGTTGTACTACACTGAGAGTCTCGGACAGAGAGTCTCAAAAGACTAAAAACTCAAAATGAGTGAAAAGAGAAGGAAAAATCACAATTTGGATTGAATTTGGTGTGAAAAATGAAGAGGGGAGGGTTGGTTTATATAGAGTTTTTGGCCCTGGAAGTCCAAGCGGGCTGCCTGGACTTTCGGGCATGTGCCTGGACTTCCAGGCATGTGTCATGTGCCATGTGCCTGGACTTCCAAGCATGTGCCATGTGCCATATGCCATGTGCCTGGACTTCCAGGCATGTGCTTTATCCTAAAAAAATTATTTATTTATTTATTTATTTTTTATTTTTTTTTGTGAAATACAGGGTATTACACTCGTGATATTTCTATTAATATTTTTATGTGTCCATTGATCTTTTTAATAATGGGGATCCCACTGCATGGATTGTGGAAGAGTGTCGACATTGAGATTATTAGCAAAAGTAAAAGATTATTAGCTAAACTCGTTGATGGACGAGAGCTATGTGAAATGAAATTCAAACCCATGAAGGGTAAATCATTTTCGATATAAATGATTATTTATACGAAACTATTCAAGGAAATGAATAGATCTATGAATGATGATATATATATTTATGAAAATCCTTTCAGGATTAAAATGCTCCAAACAAAAACATCAAATGATTCAAAATTGCTTGAATCAAAATTATGTAGCACATACTAGATTAATGTTTATATGATCATTATACATGCATATTTTGTAATAACTTTAATAATTATTAGTGATCACATATTTATATATGCATATTATGAAGAAAAAAAAATGTATTTATTGATTTCTATTTATTAGGGCATATGTTAATTATTTGAATTTTATAAGAATTTTTGAAGAATTTATATTTGTATGTTTTTAAAAAGGAAATATGCATTTAAGATTTGAGAAAGACAATAAATATGTCTTAATATGCATATTTTTTCGAGTAAATTTTTTATCCCTTTATCCATTGAACTCTTTAATGGTTGATCTAAAATCAATAAAGATCTTTTTCATCATAATGAATATGATTAAAAATTACTTGATATCAAATTACCATATTTTTATGCAATTGATGTAGTTATGTATCTTACAAATTATACAAAGAACATATATTATATTATGTTCTTAAGTAATTTGTTAGCTAGCAAGATACAACTTTACATCAAGTTGAAGCATTAAAATGATATATTTTCATATGACAAGTAATATGGATTTATTTTATTCAAGAGCGTCAAGATCATAATTACTTGGATATATAACAAGTTCAAACGGTATATCAAATAGACATATTTCATTGAAATCTATAAGCTATAAAAAGTGATAAAATTAATATGTAGAAATATGATCATGGCGCATTATTCTACTCAATTTCTTTGCTTAAGTTTTGTCAATTGCAATATTTGTGGAGCCAATTTACAATATTAGTATTTGAAGAGTCAAGCTACTAAAGAAAATTCAATGATGTTAACATGAGGGGGAAAATTCTTATGAAAATGAGTTATTAATTAGTGCACTGTACTCTTTTTCCCTTAGCTAAGGTTTTGTCCCACTGGGTTTTCCTTGCAAAGTTTTTAACGAGGCAGTCCTAACAATATTCAAAGAGAATATTGTACTCTTTTTGTTTCTGGATTTTTTTCCATTGGGTTTTCTCTAGTAAGGTTTTAACGAGGCATATTCTCTATGTATGATGGTATTCAAAAGGAGGAATGTTATAAATGTATTTGAATATCAACATAACCTCCAATTCATTATAAGAATTTTGTAACCTCTACATTAGTGTTGGATTTAATTTTGTAATAACTAATGGAATTAATTTTTGTAACCATTGGATTTATTAATATTGTTAATGTAATTTAATCCTCTATTATGACAGTGAGCCTATATAAGGAGGTGCTTAGATTGTACTAGATGTACAAAAGGCTTATTTAAGTCTAGAATATCATGAGAATAAAATATCCTCCCATTCCTCTGTTTCTTTCAATAAAGAGCATATTATGTACATTATTTTTGATATAAAAATAAATTATTGGTGCTGAAAGCATATATTACAGCATTTGATATCCATCAATTGCATAAAAATAATGGTATTCAAATATATTTCTAACAAATTTTAAAATTTTGCTTCTATATTATACCACCAAAAAAATAGCATTCATGCATTCTCTTTCTTTTTTCCTTTTTTTTTTTTTTGGTTGTGTTAGGTTATTAGCTAACTAGGTTGAGATGATCATGATAGGCTCTTTCTCTTTCACTAAGTATAAGAAATGAAAATATGTAGGATCATTTAATAAATTAAAGTTGGATTAATAATGAGAACAACTAGATGGACCCCAGATATGGACTATTTACATCCCAATCCACCTTTTTTCTAATCCCTAAAATACTTAAAATTACTAAACTAACCTTTATGAAAAAACCCTAACTTCGTATTCTCACCCCACCCCACCACACCCCATCTTCTTCTTCTCTCCAACACCCAAGAACAACTCCATTGCATTTCTCTCGACGGTCTCGAGTGCTCTACATGTCGTAATCGTTGTAAGTAAACTATTGCACCATTGTTAGGGTTTTTTTCAATGTTCAAAGGTTTTTTTGGATGATTGTTTTATTTTCTAGGTTAAATCATTCAAAAAACAACACCATCAACACACATTTCAATCAATATGGCCAAAGGAGATTGTTCTCATGACGACGTATATCAAGGAGACGTAAGTTTTGGTTGTGTGCGAATGGAAATGACAACACTTTTTTTTTTTTTTTTCAAAAAATCAGGTTGAAGGCCAACCCTGAGAGGCTGATCGTTGTACAAGAGAGTCGGCCACAACGGGCCGACCTTCCTTTCTGATTGTCAGTCATGATCAACCGACCGTCCTGTACAATGGTCGGTCCTAATTGGCCGTCTCTTCCATTTCTTACACTTATCCACATTTTTGTGCATGCAATTGTTATCTTATGCATTTGGTATTTGATGTCGTTAATGACAATTTTTGGTTAATGATTGTCTAATTATAAAATTTTGCATAATTTCAGGGTGAAGAACTTGCAATGGTCATTGATTACTCGGAACAGTTCACCCCCGACAATGAATTGTTTCTTGGGTCCAAGAGGTTGGTAAAAGGAATGGATTAGTGATCATAATTCGAAACTCAGATGCTAGGGGTAACAGTAGGCGAGCCCGGGTCAATTTTGCTAGTGAGAGATATAACCATCATAAATCCATTGCTTAGCAATCTTCTGCTGGTAAGAAGGAAAACATAAGTCAAACTAGCACGAAGAAGTGTGGTTGCCCTTTCCTGTTAAATGGCAAGAACCCTCGGGATGGAGAGTGAATGTTAAAAGTTGCATGTGACACCCATAACTACCCCGCTGTGAAGTACTTTGAAGGACACTCATACGCTGGAAGGTTGAATAATGATGAAGTAGAAGTCATGGTACAAATGTTAAAGAGTAATGCTCGACCAAAAGACATATTAATGACTTTAAAGGAAAAAAGTTCCAGTAATGCATCGACGCCGAAGACAATATACAATGCCAGACAAAAGCATAGGTTGTTGGAATATGGAGGCAGATCTCAGATGCAACAACTGTTGCACAAGTTAGACGAAGAGAAGTACGTCGAGTGACACAGGTGCGAAGAAGGTACTGATGTTGTTCAAAATATATTTTGGCCTCATCCTGTTTCAGTGAATCTTTTGAGGTGCTTCCCATATCTGCTTCTTATGGACTGTACATACAAGACAAACAAGTACAAATTTTTATTAATGGAGATTGTTGGTGTCACATCGACGGATATGACATTTTTAGTGACATTTGTGTGTATGACATCTGAAAACAAAGACAATTTTGGCACTACAAAAATTAAGGGAGTTGTTGGATGGTTGGTTTCTTCCCAAGATAATTGTGACGGACAGAGAATTGGCCTTGATGAATGTTGTTTCATGTGTGTTCCCTGATACAATGAATCTGTTATGTACATGGCACATAAACAAGAACGCTGTGACCAACTCAAAGAAAAAGTTTGCAAAGAACGAGGAATTTGAAGCTTTTATGAGGAAGTGGAATGAATTGGTTTTTTTCTGATACAATGGAAGAATACAATCATCAGAAAATTTTATTTATTTTGAGAGTATGCTTAGTACCCTGATGTGATTACGTACATCGATACGACATGGTTGGTACCTCACAGAGAAAGATTTGTGAAGGCGTGGATGGATCGATTTATGTACCTTGGCAATACTACAACCAATAGGGTGGGGAGTGCACATTTTAAGCTGAAGAGAACTTTAGGGTCTTCTCAAGGCAACTTCGAGACATCATGAATTGCAATCAATACAATGTTGGATTTGCAACACATAGACATCAAGTCATCATTTGAAAAAATTCTGAATACTATTCAATATCACTTTCAAGATTCTACATCCATGCAGTTGCGTGGATTCATCTCTAGAGTTGCACTGGAAAAGATATGGAAGGAGTTAGCTCGTGTTGAGAGTGTTGGATTGGACCAAAATTTATGTGGATGTGTGGTATGCAGAGCTCATGGATTGCAATGCGCACACGAGCTTGCTTTGTGTATGCAATCTAGCATGCCCATACCTCTAGCTGATGTGGATGCCCATTGGAAAAAGCTACATCTTACTCCTGAAAGTGGAGGACAACGAGATGGATTTTAATTTTAGGGCTGAGTTGGGTTTACTTGAAGATAAATTTAATATTTCTGATGCCTTTGGAAGAGCTAGAATTATACATAAAATCAAAGAGATAGTTGCTCCATCGGCTTTTTCTCTCACCGTGCTAGTAGAGAAGAAGAAAACAAAAGGTCGGCTGACTAGGAAGAGTGATCGGTCTACAAAATGAGATCCCTCGTTGTTTGTGCATGTTTCGTCTGCGTACTCCACTCCTTCATCAATCTCATCATTGCTGTCAAGACCCCTTCACAAATCCCTAGGACATCTTGACCGGCACAGAAATCTAACCATCCTATCACCCATAGGACAATTAGATTCCTGTTAAGCCTCAACCGAGGCTCCACAGAGTCTCCCCTATAAATTGGACATCTCACAAATCTCACATAACCAGATAAACCATCTCATCAAACACACACACAAACACACACACACACAGATATATATATCACATTAATTCTAATATATATGTGTCATCATCCCCATCAAAATATTTCATCCATTACATATTCATCATCATTCTTCCTATTAAATTCCAACCCTGTTAACAACTAACAATTTTTACAACATGTCCATTTACTTTGTTATACATGTGGGGTTAGATACATATATTTACAAAATCAAAATACATGTATACCAAAACTTCAACCTACATCAAACAATTCTTCTGGCAAGGCACACTCCTATATCTGATATACTATTCCATTGCCCTTCTCTGCTGCAGAAGAACCTAAAAAATTTGAGAATAAAATGAGCCAATGGTGCCTAGTGAAATAGAAATTCAATTATACCATCATCTACACATCTACATAACCATGCACTAATGTATATGCACATTCTATATAATATGCAAATCACATTCATATGCAACATAACAATCCATTCTCATCCACATTTGTGACTAGCTTTCCCTAGACTTATATAAATACATAGTCAATAGGTACTAACTTCACACTCTCAAGTCACATCATCCACACATTTCATCTCAACCATTCCGCCAGATGTACCAATGGATTAGTCCTTGGTATTATCCAGTATTGACCAACTATTGTTCTTAGAGTGAATGTTAGCGTACTTTAATTCTGAGAAGACATTCCTCTTTTGAACATAAGTAGTTTTCCTTGCATATAATACGAGAACATCATCTCATTTTCCAACTGAAATAGATTTCTATATAACCTTTAAATCTAACTAAGAACACTAGACTCGATTATTCTTGTAAGGAGTAGCTTAACCTACTTCGAATGTCCAAAAGTCTACCTCCAATAGATTTATCAGTCAATACAGACAATCTCTACCTTTTCTCATGCAACAAACATCATATACATGTACAAGCATTCAATTATACATAATATGATGACATAAATGATGAAATAAGATTGAAATTCTACTCAACCAAAATTGCCAGAATACTCGTCTCCACACTACCAATTCACTAGCTACCTTTATTTAAACCTGCACACATCATTATTTCACATTTTCATATTAATACAATTACCTAACATCTTATTCTATTCTCATAATCAACTTTTTACATTTTTACATGAAAACCCCTCAATATTCTACCATTTCTACCGTAGGAAATTCACCAATTTCCCATTTTAACTCAATTGTAAATCATGCTATGTTAGAAACATTAGAAATCATCAATTAAGTCAATTTCACATGTTCTTGACTTTATTTCCCCAATTCCTATACTATTTCCACAATCTAGAAATCTACTAATTTCCTTCCAAAATTCAATTACCACTTGAAAACAGTAGAAATTAACATTAAAGCTAATCCTACATGTTTCTACCATCATTTCCCTTAATTTCCAGCTAGGTCAACCCTCAAATTCGATTTGCTCAACTATGCAACCACGAATTTGATGTATAAACCCTACATAATCACAATTTCTAGGTGATTTGGGTTAAGAATTACAAATCCTATCATTTCCAACCGATTTCCAACAAAGGGCATCAAAACCCTAAGTTGAGAAACGCCTAATCCATCATCTATTGCGAAATCTATACATTAGAAAAATTACCTTTGCCCTAACTAGCAATTTCATGGAGAAAAATAGAAGAAAGCACTTATTTTTGCATCGATTTGGCGAAGATTCTGCTCGAACCCTCCTTTTCTCCTCTTTCCCTTTCTTTCCTTTCGTTCTTGCTGAAATGAGCAAGTAAAAGTGATTTGGGTCTTCTATTTCGTGCACACCGACCACCGACCCACCGAATTTATTAAAAAAATCATATTTTAACGTGAGGAGCGCACTTCTCATGGGTTCCTGAACATTTTTTTGTTCTCAGTTTTATATAAGGAGCGTGCTCCTCACTTTTCCTGAAACTTCCCACTCTCAGGTTTACGCAAGGAGAGCGCTTCTTCACTACCTAGATTTTTTTTTGTTTCCAGTACAGAGGAGCGCGCTCCTCCCCACTTGGGAGTGGCTCCTAAACCCAAATTCCTCTTTTTACTCATTTTTCACCCATTTCTTATCCCAATTGGCCTCCCAATCAAGCTTACACTATCTATACACACATCAAACACCACAAAATCATACAATACATACTCATAATCACACTAAAAATCTAGGGTCCCATTTTATGAAATTGAGGGTTGTTACAATTGCAAAAGACCAAACCGAAGAATGATGAACCAAGGAAGTCCACAGTACACGCTTGCAAATGTCTCATGAATCTCATGGATATCTAGGTCAACTTCCTCCTGGCCGGCATCAGTATATAGAGCAAGTCAGAGATGTTATGAACATTGTGGGTACTGAGTCATCGCCGAGTCCATGGGTATGGGAACAAACGGTTGAAAAGAAGTCAGAGGTGACTTACTGAGAGAAGTACAAAGGTTTGAGGCACACTACACAACGCTTTTAGGTAGTGTTGAGAGAGTTCAGGAGATTATGAGTTCTCTACAGTGTAGTGACCCTGTGGCACCCCTAGAGAAGTGGATGACTTTCCTAGATATGGGGTTGTTGATAGCATCAAAATACAATGTCGTGTTGGTGCTTTTATCTATGCAACAATGTCCTACATTTTTGCCCCTTAGAACCGAAGCTCCACCAACCCCTTTGAGGTGAGTGATTAGCATCGGTTACGTGAATGATAACCACTTTGTTGTCTTCGAATGGTACCATGTTGATTTGGATGTTTGAATTATAGTTTTTTTTTCTGTATGTATGTATGCTATGTCAAAGTTCACCAAACGAGTGGGGAATGGTACCCTACCGCCCAAACTAACCCGGAATGGTTGTAAACATGTAAAAAATGTCATGGAATGCAATATGAAATGTGGAAATGTGAAAAAAAATTGAGAAATAAGAGGGTCGGGTAGACATGACCGACCTTTTAACAGTAGGGTCGGTCAACAAAAACCGACCAATACTTCTCTGTTTGGTGGGACAAGACCGACCATACTATGGAAGGGTCGGTTATGGCTAGTCGACCTTCCTATTTCTCGATTTTTTTTTTTTGCATTTCCACATTCCCTGACATTTTTTTTCATGTTTTCAACTATTCCTAGTTAGTTTGGGCGATGGGGTACCCACATCCCATGTATTGCTTAGACGCTCACCACATGCTCGAGCAGAAAGTACACCATTATCCCATCTCTCCCATATCTGATCATAGTAACACTTCACTTGGTATTGACCCGCTAATGAACCCCGACTTGCTCGTAATAGACAAAGAGGCCATGGAAGAATTATCTGTACATAGCCTAACTGGCGAACCATACCCATCCCATCTCTCCCATACACCATTCTTGCATGGACATTGTGGTAAAGTTGTAAAAGGGGAGACAAAGGCCTGAACCATCAGTAGCTCCAGATGAGGGTGCTAACGGTGTAGGTGCTTATGTGGAAATAAATATAGTTGAGACTGAAACTCCAGTAGAAGGTCCTAGAGAAAAACCAAATGAGAGGAAAAGATATGAGAAAGTTATGAAAACTTTTAGGAGAAGAAACCCTCTTACATTTGCTGGCAATTTGATATTGGAGGTAGCAGAGAATTGGCTACTTTGAATAGAAACCATCTTTGAGGATATGTAAGTCCCTAAAAAAGATAAAGTTAGGTTAGCTAGGTTTAAGCTAACAGACGATGTTGAGAGATGGTAGAAAATTATGCTGACTCATGGGGGTATTAAGATATGAGATAAATTTAAGAAGCTATTTTATGAGGGCTTCTATCATCATGCTTAAATTGATCCAAGGCATGGGAAGGTTATTCTATTAAATGAAGGTAACATGTCGGTTCATGAGTATGAGTTCAATAGGCTGGTATTGTTTGTTTTTGAAATGTTAGTTACTGATACTCTGAGGATGAAGAGGATGAGGAATAAATTTTGGGATGCCAAGGTTCGGCAGTGTAACATCCTAGAAAACTGAAACAACTAGATAATACATAAAAAATGACATAAAACAACAGTGTTCAAACACTGTGCTCAAACATGAAACGAGAACTGAGGATGGAAGCTCCTCAAATTAAGCCCAATAAAGTGCCCAACGAAGTATCCAACGAAATGCTCGAAAAGTACCGAAAAAGTGCCCAAGTACCCAAGCACCTGTCGAGGCACATGCCTAGGCAAGTGCATAGACAAGCTTTGCAATTTTTCTATAAATTGGGGGGGGGGGGAGAACGCCATTCAGAGGGAAAAAAGCCCACCTTACGCCTCCTTAACGATGTTTGGAGAGCCAAAACGCTGTCTGGGGTGCTTGGAACCCATTGTTGCGTCGAAATACTATTCGCAGGTCTTGGGAGTCCAACAATGCGCCAAAACACTGTCCGTGGTGCTTAGAGTCTAACGATGCACCGAGATGTTTTTCGTAGCACCTGGAGACCCACGAGGCACCGATATGCGGTCCACAGACTGTAAGATCCAGCACTGTGCAAAATGCTATTCGATTCAAGGCAGAGGAAAGCCATGGGCGCGATGCTCGTTGAATGGATGTATAAATGGACATCGTGCATTCTCGTGAAGCGGCGACAAAATTCGCGAGGTGGGGATGAAGGCCTCAATTTGCGTATCTTTTACTTATTGATAATAATAGCATTGCATTGTTCATATTCATGACACCATGCTACTTTACTCCATGCATTGGCATACTGAAAATATATATATATCAAGGGGGTGTCGCCATGCGTGTCTTTTTAAGGCCAATACCCCCTGTGACAAAAGGTTAAGCCTATTGCTTGCGGACTTGTAGCTGCCTCACACTCAATCCATGATTTCAAGGGAACCGTCACTCTGTGTTACAAGGTTGAGCTCTTTGCTTATGGGACTATTAGCAACATTGTGCTCGGTCTCATGATATCAACGCGGAACCATCACACGATGATACTAAGTACATGGCCAGCGGTGTACTTTGTTGTTACTTATAAACCTGCATTACATGATTGTATTGTATTGTTGTGGATTGATATGCATTAATCTCTATACTGTTGTTGTTATATTTCTGTAAACGATGCGCCTAACTTGCTAGATCCACTAAGCTGTTAAGCTCAGCCCGTTGATATTTTCCCCAGGCTCTTAGACGTTGCAAGCTAGGGCAAGAGCCTTCAGAGCTACGTGTGGAGGAGGCGCATAGAGAGCGGGACATCGATGTGGATCTAGGTGTTGTTAGGTTTGTGATGTATTTCAGCTGCATACTCGTGTATGTAAAATAATGTACCTTGTGCCCTCCTTAATTAACGAAGGATGAATAAAAGATTTATGTTGATGTCCATTTATGTCAGCGCCTCGGTTATTTCTCATTGCTTGTCATAAATTGTATCTTGAGAATCGGGGTGCAACAGGTAGTGGCTGGGTCATAGATATTTGCGTAGGCACTGAGGCGAACCTTAGATTTAAGTCAGCCAAAGCTGCGACGAGATTGTTAGCACCAGCAACACCAGTGATATTGTTTGTACTATCGTTTGAAGCAGAGTCATCAACACCATTTCTAGGTAATAGGAGAAATAGGTGGTGTAAGAAGCAATGGGGCGACAATAAGAAGTCCAAATTGAGTCAGACATCCAGTGAGGTTGAGACTTTGGCAATATCAACGACTTTAATTTTGGTAGCACCTGACCCAAAGGTAATGGGTAGAAAGGCAAAGAATTCAAGGAGATCCACAAGCCAGAATTGATTCCCAGTTCCAAAAATGAGTTGCAGACGGGATCATTTGTACCTCGACCTCGGATTGATTGTTATCGATGTGGTTTAAAGGGACACAAGAAAAGTTAGTGTCCAGTTCAGTCGTTACAAAATGCCCCAGTAGCTTTAACTAATGCGACACCACCAGGACCAGATCCAAAGACCAGTAAGACACTAATAGAGGGTATGGTCAACATTTTACTATTAAATATTTTCTAATTAATTGTTGGATCTATTGATCTAAGTGGTTTTCAACTTAGTATTCTCCTAAGTGTTTTGATGCTAACAAACAATATATTCATGGTACTAATGTCTTTAACTGAGCTATTTCAGTGCTAACCCGCTATATTATGTGGAATTAACTGTATCGTCAAAGCGTGTGGATAGAGCAATAATGCATGAAGATTCAAGAGCTTCAAGTCCGTAATATTTAGTCTAGAATCTTAGTGTTGTAGAGTAAGTCATTAGATATTCATGCACGTACACTATTATCATATTGACCATGCATGCACGTACATTATCACGATTATCATGCAATCATATAGTTAAGGTTGTTTTTCATGCATATCTAGATCATCATTTATCATGCTCTCATATTATCAACGTCGCATGAATTTCATCATTTTACGTGTATCATATCAAATGTCTTGATCATCTTGTTTTATCTGTATTAATCAATTGTTTTACACGTGTTTATCTTCGCTAATTATGTTTTAATCTTGTCTAAAATATTTTCAAAATTGGTTTATTTGTTTGACTATGTCTTAAACTTGTTTTGATAAAAAAAATTGTGTCTCTGTCACTTTTGACATGAAGGAATGCACTCCTGTGTTTTTTCCCGAGAATCAGATTTTTTTTATCAGAGTTTAAAGAACACGCTTCTATGTCCAAGGAACACGCTCCTGTGCTTTTTTTCGAAACTCATATTTTTCTGATTAGAGTTTAAGGAACGCACTTCTCTTACTAGGAATGTGCTCTTGCTGAAAAAGAGAAAAATAGGGATTTTCAAAGAATCAATGGTTCTTGATGAAGAACCTCGCTTCTAAGCCCAACGAACAAATTAAGGAACATGCTCCTCTTATAAGGAACGCGCTTAGAGGGAAATCTGAAATTTTTCAGATTTCAAACTAGAGACACGCTCTTTGTTTAAGGAACGTGTTCCTGTGCCTCAGACTGGTATTTTTCTATAAATACTACACTTTCCTCATTTGAGAGCAGCTTTTACAAAAACTTTGAACTTCTACCGATTTTCATATATTCGTTTTTCCAAGCATTAAACAAGTTCTTGAGCATTTCTAAACATCTTTTGATTGCAAAAGTTCACCACATTCAACTCTTTGATTCAACCTTTCGAAAAGTTCTCCT
This sequence comes from Paratinospora sagittata, assembly GCA_035771175.1. NCBI lineage: Eukaryota > Viridiplantae > Streptophyta > Magnoliopsida > Ranunculales > Menispermaceae > Paratinospora > Paratinospora sagittata. Next base: position 40,219,358 of record CM069590.1, on the reverse strand, counting down.
AATCGTTTCAAAATCTTTGAGAAACTTGAGAGATTGTCTTGAGTGTTTGATCAAGCTATTCTTGAGTGTTTCCAACACATACTTGTTGATCTTGATCATTCTTGGAAGAGAAATCTCTCAACCACATTCACTTCAAAGAATCTACGAGCTTCATCTTACCTAAGTTGGGTAAAATCTCTTTTATGACTCCTGTGTTTGTGTTTGAGTTGAAATGGTTTTGTTGTTTGATTTACTATCTTATTAAAACGGTTTTTCTCTATTGTATGAAATCATATTTGTGCTTTCAACTTATATTATCTTGAATAGTGGTTTTATGTGATTTGTTTGACATCGATTCATGTGCTTTACTTATATTGTTTGAATCGATTATTTTGATCATAACTTGTGTACATTGATTGACATACTTGAATATTTATATCTTTGAATCAATAAGTTTTGATCATTACACTCAACCACCTTCACACCTTGAAGAATCTTATGTGCTTCTTCCTTACCAAATGTTGGGTAAAATCTCTCTTTAAGATTCGTGTGAATGTTTTTGTGCTGAAACAGTTCTTGTGTTTGATTTATCTTTGTCACACCCTGGGTTGCACAGCGTGCCCCCTACCCAGGTGTGGGCGCACCCCCTCGTGGCGAACGCCTAGCCATAGTACCACATAATATTATCACATCTAGCTGAATTCGCGATACCCAACGGGGCCCTAGTAACGGACTAGATCATTTACCCCCACTATTCATGAATAGTGAAGGGCCTCCCCCAAGTCGAACTCGCAACCTCCCCTTTAAGAGGTTAGATTTCGCACTTGGAGTAACCACTGAGCCAATGGTTCAGTGGCTACTAGGAATGCGAAATTAGACTCCTTAAGGGAGGTCTCGAGTTCGATTCCTAGGGAAGCCCATTACTATTCATGAGGGAATAGTAGGGACAAATAATCGTTTCGATGTAGACCAGCTGCGGTTGGGTTGCTACATGGCGATATGACAATATTATGGATCCATAATGGCTAGGCGTTCGCCCCGAGGGGGTGCGCCCACACCTAGGTAGGGGGCACGCTGTGCAACCCAGGGTGTGACAAAAAGGCCTTAGGGCGTATACATGAGGCCTTTAATCCACAGTAACAACCCATAATATTGTTATATCTCAATACACAACCCGCATACAGCGTCTAGTATCCTCGAGATTTTTTGTCCACAAAGGGCCCGGGATCGAACTCACGACTTAATACGTGATCGCATCCTAAGTAGCCACTGAGCCAATCTGTTCTATAGGCTCGTACCTTTGTATCCTTATGTACATAAGGCCTTTTTGTCACACCCTGGGTTGCACAGCGTGCTCCCTACCCAGGTGTGGGCCCACCTCCTCTGGGCGAACGCCTAGCTATAGTACCACATAATATTATCACATCTAGCCGAATTTGCGATACCCAACGGGGCCCTAGTAACGGACTAGATCATTTACCCCCACTATTCATGAATAGTGAAGGGCCTCCCCCCAAGTCGAACTCGCAACCTCCCCTTTAAGAGTTTAGATTTCGCACTTGGAGTAACCACTGAGCCAATGGTTCAATGGCTACTAGGAATGCGAAATTAGACTCCTTATGGGAGGTCTCGAGTTCGATTTCTAGGGAGGCCCTTTACTATTCATGAGGGAATAGTAGGGACAAATAATCGTTTCGATGTAGACCAGCTGCGGTTGGGTTGCTACATGGCGATATGACAATATTATGGATCCATAATGGCTAGGCGTTCGCCCCGAGGGGGTGCGCCCACACCCGGGTAGGGGGCACGCTGTGCAACCCAGGGTGTGACAATCTTCATCTTGAAACTGTTTTGATTATTGTTTGTGAAACCATCTTTGATTTTTCATCCTTTATCATTTTGGATAGTGGTTTCGTATTTACTTGTTTGATATCGATTCTTGTGCTTAACATATATTATTTGAATCGATCATCTTGATCTTAAATTATGCATATTGATTCGCATACTTGAATATTTATCTCTTTGAATCAATAAGTTTTGATCATTGTTGGCATATTGATTCTTGTGCTTCATTTATCATATTTAGAATCAATATTTGAAAATACATGTACACACACGATTCTTGAACTTGCATAACCATCTTTTGAATCGTTTGCATGTATTCGTGATAAACTATTTCAATGTTGCACTTCATTTAGTATATTGTGGTTGGAATAGTTGAGATTTCTCATTACAAGGTTGTATGCTAGAATTGTGAGAGAGTTCCTAGAACTTCTCTTAATATCATTTGTAACCTTGATGTATTGTTGACTTGTTAGTCAACCAGGATTATATCTTTCATTGTACGACTTCTAATCACGCCCGTAAGTTGGTTAGCCTTTCGGCTTCTAGTCACGCCTGTAAGTTTATTAGATTGTACGACTTCTAACCATGCCCGCAAGTTGGTTAGGTTCACGGCTTCTAGTTACACCTGTAAGTTAACTAGATTGTAGGGCTTCTAGTTACGCCCATAAGTTGACTAGCCTTAGTGGATTTGGGAAATCCTGATCGTGGGTGGTCAGGTAGTGAAGTAGGTTCAAGGGGAGCCGAACCACTATAAATCGTTGTGTCCATTTATTTATTTTTCTTGCACTTTATCATTTTGCTTATTACCTGCTGCGCACTTTAATTGTAAAATTATTTAACCGAAAGGTAAAGCAAAAACCCGCAACGTCCAATTCATCCCCCCTCTTGGACAGTAATACTGGGCCAACAAGGAATACCTAGTATTTTATCTATGGTAATATGGTAGGTAGATCGTAGTTATCTTTTGTTAGGACTAGTACATCATTGATTTTGAGTGTATTTGCAAGCAAAAGAGTCTACCTTAATATGGTATGTAAACATTATGTGATAAATATGAGGGTCATAAGATAATTATTGACTTTAGAATATGAATTTTTTTGAATATGGATACTTTATTGAGTATGGTTTGACTGGCCACCTATCGTGCCCAGGTAGAGTGTCTCTCCAAAAATAAATAATATTATAAAAAAATCGGATAATCCTCATTTTGAGTATCGAGGATTGATTTCCTTGAAGCCTCCTACCTGAGATAGGATGGCTACTGATTAGGAGATGGAGGATATGGCTAGTATAAGCCAATGAGAGAGAGGAAATAAAACATTTAGTTAATTGAAATTCCTGTGGTGAGTAAGTACACCAATGTGTTTTCTGATAATTTATTAGGATTTCTACCTAGAAAGGAGATTGATAGCATTATAAAATTGATCCCCAATATAAGACTTATCTCCATTCCATCATATAAAAGACTGTTGGTTTGATGAGCCTCGCTTTCTATGATTTTGATGATTACAAATGATATTTTATGTCATCTAATATATCTGTTTAGTGTGTTTCAGTTTGATAACATATGTTTGGCCTTGAGTTTAAAGAAAAAGCTAATAAGATGATCAAGTTAAAGTCAAGAGGACTTGCTCCGTTTGCATGAAGTCAAGACAAGATTACAAGTCAACCCAAGTCAAGAAAAGTCAATCAAAGTCAATCGAAGATCAAAGCAAATGGATTGTAATGAATTTTTATGTTGTAAATGCTTTAGACTCTCTTAGGCTGTAGGTTTCATCTACTTGACTTTTGATCGATTTTTCTCAAAACTTTACATATTTGATTTTTTTATTTATTGATCTAATGATTTTTCGGTTCATTATTCTTTCGATCATGATCAATAATGTTTTCTCATGATAAATGTTTCAAAATGATCACATTGCATGGTTTTGACATGAGTTTTAACATACATGTTCAATTTTAGGAATGCACTCCTTCCGGAGGAACTCACTCCTTGACATCTTTTTGTGAAAAATCAATTTTTCGATTCAAATCTTGCTCCTTGATAATTTATAACGTAATATAATATGGGGAACTCATACATGATCAAGAATTGTATTCTTGATGTGTATATGTTGTTGGGCCAGTATTATAGTCCAAGAAGGGGGGGGGGAATTAGACTTGGCGGAGTTTCGCGTTACCTTTCGGTTAATTAATACAAACAGAATAAATGCGTAGTAGGTAACAAGCAAAATAATCAAGTGTAGAAATAATAAATGGACATAATGATTTATAGTGGTTCGGCTTCCCTTGAGCCTACGTCCACTACCTAATCGCACACACGATCAAGATTTTCTAATACACTATTAGCTAGTCAACTTACGGGCGTGACTTGAAGTCATTTATACTAACCAACACAAAGGCTTGGCTAGAAAGCCACACTCACTAACCTACACAAGGGCTTGGTTTATGTTAGAAAGCCACAGACTAACCAACACAAGGGCTTGGTTAAAAAACCACATACTAACCAACACAAGGACTTGGTTAGAAAGCCACATACTAGCCTACACAAGGGCTTGGCTAGAAAGCCGCACTGTAACCAACTTACAGGCGTGGTTACGAGCCGTACAAGATATGGTATGTTCCTGGTTGACACATAGGTCAACAATACATCAAGATTACAAATGATAGAGAGACGTATTCTAAAACACTCTCAACAATATTAAGCGTACAATCTTGAATGAGTAAACACTACTATTACAACCACAATGATTTAAATGATGCGATGTGTTGAAATAGTTTTTCTTAAATACATGCAATCGATTCAAATATAAATGATATGAAATTAAGAATTGAATATGCACATGTATCCAAATATTGATTCTAACAAGGATATGTTTAAAGCACAAGAATCAATATGCAATGATTGTCAAGACTTGATGATTCTAAATGTATAAAAGATTAAGATCAAGAATCAAACTACTCAAGTGATGATCTATGAAATCGATTCAATATAGTATAAGTTTAACACATGAATTGATACCACATGAAATTTATGAAACCACTAAACAAGATAAAATGATATGAGAATCAAATAGGGTTTCACAAAATATATTGAAAATGAAATTGGTTTTCAAGATATTAACTCAAGCACAAAAATCGATTTACTCAAACAAAATCATAAGAATCTAGATAGAGAAATTTTACCCCGCTTAGGTAAGGATGAAGCTCAGAGATTCTTCAAGTGTGATGTTGGTTGAGAGATATCTTCGTCAATGATGATCAAGAATTAACAATATGTGAATGAATCACTCAAAAAAATCTTGATCAAGTGCTCAAGAAAAACACACAAGTTTCTCAAAGAATTTGAAAGAGTTGGAGAACTATACAGAAGTATGAATCAAATGAAGATAGGTGAACTTTTGCTTTGAAAAAAATTTAAAAACACTTAAGAACTTGTTTTGGACTTGTAGAAAAGCTAAGATGAAAAACGACACAAGTTCATGTATTTTGCAAAACTTGTTCTTCAAATGAGCAAGTGTGGTATTTATAGAAAAATACCAGACTGAGGCACAAGGACGCGTTCCTCAAGGAAGGAGCACACTTCTATTTTTAAATCTAAAAAATTTTAGATTTCCCTCCAATCAAGGAGTGCGTTCCTTATAAGAGGAACATGTTCCTTAATATGTCCGTTGGGCATAGGAGCGAGGTTCTTCATCAAGAACTACTGACTCTATAAAATTTTCTATTTTGCCCTTTTCTATAGGAGCTCGTTTCTATTAGAAGGAGCGCGTTTCTTTTTTCCTGATCAGAAAAATCTGACTCTCGGGAAAAACCACAGGAGCGCGTTCCTTAAATTCTAGTAAAAAAATTTGAGTTTTGGGAAAATGCACAGGAGCGTGTTCCTTCACTTTGAAGTGATAGAAACCCGATTTTTTTTTTATCAAAATGAGTTTAAGACTTTGTCAAATACATAAATCAACTTTGAAAATATTTTTGACATGATTGAAACACAATTGACAAAGGTAAACATGTGTAAATTAATCAATTAAAACAAATGATCAAAACATTCAATATGATACACGTAAACCGATAAAAGCATGCAAAGTTAGTAAAACAAATGCATGATAATCAGTGATAAATATATGCATGATAAACAACTTTAACTATATGATTGCATAATAATATGGTAATGTGTATGCATGCATGATCAATAATATAATCGTATATATGCATGAGTATGATAAACTATATGCATGATTTTAAAAAAGATGCCGAACATATTGTGGTTGGAACATGTAATGGTTACTCTACAACACTAAGATTCTAAATAAGAATTACAAACATGAAGCTCTTGAATCTTCGTGCAAACTGTTCCATTCACATGCTTTGAAAATATAGTTGAATCCATATGATATAGCTAGTTAGCACTGAAACAACTACGTCAAAAAGATTAGTAATCACAAGTATTTTGTTTGTATTCATCAAAACAAAACTGGGTGAGAGTAGTTACATCAACATATGTTTCTAAAGTATCCGAGGAATGCACTCTTTCCTAAAGGAATGCATTCCCGCAGCAGAAAATTCTGTATTTTTGTCTAAGGCATGAAGGAACGCACTCCAGCAGTGAAGAACACGTTCCATGCAAGGGAAAAAATGTCCAGAACCCTCGGGTGTTGAGGAACCCGATCCAACAATGAGGAACACGTTCTAGCAGGGTTGGATGAACAATAATTTTTTCTCGGGTTTTGAGGAACGCGTTCCTCAAAGTGAAGAATTTTTTTAATTCCCTCGTGGAACACACTCCTTGGGAAGAACGCACTCCACCTGGGTAGTTTCCAATTTTGCAATTTTTCGAGTTGAAAATGTGAGCATTTGGCTAAGGCCATTGATTTCGTTTAAGACATGTTTAATACATCTAATCTTGGCCGTCCATATTAAGTTTAAGGTTTTTAAGTGTGATTAGTATATAATACTTAATTATAAACCCTACTTTGATAACTTGTACATTAATTATTCTCCAAAAAAGCTACAACAACTGTGTAAGAAAAGAATAGCCATCATACTTTGGAGAACTTGTGCTAAGCATCGATTTCGATTAAGCTTTTGGATGTTCATCCTTTGTTAAAGTCTATCACAATCACGTTCTAAACTACACACTCTCGTTTTGATCGAATTGAGGTGATTTTCTTTCGTACTATTTTCAGTTGTGCATTACTTTCATATTTGTGGATGAACATCTTGCAAGAAATCATTTTTCTCTTTAAGTATATTTGAAGTTTGTTCTGTAAGGAAAAACTTCTCTTGACTGAACTTTGTAGTTTGAAGTTAGCTTGTCAGCTAGCCGGGAAGATTTCCTAACTAGGAAGTCGGTATTTATAATACGGTTGAATCCTCACCCGTGAAGTAGAATTAAAATATTGGATTTGGAAAATCTTGATCAGGGTGATCAAATAGTGGAGGTAGGCTTGTTTGAGAAGCCGAACCACTCTAAATTGCTTGTGCATTGTATTTTTACTGCATTGTTTATTTTCCTGCAACGTTTTATATCTTCGTTAGTTTATGCTTGTGAAAGATCCTAAAAAATCTGCCAACACCTAATTCACCCCCCTCTTAGGTTTCTATCAAGTGGTATCAGAGAGGGTTTTTCATTCAAAAGTTTCTAATAACTCTTTTGAGATTGTGGTAGGAAATGGCGTTGCTAGAATCACCTTCAATGAAGGGCAGTCCACCCATCGACCATCTCTATTTGAGGGAAACAACTATCTCAACTGGAAAACAAGTATTTGTATCTATCTAAGAGTGCAAGACATGGAAATGTGGGAGATTGTGGTAAACGGTTACCAACCTCCTACTACAGCTGAAGATAGTGAAACAGTTGCTAAGGCTAGACAAGAATGACTACCTTATGAGAAAAAAATAGAGCAATTGAATTACCATGCCATAAACATACTCTTTTGTAATTTATCGGTAAACGAGATTAACCGAGTGAGTGTGAGTACCACAGCCAAAGAGATATGGGATAAGTTGGAGGTTACCCATGAAGGTACCAAGCAAGTGAAAAAGACAACATTACGCATGCTTGAGGAAGCATATGAGACCTTTAAAGTGAAAGAGGGTGAAGAAATAGCTGAAGCCATCAATAGAATTACCAAGCTTATCAATGAGATAACAAATCTTGGCAAAAGCTACCCTCAAGCCAAAATAGTAGGAAAGTTCTTTAAAGGGCTACCAAAGGAATGGGATCCGAATGTAACAACCATAAAAGAAGAGAAAAATTAGGAGAGTATACATTTGATGAACTGTGTGGATCCTTGATGGTGCATGAAATAAAACTTAGGGAAAGAGAGAATACTTCACCTAAGGAGGATAGCAAAATTAAAAAGGGACCTGCTAACAATATGATATATATGTCACAAGATGAGAAGATTAGTATAATATAAACTTATTTTGAGCCCATGTCCATGATCAAGTGCACAGCCAAACCCAACAACAATTCAAAACCAATCTCAAGATCAAGCCCAAGTCCAAGCCTAAAAGATAAAAGATTCTAAGGTCCAAAGTCCAAGTCCAATACTGTGTAAATTATTGGTGGGAAAGTGGATTACAAGTGTAAGGTCTTGATCTTTTGATGAATTTTTAATTGTGTTGTATGGATTGGATGAATTCTAGTATAAATACCCCCTCAAATGTGAGGTTTTAGGCATCAAAGTAGCAATTTCTCTCTTGAAAATTCTAGTATGCTTTGTGGTTGTGGTTTTTACTGATCTTCTCCATCAGAAAAGATTTTTCTAGAGTGCTCTCCCCTTCAGTGTCGATTTCCACTTTCTTTCAGCATTTATCTACACCCATTCTCTTCTTACTCCTAACACACAAGCAACTAGGTGAAGGTCAAAAGCTTGAAATATCTAAGGTTGAGAACAAGACAATTCAAGAGTCCCAATCAACTTTGGAATTTGGCGAATCAGGTGGGAATGAAGGTATAGGTTTGCGTGTATTATGTGTTTTCATAAAGTTATCATGCACTTTTCATTATATATGATATGGATTTAGCCTATGCCATACTTATGATACTGATAGGGGTATTGGAAATTACTTGGCACTATTCACTGGTGCATGGGTACTATTCACGTGTATGGATACTATTCACTTGTGTGGGGTACTACTCACTTGTATGGGTATTATTGTAATACCCAAAACGATCTATTAATGGCCAATGATTTGTCTCATGTGTGAAAATTTATATTTTTCTCTCCTTTCCTTTCCAACAATATTCTCTAATATCTTTTATTGGAAATAACCAAAAATTACTCCTTAATCTTCTCTAAATTTCCCTTCATGCAACATGAATATTGGAAACCAAATCACTACCCAAAACACTAATATCTTTTATTGGAAATAACCAAAAATTACTCCTTAATCTACTCTAAATTTCCCTTCAGGCAAGATGTATATTGGAAACCAAATCACTACCCAAAACTCTAATATCTTTTATTGGAAATAACCAAAAATTACTCCTTAATCTACTCTAAATTTCCCTTCATGCAAGATGAATATTGGAAACCAAATCACTACCAAAAACTCTAATCCTATTACATTAATAGGAGGAACTTTTCCCAGCCGTCACACTCAACGCCATCTTCTTCATTCTACTCTCAACCCTAGAGCGTGAGCACACAGAGTGACGTCTGTCAATACATCGTCGAAACACCACCCACGGTGAACTCCTCCTGTCACAATAAGTTTGTTTACAATTGATTACTCTGTTTTGGCGTTGGAAATGGCAGCCATGAATGAAACCCTTATCTTATATAATGTCTAATTCTCTACAGCGGCCTCCCACACTCTCCATCTTATTCTCAACCTAGAGAACTAGGGCACAAGTGACGCTATATAGGATCGCCTCCGCCGAAACCACCTCGAGGTAATGTTCATCTTCTTTGCTTTCTCCTCTTTTCTTCTTCTTGCTCATCAAATCAATGCCTTGTTTTGGATCTTACAGCAGTAGCAATGGCACTGTTGCTATCACCATAATGCCTCTTTCTTCCCTTCCCTTCTATTTCCTTTCCTTCTTCTTCACCGTCTACTCCTTTCTCATTTTCTTTGTATTCTAGATGCCGGAAAGAGTAGCTGCAGCAATAGCAGAATGACGTTGTTGCTACCACCGTTTCATGAGGAGAAAATGCCCCCACGTGCTACTTTGATATTAAGCCAATGCTGTGTTAGATATTAGAAAAGAATGAGTTAAATCATGTGAAATTATAACACATCACACTATTCTACATTACATATTATATACGCAATACTACGTCATCTAATGCAAATCAGATCGTATATTAGTTATATTAAATTATAATTATATTACATTGCGCTATTTTGTTGTATAATATTACATTGTACCCACATAAATACACCCATATAGATGTATATAATATTATATTATAACATATTACAATCTTATGCTATAATATTACTTTAATGTTGTATGTAAGGTAATGGGTTAATTTTATGCTACATAATTACCGTTGTCTTATTTACGTATATACTCATAATTATTTTTATGAATATTTATGATAACATAGAGGTAATATGTATGTATAGGTTAAGGACGTACGTTACACACCAAGGAATTCGGACAACGACAAACTGCGTGTGTAATAGGTGGGGAAGATTCTATGCCTTTACAATATTTTATTTCAATATGTAGATAGGAATATTAAATTAATTAGATTTATAGTATTATTAGATTGTTCATGCATGCTTGTCTTACATGATTGTACATATTACGATTGTTGGCCATGATGATATGTGTATGTGTATGATTTGTTGTCCCAAGTTGATGTTGGATGCGCGTAATTCATGTGTACTTTTTAAAGTTTGATGATGAGATATATGACGAGAGTATTAGCATAATTGTTATAATAAAGTTGATGCGTGAATGTTATTGTTATTTGACATTGTGATATGATACCATGTGTTGTAGAGTTTGAACATATCATGTGAATAGAAGTTATATATCATATTTATGTTGTATGTGTGATACTGTGACATCAGTAAAGAACATCATTAAGATAAGAATAACACATAAGGATCAGTTATTCTAAGGAATATCGCCAATGACTGTTTTGGGGCAGTTATTCTGATGAATATCGCCAATGATTATTATGGGGCAGTTATTCATTATGAATATCGCCAACTAATTTTTAATTTTGGGTAGTGCCACCCGGGGTTTGATTTCCTAAAGGTACGTGATTTGGAACGTGATGAAATTCTCAACTCAAACAATCAAATGTTTCAACGATTAATGTGTGAAACTTGTTTGTAATGTTCTTGTGTATGTATCATAATAAAATATTGTGAATGGTTTAGATGACCCATTGGACTTTCAAGCTCACCCTATTTTTCACATGCAGGTACATGAAAGAATAGAGTCGCAAGTTCGTGACGTGTCTCACAGTAGTAGGGGTGGGTTAGTGGCTTGAGTAGCGTTATGGTAGTAGGACTGAGTAATTATTTAATAATTAATTATATCAATTAAATGGGTTGTATTAGAAATCAATGCTTTTGAAACATTATAGTGGTCGTTGAAGATTTTATGGGTTATTTTATATGTTTATGCCTTAGACTTGAACTTGTTAATTCTACTTGATGAATATATTTAAAATATTATGTCCATAATGGATGGACAAGGGCAAGTACCCTCATGGCTCAATATTCAATTTGTGTAATGGGAATCTATAGTCCGTGGCATAGAAATTGACACTACAAGGAAAAAGACTTTTAGTAGCGAAATTTTTTCGTAAGTAAAAGTTCAGAATTCATAAGCAAAAGTATTACTTACGATGTTTAGGCTTATTCTTACAAATGCAATTTCGTGAGGAAAACACCGTAAGTAAAGGTTTTAGTCACGACATAGTTTCGTGAGTAAATGTATCATTTTTACTTACGGCTCCATTTTCGTAAGTAAAACGTTTCTTTCGCGACTAAAGGTTGACAAAATTTGCAACAAATCTAACCTTTTACTTACAATGAAATTCGTAAGTAAATGTAATTAATTCGTTACTAAATGTTATACAAAGCTATAAAATAAAAAAATAGCTAATAAAAACATTTTTCTGTAATATTTTTAGAATTTTATCTTTGACAAATAATATAATTTAACACTAGAAGGAATGAAGATTTTCATTTATCAAATCTATAATTTCTACAACCACAAAGTTCTGAAGTAGTATGTATACAAAAATTAAAATTTGCACAAGGCAAAATTTACAAAAGTAACAAAATATAGAAACATGACTATCATGCAAGCGAAAGATAACTAAGATGTGGTCTCTGTAGAAGTAGATGATGATGGTGGCAAGATATTCTCTTTGATCTGACGAACGCCATCCTCAATATTTGTGACCCTATCTATTAGTTTTGCCACTAAACTCTCCATTTCTGTGTTGTTCTGACCACCATATGAAGATCCATGTGTTCTTGAGGAAGCTCGTGACATCTCTTTTGATAAGCCTTTTGCCTTCTTAGCCCATCCCTTTTGATAACCAGAGTGATAACTAAGAACATGTTCCATAATCTGAAAGTCTGTGATATATGGCATGTTCACTTTATCGTCAGTTGGAGGCCATTGATTTTCAAATCTTATATCAACCATTTGTAACTGCAAATAAATAAATAAATATAAGGTACAAACTTAAAAAATAAAATTAATCAATCTAAAAACTCATTTAAAGACTTACATAAGAACTTTCGACCTCTGTATTGTATTTAGCCAATGTTGGTTTGAATCGCAATGCATCCTCTTAAACAGTTCAATTCCTCCTACCGACGAGAAGATATTATCGTGTTGGCGCAAATGGTGGTTGGGCATAGAGACTGGCCCATTAGTTTGCATCCATTCCCTCTTTTATCGATTTCTTGAATTAGTCGCTGATTTTTTTCTACAAAATGCACAATTTCTTAGTACAAATCACACCAAATTAATCAATAACACAAATAATAAGAGAAATAAATATTTTTATCCATGAATTAATCTCTAGGCTTTCAACAAAAAAAAAATGATAGAGTCTCCTTTGTATTTTCCGCAAAAAGGATTTTGAAAACCTGTAAAATATATGCCTAATGAACATCCAACCTATAAGATATATCCTCATATCCAAATCAATTCCATTGATTTATTTTATCATGCCAAAACATAAAATACAAAAACAAATCAATCAATTGTTTTTACTAATTCAAGCATAAAATTAATATAATCATAGAAAAGTCATACCTTTGATTGGCAACTGGGCAAAAATCTGCCCCAAGTTTCAACACCATAACCATTACATTCTTGATGTAAAAGTGATTTAATTTTAATCATAAGTAAGTTCAATGATTCATTATATAAGGAAGAGAAGAACAATCACTTTCTTTCTTCCAATAAATGGAGCAGTTTCATGTAATCTCTAGGCTTTCAACAAAAAAATAAATAATAGAGTCTCCTTTGTATTTTCAGCAAAAAGGATTTTGAAAACCTGTAAAATATATGCCTAATGAACATCCAACCTATAAGATATATCCTCATATCCAAATCAAGCCTTCTTGACAATTCTATTATCAATGATAAAAAGAATGTTTCTATGTTATTGAATTCTAGAAAAAGAATGAAGTTGCTTCAAGACCCAAAATTTGAAAATAAGGACATGGAAATATCTGAAAAACCTTGTAGCAAATTTGAATGGCTGAGTCCTTCCTCAATAAGGGACGCCAATAGGAATAGTGTAATACCATGTATTTCACAAAAAAAAAAATAATAATAATAATAATAATGATTTTTTTAGGATAAAGCACATGGCACATGGCACATGGCACATGGCACATGGCACATGACACATGGCACATGCCAGGAAGTCCAGGCACATGCCCGGAAGTCCAGGTAGCCCGCCTGGACTTCCAGGCGCAAAAAATCTCTATATAAGGAACCCTTCTCATTCTCATTTCTCACACCAAAATCACTCTCTTTGTGATTTTCCTTCTCTTTCCACTCATTCTAAGTTTTTAGTTCTTGAGACTCTCTATCTGAAACTCTCTGTGCGGTGCGACAAAATTCTGTCATGAGGAAAGCGCCAGATTTGAAAGAAAGTTTTAATCTGAAGGTGGGGAACGAAACATAGGTTTGCGTGTTTTATAACTTTTATTAAAGTTTACATTCAATTATTATTATGTCTACTGTTCATTTACACTGCATTATGTCATATAATGTTTATACTGCCGCACTTATTCTTGTACACTTGGAATTCACGTATTATACTGTTATAATGCCAGATTTGTGGTCAATCTGACTCAACTAAACTCGGTCTTGTCCTCAGTAACTTTAAATAGTGAACGGGAGGCAGCGGGCTGCTCTAGGCGATTGGTTATTTAAGCAGACCTAGTGTCTCACCTCTCAACTGGGGACTGATCTAGTTGGTCTTATTGAAAGCTATTAGCGTATATATGTAATACTGAATGTCCTAACCATGCACGTCGTGATACCGGCTCTGATAAGGGTCACTAGACGTTGCCAAAGTCTGTCTAAATGTGAAGAAAAGACCAGACTAGTAGACTAGACCAGTTCATGCATTGGCATCATACATATCACCACCTAGGGACGTATATGGTTCATGACTCATAGAATAGTTAGGAGAATTGCTCGCTAATCATTACATTTCTCTGGAGAGGGACGTACACGAGAACCCGGCTACACCCTGGGAGGGACATCAGTACGTGAACCCAGAGCATCGTTCCTGAGGAGGGACGTATAGTGAGAACCTAGTTACGCCCGGGGAAGGACACCTATACGTGAACTCAGGCGATGTACGTTCATCAAACCATTACGAGACGGTGTCATGAATACATAAATATTGATTGATTATGATGCTCACATGTGTATTTAAGATATTTGATATTGAAGTATGCTTTATTAATTGTTATACTCACGAACTATTTACCCACTGAGCGCGTTAAGCTCACTCCATTATTATCCAATCTTTCACAGGAAATTAGGGTGGACTGGGTGCAGGTTATGGGGCCCACATTTTGTACCCTTTATATGATTCATTGGGGATTTTGGGGAGTATGTTCCCTTGACTATTTTATGTACAAAAGTATTCTGAATTAAATAAAATCAGATTTGTACTGTGTGACATATATTTCCGCTGCGCACTCTTTTGTTACCATTGTTATTGTTCCAAATGCGCGCCCCGTCCGCGAGTGTACCGCCGGTTTAGGCGCATCCGGGCGGGGTGTGACATTTAATGGTATCAGAGCGTACGGTCCACGGCCGGCCCAAGTCCACCAAATTAGGAGAAGAAAAATTTCACTAGATATATATATCTCTAGAACTATATATATATGATTTGTATATAGTTGAGATTTATATTAAATATATATCTAGAAAACTATATGATTTCTATATAGTTTGATTTGAATATATATATAGTTGTGATTTATGAAAACTATATATATTAATGATTAAATATATATCTATATATCTATGCATATAGGAGATATATATATACCTTGTTATTATTGATGAAAAATTTGAATGAAAAATTTTATTAGATATATATATCTCTAGAACTATATATATATGTCAGTTATATATAGTTGAGATTTATATTAAATATATATCTAGAAAGCTATATGATTTTTATATAGTTTGATTTAAATATACATATAGTCATGATTTATTCAAAAACTATATGTATAGTTATATACCTTAGTGTATATGAGATATATATATATATCATAAAAAAAAAAATTTGAATGAAATATTTTTATTAGATATATATATCTCTAGAACTATATATATATGACAATTATATATAGTGAGATTTATATTAAATATATATCTAGAAAACTATATGATTTTTATATAGTTTGATTTAAATATATATATAGTTATGATTTATGAAAACTATATATATTGTTAAAAAAAAATAATATTTGGATGAAAATTTTTATTAGATATATATATCTCTAGAACTATATATATATGTCAATTATATATAGTTGAGATTTATATATCTAGAAAAACTATATGATTTTTTATAGTTAGATTTAAAATACATATAGTCAAGATTTATTAAAAACTATATGTATAATCATGATAGAATATATATATCTATATACCTTAGTATATATGAGATATATATATATATATATATATACATATATATATATATATATATATATATATATATATATATATATATATAGATATATCATATTATTAATGAAAAAAATTCTAATGAAAAATGTTAATAGATATATATGTCTTTAGAACTATATATATATATGAATTATATATAGTTAAGATTTGTATTAAATATATATCTAAGAAAACTATATATGATTTTTATATAGTTGAAATTTCAAATATATTTATAGTTGATTTATGAAAACTATATATACAGTTATGATTAAATTTATATATCTATACATTTATATACGTATACGATATATATATGTTGCTAATGAAGAATTTTGATTAAATGATGGCATAAACATCAAGAGAAAAATATACAATCTTATCCAACTGACAAGGCATAAATCTTAAAAATGTTAGGAATATATTTTGTGTCTTTTACAAATTTATTTTCCTTTAAGCAAATAATGGCCTCAAGTGAAGGAGTAACTTCCACTAGCAGGGAACCAATTCCCACTAGACTCAAGAAATTGTCCAAAAGGGAGGTTATAACCATGAGGAGCATCGACAATAGAGATCTCCGCCTCCACCCAATCCTTCACAACAAACTCGCAACTGTGAGTTGGTTGAACATAACAAAAGTTGAGGGCCAAGTCTCTTACAACTTGGTAAGATCCTTCTACGAAGCCATGAATTACGTGGGACTTCCAGAAGAAGGAATCAACCCTGTATTGGAGACAACAGTTATGGGTATAAAAATTCCTATCAACGTCGAAATCATCGCTCGACTTATGAAGATTCCGATTGAGGAAAGAATTATTGATCCACATGAACCGCAGACAATTACAGAGATTGCGGAGTCTAATGTACAATTATTCAATTCACTCACCAAAGAGCCATACACTCAATCGACGTTTACCAACCTCACAAACAATTATCTTAAACCATCTCTTGTCGGCCTTGGAAAGATCGTGTTCGGCAACATCTTGCCAGAAAGGAGGCCTAATGGCACTATGTCAAGGGCCCAACTCCTTGTGCTATATTGAATAGAGAAGGGAATAAAGGTCTCCCTACCTCACATCATCATCCAACAAATGTTGAGGGTTATTCAAAAATCTTTGAGAAAGGAATTCCTCGGTTACGGAGTCTTGATCATGAGGATGCTACGCGAAGTAAACATCGACACTTTAGATGGGACTTCGACACAAATCGTTGAGCCAGTTACAACATCTTCTATCTTCAAGATATATGTTCCAAGGGGAGGAGTAACTGACGAGGAAGTATTCGGCACAACATTAGGAAATGCCGAGAGAATGAGGGACAAGCATGGACGTTGCCTTCGAAAAAGTCGACGCAAGATTCCCGTCGGAGAAGCACCAAATTTTGGAGGGCAGAACATCCCAATGAGCCCACTACTTCAAAATTTTCCACCTCATACAGATCTAGATATACAAGGGGTTCCAGTTAGGGGATTCCCGTATAATCAAAACAATTACCTTTCACCTATGAATCACACGTACAACCAATACTTTCCCCCAATGCCTATGGCCTACCCTCCACCAATGCGACAATCGAGCCATCAACCACCAATGGACCAATCGACTAACCTTTTTGAAAGGTTAAATAAAATGGAATCCAATATGGCGGAAATGAGAGCGACTCAAAATTATATATTAACACATATGCAAAACTCTGAAGCAGAGCGAGCAAACTCTCAACTTTCTGTTAGTAGTGGTTATGTACCTAGTAGGAGATCTAGAAGGAGCGGAAGTAGGCAGGGAAATCAAAATTGATTACTGACATTGTAAACTTTTCTTTTATATACATGAATGAAATGTTTTGTTTAAAGACTATCTTTGGTGGGCCGACTTACAACTATTCTTTCTTTTGTATCACTAACTTTGGAATGGTATGGGACATAACAAAATTGGAGGATACTAAATAAAATGTGGAAGTAAGAAAACCCATGACCTTGTGTGAAAAGAAACATTTGGAGACAGTTGCATTACTAATATTATCACTAAGTTTACACGGTATGCGACGACTAAATTTGGACGATACTATTAGTGAACTTCTATTCAGCCAATGTTTTTTAGAGACTGTGTTCATACAACTTAACTTGGTTAACACCCTTATTACCAAAGTCATGTGGTATGGGACGCATGAACTTGGCTAATAATCGAAAAGACTAAGAGTAAGAGTTTGAATACATAAGATTGCGATAGAACGTTAGATTAGGATATTTACCGAGCCAAATCTTAGAATTCTTATGACTCGTATGGATTTTCAATGAAATATATATGTATGTTCACAAGGACCATAACCAAATCATTTGAAATACTTGCAAAGTTTTGTACTTATTATATAAACATTCTAACCTTGTTTGTTTTTACACCATGGCCAAACATACGAGATATATAAGATTCTGTGATTCCTCAACAAAAAACCTTACACTATACTTAGAAAAAATAAGTGATTTTAACATTACAGTACTCTCGAAATTGTTGTTGAGCATACTATAACATTATACTTGGCTACAGTTCCTATATCTTGGTTTTATTTTCTCTTTGCCAGTGAGAAATTGCAAACAAGGAAGAGAGGAAGGCCACGTACTGTTCGTCCAGCAGTTGAGGCACCTCCTGAGATTCAGGAACCGCCGCCTCCGACAACAGCACAGGCCACACCCGACACTACAACTCCATCTGGGCAGGTAATACCACCCCCACCCGCACCCTTTACTATGCCTTCGAGCATGAAAACCTTTTTCGCCGGATTTATGGAAGCAATCAAAGCCACTGTTCAAACGGCCATTCGTGAGACCGCGACCAGTCAGGTTGCCACGGTTCAAGCACCTGTAAAATTTAGGTCGGAAGCTCAAACCGATCAGATTACTAAATACAAGTGGCTACAACCTCTTACTTTCGATGGTACCATTGATGCTGATGAGGTGCAAAAGTGGCTGGATGAGTCAAAGAAGGCTCTTGATGCAATGGGAGTCGATGAGACTCGAAAAATTCCACTAGCGACCTACCAACTTGGTGGTGGGACAAACACATGGTGGATGACAGTGAAAGAAGACCCAAGGGTCAACATAGCAGATATGACTTGGCAACAGTTTGAGTCAATGTTTATTGATGAGTGTTTTCCCAGCGCGGTGACGAAGCAGAAGCGCCAAGAATTCGCTAAGTTATACCAGGGTGCCATGACTGTTAGAGAATATGCTGGAAAATTCAAAGAATTATCAGTCTACTCTCTCTCCACCATCTCAACGGAGCGAGATAAGACTGAGAAATTTTATAATGGCCTTCGCCATGACATTCGACAAGCCTTGTCAATTTTGGATCTCAAGATTTACAAGAAGGTTGTTGACAAGGCCATGAGCTTTGAACAAGAAAAGATCTTACAGGAACAAAGAATGAATAAGGGTAAACGGCCTGCCACATTTTCCTAACAAGGCTCGCAGCAGGGCAACAAGAAGAAGCCTTACTACAACCAAAACCCAGCCCTCCCAGCCCCTATTTCGAAGAATGAGGCCACAACACCTGCGGCTGAACCTTCTAACCCTAACCATCAGGGTTTTCGTAATCATGGCCGCGGAGGTCGTCATGGAAGGGGTGGCCGTCGAAACGGCAATGGCAGAGGTGGTGGTCGACACCACAATCAGCAAGCCCAGCAGAACAATCAGCATGACCAGCAACACAATCAGCAATACAGGCCTACTTGTTTCAACTGCGGCCAGCAGGGCCACGTAAGAAATGCCTGTCTGCACCTTCAGCAACCTGTTCCTACTATTCCGGTCCAACAAGCACCACCTGCTGCTAATGCCCAACCCAGGCAGAACCAGGGTCAACAGAATCAGGGCAGAGCATATGCCATCGCTCAACAACCCCTCCCAGACAACAATGTAGTCGAAGGTACCTTTCCTTTGTTCAATACAATGGTGCATGTTTTGTTTGATTCAGGTGCTACGCATTCTTTTATATCATCAGCATTGGTAAGACATTTAGGCCTGTATCCTGAACCCATAAACATCACACTCCATGTCACATCACCGTTTGGATCTGGTACTGACGTGAATTTGCAGTGTTCTCGATGTGAACTTCGAATGTCAGAACAGATAATATATGCAGATCATTTTGTGATGGATATTGAAGACTTCGACATCATCCTCGGCATGGATTGGCTCGCACCACTGAATGCAAAGATCGACTGTCTGAAGAAGCAAGTTCAGTTAACCTTGCCTACAGGAGAGTTTGTCAAGATTCACGGAACAAGGAAATGGATACACAAATCAACAGTTGCACTTCTCAAATCTCAACTTCGAGCGCTATCCCTTGGTGACGAAAATGAATCACCAGCACTATACCCTCTCGAAGTACACGATGTTCCAGTCATATCTGAATTCCCAACAATTTTTCTAAATGACCTTCCTGGTCTACCTCCAGTTAGGGAATTCGATTTTGAGATCAACCTCATACCGGGGACAGGGCCTATCTCAATTCCACCACACAGAATGTCTAATGTCGAGCTAGTCGAATTAGACAAACAACTAAAGGAATTAGAGAGTAATGGCTTCATCCGAAAGAGTTCATCACCCTGGGGCACTCCAGTTCTGTTTGTTCGCAAAAAGGATGGTTCGTTACGACTTTGCATTGATTATCGCAAGTTGAATAACGTCACCATCAAGAATAGATATCCATTGCCCAGGATCGATGACTTGTTCGACTAACTTAGAGAAGCCAAATACTTCTCTACGATTGATTTATGGTCCGGTTATCACCAACTCCGGATCCGAGAGTCGGACATCACCAAGACGACGTTCAGAACTCGGTACAGTCATTACAAGTTCTTAGTTATGCCGTTCGGTCTAACAAATGCACCTGCTGCATTCATGGAATTGATGAATCGCATATTCAGGTTATACTTAGACCGATTTGTGGTGGTTTTTGTGGACGACATCTTGATATATTCCTCAACCGAGGAAGACCATAAAATACATTTGAAAATAGTCCTCCAGACCTTGAGAAGCCACCAACTATATGCAAAGTTGCGTAAGTGCGAATTTTGGGCAAAAAGAGTTCAATTCCTAGGCCATGTGGTTTCAGGCAATGGCATTGAGGTAGATCCTTCTAAGGTTGAAGCCATTTTAAACTAGAAGCAGCCTACCACTGTTACTCAAATTACGAGTTTTCTTGGGTTGGCTGGCTATTACAGACGCTTGGTTAAGGACTTCTCAAAGATTGCTGAACCTATGACCAAGCTCACTCGAAAAGACGTGCGATTCATCTGGAATCCCGCCTGTGAAGCATCATTTCTGGAATTAAAGAAATGCCTCACGACGGCACCTGTACTTATCACTCCAAGAAATGCAATTGGATTTTCATTATACACCGACGCCTCTCTCCAAGGCTTAGGTGTCGTACTAATGCAAGAAGGCCAAGTTGTTGCATATGCCTCGAGGCAACTAAAGATTCACGAGGGTAATTACCCAACACATGACTTGGAACTTGCAGCTGTTGTGTTTGTACTGAAGCTATGGCGTCGTTACCTATACGGTGAACGGTTTGAGGTCTTCTCGGATCACAAAAGTCTTAAGTACATATACACTCAGAGATACCTAAACCTCCGCCAGAGACGATGGTTGGAATTCTTGAAAGATTATGACTTTCAACTCCAGTACCATCCCGGAAAGGCCAATGTTGTGGCCGATGCCCTGAGTAGAAAATCTTATGTTGCTTACACTCTTAACTATGAAATGGGGAAGTGGGCTACAAAGATGGATAACTTTAATCTACAGCTGAACGTAGAGGGACCACGACCACGACTCTCTCAATTATCAGCCACCTCTAAGCTCGTTCGAAAGATTTCAGATACTCAAGCCAATGACCCTATGTTAATGGAGAAATGAGAACTTCTACTCAGCGGACAAGATCTTCCTCATTGGCCAGTCTCTAAAGACGGAGCCGTTTATTATAAAAAACATCTCTGTCTACTGAACGATCCTGAGGTTCGGAAAGACGTGCTTCCTGAGATGCACTGTTCGAGGTACGCTATGCATCCTGGGGGTGACAAGATGTATAAGGATGTCAAATGAGAATTCTGGTTTTCTGGAATGAAGACGACAATTGCAGATTTCGTTGCTCGATGTCTCGTTTGCCAGAAAGTTAAGGCAGAACGAAGACTTCCCTCAGGACTTCTCCAACCGTTACCTATTGGAGAATGGAAGTGGGAGAACATCGCAATGGATTTTGTTACGGCCTTGCCTCGAAATAATAAATGGCAAGATGCTATCTGGGTTATCATTGACAGACTTACAAAATCTGCACACTTCTTGCCAATAAAGTTCACGGATAATCCCGCCAAACTTGCAGAACTATATGAAAGAGAGATCGTACGCCTTCATGGAATTCCACTCACGAACGTCTCTGATCGAGACCCTCGATTCACATCAAACTTTTGGAAAAGCTTCCAGAATAGAATGAGTTCTAAGATCACTATGAGCACAACCTTCCACCCTCAGACTGATGGGCAGTCAGAGTAGCTTATCCAAATCTTAGAAGACATGTTACGATGCAGCATTTTGGACTTTAATGACGGGTGGGCAAAATATTTGCATCTAGATGAGTTTGCATACGACAACAACTACCAAACTAGTATCGGCATGGCACCATACGAGGCTCTCTATGGTCGGCCTTGCAGATCTCCGGTATGCTGGTTAGATATGCCAGATCGATCGCAGTTAGGCCTTGAACTAGTTCAAGAGACTTCTGAGAAGATCACACTAGTAAAGGAACGACTTCGTGTTGCACAAAGTCGACAGAAGAGCTATGCTGACAAGCAGAGACAACCTCTAGAATTTGATAAGGGGGACTTTGTTTTTCTGAAAGTCCAGCCCACAAGAGGTGTCAAACGCTTTGGGATCAAAGGCAAGCTCTCCCCGCGGTATATCGGTCCATTTCAGATCACTGAACGTATTGGCAAACTTGCTTATCGTCTATCCCTTCCATCGTCCATGCCTAAGGTTCATGACGTTTCTCATGTATCTATGCTTCGCAAGTATCGTCTTGATCCTTCACATATCATCCCTTTAGTCGAGGTTCGGGTTGCGGAAGGAAATACGTATCAGGAGAAAGCGATACAGATTTTAGATAAAAAAAACTCAAGAACTACGACGACGTAGCATACCATTTGTGAAAATGCTCTGGGATCACCACGGCGTAGAGGAAGCAACATGGGAACTAGAAGCAACTATTAAACAGAAATATCCTGAATTGTTTTCTAGTACCAACTGATGATGTGATACATTGTCCTATTTTCACTTATCAATAAACCGATGAAACATTGTTACACTTATCTTAATACATTGTTTCACTTGAGTAACTACACCGATGTCTGAAACTAACATCCATGGATATCATGATGCACACATGCAGTAGCCTCCTTGGCAACTTGTAACTACTTCTCAAGAAGCCGAGTCAAGTCACAACTACTTTGCATCACCAACTCCATCACCGCACAGCGATCATTATCGCCAGAACGTGCATGACTTTTTCGCAACAATCTCGTGCCCTCATCTTGGCAGGACCTTCTACCACAATTGCCAAGGGGTCGAATTCAAGCAATAGCACGAAAAAGTATTCCACCGCTCAACCTACCTCCCCTCAAACGATGTAACCATCGCCCTCCACCACCATCTGTTATGCAAATGTAGGAATCTTCAGAGGATGAGTCCGATTCCATTTGCTCTCCATGGCTTTATGATGATGAGGATTCCACCGGCCACAGTGCAATTCAGAGACCATACTAGCACTATCCTGAACTCGCACGAGATGACGCTGGCAGTGGATCTCAAGCACATAACCATCATAACTACTTGAATTGATTTCGAAGGCGAAATCTCTTTAAGGGGGGTAGAGTGTAATACCCTGTATTTCACAAAATAATAATAATAATAATAATAATAATAATAATAATAATAATAATAATAATAATAATAATAATAATAATGATGATGATGATTTTTTTAGGATAAAGCACATGGCACATGGCACATGCCTGGAAGTCCAGGCACATGGTACATGGCACATACCGGGAAGTCCAGGCACATGGCACAAGGCACATGGCACATGGCACATGGCACATGCCTGGAAGTCCAGGCACATGCCCGAAAGTCCAGGTAGCCCGCCTGGACTACTAGGCCCAAAAAATCTCTATATAAGGAACCCTCCTCATTCTCATTTCTCACACCAAAATCACTCTCCTTGTGATTTTCCTTCTCTTTCCACTCATTCTAAGTTTTTAGTTTTTGAGACTCTCTGTGCGGTGCGACAAAATTCTGTCCGGAGGAAAGCGCCAGATTTGAAAGAAAGTTTTTATCTGAAGGTGGGGAACGAAACATAGGTTTGCGTGTTTTATAACTTTTGTTAAAGTTTACATCCAATTATTATTATGTCTACTGTTCATTTACACTGCATTATGTCATATAATGTTTATACTGCCGCACTTATGCCTGTACACTTGGAATTCACGTATTATACTATTATAATGCCAGATTTGTGGTCAATCTGACTCAACTAGACTCGGTCTTGTCCTCAGTAACTTTAAATAGTGAATGAGAGGCAGTGGGCTGCTCTAGGCGATTGGTTATTTAAGCAGACCTAGTGTCTCACCTCTCAACTGGGGACTGATCTAGTTGGTCTTATTGAAAGCTATCAGCGTATACATGTAATACTGAATGTCCTAACCATGCACGTCATGATACTGACTCTGATAAGGGTCACTAGACGTTGCCAAAGTCAGTCTAAATGTCAAGAAAAGACCAGACCAGTAGACTAGACCAGTTCATGCGTTGGCATCATACATATCACCACCTAGGGACGTATATGGTTCATGACTCATAGAATAGTTAGGAGCATTGCTCGCTATTCATTACATTTCTCTGGAGAGGGACGTACATGAGAACCCAGCTACACCCGGGGAGGGACATCAGTACATGAATCCAGAGCATCGTTGCTGAGGAGGGACGTATAGTGAGAACCTGACTACGCTTGGGGAAGGACACCTATACGTGAACTCAGGCAATGTACGTTCATCAAACCATTACGAGACGGTGTCATGAATACATAAATATTGATTGATTATGATGCTCAAATGTGTATTTAAGATATTTGGTATTGAAGTATGCTTTATTAATTGTTATACTCACGAACTATTTACCCACTGAGCGCGTTAAACTCACTCCATTATTATCCAATCTTTCACAGGAAATTAGGGTGGACTGGGTGTAGGTTATGGGGCCCACATTTTGTACCTTTTATATGATTCATTGGGGATTTTGGGGAGTATGTTCCATTGACTATTTTATGTACAAAAGTATTTTGAATTAAATAAAATCAGATTTGTACTGTGTGACATATATTTCCGCTGCGCACTCTGTTGTTACCACTGTTATTGTTCCAAATGCACGCCCCGTCCGCGAGTGTACCGCCGGTTTAGGCGCGTCCGGGCGGGGTGTGACAAATAGGACAGGTGATGCTCTTTATGACAAAAGGACATTGTACATACCTCATGATACTTTGAAAAAAATGTCAGCATCTCAGAAGCAGTATTGGAACGTGAAATGTCAGTATATGGATGTCCTGCACTTCTTTAAAGTGTTAGTACTAATCTATGTCCCTGATCCATGAGTCTGATCTAGTTCGTTTTATACTTTTATGTCATAAATTTCGTTTGGACATGATATTGTATGCCGTTCTTTATTGCTATTTCCTGCAGAAATTATACTTACTGCTTTTATTTTTCCAATTAAACTCTAGTGCAAGCAGTTCTTTTACATCAATTCTTTTATTATAATGTGCAGGAAGATCTGGAACAGGATGATCTGTTAGCTAGTATCATGTTAAATGCACTTCATTTATATCACTTGTTTATGTACTTGTATTTACCATACTTTCCCATGGTGTTTTACTTTGTAATATTTAGAAAGTTATGTAATGATATTATATCTTTCAATGTTTCTTTCTGGAGTACCACTTGTTATTACTGAATTTCTATTGTACATTTGGAACAATTAATGCATCTTTTGTCCTTTAATGAAGAATCAAGAGTCTTATAAAAAAAAGCATATTTCATCCTCTGAATTGATGCTCTTTCTTGTTGTGAAGTCTTTTCTTAAGTTTTAATGTTTAACACTCTCAATTGTACAGTTCAAGGTCCGGGCTTCTTCTTTTTATCTTTGGTATGCCATGGTAAATTAGCTTCAAAATCCCTTAGTTTTGAGACCATAAATTAAGCCTTCTGCTTGTGCACATTTGACATTATTGAGACGCCTTCTTGACAAGTAATTAACAAATATAAACAAAAATTGGTTCTTTTTGGTCTACTTTTGGATGCAAAAGTCAAAATATTATGGGCAGTTGGCCAACTATTGAACTATGGTATTAAATCAAAACAAACCTCAATTAGAATTGAATATGAAAATATAACTACAACTATACCTTTAACCTTTTTTTTTCTTTTTTCTTTTTTCTGTTACAGCTAAGGTGCACCATGCTAGTCCTCTAATAATTTTTGAAGTAATCAAGGGTACGTTGGAATAAGCCCCTCTAAATAACATGTTAACCTAATTTGGCCCAAAATTATTTATTAAGCTAGAAACTATTATAACCAATAACGGAAGGAAAAGATCAATCATTCAATCACAATGTAAAATTGAACTTACAAATTCAGAACCATAGGATCAACCATTCAATCACAACTATAAAAGTCAAAGAATATATGAATCTTAACCATTCTCATAAGATACATATATGATTAAGGGTTTAAAATAATAGATATCCAATATACCTGAAATGATTCAGATGCAAAATAATCACAAAGCCATTTCCCATCATCTGCTGAATCAATTGAAGTTGACCTTTTTCCTTTCCCAACCTCTATATTAGCTATCCCTCCTACAGACTTAAAGTGACGATGAAGTTGGCTTCTCCATGTTCGATAAGAAGTATTCATTTGTAAATCAATCGTATCTCGAACATATTTTAATTGCAAATCAAGTTGGAATTTTTCCTACAACACATTAACAATTGTAAGTGTTAATTATGTGAACTAATCAATATAAACCTAATAGAAATAAATTATTACCCTACCAAGACTCTATAATACATGGGCTCCTTCTCAGAAGGAGGTATCTCTTTCCACTCTTTCACTCTGACTGGAGCAAATTGTCGTGCGATGGAACCACAAAGATTGTTGAACCATGACGCATATTTTCCCAAAGCTTGATTCATAGAAGGGTCAATGTCCACTACTAGTGTTCCATTCTCATTAACCTCTTTATCTAATGCCAAATTACGAGTGACTCCCCTTCCTCTCTTTTTGCTAGTAGTATTCTCTATGTAGAAAAATAAAATTTTGATTAAGAACCCTAGTATAATATTAACGATATATAAAATAAAAAGCTTAAGCTTAAGCATGCATTCATAAACAACCATTCACTTATCAATAATGAAGATTATAAGGAATGAAAAAAATTCTAATAACCACAATGCAAACATACCACACACGCGTACCTGTGGATGGTGGGGAGATAAATCGTGTAGTGGATGAATCATCATGCCGCTGATGTGGGGTGGAGAATGAAGACATGTTTTCTTCTCACGAATACACCAAAAAGATCATACATGAAGTGAAAAAAATAAAATATTAATATCTAATTGTTTCCATATAACAACTATTAAAATAATAAATGAAATCTTGCCATATTTATTATTTGTCAATATCACTATCGCATCTATAACTCTCATCTCCAAGGAATGGTTCTTCATCGCTTCCTTCGATTGCATCTTCATCAAAATCATCACACACAAACTCAGAATCTTCTAATTCAATTCTTTCAAGATCATCTACATTTGTTGGTTGAACATCCATTCGAACCAATTGTTGTGTTTCTAAATCTACTTCCTCAGGAGCAAACACCATAGAAGAAGAGTCTTCCTCTTGATATATAATATCCTCAACTTCATCAATCTCGGCAACATCCCACAAATGTCGATGAGTAACTTTCTGGACAACTCTCCAATTTGGACCACGTTTATAGTCAGCAATGTAAAATACTTGTTGAGCTTGTGTTGCAAATATGAATGGATCATCTGTGTACGACTGACTACTAACAATTTTTTTATGTTGTTTACTTGTATTATACCAACAACATTTAAACAAAACAACTCTTCGTTTAAGTAAATATTTTAACTCCAGCACCTCTTCCAACACACCAAAAAAATCAACTGCTTCGCCTAGATGGCTACCAGGAACTGACACACCACTATTTTGAGTTGTTAACTTCTCATCTCGATTCTTTCAACGAAAGCGCACTCCATTCACAACACAACCCTTCAAACTAGTGAGAACAAATCATCTGTTGCCTCCGAAGATCCCTCATATCGTGATTTTTGCATCTAAAATGAAACAAATGTTAATTATATATATATATATATATATATAAACCAATAAATCAAATTTAAGCTTGACTTACTCGTGATTTGAACCAATAAGGAAAGGTAGCTTCTTGGAGCTTGTCTAAGTCATGAGAATGCTCTTTCTTCAAGATGGTCATGTGTTCACTACATATTAAGAATATATTTCAATTTGTGATGTAACAAATAGATTTTCAAAAAAAATACATAACTTTTTAGTTATATAAAATCTCTTACTCAAGATATGGTTGAATCTCAGGCGAATTGTTGATTATATACCAATGAGCACGACTTCGAATCTCATCTGTGAGTACCTTGACTTTGCTTCCCCTTAAAGATCGACATGCCATATTAAATGCATCGATCTCATACTCTTTAGAAGATGTCCCAACATTATAATTTCTATCTGGCCTATTATACTTTGTCTCAATTTGTTTAAGGTACATTGAGCAAAATGTTAATGCTTCATTTGCAACATATGCCTCAGCAATTGATCTTTCGGGGCGAGCTTTGTTTCTTACATATTGTTTATAGGTACCTAGACGCCTCTCAAATGGGTACATCCACCTAGTTTGAACTGGGCCTGCTAAAAGAGCTTCATCAACTAAATGCACACACAGATGCACCATTATTGAGAAGAAGGCTGGGGGAAATATTTGCTCTAACTTGCATTGCACAAGCACTATTCCCTTTTTTAACTCCTCTAAGTCTTTGACATATAATGTCCTTGAGCATATTTTTTGAAAGAAACTTGACAAATCAATCAAAGTTGATCGAATATTATTATTCAAGTATGGAAGTATACCAACCGGTAATAGTCGTTGTAATAGAATATGACAATCATGAGACTTCATGCCAAGTATTCTCCCATCATCCGTAACACATCTTGCAATGTTTGCAGCATACCCATATGGCATTTTGATTCCCTTAATAAACTCAAGGAACTTCATTTTCTCATCTTTCGACAAAGTATATCATGCATGTGGCTTCATTATTCTATCCCCTGACTCTTGACACCATAACTCCTTACGAATACCCATGTCTTCTAAGTCTTTTCGAGCTTTTTCATTGTCTTTTGTTTTACCCTCTATATTTAGAAGAGTTTCAAGAACATTATCACAAACATTTTTTTCAATATGCATAACATCCAAATTGTGCCGCAACTTTAATTTTGACCAATACTCTAACTCGAACATTATGCTTTTCTTCGACCAATTACACTCTAATTTTGTACATTTTCGTTTCTTGTCTTCATTGCAAGGAGCCTTTCCAGACATTATTTGAGGTAGATCACGCAATTTTTGCAATATTTCTTCACCAGATAGTTGCTTTGGAGGGCCATCCAATTCAGGAAACCCATCAAATTCTTTGCTACGTCTCCATTTATGTTCTTTAGGCAAGTATCTCCTATGACCCATGTACCCAATTTTGTTTTTCAATCGAGTTGCTTTTGTATCATCAAGACACACGGGACAAGCCATGTACCCTTTGGTGCTCCAGCCAGACAAATATGAGTAAGCTGGAAAATCACTGATTGTCCATAAAATAATTGATCGAAGAGTAAAATTCGAAGATGTATGCGCATCATATGCATTAACCCCACTTTGCCACAATTCCTTCAGTTCATCTATCAAAGGTCTCATAAACACGTCAAAATCCTTTCCAGGAGCCTTTGGACCAGGGACCAATAAGGTCATCATGAAATTTGTCTCCTTCATACACTTCCATGGAGGCAAGTTGTATGGAACACATATTACTGGCCACATACTATAAGCATTTGGCATATGTCCAAATGGATTAAAACCATCTGAAGCAAGCCCCAACCTAACATTTCGACAATCACTTGAAAATTCAGGATATATTTCATCAAAGTGTTTCCATGCTAGTCCATCTGCAGGGTGTCGTAAAACACCGTTAGTTTCTAGTCTTTTCTCTTTATGCCATCTCATATCCTTTACACTATGACGAGAGCTGTATAACCTTTTCAAACGAGGAGCTATTGGGAAGTAACGTAACTTTTTATGAGCAACTTTATTCTTTTTGCCACACTTGTCATCTTTATATCTCAATTCGTGACACACAGGACAAGCAGTGAGTTCAGAATTTTCTTTCCAAAATAAAGCACAATCATACTTGCATACATCTATAGATTCATAACCCATCCCTAAATCATGTATCGTTTGCTTCGCTTTAGAAAATGACTTTGGAAATCTAACACCATCCGGAAATGCATCATTCAATAATGTTAACAACATGTCAAATGATTTGTCACTCCATCGATTCAACACCTTTATGTGTAGCAACTTTACTATAAATGTCAATGCAGAATATTTTGAGCAACCCGAATACAACTCATTATCTACTTCGGAAATCAGTTTATTCCAAAGTTGATTTACATTATCCATATTTTGCTCGAGTGTGTCATCCAGTCCTCCAATATCCACATAGCTTCTTCCAGTAATGTCTTCTAATATTGGTAAGCAATCATCATTTTCAATTCTTCGAACCTCGACATCCTCTTTAGATGACTTACTATTTTCTATGACATTTGGTGGAGGTACAACTTCATCACTATCTCCATGGTATATCCACTTGGTGTATGTTCTAGAGAACCCCTTTTTGGTCAAATGAGATTGGACAACCTCAATATTATGCCATACATAATTTAAACAACTTGCACATGGGCATCGAGTCTTGTCATTTTCATTCAAGTGGCTCTTTGCTAGTTGTATAAAATTTCTAACCCCAACAATATATTTGGTTGAAATTCTATTTCGCTCTAGTATCCAACTCCGATCCATAGCACTACTAGCAAACACAACAAAATTTATTAATGAAAGCAAACATATAAATTATCTTCTTAATTCTAGCTTGCTAGCTAATTGAAAAGTATGCAATTTTGGGGTTGGAAAGAAGAGAATTCCCAACTTGGGTATTATTATATTAAGATTGCGAGCACTTGACAAATGAAGAGATCAAGAATTTCAGTCATATTGGCATATTAAAATATAACACGATAAATTTGACATGTAGTTGGTGATCAAGATCGATCAAGCAAGATACTAGGCTTTTAAATATAGATATATAATTATGAATATGCTTTCAAGAAAAATTCAAAGACTTGTATAATTTTAACACGACAATTCATCATGCATCAGAGCCTCCCCTAGTTCAGTATTTTAACATTTGCAAACAGATTCCCTCTTTGATAAGCCAACCAATAAGATCAAGACCAGAATATATCAGTACTCTCAATTTTAACATAATTAACTACAAAATTATTTATTTATATATACATCCATTAATTTTGTGGGACAGGATCACATGATTTGAACTCATGGAGAGAAAAACTTCAAATCAAAGAAGTCATTCATCTCCGAATAAAAAAAAACCTATTCTTTGACAACATTTTATTTTTTTTATTTTCGGGCAATTTTATTTTTTTGAGAACAACACATTTTTAAAAAATGAAACATGACAATGAAATGAATCATGAACTTGTCTTTTGAAAGGAATAGCTTGTCTTGCTTTAGAATTTGGTAATTTCTATGCCAAATACCAATTAGAATAACATAATGCTGAACTAGGATGCTAAGCTTGGGTGGCCACAGCTGGGTCGAACAACCAAATTGCCACCCCTAGCCACATCCAAAGACACTGATTTCAATGGCCTTAGACCCTTAGCTCAGTTGGTTGACATATGGCTGTGGATCCACATCTAGACAACATACCCAAAAGAAAAGGAATTACTGTGTTTGTAGCAACAAAGCTGTTTGGGAAATTCAGGAACTTTCAAAATTTAATCTAAAGCATAGTTTTTTCAAATATGAGGAATAAAGGAAAAACTGCCTTGATTGCTCAATTTTGTTCCTCTATATAATAAATGCAAATTTAAAAGAATGACTAAAAACTAAAACAACTATTACTTGAAGGTAGTCCCCACTCAATACATATTTAACCTCAGTGCTTTGTTCCCGTCCCCTTTGTGATGCGAATTGACATGGAAGAAAATAATAGTTTTGATTTAAATAAAAACACGCAGTTGTTCCAGGAACAAAATCATTAAACTCCCTTTTTCAAGAAATTTGGCAATGAAATACTAGGAAAAAAAATCCAAAAAAAAGAACTTATGTTCAGATTCACTAAACAATTAGGGGTATCGGCTCAGAATATAGCTTCACCAGAAAAATTTTCAAGTGGTTAAAAAAAGATGCCAAATGCTCTCTAAAGTCTAACCGGGTAGAAATATAAATTAGTGATGAAAGTGAATTATGCAGACCAAAACAAATTGAATAAGAAGAAAATAACTTACAGAAGTAAGCTTATTACACTAGAAATATGTGTTTTTCCTAATTCTAGTGAAATGATTCACTTGGAAAACATCAGAAAAAACACTCAAACATAAACGTCAAGCATGGGAATTAAAGCCAAACACTGAAAATGAGAAACAAATAAAAGCACACCAGAAAAATTGCATATATAGTCTAACATTCATTACATATGTGCCACACACTCTCATTCCTGCATAATCTGTAAATCTTCTAAATATGATGATACCTTTTGAGTCCACAGAAGAAAGAAGAGAAAACAGAGCAATAAAACAAACTGCTCTGATCTTATCTGAAAAAATATAACATGAAATAACCATCAGAAACACAAATTCCTCAAAATCTCTCGTGAATTAATCATTGATTTGAGATTTCGAAGAAATAACAAATTCACAAACAATCAAATCAAAGATACCTTAGAAAATCGACAACCATTCCTAATCGCTTCAACTATCAAGTTGAGGAATGGCAAGTTTCTTCCCAATATCTCTTCTTCGCGTCTTCTTCACAAACTGCGCACAGACGAGTGGGTGAAGAGATGAAACCCACTCGTTTTCTTTAGAAACCAACTCTTCTTCAACGAGAGAGAATATTGAGAAGGAAAGAAGAGAAACCTACTCGTCTTCTTCGCTAACGATGCCTCAACCAGAGAGAATGAGAGGGAAAGCAGAGAAAACAGAGCAACAAAACAAACTGCTCTGATCTTATCTGAAAAAAAAACACGAAATAACCATCAGAAACACAAATTCCTCAAAATCTCTCGTAAATCAATCATTGATTTTAGATTTCACGCGCAAGGAAGAAATAACAAATTCACAAACAATCAAATCAAAAATACCTTAGCGAATCCACAACCATTCCCAATCGCTTCAACTATCAAGTTGAGAAATGGAAAGTTTCTTCCCAATATCTCTTCTTTGTGTCTTCTTCACAAACGTCGCACAGACGAGTGGGTGAAGAGATGAAACCCACTCGTTGTCACACCCCGCCCAGACGAGCCTAAACTGGCAGTACACTCTCAGATGGGGGCGCGCATTTGGAACAATAATAATGGTAGCAACAGAGTGCGCAGTGGAAATACAGTACACAGTACAATACAAATCTGATTTCATTTAATTCAGAATACTTTTGTACATAAAATGGTCAAGGGAACATACTCCCAAAATCCCCAATGAATCATACAAAGGGTACAAAATGTTGGCCCCATAACCTGCACCCAGTCCACCCTAATTTCCTGTGAAAGATTGGATAATAATGGAGTGAGCTTAACGCGCTCAGTGGGTAAATAGTGCATGAGTATAACAATTAATAAAGCATACTTCAATATCAAATATCTTAAATACACATGTGAGCATCATAATCAATCAATATGTATGTATGCATGACACCGTCTCGTAATGGTTTGATGAACGTACATTGCCTGAATTCACGTACAGGAACGATGCTCTGGATTCACGTACTGATGTCCCTCCCATGTACGTCCCTCTCCAGAGAAATGTAATGAATAGCGAGCAATGCTCCTAACTATTCTATGAGTCATAAACCATATATGTCCCTAGGTGGTGATATGTATGATGCCAATGTATAAACTGGTTTAGTCTACTGGTCTGGTCTTTTTCTTGCCATTTAGACTGACTTTGGCAACGTCTGGTGATCCTTATTAGGGTCGGTATCACGACATGCAAGATTAGGACATTCAGTATTACTGTATAAGCTGATAGCTTTCAATAAGACCAACTTGATCAGTTCCCAGTTGAGAGGTGAGACACAAGGTCTGCTTAAATACCAATCGCCTAGAGCAGCCCGCTGCCTCCTGTTCACTATTTAAAGTTACTAAGGACAAGATCGAGTCTAGTTGAGTCAGATTGACCAAAAGTCCGGCATTATAATAGTGTGATACATGAATTCCAAATATACAGGCATAAGTGCAGCAGTATAATTAGTATATGACATAATGCAGTGTAAATGAACAGCAGACATAATAATAATTGAATGTAACTTTAATAAAAGTTATGAAACACGCAAACCTATGTTTCGTTCCCCACCTTTAGAAAAAACTTCTTCTTTCAGATCTGACGCTTTCCTCCGGACAGAACTTTGTTGCACAGCTTTCAGATCTGGCGCTTTCCTTCGTACAGAACTTTGTTGCACCGCACCGAGAGTCTCAGACAGAGAGTCTCAAAACTAAAAACTGAGAATGCATGGAAAGGAGAAGAAAATCAAAAGAGAAGGCGATTTGGTGTGAGGAATGAGAAATGAGGAGGGTTCCTTATATAGAGATTTTTTGTGCCTGAACGTTCTGTTGCACCTGAACGTTCTGGCATGCATTGCGCCTGAAGGTTCAGGCATGCGCCTGAACGTTCTGTCATGCGCCTGAAGGTTCAGGCATGCGCCTGAACGTTCTGTCATGCGCCTGAACGTTCTGGCATACGCCTGAATGTTCTGGCGTTGCCCAAATAGTAATTTTTTTTTTTTGTGAAATACGGGGTATTACACTCTACCCCCCTTAAAGGGATTTCGCCCTCGAAATCAAGTCAAGTAGTGATGAGGGTTATCTGCTTGAGAAGTAGCCACAGGTTGCTAAGGAGGCCACTGTATGTGTGCACACTATATCCATTGATATTATTTTCAGACATCTGCGTAGTTATTGAAGTGAAACAATGTATCAAGATAGGTGTAAACAATGTTTCATCCTGTGATTGATAAGTGAAAATAATACAATGTATCACATCATCAGTTGGTACTAGAAAACAATTCAGGGTATTTCTGTTTAATTGTTGCTTCTAGTTCCCATGTTGCTTCCTCTATGCCGTGGTGATCCTAGAGTACTTTCACAAGTGGTATGCTACGTCGCCGTAGTTCTTGAGTTTTTCTATCTAAAATCTGTATCGCTAGCTCTTGATACTTATTTCCTTCCTCAACCCGAACCTCGACTAAAGGGATGATATGCGAAGGATCAGGACGATACTTGCGAAGCATACATACGTGAAAAACGTCATGAACCTTAGGCATGGATGCAAACTCAGCTAGATGCAAATACTTTGCCCATCCGTCATTAAAGTCCAAAATGCAGCATCGTAACATGTCTTCTAAGATTTGGATAAGCCGCTCTGACTGCCCATCAGTCTGAGGGTGGAAGGCTGTGCTCATAGTGATCTTAGAACCCATTCTACTCTGTAAGCTTTTCCAAAAGTTTGATGTGAATCGAGGGTCTCGATCAGAGACGATCGTGAGTGGTATGCCATGAAGGCGTATGATCTCTCTTTCATATAGTTCTGCAAGTTTGGCGGGATTATCCGTGAACTTTATTGGCAAGAAGTGTGCAGACTTTGTAAGTCTGTCAATGATAACCCATATAACATCTTGCCCTTTATTGTTGCGAGGTAAGGACGTGACAAAATCCATTGCGATGTTCTCCCATTTCCATTCTCCAATAGGTAACGGCTGGAGAAGTCCAGAGGTAAGTCTTCGTTCTGCCTTAACTTTTTGGCAAATGAGACATCGAGCGACGAAATCTGTAACGGTCGTCTTCATTCCAGAAAACCAGAATTGTCGCCTGACATCCTTGTACATCTTATCACCCCCAGGATGCATAGCGTACCTCGAACAGTGCATCTCAGTAAGCACTTCTTTATGAACCTCAGGATCGTTCGGTAGGCAGAGACGTTTTTTTATAGAAAACGATTTCGTCTCCAGAGACCGACCAATGAGGAAGGTCCTGGCCGCTGAGTAGAAGGTCTCGTTTCTCCATTAACATAGGGTCATTGGCTTGAGCGGCCTAAATCCTTCGAACGAGCTCAGAGTTGACTGATAATTGAGAGAGTCGTGGTCTTGGCCCTTCTACGTTCAGCTGTAGGTTAAAGTTCTCCAACTCTGTAGCCAACTTCCCCATTTCGTAGTTAAGAGTGCAAGCAACATAAGATTTTCTACTCAGGGCATCGGCCACAACATTAGCCTTTCCGGGATGGTACTGGTGTTGAAAGTCATAATCTTTCAAGAATTCCAACCATCGTCTTTGGCGGAGGTTTAGGTCTCTCTGAGTGTATATGTACTTAAGACTCTTGTGATCGGAGAAGACCTCAAACCGTTCACCGTATAGGTAATGACGCCATAACTTCAGTGCAAATACGACAGCTGCAAGTTCCAAGTCATGCATTGGGTAATTACCCTCATGAATCTTCAGTTGTCTGGATGCATATGCAACCACTTGGCCTTCTTGCATTAGCACGACACCTAAGCCTTGGAGAGAGGCGTCGGTGTATAATGAAAATCCAATTGCATTTCTTGGAGTGATAAGTACAGGTGCTGTCGTGAGGCATTTCTTCATGTCCTGAAATGATGCTTCACAGGCGGGATTCCAGATAAATCGCACGTCTTTTCGAGTGAGCTTGGTCATAGGTTCAACAATCTTTGAGAAGTCCTTGATGAAGCATCTGTAATAGCCAGCCAAACCAAGAAAACTCCTAATCTGTGTAACAGTGGTAGGCTGCTTCCAGTTTAAAACTGCTTCAACCTTAGAAGGATCTATCTCAATGTCATTGCCTGAAACCACATGGCCGAGGAATTGAACTCTTTTTGCCCAAAATTCGCACTTACTCAACTTTGCATACAGTTGGAGGCTTCTCAAGGTCTGGAGGACTATCTTCAAATGTATTTTATGGTCTTCCCCGGTTGAGGAATATATCAAGATGTCGTCCACAAAAACCACCACAAATCGGTCTAAGTATAACCTGAATATGCGATTCATCAAATCCATGAATGCAGCAGGTGCTTTTGTTAGACCGAATGGTATAACTAAGAACTCGTAATGACCGTACCGAGTTTTGAACGCCGTCTTGGTGTTGTCCGACTCTTGGATCCGAAGTTGGTGATAGTCGGACCGTAAATCAATCTTAGAGAAGTATTTGGCATCTCTAAGTTGGTCGAACAAGTCATCGATCCTGGGCAACGAATATCTGTTGTTGATGGTGACGTTATTCAACTTGCGATAATCGATGCAAAGTCGTAACGAACCATCCTTTTTGCGAACAAACAGAACTGGAGCGCCCCAGGGTGATGAACTCTTTCGGATGAAGCCATTACTCTCTAATTCCTTAAGTTGTTTGTCTAATTCGACCAGTTCGACATTTAACATTCTGTATGGTGGAATTGAGATAAGCCCTGTCCCAGGTATGAGGTTGATCTAAAAATGGAATTCCCTAACTGGAGGTAGACCCGGAAGGTCATTAAGAAAAACTGTTGGGAATTCAGATATGACTGGAACATCATGTACTTCGAGAGGGTATAGTGCTGGTGAGTTGGTTTCATTACCAAGGGATAGAGCTCGAAGTTGTGCCTTGAGAAGGGCAGCTGTTGAGTTGTGTATCCATTGCCTCGTTCCCTAAAGCTTGACCAACTCTCCTGTAGGCAAGGTTAACTGAACTTGCTTCTTCATACATTCGATCTTTGCATTCAGTGGTGTTAATCAGTCCATGCCAAGGATGATGTCGAAGTCTTCAAAATCCATCACAAAAAGATCGGCATATATTATATGTTCTGACATTCGAAGCTCACATCGAGAACACTGCAAATTCACGTCAGTACCAGATCCTAAATGTCTTACCAATGCCGACGATATAAAAGAATGCGTAGCACCTGAATCAAATAAAACATGCACCATTGTATTGAACAAAGGAAAGGTACCTTCGACTACATTATTGTCGGGTAGGGGATGTTGAGCGATGGCAAATGCTCGGCCCTGATTCTGGTGACCCTGGTTCTGTCGGGGGTGGGCATTAGTAGCAGGTGGTGCTTGTTGGAGCGGAACAACGGGAATAGGTTGCTGAAGGTGCGGACAGGCATATCTTACATGGCCCTTCTGGCCGCAGTTGAAACAAGTCGGCCTGTACTGCTGATTGTTTTGTTGGCCATTCTGATTATTCTGCTAGCCTAGCTGATTGTGGTGTCGACCACCACCTCTGCCATTGTCGTTTCTATGGCCACCTCTTCCATAACGACCTCCACGACCATGATTTCTGAAACCCTGATGGTGAGGGTTAGAAGGTTCAGCCGCAGGTGTTGTGGCCTCATTCTGCGAAACCGGGGCTGGAGGGCTGGGTTTGGATTGTAGTAGGGCTTCTTCTTGTTGCCCTGTTGCAAGCCTTGTGAGGAAAACGTTGCAGGCCGTTTGCCCTTATTCATTCGCTGTTCTCGCAAGATAGTCTCCTGTTCAAAGCTCATGGCCCTGTCAAAAACCTTCGTGTAAATCTTGAGATCCAAGATCGATAAGGCGTGTCGAATTTCATGGCGAAGACCATTATAAAATTTCTCAATCTTATCTCGCTCCGTTGAGATGGTGGAGAGAGAGTAGGCTGATAATTCTTTAAATTTTCCAGCATATTCTCTGACGGTCATGGTGCCCTGATATAACTTAGCAAATTCCTGGCGCTTCTGCTTTGTTAGCGCACTGGGAAAACACTCATCAATAAACATTGACTCAAACTGTTGCCAAGTCATATCTGCGATGTTGACCCTTGGGTCTTCTTTCACTGTGATCCACCATGTGTTTGCTGCACCAACAAGTTAGTAGGTTGCTAGTGGAATTTTGCGAGTCTCATCGACTCCCATTGCATCAAGAGCCTTCTTTGACTCATCCAGCCACTTTTGCACCTCATCAGCCTCAATGGTGCCGCGAAAGTAAGAGGTTGTAGCCGTTTGTATTTAGTAATCTGATCGGTTTGAGCTTCTAATCCAAACTTTACAGGTGCTTAAACCATGGTAACCTGACTGGTTGCGGTCTCAAGAAGGCCGTGTGAACAGTGACTTTTATTGCTTTAATAAACCCGGCGAAGAAGGTTTCCATGCTCGAAGGCATGGCAAAGGGTGCTGGTGGGGGTGGTATCGCCTGACCAGATGTAGTGGCAGTGTTGGGTGTGGTCTGTGCTGTTGTCTGAGGCGGCGGTTCCTGAATCTCAGGAGGTGCCTCCACTGTGGGACGAACAGTACGTGGCCTTCCTCTTTTCCTGGTTTGCATTTTCTCACTGGCAAGGAAAAAATAAAACCAAAATTAAGAAACTGTAGCCAAGTATAATGTTATAGTATGCTCAGCAACAATTTCGAGAGTACTGCAATATTAAAATCACCTATTTTCTAAGTATAGTGTAAGGTTTTTGTTGAGGAATCAAAGAATCTTATATATCTCGTATGTTTGGCCATGGTGTAAAAACAAGGTTAGAATGTGTATATAATAAGTAGAAAACTTTGCAAGTATTTAAAATGATTTGGTTCTGGTTTTTGTGAACATATATATATTGCATTAAAAATCCATACGAGTCATAAGAATGCTAAGAATTGCCTCGGTAAATGTCTTGATCTAACGTTCTATCGTAATCTTATGTATTCATACGCTTACTCTTAGTCTTTTCGATTATTATCCAAGTTCATGTGTCCCATACCACAATAAGGGTGTCAACCAAGTTAAGTTGTATGAACACGGTCTCTAAAAACATTGGCTGAATAAAAGTTCACTAATAGTATCATCCAAATTTACTCGTCCCATACCGTGTAAACTTAGTGATAATATTAGTAATACAACTTTCTCCAAATGTTTCTTTTCACACAAGGTCATGGGTTTTCTTACTTCCACATTTTATTTAGTATCCTCCAATTTTGTGTTGTCCCATACCACTCCAAAGTTAGTGATACAAAAGAAAGAATGGTTGTAAGTCGGCCCACCAAAGATAGTCTTTAAACAAAACAACTTCATTCATATATATCAAAGAAAAGTTTACAATGCCAGTAATTAATTGTGACTTTCTTGCCTACTATCGCTCCTTCGAGATCTACTGCTACGTACAGAACGACTACTAACAGAAGGTTGAGAGTTTGCACGCTCTGCGTCGGAGTTTTGCAAGCGGGTTAATATATTATTGTGGCTCTCTCTCAGTTCAGCAATAGTGGATGCCATTTCATCTAACCGTTCAAGTAGGTTAGTCGGTTGTCCCATTGGTGGTTGATGGGTCGTTTGTCCCGTAGGTGAAGGGTAGGCCATAGACATTGGGGGAAAGTATTGGTTCATAGGTGGAAGGTAGTTGTTTTGATTGTGCGGGGATCCCCTAACTGAAACCCCTTGGATATTTGGATTTGTTTGTGGTGAAAAAGTTTGAAATAATGGGCTTATTAGGATGTTTTGTCCTCCAAGATTTGGTGGCGCCCAATATTGTTGTGGTTGGTTCACAACAACTTGTGGAACTGGCTGATACTGTACCGTAGGAGTTGGAAGTCTTTGGTACAAAGTGGTGCCTTGAGTGGGCACGTTCCAAGTTGGTGGATTTGCTGACGTACCTTGTCTATCATGACTTTGTGTAGGTTGATTTAGTGTGGCATATAACTCTTCGTCAGTGAGTGGTCGATTGGTTGGATCACTATTCGGGGCTGGGTCTGATGTAGGATTTGGATTTGAATCATTATTTGGGCCTTTTCTGACGGGCAGTTTGCGTCGACATTTGCGAAGGCAACGCCCATGCTTGTCTCTCATTCTTTCGGCATTTCTTATTGTCGTGCCGAATACCTCTTCTTCAGTTACCCCTCTACTTGTGCCATATGTCTTGAAGATAGAGGATGTTGTAACTGGTTCAGTGATGAGCTTTGACGTTCCATCGAAAGTGGCGACGTTTGCCTCGGATAGTATCCTCATAATCAAGACTCCGTAGCCGAGGAATTCTTATCTCAAAGGGTGTTGTATCACCCTCAACATTTGTTGGATAATAATGTGAGGTAGGGAGACCGTAATTTTTTTCTCTATGCAGTATAACATAAGAAGTTGAGCCCTTGACATAGTGCCTCTAGTCCCCCTTTCTGGCAAGATGTTGCCATATACAATCTTTCTGAGGCCGGAAAGAGATGGTTTAAGACGATTGTTTGGGAGGTTGGTGTACGTTGATTGAGTGTATGGCTCTTTGGCGAGGGAATTGAACAATTGTTCATTAGATTCTGCGATCTCTGCAACTGTCTGGGGTTCATGTGGATCAATAATTCTCTCCTCAATCGGAATCTCCAAAAGTCGAGCAATAATCTCGATGTTGATAGGAATTTTCGTTCCCATGACTGTTGTCTCCAAAATAGGCCTGATCTCATCTCCGTGAAGTCCCACGCAATTCATGGCTTCATAGAAGGATCTCACCAAGTTGTAAGAGACTTGACCCTCGACTTTGGTTATATTTAACCAATCCAGTGTTGCGAGTTTGTCTTGAAGGATTGGGCGGAGGCAGAGATCTCTATTGTCGATGCTCCTCATAGTCATAACCTCTCTTTTGGACAATTCCATTAGTCTAGTGGGAATTGGTTTCCTGCTAGTGGAAGTGGCTCCTTCCCTTGAGGCCATTTTTTTGCTGAAAGGAAAATAAATTTGTGAAAGACACAAAATATATTCCTAACATTTTTAAGATTTATGCCTTGTCCGCTAGACATTATTTTCTAGTTTTCTTTTGATGTTTATGGCATCATAAAAATTTCTTCATTAGTAATCTGATGTATATATGTCGTATTCACATATAAATGTATAGACATATTTAATCATAACTATATATATAGTTTCCATAAATCAACTATTTGAAATTAAACTATATAAAAATCATATATAGTTGTCTTATATACATATCTCATATACACTAAGGTATATAGATATATATATTCAATCATAACTACACATATAGTTTCTAATAAATCATGACTATATGTATATTTAAATCAAACTATATAGAAATCATATAGTTTTCTAGATATATATTTAATATAAAGCTCAACTATATATAATTGACATATGTATATATAGTTCTAGAGATATATATATCTAATAAAATGTTTCATTCAAAATTTTAATTATCAACATGGTATATATATATATCTCCTATATGCATAGATATATAGATATATATATTTAATCATAACAATATATATAGTTTTTCATTAATCATAACTCTATATATATTTCTAAACTATATAAACTATATAGTTCTCTTAGATATATATTTAATACAAATCTTAACTATATATAATTCATATATATATATATAGTTCTAAAGATATATATATCTAATGAAAATTTTCATCCCCTAATTTGGTGGACTTGGGCGGGCCGTGGACCATACGCTCTGATACCATTAAATGTCACACTCCGCCCGGACGTGCCTAAACCAATGATACACTCTCGGACGGGGTGCGCATTTGGAACAATAATAATGGTAGCAACAGAGTGCGCAGCGGAAATACAGTACACAGTACAATACAAATCAAATTTCATTTACTTCAGAATACTTTTGTACATAAAATGGTCAAGGGAACATACTCCCAAAATCCCCAATGAATCATA
This sequence comes from Paratinospora sagittata, assembly GCA_035771175.1. Classification (NCBI taxonomy): domain Eukaryota; kingdom Viridiplantae; phylum Streptophyta; class Magnoliopsida; order Ranunculales; family Menispermaceae; genus Paratinospora; species Paratinospora sagittata. The sequence continues at coordinate 40,176,236 of CM069590.1, read as the reverse complement.
CAAAGGGTACAAAATGTGGACCCCATAACCTGCACCCAGTCCACCCTAATTTCCTGTGAAAGATTGGATAATAATGGAGTGAGCTTAACGAGCTCAGTGGGTAAATAGCGCATGAGTATAACAATTAATAAAGCATACTCCAATATCAAATATCTTAAATACACATGTGAGCATCATAATCAATCAATATGTATGTATGCATGACACCGTCTCGTAATGGTTTGATGAACGTACATCGCCTGAATTCACGTACAGGAACGATGCTCTGGATTCACGTACTGATGTCCCTCCCCGGGCGTAGCCGGGTTCTCATGTACATCCCTCTCCAGAGAAATGTAATGAATAGCGAGCAATGCTCCTAACTATTCTATGAGTCATAAACCATATACGTCCCTAGGTGGTGATATGTATGATGCCAATGTATGAACTAGTTTAGTCTACTGGTCTTGTATTTTTCTTGACATTTAGACTGACTTTGGCAACGTCTGGTGATCCTTATCAGGGTTGGTATCACGACGTGCAAGATTAGGACATTCAGTATTACTATATAAGTTGATAGTTTTCAATAAGACCAACTAGATCAGTCCCCAGTTGAGAGGTGAGACACAAGGTCTGCTTAAATACCAATCGCCTAGAGCAGCCCGCTGCCTCCCGTTCACTATTTAAAGTTACTGAGGACAAGACCGAGTCTAGTTGAGTTAGATTGACCACAAATCCGGCATTATAACAGTGTGATACATGAATTCCAAATATACAGGCATAAGTGCAGCAGTATAATTAGTATATGACATAATGCAGTGTAAATGAACAGTAGACATAATAATAATTGAATGTAAACTTTAATAAAAGTTATGAAACACGCAAACCTATGTTTCTTTCCCCACCTTTAGAAAAAAACTTCTTCTTTCAGATCTGACGCTTTCCTCCGGACAGAACTTCGTTGCACCACTTTCAGATCTGGCGCTTTCCTCCGCACAGAACTTTGTTGCACCGCACCGAGAGTCTCGGACAGAGAGTCTCAAAAACTAAAAACTTAGAATGCGTGAAAAGGAGAAGAAAATCACAAAAGAAGGTGATTTTGTGTGAGGAATGAGAAATGAGGAGGGTTCCTTAGAAAGAGATTTTTTGCGCCTGAACGTTCGGGCATGCGCCAGAACGTTATGTCATGCGCCTGAACGTTCTGTCATGCGCCTGAACGTTCTGTCATGCACCTGAACGTTCTTGCATGCACCTGAACTTTCTGGTGTTGCCCAAATAGTATGTTTTTTTTTGTTTTTTTTTTTGTGAAATACAGGGTATTACACTAATCTTTTTTAGAAACCCACTCGTCTTCAACGAGAGAGAATATTGAGAAGGAAAGAAGACAAAACCTACTCGTCTTCTTCACAAGAGAAAACCTGCTCGTGCTCGCCTTCTTTGCAAGAGTTTTCGCTAACGGTGCCTCAGCCAGAGAGAATGAGAGGGAAATAAGCGAAAGAGATGGAACAGGGAAAGAAACGGAGCGCAGAAATGTTTGGCGGGTTACTTAGCATTAGTTGCGACTTCGTTCGTTACAAGCCTCCATTTATTTGTAAGTAATACAAAATATTGATTTTTATTTATTTATTTTTATTTTATAATTTTTTCTTTTTATTCAATTACTTTTACTTACGACATAGCCGCTACTAAAACTTTTCACATTCGTAAGTGATAAAAAGTTAAGCGCGCCATATGCACATAAAAAGGGCGGGGTGAAATTTAATATCTTTACTTACGATAAATATAGTTTTACTTATGACATCAAACGCGTAAGTAAATATTATCTTTTAACAACTACTTTTGTTTACGATTTTGACAAATCGTGACTAAAAAATGGTTTTACTTACGAAAACTAAAGTCGTTACTAAAGGTCTCGTGACCAAAAGTCTTTTTTCTTGTAGTGTGAAAGAGTATTCTTCTATCTTAACTTGTAACCTTATTTGGAATATAAATGATATTATTAAACTTATTTTTACCTGTGTAAAGATTTCGGGGTTAAGGTAGATGGATATAATTCACGTCTCGATTTTCTTTTTGCTATTTTCTTTATAAGAGCAAATATTTATTCTTATTTCCTTAAATTTAAGTTTTGAAAATCGGAGTGTGATAGATTGGTATCAGAGCGTAGGCTTCAGATCATGGAAAGTGTTGCAACAAATTTTGAGAAGCTTAGTATCAGAGAGTAGGTATCAAATCTTTATGAGATTAGGGTCCAACTTGAGCTAGATAAATATGCCAATTAAAAACCTTATAACATAATGTCAAGAATGAAAGTACAATGGGTCTAACAAATTAAAAGCTTTTAGGACATCGGGTAGAGACGAGAACTTGTATGGAAACAGTTTGGTTAGAATCTAAGATCAGGATGAATCTTTTATTCTTGGTTCCAAAGCGGTATGGGAGGTGGAGGAATTTAAGGGTATTTGAGGAGTCCTGAACTTGGAGACTAGCAGGCCATGTTTGGTGAATGACTAACAACTCTGGACGAGCTTGTATCGCTACGTTCAACTGGTATGGGACAGCTTGGACATAGTGGGTACCTGGGAAGCCTTAGTTGGTAGGACATTTGTGCATTGTTTGTGTGTATTGAAGTTTCTTTGTGGAAGCTTATATCACCGGGATAGAGTGGTATGAGACACTTGAATACGGAGGGTATAAGTGAAAGTTTGGGAATTTCTTTATACCATTGTTGTGTGGTGTGTTGTTTGTTTGTTTGCTTGTCTTGTTTACATGTAGCAAAACCAAATCCTGTACCCTGTGACAATCATGGATTGCCAAAATTTTATAAAACCTAAAAACTGAACCAATTGGATCATTTTATTTTCGAGAACTTAGAATTCTGAATCTAGAGTCACCCTAAACGAAAATAATTATCTCATGTAGTACTAAAGATGAGTTGAAATTTTATAGATGGCTGCACCTTGAAGAAGAAACACAAGGTCTGTGAGTGATCTCATAAGGGACACTGAACCAGTTGTGCAGACACAACCGACACTTGAACCTCAGCCGACGGAGCAAGAACATGCAAATCTGACAGTCAATGTTGACTTTACTGGAGCAGAGAATGTCCGACCTACAACAGTTCCAACCCCTGGTATCGTTTTGGGACCAGAGATGATGGCAAAATTTGTGAGACAAGTAGTGGAACAGGTGACCAGACAGATGCCTCAACCTCAATTGAATCCAATAATTGTAGTGCAGAATGAGCCAGGAGCTCGAAGCACCAGGAGGCTTGAGAAAAGGAATGGGCAGATCAATTAAGAGACTTCCAACGTATGCATCCTTCTAAATTTGAAGGAAAACCATATTCAAGGGAAGCTGACAAGTGGTTCCAGGAGGCTAAGGAACACTTGGAAGTTCTTGGAGTGACTGGTCCAAGAATGGTGGCGATTGCAGCTCAGCAATTCAAAGGTGAGGCCAAAAATTGGTGGCGAATGGTTAAAGAAAGTCCTATAGTGGACGTGAACACTATGACCTGGACAACTTTTGAGGAGATATTTTATGATAAATTCTTCCGCAAGGCGAACAGAAAAGAATTACAATCTGAATTTGTGAGGCTGACACAGAAGAACATGACAGTGGCGGAGTATGAGGCTAAGTTTATTGAACCTTCTTGATTTGCTCATGAACTGGTAGTCAATGAACAGATGAAAGCTAGTAGATTCGCAGAGGGTCTCAGGATGGAAATTAGAAAGGTGGTTGTTCCTATGAATCTGGAGACTTATAAAGAGGTAGTTGAACGAGCTTTATTGGTAGAGAGAGAATTGAACCTGCAAGAGGCAATATGGAACAGAAGCAAAAGGCCTCAAGGACAAAATTTTGATTACCAGGGTAATCACAACAAGAGGTGAAATCTGAATAACTTTGGTGGCAATGGTAATAATTGGAACAGGAACAAGTCCAACAATGGGAACCAATGGAATAGGGTGCAGAATCACAACAATGGATCAGGACGGTCTAGTCATGATGGTGAACAACAGATGCAGCAGAACATTATTCGTGCACCCCAACAGAATAAATATCAAGTAGTAGCCACGAGACTTTGCTTCAAATGCAATCGACCAGGTCATTTGGCACGAAACTGCACTATACAAGGAGTTCGACAAAATCAAGCCAATTGTCCAAGCTATAATCATAATCAAATCCAAAATCAAAATCAAGGCAGAGTCTTTGCAATGACAAAAGGAAATCCTGAGCTAGAGGTTGGTGCAAACGAAGTAGTGGAAGGTACTTTCATTTTATTTCATGTTACAGTTAAAGTCTTGTTTGATTATAGAGCATCAAGGTTTTTATTTTTAAAAACTTAGCTAGGAAACTACAACTTTCCATTGTACCTTTATCTGTTGTTTTGAAGATTTCAACACCAGTAGGAGTAAACGTTCCAACAACTGAAAAATGTAGTTGTGACCTTAGAATTAATGATAAGCTGATTTCAGCTGAATTGATACTCCTACCCATTAATGATTATGATGTGATCTTGGGAATGGATTGGTTATCTGAGTACCAAGCCCAGATCGATTGCCTTCGAAAGAAGATTACTTTGAGGTTACCTTCGGGAGAGTTGTTGAAAACCTATGGGGATAGAAACAAAATACCGAGGAATATCATGTCCGCACTTCTCGAATCTGTGAATCAAAAAGAGGAATTCAAAACCCTAACAGAAGCTGAGCCTCTAAAGACCTTGAGGAAATTAGAAGAGAACTTGGTGGTTAGAGACTTCCCTGAAGTTTTTTCCGAAGAATTACCAGGATTACCTGGTACCCTGGAACAAACCCCATAGCCATGTCACCCTACAGAATGGCCCCTGGCGAATTAATAGAACTAAGAACTCAGCTTGATTATCTTAGTGCAAAAAAATGTATCTAGCCGAGCGAATCACCCTGGGGAGCACCAGTATTGTTTGTCAAACATAAAGATGGGTCGATGAGACTGTGTATTGACTACAGAAAATTAAATCAAGTCACAGTCAAGAACAAGTACCCCCTACCCATAATAGTTGATTTGTTCGATCAACTGAAGGGAGCAACTTTTTTTTTTAAGATCGACCTAAGGTTCGGTTATCACCAACTTAGAATCAAAGAGTCAGACATACCGAAGACGGCATTCAGGACTAGGTATGGACACTTTGAATTCAGAGTCATGCCATTTGGACTCACTAATGCACCAGCAGCATTTGTGGACCTAATGAATAGGGCGCTTAGGCCTCATCTAGACAAATTTGTAGTTGTATTTGTTGATGATATTTTGGTTTATTCGAAGACCAATGAGGAACATCAGGAACACCTTACAGTAGTTTTGGAGACATTAAGGTGAAATCAATTGTATGCCAAATTTGAAAAATGTGAATTTTGGATGAAGTCAGTCAAATTTTTGGGCCATGTAGTGTCAGCAGAAGGGATATCCGTAGATCCAACAAAAGTTGAAGCAGTAATGAACTCGGAAAAGCCAAAATCAGTGACAAAAATTAGAAGCTTTTTGGGACTAGCTGGTTACTATAGAAGATTTATTCTAAATTTTTCGAGACTAGCTGAGCCTATGACAAAGCTAACAAGGAAGGGTGCCAAATTTAGTTGGGATGAAAAAGGTGAGAATTCCTTTCAAGAGTTGAAGAGACGATTAACCACAGCCCCAATATTGATCACTCCTGCAAGCGGAGTCTGTTATGTTATTTACACTGATGCTTCTAAGAATGGTTTTGGTGTTGTTCTGATGCAGGAGGGTAAAGTGGTTGCTTATGCTTCTAGGCAACTGAAGACTCATGAACAGAATTACCCGACTCATGATTTAGAATTGGTTGCTATTGTATTTACCTTGAAGATATGGAGACACTATCTTTATGGAGAGAAATTTGATCTATACTCTGATTATAAGAGTTTGAAGTACATCTATAAGCAAAAGGAGTTAAACTTGAGGCAAAGGATATGGATGGAATTTCTGAATAATTATGATTTTCAGCTGCATTATCACTAAGGGAAAGCCAATGTAGTTGCAGATGCTTTAAGTCGAAAATCTTATAAGAACGGTGCAGAAAAATCCCAGATGTACCAGTTGATTGAAGATTATGATTTGGGCATACAGAAAGGTGAAAACCAGATTTTTTTTATATAATATGAGTTGCAAGCCAGACCTACTACATCAAATTAAGGAAGGTCAAGTTCAGGATAGAAAAATGATAAAATGGGTGGCAGGTGCAAGAGCCAATAATGGAAATGCAAATTTCAATATCGATGTTATTGAGGTTCAGAGATCGAATTTGTGTACCCAGAATTGAGGAAATTAAAAAGATCTTATTTGATGAGGCACATCAGACTAAATACACTTTACATCCTGGTGGAGATAAGATGTACCAAAATTTGAAGAAAAACTACTGGTGGAAAGGTATGAAGAGAGATGTAGCCAAATATGTGTCTAAATGCCTTACATGTCAGCAAGTTAAGGCCGAGCATGAAAGACCGTCTGGATTGTTACAACCTTTAAAAACCCCTGAATGGAAATGAGATAACATAGCAATGGATTTCGTGGGAGCTCTTCCTATAAATCAGAAAGGTGAGGATAAGGTTTGGGTAATTGTGGATCGACTTACTAAAGTGACACACTTCTTACCTATTAAATCCACAGATCCGGTTAGTAAAGTGGGTGAGCTATATGTTAAAGAGATTGTGAAGCTACACGGAGTACCCAAATCGATAGTGTCAGATAGAGATTCCTTATTCACATCTCAGTTCTGGCAGAGCTTGCAGCGGGAATTGGGAAACAAATTAACCATGAGCACCGCCTATCATCCTCAGACAGATGGTCAATCTGAAAGGGTTATTCAGATCTTAGAAGACATGTTGAGAGCTTGTGTATTAGATTTCAAGGGAAACTGGAGTAAATACTTGCACCTAACAGAGTTTGCTTATAACAATAGTTACCAGGCAAGTATACAAATGGCTCCATATGAAGCCCTATATGGATGACCATGTAGGTAACCACTGTGTTGGGCCGATTGGGAATATAAGGTACTTACAGGACTTGATATGATAATTGAGATGAACGAAAAAGTGAAGTTGATCCAAAAAAGGTTAGTTACTGCATAGAGTAGGCAGAAGAGCTACGCAGATAAGAGGCGTCGACCTTTAGAGTTCCAAAAAGGTGATAAGGTATTTCTGAGAATAACCCCTAAAAAAGGCATCATGAGGTTTGGTAAGAAAGGGAAATTATCGCCTCAGTTCATCGGTCCGTTCCAGATCAGTGATCGAATTGGCGAGAATGCTTACAAACTAGACTTGCCAACTAGTTTATCCGTCATCCACAACGTGTTCCATGTGTCGATGTTACGAACAAATGAACCAGACCCTTCCCACACCATTGATTGGAAAGAAGTAAAGGTACAAGCTGATGCCACCTATGAAGAAGGACCTTTAAAGATCCTAGATTGGAAAGTTCATAGTTTGAGGAACAAAGACATTCCATTAGTTAAGGTGTTGTGGAAGCATCATGGAGTTGAAGAAGCCACTTGGGAACTCGAAAGTGAAATGAAGGCCAAATATGCCGACTTATTTCAAAGAACGCTCTAGGTAATTAATAATACTCCATTCTATGTGCGTACTATCAATTCTTTCTTTAAACTCACCAATGGATTGGTAAATTTAATAGACTGCTAATAGAATATTTTCAACATTTTAGGTTTCGAGATACAAGTGGTCAATCGTGGAGAAAGTTAAACATCATAAAGTAAGTAAGCTTAAACTGAATTTCGGGGACGAAATTTCTTTTAAGGCGGGTAGGATGTAATACTCCAAAACGATCTATTAATGGCCAATGATTTGTCACATGTGTGAAAATTTATATTTTTCTCTCTTTTCCTTTCCAACAATATTCTCTAATATCTTTTATTGGAAATAACCAAAAATTACTCCTTAATCTACTCTAAATTTCCCTTCATGCAAGATGAATATTGGAAACCAAATCACTACCCGAAACTCTAATCCTATTACATTAATGGGAGGAACTTTTCCCAGCCATCACACTCAACGCCATCTTCTTCATTCTACTCTCAACCCTAGAGCGTGAGCACACAGAGTGACGTCTGTCAGTACAGCGTCCAAACACCACCCACGGTGAACTCCTCCTGTCACAATAAGTCTGTTTACAATTGATTACTCTATTTTGGCGTTGGAAATGGCAGCCATGAATGAAACCCTTAACTTATATAATGTCTAATTCTCTACAGCGGCCTCCCACACTCTCCATCCTATTCTCAACCTATAGAACTAGGGAACAAGTGACGCTATATAGGATCGCCTCCGCCGAAACCACCTCGAGGTAATGTTCCTCTTCTTAGCTTTCTCTTCTTTTCTTCTTCTTGCTCATCAAATCAATGCCCTGTTTTGGATCTTCTAGCAGCAGCAATGGCACTGTTGCTATCACCATCATGCCTCTTTCTTCCCTTCCCTTTCATTTCCTTTCCTTCTTCTTCACTGTCAGCTCCTTTCTCATTTTCTTTGTATTCTAGATGCCGGAAAGAGTAGCTGCAGGCAGCAGAACGACGTTGTTGCTACCACCGTTTCATGGGGAGAAAATGGCCCCACGTGCTACCTTGATATTAAGCCAATGCCATGTGTTAGATCTTAGAAAAGAAAAAGTTAAATCATGTGAAATTATAACACATCACACTATTCTACATTACATATTATATACGCAATACTACGTCATCTAATGCAAATCAGATCGTATATTAGTTACATTAAATTATAATTATATTACATTGCGTTATTTTGTTGTACAATATTACATTGTACCCACATAAATACATCCATATAGATATATAATATTATATTATAACATATTATAATCTTATGCTATATTATTACTTTAATGTTGTATGTAAGGTAATGGGTTAACTTTATGCTACATAATTACCGTAGTCTTATACACGTATATACTCATAATTATTTTTATAAATATTTATACTAACATAGAGGTAATATGTATGTATAGGTTAAAGATGTACGTTACACACAAAGGAATTCGGACAACGACAAACTGCGTGTGTAATAGGTGGGGAAGATTCTATGCCTTTACAATATTTTATTTTGATATGTAGATAGGAACATTAAATTAATTAGATTTATAGTATTATTAGATTGTTCATGCATGCTTGTCTTACATGATTGTACATATTATGATTGTTGGCCATGATGATATGTGTATGTGTATGATTTGTTGTCCCAAGTTGATGTTGGATGTGCGTAATTCATGTGTACTTTTTAAAGTTTGATGATGAGATATATGATGAGAGTATTAGCATAATTGTTATAATAAAGTTCATGCGTGAATGCTATTATTATTTGACATTGTGGTATGATACCATGTGTTGTGGAGTTTGAACATATCATGTGAATAAAAGTTATATATCATATTTATGTTGTATGTGTGATACTGTGACATTATTAAAGAACACGATTAAGATAAGAATAACACATAAGGAGAAGTTATTCTAAGGAATATCGCCAATGACCGTTTTGGGGCAGTTATTCTGATGAATATCGCCAATGATTATTATGGGGCAGTTATTCATTATGAATATCGCCAACTAATTTTTAATTTTGGATAGTGCCACCCGGGGTTTGATTTCCTAATGGTATGTGATTTGGAACGTGATGAAATTCTCAACTCAAACAATCAAATGTTTCAACGATTAATGTGTGAAACTTGTTTGTAATGTTCTTGTGTATGTATCATAATAAAATATTGTGAATGGTTTAGATGACCCATTGGGCTTTCAAACTCACCCCTATTTTTCACATGCAGGTACATGAAAGAATAGAGTCGCAAGTTCGTGACGTGTCTCACAGTAGTAGGGGTGGGTTAGTGGCTCGAGTAGCGTTATGGTAGTAGGACTGAGTAATTATTTAATAATTAATTATATCAATTATATGGGTTGTATTAGAAATCAATGCTTTTGGAACATTATAGTGGTCGTTGAAGATTTCATGGGTTATTTTATATGTTTATGCCTTGGACTTGAACTTGTTAATTCTACTTGATGAATATATTTAAAATGTTGTGTCCATAATGGATGGACAAGGGCAAGTACCCTCATGGCTCAATATTCAATTTGTGTAATGGGAATCTATAGTCCGTGGCATAGAAATTGAAAAAGTATTCTTTTATCTTAACTTGTAACCTTATTTGGAATATAAATGATATTATTAAATTTATATTTTACCTGTGTAAAGATTTTGGGGTTAAAGTAGATGGATACAATTCACGCCTCGATTTTCTTTTTGCTGTTTTCTTTATAAGAGCAAATATTTATTCTTATTACCTTAAATTTAAGTTTTGAAAATCGGAGTGTGACAATTATTCACTTGTATGGGGGTACTATTCACCTAGACGATACTATTCATGTATATAGAAACTATTCACGTGTACGAATACTATTCACTTGTATGGGATATTATTTACTTGTATGGGCACTATTCACATTTATGGACTATTCACATATATGAACACTATTCACGTGTACGAGCACTATTCATGTATATGGATACTATTCACATTACTCTGCTAAATTAATAATTGACCGAATTAGCCAGACAGTCTTGTCCTAAGTACCTTTGAATAGTGAATGAGAGGCAACTTGCTGCTCGAGGGGAGTGGTATTTAAGCGAGACCATTATGACTCCACCACTCAGCCTGGGGACTAGCCCGGTTGATTCTATTGAGAGCTACTCACTTTGTGAGGGTAACACTGGATGTCCTAATGACTCATGTAGTGTGGCCGATCCTTATAAGTGTCACCAAATGCTGCCAAATCATTCTCGGTGTAAATCCATAATCGAACCTTCACATACATAATTGTGCATTAGAATTATACATGGAAGTTAGAAGATAACGTAACCACATAGGGACATAAGTTGTTCGCGACTTGTGGAATAATTATTGGCGCATAAATCTCCACCTGATTAAGTCAACCCTAGGCAGTACATATCTGAGGTAAACTTCATTGTGTTAGTCAAAAGGAGATATACGGACCGGGTTGTCTGTTATCATTAAAGTCATTCGACTATATGAAAAATTTCCCTGGAGGTGGACGTACAATGTGAACTCAGAACGAATCTCCCTGGAGATGGACATATGTACTAAACCCAAGATAATACATAGCCAAGAACCCTTACGAGACAACACATTATGGATGTTTACTGGTTTATGATATTGTACATTGTTGATGGCGTTATGCTGTGTTTATCACATACAATGAAAAGTGCATGATAACTTCATGAAAAAACATAATACACGCAAACCTATACCTTCGTTCCCACCTGAATCGCCAAATTCCAAAGTTGATTGGGACTCTTGAATTGTCTTGTTCTCAACCTTAGATATTCTAAGCTCTTGACCTTCACCTAGTTGCTTGTGTGTTAGGAGTAAGAAGAGAATGGGCGTAGATAAACGTTGAAAGAAAGTGGAAATTGACACTAAAGGGAAGAGCATTCTAGAAAATTCTTTTCTGATGAAGAAGATCAGTAAAAACTGCAACCACAAAGCATACTAGGATTTTCAAGAGAGAAATTGCTACTTTGATGCCTAAAACCTCACATTTGAGGGGGTATTTATACTAGAATTCATCCAATCCACACCACACAATTGAAAATTCATTAAAAAATCATGGCCTTACACTTGTAATCTACTTTCCCACCAATAATTCACACATAGTATTAGATTAGAATATTTTGTCTTTTGGGCTTAGACTTCGGCTTGATCTTGAGATTGGGCTTGAATTGATGTTGGGCTTGGCTTTTGGACTTAATCATGAACATGGGCTCAAAGAAAGTTTATATTATATTAATCTTCTCGTCTTGTGACATATATCATATTGTTAGCATAGAAATTTATTTATTTATTGGTTATGTTGTATCTTGTCACATAGATGGTTAGAATTTTTTTTTTGTCTAATCTCGGGTTATTACATTAGTAATGGACAGAAGATGTTTGACATGATGTTGAGTTCTCAATGTTGTGCATTCAACAAGGCCGATCTAGGATATAATGTAGGGTCTAAACAAAAAACTTATGATCACGTGTTGACCAAAAAACCTATTTGCCATCATTGCAATAGACAAGGCCATACTATTGTGAGATGCCCTATTAGATCATCTAAGAGAAAGGGTAAGTTAGAATGGATTGAAAAATCAGTTTTAAATGAAGCTAACCTACAAGGACCCAAAGCTGTTTGGGTACCAAAATCAAGGGATTTTTATGTGGTGTAGGATGGCTCAAAGTATGATTCATGGTATCTTGATAGCGGGTGCTCAAGGCACATGACTGGTGATAACAACAACAAAAGGAAGATTATCGGCATCGACAAAGTGGGTAACGATCACTTTACTATCTCTGATTTTTTTTGTTGATGGCCTAAAACATTACCTCTTGAGCATAAGCTAATTCTTTGACAAGGGGTATGCCATTTTGTTTGAAGCAAGTAGATGCATAATTAAGCATGATGATGGTAGCATTGCATTTATTGCTTATAGAAATAAAAACATTTATGTTATTGATTTTCATGATATTGGTGATCAGAATGTCTCATGTATGAGTGCTATTCAAAACAATGATGCATGGTTATGGCATAGGCGACTAGCTCACATTGGCATGGATTATATTTCTACGCTAGCAAAGCATGATCTTGCTCAAGGCATTCCCAAATGAGTGTACTTGAAGGATAGAGTATGTGAACCCTGTCAACTAGGCAAACACACAAAATCATCCTTCAAGAGAAAAAACTTGAACTCTATTTCTAGAGCTATAAAACTTATCCATATGGATTTGTTTGGTCCTACCCATACCCATAGTTTAGTTGAAAAACCATATTGTTTTGTTACTGTGGATGATTACACTAGATTTACTTGGGTATATTTTCTTGGTCATAAACATGAGGTGTTTGATGTGTTTGTAAATTTTTGTTCTCATGTTGAAAATGAAAAGGGTTATAAGATCACTATCATTCGAAGTGATCGGGGTGGAGAGTTTCTTAACAAAAATCTAACCCTTCAAGAGATGTGCAGAACCATGTTATGCGAGTATAATGTGGCCAAATACTTTTGGGCTGAAGCCATAAACACTGCATGTCATGTGATGAATAGAACCATGATTAGGAATAAATTAAACATAACACCTTATGAACTTTGGAAGGGTAGAAAACCTAGCATAAGTCACTTCAGGGTGTTTGGATGCAAATGTTTCATTTTAAATGACAAAGATAATTTAGACAAATTTGATTTGAAATATGACGTAGGCTTCCTAGGATACTCCTCTCATAGTAAGCCTATAGGGTCTTCAATAAATTTTTGAAAACAATAAAGGAATCTGTTCATATCAAGTTTGATGAAGCCGATCCCATAATTCCATTAGAAAAGGGCTTAGAGAAAATCAACATTGATGATTATGAAGATGACATGATTTCTAAGAAGACCAAGGATCAACCACTTTGGAAGGAAATCCATGAACAACCTATCATAGAACCTCCCAAGAACTCTAGATTACTCATGGATCATCCAACAGAACAAATCATAGGAGATCCAACTCGAAGAGTAACTACTACAGCATCCCAAAACCAGGATCAAGGGCATGTAGCCTTTGTTTCCCAAATAGAGCCAACTAAGGTTAAAGAAGCCTTAGGTGATGAATATTGGGTTTTGGCTATGCAAGAGGAATTGGGGCACTTTGTTAGAAACAAAGTTTGGGAACTTTTTCCTAGGCCTACCCACCAAACAACTATAGAAATTAATGGGTATTTAGGAATAAGAAAAATGAAAAAGGAGAAATTCTTAGGAACAAGACAAGATTGGTTGCTCAAGGGTATAACCAAGAAGTAGGAATAGACTATGAGGAGTCATTTGCACTTGTAGCAAGACTAGAGGCATTTGCACCAGTAGCCTATGCTTGATACAAGAATTTTCCATTTTACCCAATGGACGTTAAAAGTACATTTTTAAATGACTTTATAAATGAAGAGGTATATATGAAACAACCTCTTGGTTTTGAGGACTCTACAAAACAAAATCATGTTTATCGCCTTCATAAAGCCTTGTATGGACTAAAATAGGCTCCTAGAGCATGGTACGATAGGCTTAGTACCTTTCTATTAGATCATGAATTTAAGAAAGGAAAGTTAGACTCCACTTTGTTCATCAATCTGAAAGATAAGGATATGCTTTTAGTGCAAATCTACATTGATGATATTATCTTTCGTGCCTCAAATAGATCACTTCGTTAAGACTCTTCGATTATGACAAGTAAGTTTGAGATGAGCATGATGGGAGAACTAAACTACTTCTTTGGCTTACAAATTAAGATATTAAAAAATGGAAGATTCCTAAGTCAATCAAAGTATGCAAGGGACATGATAAAAAAGTTCAAGTTTGAAATCTTGAAAACTATTGATACCCCTTACAACTCATCTATCAAGATGGACAAAGATGTGAAAGGAAAATTAGTTGATGTAAAATTGTATCTGGGAATGATCAATAGCTTTTTGTATTTGACAGCAAGTCAATCGGATATCATGTTCAGTGTATGTTTGTGCGCTAGATTCCATGTCACACCCTACCCGGACAGGCCTAAATCCACGGGACACCCACGGACGGGGCGCGAATGCATTATAACAACAACGGAGTGCGCAGAAACACGATTAAGTACAAGTCTGATTTTATTTATTTCAGAATATATTTGTACATGAACTAGTTAAGGGGACATCCTCCCAAAATCCCCAATGAATAACACAAAGGGTACAAAATGTGGGCCCAAAAACCTGCACCCAGTCCACCCTAATCTCCTGTGAAAAATTTGACAACAACGGGGTGAGCTACATGCTCAGTGGGTAAAATAGTTCGTGAATATAACAATTAATAAAGCTAACTTCATAATCAAATATCTTAAATACACAACAGAGCATCATAATCAATACAACATGTATATATGCATGACACAGTCTCGTATTGGTTTCATGATTGTACGTCACCTGAGTTCACGTACAGATGTCCCTCCCCAGGAGTAGCCAGGTACGCATTGTACGTCCCTCCTCAGGAACGACGCTCTGGATTTACATACATATGTCCCCCCCAAGGAGTAGTCGGGTTCTCATTATACGTCCCTCTTCAGAGAAATATAATGAATAGTGAGCATTGTTTCTAACTATTCTATGAATCATAAACCACATACGTCCCTAGGTGGTGCTTATGTATGATGCCAATGCATGAACAGGTCCCGTTTTTACTTAACATTAGACAGAATTTGGCAACGTCTGGTGATCCTTATCAGGGTCGGTATCACTACGTGCAAGGTTAGGACATTCAGTATTACTTGTACAAGCTGATAGCTTTCAAATAAGACCAACCAGATCAGTCTCCAGTTTGAGAGGTAAGACATGAGGTCTACTTAAATACCAATCGTCTAAAGCAACACGCTACCTCCCGTTCACTATTTAAAGTTACTGAGGACAAGACTGAGTCTGGTTGAGCCAGATTGACCACTAATCTGACATAGCAACAATGTAATACATGAACTCCAAATATAAAGGCATAAGTATGTCAAGTATAAACATTATACGCAATAATGCAGTGTAAATGAATAGTAGACATAATGATAAATGAATGTAAACTTTAATAAAATTTATAAGACACACAAACATATGTTTTGTTCCCTACCTTCAGATAAAAACTCCTTCGAGAACTGACGCCTTTCCCTGAGTAGAACCGGGTACCGGGTTGCACAGCGAAAAGAGTCTCGAAAAAAAAAGTCTCAAAAAGAGAAAAAAAAAATCAAGATGAGTAAGAGAGAGAAGAAAAATCACAAGGAGAAGTGATTTTGGTGTGAGAAATGAGGAGGAGTGGGGGTGGGGGGGTTTCCTTAAATAGGAAAAAAAGGTGCTCGAAGGTTCGGGCACCTTGCCCAAAGTTCAAATTTTTTTATTTTTTTGTGTGCAAACCTAGGGTGTTACACTCTACCCCCCTTAAAAGGATTTCGCCCTCGAAATCAGTCCAAGTAGTCATGATTTCTATCAGCGTGAGATTCACCGTCGTCGTCATCGTTTGCTAGCTCAGGGTAGTGCCTGTAACATCCCTGAATAGCACTGAGGCCAGTGGAATCCTCAATATCATGAAACCATGGGAAACAAATGGAGTTGGATTCGTCCTCAGAAGGTTCCGACCTTTGCCTAATTGATGGTGGTGTAGGGCTCTGCTGGTTGCATAGTTTAAGGGGAGGTAGGATGAGTGGTGGGATGCTTTTTCGTGTTGTTGATCGAATCTAGCCGCCTGGCAATTGTGGTAGAAGATCCTACCAAGATGAGGGCACGGTATTGTGTCGGGCAAAAACTGTTATGAAATAGTCATGCACGCTCTAGCGATAAGGATCGCTGTCTGTGGGGCGATGGAGTTGGTGATGTAAAGTAGTTGTGACTTGACTCAGAACCTGAAGGAGTTGCCACAGGTTGCCAAAGAGGTCATTGTGTGTGTGCATCACTACATCCATTGGTATTATTTTCAGACATCTGCATAGTTATTTAAGTGAAACGATGTATTAAGATATTTGTAAACAAAGTTCCACCATTTTATTGATAAGTAAAATAATACAATGTATCACATCATCAATTATACTAGAAAACAATTCAAGGTATTTTTGTTTAATTGTTGTTTCTAGTTCCCATGTTGCTTCATTAACTCCGTAGTGATCCCAAAGCACTTTCACAAGTGGTATGCTACCGCGCCTTAGTTCTTGAGTTTTTCTACCCAGAATCTGTATCGCTCTCTCTTGATACTTGTTTCCTTCTTCAACCCGAACCTCAACTAGAGGGATGATATGCGAAGGATCAGGACGATACTTTCGAAGCATGGATACGTGAAAAATGTCATGAACCTTAGACATGGACGATGGAAGGGATAGACGATAGGCTAGTTTGCCAATACGTTTAATGATCTAAAATGGAATGATATACCGTGGGGAGAGCTTTCCTTTGATCCCAAAGCATTTGACACCTCTTGTAGGCTGAACTTTTAGAAAAACCAAGTCCCCCTTATCAAATTTTAGAGGCATTCTTCGCTTGTCAGCATAGCTCTTCTGTCGATATTGTGCAACACGAAGTCTCTCATTTACTAGTGTGATCTTCTCAGAAGTTTCTTGAACTAGTTCAGGCCCCAACTGCGGTCGATCTGCCATATCTAACCAACATACCGGAGATCTGCTAGGGGACCATAGAGAGCCTCATACGGTGCCATGTCGATGTTAGTTTTGTAGCTGGTGTTGTATGCAAACTCAGCCAAATGTAAGTGTTTTGCCTATCCGTCATGAAAGTCCAAAATGCAGCACCGTAACATATCCTCCAAGATCTGGATCAGACGCTCTGACTGCCCATCAGTCTGCGGGTGAAAGGTTGTGCTCATGGTGATCCTCGAGCCCATTCTACTCTGGAAGCTTTGCCAAAACTTTGATGTGAATCGAGGGTCTCGATCAGAGACGATCGTAAGTGGTATGCCATGGAGGCACACAATCTCTCTTTCATACAGTTAGATGGGCTTGGCGGGGTTATCCGTCAACTTTATCGGTAAAAGGTGTGCAGACTTTACAAGTCTGTCAATGATAACCCATATATCATCTTGCCCTTTATTATTTCGAGGCAAGGCCGTAACAAAACCCACTGCAATGTTCTCCCACTTCCATTCTCCAATGGGTAAAGGTTGGAGAAGTCCAGAGGAAAGTCTACGTTCTGCCTTAACTTGCTAGCAAACGAGACATCGAGCAACGAAGTCTGCAATCGCCTTCTTCATTCCAGAAAACCAGAATTGTCACTTGACGTCCTTGTACATCTTGCCACCCCCAGGATGCATAGCGAACCTCGAACAATGCATCTCAGTGAGCACTTCTTTCTGAAACTCAAGATCGTTCAGTAGACAGAGACCGACCAGTGAGGAAGGTCCTGTCTGCTGAGTAGAAGTTCTCGTTTCTCCATTAACATAGGGTTGTTGACTTGAGCTGCTGAAATCTTTCGAACCAGCTCAGAGTTGGCTCATAATTGAGAGAGTCGTGATCTTGCTCCCTCCTCGATCAATTGTAGGATAAAATTTTTCATCTATGTAGCCAACTTCCCCATCTCAAAGTTAAGAGTGCAAGCAACGTAAGATTCCTTACTCAGGGCATCAACCACAACATTGGCCTTACCGGGATGGTACTGGAGTTGAAAGTCATAATCTTTCAAGAACTCCAACCATCGTCTTTGGCGGAGGTTTAGGTCTCTCTGAGTGTAGATGTACTTAAGACTCTTGTGATCCGAGAAGATCTCAAACCGTTCATCGTATAGGTAATGATGCCATAACTTCAGTGCAAATACAACAGCTGCAAGTTCCAAGTCATGTGTTGGGTAATTACCCTCATGAATCTTCAGTTTCCTCGAGGCATATGCCGCAACTTGGCCTTCTTGCATTAATTAATACGGCACCTAAGCCTCGGAGAGAGGCGTCGGTGTATAGTGAAAATCCAAGTGAATTTCTTGGAGTGATAAGTACAGGTGTCTTCGTGAGGCGTTTCTTCAATTCCTGAAATGATGCATCACAGGCGGGATTTCAGATGAATCGCACTTCTTTTCGAGTGAGCTTTGTCACAGGTTCAACAATATTTGAGAAGTTCTTGATTAAGCGTCTGTAATAGCCAGCCAAACCAAGAAAACTCCTAATCTGAGTAACAGTTGTAGGCTGCTTCCAATTTAAAACCGCTTCAACCTTAGAAGGAACCACCTCAATGCCATTGCTTGAAACCACATGGCCTAGGAATTGAACTCGCTTCGCCCAAAATTCGCACTTACTCAACTTTGCATACAACTGGTGGCTTCTCATGGTATGGAGAACAATCCTAAGATGTATCTTATCGTCTTCCTCGGTTGAGGAATATATCAAGATATCATCTACAAAGACCACCACAAATCGGTCTAAATATAGCCTAAAAATGCAGTTCATCAAATCCATCAACCCAACAGGTGCATTTGTTAGACCGAACGGCATAACCAAGAACTCGTAGTGACCGTACCGAGTTCTGAATGCTCGACTCTCTGATCTGGAGTTGATGATAACCGGATCGTAAATCAATCTTAGAGAAGTACTTTGCATTTCTAAGTTGGTCGAACAAGTCATCGATCCTGGGTAACAGGTGTCTATTCTTAATGGTGACGTTATTCAACTTGTGATAGTCGATGCAAAGTCGTAACGAACCATATTTTTTTCGAACAAACAGAACTGGAGCGCCCCAGGGTGATGAAATTTTCCAGATGAGGCCATTACTCTCCAATTCCTTTAGTTGTTTGTCCAATTCGACCAGTTTGTCATTGGACATTCTGTCCCAGGTATGAGGTTGATCTCAAAATCGAATTCCTTAACCGAAGGTAGACCAGGAAAGTTATTTAAAAAAACTGTTTGGAATTCAGATATTACCTGGACATCGTGTACTTCGAGTGGGTACAATGCTGGTGATTCATTGTCATTACCAAGGGATAGAGCTTGAAGCTGTGCCTTGAGAACTGCAACAGTCGAGTTGTGTATCCACTTCCTCGTTCCCTGAATCTTGACAAATTCCCCCGTTGGCAAGGTTAACTAAACTTGCTTCTTCATACAATCGATCTTCGCATTCAGTGGTGCAAGCCAGTCCATGCCGAGGATGATGTTAAAGTTTTCAATGTCCATCACAAAGAGATCTGCATATATAATTTGTTCTGACATTCGAAGCTCAAATCGAGAACACTGCAAATTCACGTTAGTACCAGATCCTAATGGTGATGTGACATGGATTGTGATGTCTGTGGGTTCAGAATGCAACCCTAAATGCCTTACCAATGCAGATGATATAAAGGAATTCATAGCACCGAATCGAACAATACATGCACCATTGTATTGAACAAGAGAAATGTACCTTCGACTACATTGTTGTCTGGGAGGGGTTATTGAGCGATGGCAAACACTCTGCCCTGGTTCTGTTGCCCCTAGTTTTGCTGGTTCTGCCTGGGTCGGGCGTTAGCAGCAGGTGGGGCTTGTTGGACTGGAACAGCGGGAACATGTTGCTGAAGGTGGGGGCAGGCATTTTTTACATGGCCCTGCTGGCCGCAATTGAAACACGTCAGCCTCTACTGTTGATGGTTCTGTTGGCCATGCTGATTGTGGTGCTGACCACCACTCCTGCCATTGCCATTTCGCCGGCCACCCCTGCCATTACGGCCTCCTCGGCCATGATTGCAAAAACCCTGATGGCAAGGGTTAGACGGTTCAGCCGCAGGTGTCGTGGCCTCATTCTTCTGAACAAGGGCCGGGAGGGCTGGGTTTTGATTATAGTAGGGGTTCTTCTTGTTGCCCTGCTGTGAGCCCTGTTGGGAAAATGTTGCAGGCCATTTTTCCCTATTTGTTCTCTGCTCATCCTCAATCTTTTCCTGCTCAAAGCTCATGGCCTTGTTAACGAACTCCCTGTAAATCTTGAGATCCAAGATCGACAAGGCTTGTCGAATGTCAGGACGAAGGCCATTGTAAAATTTTTTGGTCTTATCTTGCTCTATTGAGATGGTGGAGAAATAATAGACCAACAATTCTTTAAACCTGACAGCATACTCCTTAACTGTCATGCCGCCTTGGAATAGCTTGGCGAACTCCTGGCGCTTCTGCCTCTTCACAGTGCTGGGGAAGTACTCATTAATAAACAATGACTCGAAGTGCTGCCAAGACATATCTGTGGTGTTGACCCTTGGGTCCTCCTTCACAGTTATCCACCATGTATTTTCTCCACCAATTAGTTGGTAGGACGCAAGTGGAATCTTTCGAGCCTCATCGACTCCCATAGCAACGAGAGCCTTCCTCGACTCATCCAACCATTTCTACACCTCCTCCGCATCAATGGTGCAAGCAAAAGTAAGGGGTTGTAGCCTCTTATACTTCGTAATCTGGTCGGTTTGAGTCTCCGACCCAGATCTAACAGGTGCTTGAATAGTGACAACTTGATTGGCCGCAGTCTCATGAACGACCGTCTGAACAGTTACTTTCATTGCCTCGATAAATTCAACGAAAAAGACTTTCATACTCGAAGGCATGGCAAAGACACGCTAGGGTGGCACTGTCTGCCCATACGCAGTGGGAGTGTCGGGTGTGGCCTGCGCTGTCATCGAAGGCGGTGGTTCCTAGTTCTGAATATTAGGAGGTGCCTCCTCTGCTGGACGGACAGTGGGTGGCCTTCCTCTCTGCTGGACAGACAGTGCAAGGAGAAAATAAAACCATGATTTAGGAACTGTAGCCAAGTATAATGTTATGATATTCTCAGCCACAAGTTTGAGAGTAATACAATATAAAAACCACCTATTTTTCTAAGTATAGTGTAAGGTTTTTGTTAAAGAATCAAAGAATCTTATGTGCCTCGTATGTTTGGCCATGGTGTAAAACAAGGTTATAATGTTTATATAATCAGTATAAAACTTTGCAAGTATTTCAAATGTTTTGGTTCTGGTTTTTGTGAACATACATATATATTTTATTGAAAATCAATACGAGTCATAAAAATTCTAAGATTTTCCTCGGTAAATATCCTAATCTAACGTTTTATCGCAATCTTATATATTAAAACTCTTTCGCTTTGTCTTTTTGACTATTACCCAAATTCGTGTGTCCTATACCACATGAATTTGGTAATAAGGGTGTCAACCAAGTTAAGTTGTATGAACAAGGTCTCTATAAAACATTGGCTGAAAAGGAGTTCACTAATAGTATCGTCCAAGTTTACTCGTCCCATACCGTGTAAACTTAGTGATAATGTTAGTAATACAACTTTCCCCAAATGTTTTTTTCCACACAAGGTCGTGGGTTTTTTTACTTCCACATTTTATTTAGTATCCTTCAATTTTGTTGTGTCCCATACCACTCCAAAGTTAGTGATACAAAAGAAAGAATGGTTGTAAGTCGGCCTACTAACAATAGTCTTAAACAAAACACTCTCATTCATATATAAAAAATTTTACAATGCCAGTAATCATTCTTGATTTTCCTGCTTACTACCGCTTCTCCTAGACCTCCTGCTAGGTACAGAAAGACCACTAGAAGAAAGTTGAGAAGTTGCTCGCTATTCTTCGACGTTTCGCATACGTGTTAACAAAGCATTTTGAGTCTCCTCCATCCGAGCAATACTAGATACAATCACATTTAACTGCTTGAATGGGTTAGTCGATTGCCCTATCGAAGGTTAATAGGTCGACTATCCCATAGGTGGAGGGTAGGTCATAGGTATTTGTGGAAAGTATTGGCCGTATGGTTGACTCATAAGTGGAGGGTAGTTGTTTTGATTGTAGGGATTCCCTAACTGGAACCCCTTGGACATTTGGATATGCTTGAGTCAAAAAGTCTTGAAACAATGGACTCATTGGGATATCCTATCTTTCAAAATTTGGTGCCGCACAATTCTGTTGTTGTTAGTTCACAGGAACTTGTGAAACTGGCCGATATGGTACCTCAGGAGTTGGAAACCTTTGGTATGTAGTATTGACTTGAGTTAGTATGTTCCCGGAAGGTGGATTTGCTGGAACTCTCTGTCCATCCTGATTTGGTTGAGGTTGATTTAGGTTGCCAAAAAGATCATCCTCAAAGAACAAATGATCGGGTTGATCATTATTAGGGACTGGGTTTGTGATAGGGTTATGGTTTGGCTCACTATTTGGTGCCTCCCTAACAGGAATCTTGCCCCAACTTTGACAACGTCCATTTTTTTCTCTAAGTCTTTCGCCATTTCCTCTTAAAGTAGAGTTGAATACTTCCTCGTTAGTCACCCCTCCACTAGTGACTGCATCAGTGATCTACTTCGAAGACTCGTCAAAAG
Source organism: Paratinospora sagittata (assembly GCA_035771175.1). Lineage (NCBI taxonomy): Eukaryota > Viridiplantae > Streptophyta > Magnoliopsida > Ranunculales > Menispermaceae > Paratinospora > Paratinospora sagittata. The sequence goes on along the minus strand of CM069590.1, from coordinate 40,153,349 downwards.
TGTTGACGTTTACCTCGTATAACATCCTCATGATCAAGACTCCGTAGCCGAGGAGCTCCTTTTTTGAAGGGTTTTGAATCACCCGCAACATTTGCTGGATAATTATGTGAGGTAAGGAGACCTTAATTCCCTTCTCTATGCAATATAGCACAAGAAGTTGGGCCCTTGACATAGCACCTCTAGTTACCTTTTCCGGCAAGATGTTGCTGAAAACTATCTTTCCAAGGACAGCAAGAGGTGATTTAAGGAGATTGTTTGGAAGGTGGGCATACGTCAATTGCGTGTATGACTTTTTGGCGATGGAATTGAACAACTGTTCCTTGCACTCAGCAATCTCTGCAACTGTCTGGGGTTCGTGTGGATCAATGATTCTATCTCCAATCAGGATCTCCATAAGTTGCGAAATAATTTCGACGTTGATAGAAATCTTTGTTCCCCTAACCGTTGTCTCCAAGACAGGGTTGCTCCCATCTTCTTGAAGTCCTACGCAATTCATGGCTTCGTAGAAAGACTTCACCAAGTTGAAGGAGACGCAACCCTCAACTTTTGTTATGTTCAACCACCCCAGCGTTGTGAGTTTTTTGTGAAGGATCGAATGGAGGCGGATATCTCTATTGTCGATACTCCTCATAGTCTTAACCTCCTTGTTGAACAGTTCAGTAAGTCTGGTTGGAATTGGTTCCCGACTACTGGAAGTCGTTACTTCACTTGAGGCCATTATCTTGCCAAAAGGAAAATAAACTTGTGAAATACACAAAATATATTCCTAATCTTTTTAAGATTTATGTCTTGTCTGTTGGACAATATTTTCTATTTTTCTTTTAATTTTTATGCCATCATTTAATCCAAATTTTTCATTAGCAACATGATATATATATATATATATGTATATATATATATATATATATATATATATATATATATATATATATATATATATAGATATATAGATCTATATATTTAATCATAGCAATATATATATATTTGAATCTAAACTATATAAAAACTATATAGTTTTCTAGATATATATTTAATATAAATCTCAACTATATATAATTCATATATATATATAGTTCTAAAGATATATATATATCTAATAAAAATTTTCTTCCTCTAATTTGGCTGACTTGGTCGGGCCGTGGACCTTACGCTCTGATACCATTAAATGTCACACCCCGCACGGACGTGCCTAAACCGGCGGGACACTCACGGATGGAGTGCGAATGCATTATAACAATAATCGAGTGCATGGAAACACAATTAAGTACAAGTCTGATTTTATTAATTTTAGAATATATTTGTACATAAAATAGTTAAGGGAACATCCTCCCAAAATTCTCAATGAATAATACAAAGGGTACAAAATGTGGGCCCAAAATCCTGCACCCAGTCTACCCTAATCTCCTGTGAAAAATTGGATAACAACGGGGTGAACTACACGCTCTGTGGGTAAAATAGTTCATGAATATAACAATTAATAAAGCAAACTTCATAATCAAATATCATAAATACACATCAGAGCATCATAATCAATACAACATGTATGTATGCATGACACCGTCTCATATTGGTTTCATGATTGTATGTCGCCTAAGTTCACATACAGATGTCCCTCCCTAGGAGTAGCCGGGTTCTCATTGTATGTCCCTCCTCAGGAACAACGCTCTGGATTCACAAACAAATGTCCCTCCCTAGGAGTAGTCGGGTTCTCATTGTACATCCCTCCTTAGAAACAACGCTCTGGATTCACAAACAGATGTCCCCCCCTAGGAGTAGTCGGGTTCTCATTATACGTCCCTCTCTAGAGAAATATAATGAATAGTGAGCATTGTTTCTAACTATTCTATGAATCATAAACCACATACGTCCCTAGGTGGTACTTATGTATGATGCCTATGCATGAACAAGTCCAATCTTTACTTGACATTAGGCAGGATTTGGCAACATCTGGTGATCCTTATTAGGGTCGGTATCACTACGTGCAAGGTTAGGATATTCAGTATTACTTGTACAAGCTGATAGCTTTCAAATAAGACCAACCAGACCAGTCTCCAGTTTGAGAGGTGAGACACGAGGTCTACTTAAATACCAATCGTCTAGAGCAACACGCTGCCTCCTGTTCACTACTTAAAGTTACTGAGGACAAGACTGAGCCTGGTTGAGCCAAATTGACCACTAATCCGGCATAACAACAGTGTAATACATAAATTCCAAATATACAGGCACAAGTATGACAAGTATAAACATTATACGCAATAATGCAGTACAAATGAATAGTAGACAATTATGATAAATGAATGTAAACTTTAATAAAAGTTATAAGACACGCAAACCTATGTTTTGTTCCCCATCTTCAGATAAAAAATTCTTTGAGAACTAGCGCCTTCCCCTGAGCAGAACCGCGTTACACTGCGAAAAGTGTCTCGAAAAGAGAGTCTAAAAAAGAGAAGAAAAAAACTCAAGATGAGTGAGAGAGAGAGAAGAAAAATCAAAAGGAGAAGTGATTTTAGTGTGAGAAATGAGGAGGGGGGTTCCTTAAATAGGAAAAAAAGGTGTCCAAAGTTTTTTTTTTTTTTTTTTTTTGTGCAAACCTAGGGTGTTACATTCCAATCCGATCCGAAGGAATCCCACCTCAAGTGCATTAAATGAATATTTAGATATGTTAGTGGGACTCTAGATATGGGAATTTGGTACAGTAAAGGTACCTCATTCGAGCTTCGTAGCTTTATTGATTCGGATTATGCCAGAAGTCTCATTGATCAAAAAAGTACATCTGGTTTCTACCACTTCTTTGAAAATTCGTTGATTTCTTGGTTTAGCAAGAAACAACATTATGTGGCTTTATCTACCGCTGAAGCGGAGTACATGGCAGCTGGTAGTTGTTGTGCTCAGGTTCTATATATGAAACAACAACTATCCGATTACCAAATTTATATCGAATGTGCGAATATCTTTTATAATAACACTAGTGTGATAAATATTTCCAAAAATCTTGTGTTACACTCAAGAACCAAACATATCGAGATCCGAAATCATTTCCTTTGTGATCACATGCAGAAAGAAGACGTCAAGCTAATTCACATTGGTACAAAAGATCAGTTGGTCGATATATTCACAAAACAATTGCCTAAGGATCAGTTTGCATTAATTCGACTTGAACTAGACATGTTTAGTGAATTGGATCTATGATTACGAGTATGCTATTATGTGATACATTGATTGCATATATCATAGGATATTCATAATATGATCTCGCATGTTATGATTTTACAATTATTTATGTAGATCATGTATATGTTTGGGAATGATGTTCAACCTCTCTTCCACATTGGTGGAACGCTCTCCACTAAGGCCAAGTGCTCCTCCCATTGGGGAAGGTGCACTGAAATGCAATCCTTGGGGAGGAACGCGTTCTAGCTGGCAAAATGTGTATAAGAATACACATGACGCCCCATTTGCCTCATTTCATCTCCAACCCGTTTTCTTGAGCTCCTCTTGCTCCATACTTGTGCTCCTTGGATCTTTAGCGTCTGAAGTTCGTTTTCTTTGCGAAAATAGGCGTTGGAAACTTCACGAAGGCATCTCTCACTTTCATTTTGATATTCTTATCACTTTGGATCATCTTCTAGCTACAAATCACATGCAAAGTATCTTTCTTTATCACTTGCATCTCAAGTGTTTGATAAAATGCCGAGAAGAAATCCTTGCCGCACTACTCGACGTTTTAAGCCTCCCCGAGGTAATAGTCCTTCATCTCAAACTTCCGGACCGAAAGATCTCATGAAAGAGCATCATGATCGGCCATCTCGTCCTTGGCGTGGTTCTCCACCGCCACCGCTGCCGCCTATGCTTGAGTTGATAACTCCGAAAGTGCTCAAATGCCCAATCTCTCCGGGTGTGTATGTAAACTTTGCATTCTTCGATCGCGCATATGTACCTCTCTGTCCATTGTTTGATGATCTTGGATGGATGACCTTTCTTAGGTTCATTGCTCCATGGTACACACCATTGGTACAGGCCTTTTATTCTAGTCTTACTCAAGATGCCCGAGGTAGGCTCCATAATACATATATCCATCATTCGTGAGTCATAGGCCATCAAATTCTTATCAGTCGAGCAAGGTTCGAGAGATTCTTTGATTTTCCCGGTGGTGACCCATATGTTTTGGATCGCCATGGTCACATTACTTTTCCCGGCTTCGATGCGTTAGAGGCTTTGAATAACTTTTCAAAGCACAAGGTTTTTCAATCATATCTGAAGAAGTGTTCGAGCACCATCTTGTCATTCATGCCACATTTGATCCACAATATTATTTCAAGAGTTATTCTACCAAGGAAGAGCAGCAGAAGTAACGTCACCAAGATTGTTTTGTTTCTTATCTAGGCGATCACTTTCGGTACTCGGGTTAACCTCTCCCTCATCATTGTGCATCACATTGCCACTACGCTTGGACACTCACGTGCCTTACCATACGCGATGCACCTCACTCCTTTCTTTGAGGATGTGGGGATTGATCTCTCCACCATTCGACCAATTAACTATGTTTAGCCTAGAGTGGTCGCCGATGAGGGCACCCTTCATAACATGGGCTTTTACTACGTTCATCACTTGTAGAGATGGCTTACTCCCAAGCAAGTGCTAGAGGGAAAGAACTATAGGTATTTCGAGTCTCCTCATCTGAGTGACTCATCATTGGATGAGATGGAGGATGTGGTTCTCGAAGAATCCTTCTATGGTGATGAGATTGATTCTAGCAGTTCTTCAGATGATATTGATTCTGCTGACGACCCTCCTAGAGATGAAGCAAGTCCCAATCAGCCAGGTCCAATTGTTGTTGCCAGCTCTTTGATTTTTCCGGTATCCACCAACGGCTTCGTGAGATTCATGACTCACATACCACCACACTTGCTGATCTCATTGGGATTAAGGATGTGGTAACCAGGTTGGCACAGTGGCACGATCGAGTCTCGCACTTTATTAGCTACTCAGATGATCTCCCAGCAGGAACATCATTTTATGCCGAGTTTCATAGCTTTGGACTCAGTTCGTCTGGTTCGAGCAGCAGTTGCACCATCTTGTATCTTCTTCGACAGTGCCTCCTATGCATTACTTCTTTTCTCCAAGTAGTGTCGCCATCGTCTGGTTCATCTGCTCCTTCGCTCGACTCAACCATCTCTCAAGATCAAATATTTAATATCCTAGAGCGTGTACGGGTCAGTCTCATCCTCCTGTGGAATGATCCCTTCTTTTGATATTTCAAAAGTGGAAGAATTTTGGGGATTAATTTTTGGCTATCATGATTAGATGCATTAACTGAGGGGGAGTAGGAGTAGGATAGGTTTCAAGGGGAGCAACTCCTTTTTGTGTTAATTATCATTTTGGATGGTTGTACTCTACTGATTATAACTTGTGACATGCTTCATGCATGTGTTAATCTTGATGATATAATATTTTGCTTCACTTTATGATTTTCATCATTACAGCTGTTGATTGTTTGCATAATGTTTGTGATCCTTGCTTAATCATTCATCAAGTGTTTTGTTGCTTCAATTGGGCCAAAAGTAAGATGTTTGAAATCATCAAGAAAAGGGAGATATTTGGTCTGATGACCCTCACTCTCTTTGATTTGATGATTACAAACGATATTTTATGTGATCTAACATATCTGTTTAGTATGTTTCAGTTTGATAACATTTGTTTGGCCTTGAGTTTAAAGAAAAAGCTAATAATCACTTAGTGAATATCAAGACTGAAGCTCAAGATCAAGGATGATCAAGTTAAAAGTCAAGAGGACTTATTCCATTTGCATGAAGTCAAAACAAGGTTACAAGTCAACCCAAGTCAAGAAAAAGTCAACTAGAGATCACAGTAAATGGATTGTAATGAATTTTTTTTATTGTAATTGGTTTAGACGCTCTTAGGTTGTAGGTTTTTTCTTATTTTAATCAGCCAGTTGACTTTTGATTCAAGTTAAAGTCTAAAGGACTTGTTTCGTTTGCTTGAAGTCAAGACAAGGTTACAAGTCAACCCAAGTCAAGAAAAAGTCAACCAAAGTCAAACGAAGATGGTAATGAATTTTTATGTTATAATTGCTTTAGACTCTCTTAGGTTATATGTTTCTTCTTAGTTTGATCAGCCACTTGACTTTTGATCGGTTTTTCTCGAAACTTTACATATTAGATTTTTCAGTTTATTAATTTAATGACTTTTCGGTTCATTATTCAATCGATTGTGATCAATAATGTTTTCTCATGATAAATGATTCAAAATGATCGCATTGCATTGTTTTGACATGAGTTTTAACATACTTGTTCAATTTTAGGAACTCACTCCTTGACACCTTTTTGTGAAAAATTAGTTTTTCATATTTTTTTTTCAATTCAAATCTTGCTCCTTGATTGTTTTTAACTTATTTTATCATATACGGAACTTGTACATGATCAAGAATCGTATTCTTGAAGTGTATGTTTCTCAAGTACTCGAGGAATGAACTCCTTCCTGAAGGAACACATTACAACAGTGGAAAATTCTGTATTTTTGTCCAAGGCATGGAGGAATGCACTCCAACAGTAAGGAACTCGTTTCATGCATGGAAAAAAAATGTCCAGAACCCTCAGGTGTTGAGGAACGCGTTCTAGCATGGTTGAATGAACAATAGTTTTTTCTTGGGTCTTGAGGAACGAATTCCAATAGAGAGGAACACGTTCCTCAAAGTGAAGAATTTTTTTTCACTCCCTCGTAGAGCGCACTCCTTGGCAAGGAACGCACTCCACCTAGCGTTATTTCAACAACCCTCATGTTCCATATGAGAAAAGATATTTTGATGATTACAAACCACATTCCTATGCATATTGCATACATGATGATGCATAGATGATTCGCTCAAAAGCATGATAGAAAAGAAGTCAAGTTTGTGATCAAGATGAATACCATGTTCATTCGAGAATTTAAATTTCATGTTCTAGAATGATTTAGGATTGTAGAATGTTAGCCATCACTTGATTCAGCAAATCATTTACCTCATAAATTTCTCATGATTTTCTCACAAGTTTTTCAAAAGACTTTCGATCTTAAAGAAAATGTTTTAATCGATTTAATTCAAAGATTTTTCGATTTAATCTTTGGAGCATTTGCATGATTTTCATATGTTTGATTTGATCCAAAAAGATTAAGTATTGATTTGACTCAATCACATTTTGAAAAATCAAATTTCAAAGAAAAACTATTTTAATGTCCTTTAGGATGCTGATGGGCCATCAGGGCGCCGATGCAATGGCTAGTAACATAAACATCGACCCAACACTGCAGGACGTTGATGAACCATCAGGACGCTAATGGTTTCTAGGTTTAAATGTTCATTATTCAATGTAGGACGCTGATTGAGTACGAGGGACCTCATCGAACCAACCTGAAAAAATTAGCAGTTGCCATCAGGACGCTAATAAAGTATTAGCGCCCTCCCTGAGTTTCTGGGTTTTGGAAAAACAAACCCATCAAGACACTAATGCGAGTAGTAGCTCCCTCCTGGAACGAGTTGACAAAAAGTATATGAATCAGAATAATGTAATTCAGGACGCTGAAGCTCCTTCAGGATGCTAATGTGACACTGTCAGATTTCTAAAAAAGACAGTCAAACTGTGCACTGTCTGAATCTTTCTATTTTCGTGATTGCACAGAATTCTCAGGTTCCTCGATCAACCTAATTATGTACATTTGAATGAAACAATTTGACCATTTTATTTGGAATTCAAATCAAACGCCAAAACGTTTTGAAAGTTTGAATTTCAACGGTTTTCTTTATAAATATATCACTTTGAGCCATTGAACAAAAACAAGAAAAGAAACAAGATTTTCACAAAAATCTTTAAAAGTTAATATGATATTTTTCTGTGAAAACACTGCGAAAATACTTTGAAAATACTCTAATTTGAAATTACCTTCTGGATTAGTCGTTCTTCACTATCATATCTTTCAAAATCAATTGAAGGAATGAGGAGTAAAAACCTCTTACTCTTAAGCCGAGCATAATCATACATTCCTAGCTGAATCAGTGTTGATCTGAGGGTTCATTATTTGCTCTATAAGTATTTCTTTGATTCTTGGTAAAAGAATCAAGTTCTAAAACTTGTATTTGAGTTATATTAGTGATTGTGTATGTCACTGTGTTTGAGCAAGAGTTGCTCAAGTGGTTAATGGTTGTTCTCAAGCCCATGAAATTGAGAAAAGGTGTAGCGGTTTAATCCTTACCTGTAAGATGATTCCATAGTGGGATGAAATTGGGCCGGGTTTTTGCCCCTTAACCCACCCGACCTAATGAGGTCGAGTGGTAGTGGGCTGGACCCAATGCCACCCGACCTAAGGTCGAGTCGGGTTGGTTAGGTTGGGCCCCCATTAAATAGCCCAAATTTTTTAAAGCTTAATAACTACTATTTAAGCTTATATTAGTAATAAAATATGTTGGATTATCATATATCCAACTTATTAAACTACTATTTAAGCTTTAAAAGATGAGATTTCTCTTTTTTGGGAGAACTCATATATGTATAAGCTAAGCTACTCTTAAACTTAACTTATGGGAATGAGGATGAATAGGGAGTTCACGGGCTTCTATAAAGAAGGAGAGTCTTCCATTCTTTCCAACAAACAATGTGGGACTAAAATGAGAACTTTTCTCTTTTGATCTCAAACACCCATCTTATCCTATTCTTTTTATCATATAACCCAACAACTCAAGAAAAGTAGTTAAGGGTTATGGGCCTTCTTAATTAGAGGCCTTGTATGTAATAATGTTTTAGTATTTTTATGATATATACATACATACATACATACATACATATATAAATTTTAAGAGGTCGAGTCGGGTTGGGTATGGTCGTGTTGCTAAAAACTTAACCCGACCCGAAATGGTCATGTTTGGTCGGGTCGGGTTGCTTACACCCCTAGTGGAGTTTGGACGAAATCCTAATCGGGGAGATAAGGTATTGGAGGTAGGCATAAGTCGAACCACTCTAAATCTATGTGTGTTTTACTGATTAACTGCTCTTCATTATCTTTGTTTATTAAACTGCTACTGTTTTGTTTCAACTGTAAATTTGTTTTGTTAAGTTTTTATAACTGCACTATTGTCCAATTCATCCACCACTTGGACATTTCTGGGCCAACAATTAGTATCAGAGCGGGTTATGAATCGAAAGATCTCACAATCTTTGATTGATCACGGCAGGTCAAAATCTTAAAGACATTACAACCCATGGTGAAGGAAACTCCACCAACAGACCACCTCTATTCAAAGGAGAAAACTATCTCCATTGGAAAACTAGGATGCTATTAATGTGAGGCTCCATCGGGGGAGTGATGTACGATTTTCCTCATCGGGACTTGGCTTGTAGCTTCGATGCCTCAAGATCGGTTCTATGCGGTGTCCGAGCCATGATCAATGGTCGGGGATGTTAATTCCCCGCCTGTATGACTTGTAGCGGCGGAAAGCGAGACGGTCCCTTGGTCGTGGCCGAGGAGGGCCCATGGCCTAGGGGGCTTCCATGGCCATTGGTTGAGGGTTTTCGCCCAATTTCAAGTAGGGTTGCCGTTTATTCGTCTTTTCCTCATTCTCGTTTTCATTTTCACTGTGTTTGTTATTTTTCTTGTCTTAAACTCTTCCAAAATCATTTGGTATAACACTTTTGACTTGCAAAGTTCCCTCATAGGTTACTTTGAGTCTTTTCCAAATTTCTTATGTTGTTTCACACTTACTAACCCTATTAAATTTATCAACCAATAGACTGCATAATAATATGTTTACAGCTTGATTGTTGATCAACTCTCTTTTCTTTTCCTTAGCTGTCCATTCTTCTAAATCTTTAGGGACAGTCTTGTCATCAACTATTTTTTGTAGGTGTTGGTCAACCATTCATTACAACATCCCACATTTCTAGGTCTTGGGCTCTGTTTAATTAAGGTAACTAGTTTATTAAATGAGAAAGTATGGTTTGATATGAATTAAATGAAGTTAAATGAGATGAGTGGATTAATTAAATGGAGTTGGTTAGTATGTAGCATGAAAAACATGGGATCATAAGATAATATAAAGCTCATTCAAGTTGCTCATCACGTCCAAGAGAAGAAAAAAAATAGTTAAGAAGAAGTACGAGCAGATAGAAAGAGAAAAAGGGGAAAGTAGCGATTTTGCGGCCGATTCATCACGCTAGTAAGTCATTTTTCCTTCTTTTAGTCATAAAATCGATCTTTAAGCTACGTGTAATAATCTTAACGGTCTAATTTTTGCTATAGGAGGTGTTTTGTAGTGTTTTCAAAAATGGGGTTTTAACCCACTTTGAATGAAACACGTGTAAAAATTATATATTATCACTCCTATAGTCGCGTAGATCGCGAATATGTAGTTTGTTTGTGCTCATGTGTAATATTGGCACTGATACAGCTGTCGAAAGCCAAATTTGACACTGGGGGCCTTTGAAACCATATCAAACTCCGTTGAAATCCCGGTTTGAAACCATAGAATCGTAGAAAACTGAATTTTTGACGTTTCAATCCAAGATCGTGATTTTTGGATATCGATTGGTATTTTTAGTATGCGATTGAATGGTTTCAGTAAATACATTGGACTTGGAGACTTGTAGAAATAAGGTTAAAAAGCTTATTTCTACTGTCTTTTAGTTTAAAAATATTTTAGAGGGTGGTAGAAATTATTTAGGCTGACCATCACGTGTATATGAAACTAGAATAGAATTATGGAATTAGTTGAATGAATTGGGAAGTTAGAAATTGATATAAAATGAAACATATGTAAATTAGTTATAGGTAAAATTATAACAAGTTAGAGATTATGTGAAATAAGAAATAATAAAGAAAGATGTTACTATAAAATAAAATGATAAGTGCAGGCAGTGGTAAAGCGACGTGACTCCCTATTAAGTGTGGGCATTATTTCTAGCAATTGTTGTGAATAGAATTTCAATCTTGCTATTCATTTATGTCATCCTATATATATATTGGATTGTTTTTACTCATATATGTTTTATTTGAAAATTGCATAATGTGGATATGGATGAAAACCCTTTATTTGTTATTAGTTTGGTTTATCTGGGGAAAGATAATTTTTTGATATTCTTCTAGTAGGTTGAGAATTTCCTACAAGGAAATAATCAGATCTCTTATTCCAATAAACTTACTAATTATGAATTAAAGGTGTGTTTTAATATTGTATGTTGGTTGAATATAAGTCATCATTTATTGTTCCACTGCGTAATTTTCTGTGATCAGTATTGAGTCTATGCCTTTGGGGAGATTGGGCTAGACTTTTAACAAAGTCATGAAATACTTACGTTGGACTATTGAATGGACTTTACCATTCACTGCCACTGACGAAAGTATTCAAGTTGTAACAAATGATATGGGACCTCAAGTTGAGTAATCAACTCTAAAGTGTTTTACAGTGGGTTATGTGTATAATATAGCCTTGGGACACTTGTCATAATACTTGAATAAAGATGGATGATGGATTTTAAATTGCATTGTTATATGTGCTATGATTATGATATGTATGTGAAATTATATTTGTGTCTTACATGACATTGAGCATGCATACATGGATTTTACATGAATGAATGATGACATTATTGAATTCTATTTCACTGGGCACCGTTGGCTCACCCTATTCCCAAATTTTCCAGGTTCTTCAGCAACAGAAAATGGCAATGAAATAGTTTATCAGTGTAATAGGAGTGTCTTGCCATAAGAGTGTTTTTTTTTGTAGGTTTGGTAATAGTATACATGTATTTTGATCTTTTGATTTATAAATATATGTATATAATACCCCACATGTATAACTCAGTAGATGGTTGTAATTAATAGATGGATGTATTGGATAGATATATACTGTTAGATGTTACAGGGTTGAACTTTAATAGACCGAATGATGATATATTTTGATGGATGTGGATGATACATAAATATTTGTGTTGGATGGATTATCAGGAGAATCGAATTTGTGTGAGAGGTCCTGTTTACATGGGAGACTCTACCGGAGTCTCGGTTGACGCTTAACAGGGATCTAATTGTCCTATTGGTGATAGGATGGTTAGATTTATGTGCCGGTCAGGATGCCCTCGGGGTTTGTGAAGGGGTCCTGACATAAGTAGTGATCAAATTAGATCTCCAAATTGGATAATCTCAGTGCAGATTAGTGACCTTATTAAACAATTTTTGCCTTATGTATCAAATTTTGGTAATAGCCCTATGACAAATGTTTGGTTTGAGTTTCTGGAAATCATCTACCAGGCAGTTGTTGAGTTGAGTCATGAGTGGCCATGTAAACCTCTTATATTAAGAATTCATAAACATCTTTTGTCTTTTATAGAATTATTTCTTTTTTTGATGAAAGCAAACCACCACTAAACACTTCACATGGAATAAGGACTTTTGCTTCAATTTTTGGGATTGTCACGAAATTGATGTAAAAAATATTTATGATGATGCTTAGTGATGTAGATTTGTCACAGATGCAAGAAAGAAAATACTCAAAAATATACCAAATATATATTTTATTGAATAAAATATTCAAAGGAAAAAAAATTGATCTTCATCTCTTAAAATTCATAATGTGAGCTCCTTATAAAGATAACTCTCCTAAAACAATTTCTAAATTGCTTAAAACACCTAAAAATAAGTTTCTTAACCTATCTATAACATAAAAGCAACTTCTTAATTCTATTAGAACTCTATTTAGACACTCCTAAAACACTTTCTAATACACTTAAAAATTGAATACGAATTTTAAAATCTATCTAGAACTATCTCTAAAAAATAAATATACCCAAATAAAAACTTCTCTAAAAAATAAACTAAAATAAAAAATACAAAAATTATTCAAAAAATACATTATACATCACTTAGTGCCAATACAATGGTAGGGCCATCATAAAATGTCACATCCCGCCCGGACACGCCTAAACTAGCGGGACACTCACGAACGGGGCACGAATGCATTATAACAATAACCAAGTGCGCGGAAACACGATTAAGTACAAGTCTGATTTCATTAATTTCAGAATATATTTGTACAAGAAATAGTTAAGGCAACATCCTCCTAAAATCCCCAATGAATAATACAAAGGGTACAAAAATGTGAGCCCAAAAACCTGCACCCAGTCCACCCTAATCTCCTGTGGAAAATTGGATAACAACGGGGTGAGCTACATGCTCAGTGGGTAAAATAGTTTGTGAATATAACAATTAATAAAGCAAACTTCATAATCAAATATCATAAATACACATCAGAGCATCATAATCAATCCAACATGTGTGTATGCACGACACAGTCTCGTATTGGTTCCATGATTTTACGTCGCCTGAGTTCATGTACAGACGTCCCTCCCCAAGAAATCCCAGGTTCTCATTGTACGTCCCTCTCCAGAGAAATATAATGAATAGTGAGCATTGCTTCCAACTATTCTATAAATCATAAACCACATACGTCTCTAGGTGGTGCTTATGTATGATGCCAATGCATGAACAACTCCCATCTTTACTTAACATTAGTTAGGATTTGGCAACGTCTGGTGATCCTTATCAGGGTCGGTATCACTACGTGCAAGGTTAGGACATTCAGTATTACTTGTACAAGCTGATAGCTTTCAAATAAGACCAACCAGACCAGTCTCCAGTTTGAGAGGTGAGACAGGAGGTCTACTTAAATACCAATCGTCTAGAGCAGCACGTTGCCTCCCTTTCACTATTTAAAGTTACTGAGGACAAGACTGAGTTTGGTTGAGCCAGATTGACCACTAATCCGGCATAGCAACAATGCAATACATGAACTCCAAATATACAGGCATAAGTATGACAAACACAAACATTATACGCAATAATGCAGTGTAAATGAATAGTAGACATAATGATAAATGAATGTAAACTTTAATAAAAGTTATAAGACACACAAACCTATATTTTATTTCCCACCTTCAGTAACTCCTTCGAGAGCTGGCTCCTTCCCCCGAGCAGAACCGCGTTGCACCGCGAAGAGAGTCTCAAAAAGAGAAGAAAAACTCAAGGAGAGGTAGGTTGAGGTAGGTTGAGCGGTGGGATGTTTTTTTGTGTTGTTGCTCGAAGCCGGCCGCCTGACACTTTTGGTAGAAGATCTTGCCAAGATGAGAGCACGGGATTGTTTCGGGGAAAACTGTTACGAAATAGCCATGCATGCTTTGGCGATAAGGATTGTTGTCTGTGGGGCGATGGAGTTGGTGATGCAAAGTAGTTGTGACTTGACTCAGATCCTGAAGGAGTTGCCACAGGTTACCAAAGAGGCCATTGCGTGTGTGCATCACTACCTCCATCGATATTATTTTGAGACATCTGCATAGTTATTTAAGTGAAACGATGTATTAAGATATTTTGTAAACAAAGTTCCATCATTTTATTGATAAGTGAAATAGTACAATGTATCACATCATCAATTATTACTAGAAAATAATTCAGGGTATTTCTGTTTAATTGTTGCTTCTAGTTCCCATGCTCCTCAACTCCGTGGTGATCCCAGAGCACTTTCACAAGTGGTGTGCTACGTCGCCTTAGTTCTTGAGTTTTTCTATCCAAAATTTGTATTTCTCTCTCCTGATACTTGTTTCCTTCTTCAACCCGAACGTCGACTAGAGGGATGGTATGCGAAAGATCAAGACGATACTTTCGAAGCATGGTTACGTGAAAAACATCATGAACCTTAGACATGGACGATGGAAGGGATAGATGATAGGCTAGCTTGTCAATACGTTCAATGATTTGAAATGGACCAATATACCGTGGGGAGAGTTTTCCTTTGATCCCAAAGCGTTTAACACCTCTTGTAAGCTGAACTTTAAGAAAAACCAAGTCCCCCTTATCAAATTCTAAAGGCTGCCTCCGCTTGCCAGCATAGCTCTTCTTTCGACTTTGTGCAACACAAAGTCTCTCCTTTACTAGTGTGATCTTCTCAGAAGTCTCTTGGGCAAGTTCAGGCCCCAATTGCGGTCAATTTGCTATATCTAACCAACATACTGGAGATCTCCAAGGGCGACCATAGAGAGCCTCATATGGTGCCATGCCGATACTGGTTTGGTAGCTGTTGTTGTATGCAAACTCAACCAAATGTAAGTGCTTTGCTCATCCGTCGTGAAAGTCCAAAATGCAGCACCGTAACATATCCTCCAAGATCTAGATCAAGCCCTCTGACTGCCCATCAGTCTGAAGGTGAAAGGTTGTGCTAATGGTGATCCTGGAGCCCATTCTACTCTGAAAGCTTTGCAAAACTTTGATGTGAATCAAGAGTCTCGATCAAAGACGATCGTAAGTGGTATGCCATGGAAGCACACGATCTCTCTTGCATACAGTTCGGCACGTTTGGCGGGGTTATCCGTGAACTTTATCGATAAAAAGTGTGCAGACTTTGTAAGTCTGTTAATGATAACCCAGATAGCATCTTCCCCTTTATTATTTTGAGGTAAGGCTGTAACAAAATCCATTGCGATGTTTTTTCCATTTCCATTTTCCAATAAGTAA
Organism: Paratinospora sagittata; assembly: GCA_035771175.1. Lineage (NCBI taxonomy): Eukaryota > Viridiplantae > Streptophyta > Magnoliopsida > Ranunculales > Menispermaceae > Paratinospora > Paratinospora sagittata. The sequence continues at coordinate 40,137,803 of CM069590.1, read as the reverse complement.
AGGCTGGAGAAGTCCAGAGGGAAGTCTACGTTCAGCCATAACTTGCTGGTAAACGAGACATTGGGCAACGAAGTCTGCAATTGCCTTCTTCATTCCAGAAAACCAGAATTGTTGCTTGACATATTGTACATCTTGTCACCCCCAGGATGCATAGCGAACCTCGAACAGTGCATCTCAGTGAGCACCTCATTCCGAACCTCAGGATCGCTCGGTAGATAGAGACATTTTTTTGTAAAAAACTGCTCCGTCTTCAGAGACCGACCAGCAAGGAAGGTCATGTCCGCTGAGTAGAAGTTCTTGTTTCTCCATTAACATAAGGTCGTTGGCTTGAGCTGCTAAAATCTTTCGAACCAACTCAGAGTTTGCTGATAATTGAGAGAGTCGTGATTCTCCTCCCTCCTCGATCAGTTGTAGGTTAAAATTCTCCATCTCTGTAGTCAACTTCCCCATCTCGAAGTTAAGAGTGCAAGCAACATAAGATTTTCTACTCAGGGCATCAGCCACAACATTGGCCTTACTGGGATGGTTCTGGAGTTGAAAGTCATAATCTTTCAAGAATTCCAACCATCGTCTTTGGCGGAGGTTTAGGTCTCTCTAGGTGTAAATGTACTTAAGACTCTTGTGATTCGAGAAGACCTCAAACCGTTCACCGTATAGGTAATGACGCCATAACTTCAGTGCGAATACAACAGCTACAAGTTCCAAGTCATGCGTTGGGTAATTACCCTCATGCATCTTCAGTTGCCTCGAAACATATGCAAGTACTTGGCCTTCTTGCATTAGTATTGCACCTAAGCCTTGGAGAGAGGCGTCGGTGTATAGGGAAAATCTAACTCCATTTTTTGAAGTGATTAGTACTGGTACTGTCGTGAGGCGTTTCTTCAATTCCTGAAATGATGTTTCATAGGCGGGATTCCAGATGAATCGCACGTCTTTCTGAGTGAGTTTGGTCATAGGTTCAGCAATCTTTGAGAAATCCTTAATGAAGTGTTTGTAAAAGCCAACCAAACCAAGAAAACTCCTAATCTGAGTAACAGTGGTAAGCTTCTTCCTGTTTAAAACAACTTTAACTTTTGAAGGATCCACCTCAATGCCATTGCCTGAAACCACATGACCCAGGAATTGAACTCGTTTGCCCAAAATTTGCATTTCCTCAACTTTGCATACAACTAGTGGCTTCTCAAGGTCTAGAGGACAATCCTCAGATGTATCTTATGGTCTTTCTCGGTTGAGGAATATATCAAGATATCATCCACGAAGACCACCACAAAATGGTCTATGTATAGCCTGAAAATATGGTTCATCAAATCCATGAAAGCAGCAGGTGCATTTGTTAGACCGAACGACATAACCAAGAACTCGTAGTGACCGTACCGAGTTCTGAATGTTGTCTTGGTAATGTCCCACTCTCTGATCCGGAGTTGATGATAACAGGATCGTAAATCAATCTTAGAGAAGTATTTGGCATCTCTAAGTTGGTCGAACAAGTTATCGATCCTGGGTAGTGGATATCTATTCTTGATGGTGACATTATTCAACTTGCGATAGTCGATGCAAAGTTGTAACGAACCATCATTTTTGCGAACAAACAGAACTGGAACGCCCCAGGGTGATGAACTTTTCCTGATGAAGCCATTATTCTCCAATTCCTTTAGTTGTTTGTCCAATTTGACCAGCTCAACATTGGACATTCTGTATGGTGGAATTGAAATAGGCCCAGCCCCAGGTATGAGGTTGATTTCAAAATCAAATTCCCTAACTAGAGGTAGACCACGAAGGTCATTTAGAAAAACTATTGGGAATTCAGATATTACCAGGACATCGTGTACTTCGAGAGGGTACGGTGCTGGTGATTCATTATCATCACCAAGGGATAGAGCTTGAAGCCGTGCATTGAGAAGTGCAATAGTTGAGTTGTGTATCCATTTTCTCATTCCCTGAATCTTGACAAACTCCCCAGTAGGCAAGGTTAACTGAACTTGCTTCTTCATACAATCAATCCTTGCATTCAGTGGTGCAAGCCAGTCCATGCCGAGGATGATGTTGAAGTCTTCAATGTCTATCACAAAGAGATCTGCATATATTATTTGTTTTGACATTCGAAGCTCACACCGAGAACATTGCAAATTCACGTCAGTACCAGATCCTAATGGTGATGTCACATGGATTGTGATGTATATGGGTTCAGGATGCAACCCTAAATGTCGTACCAATGCAGAAGATATAAAGGAATGCGTAGCACCCGAATCGAACAAGACACGCACCATTGTATTGAACAAGGAAAATGTACCTTCGACTACATTATTTTCTGGATAGGGTTGTTGAGTGATGGCAAACGCTCTGCCCTGATTCTGCTTGTTCTGCCTGAGTTGGACATTAGTGGTAGGTGGGGCTTGTTGGACTGGAACAGCGGGAACAGGTTGTTGAAGGTGGGGGCATACATTTCTTACATGGCTCTGTAGGCCGCAGTTGAAACACGTCAGCCTCTACTGCTGATGGTTTTGTTGGCCATGATAATTTTGGTGTTGACCACCACCCCTGCCATTGCCATTTCGACGGCCACCCCTGCCATTACGGCCTCCTCGGCCACGATTGCAAAAACCCTGATGGCTAGGGTTAGACGGTTCAGCCGCAGGTGTCGTGGCCTCATTCTTCTGAACAGGGGCTGGGAAAACTGAGTTTTGATTATAATAGAGCTTCTTCTTGTTGCCCCGTTGCGAGCCTTGTTGGGAAAATGTTGCAGGTCATTTTCCCCATTCATTCTCTGCTCCTGCACAATCTTTTCTTGTTCAAAGCTCATGGCCTTGTCAACGACCTCCCTATAAATCTTGAGATCCAAGATCGACAAGGCTTGTCGAATGTCAGGATGAAAGCTATTATAGAATTTCTCGGTCTTATCTTGCTCCGTTGAGATGGTGGAGAGAGAGTAGACCAATAATTCTTTAAACCTGACATCATACTCCTTGACTGTCATGCCACCTTGGTATAGCTTGGCGAACTCCTGGCGTTTCTACCTCTTCATAGCGCCGGGGAAGTACTCATCGATAAACAATGACTCGAACTGCTAGCAAGTCATGTCCATGGTGTTGACCCTTGGGTCCTCCTTCACTGTTATGCACCATGTATTTACTCCACCAAAAAGTTGGTAAGACGCAAGTGGCATCTTTCGAGCCTCATCGGCTCTCAGATCATCGAGAGCCTTCTTCGACTCATCTAGCCATTTTTGTGCCTCATCCACATCAATGGTGCCAGCAAAAGTAAGGGGTTGTAGCCTCTTATACTTTGTAATTTGGTCGGTTTGAGTCTCCGACCCAGATCTAACAGGTGTCTGAACTGTGACAACCTAATTGGCTGCGGTCTCACGAACGGTCGTCTGAACAGTTACTTTCATTGCCTCGATAAAGCCGGCGAAAAAGACTTCCATACTCAAAGGCATGGCAAATGATGTGGGCTGGGGTGGCATTAGCTGCCCAGACGTAGTGGCAGGATCGGGTATGTCCTGCGCTGTCGTCGGAGGCGACGGTTCCTAGTTTTTAATCTCAGGAGGTGCCTCCTCTGCTGGACTGACAGTGCGTGGCCTTCCTCTTTTCCTTGTTTGCATTTTCTCATTGGCAAGGAGAAAATAAAACCATGATTTTAGGAACTGTAGCCAAGTATAATCTTATGATATTCTCAGCAACAAGTTCGAGAGTACTTCAATATAAAAATCACCTATTTTTCTAAGTATAGGGTAAGGTTTTTGTTGTGGAATCAAAGAATCTTATGTGCCTCGTATGTTTGGCCATGGTGTAAAACAAGGTTAGAATGTTTATATAATAAGTATAAAACTTTGCAAGTATTTCAAATGTTTTGGTTCTGGTTTTTGTGAACATACATATATATTTCATTGAAAATCCATACAAGTCATAAAAATTCTAAGATTTTCCTCGATAAATATCCTGATCTAACGTTCTATCGCAATATTATGTATTCAAACTCTTTCGCTTAGTCTTTTTGACTATTATCCAAATTTTTGTGTCTCATTCCACATGAATTTGGTAATAAGGGTGTCAACCAAGTTAAGTTGTATGAACATGGTCTCTATAAAACATCGGCTGAAGAGGAGTTCACTAATAGTATCGTCCAAGTTTACTCGTCCCATACCGTGTAAACTTAGTGATAATGTTAGTAATACAACTTTCCCCAAATGTTTCTTTTCACACAAGGTCGTGGGTTTTCTTACTTCCCCATTTTATTTAGTATCCTCTAATTTTGTTATGTCTCATACCACTCCGAAGTTAGTGATACAAAAGAAAGAATAGTTGTAAGTCGGCCCCACCAAAGATAGTCTTAAACAAAACATTTCATTCATTTAAATAATAGTTACAATTCCAGTAATCATTCCTGATTTTTCTGCCTACTACCGCTCCTTTTAGACCTCCTGCTAGGTACAAAAAGACTACTAGAAGAAAGTTGAGAAGTTGTTTGTTGTTCTTCGACATTTTGCATACGTGATATCAAAGTATTTTGAGTTTCCTCCATCCGAGCAATATTAGATACAATCACATTTAACTGCTCGAATGGGTTAGTCGATTGCCCCATCGATGGTTGATAGGTCGACTGTCCCATAGGTGGAGGGTAGTGTGACGCCCCGAAAATTATTTCATCTAGCCCATAACCCAATTGCATTTTGCCCAAACTCTATGTGTTGCCTTGATATGTTTGGTGTTTGTTTGATGGTTGTTTAATGTTTGTATAGTTGATGCTTGATAATGTATATAAATATGTGTATCATAAATTGTATATGGGTCATGTTAAATTAAAGTATAATGCATATGTTATTATTTATGCATGGGTCCATTAAACCATGAATGGATATGGGTTAGGATTGATTGAATAAAAAGATAAATGAGAATTAAAATTTGGTGTATTAAATGGATTGAACATTTAAAATACATGGAAGCATGAGATTGGTTAAAGTACATGTGGTTGGTATGGGTAGTATGAGACCAACACATGTGAAGGTTGGTGCATGAAAGTGGACAAGTGTCCCATGCCCACTTCTCTAATCCAAGAATGTGCTATAAAGTGAGGTGAGTGGAGGAGGGAATCAAGGAAGTGCTAGAAAGAGGTGAGTGGAGAGAAAGGAAAAAAAGAAGAGAAAGAAAAGAAGAGAAAGGAAAGAAGAAGAGAAAGAAGGAGGGAGTTGCAGGAGGAAGATCTCTGTGACATTTTCATCAAAGAGCTGGATCTTTGGTATATATGGTCAGATTGAGCTCAAAATTTGTCAGCAAGTTCGTAGCTTATGATTATTCATTCTGGTCGGTGGAGATCTTGATCAGAGGTTTCGTCTAAGAGATCTAACCTCTCAAACAAGACTGGTCGAAAAGTTTGGATTTCTCGCACCATTTCGCTCAAACTTATAGATCTCCTTAATCTACCGTTGGATGGATATAAAATTTGGGTATGTAGTTTACAACTGATATTTCTGCATTCTGAAAGGTGGAGATCTTGATTAGAGGTTTTTTCGGAGAGATCTAACCTCTGAAACAAAGCTGGTCGGAAATTCTGAATTTCTCGTACCGTTTCGCTCAAACTTGTAGATCTCATCAATCTACCGTTGGATGGATATCAAATTTGGGTATGTAGTTTATAACCGATTTTTCTGTATTATGAATGGTAAAGATGTTCATGTATTATGTATTTTGTGTGATATAGTCATCTGAGTTTGAGTATTTGCAGCAGGAAAGGAGAAATTGTCTGATTAGAGACTTGTTCATCAAATATACTTATCTTTTTGGTCCACCGTTGGATTGGGCTGATATTTGGACAGAAGTTTTGTTTCTTCACATATTTCAATCTGTACGGTTGATTTTGTGATTACATATTTCTGTTGGTATATTGATACATCTGAACAGAATAGTAATTGAAGAATTGGTAGGGTTGCTTGTATTAGACCTAAATTTAGAATATGAACTTAGACCTTTCCAAATAGCTTGCATGTCAACTATGTTGACCTAGTTGCCATTGTTGATGAACCCATGATGCAAAATCAGTAATATACATGGCTGAACATGGTGACCTAGTGTAAATCGACAATATGGCCTAAGTATGGAAAATTTCATATTTTAGGGATTTTGATGCTTTTGGCCTAAAATCATTGAATTGATGCAACTTATGTTTAATTAAGCATGATTAGAGTTGATTATGCTACTGATTTGGTGGTTGTGACCATATCATGGGTTAGGCCTACTTGTGATCAAGTGATCCAATTTGGGCATGTTTATGCCTAAGGAATTGAAAATCAGTATTTTTGATTAATAGAATGGTTTATGTATGAGAACTATGCATTAGAGGCCTAAGTCATGTGATTTGAGTTGAATGATGGGATTAGATGGGATTTAGGCCTATTGTTTATATGTGGGCTGATTTAGGGTTGATGTGTAATGTCTATGTGATTGAACATAGAAATTGATGTCTGGTAGGATATTGATGTATGTTTCAGGATCTTGATTGGGTTGATTCGGTTTGGTGGTCTTGTGTGGTTAAATACTCTCGCGAGGCTTGTTTGTGAGTAGACTTCATTTATGATTATATCTTTTATGTCATCATATCACTTATACATTGTATGTTGAAAGCACGAATGTGTTCAAATGTTTTGAATGATGCATTGATTTGAGAAAACCTTATGACTTTGGTTGGGCCCATCTATCTGGCTAATAGGGGGACTTAACCTTGTCATAAGAGGGTTTTAGAAAAGGAAGAGATTGGGGTCAACGGTACGGTGAAATAGACATGCACTAGTAACCCAATGCATGTGGAATGTGGATCCAAATTGATAAACTTTTACTTGCATCGAACTTATTATAAATGCTTGATATCTATATGTTATGAGCTTTTAATCATGCTGCACATTGACATGCATACATGATATTTATTGATGAGTATTGATAGCATATTTGAATTCTATTCACTGGGCACCGTTGGCTCACCCTCATTTTCCTCTTTCAGGTCCTTCTGTCCTGAATAGGGGCAAAGGAGTAGTTATATCTTGAGGGCCTTGCCTGCGAGAGAATCCAAAGCCTCGATGTGAGTTGAGAGGCATTTTGATTGAACTGTGTTTTAAATTATGAAGTATTATATTTTGGATTATGTAATTATAATACTTACCACATTGTAGTATGGGTGAGTTGGGACTTGTTAGATAGACCATGTGGGCATATGACAGTTTTTATTTGTACGTATGTCAATTTTAATGGACTGTAGGGATTATAATTTTATTTATGGTTCATTTTTATGGACTATCTCTTGTCTTGGATGATTAATACGGTTGGTAGTTTTGTTTAGTACCTTTTGATATTATGTCGTTGTTTGAGATAAGGCTCGTAGGGTCTCAACCACCTCACGGGAGTTGAGGAGTGGTCGGAGATGCCTACGCCGGGCGTCCCGCCCCGGCATTCCGCACGCCATTCCCTGTGGGGTTGGTGGTCCGGGGTGCGGGGTCGCCAAAGGTAGGCCTTAGGCATTGGTGGAAAGTATTGGTTGTATGGTTGACTCATAGGTGGAGGGTAGTTGTTTTGATTATACGGTGATTTCCTAATTGGAACCTCTTGGACATTTGGATATGCTTGAGTCGAAAAGTCTTGAAACAATGGACTCATTGGGATATCCTGTCTTCCAAAATTTGGTGCCGCACAATTCTATTGTTGTTGGTTCACAGGAACATGTCGAACTAACCGATACAACACCTCAAGAGTTGGAAACCTTTGGTACGTAGTATTGCCTTAAGTTGGTATGTTCTAAGAAGGTGGATTTGCTGGAACTCTCTGTCCATCCTGATTTAGTTAAGGTTGATTTAGGTTGCCAAAAAGGATGCTTAGAGAATAAATGATCGGGTTGATCATTATTCAGGACTGGGTTTGTCGTAGGGTTCTGGTTTGCCTCACTATTTGGTGCCTCCCTAACAGGAATCTTGTGCTGACTTTTTCGTTGACAACATCCATTTTTGTCTCTAATTCTTTCGCCATTTCCTCCTAAAGTCGCGCCGAATATCTCCTCGTCAGTCACCCCTCCACTCGTGACGAACATTTTGAAGATAGAAAATGTTGTAACTGCGTCAGTGATCTGCTTCGACAACTCATCAAAAGTGTTGACGTTTGCCTCGTATAGCATCCTTATGATCAAGACTCCATAGCCGAGGAGTTCCTTTCTTGAAGGGCTTTGAATCACCCGCAACATTTGCTGGATGATGATGTGAGGTAGAGAAACCTTAATTCCCTTCTCTATGTAGTATAGCACAAGAAGTTGAGATTTTGACATAACACCTCTAGTCACCTTTTTCGGCAACATGTTGCCGAATACGATCTTCTTAAGGCCGACAATAGGTGGTTTAAGTAGATTGTTTGGGAGATGGGCGTATGTCAATTGGGTGTACGACTTTTTGGCAAGGGAATTGAACAATTGTTCCTTGGACTCAGCGATCTCTGCAACTGTCTGGGGTTCATGTGGATCAATGATTCTATCTCCAATTGGGATCTCCATAAGTTGCGAAATAATTTCGACGTTGATAAAATTTTTTGTTCCTCTGATTGTTGACTCCAAGATAGGGCTGATCCCATCTTTTTGAAGTCCTACGCAATTCATGGCTTCGTAGAAAGACTTCACCAAGTTGAAGGAGACGTAACCCTCAACTTTTGTTATGTTCAACCACCCCTGCGTTGCGAGTTTTTCGTGAAAGATCAGACGGAGGCGGAGATCTCTATTGTCGATACTCCTCATAGTCATAACCTTCCTGTCGAACAGTTCCGTAAGTCTGGTGGGAATTGGTTCCCAACTACTGGAAGTCGTTCCTTCACTTGAGGACATTATCTTGCTAAAAGAAAAATAAACTTGTGAAATACACAAAATATATTCCTAACATTTTTAAGATTTATGCCTTGTCCGTTAGACAATATTTTCTATTTTTTTTTTCTCTTGATGTTTATGCCATCATTTAATCCAAATTTTCCATTAGCAACATGTTATATATATATCTCATATATACATAAATATATAGATATATACATTTAATCATAACTATACATATATTTGAATCTGAACTATATAAAAACTATATAGTTTTCTAGATATATATTTAATATAAATCTCAATTGTATATAATTCACATATATATAGTTCTAAAGATATATATATATATATATATCTAATAAAAATTTTCTTCTCCTAATTTGGTGGACTTGGACGGGCCGTAGACCTTACGCTCTGATACCATTAAATGTCACACCCCGCCCGGACGCTTCTAACCAGGCGGGACACTCACGGACGAGACGCGAATGCATTATAACAATAATTGAGTGCGCGGAAAGACGATTACGTACAAGTTTGATTTCATTAATTTCAGAATCTATTTGTACATGGAATAGTTAAGGGAACATCCTCCCAAAATCCCCAATGAATAATGCAAAGGGTACAAAAATGTGAGCCCAAAAACTTGCACCTAATCCACCCTAATCTCCTGTGAGAAATTGAATAACAATGGGGTGAGCTACACGCTTAGTGGGTAAAATAGTTCGTGAATATAACAATTAATAAAGCAAACTTCATAATCAAATATCATAAATACACATCAGAGTATCATAATCAATCCAACATGTATGTATGCATGACACGGTCTCGTATTAGTTCCATGATTGTAAGTCGCCTAAGTTCACGTACAGATGTCCCTCCCTAGGAGTAGCTGGATTCTCATTATACGTCCCTCCTCAGGAACGACACCCTAGATTCACGTACAAATTTTCCTCCCCAAAAAATCTCAGGTACGTCCCTTTACGGAGAAATATAATGAATAGTGAGCATTGCTTCTAACTATTCTATGAATCATAAACCACATACGTCCCTAGGTGGTGCTTATGTATGATGCCAATGCATGAACAAGTCCGGTCTTTACTTAACATTAGACAGGATTTGGCAAAGTCTTGTGATCCTTATCAGGGTCGGTATCACTACGTGAAAGGTTAGGACATTCAATATTACTTGTACAAGCTGATAGCTTTCAAATAAGATCAACCAGATCAGTCTTCAGTTTGAGAGGTGAGACACGAGGTCTACTTAAATATCAATCTTCTAGAGCAGCACGCTGCCTCCCGTTCACTATTTAAAGTTACTAAGGACAGACTAAGTCTGGTTGAGCCTGATTGGCCACTAATCCGGCATAGCAACAATGTAATACATGAACTCCATATATACAGGCATAAGTATGACAAATATAAACATTATACGCAATAACGCAATGTAAATAAATAGTAGACATAATAATAAATGAATGTAAATTTTAATAAAAGTTATAAGACACTCAAACCTATGTTTCGTTTCCCACCTTCAGATAATAACTCCTTCGAGAGCTGGCACCTTCCACCGAGTAGAACTGCGTTACACCACAAAGAGAGTCTCAAAAAGAGAAGAAAAACTCAAGAAGAGAGAGAGAACAGAGAAATCACAAGGAGAAGTAATTTGGTGTGAGAAATGAAATAGGGGGGGAGGGGGGGTTAGGAAAAAAAGTGCCCGAACGTTCAAGCAACTGTCTGAAGTTCAATTTTTATTTTTATTTTTCGTTTAATCTTAGGGTATTAGATCAAAGGCCATCTGTGATGGCTTCTACCTTTTCATGATTGCTTTAGAGCCATCATAAATGGATTTGTTTCTTGTATTACTGTCCAACACAGGCTGATTCTATGTTATCCTTATTTGGTTGAGCAATTCCCAAGTATAGGAATGATTCCTTTGAAGTCAATAGTGATTCTAAGTGTGGATTAAAAACTTCACTTTGCTTTAAACCTTTAAAGCTCAGAATCAATTATTTTGTTGAGACTTTTTGTGAAAGTTTCCCCTGTTAGAGAAATTTAAAGGATTAATTTTCTTTTGATATTGGGAATATTCATATTCTTATACCCGACCCATGTGGTTGGGAAAAAAACTTAATTGAGTTGAGAGTTGAGTTGAGAATATCTACATTCTTTAAGGGTGTGCTTAATGATTATTATATAATTAAAGCAAATTAACTTATTTAAAATGTCGAGTTTTAGAGTATATCTACTTTAATTGTTGACTCATGCTCTGTGAGTAATTTATGACTTCTTTTATCTTTTGTAGCATGATGCCAAAAAGTTGAAGAACTCGTGTAATCATTGTTTTTACCTTCTTTTGAAAATACTTTTAAAGCATTTATTTTTGTTTTTTTTTATTTTAAAATATAGTTTTAGTGATTTAAAAAGTAATAGAGTAATTTAAAATTTTGACTTTTTTTCCCACTAACCCCACAATCTCCTCTACTTTTTGACACTCAAGTTGGAATTTTCAATTTGTTCCTTTTAGTTATAACATTTTACTTTATCTACCTTTATTTTGTTTAAAAGATAAAGGATTTCTTCAACGATTAAAAAAACAGCAATACTGAAAAAAATCATAAAACTCTTAAGATTTTTTTGATGAATAGTAGAAATTGCATTGAATGCATGTACATATAAACTACTTCTACTTCAATATAGTATTTTCATTAAATGATATAATAGTTTTAAATATATACTTATATAGTAAAGTTATGAGTTACTAACATTAGATTTATACCTCATGTTATTTTCCTTTTCATGCCAATATTATAGTCTTTAAGCAATTTTTTTTTGTTTCCTTTTTAGTTTCTAGTTATTTTACATGCATCTATTCCATATGTTGTAGTCTTTATTAACATTTAATAAAAATACATATGTAACTCAAATGCTTACCCTTTAATGTTTTAAAAAGTAAACAATAATTGAAGTTTTGAGTTATTTCTTTATCTGCCAGCTTTAATGGATTTCTTGTGTTTTTAATTTACTTTTATTTCACAATTCAGTTTTTTAAAAATAGGATAAGTGCACTGAAAGTTTGGGAAATTTTAATACCTTGATTTTTAAGCTGATTTATTGGTGTGACACCAATCAACTGGCTCATATAGGCAAATTGGTAGGGAGATTTTATTTAATACTTTGTGTATTGTTCATTTATATCTTGACCTTAATGTGTACTTGATTTCTTATTGTGCTACAGCTCATCTTGCATATGCCTCGAGTTTTACACCCTTATTGAATCATAAAACCTTTGTTTACTAGCCCTCTTCAAACCAAGGATCGAAAGTTCTACTTCTTCCTAACTTTTGCTCACTTAAAATTCATGTTAGTAGAGAAGTCTAATTTGACATGGAAAAATTTTATAAAAAAAATTTGCCAACTCACAAAAGTTTGGATAATTTTTATATGGATGTTAAAATTATTAACAAATATTCTAAGACATAAAAAACAAACACAATTATACTCTTATTAGACATGAACATGTTAATATAAAGTTCAAAAATGTTCTATAACATTAACAATGCTTTGTGCATATTATGTGTATATGAATGAGTTTCTTGTACTTTGTTTTTAGGTTGACATATGAATTGAAGGTTGAAAACCCATTTTTAACATAAAAAAGAGATTTATGAGTTGATGAATGCATTTAATTTTTTTTCCCTTTTAGTTGAAGGATTTAGGATTGTCATAGTACGTGTCAAGTGTTAGGATTCAACGGGCTACTTTTATAAGGATGAACTAGTATTTGACATTTCAACTAATTGAGTTTATACTGTTCAGAGGCCTCTTTTAGGTTGCAAACCATGTATGCACCTAAAAATAAACTTAGCGTAAGAATTTGGATTTATATGCACCTAAATATTAATTTGTTTGTAAATTAAAACTTTATTTACTATTTACGAAATATTAACTAATTGAAGAATTTGAATAATGTTTGGCCAATTAAAATTCTTTAAAAATTTAGTAATGCTTCTAATTAGAAAACTATTCAATGATTTTAAATTCTATTTCTTTTTAAAATTTATAAGCAAATAAGAGTTTTTAAATATTAAACTTAATGTTTAAGTTGTCACAATATTGTTAATTATTATATTTCGTTTAAAATAATGTCAAAATTATTCATAAAATAATAGAGAAGAAATAAATAGCTTGGATTTTTTTTTAAAATTGAACTTAATTTTTTGAATTGACTTTTTTTAGAATTTTATTAAAAAAAAAAGATAGCTCTTTTGCATGAAGCTCGTGCCTATGTCGGGTCCTGAGAAGGGTAGTTCCGATTTTGAGTCTATTGTACACAACCTTACCCACATCACAAGAGGTTGTTTCCATAACTTAAATCTGTGACCACCTAATTGCTTGGTGACAACTATTACCATTGTGGTTTTTTTTTTTTTTTTTAAGAATTTTATTATTTTATTTTGTTGGATTTTTTAAATGAATTCAGTTCTTTCATCTTTGTTTAATTATTTTGTATTCTTAGTCAGATTTTGTAAATTTTGCTTTCAATGTACTCAATAATTCAACTCTAACAAAAAAAAATACTTAAAGTTCGTCGAATAATTTAATTTTTCTTTTATCGTATTGAGAGTGTAAATCTCCTTTATCGTATATTTTCATTTTATTAATAGATTTCTCCAAATTTTAGAAAGTTGACTTCGTCATAAGATTTATAACCACAATTGGGGACCCCATTCCTTTAGTATAGATTGATGAATTGAATTTGCAGTAAATGCTAACCTAGAGGTTTGAATAAAGGCTTTCAAATCTAAATAAGTCAAGATTAGTTGGATTAACACTAAATACCTTAAACGTAATTTCAATAGAAGTTGAAATAAAAATGAAAAGATCGTGAATATTGAAAGGTTATAATATGTTGGGCTACGGTAAAGAAATGGGGTCACTCTACTAAGGCTGTGATACGATGGATTGAGACTTCCTTAATTTTGTTATGGAGAAGAAAGGAATGGGGTCACTTTGAAGGAAATGGATTAATGGTTGTCTCTAATCAGTTAATTTCATAATCCTTATTAACTGAATTAAGTTTAGGAGAGGAAACAAGCCCTAGGGAAGAGGATTCCTGTCCCTTTTCCTTTCCTTCATTTTTTTTTTTTTTTTTTTTTTTTTTTTGGTGGGGGTGGGGTTGGGGGGGGGGGGGGGGTTCAATTTGCATCGACTGAGGCTACGGAGTCTTGATCATGAGGATGCTATACGAGGCAAACATCAACACTTTTGATGAGTCTTTGAAGTAGATCACTGAGGCGGTTACAACAGCCTCTATCTTCAAGTCATTTGTCACAAGTGGAGGGGTAACTGACGAGGAAGTATTCGACGCGACTTTTGGAGGAAATGACGAAAGAATTAGAGACGAAAATGGACGTTGTTACCGAAAAAGTCGACGCAAGATCCCTGTTAGGGAGGTACCAAATAACGAGTCAAACCAGAATCCTACATCAGACCTAGCCTCGAATAATGATTCAACTGGGCACCTGTTCTTTGAGGAAGATTTATTTGTCAACCTAAATCAACCTCAACCAAATCAGGATAGCAAGAAGTTCCAGTAAATCCACCTTCCTGGAACATGCCAACTCAAGGCAATACTATGTATCAAAGGTTTCCAACTCATGAAGTACCATATCGACCAGTTCCACAAGTTTCTGTGAACCAACAACAACAAAATTTTGCGACACCAAATCTTGGAAGACAGGACATCCCAATGAGCCCATTGTTTCAAGACTTTTTAACCCAAGCATATCCAAATGTCCAAGGGGTTCCAGTTAGGGAATCCCTGTACAGTCAAAACAACTACCCCACACCTATGAGTCAACCGTATGGCCAATACTTTCCACCAATGCCTACGGCCTACCCTCCACCTATGGGACAATCAACACATCAACCATCGATGGGGCAATTGACTAACCCGTTCGAGCAGTTAAATGTGATCATAGCTAGCATTGCTCGAATGAAAGAGTCTCAAAATGCTTTGTTAGCACGTATGCAAAACGTCGAAGAACAACGAGCAAATTCTCAACCTTCTTCTAGTAGTCTTTCTGTACCTAGCAGGAGGTCTAGAATGAGCAGCAATAGGCAGGAAAATCATGAATGATCACTGGCATTGTAAAAATGTGTTTTATGTATGAATGAAATGTTTTGTTTAAGACTATCTTTGGTGGGCCGACTTACAACCATTTTTTCTTTTGTATCACTAAACTTTGGAGTGGTATGGGACACAACAAATTTGGAGGATACTAAATAAAATATGGAAGTAAGAAAACCCACGACCTTGTGTGAAAAGAAACAATTGGAGAAAGTTGCATTACTAACATTATCGCTAAGTTTACACGGTATGGGCCGAGTAAACTTGGACGATAATATTAGTAAACTACTATTCAGCCGATGTTTTATAGAGACCGTGTTCATACAACTTGACTTGGTTGACACCCTTATTACCAAATTCATGTGGTATGGGACACACGAATTTGGATAATAACCGAAGAGACTAAGCGAAAGAGTTTGAATACATAAGATTGCGATAGAACGTTAGAGCAGGATAATTACCGAGGAAAATCTTAGAATTTTTATGAATTGTACGGATTTTCAATGAAATATATATGTACGTTCACAAAAACCAGAACCAAAACATTTGAAATACTTGCAAAGTTTTATACTTATTATATAAACATTCTAACCTTGTTTTTTTACACCATGGCCAAACATACGAGGCACATAAGATTCTTTGATTCCTCAACAAAAACCTTACACTATACTTAGAAAAATAGGTGGTTTTTATTGCAGTACTCTCAAAATTGTTGCTAAGAATACCATAACATTATACTTGGTTACAGTTTCCTTAATCATGGTTTTATTTTCTCCTTGCCAGTGAGAAAATGCAAACCAGGAATAGAGGAAGGCCACGTACTGTCCGTCCAACAGAGGAGGCACCTCCTGAGATTCAGAACCAGGAACCACCGCCTCCAATGACAGCACATGGCACACCCGACACTATCACTACATCTGGGCAGGCAGTGCCACCCCAACCCACATCCTTTGCCATGCCTTCAAGTTTGAAAGTCTTTTTCGTCAGATTTATTGAGGGGATGAAAGCAACTGTTCAGACGGCCATTCGTGAGACCGTGGCCAATCAGGTTGTCACTGTTCAAGAACCTGTGATATCTGGGTCGGAGACTCAAACCGACCAGATTACGAAATACAAGAGGCTACAACCTCTTACGAAGGCTCTCAATGAGTCAAAGAAGGCTCTCGATGCAATGAGAGTCGATGAGGCTTGAAAGATTCTAGTTGCGACCTACCAACTTATTGGTGGAGCAAATACATGGTGGATAACAGTAAAGAAGACCCAAGGGTCAACACTACGGACATGACTTGGCAACAGTTTGAGTCACTGTTTATTGATGAGTACTTCCTCGGCGCTGTGAAGAGGCAGAAGCGCCAGGAGTTCGCCAAACTATACCAAGGCGGCATGACAGTCAGGGAGGACGCTGGCAAGTTTAAAGAATTATCGGTCTACTCTCTCTCCACCATCTCAACGGAGCAAGATAAGACTGAGAAATTCTACAATGGCCTTCGTCTTGACATTCGACAAGCCTTGTCAATTTTGGATCTCAAGATTTACAGGGAGGTCGTTGACAAGGCCTTGAATTTTGAGCAGGAGAAGATTGTGCAGGAGTAGAGACTGAATAGGAGAAAACGATTTGTAACATTTTCCCAACAGGGCTCACAGCAGGGCAACAAAAAGAAGCCCTACTATAATCAAAACCCAGCCCTCCCAGCCACTGTTAAGAAGAATGAGGCCACGACACCTGCGGCTGAACCATCTAACCCTGGCCAATCAGGGTTTTAGCAATCATGGCCGCGGAGGCCGTAATGGCAAGGGTGGCCGTCGAAACGGCAATGGCAGAGGTGGTGGTCAGCACCAAAATTAGCATGGCCAATAAAAGCATCAGCAGCAGAGGCTGACGTGTTACAACTGCGGCCAGTAGGGCCATGTATGAAATGCCTGTCTGCACCTTCAGCAACCTGTTCCCGCTGTTCCAGTCCAACAAGCACCACCTGCTACTAATGCCCAACCCAGGCAGAACCAGGGGCAACGAAACTAGGGCAGAGCATTTACTATCGCTCAACAACCCCTCCTAGATAACAATGTAGTCGAAGGTACATTTCCCTTGTTCAATACAATGGTGCATGTCTTGTTTGATTAGGGTGCTACACATTCTTTTATATCGTCTGCATTGGTAAGACATTTAGGGTTGCATCCTGAACCCACAGAAATCAAAATCCATGTCACATCACCTTTAGGATCTAGTATTGACGTGAAATTGCAGTGTTCTCGATGTGAGCTTCGAATGGCAGAACAAATAATATATGCAAATCTTTTTGTGATGGACATTGAAGACTTCGACATCATCCTCGGCATGGACTGGCTCGCACCACTGAATCCAAAGATCGATTGTATGAAGAAGCAAGTTCAGTTAACCTTGCCCACCGGAGAGTTTGTCAAGATTTAGGGAACATGGAAATGGATACACAACTCGACTGCTGCACTTCTCAAGGCACAACTTCGAGCTCTATCCCTTGGTGATGAAAATGAATCACCAGCACTGTACCCTCTCGAAGTACACGATGTCCCGGTAATATCTGAATTCCCAACAGTTTTTCTAAATGACCTTCCTGGTCTACCTCCAGTTAGGGAATTCAATTTTAAAATTAATCTCATACCTGGGACCGGGCCCATCTCAATTCCACCATACAGAATGTCAAATGTCGACCTGGTCGAATTGAACAAACAACTGAAGGAATTAAAAAATAATGGCTTCATCAGAAAAAGTTCATCCCCTGGGGCGCTCCAGTTCTGTTTGTTCGCAAAAAGGATGGTTCATTACGACTTTGCATCGACTATCGCAAGCTGAATAACGTCACCATTAAGAACAGATACCCGTTGCTTAGGATCGATGACTTGTTCGACTAACTTAGGGATGCCAAATACTTCTCTAAGATTGATTTACGACCTGGTTATCACCAACTCCGGATCCGAGATTCGGACATTACCAAGACAACATTTAAAACTCGGTACGGTCACTACGAGTTCTTGGTCATGCTGTTCGGTCTGACAAATGCACCTGCTGCATTCGTGGATTTGATGAACCGCATCTTCAGGTTATCTTTAGACCGATTTGTGGTGGTTTTTGTGGACGATATCTTGATATATTCATCAACCGAAGAAGACCATAAGATACATCTGAAGATAGTCCTCTAGACATTGAAAAACAACCAGTTGTATGCAAAGTTGAGTAAGTGCGAATTTTGGGCGAAGCGAGTTCAATTCCTAGGCCATGTGGTTTCAGGCAATGACATTGAGGTCGATCCTTCTAAGGTTGAAGCGGTTTTAAACTGGAAGCAGCCTACCACTGTTACTCAAATTAGGAGTTATCTTGGTTTGGCTGGCTATTACAGACGCTTCATCAAGGACTTTTCAAAGATTGTTGGACCTATGACAATGCTCACTTTGAAAGACGTGCGATTCATCTGGAATCCCGCCTGCGATTCACATTAATCATCGCCATCTGACATTTAGCAACATTGATCTGAAGCCTGGACATTACACTAAAGCATTGTAACAGCTGAATGGCGCTTAGGATGTTGCTTTCCTCACCACTCAAGAAAAGAAGTGTGTCGTCCCTTATTGTAGATGAGTAATTTCCACCAACTCCCTCCCAATAACAAACCCATAAACCATTACCTTATGTTTTGCCCGAGAGAACAACCTCCCCAGACAATACGCCACTAATGTGAACAGGAAGGGGGAGAGGGGATCGTTTTGTCTTAACCTTCTTCTAGCATTGATTTTTCCTCTTGGTCTGCCATTTATAACCACTAAGTATGTTACCGAGCTAACACACCCCATCATCCACTAGATCCACTTGTCTCCAAACCCTTTCTTATGCAGCATAAATTCAAGGAAACACCATGCCACTGAGTCATAGGCTTTTACAAAATCAACCTTGAAAACAACTCCTCTCTCTTGATACATTCTAAATTCCTCCACAGCTTCATTAGCAATAAGAGCAGCATCAAGAATTTGTCTGCCCTGTACAAAAGCTGACTGATTATGCTCGGTAGTAGAATCTAGAACCGATCTAAGTCTCAGTGCCAACGTTTGGCAATGACTTTGTAGAGACAAGATACCAAACTGATAGGTAGGTAATCCTTCATCTTCCATGACTCCGCCTTCTTAGGGATCAAGCAAATATAAGTCTCATTGGTCTGAATGTTTATAACAGCAGACAGATGAAACTCTTCAAAAACTCTCATCACCTCATCTTTGATGAACTCCCATGATTGTTGAATAAAAGCCAAGGAGAATGCGTCTGGTCGCAGTACTTTACTCCTATCACAGCTAAATACAACCTCCCTTACTTCAACCATCTCAAAAGGGCGTTCCAATCGAATTCTGTCATCCTGGCTGATCATGCCCCACTCAAGGTATCCAATCCCCCACCCACAATCCTCTTGTGCAGAGAACACCTTCATAAAGTAGTCCAATATCTCTTTCACAATCTCCTCTTCTTCCTCGATGATTGTGCCATCCTCCTTCTTAATCTTAGCAATTGAATTCTTGTTCCGCCTGTGGTTTAAGATGCTATGGAAAATTTTTGAATTGCTATCTCCTTTCAACCATCTAATTTTTTTCCTCTGAATATTCAATCTATCATCGTTTAGACATAATTTTCCCAGCCCAGCCTTGAAGATCTTCTTGAAAGTGTTTGCTTCTGATGACCAACTTGACTTCTCCTCAAGTTTATCCAACCCCAATACAATATCCTCAATCTCTTTCTTTTTCTGACCACACAAGCCAAACACCTGTCTGTCCCACCCCCTAATCTGCTCCTTCAACAATTTCAGCTTAACCATGAATTTGTGGCCCTCCCATCCATGAGCATTCATAGACAACCACCATTCCTTAGCAAGACGTGGAAAGTTCCTATGATTGAGCCATTTGTTCTCAAACCTAAACGGCGAAGGACCCCACCTTAGCAATCTAGTGTCCAAGAGAATGGGCATATGATTTGAAGTAAGTTTAGCCAAAGCCTCCACCTTATAACAATGAAAAAGCCTTTCCCATCCACTCGTGAATAGGAATCTATTGAGGCGACAACAAATAAGAGAAACTCTCATATTAGACCAAGTAAACTTAGCATTGCCCATTGGGGGATCCTTTAACTCTAGCTCAATAATCAAGAGATCAAATTCCTGCATGCTTCGAGTTAGCCTTACACTGTTAAACTTCTCCACCAAGGATCTTGTAGTGTTGAAATCTCCCGCCACACACCAATTGTCCCCACAAATCACTTACAAAGCTGCCAACTAGTCCTAAAAGTCTTGACGATCGGACAGAGAAAACAGACCATATACCCCAGTGAGCCACAAGAGGACCCCTCGGAATGCTAGATTTGAATAGAATTTGAGAACATTCCTGAGAAGCGTGAAACTACCTCCATCGTTCTAGAATCCCAAGCCATTAAGATACCACCCAAGGAGCCCGCTGAGGGCAGCCCTGACCACCCTTTGAGTCTCGAGCCCCATAATTGCCCAATAAGATGTCGCCCCATAGCTTGACATTTTGTTTCCTGAAGAATGATGATATCAAGGCTAGCCCTGCAGATGACTCTTCGAATTAGACACCTTTTATGGCTTACTCCGTACCCCCAATTGTTCCACGACAGTATCTTCAATTAAGACCTTTCGTATTCAGGTTGTTGGCCACATCCTTAGGCAAAAGCCCTCTGTTTGAAGGCCCCTTAAAATTTTCGATTCCTTCCAGAACCCTGTTCTTCTGAATCCTACACACATCAAGGTCCATTTTTCTCATATAATCTGCCAAAAACTCCTGAGATCCAGCTGTCACTGACGATTGGTTGGTCCTTGACGTTGCATTAAACCTCTTCTGACATGACCCAACTTTACCCCTCCTATCGACATTGCATGAGTCAGCCAAAGGACCGTCCACCAAGATAGGCAAAGTCGTCGGCCTTGAAACCCCCATCGGAGCAAAGTTTTGGGTGTTTGGTTTTTTTAAGAAAGGTTTGGGTTTGGAGGAGAAACGGTGATAGCAAAAAGAACAGGGAGAAGAAGAAAACTTGTCCATGTTAGGCAAATCAATAGCACCAACCAGGTTAGGATCAGGAATTACCTTGTGCACATGATCGCTGGCGTAGGAGAAGACAGTTTCTTTCGACTCGCCCTCCTCACTTTTCAGCTCTGATTATGTCCCCACAACACTCATATCGAGAAATGTACCCGCCAAACCACCATCCACATCCTGGCCCTCAGCCTCTGAAGACGTCTCATCATCTTCAGAATCGAACTTGGCATCACCATTTTTTCCTTCAGATTCGACACCCCCCCAAAACACACGCACCATCATCAAAACCCTCGTATGGATTTTGCTTGAATTGCAAGAAATTTTCTTTTCTCGATCTAGCCAAAACAGAAGCATTTTTCAGCTGCCTTTTAGACGTGCTTCTTGAGGAGTGGCAGCCTTTGCAAGCTTGAGATGCCCCAGCAAAAGCACTACCAACACTTAGCACCCCTCTGCTAATCCTACGCCCATTCTTTTTTGCGAGTGACTCCCCATCTTGGGATAGGAAGATGCGACCCAGAGATAGTTTCGGCAAAGCTCTCGATCTTAGTAGTCCTTTTTTTTTTATTCGGACAATCGCCGAAATTGGATTCCGCGGAGTCCGACACGTGGGTCGGCAGAATTGAGTCCGAGCCCAGAGCAATGGTACCCTTACTATTTCGATCTAGTTCCCTGTTGTAATATGATACTGTAGCATACGATGGTCCATCGAGAGTAGGACTGCCCACTATTGTATCAGATCGCCCTCCATCTTCCAATGGGACCATGAAGATTTCAGGCCCGAAATCCAACGCAATATGGCTAGACTTGGACCTCGAAATAGTGCCTTTCTTCTACCTGGACCGACCCTCATCAGGTGCACCCCCCGAAACCCCATCCATGCAGGCACATAGTGCAACTCCTCATTGGGCAAGTGTCCCCAACGTCTCAACCATAGGATAAGTGTCAGGTGAATGTTTTAACCTCTCCTAACCGCCATAGCAATGAGGAGGGATAGTCTGCGCGAAACACGTATCACCATGATGTATCGAAGGAGCGATTTTCTCTGGCAGCAAATCGTCATTCTCTGACAAAAGATCAGATCCTCTGATCTTTCCAGAACGTACATCATAGTCACCATCATTGGTGCCGACCACCACCCTCGTCCGACCAACCTCATTGTTCGCAACAACAGGGTTATGGATGCACTGAAGCTCCCCATCGTTACACATTTTTACCACTAGTCAGAACAATCGCACTCTTGGAGCGCCTTTCCTTCTGAACTTTCTGGCGGTGGTTTTGAAAATTTTTAACTTCATACTCCATTTTATCGATTGTAATCATGTAGAATGAAGGTAAGAACCCGTGCGATCTCCCTTTCATGTTGAGTTTAGCGCATCTCAGATACGACAAATCCCTAGTGTCTTTGTGAACCTGGATCAAGCCTCCATAGTTGTCGCTAATTGCAGCAAACACGTTGTGATTCCAAAGTTCAAACAGAAGACCTAAAACCCCGATCCTGTTGTTGAAGCAATAAAACATATGATTCTCCCATTGAACGTCTTCATCCCAAGCTTTAATCTTCAATCTCATGGATTGAAAACTGTTGGCCATGTAATGTTTTTTGGACTCGTCGCGACACCAGAACACCGATTGTTCATCAGTCAAAACTGAAAGGAGCACTGGTCTACCCAGAGTAGTAGAGATGTCATTCCTCGCCGCACCCCACCCAATCAAGATGGTTTCTCTGATGACCACCACCGCGTTTTCCCACAGCTTTTTCGTCCCCACTACTTTAGGGAAGAGCATTGTCTTGTTCTGTTTCGGGGCAAAGGCTGGAGGAAGGTATGTATCGCCTTTTTTTGCATGAATCAAAGCACCGGCAGAGGATGTTCCAGCTTCATTTGACCTTCCAGGCTCAGGCTGTTTCCCTTCGAGCGACCGCCCAGTCTCAGACACAGGCTGCTTCCCATACCCACCATTAACAGACGAAGACAGAATGTTCTTGAAAACCACCGATGCCCTTCCAAGACCATCATCTGGGATGATTATTGCTTTAGCAAGGCCGTCGGCAACCTTCAATATTTGAACAAAACTGCCTCTATCATTTTTCAGAGGTTCGAAGAAAAACATGTTTCCTACCGACCTAAACGTTCGTTTACTAGCACTTTTTGACCCCCTCCCCCCGACTTATCCCTGTGCCTTAGAGAGCGCAACCATCTAGCTGCGTCAGATTCCACCAGAAGCTTAAATATTCTAATCCTTGTTTTTTCCTCGATCCACAAGAACTTTCCACCCTCCCCAAGTTTCAGTAAGAACGACTTGGATCCTATTCTAATCATCTTTGCTTTTGCATACTACAAAAGAGTATGTTCACAACTTGATTGTCAAGCAACTTTCTTTTCTTTTCTTTTGTTGTCTACTCTTCTAGTTCCTTAGGGACAGTTACACCGTCAATTGTTTTAGTAGGTGTTGGACAATCGTTCATCACAACATCCCACATTTCTAGGTCTTGAGCTCTAAGGTAAAATGTAATCCTAGTTTTCCAATAAAGGTAGTTATCCCTTTTGAAGAGAGGTGGTCTATTGGTGGAGTTTCCTTCACCAAGAATAATGTCTTTATGATTTTGGTCTGCCATAGATAATCAAAGATTGTTAGATGTTTTGATGGGTAACATGCTCTAATTCCAATTGTTGGCCCAGGAATGTCCAAGAAGGGGTGAATTGGACAGCGAAGCAGGTTTACCTTTTTAATTAAACTTATTTACAGATAAAACAAAGTAATAACAATTAATGAATAAAGACAAAAACTAATAGTTAAATGACACAGTGCACACAGATTTAGAGTGGTTCGGCTTCTGCCTACCTCCACTACCTAGTCTTCCTGTTTAGAATTTTGTCCAAACTCTACTATCGAATCCTCTTACAGGTGAGGATCAAACCATTACACCTTTCTCAACTTCACTGGTCTGAGAATAATCATTATACTCTAGAGCAACACTTGCTCAAACACAGTGACATATACAGTCACTTGTACAAACCAAATACAAGTTTGAGAGTGTGATTCTCCTACCAAACAATGAATGAACCTCAGACTAACACTAATTCAACAATAAATGTATGATAAAGCTCGGCTGAAAAGTGTGAGGTATATTGCTCCTCTTTCCTTCGATGGATTTCTGAAATGTATGAAGTTGAATCAATAAATCATGAAGATAAGTATGTATTAGAGTATTTTCAAATTATTTTTCACAGCAAAATAATAGACTAACTTTCAAAGAGTTTGCACTGAAGATTTTTCAATATCTTTTTTTCTGCATGTGTATCTTTCAACGACTCAAAAGTAATACATTTATAGAGAATGCGTTTGATTTTGCTTTTCATAAAGATTTGGTGCTTGATTTGAATTTCAAAATTAACCGTCAAAATATTTCACAAAAGAGTACATGTTCAGACTGTTCAAGAAACCTGAAATATTTGTGCAATCACGAAAATAGAAAGATTTAGAAAGTGTAAAGGTTGACAACCTTTTTCATAAACTCTAACAGTGTCGCATTAGCGCCCTGAAATACACTGTTTTAAAAAATTGACTTTTTGTCAACTTTTTCAAGGAGGGCGCTAATACTATGTTAGCGTCCTGATGAGCTTATTTTTTTGAAACCCAGAAACTCAAGGAGGGTGCTTGTAACACCCCGTAGTTTTAATTAAATACATACGTTGACTTATGCGTATATCGAGCTGTATAATATGCGTATATATACGTAGGAGTCAAATGTATGTATGTATGAGAATAAGTGCTAAATACATAAAGTGAAGGGTATAAATTAAATTTGTGAGTTGTTATATAAATATGTGAATTGGAGTTAGATAAGGGTATGATTAAATTAACTTAAATAAAGATGGTGAAGGAGATGGTAGCATTAATTGGTAAATGATTAAATGAAGTTGATAATGAAGTAATTTAATGAATGAAGAGTTGTTAAAGTAATTGAATTGTTGAATAGTTTAGTTAAATGCGAATGAATAGTTGTTTAAGGGAAAGTTGGTTAGCTAAATGGCTCTAAGAGCATGGAATCATAAAACAATGCATGCTCATCTTCTCTTTGATTTAAACATAACGTTTTATTTGTTTAGAAAGAGAAAACGGGAAAGAAAGAAAAGTTGCAGAGAGGAAGAAAAAAGGGCACGACGGGTTTCGTGGCCAAATTCAACGTGTCGGTAAGCTATTTTCATCGTTTTCGTTGCAAAATTGCAATTTAAGCTACGTGTGACGTTTTTATCGGTAAAAGTTTTGCTATAGAAGGTGTTTTACCGTATTTCCAAAAATGGGGTTTGGACCCACTTTGAGTGGAAACACATAGAAAAGATATATTATGACATCTATAAATCTGTAGATACTAGATATATGGTTTGTTTGTGTTCAAGTGTAATATTGGTGCCAGTACAGCTACCGGAAGCCAAATTTGACACTGGGGGCCTTTAGAACCATGTCAAATGCCTGTGAAATCCCAATTTGAAACCACAGAATTATAGAGAACTGAATTCCGGACATTTCGATACCAAAATTATGATTTTTGGGTATCGATTGATATTTTTAATGTATGTCTAATTGAATTCGATAAATACGACAAATTTGGATATTAGTGGAAATGTGATTGAAAGGTTTGTTTCTACTGTCCATTACCTTAAAAATAATCATGAGGGTCGCGTAAAATATTTTGGATGCCTCACGTGAATTTTAGACTGAAATGGAATTATGAGAATTAATTGGAGAGTTAGATTTTAATGAATAATTGAAAAACAAATAGATATAATGATTTGATAATTGATTATGGAATATCTGGAAATGAATATATGACAGGATTATATTATTGATTGGATACGAATAGTAGAGTGGTCGTAGAGAGTAGGTCTACACGGTACCACTGTGAGTATATCTTGACTTTGGTTCATTGTATATGACATTGTATAATATAAATGGTGTGTTTCAAATCATGAATATATGTATTTATTGCATTGTTTTAAATTCATGAAAATATTTGACCTTGGAGCATGTTTTGGACTTACTAGAGCAAGTTAAAACATGAGATCATTTTCAAAAGATAGTCCCGCATGAGGATTGAATAATCTCATGGTCTGAGTGATAGTTTCTGATTGGAATTAGGATTAAGTCCTAATTTGAAATGATTCATAGCAGAAGATTGGGTAATGAGAGGTCCGAGCGTAGACTCCTTATAAATGCATAATAAGGAGTACATACCCGTTCTATTACTAGCAAGAGGGAGATTGTTTGATTTTATTACAACCCTGCATGTTTTAGAATTACTTATAGGCATGTATGTATTATGAAATGTTTTATGCGTGTTTGAATGAGTTTTGAATGCATTGATTCATGTGATTTTTATTAAATGCATATATGATGCCATAGTTAGGAATATTCACTGAGCCGTGGTTGCTCACTAAATTCTCAAACATTTCAGGTTCGAATCCTAAAGCCACTTGAAGGATAGAGAATCATTCTTTGGCAATGTATGTAAATAGTTTGAGAATGCTTAATACTATTTTGAGTAGTATTTATGTAAATAACACTATAAAAATATCTGTATCACATAGATGGGTATGGATAGGTTTACATGGATGTATATATATATATGGAAATGTGAGGCTTAGATGATGAATGGGTATGTCACACCCCGCCCGGACGCGCCTAAACCGGCGGTACACTCGCGGATGGGGCGCACATTTGGAATAATAACAATGATAATAACAGAGTACGCAGCGGAAATATAAACACTACAAGTCTGATTTCATTTAATTCAGAATTCATTTGTACATGACATAGTCAAGGGAACAGACTCCCCAAAATTCCCAATGAATAATACAAAGGGTACAAAATGTGGGCCCCATAACCTACACCCAGTCCACCCTAATTTCCTATAAAAAATTGGATAATAATGGAGTGAGCTTAACGCGCTCAGTGGGTAAAATAGTTTGTGAGTATAACAATTAATAAAACATACTTCATAATCAAATATCTTAAATACACATGTGAGCATCATAATCAATCAATATGTATGTATGCATGACACCGTCTCGTAATGGTTTGATGAACATACATCGCCTGAGTTCACGTACAGATGTCTTTTCCCAAGCGTAGCCAGGTTCTCATTGTACGTCCCTCCTCAGGAACGATGCTCTGGATTCACGTACAAATGTCATTCCCCAGGCGTAGTTGGGTTCTCATTGTACGTCCTTCTCTAGAGAAATATAATGAATAGCGAGCAATGCTCCTAACTATTCTATGAGTCATAAACCACATACGTCCCTAGGTGGTGATATGTATGATGCCAATGGATGAACTGGTCTAGTCTACTGGTCTGATCTTTTCTTGACATTTAGACTGACTTTGGCAACGTCTGGTGATCCTTTTCAGGGTTGGTATCACGACGTGCAAGGTTAGGACATTCAGTGTTACTTGTATAAGCTGATAGCTTTCAATAAGACCAACTAGATCAGTCCCCAGTTGAGAGGTGAGACACAAGGTCTGCTTAAATACCAATCACCTAGAACATACCGCTGCCCCTCGTTCACTATTTAAAGTTATTGAGGACAAGACTGAGTCTAGTTGAGCCAAATTGACCACAAATTCGCCATTATAACAGTGTAATACATGAACTGAATATACAGGTATAATTATAACAGTATGAACGTTATACGAAATAATGTTGTGTAGATGAATGGTAGACATAATAATAAATGAATGTAAACTTTAATAAAAGTTATAAAACACGCAAACCTATGTTTCGTTCCCCGCCTTCAGATAAAAACTTCTTTCTTCAGATCTGGCACTTTCCTCCGGACAGAACTTCGTCGCACCGCACCGAGAGTCTCGAACAGAGAGTCTTAAAAGACTAAAAACTCAGAATGAGTGGAAACGAGAAGAAAATCACAAGAGAAGGTGATTTGGTGTGAGGAATGAGAAATGAGGGGGGTTCCTTATATAGAGATTTTTGGCGCCTGAACGTTCGGGCACGTACATAAGGCCTTTTTGTCAATGAATAGTATGGACAAATGATCTAGGGTATGGGGCGCTTATGCAACCCAGATGGGACAATATTATGGTTCTATAATGGCTGGAGTATGCCCTGCGGGGGTACTCATCACCCTGGGTAGGGGGGCACTGTGTGCAACCCAGGTGTGACAGAGTATGGAATGATATATATATATTGTGATGTGTTTGACTAAGTTTTGATATGACCAATAAACAAAGGAGACTCTGTCGAAATTTTGAGAAAAATTTAGATGTGATTTTGGATAAGGCTGACAGGGTATTATATACGTCATCACATGATGTATATCGTATCTTGTGCCAGTCGTGACGTCACTCATACGGAGTGGGTTGTGACAGTGCTAATACTGCATTAATGTCTTGAAGGCAGCTATTGGTTTTTCCAGGTTGATTCGATGAGGGGGCTAATACTCGATCAGTGTCCTACTTTGAACAACAAGCATTCAAACCCATAAACCATTAACGCCTTGATTGTTGATGTAACGACTCTCATCCAGTTTTGTTTTGATGATTACAAACAACATACTTGTGATCACTAATTTCTTTGACTTAGTTGTTTAATGCTAATTAGCTATATCAGATGGATTCAAGTATATCGTCTAAATGTGTGGATGGAACAATAATGTACGAAGATTCAAGAGGTTCATGTCTGTAATCTTTTGTCTAGAATCTTAGTGCTGTAAAGTAATCCTAACTCGTTCCAACCACAATATGATTTTCATCTTTTAAAAATCATGCATATAGGTCATTCGATATTCATACACATATACTATTATCATATTGATCATACATGCACATACATTATCATGATTATCATGCAATCATATAGTTAAGGTTGTTTATCATGCATATCGAATGTCTTGATTATCTGTATTAATCGATTGGCTTACAATTATTTATCTTTGCCAATTATGTTTTAATCTTGTCCAAAATGTTTTTAAAGTTGGTTTATATGTTTGACAATGTCTTGAACTCATTTTGATCAAAAAATCGTGTTTTGTCACTTTCAACGTGAAAGAACGTGTTCCTGTGCTTTTTCGAAAATCAGATTTTTCTGATCAGAGTTTAAGGAATGCGCTCTTTTGTTCAAGGAATGTGCTCCTGTAGAAAAGGGCAAAATAGGAATTTTTATAGAGTTAATGGTTCTTAATGAAGAATCTCGCTCCTATGCCCAACAGACATATTAAGGAACGCGCTTCTCTTATAAGGAACGAGCTCCTACATTGGAGGGAAATCTGAAAGTTTCAGATTTCAAAGCAGAGAAGCGCTCATTCTTTCAGGAACGTGTTATTGTGCCTTAGACTGGTATTTTTCTATTAATACCACACTTTGCTCATTTGAGAGCAACTTTTGCAAAATCCTAGAACTTGTACCAATTTTCATACTTTTTTTCTTCAAAGTTTTAAACAAGTTCTCGAATGCTTTAAACATCTTTTAATAGCAAAAGTTCATCTACATTTGAATCTTTGATTCAATCTTCCGAATAGTTGGCCTACTCTTTCAAAACTCTTTGAAAAACTTGTGAGTTTCTCTTGAGCATAGATTAAGTTGTTCTTGAGTGAGTTCATCACATATCTTAGAAGGATATCGTGAGAATTAATTTTGGTTTTTTTGGTGGGTAATGAAAGTGTTATGATGGGATACAAATAGAAGCTCCCAAATGTTAAAGAGTTTTTTCAAGCTTTTAAGAAAAATAGTCTTTGAAAAGTGTAAATTTACAAAATCTGCCACCAGCTTTTCTCATATAATTTCATTTAACGTATGCACGCGTGGCATCTAGAGTATGAATGATCGTAACAACTACTTTTTTTGTAACAACAACAAAATTCAACCCATTTCGAGATTGTAGCAAGTAGTTTTTGAAATCATGTTGAGTGTGGCATCTAGAATCTTGTAACATGGGGGAAAGTGGTTGTATAGATAAATTTTTACAGTTTATTGTTGATGGAAAACCAAAATCTTTTAGTGATTAATTAAATAAATTCCCTTTAAAACATCACTTATAATTTTATGAAATCGTTAAATTATTAAAAAACTAAGGGGGTAATGTTGGGGTTTTTGATAAAAATGTTGACCAAAATAGTCTTTCACTTAGAATTCTCCTAAGTCTTTTGATGCTAATTGTTTTGATACCAACAAAGAAAATAACAATTGGTGCTAATGTTTGAATCTAGTATATTTTAGCACCAAAGATCAAGTCTAAGGTCAATACAAGACTCAAGTAGCCTTAAGTAAAATCAACCAGATCAAGTCAAGACAAAATCAAAGCTTGGACAAGTCGAGGTGAAGAGAAGAGGATGAGAAATCATTTCCTTTGCCTTAGTCTTTTAGGGTGTAACTTTCCTTGCCTTCCATATTATCATTTTTTTCAAGATTCATGCATGCATTAAGATTTCTCCCAAAATGTTTTCAAATGTTCAAACATGTTTGGTTTTTGTCTTTAAACTATTTCAAACTTGTTTGAATCATGTTTGTATCAATTTCATCAAAATGACATTTCTACAAGTTTTCCAAAAACTTATTGGTTTAAGTTTTCACATCTATCTAGTGTTTAAACATAGACTTAAATATGTTGTTAACATATTCTCAAAGTGTTTTGATCATCGAACTTTATGTCTTTTAATCATACTTTATCTTCCAAACATGTCCATAAAGTTAAAATTTCAAAAAAAAATAAAAAAAATGCTCAAACTTTTGCTAAACATGTTCAATCCAGTCTACATAGAATCCAGTCGACTGAATTGACTAGGCCATGAAGCTGGGCCTTAGACCAACACGCTAGTAAGCCATTTTCTGGGTCTAGGCTCTTGTGTCACGCCCGGGTTGCACACAGTGCCCCCTACCCAGGGTAATGAGTACCCCAATCTCCAGGGCGTACTCCAGCCATTATGGACCCATAATATTGTCCCATCTCGGCCAGCCACGCCACACAAGGACGCCGGCCACCAAGATCATTTGTCCCCACTATTCACTCATGAATAGTACAGGGCCTCCTCCAGAATCGAACTCGAGACCTCCCTTAAGGAGTCTGATTTCGCATTCCTAGTAACCACTGAGCCAATGGTTCAGTGGCTACTAGGAATGCGAAATCAGACTCCTTAAGGGAGGTCTCGAGTTCGATTCCTAGGGAGGCCCTGCACTATTCATGGTGAATAGTGTCAGACAAATGATCTCGATACAAGAGACGTCCTTGTGTGGCGGTGGCTGTACCGGGATGAGACAATATTATGGATCCATAATGGCTGGCGTTCGCCCCGAGGGGGTGCACCCACACCTGGGTAGGGGGCACGCTGTGCAACCCAGGGTGTGACATCTTGGGTCTTTGATCAACGTGCTAGTGACTGTCGGGATGCAACTCCAACAGTCACATTTTCAATTTTTGAGCCTCAAATAGTTAGTTTCTTGTGTCTAACGGCTAGTACTCATTTCTAAACTATAAATACATGCACTTAGGCTATTTTAAACACAAGAGAGGCAAAATGTGAATCTAGGAAGTGTTTTCTAAAATCAAACCATTTTCTTATATTTCAATGCCCTAGAATTGAAAACTAAGTTGTAGAAAAAAGTTTTTCTAAGCTTTCATCTTTAGATATTTGCAGACATCTTCAAAATATGTTCTTAAGCAATCTTGATGCAAGGAAGGTAATGTCTCTTGTTGTAAGGTCTCTCTCATCCATTGAGCTTAAGTTTTCATATCTTGCATTAGTGAATATGTATTATTGAGCTTCATTGTAATGTTCTAGTTACATAGAACAAACTTTATCTTCTATGTTTTCAAGTTTTTTGGGTCGTTTAATTTCTAGTTGAAATAAACCAAGTCAAGTGATTTTGATATCACTTGTGATTCCAAGGTGGAATCCTAATGTAGTTTCACCCTTTATCTTCAAAAGGGTTAAGTGATTTGTCCCCCGTGAAAAAGATAGGTTTGTCTTGAACCTTCAAAACGACATTGTAATGATTTGGTTCATACTCTTGAAGTGAATGTAGGAAAGGATTTTTCAAAACCACATAAAAAAATTTGTCCTTTTTCTTTATTTTTTGTACTGTACATTTATGCACATAAAATATTTCTGTACTGTACATTTATGAACATAAAATATTTGACTAACACACTTTGTTGACATTGCCTCTAAGAGTTGTTGGATTTCCTCGTATCACATATTGATGCATGATTTAAGGGCAATATCAACAAAGTGTGTTTGAAAAGTGTGTTTCCAAAGCATTTTCCTAAAAAGATATCTTTAGGCGGTGGTGTTTGTTGCTTCTACTTGCAACCTTTGGAAAATTTAGAGGGTAATAAAAAAATCATTTTCCATAAATATTTTTATTTTTTGAACTTCTAAATGAAGTAGAAGTATAAACTCTATAAGTATTTTTTTAGTTGTGCATAAGTAGAGATAATGACGGAATTCAATACAATTTAAAGTTGTAGTTAAATGTCATACAACATTTTATTTCTATTATATGAGATATTTGACTAGAATTTAATGACCACATTCAATTCTATTAGATTAGATTAGAGTTTAAAGACGGCATTGAATACTATTTAAAGTTTAGGTAAATGTTGTAACACTATACGTACTAGATTAGATGAGCTCCAACAATAGGTAGTTTTTTTTTTTTAAGAAAATGATATACTTCAACTTAAACAAAAAAGAAAATAATTCTTCAAATGTAAATACCTTTAACTTGTTTTAAAGAAAAAACTTACGTGGACACAGCTATATCTATAATAGATTTGATAAACTCCATTTTTTTTTTTACAAAAAAAATCCTTAATAAGGAAAAAATTAACAAAAAAACATTAAAAACAATGCTTAAGTTAATTATGTTCACGTAGCTATATTTATATACATTTTTCTAAAATATTCAAAGCAATTAAGATTAAAAAAAATTAAAAACTAGAGCTTTAAATGCAATAATAGCTCCCTCTACCTATGAAAACATTAAACAATCTAATGCAATAATAGGTCCAAATTACAAAATCTTCAAATATTGATTTGGTTAGGGAAAACAGCAAGTAGTGTTCGTTCACTCTTCTTGCGACCTCTAGAAAGAGAAGGGTGTTATGAAAAATATTTTTTTTAATAAATATTCTTACTTTTTCGACCTCTAATTCATGTAGAGGTAATGAAGTATAACCTCTAAAAGAATAAGACGAATCAACATAATGTACCAAGGAAGCCTAACCGACCAAATCCACGACCACAAGGCCAAACGTTTGCTGTTGCGACAACCAATCTTCTTCTTCTTCACTAGCAACACTCAAATTTCTTTGAATGATAAGTGTCATCCCATGATCGGCAAAAGTTACTTCATCATCTTCATCTTGATCCACATAACACTTAACTCTTTTCATGATAAAAAAAGGTGAAACTAACCCTATGATTCTAGGCTTGGAATCACAAGTGATATTCTATTACATGACTTGGTATCTTTTAACTAGAAACAACCCAAAGAGACCAAAAATAAAAATTATAGTGTTTGTTTTCTGGCAAAGTTTGTGGAAGATAGTGAATACAAAGCTTTATTTCAATAGTGCTTATCATTCACAAATTGACAGTCAGACAGAGGTCACTAATCGTTCCTTGGGAGATCTTCTTTGCAGTTTGGTTGGTGTTTATGGAAGCAGTGGGATCAAAAGCTCTGTTAGGCTAAATTTTTTCATAATCATTCTCGTAATAGTACAAGCTTCAGTCATTTTGAAGTTGTTTACAACATTGTACCCTGGTGTGTTCTTGATCTCGCCCCTATTCTAGATCAGTCACGTGTGCATGGCAAGGCTGAAGATTTTGTGCAACAACTTTACCAAATCCATTAGACTACTCATGATGATTTGGTTCCGGCGACACAGAAAAATAAAGATGTGACCACCCCACACCCTAGACCGCTATCTCTTAAGGATTGGCATGTGGAATGCTAGGGTGAGACGTCCGGTGTAGGCATCCACGACCACCTCAAATCATCTCATGAGATGATCGGGACCCTACAAGCCTCAACCAGACTCTCTATAGAGTCCCCATAATTTATTTATTGATTATTTTTTTTCTAAACACAACCTGATAGACTTAACAGTTCTAAATCATCACAAACAACCACATGAATCAAAATGATAATAATTTCCCAATAAAGTCATATGTATGCATGCATGAAATAATGCTCATAATCATGTGAAACATATAACACATAGTAAAATAAGCATTCAACAGTTTTCATGCATTTTAAGTCCATTCATTTTTCTGCTGTAGAGACCAACATGGCCTTCCCTTAATTGGGGTATAACTGAATGTCAATACATTCAATTCCGCCTCTAGAGAAGTTAGCTTGGCAACATGCACAAGCCTCCTAGTTATTGCAACATCTAGGGAACTTAGCTTGGAACATCCAAAGCTTTTAGAGTTCTCAGTATTCAAATCTACCTCTAGAGAAATTAGCTTGGCAACATGCACAAGCCTCCTAGAACATCTAGGGAACTTAGCTTGGAACATTCAAAGCTTCTAGAGTTTCAACATTCAAATCCACTTCTAGAGAAGTTAGCTTGACAACATGCACAAGCCTCCTAGAACATCTAGGGAACTTAGCTTGGAATTATCCAAAGCTTCTAGAGTTTCAATACACAATAAACACATGCATTTCCATAATGATATTTCATGACTTTCAACATATAAGTATAAATTAATATGATGATACAAGTGATAATCATAAGGAACAACTACTCACTACGGAACCACGCAAGCTACAATCCACACACGAATCAACACCGATTTCAAATCCAATCAAGATCCTGTAAAGCATGATCACATGCACATACATCAATTACCATGATCATATCCATATATAAACACTGCACATGATCAATTCCAAAACTAATAGGCCTATACATGCCTAGGCCTTATCATGAGTTTCATCTTCTCATGATCAACCTCAACATCCATATTAATCCACATATAAGAACTCAATTTCAAAACCTAAGACAAATACTTGTTCTGGGCCTATTCATGGCTATCCAAGTTAAAGCACCATTTAACATTCAAACCATGAAAGATTGATCATAAACAACATAAATTTCAAATTTAAGCCAATACATAGCATATGCCCCAATTTGGGGAAAATCTCTACAATAGGGCATAAAGTCAAATTGAACTAACTCATTCGCTTCCAACACAAGTCTAACCATTATAAACCCACAATTCCATTCAATTTGGGTTCAATTAGACAAGTCTCAAGTCAATTTAATCAATTGACTTGATTTAGGTCAAAAGCCCCAATTTTGGGCAAAGTCCCAAAATCAAGCCCTAGGCCAATTTTACACTATACCTAGGTTTTTCACCATTCAAAATCAGTAAATTGGACTATCAATCATCAACATTTACCCATTTAATCAACATAGATTGCATGCAACTTGGATGGAAAACCGTAAGTTCATTTTCTAGGTTTAGGGTCATTACACTTAACCCCTCCAATTTCTTGCTAGAAATTAGGGAAAATGGTGCCATTGGGTTCTAAATCAACCTAGGAACCCAAATCCCTAACATACATCTCGGCCTTAAGGGTTTCCAAGAAAACCCTAACCTCATGCACCACCAAAAAAGTGGTGAAGTGGTTGCAAAATGCACTTTGGGTATAGATCTAGGTCTTAGAGGGTTGTTTCTACCATAAACAAGCTCATAAGAGCAAAAATCAGCCAACCTTAGGTTAGGGGCACCCCCAAAACGTGATATATACCCATCCTTAGGTCAAAACCAAGCTTATTTACACATCTACAAAGAGATTTTAGGAAGAAAATGGGAAAAATACACATACCTTGGGTGAGATTTGAGCAATGAATCACCCAAACCCTAAGATTTTTCCCTTTTTTTCTCCTCTCGTCCCCTTTCCCACTTTTTCAAGCTAAAAAATGTGCAAGTGAGCTGAAATTAGGTGTTAATTGCTTAAATAGACAATTTTAGGCCCACACTTGAAAAACTGCCAAAATTTGCTTATTCTCACACATGTGACCAGTCGATTTTTATGTAAAAATGTGTTTCGGACTCATTTTTTATATCCCCAAAGTCCATTTTACCCACCGATAATTAGTTATCATAAAATCAACACATATACACAACATACACATCAAGGCAAACACATAGAGTTTGGGTAAAATGCATATGGGTTATGGGCTAGATTAAATGATTTTTAGTACGTTACAAAAGGCAAACACATAGAGTTTGACGTGGACGATTAATATGTATAGGACATATAGACGAATGATTGTATTCCTGCCCATGAGTACAACAAGCTTGCAGCTTGGAAGATTAGTCCGTCGGAGGTTATTGAGAAGATCAATCCAAATGCTTATAGGTTGAAACTACCCAGTCACCTTCGAACGTCTAGTTTTGTTAACATCAAGCACCTCATACCATACTTGGAAGATTCTTCTAATGATGATGTATTGCCAACAAATTCGAGGTCGAATTTTTTCTATGCTGGGGGGAATGATGCAATGCACAAGGAGTTAAAATATTATGAGAAAATTTAACATGCCAAGAAGGGGTAGTTGGGGGTGGAGTCCTGTAATCCCCTGAAAATTCTGAAAATATCTACTTTCCAATTTCAAAATTATTCTCGCATTCCTTTAAGGAATCAATTACAAATCACACCAAAGAAATCTTGACAAATTTTTCAATACAAAATTATGGCAAGTTTCCAATACTATTAACCTTCCTATCATGGAACATGCTCATCATTAAACCCTAGAATTAACAATACTATGTATAATACCTATGCACCTCAGCCGTCTTGTTCATCTCTTTCACGCTCCTCTTCTCTCGAACCAGTAATCAAGAAACGTGGAAACGGCAACCATGGTGATACTTCCCCATTTTTCTTTCTTCTTTGCTTTGATGCTCTGTTTCTCTAATTTGAAAAAAAAATCACCATGAATAAGACGGTGACAGTAGCTGTACATCGGTGATCGAACACTCACAAGACCTAACAAGTACCCTCCACCGGTGACTATTGTCCAAATTGCCGAAAAAAAAGAGATAGAAAAAGAGCAAGGCGATGCTCTGTTTACACCTCGTTGGTTGCCGTGAAATCGCAGTAGGGCGATCATACACCTTGCCCTCCTTCCTTCTTTTCCCTCTCTGTCTCCCCCTCCAAACCAATTCAAAAGAACAAGCGGCAGCGACGTTGCCGCTGCCGCCGTTCCCTCTTTATCTCTTCTCTCTTTTCTTTTTCGTCCTCTTTCTTTGCTCCTCGTTTCTCTGCACCGATGTTCACCAAGCACCCAACCTGAGGAGATTGATGAAACTAGGGCATCTTCTTTCCTTTCAAGCGCGAGATTGCTCATTCTCTTCACTCTTCTTTTTTTTTTCTTCAACGAATCTCGCCAAGCACCCAATCTGAGGAGATTGACGAAACTAGGGCATCTCTTTTTTTTCAAACATGTGATTGCTTGGCGTCCAATCTGAGCACGAGGTGGAACTAGGGCAGAGAGAAAGTTGTTGGATGCACTTGCCGTTGTCGTTCCTCAAGCAATCGATCACTCCAATTCTCTTTCGACGACTCATCGATTCCAAGTGCACAATTCTGCTTCTCGTTCAATGCGTATCGATACACCTCACATCTTCTACCAGAACTTAGATACTCGTTATTGCAACTTTGCATTGGTTCTGAAACTCTGTAACAGTTCTGACTTTCTTCTCCACAGTCTCTGGCCTAGGGTTTTAATTACTTGAATTAAATCGAGACTTTCTGTTGCTGCGGAATTTAAGGACCAACAATCGGGGAAGATGATTTGGATGGGAACTGAAAGAGGAGGACTTTACTATCTTGATACTTCACAAATATACTATATACTACACATACATTTAAATAAGTAAATGTTATACCTGCAACTCTTCTGGTTGCTACAATTACAAATGTGTGTGTATATATATATATGTATATAAACTTGGGTAGGTATACACAGCTAATGCAAATGTAACATGTATGTGTAGGTTGAGGACGTACGTTACGCACCAAGGAATTCAAACAAGAACAAATTGCGTGCGTTACAGGTAGGGAAGATTCTATGCCTTTACAATGTTTTATTTTGATATATAGATAGGAATGTTAAATTAATTAGGTCTATAGTGTTATTAGATTGCTCTTGCATGCCTATTTTACATGATTTTATACATACATATATATATATATATATATATATATATATATATATGTTGTGATTGTTAACTATGATGATATGTGTGTCAGCATGACTTCTTGTTCTGATCAAATGATAATTGGATTCATACAATTCATGTGGTAATTGAGATTCATTTGAATATTATAATGCCTGATGATGAAATACATGACTTGAGAATATTGGCATAGTAAAGTTCATGCGTTAATACTATTATATTTGGCATTGTGACATGATACCATGTGTAGTGGAGTTTGAATGTCTTGTGAATGCAATTAATATCATACTTATGTTGTATGTATGGTGTGACATCATTAAAGAACACAATTAAGATAAGAATCACACATATGGGGCAGTTATTCCAAGGAATATCGCCAATGATTATTATGGGGCAATTATTCTAAGGAATATCGCCAATGTTTATTATGGGGCAGTTATTCATAATGAATATCGCCAACGAATTTTTGATTTTGGGTAGTGCCGCCCGGGGTTTGATTCCCTAAAGGTACGTGATTTAGAATGTGATAGAATTCTCGACTCAAACAATCAAATGTTGCAACGATTAATGTGTGAAACTTGTTTGTAATGTTCTTGTGTATATATCATGATAAAATGTTGTGAATTGTTTAGATGACCCACTGGGCTTTCAAGTTCACCCTTATTTTTCATATGCAGGTACTTAAGAGAATAAAATCGCGAGTTCGTAACGTAGTTCAGAGTAGTAGGGGTGGATTAATTATTTTGTTAGTATTGTGGTGGCAGGGCTGAATATTTTATTTGATTTTTAAAAGTTTATTATTTAAACGGGTCGTATTTGACAATCAAAATTTAGTGAATATTATTACGATTAGTAAAGACCTTGTGGTTTATTTCACGTGTGAATGCCTTGGACTTGAATTTATTAATTCTATTTGATGAATATATTTAAAATGTTGTGTCCATAATGGATGGACAAAGGCAAGTACCCTCACAATTCAATATGGAAATTTGTATAGTGGAATTATGTGGTCCTTAGCATGAAGATGAAAGGGTATTCGTTTATCTTAACCAGTAAGTTGGCTAGAAGAATACAAGTTCATAGTTTTGCAAATTTTACTATTTATGTAATGGTTATGGGTTATGATAGACGAATACGATTAGCATCTCGATTTTCAGTGATCTTTCTCGATAAAATTAAAATATTCATTATTTTACTTGAAATTTAAGTTTTGAAAATCGGGGTGTTACAAGTCCAAGATCAAGCATGGGATTTTGACGAAACGATACTTGTTCTTGATGAAAAATGACGTAACGATCAATACTCACTAGTTATTCTTCTGCTGAGAATACTCTGCATCAATTTCGAATTAACTGATCGAATTGAAGAAAAAAATTGGTGGATCCACGAGTATGCTGATGATCCTTATTTTTCTAGTGTTTTATGTTAGATATGCAATGAGGAGTGAATTGATTTTGTTTTAAAGGATGGGTTTTTGTTTTAATCTACCGAATTGTGCATCCCTGATAACAACCTTTATTTGAAGATTATTTAGAAGTTACATGGTGCAGGACACATGGGACATGATCGTACTTTCGAGCTTGTTTCTTCTTCATACTTTTGGCCAACTATGCGCAAAGAAGTTGGCCGATTTGTGGAACATTGTCGTCTATGTAGGTGCCCAAGGGTAGGGCTATTAATGTTGGTTTATATCCCCTTTTGTCCATTCCTACCCATCCTTGGTCTGATATAAACATGGATTTTGTGCTTGGCCTCTTGAGGACACAACGAGGGAATGATTCAATTTTCGTCATCGATATTTTCTCGAAGATGACACATTTTATTCCTTCCTAGAAGACTGCAGATGCTATGAACGTGGCACCCACATGAGTCGGGTCAGGCCTCAATTCAAAAAAATGAAGGGATAGAGGTATCACATTCCCCATCTCATTGGGGACGGAAAATGAATCAACATCTTGATGTGATACAACCCTTTCTATTTGTGTTGGGAAAGAATGACAAAGTCCATTCGAACCGTCTAATGAAAAATAATCTTATTCTTTCGCGAGATTTATCGCCTTCATGAGATCCCTACTTCTATTGTCTCGGATTGTGATACTTATTTGCTTAGCCATTTTTGGCGAAGTTTGTGGAAAATGGTGAATACAAAGCTTTATTTCAGCAATGCTTATCATCCCCAGATTGACGGTTAGATAGAGGTAACTAATCGTTCCTTGGGAGATCTTTTTCGCAGTTTGGTAGGTGATCTTGTCAAGCAGTGGTATCAAAAGCTTTATCAGGCTGAATTTGCTCATAATCATGTTCGCAACGGTAATACATGCTTCAGCCTTTTTAAAGATGTCAACGGTATTGTACCATGGTGTCCTCTTGATCTCGCCCTTATTCCAAATCAGTCACTTTTGCATGGCAAGGCTGAAGATTTTGTGCAATAACTTCACTAGATCTATCAGACTACCCATGATCATTTGGTTGCGGTGACGCAGAGGTATAAAAAAGTTGTGGATAAAAAACGCCGACATGTAGAGTTTGAGGTGGGTGATTATGTATGGGACATATAGATGAAGGATCATGTTCCTGCCCATGAGTACAACAAGCTTGCAACTCGAAGATTGGTCATTTGAGGGTTATTAAAAAGATCAATCTAAATGCTTACGGGTTGAAACTACCTAGTCACATTCGGACGTCTGATGTTTTTAACGTTAAGCACCTCATACCATACTTGGGAGACTCTTCTAAGGATGATGTATCGACAACAAATTCGAGGTCAAATTTTTCCTATGCTAAGGGGAATGATGCAATGGACAAGGAGTTAGAATATTATGAGAAAATTAAAACATGCCAAGAAGGGGTAGTTGGGAGTGGAGTCCACGATCAAGCATGGGATTTTGAACTTGTCTTTATAGAAAATGTCATGATGATCAATACATTGCTATTGTTGTGATTAACATGCTTTTATGGGCAAATTCTATCGTTTTGGCCTTCAAATTAGTGTTTTTGTTATTTTAGAAAAGTTTTGTTTCGAGTATAACTCGAGGTAGGAGAGTCAGATTTTAATTTTGTTAGTTGGTATCCGATATCTTTCTTTTTAGATAGTTTTTAGGATACTTTTCATTTTTAGCAAAATTTACCATTTTTAGTATTCGAGTCTGTTTGAAAGTTTACTTCTTGTTATTTTTGTATTTGAGTTTATTTAGATATTGTGCGTGAGTTTTGTCTATAAAAAATTCTAAATATTGAATTATAGAATTTTTCATATTCTTTGCCTCTTTTATTGGTATTCTATTAACGAGTATAGGAAAGACGAGTTTTGTTATCCTTTTCACGCCCTGCATCATCTATCCACAATACCTTTTCTTACTCCAGTGCCCCATGTTAACATTTAAAGGAAGGCAATGTGACTGTTTATTTTGATGACTTTTTTTATTTTTTATTTTTTCTATTTTTTTGGAAAATGTTAGTTTGATGACTTTTTCTCAAACTAGCCTTTAATGCATTCCCATTTTGCCATAGATCTTGCTCTTTTTCTATAGCCGTCTTTCCTCTTTTACACTCTCTTTCCATCTTCTCAATAGCATTATTTTTGATTTAGACGAGTTTGTTTATTATTTTCTCTTTATTTAATATATTTACTTTTATAAGAAAATATAAAATATATGCTCAAAGAAAAAATACGTTAAATGTTTAAAAAAATTATTTTTTTTAATAAAATTTTATAATCCTTTTCTAAATATCAAATATTTATATTTTAATTTTATTTCAAAATTATATTTATTTTATTTGAAATATCCCAAGAAATTTTTTTTTGTTTAATCAACGCTCTGAATACCATTAATAATATTATAGTAAAAAACTATAACAAATATTAAGTCTTTGCAGGTCTTTTCAAAGAGACAAATGTTTATGTTAGGAATGAGAATCAACCACTACACAAGTCTAGTTCAAGCACAGACTAATCTCAGTTACTGGAAGCTTCTCAAAGCTTCTAGAAGGATGTAACTGTTAAGATGATGCATGACAGGTTATTCAAGTTGTTATTAAAATTCAATAGATGCAGGACATGTGTCCAATAGGTTATTACTGTGTACAATATATATATATAACCTTTGAGCATGTAATTGATATATCGAAAAAGATCATTTTCTTGGTATTGAGGAAATGGTTTTAAGTGATTGAGATATTTCTCTCATCTATCTTTACTCTGTTCTTTCTTTCCGTGTCTTCTTTATCTTTTCTGCAAGATTCTTGATTAACTTAGATTAGTTGATAATCAAATAGTTTATGTCAAAATGTGATCGCATTAAATGCCAGTTAATTCACATGCAAGTTTGAGAAAAGAAAAGAAGTCAGCAAAATAAACAACCCCAGTCATTACGTTCCTTTAAATGTTGACATGTGACATTGAAGAAGGAAAAAACATTAACCACACATTGTACCTTATTTATTGCATAGAAAAGTTTTGGGAGTTGGGAATTTATTTCTTCTACGTACGAGCTGTGTGAATGGTGTTTATTTTCAAACAATATGGGATTTATTTTTGTATAAAAACCCATTGAAGACATTGTAGATTTAGCCCTCTCAAAACTCAGTGCATAGCATTGTGTATATCAGTAAACGACATTAATCATGTTGAAGCCTCAAATGCAACAATCTGAATCTGCAAGAGCTCTCTTGCCCTTGGCCACATGCTTGGCCGGCCATGGCTACCAATCCATTTCATTGCGGCCAACCACGAATATTGCAACTCGCTTTCAGAAAATTAAGGTCAAGGGCGTCCGTCGAAGAAGCGCATTTAGAGGTAATATTAGGGCATTGGCTGCAAAAAACCCTGAGGCAATCGTTGTTGTTACTGCCGTAGTGACAGCTAAACCGATCCACGTTGTTGAGTACCACAACGACCCTTTTTCAGGCTTACCAATGGACGAACCTTCCGATGCCCTTGTATTGGAGCTCGTTAGCTCAGAGGGTGATCCTAGTAAGTACTATTTCTTACATGCCACGCGATTTGAAGAGTTTCATTAGAAATTCTTTCCTGAAAACTATGCATCAGCTTCTAATTATCTCCAGTATAGTGGACGGCATGAATTAAAAAGTTTTCTTAATCACAGTAATTATTATGATTAGTAATTAAACTGAAACTGAAATTTATATTGTCATGGTTATTGCTTGTATATATATATATATATATAATTCAAATGAAGACACAGGAGAGGAGAAGAGGATAAAGGGATATGCAGAAAAGGTAACTGAACGTCAGTTCGAGGGGGAGGTGGACTACGAGTGCAGTTTTAAAGTGCCACGAACATTCGGTAATGTTGGCGCAGTTACAGTGAAGAATGAATATGAGAAGGAGACGTTCATCATGACCATCACTCTTAAAGGCCTTACTAGTGGATCTATGACCTTTAACTGTAACTCTTGGGTTTGCTCCCACTTAAAAAATCGCGAACCGCGCATCTTTTTCTCTGACAAGGTTGCAAGTTCCACCCCCCTACTCTCTTTTATCTCTCATTAGTTAACTATTGGTTATAGAGCTAACGAGGAGGGCTAAAACAATTCAAAATATATACCTAAAAAATATACTAACGATTCTACAATGATATATTACATTTTTTTTTTTTGCAAAGGACGATATATTACATCACCACATTATAAGAGGGAAAAAAGAGAGCAATGTTAAATAGATTGAACTACACACTAATTGTTACAAATCATTGTCACATCAGATTCTTATATTACTTTATCTATACAACACATTTTTCAAGAATGCAACAAATATGATGTGAAGCCTTGACATGTCACATTTGTAGCAAATGGTGTGGAGATTTTAATTTCCTTAGCATTTTTCAAAAAAAAAAAAAAAAGTAAAAGGAACACTCACCACTCACCATATACCATATTGAGAAGTGCTTTTACAACCCAAAAATTATACTCAAAACCATACCCATGTTGATGTGGTGTATGATGAATGGAAGGTGTTTTCTTTTATTTTATTTCTCTGGTGATGGGGTGATATAATATATTACTATATCAGTTTAGATATAGATTCGGTTACATATCTTTAGTTGTTTTAACACTTCTCTGCTATATCAATATAGTTATAGTTTTTGACATATATTTTGAGTCTTAAAAACATTTTCGGAA
Source organism: Paratinospora sagittata (assembly GCA_035771175.1). NCBI lineage: Eukaryota > Viridiplantae > Streptophyta > Magnoliopsida > Ranunculales > Menispermaceae > Paratinospora > Paratinospora sagittata. Next base: position 40,093,437 of record CM069590.1, on the reverse strand, counting down.
GTGAGCTATATATCTATATACTATGTTATTGTATTGATTTTTTATTTTAAAAAAGGTCAAATAATAATAATAATAAATGCTAAAGTTAACTAGAAATTAATTAATAGAAATATCTTCCTCAATGCATTATTATTTTTATGTAAGCATATATCTGTATACATAATTTAAATTAATTTAATAGTATATTAAAGATGATTGATGTTTCTATTAATATCAGTTATAAATGTCAATATAATATTAGAGTGTTGCTCCTATAACTTGCTGGTGCATTGCAATTTGGCAAGTCCCTAACCCAATCGCACTACCATTTTGAGTTAATGAATATTAATTATCATCACCTCAATCTATTTATAAACATATTAATTATTCTCAAGTATTACTCGTGGTTGTAGTACTAGATATGTAGTTCATGGAAATTAAAAATCCGATGCCTTTTATAATTTGTGTATGTTGGCAATCGGGCACAGCCGTACTTGCCATGGCAGACACCTAGTGGTTTGAAGGGGCTGAGGGAGAAGGATTTAGAGAGCTTACGCGGCCATGGAACTCAGGAACGCCAAGTATATGATAGGATCTACGACTATGACTTGTATAATGACCTTGGTGATCCAGACAAGAGCCATGAACTATCCCGATCCACTCTCGGTGGTTCACTGCATCCTTATCCAAGGCGCTGCAGAACCGGTCGTGGTCCCACCAAGAAAGGTATCTACATATATACATATACATACACACGATATATATATATATATATATATATATATAGATGCGCATATAATATATAAAATGATAATTTGAATGAGTTATACACTGCAATCGAAACTACATCTCTCTGTTACTTACTGGATCGAATTACGTATTAACATGTGATTTAATGAAAATTTAAATGTGATAGGGTTATACAGTTTGTATTGCATTATGAAAAAGAAAAATGCTAAAAAGATTGAAATCTTCACCCTAATTGTTACAAATCTGATGTGCCAAACATTTACATCAGATTTATAATTTTATTGAAAAGTGTGTAATTTTGATGTATTAAAGTTAAAAACTGATATGACAATGATTTGTAGCAATTGGTATAATGTTTTTAATCCCTCTAGGATTACTCTTGCATAATTTACTCTAATTAATGTAGCATATATATAGATATATATATATATATATATATATATATAAAGAGGGATTATTTAATTAATTTAGATTATTTTTAGATGTATTAATGCCCTATTTTTAGGTGAATTTATAAAAGTTTTTGTTACATTAATCTTTATCAATGATGTACGTTTTTTAATTGCAGAACGACATGCAGAAAAAAGGAGCAATGATATTTATGTGCCAAGGGATGAAGCCTTCTCGTCTACCAAATGGTTTCAATTTAGTGTTTCGACGTTCAAGGAAATATTTCGTGCTTTTATACCTAGACTTGTGAACCGCATCTCCAATCGTGAGCCTGAGTTTAGTCGCTTCACAGCCATAGACGAGCTATTCTATGGAGGGCTACCAATTACTGATAGCAAAGACGATCTATCGCCCCAGGTGGAATTTATAGAATTAAAAGAGAAGACACTCCACTTTGAGACTCCAGAACTGATCAAAAGTACATATATATATATATATCTCATTACTACTCTTAGTCGATCTGCTCTGTATATTTTCTTCTGATATCACTCAAAAGTTGAAACTAGAATTCTAATACATTTTATACATTCACTTCTTCTTACATTCAGGGGATAAATTTTCTTGGCTCACGGATGAAGAATTCTCGCGCCAAACTTTAGCGGGTCTCAACCCTTATAGCATTCAATTGGTCACGGTAATATTATAGCTAATTGTAGAAGAACATCATTGATTGTATTTGTAGCAAGCACATTATTATTATTATTTGTTTAACATAATTAAATGCATTTGCATATGCCATCATCTAAGTGTGTAATTGGCTTATTGTTTGACTTTAAGCTTTTGAGTGTTCGTGGTATTGATTACTTCATTGGATTAAATATACTCTGAAACGTTCAGGAATGGCCCTTGAAGAGCAAGCTTGACCCCAAGAATTATGGTTCACCTGAATCTAAACTCACCAAGGAACTACTTGAGAGAGAGATTAATGGGACTATGACAGTTGAAGAGGTACAAGAGCTCACACAAGTCTTTTGGGAAAGAGTACTCAATCATAATAAAAGAAAAAACTCTTTCCAAGTAAAGTGTTTAATTGATCACCTTTTCTTTTTTATTGGCAGTCTATAAAGCAAAAGCGATTATTTATGTTGGATTATCATGACTTACTGTTACCTTATGTTAACAAAGTTAGAGAGATAAAAGATAGTACTTTATACGCATCGCGAACGATTTTCTTTCTCAAGGATAATGGTACATTGAGACCTTTAGCCATTGAGCTCACTCGGCCACTTTCAAATGATAAGCCTCAATGGAAGCAAGTGTTCACCCCTGGTTCAGACTCCACCACACTTTGGCTATGGAGATTGGCAAAAGTTCATGTTGTTGTGCATGATTCTGCATATCATCAAGTTATTGCCCATTGGTAAAACTTTTACCAATGATGAAATATTATTCAATTCTCTAGCTACAACATCTTCGAAACTTCATATTGTAGCGATTTAATTTCTAGCTAGTTTTACATATGATTAGCATTAATGGTGTATTTTGTGTTACGTACATTGTATGTATTTGCAGGCTACGAACTCATTGCTGTACAGAACCTTATATAATTGCTGCAAAACGACAACTTAGTGCAATGCATCCAATCTACATATTGTTACATCCTCATTTCCGATTCACAATGGAAATTAATGCTCTTGCTCGAGGGAGCCTCATCAATGCTGGAGGAGTCATTGAGAGTTGCTTCGCAACTGGAAGATATTCCGTGGAGATCAGCTCTGTTGCATATGACAAATTGTGGCGCTTTGATACGGAGTCTTTGCCTGCAGACCTAATTCGAAGGTAATGTTTCATGTACTTATAATACCCCTTCTATTCAAATGGTAGACAATCTTTAATATCAATACTTTGTTTCATTTGATGAGTTACGTCTAACTGGTTAATTAGTCTTTGTATTCATTAGTACGCAAAACATAAAATTTTCTTGGAAAATGTTTTTGTGACATTTTTAACTTACATTGACTTTGTGGTGCCACTATAATTAGTTTTTGTTTTCTTTTCTTGGGATCTTGGGATCTTATTATAACGAGCAAAGTTTTTATGAAGAATATCAAATTGTGTTGTTTCCAAAGTAAGTATAACACAAACATAAAAAAGGATAGTACACCATATATTACAATGAATTTAATTGTATTTATTTTTATCAAACTTTTCAGGGGCCTAGCAGTTGAGGATCCAAAAGCTGAACATGGTCTTAAGGTTGGCAATCAAGGACTACCCATTTGCTAATGACGGCCTTGTACTTTGGGATGCAATCAAGGAATGGGTGAGTAACTATGTAAACCATTATTACCCCAAAGCGAACCTTATTATAAATGATATAGAGCTCCAAGCATGGTGGTCCGAAGTTCGATATAAAGGTCATGCAGACAAAAAAGATGAACCATGGTGGCCAATCCTTAACACCCAAGGCAATCTCATCCATGTTTTGACAACCATAATTTGGGTTTCCTCAGGGCACCATGCTGCTGTTAACTTTGGCCAATATCCCTATGCAGGATACTTCCCAAATCGACCTACCATTGCTAGAACAAACATGCCTAATGAGGATCCTATCATTGAAGAAGAATACAAACACTTCTTGAATAATCCTGAGGATACGCTACTGAAGTGTTTTCCTTCAATAGTTCAGGCAACCCAAGTAATGGCTGTGTTGGGCGTGTTGTCTAGCCATTCACCAGATGAGGAGTACTTGAGTGGTAACTTGCACCCATCTTGGAGCAACGATCCAGTGATTATGGCTGCCTTTGCGCGGTTTAAGGGAAAGTTAAAGGACCTTGAGAACTTAATTGATGAAAGGAATGCAGATCCTAAGCTACGAAATAGAACAGGAGTTGGCGTAGTCCCATATGAGCTCTTGAAGCCTTTTTCTGATTCTGGAGTAACCGGGAAGGGAGTTCCCAATAGTATTTCCATTTAGATTTTTATTTATGTTTGTCTTTTTCCTTCATGAATGAACTTGGGACCATTATTGTGTCTTCCTTTTCACGAGTTTGAATAATTAGGAAGAAATAAAATGCATAATGCTTTGCAAAATTGGCATTTAAGTCAAATCACAAGTGAAAAATCACCCACACATACAAATTAACGAGAATCAACAGGTAAGGCTGTAAGAAATATCCAAATGACTTGTTGAACTCGACCAACCTGACCCAAATTGGGTTTGTTGGGTTTTTTTTTTTCAGTTGTTTTAAAATGTTTGAAAACTTTAGGACGGTTACGTCGTTAGTAGCGCCCTTATTGTTCTCGTATTTTAAATATCAGGACGCTTACACTTTTGTAGCACCCTCGTAACTTTAAGTATGCTAAAACAAAACAAGATGCTAACTGTTATTTAACGCCCTCATAACTTTTAGTCGTTTTCAATCGTTAAGTAAGTTAGGACGCTTACGATCAAGTAACGACATCATTTCACAGTTCAGCAGGACGCTTATGGTCCATGAGCGCCCTTAAGAAACAAAACGACAAAGTTGTCCTTATGCGTCAAGACGCTAATCCAACACTGTCACAAAGCTGACACTTGTGCTTTTTAGAATAAACTTTTCAGAACCGAGCAAAATTTTTAAGAACCTTTTGAATATTTTTAGAACGTTCTAATACTTTATCAAAACATTCTTTTTTCATGAATGGCCAGAAGATTCAGGTGCTATCGCCGTAATTGCACAGAGCTGAATCGATCAGTTTCGGGAAAGAATGTGTTCGTTGTTTTTTAAATAACTTTGTGCGCCAAAATTACCAAGTCCATTGCGCCATTGCTGTTTTTATATATATGCTGCCTTAGTGTAGATCATTTATCAATCTATCAAATACGAAAACTTAAAACTATTCAAAACATTTTAACAATTTTTACTTGTGCAAAAACTTTTGGAAGTTAGTCTTCGACCCACTGCTTTAAACTCATGATCTTTTTGAAATACATTAAGTCTTCTAGATCAGTTGATCTTCATCTATATCTTTTCAAAAATCCATTGAAGAAGACGAAAGCTTTTTGAACCAGTTTTTAGCTGAACTTCATCATACATATTTAGTTGAACTTTATCATACATATTTTGCTGAATCTGTGGTAAAAGAAGGTTCAATTTAAAACTTTGTAAGCATCACTTTGATTCTAAGTAAAGGGAATCATATCTCATGTTGTACTTTGATATTAGTGACTGGTTTGTCACTGGGTTAGAGCAAGTGTTGCTCAAAGTTTTAACGGTCATTCTCACACCCAAAAGTTGAGTAAAGTTCTTCTCACACCTGTAAGTTGAGAAAGCATAACAGTTCTTCTCACACCCGTAAGTTGAGAAAGTGTATTAGTTTGGTCTTCACCCGTAAGAAGATCCTTAGTAGAGTTTGGACAAAATCCTAACTGAGGAGGTTAGGTAGTGAATGTAGGCGAGGCCGAACCACTCTAAATCTTATGTGTGTTACTGTTCTCGGGCTTGTTTTACCATACTTGTTTCATATGCTTTCAATATTTCATACATTTAAAAGAAAGGTTAAAATATGCTAAGTATCTAATTCTCCCCCCTCTCAGACACATCTGGGCCAACACCAGGAAGTGCAGTGGCCTTCTACCCAACAGCACTAGGATCCATCTTATTCTCTTGAAATGTTAATCAACAAGGGTGAGTATAACACCCTGAAAATTTCTCACATTTTTTCCATTTTCCTTTATTGGAATGGACCATTGTATTCGACACCAATACAGACCTCCCCATGTAATGAGTGTTTCCCTAAAAGAGAAAAGATGTTCCTCCTCGTGGGAAGTCCCCCCAAAACTTCCTTAATGGAGAGATCGGCCCCAAAAGGGGGACCGGCTCCATGAGAGGGATCAGTCCCAAAGGGGGGCCGACCCCCGAACGAAGAACAAATCTTAGGAGGTCATCGCAAACCTTTCCCCAATGAAGTTGATCGTGTGACGGATGAACCCCTTCTTCCGACATGTTGATTGTGTAATAAAGAACAAATCTTGAGAGGTTGTTATGCCCCCATTTTAGAGAAGCTGGTCGCAAAATGGATGACAAGTCTTAAGAGGATGTGGAACAAATCCAACCATGAACGACATCGCAAGCGAGGCATCTCTTTGCGACTGGTTATATCAAGGTTTTTCAAAGCTGTTTAGACGAGAGAGCTCAGTAAACTTCGCCGACTATTCTCGAATGGTCATCGATCCTTGGTACAACTTGAAGAACTCTTGTCTTTTATGCAACTTGACGGTGCTTGGAAAATACTCCAAGACGAACAAATACTAGAACTCCATCCACGTCATTGTCGCCGTGTTAATCGTTTGGTCGTTTTTCACTATTTTTCACCAACTGTTAGCATTGCCTACCAATTGATAGGTTTCTAATGGAATCTTCCTTTCTGCGGAACTCTCATGACTTTCAGTGCTTTCTTTGACTCGTCTAGCCACTTCTGAGCTTCTTCGGAATCGGGTCTTCCTTTGAAAGTAAGAGGTTGAACCCACTTATACTTGGTGATCTGGCTAGTCATGATGTTCGATTCCAACCTGAGTGGCTAGATTGTGGGTTGGACCGCAACTATCTGTTGGTTGATCGCATCTTGAACAGTTTCCTTAATTGTCGACTGCATGCACTCAAGCATGCCCTTATAGAAGTCATTCATCTCTGTGGGTATAGTCATTTCGACTGGTGATATCGGTTCAGGTTCAGTTTGTTCAACGGTTGGGGCTTCAGTACTTCCCTAATCTGAAGCTGGTGGAGTCAATTCGAGTTGAGATCGGGGAATCTCTTCCACATGTTCCTCTTCTTGGTGAACTTGTGAGGAATTTGCGTTCTTACGACTCCTTGTTTGGATCGACATTTTTGCAAATCCAATGGCTATTATCAGAAAGGTTTCCATGCATACTCACGCATGTCGTGTTTCCAGTAATAGCTGATCAAGAACTATTCATGTGTCATTACCTCGTAAATTCTAGGTATTTGTGATGGTTAAAGAGAGATCTAGAGGCTTTATGTACTTGTGCCCTAGGTTAGGCTGAAAACAAAATCCAAATAGATAATTGTTTTTTAGAATATACGTATGTATAAGTTACAACGGTTATCTTCAAATAAAGCCAACACAAGGGCTTGGTTATAAGCCACACACACAAACCAACACGAGGTCTTGGTTAGAAAGCCGACACACTAACCAACACAAGGGTTTGGTTAGAAAACTGCACACACTAGCCTACACAAGGGCTTGACTAGAAAGCCGCATTGTAACCTACTTACGGGAGTGGTTACGAGCCGTACAAAGATATGGTATTTTTCCGATTGACTAACAAGTCAACAATACATCAAGATTACAAATGATAGAGAAAGATGTTCTAAAACACTCTCAACAATATTAAGCGTACAATCTTGAATGAATAATCACTACTATTCCAACCACAATATTTTAAATGATGTGAAGTTGATAGAGTAAATTTTAATTCGCAAGCGTACGAATATCAAGTTATAATACCCACGGTGAGTGGGTTATCGTGCCCACAGAGATAGTAAAATTAACTATTAAAAATGTCCAAAACTACTAAAGTGTTGATCTTATCTAGACTATCAAAATGTGATGATTAAGTGTGCTAAAAATTGAAATAGCTGAAATTAGAAATTAAACTAACAATTAAACAAAGATTTAGAAAAAAAATAGATGGTTAAAGATTATTAGAGAGTTGATTTTACTATGTTGATCTATATGGGTATCAAAAGATAGTGTTGTTGATTCTATTCTTAAGTTTATAAATCATGAATCCAAAATTGTTTAAACCCTTATCTCGAATGCAAATTCAAACATCTATGCTTCAATTTCTAATCCCCTCTCTCGAATGTAAATTAACAATTAAAACATGCATTAAGACCTAAGATTCAATTTAAATGATTTCAATGGGGTTGTAGGTCTCTCGACTCGATACAAACTCCATAGGTTTCAATTCACTTGTTCAAACTCGAAAACACCTCTCTTGAGTGTAAGAATTCGAATCTAAATTCATTCAACAAGTAGCCAACAAGTTGCAAGCATTAAGTATGGAGAATTGAAAATAAAAACAAATCAAATTGCTCAACAACAAAAATAATGAAAATCAACCCATATGTCTCAACGTAGATTCATCAAACCCTCTAATAGAAATATTTAGTTCATCATCAAAATCAAGAATACAAGAGAGAAATTAAAGAAAAAAGACATAAATACAATAAGTATGGAACAAGAAATGAACCTTTTAAGTGTTTCTCCTTCTTCTTCTTCCTAAGTTCTGCAACTTGTCTTCCTCTTCAATTTCTTCCTTGTTTCTCTTTTTCTCTATTCTCTACTCTTTACACTACTATACAACTACTCTCTCCAAAAAAAAAAGATCCGTACTCAAAACCCCAAAAAATGAAGTTATAAACCCTAAATGAAAAAAACCAAAACGCTCCATACTATCTCGCAAGTATCGCTGGTAGCACCGCGACACTTCTTTTGGGTTCATAGCGTCGCGGCGCTACCTTACTATTTCTCCCTCTCACATAACATAGCACTGCGGCGCTAACGGGTTAAGGGCCTCGGTGCTCGTTCTTGCTCTCTCTCTCACGCACAATTTTCTCTCTCGGAGTGCCGCGGCTCTCTGAGAGCATAATTTTTCTCTTGGCTCTTGTACTTAGCCATTTTTCTGCTCCATTTTTTCTTCTATTTCTCTTGGTTTTTGTTCCATCTTTTGTGCTCTTCTTCAGTATGGTCTTGTCACCATTTTATCCACATTCAAACTCACTTTTAGGTTCTTTATTTTCCTACAAAACAAAACACAAAACATTAGTAAATGATCTATATTATATGCAAGTATGTATTAACAGGTATAATTCTATATGCACTATGTATAACTTGTAAAATATTGACAAAATTAATATAAACAGGATGCAATTGATTTTAGGAAAAATACCTAAAAATCATTATTATTTTCCTAAACTAGACTAATGCAAACCGCAAGCATACGGTGTCAAGTTATAATATATACCGATGAGATATCGGGTTGTCGTCTTCTAGGATTGATACTCGCACTAAATACCACGTTTACTAACTTCAATTTTATTTAGAAAATCAGATTTGAGTGATTAAGTGAAATAAATAAAAAATTAAATAATTAGAAAGTAAACTAAAGCAATGCAATAGAAATAAATGGACATTCAGAGATAGAATAGTCCAGAGGTTTGATATCACCTTACTCTCAACTATGCATATATATATATATTGATTATTAAATCAGCTCTTTTGTTTATAAGTCAAGAATCCTAAAGTTTCTAATTCCCCCTCTCGAGTGCCAAATTAGAACATATCACCAAGGCTTAATTTTGATCTCTCGATAAAAACAAAAACCCTAGCAACTCATTAGGTTTTGTGATTCTTCCTGCAACTTCAAAAGATATCATAAATCTCTCTATTCTATTATAATATTAAGTTATATTTCCCTTGTTCCAACCCAAGGAATCCTCTCTCGAGTGTCACCCCCGAAGTCTAGAATCATTCAATCCGTGATCAAGAGATTGCAAGCATTAGGCAATGAAAAATATAAATAAACTAGAAAACTTTATTAACAATACTCAAACAATAACACCTACAGCATAATATCAAATCAATCGACACCTCTAGAAAGAGGATTTAGTTCATAACTAGAGATATCAAAGCATGAAATAGCATGATTAACATAAATTTAAAACCAGAAACACAAAGTGGAAGGAAGGGAAAGTGTAGGAGAATCTTCATTGTCTTCAATCTTGTTCTTCTTCTCGCTTCCAAACCATAGCCACCTTCTTTATCCTCTCTCTTCTATCCTCTATAATCCTTCTCTCGTTCTCTGAAAACCTTAAACCATGGTCTTTATATAGGTACAAGTCCATAAGAAGTCGTCCAAGAAGTGTCCAAGTCAAACTAGGAAAGTTCGCAACAAAATTAAAAAGTTTCTATTTTAAGTCGCACATCCGCTTTCTTCCTCGCCATTTTCCTTCTTGTTATATACTCCAAATCACCTCAAAACCATTTAATCTTATATTATTTCAAGTAAGGAATCCATAGAAACAAACCACGTCCAATTCGGAGTTAAAGTGAGAAAGTTATGGCCAAAATACAAAAGTTGTACAAACTGGCAACTCCCGACGCCGCGGTGCCCAGTTACGGGTTTTTACACCTGTATTTCCTGATTTTCTTGTGGACTTAGCCAATTTTCCAACTCTCAAGGCTTGGATGCACTTGTTTCTTCACTCTAACTCCCTTGGCTCCTCTTGCATCATGTCTTCATCTTCTCAATCATCATTTAGAACATCAAAGCACCTACAAAACACATCAAACCAAGGGAGTAACATGCTTTCATAATGACATCAACAAACCTATAAAAATCCAACTCGAAACAAGCCAAAACTACCAAAACTTGACTAAACTATCAAATAACCAAATTTATGATGAACTAACCTAATATATGAACTAAATATCATAAAACATACCTAAAACATGCTCTAAAACATGTACTAAATACCTACTTATCAATATGCATGATTTATTTGTATGAATATCACGATTATCTGCTTACCTTGCATCCTATGTGGTATATGATTATCTCATCTGGTATCCTTAATAGCTAGGCTGTGCACAACAATTTATTTTTGCCTATGTCAGTTCATATCATGATCATGTTTGCTTTAAACTTATAGAAGTATATCTATGTATGACTCATGAATATCCGAATCAATAGGCCATGTACACAACTTCATATCATACGCCTGTATCTCTTGAAAAGAAAATTGCCTATACTTATATCCATCATCTTTTGGCATTCTCTTTTCATGAATTCCTGACTTTGATGCACTCTTTTCATCTTACATCATATAAGCATCAAATTCTTGAATATTTGATTTCTAATGAGCTCATCCTCTTCAGAATCATTTTTCATTAGAATCAACCAATCTAGGCTATGCTTCAATTAAAATCATTTGCCTAGTATATGAAAATGAATGTATGCTATTGCTTGAATGATCTATATGAAATTTAGCATATACTCATCTTTAGGCTTTGTTCTTCATCTTATATATCTTCAAATGCCTAAAACTATGGAACGTTTATGATTCTCACGTGACATTGATGTTGTACTTAAATCTTAAATCTTGTGTGCATCAATTGCTTGTGATTTTGATATCTAATAGATGCCATGTTCTTCAAAATTACATATTTTGCATCCTATTAAAATCATGATAGCTAGGCTATGGTTCATTTTGAAATATTTTGCTTATGCTTTAAGTATGCTTGTGTTTGATCGGTTACAAATCTCAAAGCATATTCTGTGTTAGGCTTGGATTGAATATCAAACTTATATTTATGCCAAACACCAGGAGAATGATTGCCCACGAATAAAATTCTTTATGAATTCATTTTTTGACAATTCTTTCTCATCCCTTATGACTATACGTCATATATAAACTTTCAATTCTCGATTATGCTATTATTTCAAAATCTTATAGCCTATGAATATTTCAAACTATTTCTCACTGTACTTAAAGATAAGATCGTTGCTTCCCACATGACTAACAATATAGTAGACCTTACGCATTCTCACGTACCTAACTATGACACGCCGTCATAAATCATCTTGAGGGTGAATGCACAAAGTAAGGAGGAGCTTCGCTACTATACTACGTCACAACAAAGGGGGACAAGAAAAATAAGAGAAATAGATGTGGGAGAAGAAAAATATTGATCTTTTTGCTTAAGCGCTTATATTTTCAATTTGTTTGTCATCGTAGAAAAGGGGGAGATTGTTGGCCTAAGCGGTTCATCACTTAGCACGCCCCTAAACATACTGTGATGAAGTATATTTTGATGATTACAAACAAAATCATTTTCGGTGCTAACGAGCTTCAGTCAAGAATTTATCTAGGCACCTCAGGATAGCAAAAAGCCAAAGAACGATTCGATCAAGGAACTCAAGATCCTATCAGACGTTCAAGATCGTTTCAATCAAGGACTCCAAAGATCATATTTTGATTTAAAGATCACATTATAAGAAGAACAGTTCGATCAAGAGCTTCAAGATTACATCATTCGATCAACGTTCACGACATTCAACTCAAGCGCGAAATTCATATTGAAGATCTCATAATGAAGAGTTGGATTTGAAGATTATGAGAAATATGAGAATGTACAAAGTGTTTAATGTATCTTTCACTATTCGCTATTGCTCAAACATTTTCTAAAATCATGCACAAATCACTTGCATACGTATTGCATATATCTCTTGCATGTTTTGAAACATATACTTTAAAGTATTTCAAATGATTTAATTTTATATATTTGATTTGAAATTTACCAATATTTTAATCGTATTTACTGAGTTTTAATCAAAAATCAAAAACTACTTTTCAAGAGTTTTTCAGGACGTTAATGATTTAGCAGCGCTCTCCTGGACTTGATAAGTAAGGATGCTAATAACTCATTAGGACGCTGATAACATTCAAGGTTGAATTGAACTAATTCATCAGGATGCTTACTTGTAAGTAGCGGCCTCCTTTTAGTCCACCTCTAAAGTTGTCAGGATGCTGACTCAACATCAGCTCACTGAAAGATTTCTAAGTTCTTCAAAGAGTGTATCTTTGAGGACGCTGATAGTTATAAGTTGGAAAAACTATCAAGACGCTACTTGGATGGGAGCGCCCTCATCTTTAGAACCAACTAAATAACAAATAACCAGTAGATTCCTGGCATTCTAGATACCACCACCATTGGTTGGAATAAAGAACATTAAAAGTTATAGAATGTAGAAAGGAAGATTAGATAATTACTCATTTAATTTGTTATATCTCTCAAAAAATTGATTAGGTTCGACTTCTTGTAGTTTCAAATTGATATTTATATAACCTAAGCATTGAAGTGGAAACAACCAGTATTCTTTAATTTATCAATACATAAGCTATATAATTGTTTAGATTCGGCTTCTTGTAGTTAGTTTCTCAATAGCAGAAAACATTAGCATAATTTATCTAGCTTTCACCATTTATGCTTAGGTCTATAAATGAAGTGTTTTTTTATGAGTTTATTATTTGGTATGTTTTGAGGCTCTTGAGATAATAAAAGAGAGAGGGGGTGAGCAAAAACACAAGGGTTTACTTGTCTCTATACAGGTTTTTAAGTTAGAGGATAAACTCAAAGTTTTCTTAATCTTGTTACCCTCCTTTTGGTTCTCATGTAGTAGATGAGGAGAATTATGCTCCCATGGAAATAGGCATGCTACTGGACCATGTAAATTACCATGTCCCTCACATGAGTTCATTTCTTGTTGCTTGAGCTTTTAACTTTGTGTGTGTATATTTGATTTTGCTTCCAATTAATGTAATGAGATGGGCTAAAGCCAATGTCCTGTGCTTGCAACTCTTTATCTCACATTTCCCAATATGATCACCTAGCCAACTTCCACTCATCCTTTCATTCTTCTTGAGCCCCAGTTTGTTACTAAGAGAGCAGAAATGCCTATCTATGCAAAAGGAGCCTACACCTTTTGATGCCAACAAGCATGGAGCTTGAAGTGAGGCAAGGGGCTTCATGTGATAGGGAGTCAAGTCAATTTGAGTTTTCTGGTTTTTTTAATAGCAATAGAAGGTTATGCAAGTACAAATTCAAGAGAGATGGATGGTATATAACATCAATAATGCAAACTTCCCATATGCATTCTCTGTTTTCCTTTCCTTTCCATTAGATATTTATTTAGTCAATATTCAATTCCAATACAAAGTTTGTAGAATCACCTTAATCATTTTTTAAGCTTATAGAAATTAATGGATAAATCAGCTGAATGAACTCTAAAAGTGTGAATTCATGAGTCTGTCCTCGGACCATTGGTCTATTACTTGCAGGGATCATTCACTGGTTAACTTATAAAAGTTACAGGTCATAGTGAATTGGTGGCAACTAGATTCATTATCAGAGAAAGCAAGCTTAATTAGGGCTCATTTTAGCACATACAAAGGTTAATTTGACACTTATTTACATATTGTTACATGTTAAATTTTTTGAAAAAGGAAAACTGGAAGTCTTAAGTGTCTAAAGAAGCAGTAAGACACATTGCAACTATATTACGGTAAAAAAACATTTGAAGTACCAATTTTAGCTTTACATAATTTGCATATGCCAATGACTTCAAATTATAAGTTACTTGGATTTAGTTACAGTACATGTGATCTTTCTTTTCCTATGATATTGTTCTAATTTCTTTTCATATACCATTAGTGGAAAAGTAATGCTAGAAAAATGTGAATTGAAAACCAACTAAATATAGAATTTAGTCATACAAATATTCAGTTTTGCTAAATTGAAGGCCCTTGATACAAATTGACAAGTTGCTGTTAAGATGGTGGCTAGAGATCTCTTTGATATGATGTCAACCAACAACAATCCTCCAAATAACTCAAATATACCACAAGTTGAGACATATAATCGACAACAATTAAGTGAAAATACACTAACGCGTGATGTGATGCTGAGTGGGTTAGGCAAGGTGTCGATGAAACAATGGTGGATGTAAATGTTGGGTGATCATGATGTTGATACGGATTATTTCAATAATCATTAGTTTCAAATATTTGATAGTAAGTTTTTTTTTTTTTGAATTTAAACACAAAAATATTTGTGTTTCGTATTGTTGTGTAACTTATAATTTCATTTCTATATTTACAGTTCAATGATTGCTCGAAAAAGGACAAGAGGTAGATCTATGAGTGATTTTTTGCTGTTACAAGTGGATTCTAACCGTGTTCAACACCATTTGGAGACATCGAGTCATTCGAGCCCTATTAATAGTTCATTGCAAATGGTTGACATAGATATGTAATACATTATCACAATATCTTATCCCTATTAATAGTTCATTGCAAATGGTTGACATAGATATGTAATACATTATCACAATATCTTATCTCATAAGAATTTATTTAATTTCATGTTTTTAAGTCAACTTTTGTTTCATAGGTGAGCAATCATCAACTAACAATAAGAGAGATCGAGGACTAGTTCGATGCATAAGTCTTTGGGGGTACAGGGGAAAAGGTACAAGTCAGTTTCAAGGAACTTATGGAACTCATTGGACTAAATAAAGATAAGTTGATGACACAACTAGGAATTATATCTCGAAATGCGTGAAGAGTTCCACTCGCATGTCTTAGAATGAAATGCTTACTAATATTCTAGAAAACATTTGGAATGAGGTTCAGGTCCATCTATTTTGGTCTTTACATATACTAATATTCTATTATTTGTTATGACTTTTTTTTTTTAATTATTGCATTGGATAATACTAATGCCCCCTTGCATTTAAAGAAAATTGTTTGAGGGTGGTGATAGGTGAAAAAATTGGAAACATGGAGTGAACAAAAATCATTACCTCAAATATTAAACTGATGATGAGCGAAAGACTCATGCCCCTCCTCAAATTCAAAATGACCAATGGGAGTTGCAAATAAATTTTTGGGACACTAAGGAATCAAAAGTATGTATTTATCCTAAATTTTTTCTGTAATATTTTGTGTTTCTTCTAACCATGGTCTAGCTATTTATCATGTGTTTTTTTTAATATATATATCTATCTTAAAAAATGTTTGTAAAACTTACCAGAGAAAAATAAAGCCAATCGAATACAACAACTGATGCCCCACCGAACAGGTTGAAATAAATTGTATATATCCTATACGTAGTATACAATACACTATCAGCCTCAATAGGATTTTACAAAATTTTTAAAAAATTTGGACATCTCATATTTTTCCCGATATACCACAAATCAAATCCAATACATATATATATATAATCATCCACAATATTCATCTCATTCATTCATTTATCTCATGTATGCATCTAACTATTCCAACCATCCTATCCCCCATTTAATCACACACTTATATACATCATCACCAAGTATTTCACAAACCAACATATTCAACTATAATCCATTACCATACAACTCATCCCATCTATGTGATATTATATTCATAGTCAGGTGATAATTATACATATCAAAATAAATGTGTATAAATCATTCCTCCAAGCATACATGCATAAACAAGATAGAGATTTGGATCAAGTGTCAATCACTCTCTAGCTTTCCCTTTTCCTTTCTATTCTATACCTGAAATATTGGAGGGAATGGAGTGAGCACACAACTAGTTCAGTGAATATATATTTTGATATGGCAATCATTTACATTTAGGGAAACATGACATTTAAAGTCATTCCAAAACATTTATGAAACACACATGCATTATTTAACAAAGATAACATACATGCCAGCAATATAAAGTTTACGCTTGTGTAATAAAATAATGCATAGTTTTCATCGAAATCCATAATCTCCTTCCTTCAAGGTACTAGAGCGGGTCTAACCCTTGTATGGCCGTTCCAAGGTAGTCATAGCCTCCCATTACCCAATTTATAATCATTTCAAGGATCTAAAATCCTTGTTAGGACAGTCCTACTGACAATGAGGTTACGCATAACACTCATCCAGAACTAATTCCTAACGAAATGATATCACATGCAATCTGCCTTTGTGCGTCTCGCATACTCTAATGCCAAAATCTTTAATGAATGATCAATAAAACACAATGCATTTATATACATAGCATGCCTACAATTAAACATTTCATATAAATACAATGTCATACAAGAACCAAAATCAAAAAATATACTCACAGGCAAGACTTTCCAACTTAAATACAATCACCGCCGCTTTCGAGTCCAGTTCCAATTGAAATCCAACTAACTCAACCTGTCATAACCATTATATAATTCAATTTCATTAATTCATATCTATTTCACGTCCAATACTCAGTTTTCATTTACATATTTTATTTTCCAACTCACTTCAAATCACCAATAAACATTTGCAATTCATGTATAATTCGAATCTATTTCACTTAACTATACTTACTTGTATTATTCATTCAAATACAATCCATTTGATCCTAGTCTTGCTCATTCACCACTCATTCTTACTTTAGCAGTCACACTCCGCCTGGACGCGCCTAAACCCGCGGTACACTCGCGGACGGGGAGCGCATTTGGAATTATCACAATGGTAATAACAGAGTACGCAGCGGAAATATAAAACAGTACAAGTCTGATTTCATTTAATTCAGAATTCATTTGTACATGACATAGTCAAGGGAACAGATTCCCCAAAATCCCTAATGAATAATACAAAGGGTACAAAATGTGGGCCCCATAAACCTGCACCCAATCCACCCTAATTTCCTGTGAAAAATTGGATAATAATGGAGTGAGCTTAACGCGCTCAGTGGGTAAAATAATTTGTGAGTATAACAATTAATAAAGCATACTTCATAATCAAATATCTTAAATACACATGTAAGCATCATAATCAATCAATATGTATGTATGAATGACCCCGTCTCGTAAAGGTTTGATGAACGTACATAGCCTGAGTTCACGTACAGATGCCCTTCTCCAGGTGTAGCCAAGTTCTTATTGTACGTCCCTCCTCAGGAACGATGCTCTGGATTCACGTACAGATGTCCCTCCCCAGGCATAGTCGGGTTCTCATTATACGTCCCTCTCTAGAGAAATATAATGAATAGCGAGCAATGCTCCTAACTATTCTATGAATCATAAACCATATACGTCCCTAGTTGGTGATATGTATGATGCCAATGCATGAATTGGTCTAGTCTACTAGTCTGGTCTTTTCTTGATATTTAGACTGACTTTGGCAACGTCTAGTGATCCTTATCAGAGTTGGTATCACGACGTGCAAGGTTAGCACATTCAGTATTACTTGTATAAGCTTATAGCTTTCAATATGACCAACTAGATCAGTCCCCAGTTGAGAGGTGAGACACAAGGTCTGATTACATACCAATCGCTTAGAGCAGTCCGCTGCCTCCCGTTCACTATTTAAAGTTACTGAGGACAAGACTGAGTTTAGTTGAGCCAAATTGACCACAAATCCGGCATTATAACAAGGTAATACATGAATTTCAAATATACAGGCATAAATGCGACGGTATAAACATTATATGACATAATGCAATGTAAATGAACAGTAGACATAATAATAATTGAATGTAAACTTTAATAAAATTTATAAAACACGCAAACCTATGTTTCGTTCCCCACCTTCAGATAAAAACTTCTTCTTTCAGATCTGGTGCTTTTCTCCGGACAGAACTTCGTCGCACCACACTGAGAGTCTCAAAAGACTAAAAACTCAGAATGAGTGGAAAGGAGAAGAAAATCAAAAGAGAAGGTGATTTGGTGTGAGGAATGAGAAATGAGAAATGAGGGGGGTTCCTTATATAGAGATTTTTGGCGCCTGAACGTTCAAGCAGGTACTCAAATTTTTGTTTTTGTTTTTTTTTTGTGAAATACAGGGTATTACACTCTACCCCCTTAAAGTGATTTCGCCCTCGAAATCAATTCAAGTAGTTATGATGGTTATCTGCTTGAGATTCACTGCTGGCGTCATCTCTTGCGAGTTCAGGGTAGTGCTTGTATGGTCCCTGAATAGCACTGTGGCCGGTGGAATCCTCATAATCATAAAACCTTTGAGAGCAAATGGAATCAGATTCATCCCTAGAAGATTCCAACCTTTGCATAACAGAAGGTGGTGTAGAGCGCTGGTTACATCGTTTGACGGGAGGTAGGTTGAGTAGTGGAATGCTTTTTTGTGTTGTTGCTCGAATCCGGCCGCCTGGCAATTTTAGTAGAAGGTCCTGCCAAGATGAGAGCACTGGATTGCTTTGGGCAAGATTGTTACGAAAAATCCATGCACGTTCTGGCGATAAGGATCGCTGTCTGTGTGGCGATGGAGTTGGTGATGCAAGGTAGTTGTGACTTGACTCTAATTCTTGAGGAGTAGCAACCAGTTGCCAAGGAGGCCACTTCGTGTGTGCATCACTATATCCATTGATAGTATTCAGGTGAAACAATGTATTAAGATAGGTGTATACAAAGTTCCATCATTTTATTAATAAGTGAAAATAGTACAGTGTATCACATCATCAGTTGGTACTAAAAAATAATTCAGGGTATTTCTGTTTAATTGTTGCTTCTAGTTCCCATGTTGCTTTCTCTATTCCATGGTGATCCCAGAGCACTTTCACCAGTGGTATGCTACGTCGCCTTAGTTCTTGAGTTTTTCTATCCAAAATTTTGTATCACTCTCTCCTGATACTTATTTCCTTCCTCAACCCGAACCTCGACTAAAGGGATGATATGCGAAGGATCAGGACAATACTTGCAAAGCATAGATACGTGAAAAACATTATGAACCTTAGGCATGGACGATGGAAGGGCAGACGATAAGCAAGTTTGCCAATACGTTCAATGATATGAAATGGACCTATATACCGCGGGGAGAGCTTCCCTTTGATCCCAAAGCGTTTGACACCTCTGGTGGGCTGAACTTTTAGAAAAACTAAGTCCCCCTTATCAAATTCTAGAGGCTACCTCCGCTTGTCAGCATAGCTCTTCTATCGACTTTGTGCAACACGAAGTCGTTCCTTTACTAGTGTGATCTTTTCAGAAGTCTCTTGACCTAGTTCAGGGCCTAACTACGGTCGATCTTCCTTATCTAACCAGCATACCGGAGATCTGCAAGGGCGACCATAGAGAGCCTCGTACGGTGCCATGCCGATACTAGTTTGGTAGCTGTTGTTGTATGCAAACTCGGCTAAATGTAAGTATTTCGCCCATTTGTCATTAAAGTCCAAAATGCAGCATCGTAACATGTCTTCTAAGATTTGAATAAGCCGCTCTGACTGCCCATCAGTCTGAGGGTGAAATGTTGTGCTCATGGTGATCTTAGAAGCCATTCTACTCTAGAAGCTTTTCCAAAATTTTGATGTGAATCGAGGGTCTCGATCAGAGACGATCGTGAGTGGTATGCCATGGAGGCATACGATTTCTCTTTCATACAGTTCGGCAAGTTTGGCGGGATTATCCGTGAACTTTATTGGCAAGAAGTGTGCAGACTTTGTAAGCCTGTCAATGATAACCCAAATAACATCTTGCCCTTTATTATTTTGAGGCAAGGCCGTAACAAAGTCCATTGTGATGTTCTCCCACTTCCATTCTCCAATAGGTAACGGCTGGAGAAGTCCAAAAGGAAGTCTTCATTCTGCCTTAACTTTCTGGCAAACAAGACATCGAGCAACGAATTCTACAATTGCCTTATTCATTCCAGAAAATCAGAATTGTCGCCTGACATCCTTGTACATCTTGTCACCCCCAGGATGCATAGAGAACCTCGAACAGTGCATCTCAGTAAGCACTTCTTTCCGAACCTTAGGATCGTTCGGTAGACAGATACGTTTTTTTATAGAAAACGGCCCCGTCTTCAACGACCGACCAGTGAGGAAGGTCCTATCTGCTGAGTAGAAGTTCTCGTTTCTCCATTAACATAGGCTCATTGGCTTGAGCTGCTGAAATCTTTCAAACTAGCTCAAAGTTGGCTGATAATTGAGAAAGTTGTGATCTTGGTCCCTCATCGATCAATTGGAGGTTAAAGTTTTCCATCTCTGTAGCCAACTTTCCCATTTCGAAGTTAAGAGTGCAAGCAACATAAGATTTTCTACTCAGGGCATCGGCCACAAAATTGGCTTTACCAGGATGGTACTGGAGTTGAAAGTCATAATCTTTCAAGAATTCCAACCATCTTCTTTGGCGGAGGTTTAGGTCTCTCTGGGTGTAGATGTACTTAAGACTCTTGTGATCTGAGAAGACCTCAAACCGTTCACCGTATAGGTAATGTCACCATAACTTCGGTTCAAATACTATAGCTGCAAGTTCTAAGTCATGTGTTGGGTAATTACGCTCATGAATCTTCAGTTGTCTCGATGCATATGCAACCACTTGGCCTTCTTGCATTAGTACGACACCTAAGCCTTGGAGAGAGGCGTCGGTGTATAGTGGAAATCCAAGTGTATTTTTTGGAGTGATTAGTACTGGTGCCGTCATGAGGCACTTCTTCAATTCCTGAAATGATGCTTCATAGGCGGGATTCTAGATGAATTGCACGTCCTTCCGAGTGTGCTTTGTCATAGGTTCAGCAATCTTTGAGAAGTCCTTGATGAAGCATCTGTAATAGCCAGCCAAACCAAGAAAACTCCTGATCTGAGTAGCAGTGGTAGGTTGCTTCTAGTTTAAAACTGCTTCAACCTTAGAAGGATCTACCTCAATGCCATTGCCTGAAACCACATGGCCTAGGAATTGAACTCGCTTCGCCCAAAATCCACACTTACTCAACTTTGCATACAGTTGGTGGCTTCTCAAGGTCTGGAGGACTATCTTCAAATGTATCTTATGGTCTTCCTCGGTTGAGGAATATATCAAGATGTCGTCCATAAAAACCACCACAAATTGGTCTAAGTATAACCTGAAGTGCGATTCATCAAATCCATGAATGCAGCAGGTGCATTTGTTAGACCAAACGGCATGACCAAGAACTCGTAGTGACCGTACCGAGTTCTGAATGCCGTCTTGGTAATGTCCAACTCTCGGATCTGGAATTGGTGATAACCAGACCTTAAATCAATCTTAGAGAAGTATTTGGCATCTCTAAGTTGGTCGAACAAGTCATCGATCCTAGGAAATGGATATCTATTTTTTATGGTGATGTTATTGAGCTTGCGATAGTCTATGCAAAGTCGTAACGAACCATCCTTTTTGCGAACGAACAGAACTGGAGTGCCCCAGGGTGATGAACTCTTTCTGATGAAGCCATTACTCTCTAATTCCTTCAGTTATTTGTCTAATTCGACCAGCTCGACATTTGACATTTTGTATGGTGAAATTGAGATAGGCCCTATCCCAGGTATGAGGTTAATTTTGAAATCGAATTCCCTAACTGGAGGTAGACCAGAAATGTCATTTAGAAAGACTGTTGGAAATTCAGATATGACTGGAACATCGTGTACTTCGAGAGGGTACAATGCTATTGATTCATTTTCATCTCCAAGGGATAGAGCTCGAAGTTGTGCCTTGAGAAGTGCAACTGTTGATTTGTGTATCAATTTCCTTGTTCCCTGAATCTTAACAAACTCTCTTGTAGGCAAGGTTAACTGAACTTGCTTCTTCATACATTCGATATTTGCATTCAGTGGTGCTAGCCAATCCATGCCGAGGATGAGGTCGAAGTCTTCAATGTCCATCACAAAAAGATCTGCATATATTATTTGTTCTGATATTCGACGCTCACATCGAGAACACTGCAAATTCACGTCAGTACCAAATCCTAACGGTGATGTGACATGGAGTGGGATGGTTGTGGGTTCAAGATGTAGGCCTAAATGTCTTACCAATACAGACGATATGAAAGAATGCGTAGCACCTGAATCGATCAAAACATGCACCATTGTATTGAACAAAAGAAAGGTACCTTCGAATACATTGTTGTCTGGGAGGGGTTGTTGAGCGATGGCAAATGCTCTGCCCTTATTCCGTTGTCCCTGATTTTGCTGGTTCTACCTCGGTTGGGCATTAGCAGCAGGTGGTGCTTGTTGGACTGGAATGACCGGAATAGGTTGCTGCAGGTGCGGACAGGCATACTTTACGTGGCCCTGCTGGCCACAGTTAAAACATGTTGGCCTGTACCGCTGATTGTTTTGCTGGCCATTCTGATTGTTCTGCTGGCCATGCTGATTGTGGTGTCGGCCACCACCTCTGTCATTGTCGTTTCTACGGCCACCCGTTCCATAACGACCTCCGTGGCCATGATTTCGGAAACCCTGATGGTTAGGGTTAGAAGGTTCAGCCGCAGGTGTTGTGGCCTCATTCTTCGAAACAGGGGCTGGGAGGGCTGGGTTTTGATTGTAGTAGGGCTTCTTCTTGTTGCCCTGTTGCGAGCCCTGTTGGGAAAATGTTGCAGGCCATTTTCCCTTATTCATTCCCTGCTCTTGCATGATCTTCTCTTGTTAAAGCTCATGGCCTTGTCAAAAACCTCCTTGTAAATCTTGAGATCCAAGATCGACAAAGCTTGTCAAATATCATGGCGAAGGCCATTATAAAATTTCTCAGTCTTATCTGGCTCCGTTGAAATGGTGGAGAGAGAGTAGACTGATAATTCTTTGAACTTGCCAGCATATTCCCTGACAGTCATGCTGCCCTGGTATAAGTTAGCGAATTTCTGGCACTTCTGCCTCTTCACAGCGTCGGAAAAATACTCATCAATAAACATTGACTCGAACTGTTGCCAAGTCTTATCTGCTATGTTGACCATTGGGTCCTCTTTCATTGTTATCCACCATGTGTTTGCCCCACCAACAAGTTGGTAGGTCGCTAGTGGAATCTTTCGAGTCTCATCGACTCCTATTGCATCAAGAGCCTTCTTGGACTCATCGAGCCACTTTTGCACCTCATCAGCCTCAATGGTGCCAGAGAAAGTAAGACGTCGTAGCCTCTTCTACTTGGTAATCTGATCGGTTTGAGATTCCGACCCAAATCTTACAGGTGCCTGAACTGTGGCAACCTGCCTGGCCGCGGTCTCACGAACGACCGTTTGAACAGTGACTTTCATCGCCTCAATAAATCCGACGAAGAAGGTTTCCATGCTTGAAGGCATGGCAAAGGGTGCGGGTGGGGGTGGTATTGCCTGTCCAGATGTAGTGGCAATGTCGGGTGTGGCCCATGCTGTTGTCGGAAGCGGCGGTTCTTGAATCTCAGGAGGTGCCTCCACTGCTGGACGGACAGTACGTGGCCTTCCTCTCTTCCTGGTTTGCATTTTCTTACTGGCAAGGAGAAAATAAAACCAAGATTTAGGAATTGTAGCCAAGTATAATGTTATAGTATGCTCAGCAACAATTTCGAGAGTACTGCAATATTAAAATCACCTATTTTTCTAAGTATAGTGTAAGGTTTTTGTTGAGGAATCAAAGAACTTTATGTGCCTCGTATGTTTGGCCATGGTGTAAAAACAAGGTTAGAATGTTTATATAATAAGTATAAAACTTTGCAAGTATTTCAAATGATTTGGTTCTGGTTTTTGAGAACATACATATATATTTCATTGAAAATCCATACGAGTCATAAGAATTCTAAGATTTGCCTCGATAAATATCCTGATCTAACGTTCTATCGCAATCTTATGTATTCAAACTCTTACTCTTAGTCTTTTCGATTATTATCAAAGTTCGTGTGTCCCATACCACATGACTTTGGTAATAAGGGTGTTAACCAAGTTAAGTTGTATGAACACAGTATCTAAAAACATCGGCTAAATAGTAGTTCACTAATAGTATCTTCCAAGTTTAATCGTCCCATACCGTGTAAACTTAGTGATAATGTTAGTAATGCAACTTTCTCCAAATGTTTCTTTTCACACAAGGTCATGGGTTTTCTTACTTCCACATTTTATTTAGTATCCTCCAATTTTATTGTGTCCCATACCACTCCAAAGTTAGCGATACAAAATAAAGAATGGTTGTAAGTCGACCCACCAAAGATAGTCTTAAACAAAACATTCTCATTCATATATAAAAAAAAGTTTACAATGCCAGTAATCAATCTTGATTTTCCTGCCTACTACCGCTCTTTCTAGACCTCCTGCTAGGTACAGAACGACTACTACCAGAAGGTTAAGAATTTGCTCGTTCTTCTTCGAAGTTTTGCATACGCGTTAACAAATTATTTTGAGTCTCTCTCATCTCAGCAATACTGGATGCCATTACATTTAACTGTTCAAATGGGTTAGTCGATTGTCCCATTGGTGGTTGATGGGTCGATTGTCCCATAGGTGGAGGGTAGGCCGTAAGCATTGGAGGAAAGTATTGGTTGTACAGGTGACTCATAGGTGAAGGGTAGTTGTTTTGATTGTACGGGGATCCCCTAACTGGAACCCCTTGGATATTTGGATTTGTTTGGGGTGAAAAGTTTTGAAACAATGGGCTCATTGGGATGTTCTGCCCTCCAAAATTTGGTGCCGCCCAATACTGTTGTTGTTGGTTTACAGCAACTTGTGGAATTGGCCGATACGGTACCTCATGAGTTGGAAACCTTTGGTACGAAGTGTTGCCTTGAGTTGGCACGTTCCAAGTTGGTGGATCTGCATGAGTACTACGTCTATCTTGACTTGGTTGTGGTTGATTTAGCGTGACAAATAATTCTTCCTCAGTGAATAGTCGATCGGTTGGATCATTATTCGGGGCTGGGTTTGATGTAGGATTCTGATTTGGCTCATTATTTGGTACTTCGTTGACAGGAATCTTGTGTCGACTTTTTCGAAGACAACGTCCATGTTTGTTTCTCATTCTCTCGACATTTTCTAACGTCGTGCCGAATACTTCCTCGGTAGTTACCCCTCCACTTGTGCCATATGTCTTGAAGATAGAGGATGGTGTAACCGGCTCGATGATCTGCTTCGACGTCCCATCAAAAGTGTTGACGTTTGCCTCGTATAGCATCCTCGTAATCAAGACTCCGTAGCCGAGGAATTCCTTTCTCAAAGGGTTTTGAATCACCCTTAACATTTGTTGGATAATAATGTGAGGTAGGGAGACCTTAATTTTCTTCTCTATGCAGTATAACATAAGAAGTTGAGCCCTTGACATAGTGCCTCTAGTCCCCCTTTCTGGCAAGATGTTGCCGAATACGATCTTTCTAAGGCCGGCAAGAGATGGCTTAATATGATTGTTTGGGAGGTTGGTGTACGTCGATTGAGTGTGTGACGCCCCGAAAATTATTTCATCTAGCCCATAACCCAATTGCACTTTGCCCAAACTCTATGCGTTGCCTTGATATGTTTGGTGTTTGTTTGATGGTTGTTTAATGTTTGTATAGTTGATGCTTGATAATGTATATAAATATGTGTATCATAAATTGTATATGGGTCATGTTAAATTAAAGTATAATGCATATGTTATTATTTATGCATGGGCCCATTAAATCATGAATTGATATGGGTTAGGATTGATTGAATAAAAGGATAAATGAGAATGAAAATTTGGTGTATTAAATGGATTGGACATTTAAAATACATGGAAGCATGAGATTGGTTAAAGTACATGTGGTTGGGTAGTATGAGACCAACACATGTGAAAGTTGGTGCATTAAAGTGGACAAGTGTCCCATGCCCACTTCTCTTCTTCAAGGAAGTGCTAAAATGAGTGGAGGGAATCAAGGAGAGAATCAAGGAGGGAATCAAGGAAGTGCTAGAAAGAGGTGAGTGGAGAGAAAGGAAAAAAAATAAAAGAAAAGAAGAGAAAGGAAAGAAGAAGAGAAAGAAAGAGGGAGTTGCAGGAGGAAGATCTCTGCGACGTTTTCATCAAAGAGCTGGATCTTTGGGATATATGGTCCCAGATTGAGCTCAAAATTTGTCAGAAAGTTCGTAGCTTATGGTTATTCATTCTGGTCGGTGGAGATCTTGATCAGAGGTTTCGTCTAAGAGATCTAACCTCTCAAACAAAGCTGGTTGGAAAGTCTAGATTTCTCGCGCCGTTTCGCTCAAACTTCTAGATCTCCTTAATCTACCGTTGGATGGATATAAAATTTGGGTATGTAGTGTACAACTGATATTTCTGCATTCTGAACGGTAGAGAGCTTGATTTGAGGTTTCTTCTGAGAGATCTAACATCTCAAACAAAGCTGGTCGGAAAGTCAGGATTTCTCGTGCCGTTTCGCTCAAACTTGTAGATCTCCTCAATCTACCGTTGGATGGATATCAAATTTGTGTATGTAGTTTATAGCTGATATATCTGTATTCTGAACGGTGGAGATGTTTATGATTTTTGTATTTTGTGTGATATAGTCATCTGAGTTTGAGTATTTGCAGTAGGAAAGGAGAAATTGTCTGATTAGAGACTTGTTCATCAAAGATACTTATCTTTTTGGTCCACCGTTGATTGGGCTGATATTTGGACAGAAGGTTTGTTTCTTCACATAATTCAATCTGTACGGTTGATTTTGTGATTACATATTTCTGTTGGTAGGTTGATACATCTGAACAGAATATTAAATGAAGAATTGGTAGGGTTGCTTGTATTATACCTAAATTTAGAATATGAACTTAGACCTTTCCAAATAGCTTGCATGTCACCTATGTTGACCTAGTTGCCATTGTTGATGAACCCATGATGCAAGATCAGTGATATACATGGCTGAACATGGTGACCTAGTGTAAATCGACAATATGGCCTAAGTATGAAAATTTTCATATTTTGGGGCTTTTGATGCTTTTGGCCTAGAATCATTGAATTGATGCAACTTATGTTTAATTAAGCATGATTAGGGTTGATTATGCTACTGATTTGGTGGTTGTGACCATATCATGGGTTAGGCCTACTTGTGATCAAGTGACCCAATTTGGGCATGTTTATGCCTAAGGAATTGAAAATCAGTATTTTTGATTAATAGAATGGTTTATGAATGAGAACTATGCATTAGAGGCCTAAGTCATGTGATTTGAGTTGAATGATGGGATTAGATGGGATTTAAGCCTATTGTTTATATGTGGGCTGATTTAGGTTGATGTGTAATGTCTATATGATTGAGCATAGAAATTGATGTATGGTAGGATATTGATGTATGTTTCAGGATCTTGATTGGGTTGATTCGGTTTGGTGGTCGTGTGTGGTTAAATACTCTTGCGAGGCTTGGTTGTGAGTAGACTTCATTTATGATTATATCTTTTATGTCATCATATCACTTATATATATTGTATGTTGAAAACATGAATGTGTTCTAATGTTTTGAATGATGCATTGATTTGAGAAAACCTTATGACTTTGGTTTGGCCCATCTATCTGGCTAATAGGGGGACTTAACATTGTCATAGGAGGGTTTTAAGAAAGGAAATGATTGTGGTCAACGGTACGGTGAAATAGACGTGCACTAGTAACCCCAAATAAAACATGATTGGGATCAACGGTACGGTGAAATAGACGTGCACTAGTAACCCAATGCATGCGGAATGTGATCGAAATTGATAAGCTTTTACTTGCATCGAACTTATTATAAATGCTTGATATCTATATGTTATGAGCTTTTAATCATGCTACACATTGACATGCATACATGATATTTATTGATGAGTTGTCACGACGCCCCTGACGTAGGTTGACGTCATGACCGGCACAGTGTACCATACACTGTACATACCCATATACAATATATAATACACTGTCAGCCTTCACGTACTCTCACAAAACTCCCAAAAATGTACAGAATTTTTTTTTTTAATATACCACACATCAAATCAAATCAAATATATATAGAGGATCATTCCACTCACATTTATTCAATTCATTCCACAAATTAAATTCTCACCTGATAAATATCTATGATCATCTCATTCCATCATCCCAAGCATTATATAATCTTACCACATAACCCATCTAGGTGATACATATATACATATAATGTGTGATAAGTATACATATCATAACAAAAATATAATCTATTTCCTCCAAGCATACATACACATACCAGACAAGTTCTTTTTCCCTTCGAATCAATACCTGAAATATTGGAGGAAATGGGGTGAGCAAACAACAGCTCAGTGAATATAGTTCTTGAGATGACAATTATATACATTTAGAGAAATATGACATTTCAAACACTTATGTAACACATGCATCATTCAACGAATATATTATACATGTCAACAACATAAATTTCATGAATTTTCCATAATACAATGCACAATCTCCCTCCTCCGCAAGGCAAGAGAGCGGGTCTAACCCTTGTATGGCCGTACAAGGTAGACACAGCCTCTCATTACCCAATTCACAGTCATTTCAAGGATCGCAACCCTTGTTAGGACAGACCTACTGACAATGAGGACTCGCAAAACCTCATCCGGGTCTAATTCCTAACGAAATGACAATGAGGATTCGCAAAGCCTCATCATTCCAAACTCCAATTGCTAAAAGCAGTTTGCATGATCCATAAAACTCAATGCATTATATATAATATCACATGCATACAATCAAACAGTTTATATGCGTACAATGTCATACAAGAACCAAATCAAGGAAACTATACTCACGGTACAACACGTTATACTTAAACCCAATTATCCTCGCTTTCGAGTCCAGCTCCAAGTTAAATCCAACTAATTTAACCTGTCACAATCACTCCATAATTCAATTTCATGTATTCATATCTATGTACATCTTTAATTTCTCAACTCACTTCAAATCACGAATAATAAATCCATTTAGGACTCATAAGCAGTTGAAGAAGCTACTAAATCGTTTCTGTGGTCAATCTAGATATTTCCACAAGAAAGAACAGTGAAAATAGATGTCCAAATTATATTTTCACGACACCATATACTTAGTTACTAAAATGATCAAAGCATATCCAAATATCATGTTCTAACGTCCAGAATTCAGTTCTTCACGATGCTATGATCTCAAACCGGAGTTTCATTGGATGCACATCACTGGTCAATGTTCACTGTGCACTATTTACTATGCACTGACTATTCACTATGTACTGTTTACTGTGACTATTCACTATGCATTATTTACAATTTACTGTGCACTATTCACTATTCACTATTCATTTACTATTCATCCGAAAGATGTAAATTGTATTAAAATTGTCCGACGGTCTCCAAACCTCCTGAAATCGAATCTAACCACATATTCGGAGTCCCGACAGTCCAGGGAGCGTTTTTCTACCTTCCTAGCGGGTTTTCATTCACGTTGGGGTCAAAACCCCAATTTGTCAAAACGCCGCAAAACGGCTCCCACAGTCAAAATTAGTCCGCTAGAATCGTTACATCTAGCTTAGATAGTAATTTCACGAAGAAAGGAGGTGAAAATCACTTACCGCGAGGCTCGATTGGACGCGAATTCCGCGTTTCCCCCTTTTCTTCTTCTCCTTCTTCTCTCTGCTTCTTCTCCTCTTTCTATTTTTTTTTTTCGTTCTGACAACTTCATTTCTCTTCTTTTAACTTTTATTTTATTTTTTTGTCTTCTTCTGAATACTATTCACGACTCTATTTGATGAACAGTACCCCTCATAAGCAGTAAACTTACTATTTACGTACTGTGCATTATTTTGTTTTATTTATTCGTTCTTCTTCTTCATACACTCAATCCACATATGTACTTAACCAACCCCATAAATTAATCTTCTTTCTTTACTAATCATACACACGTATATTTGGCTTCTACGTATAACATACGTGTATTCTCAAGCGTATATTTAGCTCTTACATATAAAATACGTGTATTATATATTTCGATATACGTGTACTTCAATGTATGCAGTTCATTAAATTTACGGGGTGTTACAATCTCCCCAACTTAAGGAATTTCGTCCTCGAAATTTAGAATCACGGACTATTCCTCCAATGATACTCAATCCTAAAAAACTGCTCCGCATTTTATATTTTCGCTTCCATGTTTGCTCTTCTTGATACGTGGTATCCTCCCCAACTTAGAGGTGAGCTATATCCATAACATATATGGAATCCGAAAGATATTTCCTCAACATCAATATATAGAAAATAGTACGGACACCTATCAACTGTGACAGTAGAGCAAATCGGTAAGCCTATGGACCTATCCTATCAAGGATCTCTAATGGTCCAACAAATCGCGGTGCGAGCTTTCTTTTCATCCCAAATCTCATTTTGGCCTTTCTGTGGTAAGACCCTAAACAAAACTAAGTCAGCCACAATCAATTTCAAGGCCTATATACCAACCTTGTGTATTTAATACTATCCTCTGGCACCAATAACAATAACTCCACACTTTCAAATCAACAAGTTGGAGATCTATAAGGCTTATTATCAAACCGTTAGAGTGCCATCATTATGTTATTATACTAGCTGTTTATACACACAAGTTTACACAAATAAAGTATTCCTTCCAACTTCCACCAAAATTCAAGTATACTAGACCCGAGCATGCTCGCAAGCATCAAAGTCACTTTCTCAGTCTGTCAGCTAGTCTGAGAAGAAAATATCACACGGAAAAGGAGATGAGTACCAAATCGAGTCTGCATCATAGATCAGATCTCGACATGACAAATATCTGAGTACTCCCATCAAATCTCCCTATCTCACACATATACAATCTGCTCAAGCTATCAAAAGAATTATGGTGTTCATTGGAAGAATACATTGACTTATCAGTCCACTAATAATGGTTATCCAACTGGTATCATTTCTACCCATAACCCATAAGATACCATTTGAATCCCATCTTTATTTAACACAATCCATATTACCAATTTCATAATCTTTCATACGGATATCATACTCGTCTCGTCATAACTTTTACTCTCTGAATATGAGTATCAATTAGCTGAACATGCATCCGAGCACAAATATCAACACATGGAGTAATAGAGAGTACACTCATAACTGTAACTCTCACTCACAACAATCTCAATTTATGGCTAACTGATAGATACTACTCCAGTTTCAGCCTGTTTCCTGTTCCATGCCTTAGCAACATATTGGCCTTTCCCAGGATAATAATCAAATCCTTCGGGAATTCTTGTCACATTTATTACCTCATATTCAGTTTCTTTCCGTTCACATAATTACTTCAGACTCTTAACATCTGAAACATTTTTATTATCGAGGCAATGCTCTCATTATGTCAAAATAACTACCAACAAATTTTTTTTATTCACTCTCACGATAGCTATTCTTGTGCATTTTCAAATATCTGGAGACACAAGTATTTAACCTATCCTTCTGTATCAATGCACAACCCAGATCTGGACGTGATATTCATCAATCACAATTACTTCCCGGTTCTGGAAATAGTAATAACATTTAATACTGTGCGAGTTTTCCCATGCACAATGGTCTACGTTATATAACATTCATCTGGTTTAGTTTCGTAAGTGGAACAAATAACTTCAAGGATCTTGCCACGCACTTTCTATAGCTTACAACTAATACCAGAGAACTTTTGATTTCCATCCATGACATTAGTTCTCACAGTACTATGATCACTTTGACTTTCGTAGCATCCTTAACGATACTATTTAAATTGGTCATGTGATCCAAAAATTCTCATCTTAATTATATTCAACACTCATATTCACCGAGTTTGGCACTCAATCGGTGCTCTCTCAGTGACTACAAGATAATTCCGAGGTGCTATTCATGCTTCTCTAATTTCTTGGGACAAGTGCATATATCATCATCGAAGACTATGTAAAAATCAAGATATGGTTCATATACCCACTGCATCAATCCTATAAACGTGATTGACACATGAATCAAGGTTACCAAAATTTCATAATATCCATATCTTGTCGTAAAACAGTCTGCATTAATGATCTTAAAGAAAATTGGGCTCCATTTAGTTAATCGAATTCGACCATCTATCCATGGTAACGGATATTCATTCGTTGTTGTTACCTTGCTCAGTTAACAGTAATTCATACGTAAACATATTTCACTATTCCTTCTTTCCATATTATCACAAATGCTCTCCAAGGTGGCATATCAAGGATAATAAATCTTTTGCTCATTAACACATTTACCTACACCTTCAATCCTCACAATTCCTTAGGTACTTTTTATATGAAGGACTGGAGATGCATGTTATACTAGCATCAATTTTATATGCTATTAATCTCTTGTTCAGGTAGCAATTTTAATACTTCATCAGAGAATACGCCAACTGTATGCCTTATGACCTGACTCTAAATGGCTTTGTACTAGCCATATTCTTCATGTCCTCGTCAATAACTACCTTATCTTAGATAGAAGATTTTGAGGGTATAAATTTCTCGAGATTCAAAATGAGAATTTTCCACTTAGTCAGAATATTACTCCTTTTCGGAGAGATGGTCCACCTGGCATGAGAGGTGACCAGCCAATCATACCCAACAAAGCATCCAATTCCAAACAAAAATTCTCATTGTAAAGTCCATAATTACTTGATGACCCTCATATTTATTCCACATATTATTTGCTAACCATATCACGGTAGATTTTTTTTTTTTTTTTTTGTAGGCATACTCACAATCAATGATGCCTTTATAATCTAAACTAATACCATCTGTCTACCATATCACCAAAGGTACAAGACCAGGTAGATCTAACAATACATCAGAATCTACATAATAACAAAATGTTGATCATACCTGTTATCAACGTCTTATTAATCTTTGGATCTGGTCTTTCATTTACTTTAATTTATTCTCTCAAATCTGGTGGAGTCACATTGATAAAACATATTGGGGCATTTCATATCTACTAACTGGAGATGAACACATCTCGTGTTTTTTTTTTTTCCTTTTTGTATCCGATTGATAATTTGGTCGAGAGACAATGTACACAGTTTGTGACTCCTGCTCAGGGAATGACCACTTCTGGTTTTCAAAATTCGTTAACATCACTTCCCTGTTTCCCATTATTATTGGGTTAGTACCTGACCCAATACTGCCAAAATCTCAACCTTACTCAATGTTTCACTTATCTTCAATTTCATCTTTTTGCCCCCAACATTTCCTTACATTACTTATTTCTCCTTTTACCTAAAACGGGTGTTGATGACTCGGCTTCTAACGACAGTGCAAGCTATCTCACTAATATTGCTTGGATTAACAATTTCACCACAGCTTTGGCTAACCCAAAATTTATAGGTTGCCTCACAACTTGCGTATATCTTTACAACCCAACAATTAGTAAACCTGCCATATAGGATTCCACAATTTCTTCTAGATCCTTATCATTATCAGACTATCGTGATCATTCCAAAAATAAACTATACCAGTCTCTTTAATTCATGTTTGTATTTATGGTTAGGCATGACACTACATTGTAACCAAATAAACTTTTTCATGCCTTAAATCAATTTCAGCCTGATGATAGAAGCCCTTATACAATAGCTGCTCTAAGTAATCTCATGCCTTAATCATCTAAGGAGTCCTTAACCCAATTTTATATTATCTCTTATCATCAGTTAGCTTCAACATAGCTAACGTTCTTTATCATTTTCAGAGCCTTAATCATTCTCTAAGATGGTCTCTAGTCAGAGTTGCACATTTTTTCTATGTCTAATATCAGACTACCAATTAAGATAGGAAAATCTCTTTTCCCGAAAGTTTCCATAACTTTCACATATCTTTTCATTTCATCTGGCTTATCATTGAGACTGTCTATTTATTTTCTTTTGACTTCAGCCTCCATTATAGATGTTTTTTTTTTTTTTCAGAAATACTCACACCATTGGCACCCACATCTGGAGCTATCAATGGTTCAAGCCTCTGTCATTCTCACATTACAACTTTGCCACAAGCTCATAAGCTGTGCATTTCGTTGTTGTTGGGTAGTTACTAGCCATATATAAGCTATGTCATTTATTTCACTGGATTACATCCAGTTCTTTTTCTTTCAGCCTTCTGGTCCTTTCTTGATCAGCAATATTCATTGTTAATCTTGACTGGTCTTTTCCAAATCTGGAATTCACTGACACAGGTGATTCTCAGTCAAGATAACATATTGGATTTGGCTCAACATAATAATACTACCAATATGTATACCCATACAATCAATCATAATATCATAAAGCTTTTATCTTTTTA
Source organism: Paratinospora sagittata (assembly GCA_035771175.1). NCBI lineage: Eukaryota > Viridiplantae > Streptophyta > Magnoliopsida > Ranunculales > Menispermaceae > Paratinospora > Paratinospora sagittata. The sequence continues at coordinate 40,058,757 of CM069590.1, read as the reverse complement.
CGAATTTTAAACTTAGGCTCTGATACCAATATTGTCACGACGCCCCTGACGTAGGCTGACGCCATGACCGGCACAGTGTACCATACACTGTACATACCCATATACAGTATATAATACACTGTCAGCCTTCACGTACTCTCACAAAACTCCCAAAAATGTACAGAATTTTTTTTTTAATATACCACACATCAAATCAAATCAAATATATATAGAGGATCATTCCACTCACATTTATTCAATTCATTACACAAATTAAATTCTCACCTGATAAATATCTATGATCATCTCATTCCATCATCCCAAGCATTATATAATCTTACCACATAACCCATCTAGGTGATACATATATACATATAATGTGTGATAAGTATACATATCATAACAAAAATATAATCTATTTCCTCAAAGCATACATACACATACCAGACAAGTTCTTTTTCCCTTCAAATCAATACCTGAAATATTGGAGGAAATGGGGTGAGCAAACAACAGTTCAGTGAATATAGTTCTTGAGATGGCAATTATATACATTTAGAGAAATATGACATTTAAAATCATTTCAAACACTTATGTAACACATGCATCATTCAACGAATATATTATACATGTCAACAACATAAATTTCACGAATTTTCCATAATACAATGCACAATCTCCCTTCTCCGCAAGGCAAGAGAGCGGGTCTAACCCTTGTATGGCCGTACAAGGTAGACACAGCCTCTCATTACCCAATTCACAGTCATTTCAAGGATCGCAACCCTTGTTAGGACAGACCTACTGACAATGAGGACTCGCAAAACCTCATCCGGGTCTAATTCCTAACGAAATGACAATGAGGATTCGCAAAGCCTCATCATTCCAAACTCCAATTGCTAAAAGCAATTTGCATGATCCATAAAACTCAATGCATTATATATAATATCACATGCATACAATCAAACAGTTTATATGCGTACAATGCCATACAAGAACCAAATCAAGGAAACTATACACGGTACAACACGTTATACTTAAACCCAATCATCGTCGCTTTCGAGTCCGGCTCCAAGTTAAATCCAACTAATTTAACCTGTCACAATCACTCCATAATTCAATTTCATGTATTCATATCTATGTATATCTTTAATTTCTCAACTCACTTCAAATCACGAATAATAAATCCATTTAGGACTCATAAGCAGTTGAAGAAGCTACTAAATCGTTTCTGTGGTCAATCTAGATATTTCCACAAGAAAGAACAGTGAAAATAGATGTCCAAATTATATTTTCACGACACCATATACTTAGTTACTAAAATGATCAAAGCATATCCAAATATCATGTTCTAACGTCCAGAATTCAGTTCTTTACGTACTGTTCATTATTTTGTTTTATTTATTCGTTCTTCTTCTTCATACACTCAATCCACATATGTACTTAACCAACCCCATAAATTAATCTTCTTTCTTTACTAATCATACACACGTATATTTGGCTTCTACGTATAACATACGTGTATTCTCAAGCGTATATTTACCTCTTACATATTAAATACGTGTATTATATATTTCGATATACGTGTACTTCAATGTATGTAGTTAATTAAATTTACGGGGTGTTACATGAGTATTGATAGCACATTTAAATTCTATTCTCTGGGCACCGTTGGCTCACCCTCATTTTCCTCTTTCAGGTCCTTTTGTCCCGAATAAGGGCAAAGGAGTAGTTATATCTTGAGGGCCTTGCCTACGAGAGAATCCAAGGCCTCGATGTGAGTTGAGAGGCATTTTAATTGAACTGTGTTTTAAATTATAAAGTATTATATTTTGGATTATGTAATTATAACACTTATCACATTGTAGTATGGGTGAGTTGGGACTTGTTAGATAGACCATGTGGGCATATGACGGTTTTTATTTGTACCCACAATTTTGAACTTTATGTGTATGTCAATTTTAATGGACTGTAGGGATTATAATTTTATTTGTGGTTCATTTTTATGGATTATCTCTTGTCTTTGATTATTAATACGGTGGGTAGTTTTGTTTAGTACCTTTTGATATTATGTCATTGTTTGAGATAAGGCTCGTAGGGTCTCAACCACCTCACGGGAGTTGAGGAGTGGTAAGAGATGCTTACGCCGGGCGTCCCGCCCCGGCATTCCCCGCACGCCATTCCCTGCGGGGTTGGTTGTCCGGGGTGCGGGGTCGCCACAGAGTGTATGGCTCTTTGGCGAGGGAATTGAATAATTGTTCATTAGACTCTGCGATCTCTGCAACTGTCTGGGGTTCGTGTGGATCAATAATTCTATCTTCAATTGGAATTTCCATATGTCGTGCAATAATTTCGACATTGATAGAAATTTTTATTCCCCTGACCGTTGTTTCCAAAACAAGGTTGATCTCATCTTCTTGAAGTCCTATGCAATTCATGGCTTCGTAGAAGGATTTCGTCAAGTCGTAAGAAACGTGACCCTCAACTTTTGTTATGTTCAGCCATCCCAGAGTTGCGAGTTTGTCGTGAAGGATCGGACGGAGGCGTAGATCTCTATTGTCGATGCTCCTCATAGTCATAACCACCCTTTTGGACAATTCCTTGAGTCAAGTGGGAATTGGTTCCCTACTACTGGGAGTTGTTCCTTCACTTGAGGCCATTCTTTTACTGAAAGGAAAATAAATTTGTGAAAGATACAAAATATATTCCTAACATTTTTAAGATTTATTCTTTGTCTGTTAGACAATATTTTCTATTTTTCTCTTGATGTTTATGTCATCATGTAATCAAAATTCTTCATTAGCAATATGATATATATATATCTCATATACATAATATATACATGAATGTATAGATAAATATATTTAATCATAACTATATATATATAGTTTTCAAAAATCACTATATATATATTTGAAACTAAACTATATAAAATTTATATAGTTTTCTAGATATATAATTAATGTAAATCTCAACTATATATAATTCACATATATATAGTTCTAGAGATATATATATCTAATAAAATTTTTCATCCAAATTTTTTCATTAGCAATATGGTATATATATATCTCATATATACATATATACATAGATATATAGATATATATATTTAATCATAACAATATATATAGTTTTCATCAATCTTAACTATATATATTTAAATCTAAACTATATAAAACTATATAGTTTTCTAGATTTATATTTAATAAAATTCTCAACTATATACAATTCATATATATATAGTTCTAGAGATATATATATATCTAATAAAGTTTTTCTTCCCCTAATTTGGTGGACTTGGGCGGGCCGTGGACCGTACTCTCTGATACCATTAAATGTCACACCCCACCCGGACGCACCTAAACCGGCGGTACACTCGCAGACAGGGAGCGCATTTGGAACTATCACAATGGTAATAACAGAGTACACAGTGGAAATATAAAACAGTACAAGTCTGATTTCATTTAATTCAGAATTCATTTATACCTGACATAGTCAAGGGAACAGACTCCCCAAAATCCCCAATGAATAATACAAAGGGTACAAAATGTGGGCCTCATAAACCTGCACCCAATCCACCCTAATTTCCTGAGAAGAATTGGATAATAATGGAGTGAGCTTCACGCGCTCAGTGGGTAAAATAGTTCGTGAGTATAACAATTAAGAAAGCATACTTCATAATCAAATATCTTAAATACACATGTGAGCATCATAATCAATCAATATGTATGTATGCATGACACCGTCTCGTAATGGTTTGATGAACGTACATCGCCTGAGTTCACGTACAGATGTCCTTCTCCAGGCGTAGCCAGGTTCTCATTATACGTCCCTCCTCAAGAATGATGCTCTGGATTCACGTACAGATGTCCCTCCCCAGGCGTAGTCGGATTCTCATTGTACGTCCCTCTCCAGAGAAATATAATGAATAGCGAGCAATGCTCCTAACTATTCTATAAATCATAAACCACATACGTCCCTAGGTGGTGATATGTATGATGTCAATGCATGAAGTGGTCTAGTCTACTGGTCTGGTCTTTTCTTGACATTTAGACTGACTTTGGCAACGTCTAGTGATCCTTATCAGAGTTGGTATCACGACGTGCAAGGTTAGGACATTCAGTATTACTTATATAAGCTGATAGCATTTAATAAGACCAACTAGATCAGTCCCCAGTTGAGAGGTGAGACGCAAAGTCTGCTTAAATACCAATCGCCTAGAGCAGCCCGCTGTCTCTCGTTCACTATTTAAAGTTACTGAGGACAAGACCGAGTCTAGTTGAGCCAGATTGACCACAAATCCGGCACTATAATAGCGTAATACATGAATTCCAAATATACAGGCATAAGTGCGACGGTATGAACAAAATATGACATAATGCAGTGTAAATGAACAGTAGACATAATAATAATTGAATGTAAACTTTAATAAAAGTTATAAAACACGCAAACCTATGTTTCGTTCCCCACCTTTAGATAAAAACTTCTTCTTTCAGATCCGATGCTTTCTTCCAGACAGAACTTCGTCGCACCGCACCGAGAGTCTCGAACAGAGAGTCTCAAAAGACTAAAAACTCAGAATGAGTGGAAAAGAGAAGAAAATCACAAGAGAAGGTGATTTGGTGTGAGGAATGAGAAATGAGGGGGGTTCCTTATATAGAGATTTTTGGTGCCCGAACGTTCGGGCGTTGCGCCTGAAGGTTCGGGCACGCGCCTGAACATTCGTGCAGGTACTCAAAATTTATTTATTTATTTATTTATTTATTTATTTTGTGAAATATAGGGTATTACATTAGCAACCTGAAAAATATTATACACATTCCATGAATTTAAATTCCAACTCAATTTAGGACTCATAAGCAGTTGAAGATGCTACTATACTTTTTCTATGGTCAATCTAGATGCTTTCACAAGAAGAAACAGTGAAAATAGATTTTCAAATCATATTTTCACTAGTTCTCAATTTTATTTTTCTACTGGAAACATATATCAATTTTATTATCAATATAGAACATTCCTAAAATTATTTTGTCCACTTCGACATGCATAAAATCAGTCATGCTACCATTCTACTACCTTCAACAGGTACCTTACTAAGGTTTTACATGTTCGCAGAGGAAACCGAGGTCAATTTTACTCACCAAAACCTTATATTTAGTTACTAAAAATATCAAATCATATCCAAAAATTACGATCTTAACATCGAAATGTCTGAAATTGATAGTTCTATCCTTCTACAATCTTAAACCGGAATTTCATCGGGTTTTAATAGGGTTCAAAAGGTCTCCAATATCAAATCTAACTTCTAATAACTATAAAAATTACAAACTAACAAATAAATTCAATCTAACCATATATTTAAGGTTCCTACAGCCTAAGAAGTGTTTTTCAACCTTCTTAGCTGATTTTAATTCAAGTTGGGTCGAAACCCCAATTTTCAGAAACACCGTAAAACGGCTCCCATAACAAAAATTACTCTGAGAGAATCGTTACATCTGGCTTAGATATCAATTTCACGAAGAAATAGAGTGAAAAACACTTACCACGAGTCCCGATTTGGCGCAATTCCCGCGTTTTCTCTTTTTATCTTCTTCTTCCTCTCTTCGTACTTCTTTTTCTTCTTTCTCTGTTTTTTCTTTTTAAACGTTGGAAAGAGTTGGAGAGAGAGAGATTAAAAATGAGAGATAAGTGTTAAAAAATGATCTCATGCTACCAATATCATTTAGTAAAACAATTTCCCTATCTTATTAGTTAATTCGTTAAATCATTTAACTTTAATTCATTCATTAAATCATTTAATCATCAACTCATTTCACATATTTAATTAACCAAACCCATTCAACTATTCAATTACTTTAACAACTCCTCATTCATTAAATTACTTCATTATCAAGTTCATTTATATAATATTTTATAATCTAGTGATATTACTGCATTTAATAATACAATCCACTTAATTCATGTATGCTTATACACAAACACATTTAACTCCTACGTATGTATACGCGTCGATATACATATCAGTCAACGTAGGTGTATAATTAAAACTACGGGGTGTTACAGTACAGGCTCAATGTTGATGTTGCAGTAGACGTTGAGGCCAAAACAATGAGGGTTAGAATGATCATCTGAAATAGTGAAGGAGAAGTCATGACAGCTGCAGCAAAGAAGTTTCATATGTTAACTTCAGTCAATATTGTGGAATGTGTTGTGGTGAGGGAAGGAATAAAGCTAGCTGCAAAATCCCTCCTTTGGGTGGAATCTGACTCAACCCAAATGATAAAATTGTTAATATGATAATGTGATGAATCAGGTTTTTTTTTTTTGTGATTCACGATTTTATGGGAAGGTTATGCCAAAATTTTATTAAGGTTTGATGTGAGAGAAGGTTGACAGGGTATTACATATGTCTATGTATGGTGTATGTAGTATTTTGTGTCAATCGTGATGTCATCTTACGGACGGGGTCGCGACATCAGCCCCGGTTCTCACCACACCAAAAAAGGGATCGATTTCACTCTTTACACCGATGCTTCATTACAAGGCTTAGGCGTTATCTTGATGCAAGAAGGAAGAGTTGTTGCCTACGCCTCCAGGCAGTTGAAGCAGCATGAGGTCAACTACTCTACTCACGACCTAAAGCTTGTTGTCGTTGCCTTCGCTGTAAAAATCTGGCGACATAACCCTTACGATGAAATATTTGAGGTATTCTCTGACCATAAAAGTCTATGGTACATTTACACCCAAAAGGATCTAAACCTTCAACTGAGACGATGGCTTGAATTCCTCAAAGATTACGATTTCGACTTACAATATCATCCGAGAAAAGCCAATCTCGTAGTCAATGCCCTCAGTCGCAAATCACACATCTCAGCATTCTCGATCAACTTTGAGTTTGGCAAACTAATGGTCAAGATATAGGATTTCAACCATCAACTTATTGAAGAGCTAGAAACCGTTAGACTTACTCAGCTGTCAATCCACTCAGAACGTATTCAGAAAATTACGGTAGCACAAACAAACGACGTTGATCTTATGGAAATGAGATAACTCATAACCCAAGACTAGGCTCTGATTCATCGATCTTTGTCGCCAAACGATGTAGTATGGTATAAGAAGCGACTATAATTATCGAATGAACCTGAACTCCGGCATGAGGTGTTATCGAGTTCCACCGATCGAAATTCACCATGCACCCAAGAGGAGACATGTAGTGCCCCAAAAATTATTTCATCTAACCCATAACCCATTTGCATTTTGCCCAAACTCTATGTGCTAGCATTGATGTGTATGTTTGTGTATTTGATATTTGATGTTGTTATTATTTTCATTATTGTTATTAGTTGTGGCTTGTTGGAAAAGCCACATTTAGATAGCTTGTTGACCAAGCAATTGCCATGACTTGTTGGAAAAGCCACATTTAGATAACTTGTTCAACAAGTCATCATCTTGACTTATGACTTGCTCAATTTAAAATACACTCTCCCCATTTCGGACGTCCTTAAGAGAGAAAGAGAAAGAAAAAGAAAGAATGAAAGAGAAGAATAGAGGAGAAGAAGAAGAAGAAGGAAAAATTGTTCTGCAAACTCTTCATCAAAGAGCTGGATCTTAGTGATCTATGGTCGGATTAAGCTCAAAATTGGTGAGTTTGTTCGTCTCTTATGTTTCTTAATTCTAGTTGGTGGAGATCTTGATTGGAGGTTTATTCTGAGAGATATAACCTCCCAAACAAAGCTGGTCAGAAAAGTATGGATTTCTCGTGTGCTAAATCTCTTAAATCTACCGTTGGATGGATATGATATTTCAGAAGATGGTTCACAACTGATCTTTTTGCATTATGAACAGTTAAGATGTTGATGGATCAAGTATTTTGTGTGATATAGTCATCTGAGTTCAAGTATTTGCAGCAGGAAAGGAGAAATCGTTTGATTAGATATATGTTCATCAAATACGCTTATCTCTTCGGTCTACCGTTGGATTGAGCTGATTTTTGGACAGAAGGTTTGTCTCTTAATATACTTCAATCTGTACGATTGATTTTGTGATTTAATATTTCTGTTGGTAGCTTGATACATCCGAACAGAACATTAAATGAAAAATTTGTGGGGTTGTTTGTATTAGACCTAAATCTAGAATATGAACTTAGACATTTCCAAATAGCTTGCATGTCAACTATGTTGACTAACTGGGGATTGTTGATAAATCCTTGTTGCTAAATCATTGATTATCATGGCTGAATATAGTGATCTTGTGTAAATTGCCAATATGGCCTAAGATAGAAATTTCCATATTTTAGGGCTTATAATGCTCTTGACCAAGAAATATGGAATTGATGCATTGAATGTCTAATTAAGCATGATTAGGGTTGATTATGCTACTGATTAGGTGGTGGTGACCATGTCATGAGTTAGGCCTACTTGTGATCAAATTCCCCAATTTGGGCATGTTTATGCCTAAGGATGGAAAATCAATATTTTTGATGAAATGAGTGATTAATGAGTGGGAATTAGGCATTTTAGGCCTATGGAATGTGTGTTTTGTGCTGTACGTTAAAATTAGAGGAAATATAGACCTATTGTCTATATGTGGGTTGATTAAATGATGTATATTTTCTATGTGGCTGAACATAGAAATTGATGAATGTTTTGGGTATTGATGATCATTTCAGGATCTTATATTGGTTAAATCAGTTTGGATTACAGTGTGTGGTTAGATACTCTCGCGAGGCTTGGTTGTGAGTAAACTTCATTTATGTTTAAATCTTTTATGTCATCGTATCAATTATATCTTATATGTTTTGAAAGCATGAATGCGTTACAAGTGTTTTAATAATGCATGTGTTGTAAAACCCTATGGCCTAGTAGGTCTTGCCTCTGAAGAAAGTTAAGTCTGTCCTACAAGGACCTAAATGACTTAGTGATTGACAAAAGCTATGCCTTTGTATGCCCTTGCGCAAGGGACAAAACAAGGCTAGCATTCGAAAATGAAGACTTGACTTTGCCATAGGAGGGTTTTAGAAAAAAAGTATTTGGAGATGAAAATGGCACGGTGAAACAGATGTGAATTAGTAACCTCAAATGACTATAATTGGGCATGGGAACGGTACGGTAAAATATATGTGCACTAGTAACTCCAATGCATATGGAAGGTGGATCCAAAGTGAAAGACTTTTACTTGCATCGAACTTTATTATAAATGCTTTATATCTATATGTTATAAGCTTTCAATCATTCTACACATTGACATGCAGACATGGATTATATTGATGAGTATTGATGGCATATCTGAATTCTATTCACTGGACACCGTTGGCTCATCCTCATTTCCCTTTTTCAGGTCCTTCTGTTCAGGATAAGGGCAAGGGAGTAGTCATCTCTTGAGGACCTTGCCGGCGTAGAGTTTAAGGTGTCAACGTGAGTTAGGAGGAAATTTTGATTGAACTTTGCTTTTAATTATGATGTATTTGTATTTTGGACTATGTAATTATTATACTTGCCACTTTTGTAGTATTTCGTGAGTTGGGACTTTTAGTTAGACCATGTGGCCAATATGATTGTTTTCTTGTACCCATGGTTGGGATCTTTATGTGTATGTTCATCTTAATGGACTGTTGGGATTATGGTGTATTTGTTGATTTATCTTGATCTTTATCTGTTGTCTTGAGGATTATTTTGGATAGTAGAATTGCACAAGTTATATTTTAGTTTTGTATAAGGCTCGTAAGGTCTCAACCGCCTCACACGGGTTGAGGGTGGTTGGAGATGCCTACACCGGGCGTCCCGCCCTGATATTCTGCACGCCGTTCTGTGGGGATGGTGGTCCAGGGTGCGAGGTCATCACAAGACAAGATGTATAAAGACATGAAGAGACAATTTTGGTTCTTAGGAATGAAAAAAACAGTCGCAGATTTTGTGTCGAAGTGTCTCACTTGCCAACAAGTCGAGGCTGAAGCAGACTACCATCTGGTATGCTACATCCCTTGCCTATTTGAGAATAGATGTGGGACAACATTGCTATGGACTTCGTCACAGCACTACCACGAATTCTAAAGGGCAAGACGCCATTTGGGTAATTATTGATAGACTAACAAAGTCTGCACACTTTATAAACCAATAAAGTTTATCAATACCTTAGCAAAACTGGTCGAGATCTACCAGCATGAGATTGTCAAACTTCATGAGATTCCTCTCACTATTGTTTGTGATCGTGACCCCAGATTCACTTCAAGATTTTGGCAAAGTTTCCAATCTTGAATGGGTTCAAGGGTCACCATGAGTACGACCTTTCACCCACAAACAGACGGTCAATCAAAAAGCTTAATCCATATTCTGGAGGACATGTTATGTTGTTGTGTCTTGGACTTCAATGACGGATGGACTAAATATCTACAGAGTTCTCTTACAATAACAACTATAAGGCAAGCATTGGGATGGAACCATATGAAGCATTAAATGCTATGCCATACAGATCCCCAGTTTGTTGATTTGATATGGCAGACCGACCAGAGCTTAGACCCAAACTCATCAAAGAAACCACTAATAAGATTGTTCTTCTCAAGGAACGACTTCGGCAGCCCAAAATAGACACAAGAACTACACTGACAAACGATATAAACCTCTGGAGTTCGAGATTTGCAACTTCTTCTTTCTTAAAATCCAGCCCATTAGGGGAATTAAGCGTTTTGGTGTTAAGGGGAAGTTGTCCCCGAGATATATTGGTCCTTTCCAAATCATTCAGAGAATCAACGAAACTGCCTACCAATTGTCTATCCCTCCCTTCATGTCTTGCATTCACGATGTTTTTCACGTCTCCATGCTCCATAAATACCATCACGATCCCTCTCATGTTATTCCTCTAGTTGAAACAGAAATAAAGGAAGGAAACCGGTATAGGGAGCGACCAGTGCAAATTTTAGACATTAAGACACAAGATTTGCACAATAAAAGCATACCATTGGTTAAAGTCCTGTGGCAACACTAAGGTGTTGAAGAAGCAAGGTGGGAACTGGAAAGTGAAATCAAGCAAAAATATCCGACGCATTTTGTATAACATTTCATCACATCATAAATAAATCATCCATTTCTCCATATCTCTATTTGTCATCATAATTATTATATGTTCCTTGTTCCACTATTTGAATCTTACAGATGTCAGATAGTGATGACTACTCTGAGCTCTGTTACGATTCGCATAACCCTGACATGGCCGTAGACTCCGCCCCACATGAGATGAGTCTAGAGGACAGCACTCCAAGTCCACCAACTAGGAGTCCTACACCCTCTTATAACAACCAATCCTTTTCCGCACAATCTCAATCCTTCACTCTTAACCCCCAGCGCTCGAAAATGTTATATCATAACCTCTCCATTGCACACCAACTTCTTTTCCTCCGCCACGCACAAATCAGGCGAGAACTTCTAGTTGTTAGATTCTCGATCAGCTAAGGGGAGGGTGGCGCACTAGGTATACTACCAGGAAAAGTATCTGGTTACCTCTGCCATAATTCAAAAACTCTCGTATTGATTCTATGTCTCCTCTAATTCCAAAAACCCTCTACTGTACACCCTGTTACCCGCCAGTCTTGGTGCCCGATTAGGCTAGCCCGTCAGACTGGTAATTAGTAAATCCACCCAATAAGGATGGACGCGCACCAAGGCTAGAGCCAGACGGGGCCTTCATTCTCTACGCCCTCCTTTCTGGCCGCTCAATTGTTTTACCACTCCACCATCCCTTCTCGAGTTGACTGACCATTCACTTGACGAGTCCGAGTCCTTCCACTCACTTACTCCAACTCGTTCAAGAGACTCCACTGGCCATAGTGGTGTTTGAGGACCACAGAACCCACTGGACCAGCTGATAACCAAGAGCCCTTCCGGGGTTGAGGAAAACTCTGAAAAGCTCATCATAATTTCCTCTAACAATGGGAGAGCTGAGGTATTCCTCTTTTATGGTCATTATTACTTGGACTACTGCCTTAATTGAATTTCAGAGGCGAACTTCCTTTACGGGGGGTAAAATGTAACATCCCTGAAAAATGGACTACCTTTTAACCAAATAATGTAGAAAACATATACACAAAAACACCCGAACACTATTACAAAAAAGTCCCAAGAGCTTTTAACAAAAACGAATGCTAAGCAGGAAAGTGCAAGAGGGCACGTGCCCAGGTACTTCCTTTGGTCCTTCTTCTTCCAAATTTTCTATAAATAAGGGATTCCCCTGGATTTTCAAACCTTGGAACCACTAATTACTTGATCATCAGAGACGCCGAAACGTTGACTTGTTGTGTTTGTACGTAAACAACCCTCTCAAGGTGGGGGTGAAGGCTTAAGTTTGCGTACCCATTACATTATGATAATGGCATTGTATTGTTCATTTACATTATACTATGCTACATTACTTCATGCATATGAGCATATTGATTATATATTGATGGGGCTAGATCCAAGAGTGTCTTTCGACAGTGGACCAAATTGCCGCCTGTGGCATAGAGGTTGAGCCCTTGCTTGCCTGACTTGTAGCTGTTTTGCGCTCAGTCCCTTGATTTCAAAAGGGCTGCCATATTGTTATTGATGGGATTGAATCTAAGAGTGTTTTTTGACCATGGACCAAAGAGTTGCCCGTGGCATAAAGGTTGAGCCCTTGTTTACGAGACTTGTAGTTGTTTTGCGCTCAATCTCGTGATTTCAAGGGGGTTGCCACATTGTGATATAAGGTTGAGCCCTTGCTTGTGCGACCTATAGCTGTTTTGCGCTTGGTCTCGTAATATCAAGGGGGCCATCACACGATGATACTAAGCACTCGGCCAACAGTGTTTCCGTAATTGCTCGATGATATGGCATTTCATGATTGTATCATATTGGTGTGGACTGAAATACATTTGATCTGTGTGCTGTTATTTATATTATTTTGTAAATGCTCGTGTATCATGCTTGATCCACCGAGCTGTTGAGCTCACCCCGTTGCTTCACTTTTCAAGGATTTGAGATCGGTTAGGGTCAATCTGTACATAGGGCGTTTGTAGTCCCGACTTATGTCAGGACTTATCTTTTGTGTCAAGAGGCTGACGGTGTAGCTTCTTCCTCTTTGGTGGCATTTGCCACTTTCTTTTGTAGAGGCATGTCCATTTTATTTTTTTTTCTTAGAGAGACCTGACTATGAACTTTAATATGATACTTTGGAACAACTTTTTTAATTATCAATAAAATATCTATATTTTGAAATGATGTGTTGCATATGAGCTTACACTTGTGTTGCAAATCACTTATTGTCATACCCCGTTGGCGGAATGTTGTATGTATGTTCACACGTTTGGACTATTTTCGGGCTCAGCAGGGTGTGACATAACTTATGGCATGTTTTTTTGACAGCTAGATGTGTAGTTGTTCAAGTCTGAGTCCGGCCTTGAAGGCCGATCGGGCAGCTCCGTCAGAATAATCATCAACGTCCAGGCATTGCTTGTTGAACCACTTCACATAACTCCTCAGTTTTTTTCCTTCCCTTTGTCGGGTCGATGAGAGGAACTCTGCTAGCTTTCTTTTCTCTTCGCTTCCAATAAAATGACTGACAAAGTCTTGGCACATCTATTCGAAAAAGGTGATAGACTAGGGCTTAAAGGCTCGTTACCTCTTCATGGCTCGGCCTTGTGGTCCACGACCAGAAATGGTCCCGGAGTGTATGTGGCATAATTCGATGGCATTGGCCTCTGACGTCCGCTGACGTAGATCCCTAGCTAAGCTACCTCGAAAGCCCAAGGTGGCAGATGCGCTATTTGCGCTATTTTCCGAATTTCTTTTGCCTTAGGCTTGCATTTGGGCCTCAGCATGGCCCCACACTTTTATAAAGGCTAATTCATTCATTAGTCAACAAGTTTGAATACTTGGGATAAAGAAATGGGTTAACTCGTTCATATCATGTCATCCTAAATTAACAATGTAAAAATACAATAAAATAAAATAAAGTGGAAGATAAGTTAGAGTGCTGCTACTTTTCTAAAAAAAAAAAAAGGTTAACAGCACTGCTATTGAAGAGGACGGAGAAGGATGAGAGAGATGGAGTGGCAGGGTGTGAAACTGCATGAGAGGCCTTGTGTTGTACTACACTTAGACACACCACAAAAACTTTTAAAGGAATAAAATCAAATAAAATAATATATTAACTTTATCATATATAAATATTATTGTAATATATAAATATTATTTTTGGAGAGGGACGTTTTAGAGAGAAATTTAATAGAGATGAGATAGTGAGAGAAGTTTGATATTATAAAAAAAAGTGTACGTGGCAAAGTACAAAGCCATGTAGTGAGGCTGTTGTTGAGAAAAGTTCAACAGAGAAGAGTGTCTGTCTGAGAGGAGTGTCCTCTAATCAACGTGCGTAGAGAAGTTTTATTGTCAGGAGTCTACCTCGCAAAAGATAAAGTTAGGGTGAGGACGTTTTGGAGAGAAGTTTAGCAAAGAAGAGAGTCCGTTTGAGGGAAAGAGATTAACTTGAACACTCCATTAAAAGATAAGGCCACGTTTTGTTTTTTTTTTTGTGTAAACCATCTAAACAGGTTTATTAGGAATTATTAAAGGTAACTCCATATTGCATTGGAGTCCTTTTTGGTCTTTTGTGTAAAATTACAAAAATATTCTTGCAGTTAAAATTATAAAAAATACTATAAAAAATACAATACGTATTTAGTTGTGTTGGTCATACTACTTCTGCTTTTGGCCACTCCTGAATGGAAAAGGAATTGTTTTACTGAGAATTTAATTGAAAGTATTCTACAACTAAGAATATCATATTATTGCACAAAAATTCCATACAATTTGTTAAGGAAAAAAAAATCAATAATAGTAAATTATTTCAATATATAAAATTACTTTGTCACCTTAAATGTATTATTTTAACATTTAACCCGAAACTTAGTAGTTCCGAATTCCGATGCTTAAAAGTAACTCATTCATACAAACGATTCATTCTGGAATCTCAAAGTAGTTTTAATGTTTCTATATGGACATGTATTTGTTAGAAATTTCAAATTGCTAATGTTTATTTATGCAGCTTCTCCAAACTCACCAGTACCAGTCGCTTTTCTGAAATCATGAGTCAGGACCTCCTGCAAAAAGGAATTTATATGAGATGAAAGTCTTAAAACAACCAAATGCTTTTAGAGTAAAACCCACTACTAAACACAGGCCTAGAACCATCATTAATGCATACAAATATCAGAGGACTGAATAAGCATCAAAAACTTCTTTTGCAAATTAATACAATTGCTAGATATTTCAGTTCACAGCTGTAGTTAATATTTTGATAGAGAGAACAACAAAATAAGAGTTTTATTCTAATAAAGAGTGATAAAAAAAACATAAGAGTTTTCTCGCCGTTCATTCAATATCTTCGGATTCAAAATGTAAAAAGTATTCTTAGAATTTTTCACTGTGCTTCTTAATATTGATGTAATCTTCTTCCGCTTGAGTTCCAACTCATCCTGTGAAATCAAGACACCAAAAGGTCCTAAATTCGTCCACAAAGCATTTACTGTATGATAAAAACTATATATGATTACCCATCTACTCATTATAGTTCTTATACATTTGATATCTGCAACACTTTCAAGGGAGAAAACAATAGGGGCCACAAATCTTTGTAGAGCTATACTGGCCTTAAATAATCCAAACAACTAGACACAATCTGGTTCAAAGTATAAGCTCAAATTATTAGGTCAAAGCTAGCAATCCCACCTCACATAAAATAATTTTCAAGTTTTAAAAACACATGGGAAAGAAAAGACCTCAAAAGGTTATCCAGCTTCATTTGTGTTTAGTTTACCTTGTCTAAACTCAGAAAGATTTGATTCAAAACAAGAAATAAAACAACAAAGATCATAGAACAAAGAAAACACAAGAACACCAGGATCTACGAGGTTCAACTTCTCATAAGAGAAGTCTATATCTTCGGGCAAGGCTGCATCAATCAATCGACTATGTAAAAGAAAATTTATAGAGATGTTCAGTACAACAGAGATAACATCTATATCTCTAAGACTCTCTCACAGCCACTTAGTAGTTCTCACAAAACCTCTTTTTACAACGCTGAATTATTTCTAGAATACAGAGAATCCCCAGGTTGTAATGTAGTACATCTTTTATAGGCTTTTTACACATGTGACTGATACACTTGCAGTAACTAACGTAACATACTCTTTTTTTCATGGTTGTGTGACGTGACTGAACTCTTTTAAGTTTAGAACCATTTACACTTCACAATTCTCCACCTTGGTTCTACACTTCACATGCAGATTCCAATGAAGTGCACTTTGCCAATTCCTAGGATCAGGTCTGGACCAAATGCAGCAGATTCAGGCAATTTCTGAACTTGCTCAATGGTACCACTTTGGTAGCCATGTCTACAGTATTTACCACTTCTCTAATGAAGTGATATCTCACATCCACATGCTTGGTCCTTTCATAGAATACAAGATTCTTGCATAATTGGATTTCTCCTTGGTTATCACAGAATAGTACAACCTCTCCTTGCAACATCTCCAAATCCTTGAGTAGACCCTTTAACCATAAAGCTTCCTTCATAGCTATTGTAGCAGCAATATACTCTGCCTCAGTGGTTGACAAGGCTACAATGGCTTGCAAGTGAGATTTCCAGCTGATAGGACTTCCACACAATGTAAAAACATAGCCTGTGGTTGATCTTCTCTTGTCTAAATCTCCTGCAAAATCTGAATCTGCAAAACTTGTTAATTCAACACTATTTGAATTTTCTCCAAAATTCAATCCCACCCCAAGTGATCCCTTCACATATCTCAGTAGCCACTTGACTCCATTCCAATGTTCTCTCATTAGGTTTGCCATAAACCTACAAAGAACACTTACAGCTTGAGCCAAATCTGGTCTTGTACACACCATAGCATACATTAGGGACCCTATGACACTTGCATATGAAACCACTTCCATGTCCTTTTTCTGTTCACTTGTGCTCGGGCATTGCATAGTTGAAAACTTGAAATGTCCAACTAAGGAAACACTTACTGGTTTTGCATTCTCCATAGAGAACCTTTTCAGGACTTTTCCAAGGTAGCCATTTTGTGACAGTAATATAGTACCCTTGGTTCTATCTCTCACAATTTCCATGCAAAGAATCTTCCTTGCTGAGCCTAGATCTTTCATATCAAAAGATCCTTTAATTTTTGAATTTCCTTCATGTCTCTGCATGCTAGCAACATGTCATCAACATAAATCAACAAGAAAATCTTTGAACCTGTTCCTAAGTCCTTGAAGTAAAAACATCCATCATAGCTACTCCTTTTGAAACCAACTTCCAGTATAAAAGTGTCAAATCTCTTATACGATTGTCTTGGGGATTGTTTAAGTCCATATAGTGACTTTTTCAATAGGAAAACCATATTTTCCTTATTAGGAATCTTAAAACCTTCTGGTTGTGCCATGAAGATTTTTTCTTCTAATTCACCATGTAGAAAAGTTGTTTTAACATCAAGCTGCTCCAATTCCCAATCAAGCTTGGACACTAAGGCCATTAAGATTCTTATGGAAGGTGTGTTTGACTACAGGTGAAAAGACTTCATTATAGTTTATGCCTTCCTTTTGAGTATATCCTCTAGATACCAACCTTGGCTTGTATCTAACTGGTTCTTCCTTAGAGACACCTTCCTTTTTCTTGAAGATCCATTTGCAAGTAACAAGTTTATGGTTTCTCTTCCTCTCAACCAACTCCCAAGTTTGGTTTTTTTGTAGTTACTCAAACTCCTCTGACATGGCAACAAGCCATTTTTTAGAATCTTTGCTATGTATTGCCTCTGTATATGTTATTGGCTCACTCTCTTCATAGTCTAGAGCTGTCACTAGAGCATAAGCAATCAGGTCTGCATAGCCAAATCTATTAGGTGGCCTGGTATTTCTTCTCACTCTATCTCTTGTCAACTGATACTGATTTCTAGATTCTACACTTTCATGAGGATGTGTTTGATCTTGTTGAACTGGTTCATTCTCTGACATTTTTTATGATGAACCATCATCATGTTGATGATCATGAGTTGTTTCACTCTGAGGCTCCACCTCAAACTCAAAATACTTGTTATCTATAACAAGCTTTCCTTCTTCATTCTTACAAGTCTCACTAGCATGTCTTGCATTATTAGCTATAGAAGAAAACATTTCATGTTCATTAAAAGTAACATCACGGCTTATGATCATCTTAACCCCTGGAGTGTCTTTAATCCACAATTTGTATCCTTTAACACCATTTGGGTAACCTACAAAAACTCCTTTTACTGCTCTAGGTTCTAGCTTTCCCTCACTTTGATGAGCAAATACTATACAACCAAACACCCTAAGATGTTTGTAACTAGGTGGTCTTCCGCTCCACATTTCCTCAGGTGTTATAAAACCTATGGCACTAGAGGGAATCCTATTTATCAAATAGCAAGCTTTTTTGAGAGCTTCACCCCAAAAGAATTTGAACAAACCTGATCCATACAACATGCACCTAACTCTATCAAGAAGTGTCTTATTCATTCTTTCAGCAAGGCCATTTTGTTGGGGGGTTTTCCTAACAGTCCTATGTCTAAGGATGCCACTATTCTTACACAGGGAATCAAATTCTTCATTAATGAATTCTAGGCCATTATCAGTTCTAGGGGCCTTCAACTTCTTACTTGTTTGGTTTTCAACTAAAGTTTTCCATTCCTTAAATTTTCCAATGGTGTCATCTTTAGTTTTTAGCAAATAAACCCAAACTTTTCTAGAGTAATCATCTATTAAAGACAAGAAATACATGTTTCCACCATGAGTTGGTACCTTGGCTGGCCCCCATAGATCAGAATGAACGTAGTCCAAGATCCCTTCAGCCCTATGTATTACACTCTTAAATGCAAGCCTATGTTGTTTGCCAAGAATGTAGGATTCATAGAAATCAATTTTACTGATACTGTCACCACCCAAGAGACCCTGTTTGTGCAGTTCTTGCAGCCCCTTATCACTTAGATGTCCCAATCTTTGATGCCATAGTTGTGTTTTATCAGAATCAGATCTTGAAACTGAATATGAACCACCAGGTTCAGTGCTTTCAAGAAGAATATAGAGACCATTTCTCTTTTCTCCTTTCATCACAATCAAGACACCTTTTGTCACTCTCAATTGACCATCTTGAGACTTAAAGGTGTAGCCATCATCATCCAATTTTCCAAAGGAGATCAAGTTTCTCTTCAAATCAGGGACATGCCTAACTTCTCTTAGAACTTTCATTGTCCCATCAAACATTTTTATGGCCACAATACCAATCCCAACAACCTTGCATGCTATGTTGTTTCCCATTAGCACTTTGCCACCATTTATAGCTTGATAGGAACCAAAACAGTCTCTTCTTGTACACATGTGGTATGTACACCCAGAATCTAACACCCATTCATCTGAAACACTGCTCATTGAAATGGTATCGTCAAATACTCGATCAACAACTGTTGCACTTCCTTTGGAGGTTTCTTTCTCATTGCTTTGGTCTTGTCTTTTTGGGCATAATCTTCGAATATGTCCCAACTTGTTGCAGTGGTAGCATTTTGTATTCTTGTAATCTTTCTTGGAGGACTTTGATCTTGATCTTGAATGTGATTTTCCTTTGTCATTGGAATCCCTCTTTTGGGATCTTCCTCTCACATTCAGATTTTCTCCATTATTGCTCTTTTCTTGATTCTTCATATCAAGCATCTTGGAAATCAGAGCATTTGGTACATCATCCAAAGAGATTGTCTTCCTTCCATATTTGAGAGTCTCTTTGAAATGTTTCAATTGCTTTGGCAATGAGTTCAGCAAAATTATGGCTTTGTCTTCATCATCAACCTTGATGTCCAGGTTTTCAAGATCCAAGATTAGCTTGTTATACTCATCTAAGTTGTCATCAATGGGTTTTCCTTCATCAATTTTGAAACCAAAGAATTGCTCCTTCAAGTATATTGTATTTGGAAGTGCTTTCTCCGCGTACAACTCTTCAAGTTTTCTACACAAACCAGCTATTGTTTTCTCATAGGATACTTTCCTCAAGATTTGATCTGTGAGACTTAGAATTATGGCACTATATGCCTTTTTAGAGAACTTTTCCTTTTCTTGGGCAATGATTGATTCAGGTAGTTCAGTTTCAGG
Organism: Paratinospora sagittata; assembly: GCA_035771175.1. NCBI lineage: Eukaryota > Viridiplantae > Streptophyta > Magnoliopsida > Ranunculales > Menispermaceae > Paratinospora > Paratinospora sagittata. The sequence continues at coordinate 40,038,625 of CM069590.1, read as the reverse complement.
GATTAATGCTTTTTCAGAGCCTTGTTGTATCAAGATTGTTTCCATCTTCATCTTCCATAATCCAAAATCGTTCTTCCCATTGAATTTTTCTATCTCATACTTTGCTATCACCATTTTTTTTTATTCTTGAACTTAGCTCTGATACCAGTTGTTGAGTTTACCTTGTCTAAACTCAGAAAGATTTGATTCAAAACAAAAAATAAAACAACAAAGATCACAGAACAAAGAAAACACAAGAACACCAGGATTTAAAAGGTTCAACTTCTTATAGGAGAAGTTGTATTTCTTGTCTGCATCAATCCATCCACTATGTAAAAGAAAATTTACAAAGATGTTTAGTACAACAGAGATAACATTTATATCTCTAAGACTCTCTCTCACAGCTACTTAGTAGTTCTCGCAAAACCTCTTTCTACAATGCTAAATTGTTTCTAATACAGAGAATCCCCAGGTAGTAATGCAGTACATCTTTTATAGGCTTTTTACACATGTGACTAATACACTTTCAGTAACTAACGTAACATACTCTCTTTTTTATGGTTGTGTGATGTGGTAGAACTTTAAGTTTAGAACCACTAACACTTCACAATTTGGATCACCAATTTGTCCAAATAACGTTAAATAACGTTTGTCCAAAGCACCATAAGGAGGACAACAATCTTACTTGAAAGTAAACTTTCCAATTGTTGAAGTAGCGTTCTAGCCGCCTCATAGAAAAAGGTGAATGTATTTTACTTAATGATGATGTAAAAATTAATTTGAGGCTAGCGATGTAGTTTCCACCTCCTTGAAGTTGATCCTTGCGTTTAAGATGCTACAATATCATAAATAAGATGAGTAAACTTTTATGCAAGTTCACAACTGAAAAGGAATGTAATTTGACTCACCTTATCACAATCTTCTATTCCATTTTCTGAAAACAAGTTCTCAACACCACGAGAATGTATCCCTATAGTCTGGAAGGAGTCATAAAGGAAAACCAAGGAACACAGAATCAAAACCCATCCCCTTCACCACCAAAAGAAAATGAATAAAAAAATAAATAAAAGATGGTTTCTTCCCAATCCATCATTAGGTATTCAAAACAAGTAATAAAATAAGTGAATTTTGTGCCATCACAATAGGAGTCACACTGACAAGAGCTATCAAGATATCCCATTACATCTGATCCACCAACTTCCATATCATCATTGTTCATGGGTGTAACTACCGAGCATTCTAGTTTACCAGTAACTTCAAACTGAAGCATGAAAACATGTCATTTAACTTGTCTTTTATTCAAGTAAATAAAATGTGATAAAAGAAGATATATAAATATATATTATGTATGTGCACTTATAAATGTTTGAACGTATCAGCTTAATCTTAACTAGTACCTCCTTCATTTCAACAATAGCAAACTTGTGCTGGCTCATCCAAAAGTCACAAAGATCTGAAGTCAATTCAAATATAACACCAATGTAGTGAATTTTCTCCGATTGTCGTTTGCGAATATTCACTAGCATAAGGGAAAGGTCTGCTCTTGGCAATGAAACCTGCAAATTAAGTTAGAAACAAATCAAAAGTTTAGTAAAAACAAATGAATCATGATGACATTTTAAGCTAAACACTAGTTCAATAAGTTCAAGAAGAAAATTATAGGTATCAAAATTCCTTCTAGATCATTGTGGACCAGTATAAGATTGAACTTCTATTTCAAAAAACCTTCTTTTCTTTTCTTGCCTTTGAGCACATAGATACTTGAAAAAGTAGTTTATATGTACAATATTAACCATCTCAAAAGCAAGGTATAATCCAACCAATTCTTGTTCATTAATGAACCTTGTTTAGAGCTTCAACAATTTTGGCAAGTGTTTTCTCCATATCATTTTCAAGATCAATCTCTGTTGCAAGAGTCAATTGTCCTTTGAAGTATACGTATAAACAAAACAAAAATATAAATCTCCTCAATCTAAAGCTGATTCAATTATGTGTCTAGCTAGTATGCCTTGCGGGGATACTCATCACATCCGTGAGGTGTGACACAAACCATCGTATCTGTTTTCCCTAATGGTCAAAAGCCCTATTTCTAATACACTACAAATAAGGAAACAAATTAACACATCTGTCACCTAATAACAACCACAAAAAAATGATATTTATTTCCTAAAAACCACACACAATCTCTTTATAAATAAAATATGTCAATATTTCCAACATTTTGATTCCAATTAAAAGGCCAACAAATTTTGGCCAAAACCCTGAATTTTAGTCAAATAAAAAGTGGTTTACACGTGGAAATTATGGTGCAAAAAATAGAGGCACAGCCTAGGATTTGTCACCCCAAACATTCACTAACTGATGATCACCTCTAACTGCGTTTAGGTTGTATACTTAATAGTTCTTTGCCTTAGTTATATGGTCTTAGCTTTTGACGCACTAGTTACACTTCAATTGTTCTTCAAAATTTATTCTTAATTGTTGTTTTTCGCTAGATGTTCAGCCTTACTCATATCATCTTGTCAACAGATTTGCTTCGAAGGACAGGTTTTGTAATACCCCCGATTTAGACAAAAAAATAAAATAAAATAAAATAAAATTTTGGGCTCGCCCGAACCCTTCGGGCATGCTTTTGGCTATAAAATGCCCTCTCCCCTCCTCATTTTTCACACCACTCATCCTCATCCTCTTTCTCTCTCTTCTCTCTTGCTCCTTGTTGGTTCATCACTCTCTTTATGATTTTCTCTCTCCTATTTTTGAGAGACTTTCTTCGCAGTGCAAGGCAGTTCTACTCAGGAGGAGGCACCAGTTATAGAAAGGAGTTTTATCTGAAGGTGGGGAACGAAACATAGGTTTGCGTGTCTTATGAATTTTATTAAAGTTTACATTCATTTATCATTATGTCAACTATTCATTTACACTACATTATTGCGTATAATGTTCATACATATCATACTTATGCTTGTATATTTGGAGTTCATGTATTACACTATTACTATGTCGGATTAGTGGTCAAACTGACTCAACCAGACTGAGTCTTGTCCTCAGTAACTTTAAATAGCAAACGGGAGGCAGCGTGCTGCTCTAGACGATTGATATTTAAGTGGACCTCGTGTCCCACCTCTCAACTGGAGACTGATCTGGTTGGTCTTATTTGAAAGCTATCAGCTTGTACAAGTGATACTGAACATCTTAACTTTACACGTGGTGATATTGACCTGATAAGAATCACTAGACGCTGTCAAATCATGTCTAATGTTAGTAAAGACCGGACCTGCTCATGCATTGACATCATACATAAGCACCACCTAGGGACTTAAGTGGTTCATGATCCACAAAATAGTTAGAAGCAATGCTCACTATTCTTGAAATTTCCCTAGAGAGGGACGTACAATGAGAACTCGGGATATCCTAGTGATGGACATCTGTACGTGAATCTAGGGCGACAACCTTGGGGAGAGACGTACAATGAGAACCCGGGTTTACTTGGGGATGGACATTTGTACGTGAACTCAGGGCGACGTACAATCATGGAACCATTACGAGTCGGTGTCATACATACGTACATGTTGTAATGATTATGATGCTATGTTGTGTATATGTGATATTTAATTATGAAGTTTTCTTTATTAATTGTCATATTCATGAACTATTTTGCCCACTAGGCAATAACTCACCTCGTTGTTATCTAATTTTTCATAGGAGTTTAGGATGGACTGGGTGGAGGTTTTTGGGTCCACATTTTGTAACCCCTGTTAACTATAGGGAGATTTTGGGAGGATGTTCCCCCAATCATATTTTGTACAAAAATACATTCTAATATTAATGAAATCAGATTTGTACTCAATTGTGTACCTACGTACTCGGTTATTGTTATAATGTATTTGCTCCCCGCTTGTGAGTGTTCCGCCTGTTTAGGCGCGGCCGAGGTGTGATAGGTTTCTCATGAATGGGCAATCAAAAGTTTAAGGGATGGTCATCATCCTTATGTAAATCAAATTCCATACAATTTTTTTTTGAGTTTTAAGGACACTACTTTTCCAAGACTTTTTGGTGCTCGAATTGTAAGAATTGGCATTCACCCAAGTGCCATGAGGGTAAGGTTTCTTTGTATGTTGGCGAAAATTATTTTTTATTGACCATGATTATGGGCATGAGCTTGTGAACTTTCTTTTTTGGTCGTATGTAGCATGGATACAAGTCAACTGCAGTGGAACTTCTTACAAGGTACACAATACACATTTTACTTTAAATCATTGTCTTTTGAATTTAATAATGTTTTGGTATGTTCTATATATGTTTTTCAACAATGATAAATGAGAGCCTAGCAAAAAGACAATGATAAATGAGTATTAAATACGCTTGCTCTTATTGACTCAAAATCCTTTATAAAATTGAAAATTAGAAGAGAATCAGGCGATACCAAAGTTTTTTTCTTACTTCAACATGCATATTTTGATGCTAATTTCATTTTCAATGACATGTTATGAATTGATTTTTTTTTCTTGTTATGTGGGACCCCCTGATTTGTAATGGATACCAATTCATATGTTTTTCTCTTAAATGAGTTGAAGTATATATATATATATATATATATTGATGTTTCTAATAAAACAAGGGATAACAATTTGAATAGAAAACTGACTTACCGAGTAACAAAAAGAGATGGTGTGGTGGAGCATCAACACTTATACGTGGCTCATTTGGATATTTTTTAGAGTGACGCGCAAAATCAAAGACCAATATTTGCTGCAGCAATTAAGTTAACCAAGCAATAATCATGCATTAGGCTTCACAATAAAAAACTAAAAAAAATATAGAGTAAGGAACCAAAATAATGGGCTACATATACCTGTAGAAATAATTCACTTTCTGACGAAAGATAATCCTTATTAACATAGTACAACTCACATTCACGAGGAGATGGTAACCTGTTAGCAAAGAGAAGCTCTCAACAAAGACATTAGAGACACTACAAGAAATTGGAGATATAACAACAACAACAACAACGTTTTTACTACAAGAAAATTCAAATTCAATTGCAAGAGTGGATGTATGGACTAAGGGTAATCTAAAAAAGAATGGTGAGCCTTTAAATGAAGCAATTCATGAAACTTTGGTAAGAAAATGACTAAAGTTAATAATTTGCTACTTATTTAAATTGAAATTATATGAGTGAGTTATTTTTTTTGTTTTTATGTGAATGTAGCAAAAGATTAATAAAGTTACTCAATCCACTACTAATCCAGTTGTGAGAGACAAATTGAAGGAGGATGCCATTTCTAAAGTATTGGGTCCCGAACGTCGTAGGTGAGTTCGAGGACTTGGATATGGGGCAACACCATCCAAGCTTGATGCTCAAATTCAAAGTAGTGGCAGAGTGAAAGAATTAGAAAATATGGTCCAATTCCAAGTTCAAAGGATGGGTACACTTAAGAGAAAGTAGAAGCATTGACCTTTATACTCTTAATGCAATGTGATAGCTTTAGAAATTTTACTAAAACTTTACGCTATAATTTTATTTAGTACATCTTTACATTAGTTCTTTAACATTTTGTGATATGGTTCAACAGATTCAAAGCCAAAGTGGACAAGATATGAATATGATGAATTCTAAAGTTCAAACACCTCAAGTAAACTAATTTTTGAACCCAACTTTGATTATAAATTTATGTTCATATAATGTTTGTTTCATCTTTGATTTGTTCATGTATTATGCAATCTTTACAGGGTAGCAAGCCTACGCAAGAAAAAATGCCTTCTGAAAATGCACTTTAGCATTGGCATCCGGAAAATGAAGAGGATGAAGAAGTTGTGGTTGTAGGGACGATCTCCTCAATAGATCCGAAAGCTAAAGTGCATTGCTTCCCATTAGGCTTTGATTGTTGGAGAGTTTGCGTAGAAAAGATAGTCAATCCAAATGTTGGTTTATATAGGCCCACTTCTGAAGCTCAATACTTGAGTGAAGCCATTGGAACTGCGATTGCTTGGCCAAAAAAGAACATAAGACTATTATGAAAAGGTATACTTTAATATATAAAAAAGGTTATATTAAAGAGTGAAAACATTTTTACATATTCTATATATATATATATATATATATATATATATATATATATATATATATATATTCGATTGCAGGTTTGATTGAATTTTTTTTGTCACACTCATGCCTTAGGGTGATTGTTTTGATGGCGTACAAAGGTTGTTACTAATCACTTTAATGTTATTTATATGACTTTAGTTTTATATAATTTTATTAATACATTTTTATGTAATATTTGGACATGTGATTGGGATGAAAAGTCACATTGGTGTTGCACAAGATTTTTTTGAGTTAAACTAACTACAAGTTTTCTTAATCTAAGGAAAAAGAGAGTGCAAAGCTTTAAATTCTTATATTGTAAAAATTTAATTTTGTATAGACGATTGTAAGCATAAACTAATTGTGTATGCTTTTGATCAATTGTACGCTTATATGCAATATAACATTTTGTTTTTGAAGATTGAATTTGCAGATTATATTGAAATATATTTTTAGTTAATATGATATATGTCTGAATAAATGTTTCTTATACAAAAATTAAAGCTTAGATTTGAGTGTATCACCAACAACGTTTTTATAGGTAAACATGTATATGATATATCATAATATATTTGTATTAAAAAAAAAAAAAAAAGATCAACAACAACAACATTTTACGTTTGTTGTAAAAAGGCAGTGAAAGAGATCATGTTCAAATATATAACAACAGACGTTGATCATTGTAATTACTATACAACAAGAGGCACACTGACCGTTGTTGAAAATGTAAGACAACATTCTCTAGTTGTTGTGATCTAAGTGGGTTGAGACGTATATTAAGTCTTACAACAACGATTAATTTGTCTGTTGTAGTTACTATACAACAAGGGGCAACTCGACTCTTGTGAAAAACTTTAGACAACGTTCGCATGTTGTTATGAACTAAGTGCTTGGGACGTATACAACGTCTTACAACAACAGGTTTATGAACATTGTTGAAAGTTTCTATACAACAAGGGCAGCCCGACTGTTGTGAAAAAGCTTAGACAACATTCACATGTTGTTGTGGACGAAGTGTTTAGGGACATATACAACGTCTTACAACAACAGTTATATGAACGTTGTCGAAAGTTTCGGCTTTTCAACAACACGTTGTCCACAACATCTATGTGAATGTTGTAGTAATAGTTATACAACAGACATTAACCGTTGTCATTGGTATAGTTTCTTGTAGTGAGATAGTTTTAGTTGATTTAGCACCTAACTGCTAGAATGCTAACCTACTGATCTCACGAATGAAGCTTGTGGCATGCAAGGCAAGTAAACCAGAAATCCAAGACTCTATTGGACCCCAACATCGCTGACAAATTCACTCAACTCATCCATCTTAAAAGCCTACCTACATTCAAAGAAATGAGAAAGATAATCAATATAAAAAATGAAATAACTCAAGAACTTACTAGATCTTGTCATAATTTAAAATGGCGATGCAACTAATGAAACAAGAAAACGTAGTTTTTTCAATTAGTAAATTTATGTTTCCTATTTTATCATTTACACATAAAAATAATTGTTATTTACACATTAAAATTGTGTTGCCGAAAGAAGGGCGCCACAGAGATGTGATAAAGGTATGCCAATCACCACTGGAAGCAAATATTGGTATCATTGGAAGCAAGTGGGCAGCAACCACAGTACCTTATATTTAGCAACAGTCACCGAAAAAAGAGGGTGAGATAAACAGTGATTCAAAGTTGTCGAGTTGGGAGCATGTTGAGAAGATGGAGACTGGAAACTTGATAGGGTTAAGGTTGCAAGTTGAATGTCTATATCACCCTCACTAACTAGGCACTTGGTTTTTGACCCTCCTATATGGACTAGACCCAATTTTACAACTTGTCCCAGAATAATTCCTATATATTTCTTCAAATTTTTTTGGGTTAAAATTTGAAATTCCCCCATTTTAGGGTTTTTTGTCAAATTCCCCAATGTATTAGCCCTTCGGATTTCTCCAAGTATTATTGGGGATAGATAAGGCTTTTATGAGTTCAGTCACCAACTTTCAAGTCTTACATGAGATTTGTGGTATTTCTTACTTGCCTTTGTCTTGTCTTGGAGGCTTTTCATCGAGAACCTTTGACCAAAATAATAGGAGTTTCATCACATGATAAAAGTGTTTGTAATTAATCTCATTATTGACTTATCATTAAGTTAAAAAAATGTTGAATAGTTTGGGAATACAATTCAAACACAAGCTATGTAATAGTTCACATTAAGTAAGTTTAAAGAATAAGTGCTAGAATAAGGTAATAATCAGGGAAGTTGAAGTGTTATACCACTCTCAAAATTCATGGTAAGAACAGAAATATTATCATCCATAGTAACAGTAAGACAAAATACTCTATAATATTCGCATAAAATAAAGGACAAGGTATTTCAAAGTGAAAAATGGCAATTAATAAAATGATGCTTACTTAAGCAAGTAAGATACATTTCCAATTAATACCCAAACTGACCTATGTACTAAATGTGGAGTGAATGACAAATTAAAAAACATAGAAGAGTACCCCGAAAATTTTTAGATCTAATAACTAAAATATTCAAAGAGTTCAAACAAAGATTGCACACATGCACTCTAGAAATAACATCCATAAAAGAACATGGTGTCCAAGGAAGAATAAATCAAAGTAATTTGACAAATTTTAAGCAAAATTTTTGACCTTTTAGTATTCGAATTATAATTTACATGGAAAAGAGAAAAATATGAAAATTCAAAAAACTTTCAAAATTCTAATTTCATTACTAGAGTAATAAGCTATTAAGCTCTTCTATTTTTTCCATGCATATTTCTAACACTATTTTATACCTAATAGGCTAATACAATACTCAACTACTCAACTTAACTTAACTAAGCCTTTTTCCAACTACATGAGGTTGGCTACATAAATCTGCTTCCTCCACTTCGCTCTATCAAAGGCTAAGTTAGTATTTAAATTACAAGCAGTTAAATCTTTCTTAATTATCTTTGTCCATGTTATTTTAGGTCTATTTCTACCTTTATAATTACCACGCAATATTAATAAGTCACTCTTCTTTACTAGTGCAAGCAACGGTCTTTGTTGTATATGCTCAAACCACTTTAATTGATTTTTTCTCATTCTATCTCCAATTGGGGCTTCTCCTCTCAAATATGCACATTCCTAATTTTATCTTTTAAAATTTTACCACAAGTCCGTCTTAGTATTCACATTTTTGTTACACTTGGTTTTATAACATGCTGATTTTTAATTGCCCAACATTCTATTTCGGATAGCATGGCTGGCCTAATAGCAATTCTCTAAATTTTTTCTTTTAATTTCAATGGGATGCGCCAGTCATATAACACTCCAGATGCACTCCTCCACTTGACCCCATGATGCAACACGAAAAAGAGAAAAAGAATAAATACAAGAAATTAGAGGAGAGGTAGAAGAAAGGGAAGAAGAAAAGAATAAGAAGAGGAAGAAGATGTCAAACCCCGCCCGGACGCGCCTAAACCGGTGGGACACTCACGGACGGGGAGCGAATGCATTATAACGATAATAACAGAGTGCGCGGAAGCATAGTTAAGTACAAGTTTGATTTCATTAAATTCAGAATATAATTTTACATGAAATAGTTAAGGGAACATTCTCCCAAAATCCCCAATGAATAATACAAAGGGTACAAAATGTGGGCCCAAAAATTGCACCCAGTCCACCCTAATCTCGTGTGAAAAATTGGATAACAACGGGGTGAGCTACACGCTCAGTGGGTAAATAGTTCGTGAATATAACAATTAATAAAGCAAAATTCATAATCAAATATCTTAAATACACATCAAAGCATCATAATCAATTCAATATGTATGTATGCATGACACCGTCTCGTAATGGTTTGATGACTGTACATTGCCTAAGTTCACGTACAGATGTCCCTCCACAAGGGTAACCAGGTTCTCATTGTACGTCCCTCCTCAGGAACGATGCTCTGGATTCACGTACAGATGTCCCTCCTCAGGTGTAGTCGGGTTCTCATTGTACGTACCTCTACAAAGAATATAATAAATAGCGAGCATCGCTCCTAACTATTCTATGAATCATAAACCACATACGTCCTTAGGTGGTGATATGTATGATGCCAATGCATGAATTGGTTTGTATGAACTGGTCCGGTCTTTACTTAACATTTATACAGGATTTGGCAAAACGTCTGGTGATCCTTATCAGGGTCGGTATCACTACGTGCAAGGTTAGGACATTCAGTATTACTGTATAAGCTAATAGCTTTTAAATAAGACCAACCAGATCAGTCTCTAGTTGAGAGGTGAGACACGAGGTCTACTTAAATACCAATCGTCTAGAGCAGCACGCTGCCTCCCGTTCACTATTTAAAGTTACTGAGGACAAGACTGAATCTGGTTGAGCCAGATTGACCACTAATCCAACATAGCAACAGTATAATACATGAATTCTGAATATACAGACATAAGTGTGACAGTATAAACATTATACGCAATAATACAGTGTAAATGAATGGTAAACATAATGATAAATTAATATAAACTTTAATAAAAGTTATAAGACACGCAATCCTATCTTTCGTTCCCGACCTTCAGATAAGAACTTCTTTCAGAACTGGCACTTTCCCCGGACAAAACCGCGTTGCACCGCACAGAGAGTCTCGAAAGAGAGTCTCAAAAGGCCAAAAACTCAAAATGAGTGAGAAAGGGGAGGAAAAATCACAAGGAGAGGTGATTTGGTGTGAGAAATGAGGAGGGAGGAGGGTTCCTTATATAGGAATTTTGGCGCCTGAACGTCCGGGCCGTCTGCCTGAACGAAATTTTTTTTTTTTTTTGTGCTAAACCTAGGGTATTACAGAAGAAGAGGAAAAAATAAATAATCAATATTTTTTCATTTAATCAATCTATCAATTTCAATTACAAACCTATTATTTATAAAAATCTAAAATACCTAATCTATATCCTCCTACAATTTAGAAACTAAAATCCTACTAAAACAAAACAATTAGAATTCTATTGAAATAAGTACCTAAATCCTATTTAAATAAAATAATTAGAAACTTCCTAAAATAAAGAATTAAATTCCTACTATAATATAAATAATAATATTTATTATTTAATCTTCATCATTCTCCCCGACTTGAAGAACTTGACTCTGCAAGTTGAACTAAGGTTCGAAACTTCAACTTCGCCTTACACTTCGGCCTTTAAAAATCAGAATTAATTGAAAAAAGTTTGAGAATTCTTGGAGAATTATTGTAAAAATTCGCCAACTTAGAGAAGTTTAAAGAATTTCTATATAGATGTTAAAATATGCATAATTATTATTAGAAATGATGAAAACAAACATAAATAGATATTTTTTACATATAAAAGTATAAATATAATGGTTTGAAACATGTGTTTTTACATTAACAATGTTTAACGCACATCGCACATGTTATGAATTTTATATTATTTACTTGTATCTAACAATTTTTTTTTCTTTTTTTAGGTCAAGAGATTTATGAAAGATTTAAGTTGAATTCTATATGCTTCAATTTTAAAGTATTGAGACTTGATAGACCATTTCCTAAAGGGACGAAGCAACATTTTTTTTAAATTTAACCGTTATAGTTAGTAGCTCTCAAAGACTTATTTAAGTTGTAGTATCATTGTTTGTATATTCTTTAAAATTAAGATTTCTTTATTTTCCATGAATATTTTTTAATGTGAAAGATTTCATGTATATTTATTAATTGTTTATAAAATCTACACATTTAAATTTTGATTGTGGTTTTTTTGAATTATTATTATACTATTATATGTTATTGAAGAAATTGAATACAAGCTAATTGACTGAAATTAGTTAAAATATAATGCATTTTCACTTTATTAAAAAAAAAAAAAGATACTAGTGAGAAGATTGCACCATGAGACATACTCCATGAGCACAAGGACAGTAAAAGAAACAACCTCACCAAAATATAAAGTCGATACACCAACATGGACCAAAAGAACCCCAACACCCACCACCTCAAAGGACACCCCAGGCCCTACAAACAAACAACCACTCCACCAATCAAAGATGGAAAACCCACCACTCAAGTTCGAATATGCCACCCAAGTACAAAGACTTGATAAGTCTTTTACAAATACAGAACTATATCCACATTGACCGGCGACCTTCTTCCTCTCCACTTTAAGTTGAACCCCCTTGTAAATATTGATGTTAAATATAATTACAGTATTGATGCCATGACATCATGCTATAATAATAGTTTTTGTAATCATCAACAAACCTCTCGTACATCTGTGGGTAAACTCTGGTTAATACTCCCAAGCGTGGATAACCAACACTTTGATATTCAGTCCACCCAGTAGGCCTTACGCCACCAAAGTTGTGGTCACGAGAATAGTCGTTTTGATACTCATGGGGCAAGACCCATCCAGTTGGTCTTACATCATGTGACATTGATGTACTTTCAGAAGAAATGTTGCCTTGATATTCATCTGGCATTATCCACACCGTTGGCTTGATACTAATAATTTCTTGTTGATTCCAACTGTAGCTCCCGTGAGATGACATGGCTTTATTATTATCATATTCTTGTTGTTGATATCTTGGGTAGCTATATGATGATGATGATGATGATGATGATGATGATATGGTTTCAGTGTCACCTTCAATTATTATGATATCAATGATAGATGTGACTAATCTTATGAAAGATACCACAAACTTAATGATATCACAAAGATGATGATAAAGGTTATTATAAGAATTCGTCATCCGGAAATATTCGATTCAACTGCATTATATCATTATCTCAGTTCTCTTTTATTCATCTATGAAAGATAATCACAAGCAAATCATTTATGCAACAGAGATAGTCAAAAATAATTTTGCAGTCATAGAAGCAGGTACAATAGCAAAGTGTAGACAAACAAGTTAAAAGCAGTAAAGAAGTAGTGAAGTGTGTGCGGGATGTGTAGATAAGATGGAATATTCACACATATTTAAGCATACCAGACATTCAATAGTCAATCATAATAGTAAAACATAATCAATCAAGATGAAGATCAATAGCTAAAAGGTGAAGTGAGCATAACTAAATATGTACGTGAAATGGAGAGCCCTACATAAATAACATATTCATGAAAAAGTGAACTTTAAACTTTTTGAATTATAGTTTTTAGAAGGTCCGAAGGACCAATTTAACATAGACAATAAAAAAATAAAAACAACAAAATTTTTACAACAGACAGACAAGGGGTTGACAAACACAAGCAGAAAGCGAACATCGTCAAGCTTGATGGGGACTTCCCTGAGCATCGCGAGATTGAGCATGTATTACCGAGGTCGAGGCTGTGGATCTGACAGATCTTGGCAGATGAGATTGGTCATCTATGCTTGCATATTTTCTCTCAATATAGGCAAGCACAGGACCGAGCCTTTTCATATGACTTATTGTATGGGCAGAATTTCTTCTACTCTCTTCTCGAAGTTCAGCTTGACACTTGTCTAATTTCTTGAGAAGTATCATAATCAGATCCTTCTGGTGTCTGGTGACCTTATCAAGCTCCTTCATTCTGCGCTCCTGCTCACAGGGAAACTCTACCACTAATTGGAGGCTAGAGGAGTTGGACTCAGATAACTGGCAAGGAGATTCTCAACCAAAGATTCTCCATGGACAACACAGGCTGGCACTGGTTCTACAGGAGGTGGCTTCGATGCTCTACTGCAACTTGGACGAGGTGCAAAGTCAGTTCTTGGAAACATAAAATATCTGATTTCTTCAACAAAATCATCGGACGAAAAGGATAGGGAGAATTCACTCGAGGAAGAAGATGGTTCTTCCCTTGGTTGTTTTTGGGATACAGGAGTTCTGGAGGCCATAAGGGTTGAGCGAGAAGATGAAGAGACAGGGTTTTTCACTGTGGATGGTACAAGTGAAAGTGAAACGTAAAAACTTTCTTTATACGTCTCGACGGCGGTCATGCATTAAATGTAAGGTGGTGTGCTTGTATGTGCTAACGTCAGCGAGATGACTACACAAGGAATAAAATATCTAAAAGAATAGAACGACGGTATGACTACTAAGGTTTTCTATCCTAAGACACGAAATACAAGTACTTAAGATGAACCCTATATAATTTGACCATTGGATCTTTGGCTCTAGGCGGTTAGTCTTAAACATGTGAGCACCTGCTCTGATACCACATGTTGGTGCACCCAAGAAAGGGGGTGAATTGGGTGATGGTCAAATTAAAACTTTTTCAATGACTTAGTGATATACTTGGGTACATTAGAATTAAATGAACATCCTAATCGTAAGGTAAAATGCAAAAAGTAAAACACATTAAGATTTATAATGGTTCGGCCAAGCCTACGTCCACTACCTAATCTCCCAATTAGGATTTTCTCAATCCGCTAACTGATTCTCTTACGGGTGAGAACCGAACCGTTACAACTGCCCTTTTACAAGTTAAAGGAAAACCTATCCTTTTACAGGCTAAGGATGAACCGGTTCTCTTTTACAGGTTCAGAGATAACCTATCCTTTTTCAGGTTAAGGACCCTTTCCTTTTACGGGATAAGGAAGAACCGTGATCCTACTTACAGGTGAAGATGAACCTTGACGTGATTTCAACCTTGAAATCATGAAGTGAACCATCTTCACTTATCCTGGTTGTTTCATTCCCGAAACACACCAGCGTACCACAATTACAATATAATGTTGGTTCTAACAAAGTAGAACACTTTACAATTAAGCTCATATGCATAGCATTACAAAGATGTATAAATTTGAGTGTGTAATGCTAAGATAGAATACACTTACAGTCATTTACCTTTCAATGTTCAGCATTGCTCAAGTGCAGTTTCGAAAAGCGTGAATGATATGTCATTTAAATCAATGCTTCTTCGAAAATATTGTGATACCAATAAACATTGAAATTGAAAATAATAGGACCAGTGTAAAAACATAAACACAAAAGGTTTTCAAAATACATAAAATATATAAGCATGAAAACTTTTGGTTTAGTATTCAGTAGTTAACACAATTATTGACATAATTCGATACAGTACTTAAGATATGAAATCAAGTACAACTGTATCTCACGAACTATCTCTCAAATTCTATGATCAGCAAGATTGATATCAAGTATAGATCCGTGCTGAGAATTTGAGTGGAAACCAGTTCTAGATAATTCAAATAGATTTTCAAAGATATAATATAATTTAAGCTCAGTATGAAAATCTTCTGAATAAGTAAAGTATCAGTGAAAAATACTTTGAAAATTTAGAACAGTTGAAAACATTTTGAAAGATTA
Source organism: Paratinospora sagittata (assembly GCA_035771175.1). Taxonomy (NCBI): domain Eukaryota; kingdom Viridiplantae; phylum Streptophyta; class Magnoliopsida; order Ranunculales; family Menispermaceae; genus Paratinospora; species Paratinospora sagittata. The sequence goes on along the minus strand of CM069590.1, from coordinate 40,023,267 downwards.
AGAAACGACTAACATTCAAAAAGTTTTTGACACAATAAAAATTATCGGCGAGTTGTTTGATTCAAAGCGTTGATATCAATAGACTTAGTAGAAAGCAACCGTTAGATACTTGAATTTAAAATTCAAGGTGAGCGTTTACACACAACGGCTAGAATGTTATATGAAAGTGACAAATGCAATTTTCAATAACATTCTGGTTCTTTTAAGATTACATGAATAAGAAAATTTCAGAAAACTTGATTCAAGCATCAGAGAAAATCTCTGATAAATCTTAAAAGGATTTTGTGCAAAGATCCGTTCTTAAAAGTAGACTGAAATAGTATACGTGTCAGAACAGTAACAATTGTTGAATTAGCCACCTGATTTCTTAATCAGCATCCTGACGCATAATATCAACTCTGTCGTTTGTTTCTTGAGGGAGCTTATTAAGCACAAGCGTCCTGCTGAACATTAAAGTGAGGGCACCACTAACTCGTAAGCGTCCTGACTTGTTTTGCGACGAAAATGACTCAACTTTGAGGGCGTTAATGAACAGTTAGTGTCCTGCTTTGTTTTAAAAATAATTAAATACATGAGGGCGCTACTTTCGGGTAAGTGTCCTACCTTTTAAAATACAAAACATGAGGGCGCTACAACTTAATAAGCGTCCTAACATTTTAAAACATTTTTCAAAACAATACAAAATACGTTGAAGGACAACCAGCGCCTTGAAAGTTATTTAGTTGGTTCTTAATATGAGGGCGCTCCCATCCAGGTAGCGTCCTGATAGTTTTTCCAACTTATAACTATCAGCGTCCTCAAAGATACACTCTTTGAAGAACTTAGAAATCTTTCAGTGAGCTGATGTTGAGTCAGCGTCCTGACAACTTCAGAGGTTGACTAAAGGGAGGCCGCTACTTACAAGTAAACGTCCTGATGAATCAGTTCAATTCAACCTTGAATGTTATCAGTGTCCTAATGAGTTATCAACATCCTGACTTATCAAGTTCAGGAGAGCGCTGCTAAATCATTAGCGTCCTGAAAGACTCTTGAAAAGTAGTTTTTGATTTTTGATTAAAACTCAGTAAATACGATTAAAATCTCGGTAAATTTCAAATCAAATATATAAAATTAAATCATTTGAAATACTTTAAAGTATATGTTTCAAAACATGCAAGAGATATATGCAATACGTATGCAAGTGATTTGTGCATGATTTTAGAAAACGTTTGAGCAATAGCGAATAGTGAAAAATACCTTAAACACTTTGTGTATTCTCATATTTCTCATAATCTTTAAATCCAACTCTTCATTATGAGATCTTCAATATGAATTTCGGGCTTGAGTTGAATGTCGTGAACGTTGATCGAATGATGTAATCTTGAAGCTCTTGATCGAACCGTTCTTCTTATAATGTGATCTTTAAATCAAAATATGATCTTTGGACGTCTGATAGGATCTTGAGTTTCTTGATCGAATCGTTCTTTGGCTTTTTATCTATCCTGAGGTGCTGAGATAAATTCTTGATAGAAGCTCGTTAGCATCGAAAAGGATTTTGTTTGTAATCATCAAAATATACTTCATCACAGTATATTTAGGGGAGTGTTAAGTAATGAACCACTTAGGCCAACAACCAGTAATTTACCATCACCCACTGCCACCACTTTACCATCACCCACTACCAATTTACCATCCATCTCTTCTAATACTCAACCTTTATGCCCAACTATCAACACTCATCCCATGTGTACAAAGAGTAAGGTTGGTGTGTTCAAGCCCAATAGGTTTATACAACAACTATGGTACCCTCTTCTGTGCATTAGGCACTCAAGTATCCTCAATGGCGAGCTGCAATGAATGATGAATTTCAAACTCTTGTGCGTAATAATACTTGGTCGTTAGTTCAACTTCATGAGGGACATCAAGTCATGGGTTGCAAGTGGATTTTCAAAATCAAAGAGAATCTGAATGGGTCTATAAATAAGTACAAGGCATGCCTTGTCACAAAGGGATTTCATCAAGTTTCGGGTTTTGATTTCACAGAAACTTTCAGTTCGGTTGTTAAACCAACAACCATCCGAATTATTCTTACCATAGCATTATCGAGGGGATGACCTATTCGTCAATTGGACATTAACAATGCCTTTCTTAATGACGATCTTAAAGAGGAAGTATACATGTTACAGCCACAAGGATTTGAAGATCCTCAACACTTAAGCTATGTATGTCGTCATCATAAGTCACTTTATGGTCTCAAGCAAGCTCCTCGAGCTTGGTTTGAGAAATTACGAGATACTTTGACATCTTTTGGCTTCATCAATACACGGTCTGATCATTCATTGTTTCTCAAGATCACTTCCACCTACTGTCATTACATTCTTGTTTACATAAATGATATATTGATAATAGGTAGTGATTCGAATGAGGTGCAACGGCTCATTGATGTGCGTCATCAAAAGTTTGCTTTGAAAGACTTGGGTGATGTGGACTATTTTTTGGGCATACAAGTTGAACATACTGTTACAGGTTTGCACTTGTCTCAAATAAGATACATAGCTGATCTTCTTAGCCGATCCAACTTGTTGAATGCCAATCCTATGAACACACCCATGATCTTAGAGTGCAAATTGTCATCTATGGGAAGTAATGAAATGGTTGATCCCAAGCTGTATAGAAGTGTTGTTGGGGCGCTTCAATACGTGACAGTAACTAGGCCCGAGCTCTCCTACTGTGTAAATAAAGTATGTCAATTCATGCATCGCCCGTTAGAGTCGCACTGGAAAGCTATGAAGGGGATTTTTTCCTACCTGCAAGGCACCATTGATTATGGTTTACATCTTCGCAGATCTCGTTCACTTACTGTCACAATATTTTGTGATGCGGATTGGGCATCAGATCCGGACGATAGAAAGTCTGCATCTTGTTATTGTGTTTGCTTAGGAGATAATCTTGTATCTTGGTGCTTAAAGAAACAAAACACAATCTCTAGGTCCTCCACAGAAGCTGAATTTTGTAGCCTTGTCCAAGTTGTTGCTGAGGTAACTTGGATTAAATCCATCCTTAATGAGTTGCAGGTCCCAATTTCTCAAACATCTATTATTTTTTGTGACAATCTCAGTGTCGTCCATCTTGCTGCAAATTCAATTCTACATGCAAGGACTAAACATGTTGAAATAAATCTTTATTTTGTGTGTGACAAAATTCAGCAGAGACTCATTGAGGTTCGCCATGTTCCCACTAATGCTCAGACAACTGATATTTTTACCAAGCCAATCTCTAGCCAAAAGTTTCCACTTCTCAGGTCCAAACTCAGCGTGGAACAGTCACCCACACCAAGTTTACAGGGGGCTGTTAAGGATACAATTCTTGAAGACAATCCTGTATAGGTGTCTGTTATTATTTCAGTTATGTTAGTGTTAGTTTTAGACAGTCAGTTATTGAGTTGTTATTAGTTATTTTACAGCTCTGTCTATGTATAAATATCTATGTAACCTCTGTCTGGATACATTGAATCAAGAATCACTTTTCCAAATAATCTTTCCGCCCTTTCTCCTCTGTTCTTTCTTTTTTCCTATGTCTGCAACTTCTTTGTTCAAGATCATCCCATCTTAAGAAACACAACACTACTTCTATATCATGGTGTTGGGCCTTAATTGATTTAACAGTATTGGGCCATCACACCTTGAATTCAACATGCCCTTTGTGCTCTTTAATTGTTTGTTCCCTTGCCTAAAATTCTTAATTCCTTTTCTGAGTAAAAATTTTCTTTTCCAGAAAAAGAATATGTATCTATACTATTATAATAAGAATACTTGGAATAGTTGAAGGTGAAACCTTTTTTTTTATTCAAAATATCCTTAAAAATTTTATCTTAATTTTATTGTTAATAGGGATAAAATAGTAATTTTACAATTAACTAATTTTTATATTTTTCTACACTTTACATTTTAGGCTTTTAAATTTTTTTTCTTAATTTATCCTTTTAAATTCTAAGTTTTTATTCCTAATTGTACTCATTCATATTTTTTAATGATTTTAGTCATTTTGATTATATTAAAAGACCAAAAAATATATAATTCTTTTCTAATAAAAATTATTTTATTTTAATTATTTTTTTAATAAAAATTATGAGCAGCACACACTTACAAACACTAGTAATAATATGGGATGTCTCCGAAGAGTCAAAGACTAGCAATAATAAACAATATTGTTAAAGCTAGAGAAATAAACTCAAACTTTCATAAAAGAAAGCTTTAAAAATGAATAAAATATCCAATTTGCAGGATTTATTTTTGTGGTACTTTAATAATTAAGAAGCCATCATCGTCATCATCATCATTATTATTATTATTATTATTAGCTGAAAACATTCAAATCAAAATTATGAAAATAGAGAACAAAGAATTTCTTTCTAATTTAATAATTGTAGTTAAATATTCATTATAATTCAGTCATTGTGTTCTAATTCACTTTGGAAAAGGAAAGCTTTGCTCATAGCGAGTTGGTCTCGGAATCAAAGGCAAGATATTAAAGAGAAAACGTAAGAATAATATAATACATTCCATAATCAATTCGCTTATTCAATCTTATCTTATCTTATATTCTATAATCTTAAATAGTTAGCCTACTTTGACAAGACGTGCCACTTATATATTTTCACATCCCCATTCTCACTAGAACTCTTCAATTCTCCTACTTTCGCGGACGTCAAACCTATACTTCTCTAATTTTGTTAGTATTATTTTTCATATTTATTTCATACTTCTTATATTTTGCTAATTTCCTGCAATTGCTTAGTCTATCATATTGATGGAATTGCTGAACCACAATAATTTCTCCAAACTTTCATATATTTTCAAATTTTTATTATTATGTATATGACAAATTGGAAGAGTGCAACATTATTTATTTTTTGTTTTAAAAATTTTAGTGGGTAATTAAGCAAATATTATTCTGCCATAGTTCAATGTATTGTGTTGGTTTAATGACATCTTTGATGAACCTTTATATCATAAAATATAAATTGTATTTATTAATTACATAATAATTATGAAATATGGTATTTATTAATATACTTTTATATCTATTTTTATATTTATTAATTATTTTGGAAATGCTTTAGAGTGTTATATCATATAAATTATACATATATACTCCTATAACCACGTTAATTAATACTATCGTCTTCTTCTCAAATCCTCATCAACTGCAAGTAGAATTAGTTACAGAGATTGATCATCAACAACAATGGAAGATTTGCCCGATGAGATCACCAACACCATTCTTTCACATCTGCCCATCAAATCCATTTTTAGGTGCAGGTGGGTATGCAAAACCTGGTTATCTTTAATCGATCATCCTCAATTCCCTTACTTGCACCTCTCAAATCAACCAAACACCTCCTCTTTTCTTCTCCTTCCTTTTGTAACAAGCCCAACACTAGCCTACATAGTTGACGATCTTCACGACGCATCCCTTACTACTTCTATTAACTGTGAGAAAATTCAAATCAATATCCCTCGCCCTACACATGATCCATTCTTGTGGGCTTTAGGCTCTTCCCGTGGCCTTGTTTGTCTCGTATATTTCTTGTACTCTACTTGTACAACATTGCCTCGCAACCTCTTCTACATTTGTAATCCTTCTTTGAGACAATGTCTAACTTTGCCCGAGGTCACCTTCCCCTGCAAGCACATTTCTAACCTTACTTTTGGATTCGGTTTTGATGATTATAGTGGAAAGATCAATACCGCCGGCTCCAGGAGCTTTAAAACAGAGAAAAACCAATGCTCCACCACTGGTTAATGGGAGGCTTCATTGGATAGATGTCAGAATGCAAATTGTTTCATTCAACATGGCAACTGAAGAGTTTAGAATTGTTCCAAGTCCACCAGATTTTATGAATATTGATGAAGATAAGAGATTAGAGGTTGGGGTTTTTGATGGGTTGCTTTCATTAACGGATTATTGCTCTAATCATGGTGTTGTTAACTTATGGGTCATGAAGGATTACAATGTGAATGAGTCTTGGATCAAACAGTTAAGTATAAGATTAACAAGTATGCCTGACAAATTATCAAAGATATATAGGCCTATATTCTTGAAGAAGAAGAAGAAATTGATAATGCTCCATGGCGGCAAGTGTTGGTATTGTTATGATGTGGAGAATGGAAAGCATAACCTTCTTAGAGTTGATACTACTGAGGTAGGGGTCACTAAGCTCATACCTAAGGCAATTCCATTCACTCCGAGTCTAATTTCAGTCAATTCTCTCTGTAAAATGGAAGAAGAGCAATGAGATCAGGAAATCAATGGAAATGCAAGCAAGAGATTGATGAGAAGATTAATATTGTTCAACCGTACTGCTGTATTGTGTTATCTTTCTTGACAGTTTTATAACAGGGCAGACAGCATTCATGCATGGAGGATTTGAGTAATTGTCCTGTAATTTCTTGGTAGAGTTGCTTATGTCAAGTGTATATATGTATAATGATTTTTTTAAATATAATAATTTATTAATATACAATAAAACCTCTACAGTGATATTCTATAAAAATAACTTCTACATAATAATAAAAAATTTCGGTCCCAACTTGGGTCAGGTAGGAATAAGAATAGTTTTTAAAATTATAATTTTTTTTGTCTCGTCTTAAAGTAACTTGCCTCTATATAGTAATAATTAACTATATATTACAAAAAATATATTACATTAAAGGTTTAAGATGAAATAAAATATTTATCTAAAGTTGTTTGGAACAATGATTTAATCTTTTAAGATGACTTTTCATATTTCTAACATTTTCCAACACTAAATAAATTCGTGCACACTATTTTTTGAAACTATACTATTTTTTTGAAACTATACAATAATTTTTCTAAGTACAACTCTTTTAAGTTATAACCTCGTTATAGTAATAAATTTAACTTGGTCCAAAAAATATGACTATAAAAAGGTTTTATTGTATTATATTATAGTTGATTAGGTGGATCTAGGCCTAGTTCCAAAAATTGAACCTACCTAACCTTTTGAATGAATAATATTACTCAACCGATTAACTCGATATAAGGGTTAAGACCAATTGAATCAACCGGCTGATCGGATTGGGTCGGTCGAGATCATTGGGTGGTTGAGTGTTTCTATCACCCTTAGTTTTGAGATGCTGATTGAGCATCGGATCTTGGTGACACAAGATCAACTACAGTTTTTAGCATTTTCCTTGGTCCAAATTCAGTCTCTTGGGAATCTAAGAAGTACCACAAGCACTTTTGATATCTAAATATCAAAGTTTAGCAAACATGACTGCTGAAATTTTGTAGATTCAATCTTTGTTACTGGAACTTTGTCATTCTCAGATTTGGGTTCATATCTTATATTGTGATAACAGTACCATGCACCATTCTTATAATGGAAAATCTCGTATTTCATGCGAGAACAAAAAATATTGAAATTCATCTTCATTTTGTTAGAGATCAAACATATTGTTGTTCATCATGTATCATCTCATGATCATCTTACTGACATTTTTGCCATAGCCTTGTGTTGCTCTTGATTTCTGCTTTTGAGAGATAAACTTTATCTCCTTCCAAGTTTAAGGGGGAAATGTTAGGATATAAGAGTGTTGTTAAAGGTGTACAACATTAACCTTAACAACCCAAGTCAAATCTAGACTTGGTTTGGCTTAGTTGGGTTGGAAACGCAACCCTAATACAAATGATAATACTAATGAAATTTCGATATCAATTATTACTTTGTATATTGAACTTAAGCTCCTCGAATTAATTTTTAATATCAACCGTAACTTTTTATTGATGTCTTATTACGTAAAATAAACTAACAAATTTCATCAAAACCTCAATCAATATAATAAGATATATGATGAAGAAAAAGTTCTTAGTTACTGTACTCCTATTTTCTTTGGAGTTAGGTTATATTAAAATCTGTAAAGCCTAAAGCCCAATCCATAAGCCAATCCAAACTGGTTGGGAAGAAAGCATGGCCATAATAATCTATTCATTTTTATTATTTATAACATAGCATAGTTATAAAGGATTTTTTTAAAATGTTGGAGGCGGTCACTCCCCCTACCCCCACGGATCTGTCAATGTATAAAGAGGATTACAATTTCTGCTTGAAGTATATGAAGTTTAATTATTGTTATTCTCCATGTTGAACTAAAGGATATCATTAACGAAAGAGTTGTCTTCCCCAGGAATATGCTTCCTTTGAAATGCTTCATCCTCTGCAAATTAAGGTTGAATTTTCAGTCGTGTTCCCCCTTGTAGCTGATTGCTTAAGTTGGGGAATGGTAGAAAAATGATATACATGAGATACATAGCTTGAGTTTGTTTCCTTTGCTTTTGGTCTTGAGTGCATTTTTTAGGCCTCAAAACAAGCTTAAAACCCAGTTTCTGGTGTTTAGGAGTAAGAAAATGCTAAAGTCACAGCTGCGGTATATATTAATAAAAATATTTTCATTGATGCAATTGTCTTGAATCATATACATGCATGGTTAATGTAGCACTACTTCTATATCATAGTATTGGGCCTTACTTGAATTAACAGTTTGGGCCATCACATGCATCTTGAAATCTAATGCTTTCTTTGCTCTTTAATTGTTTCGTTCCCTTATCTTAATTCCTTTTTTGAATAAAAGTTTTCTTTTCAAAAATAATGAGCTAGAGAAACAAACTCAAACTTTCATAAAAGAAAGCTTAAAAAATGAATAAAATATCCAATTTGCAGGATTTATCATCATCATTATTATTATTATTAGTAGTAGTAGTAGTAGTAGTAATGTATGTACACGTGTTGCACATAATTTTCATTAAAAGAATAATTAAAACAAAATAATTTTTTTTAAGAAAAATTAGACATGTTTTGCCTTTTAATATGATCAAAATGACAACAATCATTCAAAGGTATGAATAAGAGCAGTTACTAAAACTTAGAATTTTTCCTTTCTCTACTGTGAGAGCTTTTTCTCTTCTCTGTGAGAGCCTTGGAACAATGGAAGAAATCAAGGACCTAGAGCATTGGCAAACGTTCAAGTTATTGGAAGCCGAAGGAGATGTAACTCAGATTAATCGCGATATGCTGAAGGAAGGAAGTAAGCTTTTGACTTGGTGCATTGCGGGGAAACTTCTATCACCTAAACAAGTGATTAAAGATGTGTTCAAAAATGTTGTTTATAAGATGTGGAAACCTTCAAGAGGATTAGATATAACAACCCTTTGGGGGAACATTTTTTTTGTTCAAGTTTTATCATGAAGCAGACTTGAATAAGGTAATAAAAAACGGCCCATGGAGCTACAATAGGAAGATCATTTTGCTTGAGCAATGTAGTGGCCATGAGGCTCCAAGTTCGTGGAGTTTTTTGAAAATCAGTTGTTGGATTCAATTGCACAACTTGTCGTTGATATGTATGACTAGGAGGATTGGCATAATGTTCGGAATTGGAGAGATTCTGGACATTGATACCACTGGCAACGGCGGCTGTTGGAAAATTTCGATTGATACAAACAAACTGCTCATGAGAGGTTTCAAAGTGGTCTTGGATGACCAACGTAATGATTTGTGGGTAGACAAAATATGAGAGATTAGCAGATTTTTGTTATGGATGCGGAAAAATTGATCATGTTCTCAAAGATTGTATTTGCATGGATGAAATTGTTGCATCTGTAACAAAAGGCCATTATCAATATGGAGAATGGTTGAGAGCAACACAATAGTTTAGAAGTTTAAGGGACATGGCGACTAATCCATCCTCATCGGAGAAAGCGAGTTCGCCATTGCAGGAGAAGCATGGCGTCCTTACTACAACTACGATGACGATCGACGAAGGCAGTAACGCTGGTGATCCACGACAGCAGGCTACTGGAGATATCGTAGTAAATCACTCCATGATTGAGTCGGTTAAGGAACGCGCTAAAGAAGGAAAGATTCTGGAACCAATATCCCTTGATAGTGGCTACATAATCGCTTACCTTCTATTCCTCCCAATCAACCACGTGGAGAGCATAATCTTAGTAAGGTAAATACAGTTTTATCTCCTCATTCACCAAGTGGGGAAGACATTTCCAAAATGTCAATTTCAGTTACGGTTCCACATTCAAAAATTGTAACACCCCAATTTTCAAAACTTTTTTTTTTTTTTTATAATGAATATTTTAATTTTATCGAGAATAACCACTGAAAATCGAGATGTTATTCGTATCCGTCTATCTTAACCCATAATCATTGTATGCGTAATAAAATTTGAAACACTATGAATTTAAATACATATATCTATTTTTTTTTTAACCAACTTACTTGTTAAGATAAACGAATACCAATTTGTATTATCTTCATGCCAAGAACCACATAATTCCACTATACCAATTTCTATAGTGAATTATGAGGGTACTTGCCCTTGTCCATCCATCATGGACACAATATCTTAAATACATTCGTCAAATAGAATTCAAGTCCAAGGCACATATATTTAAAGTAAATCATGATCCCTTTAATAATCATAAAAAGATTTTATCAAAATCTCTAATGTCAATACAACCCTTACTAAATAAAAGTTCACGAAATTAAACAAGTAATTAACTCATTCTCTAATTAAAATATTGTCCAGATTTCCATCCTACCCCTATCACTGAACCACGTCACAACTTGCTACTTTATTTTCTAAGTACCTGCATGTGAAAAATAGGGGTAAGCTTGAAAGCCCAGTGGGTCATCTAAACAATTCACAACATTTTATTATGATATATACACAAGAACGTTACAAACAAGTTTCACACATTAATCGTTGCAACATTAGATTGTTTGAGTCGAGAATTTTACCACGTTCTAAATCACGTACCTTTAGGAAATCAAACACAGGGTGGCACTACCCAAAAATTAGAACTCCATTGGCGATATTCATCATGAATAACTGCCCCATAATAAACATTGGCGATATTCCTAAGAATAACTGCCCCACAATAATCAATGGCGATATTCCTTAGAATAACTGCCCCATATGTGTGATTTTTATCTTAATAGTGTTCTTTAGTGATGTCACAACATAAATACAACATAATCATGCTATTAATTGTATTCACAAACCATATTCAAATTCCACTACATATAGTATCATGTCACAATGCGAAATATAATAGTATTAACACATGAACCTTACTATATCAATATTCCAAGTCATACGTTTCATTATCCGACATTATAATTTATAAATGAGTCTCAAATATCATATAAATTTTATGCATCTAACTATCACCTAATCAAAACCATAAGTCATGTTGACACATATCATCATGGCTATTAATCACAGCATGGTATAAATAACATCACGTACAATAGGCATGCATAAGCAATATAATAATATTATAGACCTAATTAATTTAACATTCCTATCTATATATCAAAATATTATGAAGGTCTAGAATCATCCCCACCTGAATCGCTAAATTCCAAATGTGTTGAGATTCCTCGACGTTGGGCGTTATCAACCTATCAACGCATAAATCACACGTTAATCACTTGTTTTGTATTATATTATATTAATATAATGTGCATACATGTCTATGTTGTATGGTGGTGTCACATTATACATATAATATAACTTAGCTAATAAACTTCCACCTGATATACATATAATATGATGATACATATAATATGATGATAACTTAGCTAATATTAGCTAATATTATGGTAACTTAGCTAATATTATACCATATCATCATATAATATGATGATAGCTAGTTAATTTTATACCATAATATAACTTAACTAATATTATACATATAATATAATAATCTAGATAGGGTTGCTTAAAAGAAAAGAAGAAGAAATAAAAATAAAAAAATAAAAAAAATAAATAACACTTGCAGATTGAATGGCGAAGAAAACAAGTGAGAGAGAAAAAAAAAAGGGAAAAAAAAGGGGATGAGGAAAGGGGAAGAAGAAGAAGAAGAAGAAGAAGAAGAAGAAGAAGAGAGGCGTTAACGGCGGTGGTTGCAGAGAAGATAAGACCTTCCGAGAGGCCATGGCTAGGGTTTGAGGTTTCCGACGAGCCGAAACACAGAGAGAGAGAGAGATCAGGGTTTTGGGGTTTCTGCTTCTTGTTGGTGCCCTCGATCCTTTCATCGCGGACGATGAGATCGACTAAGTTTTTCCAAGATCGATTATTACGGAAGGTAAAGATATTACTTGTTGGTTAAAAGAAGAACGAAAACACAAAGAAGCAACACGAAGAACGCGAGCAGAAATGGATATTTCTTCTCCTTCAAGAGAATCTGTATTGAAGGCGCCATTAAAGATCAGATGGCGTTCTAAGATGAATGAGAAGATCTTGAAGTTCTTAAAGATGAAGATCGAGATTTTGAGATCGGTGGCTCAAGCATCTCTGTGCTGAGAATTTGGCGGCAGAGAGAGAGGAGAAGGAGGAAGAGAAATGGTTGTGAAAACAGGGAATAGCCATGGTGTGAAGAGGAAGAGAGAAGAGAAAAAAAAACAAGAAGAAGAAGAGAGATTGCTCACCGTGGGTACTGCTGCGGATTCTTGCCGTTCTTCGCGCTTCAGTCACTGGTTCGTGAGAGAAGAACGAAAATCAGGGTTAGCTTATGTATGATTGAGATTGATCGAGATAAACTCTAGAGTTAGTTTACTTGGAGATAAAATCAACTTTGAAGGAGATCTCTTGTGGCGTTGGTACTCGGGATCCTTGCAAATCCAATTGGAGAGTAATTAGGATCACTAAGAATCCTTGCAAATCCAATTGGAGAGTAATTAGGATTCTTTTCTCTGATTTCATCAACGTGGTTAACCTTTTAAGGGTGGCAATTTGGCTGAGGCTCTTGGCTTCACCCAGTCCGTTATTTCAGGGGATTACAGTTTATTTTCAAGTTGTGTGCCTGGTGCCTCCTTAAAAGAAATTTGGGACTATGTTTATAAGTCCCTGTGGAGCATTGGCAATGGTGATTATGGCTTAACATGGTTTGCATTTGGTCTTTGGCAGTTAATGGAATGCAGAAACAGAGTACTCTTCAATGATTTTATCTATATCCCCTGCCAAAGTCATCCAGAACACCTTTATTCAATTTGAGGAATTCTTGAACTACTCAAGCTTTGTTGAAATCACTTCAACTCCCTGCAAGATGGTGGCGAATCCTTCTATTGATTCCTCTGGTTGGTGTCTTTATTGTGATGCTGCTTGAAATACAGCTAATTTTCATGATGGATCCTTCTTGATTACCAAGGTCTTGTGAGGAAAGCTGAAAGTTGGATTGAAAATGTTGTTTTATCTGTAGAGGACGCTGAGGCTAAGGCTGTTCTAAGAGGGTTGAAATATTCAGTTGGTTGTTGTTCAAATTTAACTATATTTTCAGATTATCTTTTGGTAATGCAGGAGCTGGAAGTCAATGAGGGTAGTCTCGCCCATTTGGAGGCTACACTTCAAGAGATCTGGTTCACTGCAAGAAGTAACTTTAGTGGGAGCATTTTGTGTTGTCTGGTGCCTTTTTTCTTCTTTAATTGAATTCTCACCTTAAAAGAAATTTCAGGGGATTACATTCTTCCCGCCTTAAAAGAAATTTCGCCCCGAAATTAAAGTTTAAGCTTACTTACTTGATGATGTTATACTTTTTCCGCTGCTGACCAGTTGTACCTCAAAACCTAAAACGTTGAAAATATTCCATTAGCAATTTATTAAGTTTATCAAGCCATTGGTTAGTTTGAAGAAAGAATTGATAGTACGCAAATAGAATGGAGTCCTATTAATTACCTAGAGTGTTCTTTGAAATAAGTCAGCATATTTTGCCTTCATTTCACTTTCAGGTTCCCAAGTGGCTTCTTCAACTCCGTGATGCTTCCACAACACTTTAACTAATGGAATGTCTTTGTTCCTCAAACTATGAACTTTCCAATCTAGGATCTGTAAAGGTCCTTCTTCATAGGTGGCATCAGCTTGTACGTTTACTTCTTTCCAATCGATGGTGTGGGAAGGGTCTGGTTCATATTTTCGCAACATCGACACGTGGAACACATTGTGGATGGCGGATAAACTAGTTGGCAAGTCTAGTTTGTAAGCATTCTCGCCAATTCTATCACTGATCTTGAACGGACCGATGAACCGAGGCGATAATTTCCCTTTCTTACCAAACCTCATGATGCCTTTTTGAGGGCTTATTCTCAGAAATACCTTATCACCTTTTTAGAACTCTAGAGGTCGACGCCTCTTATCTGCATAGCTTTTCTGCCTACTTTGTGCTGTAACTAACCTTTTCTGGATCAACTTCACATTCTCGTTCATTTTCATTATCATATCAGGTCCTGTAAGTACCTTATCTTCCCAATCGGCCCAACACAGTGGTGATCTACATGGTCGTCCATATAGAGCTTCATACGGAGCCATTTGTATGCTTGCCTGGTAACTATTGTTATAAGCAAACTCTGCTAGGTGTAAGTATTTACTCCAATTTCCCTTGAAATCTAGTACACAAGCTCTTAACATGTCTTCCAAGATCTGAATAACCCTTTCGGATTGACCATCTGTCTGAGGATGATAGGCGGTGCTCATGGTTAATTTGGTTCCCAATTCCCGCTGTAAGCTCTGCCAGAACTGAGACGTGAATAAGGAATCTCTATCTGACACTATTGATTTGGGTACTCCGTGTAGCTTCACAATCTCTTTAACATACAGCTCACCCAGTTTACTAATCGTATCTGTGGATTTAATAGGTAAGAAGTGCGCCATTTTAGTAAGTCGATCCACAATTACCCAAACTTTATCCTCACCTTTTTGATTTCTAGGAAGAGCTCCGACGAAATCCATTGCTATGTTATCCCATTTCCATTCAGGAATTTTTAAAGGTTGTAACAATCCAGACGGTCTTTTATGTTCGGCCTTAACTTGCTGACATGTAAGGCATTTAGACACATATTTGGCCACATCTCTCTTCATACCTTTCCACTAGTAGTTTTTCTTCAAATTTTGGTACATCTTATCTCCACCAGGATGTAAAGTATATTTAGTTTGATGTGCCTCATCAAATAAGAGCTTTTTAATTTCCTCCATTCTGGGTACACAAATTCGATCTCTGAACTTTAATAACCCCTCTGATTCGATCTTGAAATTTGCATTTCCATTATTGGCTCTTGCACCTGCCATCCATTTCATCAATTTTCTATCCTGAGCTTGACCTTCCTTAATTTGATGTAGTAGATCTGGCTTGCAGCTCATATTATATAAGAAAATCTGATTTTCACCTTTTTGTACACCAAAATTATAATCTTCAATCAATTGGTACATCTGGGCTTTTTCTGCATCGTTCTTGTAAGATTTTCGACTTAAAGCATCTGCGACGACGTTGGCCTTCCCTGGGTGATAATGCAGCTGAAAATCATAATCATTCAGCAATTCCATCCATCTCCTTTGCCTCAAATTTAACTCCTTTTGTGTATAGATGTACTTCAAGCTCTTATGATCAGAGTATAGATCAAATTTCTCTCCATAAAGATAGTGTCTCCATATCTTCAAGGAGAATACAATAGCAGCCAATTCTAAATCATGAGTCGGGTAATTCTGTTCATGAGTCTTCAGTTGTCTAGAAGGATAAGCAACCACTTTACCTTCCTGCATCAGAACAGCGCCAAGACCATTCTTAGAAGCATCAGTGTAAATAACATAACCGACTCCGCTTGCAGGAGTGATCAATATTGGGGCTGTAGTCAATCGTCTCTTCAACTCTTGAAAGGAATTCTCACATTTCTCATCCCAACTAAATTTGGCATCCTTCCTTGTTAGCTTTGTCATAGGCTCAGCTAATCTCGAAAAATTTAGAATAAATCTTCTATAGTAACCAGCTAGTCCCAAAAAGCTTCTAATTTCTGTCACTGACTTTGGCTTTTCCCAGTTCATTACTGCTTCAACTTTTGTTGGATCCACGGATATCCCTTCTGATGACACTACATGGCCCAAAAATTTGACTGACTTCATCCAAAATTCACATTTTTCAAATTTGGCATACAATTGTTTTCGCCTCAACGTTTCCAAAACTACTGTAAGGTGTTCCTGATGTTCCTCATTGGTCTTTGAATAAACCAAAATATCATCAACAAATACCACCACAAATTTGTCAAGATGAGGCCTAAACGTCCTATTCATTAGATCCATAAATGCTGCTGCTGCATTAGTGAGTCCAAATGGCATGACTCTGAATTCAAAGTGTCCATACCTAGTTCTGAATGCTGTCTTCGGTATGTCTGACTCTTTGATTCTAAGTTGGTGATAACCGGACCTTAGGTCGATCTTGGAAAAACAAGTTGCTCCCTTCAGTTGATCGAACAAATCATCTATTCTGGGAAGGGGGTATTTGTTCTTGACTGTGACTTGATTTAATTTTCTGTAGTCAATACACAGTCTCATCGACCCATCTTTCTTTTTGACAAACAATACTGGTGCTCCCCAGGGTGATTCACTCGGCTGGATAAATTCCTTTGCACTAAGATCATCAAGCTGAGTCTTTAGTTATATTAGTTCTCCAGGGGCCATTCTATAGGGTGACATGGCTATGGGGTATGTTCCAGGGTACAGTTCTATCTTGAACTCTACTTCCCGCTTAGGAGGTAATCCTGGTAATTCTTCGAGAACACTTCAGGGAAGTCTCTAACCACCAAGTGCTCTTCTAAATTCCTCAAGGTCTTTAGAGGCTCGGCTTCTGTTAGGGTTTTGAATTCCTCTTTTTGATTCACAGATTCGAGAAGTGCGGACATGATATTCCTCGGAATTTTGTTTCTATCCCCATAGATTTTCAACAACTCTCCCGAAGGTAACCGCAAGGTAATCTTCTTTCGAAGGCAATCAATCTGGGCTTGGTACTCAGATAACCAATCCATACCCAAGATTACATCATAATCATTAATGGGTAAGAGTATCAATTCAGCTGAAATCAGCTTATCATTAATTCTAAGGTCACAACTACATTTTTCAGTTGTTGGGACGTTTACTCCTACTGGTGTTGAAATCTTCATAACGACAGATAAAGGTACAGTGGAAAGTTGTAGTTTCCTGACTAAGTTTTCAGAAATAAAAGACCTTGATGCTCCAGAATCAAACAAGATTTTAACTGTAACATGAAATAAAATGAAAGTACCTTCCACTACTTCGTTTGCACCAACTTCTTGTTCAGAATTTCCTTCTGTCATTGCGAAGACTCTGCCTTGATTTTGATTTTGGATTGGATTCTGATTATAACTTGGGCGATTGACTTGATTTCGTCCTTGCACATTGTTGTTGTTCTGCCAGTTGCCCGGACGGAAATTTTGTCGAACTCCTTGCATAGTGCAGTTTCGTGCCAAATGACCCGGTCGGTTGCATTTAAAGCAAAGTCTCGTAGCTACTACTTGATTTTGATTTTGTTGGGGTGCACGAATATTATTTTGCTGCATCTGTTGTCCACCATTATACCTAGATCTTCTTGATCCGTTGTTGTGATTCTGTCCCCTGTTCCACTGGTTCCCATTATTGAACTTGTTTCTGTTCCAATTATTATTATTTCCACCGAAGTTATTCAGATTCTGTCTCTTGTTGTGATTACTCTGGTAATCACAATTCTGTCCTTGCGGCCTTTTGTTCCTGTTTCGTATTGTTTCTTGTTGGTTCAGTTCTCTTTCTACTAACAGAGCTCGTTCAACCACCTCTTTATAAGTCTCCAGATTCATCGGAACAACCACCTTTCTAATCTCTATTCTGAGACCTTCTACAAATCTACTAGCTTTCATCTGTTCATTGACTACCAGTTCATGAGCAAATCTGGAAAGTTCGATGAACTTAGCCTCATATTCAGCCACTGTCATGTTCCTCTGTATCAGCCTCACAAATTCAGATTGTAGTTCTTTTCTGTTCGCCTTAGGAAAGAATTTATCATAAAATATTTCTTCAAAAGTTACCCAGGTCATAGTGTTCACGTCTACTGTAGGACTTTCTTTAACCATTCTCCACCAATGTTTGGCCTCACCTATGAATTGGTGAGCAGCAATTGCAACCATTCTTGGACCAGTCACTCCCAGAACTTCCAAGTGTTCCTTAACCTCCTGGAACCACTTGTCAGCTTCCCTTGGATCTGGTTTTCCTTCAAATTTCGAAGGATGCATACGTTGGAAATCTCTCAATTGATCTGCCCATTCTTTTTCTTCAGGCCTCCTGATGTTTCGAGCTCCTGGTTCATTCTGCACCACAATTGTTGGATTCAGTTGAGGTTGAGGCATCTGTCTGGTCACCCGTTCCACTACTTGCCTCACAAATTCTGCCATCATCTCTGGTCCCAAAACAATTCCAGGGGTTGGAACTGCTGCAGATCGGACATTCTCTGCTCCAGTAGAGTCAACATTCGCTGCTAGATTTGCGTGTTCTTGCTCCGTCGACTGAGGTTCGAATGTCGGTTGTGTCTGCACAACTGGTTCAGTGTCCCTTATGAGCTCACTCACAGACCTTCTGTTTCTTCTTCGAGGTGCAGCCATCTATAAAATTTCAACTCATCTTTAGTACTACAGGAGATAATTATTTTCGGTTAGGGTGACTCTAGATTCACAATTCTAAGTTCTCGAAAATAAAATGATCCTATTGATTCAGTTCCTAGGTTTTATAAAATTTTGACAATCCATGATTGTCACAGGGTACAAGATTTGGTTTTGATATATGTTAACAAGACAAGCAAACAAACAAACAACATACCACACAACAATAGTATAAAGAGAATTCCCAAACTTTCACTTATACCCTCCGTATTCATGTGTCCCATACCACTCTAGCCCGGTGATATAAGCTTCCATAAAGAAACTTCAATACACCCAAACAATGCGCAAATGTCCTACCAACTAAGGCTTCCCAGGTACCCACTACGTCCAAGCTGTCCCATACCAGTTGAACGTAGCGATTCAAGCTCGTACAGAGTTGTTAGTCATTTACCAAACATGGCCTGTCAGTCTCCAAGTTCAAGACTCCTCAAATACCCTTAAATTCCTCCACGTCCCATACCGCTTTGGAACCAAGAATATAAGATTCATCATGATCTAAGATTCTAACCAAACAATTTTCATACAAGTTTTTGTCTCTAACCAATGTCCTAAAAGTTTTGGATTTGTTAGACGCACTGTACTTTCATTCTCGATATTACGTTATAAAGTGACCTTCACTAATACTAAACTTCTCAAAATTTGTTGTAACATTTCCCATGATCTGAAGCCTAAAGCTCTGATACCAAACTGTAACACCCCAATTTTCAAAACTTATTTTTTTTTTTTTATAATGAATATTTTAATTTTATCGAGAATAACCACTGAAAATCGAGATGTTATTCGTATCCGTCTATCTTAACCCATAATCATTGTATGCGTAATAAAATTTGAAACACTATGAATTTAAATACATATATCTATTTTTTTTTTAACCAACTTACTTGTTAAGATAAACGAATACCAATTTGTATTATCTTCATGCCAAGAACCACATAATTCCACTATACCAATTTCTATAGTGAATTATGAGGGTACTTGCCCTTGTCCATCCATCATGGACACAATATCTTAAATACATTCGTCAAATAGAATTCAAGTCCAAGGCACATATATTTAAAGTAAATCATGATCCCTTTAATAATCATAAAAAGATTTTATCAAAATCTCTAATGTCAATACAACCCTTACTAAATAAAAGTTCACGAAATTAAACAAGTAATTAACTCATTCTCTAATTAAAATATTGTCCAGATTTCCATCCTACCCCTATCACTGAACCACGTCACAACTTGCTACTTTATTTTCTAAGTACCTGCATGTGAAAAATAGGGGTAAGCTTGAAAGCCCAGTGGGTCATCTAAACAATTCACAACATTTTATTATGATATATACACAAGAACGTTACAAACAAGTTTCACACATTAATCGTTGCAACATTAGATTGTTTGAGTCGAGAATTTTACCACGTTCTAAATCACGTACCTTTAGGAAATCAAACACAGGGTGGCACTACCCAAAAATTAGAACTCCATTGGCGATATTCATCATGAATAACTGCCCCATAATAAACATTGGCGATATTCCTAAGAATAACTGCCCCACAATAATCAATGGCGATATTCCTTAGAATAACTGCCCCATATGTGTGATTTTTATCTTAATAGTGTTCTTTAGTGATGTCACACCATAAATACAACATAATCATGCTATTAATTGTATTCACAAACCATATTCAAATTCCACTACATATAGTATCATGTCACAATGCGAAATATAATAGTATTAACACATGAACCTTACTATATCAATATTCCAAGTCATACGTTTCATTATCCGACATTATAATTTATAAATGAGTCTCAAATATCATATAAATTTTATGCATCTAACTATCACCTAATCAAAACCATAAGTCATGTTGACACATATCATCATGGCTATTAATCACAGCATGGTATAAATAACATCACGTACAATAGGCATGCATAAGCAATATAATGATATTATAGACCTAATTAATTTAACATTCCTATCTATATATCAAAATATTATGAAGGTCTAGAATCATCCCCACCTGAATCGCTAAATTCCAAATGTGTTGAGATTCCTCGACGTTGGGCGTTATCAACCTATCAACGCATAAATCACATGTTAATCACTTGTTTTGTATTATATTATATTAATATAATGTGCATACATGTCTATGTTGTATGGTGGTGGTCACATTATACATATAATATAACTTAGCTAATAAACTTCCACCTGATATACATATAATATGATGATACATATAATATGATGATAACTTAGCTAATATTAGCTAATATTATGGTAACTTAGCTAATATTATACCATATCATCATATAATATGATGATAGCTAGTTAATTTTATACCATAATATAACTTAACTAATATTATACATATAATATAATAATCTAGATAGGGTTGCTTAAAAGAAAAGAAGAAGAAATAAAAATAAAAAAATAAAAAAATAAATAACACTTGCAGATTGAATGGCGAAGAAAACAAGTGAGAGAGAAAAAAAAAAGGGAAAAAAAAGGGGATGAGGAAAGGGGAAGAAGAAGAAGAAGAAGAAGAAGAAGAAGAAGAGAGGCGTTAACGGCGGTGGTTGCAGAGAAGATAAGACCTTCCGAGAGGCCATGGCTAGGGTTTGAGGTTTCCGACGAGCCGAAACACAGAGAGAGAGAGAGATCAGGGTTTTGGGGTTTCTGCTTCTTGTTGGTGCCCTCGATCCTTTCATCGCGGACGATGAGATCGACTAAGTTTTTCCAAGATCGATTATTACGGAAGGTAAAGATATTACTTGTTGGTTAAAAGAAGAACGAAAACACAAAGAAGCAACACGAAGAACGCGAGCAGAAATGGATATTTCTTCTCCTTCAAGAGAATCTGTATTGAAGGCGCCATTAAAGATTAGATGGCGTTCTAAGATGAATGAGAAGATCTTGAAGTTCTTAAAGATGAAGATCGAGATTTTGAGATCGGTGGCTCAAGCATCTCTGTGCTGAGAATTTGGCGGCAGAGAGAGAGGAGAAGGAGGAAGAGAAATGGTTGTGAAAACAGGGAATAGCCATGGTGTGAAGAGGAAGAGAGAAGAGAAAAAAAAACAAGAAGAAGAAGAGAGATTGCTCACCGTGGGTACTGCTGCGGATTCTTGCCGTTCTTCGCGCTTCAGTCACTGGTTCGTGAGAGAAGAACGAAAATCAGGGTTAGCTTATGTATGATTGAGATTGATCGAGATAAACTCTAGAGTTAGTTTACTTGGAGATAAAATCAACTTTGAAGGAGATCTCTTGTGGCGTTGGTACTCGGGATCCTTGCAAATCCAATTGGAGAGTAATTAGGATCACTAAGAATCCTTGCAAATCCAATTGGAGAGTAATTAGGATTCTTTTCTCTGATTTCATCAACGTGGTTAACCTTTTAAGGGTGGCAATTTGGCTGAGGCTCTTGGCTTCACCCAGTCCGTTATTTCAGGGGATTACAGTTTATTTTCAAGTTGTGTGCTTGGTGCCTCCTTAAAAGAAATTTGGGACTATGTTTATAAGTCCCTGTGGAGCATTGGCAATGGTGGTTATGGCTTAACATGGTTTGCATTTGGTCTTTGGCAGTTAATGGAATGCAGAAACAGAGTACTCTTCAATGATTTTATCTATATCCCCTGCCAAAGTCATCCAGAACACCTTTATTCAATTTGAGGAATTCTTGAACTACTCAAGCTTTGTTGAAATCACTTCAACTCCCTACAAGATGGTGGCGAATCCTTCGATTGATTCCTCTGGTTGGTGTCTTTATTGTGATGCTGCTTGAAATACAGCTAATTTTCATGATGGATCCTTCTTGATTACCAAGGTCTTGTGAGGGAAGCTGAAAGTTGGATTGAAAATGTTGTTTTATCTGTAGAGGACGCTGAGGAAGGCTGTTCTAAGAGGGTTGAAATATTCAGTTGGTTGTTGTTCAAATTTAACTATATTTTCAGATTATCTTTTGGTAATGTAGGAGCTGGAAGTCAAGGAGGGTAGTCTCGCCCATTTGGAGGCTACACTTCAAGAGATCTGCTTCACTGCAAGAAGTAACTTTAGTGGGAGCATTTTGTGTTGTCTGGTGCCTTTTTTTCTTCTTTAATTGAATTCTCACCTTAAAAGAAATTTCAGGGGATTACAAAAATTCTCTCTCATTCAGTGCCGACACATTCGTCAACGCAATCCCATGTAAAGTCGGACGTTGGTGACAACAAGGTGCAAAAATTATCTACTTGTGAGAAGGGGAAGGCTATCGCAGAGGCGACACTGCCAACAAACCTGGGCGGAAACCAAGATCAAGCTATGACAACGACTGAACTTGTATCGAGAAAGAACATGTGGAAAAGGCTTGCTCGAACCTCTGGAACAAACTTTGCTTCAAGAATGGAAGATGTAAGTCAGGGGAAGAGCAAAGAGACTGATATTGGGGTACTTGAGACTGACTCAGTGCATAAAAAAAAATAGAACTTTAGACTCTCAACTGGCAGGGACTGGCAATGACCAGCCCTACCGAGATCAATGAGTTTACTATCATGGAATGTCCGGGGCACCGGGAGCCAACGAACATTCTGAGCATTGCATGAGGTAGTGCGACGAGAAAATCTCGAAATTGTCTTCTTATTGGAGACAAAGGCTAGCAGATAGCAAGCTGAAAAATTGAGAATAAAATGTTAATCAAATTACCCTCATGACTCGTATACATGAGAAAAAATATTTTGATGATTACAAACCACATTCCAATACTATATATTGCATACACATTGCATACCTTATTGCATGAAGGTTCGATGATGCATGGTGGAAGAACTATCAAGATCAAGTTGAAGACCTTGATTGTTCAAAGATAGAATTAGAACTTGATAGGATTGTAGAATCTCTGGTATCATATGATTCAACAAATGTTCATGCCTTTACATAATTGCCTGTTTTAATCGATTTGTTTTTGAAGAATTTTCGTTGATTATATCAATCACTTTTGATGAATTTTTAATTTTTGATATGATCGAAATTCATCATGTTTTAACAATGTTTAATCAAGCTTCAAAAATTGAAAATCAATTTTCTACATATTTGATCAGGACGTTAATGTCTCAACAGCGCCCTCCTGCACTTATTATATCAGGACGCTGAAGATACATTAGGACGTTGATAATGTTCTAGGTTGAAAACTATTCATGTCCATCAGGATGCTATTCATGCATTAGTGCCCTCATTATATCAACTGTATGAACTTGTCAAGACGCTGATTAAATATCAACACGCTGATTGAACTTAAAATGTTTTAAACATGAGGACGTTTATGGTCTAGTACCGCCCTTATGATTTCTTGTCTTAAATATTTTAAAATAAGTTAGGACGCTAACCTTTAAGTAGCGCCCTCACTAAATCAACCTTTTAAACATATCACGTCGCTGGCTAAATAGTAGTGTCCTCACGACTTTCGAATTTAAAAGTTTCAAAGTAAGTCAAGAAGCTTACGTTCAGTAGCGCCCTTACTTCATAGCTCAGCAGGACGCTTATTGAATATGAGCGCCCTCAAGGAACAAAACGACAAAAGTTGGCATTGACACTAACTAACTATTAGGACGCTAATCCAACACTGTCATAAAGCTGATAATTGTGCACCTTTTTAGACAAACTTTTCCAGAACTTTTCGAAACCTTTTCAAAACGTCTTAGAACATTTTTCAGAACATTCTATTCTCATGAATGCACAGATTATTCAGGTGTTGTTGTTGTGATTACGCACACTGAATCAATTCATTTTGAGAAAGAATTTATCCTTTTGATTTAAAATCACTTTGTGCGCCAAAAGCATTCTTGAAATCAAGTTCAAGTGCCATTGTCATATCTTTATATATGTGTGTGTTGCCTTAAAACAAAAAACACATAAAAACCTGAAAACGAGTATACATAAAAAACTAAGTTTAATCTTCGTTTTTACTTGTGCTATTACTTTTGAAAGTTATTCTTCTCTTCGTTGCAAAACTCTGATATTTAAAACACTTGAGTACTTGAAACATCTTCTGGATTTTAAGGAACTTCACTTCATATCTTTCGAAAATCCATTGAAGAAACGAAGCTTAGAACCTTCATTTTCAGCTGCACTTCATTATGTACACTTTGTTGAATCTGTGGTAACTGAGGGTTCAACCAAAAGCTTTGTAAGTATCTCTTTGATTCTTAGTAAATAAAGGGAATCATATCTCAATCTTGCATTCATTAATATTAGTGATAGTTGTCACTAGAATAGAGCAAGTGTTGTTCTCAAGCCTGTGAAGTTGAGAAACAATTAAGGTTATTCTCAAGCCTGTGCAGTTGAGAAAGTGTAAACGGTTTGATCTTCACCCGTAAGAAGATCCATTAGTGGAGTTTGGAAAAAATCATAACTGAGGAGGTTAGGTAATGGACGTAGGAGCGATCGAACCACTATAAATCTTGTGTCTTGTCCTTTATAGTTCATTCTCCATTGCCTTGTGTAATTAGCTAAACCTGCTACATTTCATTATATTATTTGTTTTAAAAGAAAGTTATAAACCGTTAAGTGTCCAATTCACCCCCCCCCCTCTTGGACATATCTAAGCCGACATAAGATTGCATTTTGATAGTTGTTTCTCGGTTGATAGAGATGGTATGAGTGGTGGCCTAATGCTCCTATGGAAGAATTCTTCAAATATTTGTATACTATCATATTCGAAGTGGCATACTGATGCAATGGTTCTCCAAGAAGGCTAGTCAGAGTAGCGGTTGACTAGGTTTTATGGAGACCCATCCCTACTAGAGAGACATAATTCATGGAAATTATTAGAAAGGTTAGGAAATCTCTTTGGTGTTCCTTGGGTTTGTGACGGTGACTTTAATGAAATATTGTTCTTGAATGAAATATCAAGTGGTCAACAAAGGTCCATTAACTGTCTTTCCGGCTTCAAGAATGTGTTAGAGAAATGTGGGCTGCGAGACATGGGTCTCAGGGTGTTGGTCCAGATATGTCCAAGAGGGGGGTGAATTGGACACTTAGAAAATTTTAACATTTCTTTTAAATGTAAGAAACATTGAAAGCAGATTAAATATAGTATAGCAAATAAACACAAGGACAGTAAAAGATACAGTACCAACAAGATTTACAGTGGTTTGGC
The DNA here is from genome assembly GCA_035771175.1 of Paratinospora sagittata. Taxonomy (NCBI): domain Eukaryota; kingdom Viridiplantae; phylum Streptophyta; class Magnoliopsida; order Ranunculales; family Menispermaceae; genus Paratinospora; species Paratinospora sagittata. The sequence continues at coordinate 39,997,606 of CM069590.1, read as the reverse complement.
TTCGCCTACATCCACTACCTAACCTCCTCAGTTAGGATTTGTCCAAACTCCACTAAGGATCTTCTTACTACTGAAGACCGAACCGATACACTTTCTTAACTTACGGGTGTGAGAAAGACCGTTACACTCTCTGAACTTATGGGTGTGAGAAGAACATTTTCTCAACTTCCGGTTGTGAGAAGAACATTTCCAGTTGTGAGAAGAACATTTTCTCAACTTCAAGGTGTGAGAAGAACATTTATAATTTCGAGCAGCACTTGTTTTATCCCAGTGACAAACCAGTCACTGATATCAAAATACAAGATGAGATATGATTCTCTTTACTTAGAAAGTGATATTTACAAAACTTCAGATTGAACCTTCTGTTACCACAGATTCAGCAAAATATGTATGATGAAGTTCAGTTGAAAAATTGGTTCAAAAAGCTTTCGTATTCTTCAATGGATTTTTGAAATGATATAGATGAAGATCAACTAATCCAGAAGACTTAATGTATTTCAAAAGATCGTAAGTTCAAAAGCAGAAAGTAGAAGACTAGCTTCCAAAAGTTTTTGCACAAGTGAAAGTTGTTAATACGTTTTGAATGGTTTTTAGTTTTCATATTAATAGATCGATAATCTTTGATCTGCTCTAAGACATCATATATATCGAAATAACAGCGGCGCAATGGACTTGGTAATGTTGGCACACAAAGTCATTTCAAAAACAACAAATATATTATTTCCCAAAACAGATCGATTCAGCCCTGTGCAATTACGACGACAACACCTGAATCTTCTGATCTTTCACGAAAAATGAATGTTCTGATAAAATATTAAACGTTCTGAAAAGATTCAAAATGTTCTAAAAAGTTTTGCACAATTCTGAAAAAGTAATCTGAAAAAAGATGTAAGTGTCAGAACAGTGACAGTGTTGAATTAGCATCTCGATTGGTTAATCAGCGTCCTGACGTATAATGTCAACTCTGTCGTTTTGTTCCTTTGAGGGCGCTCATGAACTATAAGCGTTCTGTTAAACTGTTAAGTGAGGGTGCTACTTAATCGTAAGCATCCTAACTTACTTTGGTGATTAAAACGACTAAACTTCATGAGGGCACTAATCCACAATTAGTGTCCTGCCTTGTTTTAAACTATTTAAAGTCACGAGGGCGCTAAAAAAAATCTAAAACAACTAAAAGACATAAGGGCACTTCTAACTGATGAGCATTCTGATATTTTAACTTGTAAAGATAATAAGTGCGTTGAAGGATGATCAGTGTCCTAAGAGTTAAAACATTTAAAACTTTGAAAACAATCAGCGAGTTGATTCTGAATCAGCATCGTGACAAGTTCACAAGTTGACTTAAATGAGGCTGTTACTGATGAAGTGAGGGTCCTGATGAATAAGTACATTTCAACCTTGAACATTATCAACGTCCTAACGTTTCATCAATGTCCTTACTTACCAAGTCCAGGAGGGCGCTGCTGAGACATTAGTGTCCTAATGGACACTTAAAAACAATTTTAGATTTTTCATTTAAAACTCAATAAATACGATTAAATCTCAGTATTTTTAGATCAAATCAAACATAAAAAATTCAATGCAAATAATCGAAAATCAACTCGACTAAATCATGAAGTCAAGCATATTGTTGAATCATATTATAGTAGATATTCTACAACCTAAACACAATCTAATCATATAATTATATATATCTTCAAGTAGATCTTGATAACACATTCACCATGCATCATTGATTCTTCGAAACCTTTAAGTAGAATTAGATATGTCATGTATACAGTATTATCATAAATAGAATGTGGTTTGTAATCATCAAAATATCTTTCATATAAGGGGCATACTCTTGTAAGGGACATGAGGATAATTGGTTCAACACAGGGGTCCGCGATTTACTTGGTATAATGAGAGAGGGGGTACCGACCTCATTTCAGAATGCCTAGACCGCTGGCTTTGCAACACTGGGTGGGCTTCCATGTTTCCTCAAGCAGAATTCACTAACCTGGACTTCTGGTTCTCGAACCACAGACCGATCAAGCTGACTTTGGACAAACCGATCCAAATTGACAGTGAAAAGCCATTATGATTTGAAGAGGTTTGGTTGCAAGAGCCAGACGTATGGTGGGTTGTTGGCGAAGGCCATGGAAACTCATCACTGCACAAAATGGAAGAATGCTCGCAGAGGTTGAAACATTGGAGACGATGGTCAATATTTATGACCAAGGAACAAATAAAACAAACAAAAGAGAAACTTTCTGGCTTGTAGAATTCAAGCTCTCATGATGATTATCTGATTCCAAAGATAAGTGATTTGGAGAGGTGTTTGTGTAATACCCTAGGTTTGCAAAAGAAAAAAAAAAATTGTCTCAAGTACCTGCCCGAACGTTCAGGCACAAATTTTCCTATTTAAGGAACCCCTCCCCCTCCTCATTTCTCACACCAAAATCACTCCTCCTTGTGATTTTCCTTCTCTCTTTCACTCATTTTGAGTTTTTGTCTTCTCTTTTGACACTCTCTTTTCAAGACTCTCTGTGCGATGCAACACGGTTCTGCCCGGGAGAAGGCGTCGGTTTTCAAACAAGTTTTTATCTGAAGGTGGGGAACAAAACATAGGTTTGCGTGTCTTATAACTTTGATTAAAGTTTACATTCATTTATCATTATGTTTACTATTCATTTACATTGCATTATTGCGTATAATGTTTATATTTATCATACTTATGCATGTATATTTGGAGTTCATGTATTGCACTGTTGTTATGCCGGATTAGTGGTCAATCTGGCTCAACCAGACTCATTTTTGTCCTCAGTAATTTTAAATAGTGAATGGGAGGCAACGTGCTGCTCTAGACGATTGGTATTTAAGTAGACATCGTGTCTCACCTCTCAACTGGAGACTGATTTGGTTAGTCTTATTTGAAAGCTATCAGCTTATACAAGTAATACTGAATGTCCTAACCTTGCACGTCGTGATACCGACCCTGATAAAGATCACCAGACGTTGCTAAATCTTGTCTAAATGTTAAGTAAAAATCGGACCAGTTCATGCATTGGCATCATACATAGCACCACCTAAGGACGTATGTGGTTTATGATTCATAGAATAGTTAGAAGCAATGCTCGCTATTCATTATATTTCTCTGGAGAGGGGCGTACAATGAGAACCTGGCTACTCCTGGGGAGGGACATCTGTACGTGAATCTAGTGCGTCGTTCCTGAGGAGGGAGGTACAATGAGAACCCGGCTACTCCTGGGGAGGGACATCTGTTCGTGAACTCAGGCGATGTACAATCATCAAACTAATACGAGACGGTGTCATTCATACATACATGTTGGAGTGATTATGATGCTCTGATGTGTATTTAAGATATTTGATTATGAAGTTTGCTTTATTAATTGTTATATTCACGAACTATTTTACCCATTGAGTGTGTAGCTCACCCCGTTGTTATCCAATTTTTCACAGGAGATTAGGGTGGACTGGGTGTAGGTTTTTGGGCCCACATTTTGTACCCTTTGTATTATTCATTGGGGATTTTGGGAGAATGTTCCCTTAACTATTCATGTAGAAATATATTCTGAAATTAATGAAATCAGACTTGTACTTACTCTTGTTTCCGTGCACTTAGTTATCTTTATAATGAATTCACGCCCCGTCCTTGAGTGTCCCGCCGGTTTAGGTGCGTCCGGGTGGGGTGTAACATTTAATGGTATCAGAGAGTAAGGTCCACGGCCCGCCCAAGTCCACCAAATTAGGGGAAGAAACTATTTATTAGATATATATATATATATATATATATATATATATATATATATATATATATATATATTTATATAAATTATATATCGTTGAGATTAATATTAAATATATATCTAGAAAACTATATAGTTTCTATATAGTTTAGATTTATATATATATATATATAGTATGAAAACTATATATACATAGTTCATGATTATATATATATATATAGATATATATATCATATTGCTAACGGAGAATGTGGATTAAATGATGGCATAAACATCAAGAGAAAAATAGAAAATATTGTCCAACGGACAAAGCATAAATCTTAAAAATATTAAGAATATATTTTGTGTCTTTCACAAGTTTATTTTCCTTTCAGCAAAAATAATGGCCTCAAGTGAAAGAACGACTTCTGGTAGTAGGGAACCAATTCCCACCAGACTCAAGGAATTGTCCAAAAGGGAGATTATGACTATGAGGAGTATCGACAATAGAGATCTCCGCCTCCGTCCGATCCTTCACGAAAAACTCGCAACACTGGGGTGGTTGAACATAACAAAAGTTGAGGGTTATGTCTTATACAACTTGATGAAATCCTTCTACGAAGCCATGTATTGCATAGGACTTCAAGAAGATGAGATCAGCCCTGTGTTGGAGACAACGGTCAGGGGAACAAAGATTTCTATCAACGTCAAAATTATTGCGCGACTTATGGATATCAATTTCACTATTCTTAAAAGTTGTAGTTGGCAAAGCTTTGGTAAATAAGTCAGCAAGACTGTCACTCGATTTTATTTGTTGGATATCAATTTCACTATTCTTCTGTAGCTCATGCGTGAAAAATAATTTTGGTGAAATATGTTTGATTCTATCACCTTTGATATAACCTTCTTTTAACTGGGCAATACATGTTACGTTGTCTTCATATAATATTGTAGGAGAATTTTTTATTGATGGTAATCAACACGATTCCTGAATATGTTGAATCATAGATCTCAGCCATACACATTCTCGACTTGCTTCATGAATTGTGATGATTTTCAAATGATTCAAAGACGTAACAATCATTGTCTGCTTCACAAATCTCCGATTGATTCAAACCATACAAAGACCTTTGTAACTTTATTGAATACATGCTACGAGGTGTTGAATTATATGCTTTAGGCATTTTAAATCCTTCAGGGTTTTTCATATATATCTCACTGTCAATAGATCCATACAAATTTGTCGTGACGACGACATCCATAAGACGCATTTCAAGTCCTTCTGAGACTGCAAGGCTTATTAAGAAACAAAATATAATTGTGTCAATGACAGGAGAATAAGTTTTCTCACAGTCAATACTAGGTCTTTGTGAGAAACCTTGAGCTACAAAATGAGCTTTATATCTTGTAATCTCATTTTGCTCATTTCTCTTTCGTATGAACACCTATTTATATCCAACAGGCTTTACATCTTTTGGTGTTTGGATTACTGGTCCAAATACCTCTCGTTTTCTCAACGAGTTCAACTCTGTTTGGATTGCCTCTTTCAACTTTTGCCAATCATTTCTCTGTTGGCATTCATCCACAGTTTGTGGTTCGGGATCTTCGTCATTATAAATTTCATGGGATACATTGAAAGCAAATACATTATTTGGAACAATATTATTTCTATCCCATACTTTTCTAGTATGCATATAATTTATTGAGATCTCTTCATTTTCAAGCATTTGTTTCTCTTCAGGGGATAATTGTTCCATATCATGTTCCTCTTCAAGAGGTATATAATCCTTTGACTGATTATTTTCAATGGGCACTTGTTTTTCACCTTGTACCTCTTCAAGAGTATTTTTCTATTCATTCATTTGTTTCCTCCATTTTTTAGGAAATGTATCTTTGGAACCAACAGGTCTCCCACGCTTTAGGCGTTTTATTGATTCATTTGCCATTGAATTATCAATTTGTCCTTCGGGGACATCATTTCTTGCTGGAATATTTGCAGATGTTATATAAGATTTAGTCACTTTCTTTTTTTCAGTAAATGCATCAGGTAATTGATTTGCAGTTCTTTCCATATAAATGATCCTTTGAACTTCAAGTTTACATTGATTTGTACGTGGATCATAATGAGACAAAGTTGATACATTCCAAACAATTTTTCGCAATTCTTTTGGAATTGGTTTTTTTCCTCCTAATGGTGGGAAGACTGTTTCATTAAAGTGACAATCTGCAAGGCAAGCAGTAAAAAGGTCACCAGTCATAGGTTCAAGGTATCTTATAATTGAAGGAGAGTTATAACCAACATAAATTTATAGTCTCCTTTGAGGACCCATCTTAGTTCTATGTGTAGGAGCTATTGGGACATACACTGCACAACCAAAAATTCTTAGGTGTGAAATATTTGGATGTTAATCTAGTATAAGTTGTACGGAGGAATGCTCATGATAAGCAGTAGGTCTAATGCGAATTAACGCCATGGTATGGAGAACAGCATGTCCCCAAACATAAGTTGGTAGCTTCGTTCTCATAAGTAATGGTCGAGCAATTGACTAAATGCGTTTGATCAAAGATTCCGCTAAACCATTCTGAGTATGTGTATGAGGAACAGAGTACTTAATATCAATTCCAATTGACAAGCAATAATCAATGAATGTTTGGGATGAAAATTCACCAGCATTATCAAGACGAATTGTCTTAATAGGATTATCTAAGAATTGGGCTCTTAACTTGATTATTTGTGCAAGAAGTCTAGCAAATGCAACATTTCTAGTTGAAAGTAAAGAAACATGTGACCATCCAATTGATGCATCAGTTAAAACTATAAAATAACGAAATGGTCAATTGGGTGGATGGATAAGTTCACATATGTCCCCTTAAATTCGCTCTAAAAACACTGGAGATTCAACTGTGAGTTTACTAGGAGAGGGTTTAATAATTAATTTACCTTTTAAGCAAGCAACACAATCATATTCATTTGACAAAAAAATCTTCTGGTTCTTTAGTGGATGCCCATCCGAATTTTTTATTATTCGCCTCATCATTGAGGATCCAAGGTGACCTAACCGATCATGCCAAATTATAAATTTTTTTGGATCATTGAACTTCTGGTTCATGATTACATTTGTTTCAATTGACTTTATATTTATGAAATATAATCCAGAAGATAAAGCAAGAAGTTTTTTCCAATATTTCCTTTTTCCCAGAAGAGAATGAAGTAATATAAAGATATTCACTACTATCTTCATTCATGGTTTCAATATAATATCCATTTCTACGGATATCCTTAAACCTGAGTAAATTTCTTCTGGACTTAACAGAATATAAAATATTTTCAATATGTAATGTTGTTCCATTGTAGTTGTTCTTCCGGAGCCATCAATCAGGTTTGTAGTTCCTGATATTGTGCTTATATTGGCTTCAACCAATTTTAAATTCAAGAAATATATTTTATTTCGTAGAATTGTATGTGTTGATGCACACAATCTGCAAGACACGTATCTTTGCTTTTTAACTCATAATTTGAGCATTCTTCATGAAGATCCATCTACTTATGTAATTAAACAAAAATATACATGAATTAAAATAGAAGAATATATATATATATAAGGAGATATTTAAGACAAAAATGTACATATCATTAAAATAAATTAAAACAGAAAATACAGAGACAGAGAGATATTAGTGAATATCATAAAACTTCTTAACATTCTCATTATTAATTTTTTTCATTAGGATCTTCAACAAAGTTTGAGATATCCAGATGTGTTATATCCATGTTCTCATCAATAAAATTTATCTCAACTTCTTTTCTTTTCCCCTTCAATGCAACTTGATAAACGTCAACCAAATGTTTGGGTATACGATAGGTACGTGACCAATGGCCTTTCATGTCACATCTATAACTAGCATTTTCTTTGTTCTTAATAGGTTTATTCTGTAAACTGTTACCCTTTGCTTGTGTTGAATTAGGTTTATTCCACTTCTGGTGAAAAAATCGACCATCGCAATTTTGAGTATATTTGGTGTAACCTTTAGCACGTCCTCGTCCTTATTTAGGACCATGACTATGCTCACGACTGCATCCAAGACTATGATTAATAACTAATGCAACATTTGCTTCAGGAAATGGTGCAGAACCTGTTGGACGGGCTTGATGATTTTTCATTAAAAGCTCATTATTTTTTTCAGCAACAAGAAGACATGATATCAATTCAGAATATTTTGTAAATCTATGCTCTCGATATTGCTGCTGCAAGAGCACATTCGAGGCGTGAAAAGTAGTAAATATTGTTTTCTAACATGTCTTCATCAGTAACCTTCTTACCACATAACTTTAATTCAGAGCTGATGCTATATAGTGCTGAGTTATATTCACTGACTGTCTTAAAATCTTACAACCTCAGGTGCATCCAGTCAAAACAAGCTTTCGGTAAAATTACGATCTTTTGATGGTCATACCTTTCCTTTAGATTGCTCCAAAGGATATAAGGGTCCTTCACTGTAAGATATTGAATTTTTAAACAGTCATGGAGATGATGACGAAGAAAAATTAATGTCCTTGCATGAACCTGCAAGGTTGCATCATTTCCTTCTTTAATTGTTTCTCCTAGATTTTTAGCATCTAGATGTACTTCGACATCAGGAATCTATGATAAGTAATTATTTTTAGAAATATCTAGTGCAACAAATTCAAGTTTTGTAATGTTTTTCATTTCCTGAACAAAATTAACTTTGGTAAGATTTGATTCACTTTCATAAAAAAAATGATTCGTCAAAAACAATTACATTAAATAATTGAAAGGACTAATTAATCATAAATAATTATTCAAGCAATAAAATAAAATGTAATAATGCATTATATTAAAAGAAAATGTTAGTATTAATAATGACATCATAATAAAATAAAATATTAATATTAGTATCAATGTTATTGTAATAATACATAATATTAGCTTCAAGTTAATTTACAAATTCACAAATATGTAAGTTTCGTGGACAAAACTCATGTGATTTCACATGAAATATTGTTAATTATGTTAGAGAAATAAATAAATGAAATAATGACATAACTTTTAGTTATAAAAAAAAATTCTTAATAGCTTCAGGCTATAAATTCATTTACATAACTTCATGTTATACAAACAAAATATCAATATAACTTCATGCTATATAAATTTCTCTACATAGCTTCAGGCTATGAAATCAAGATAAATAAAATAAAATAAAATAACAGTACAACTGAAAATATATCAAATAAATGACTATGATAAAAAAAAAATACATAAAATTTTATCTCAATATACCTTTTATGATCAAAATCCTTGGTTAAGGAAGAGCTTTCGTGCTGATAACGTATTGTAAAACTGTCAGAACTTTATTTTAATACAAATGATGGATATTAATTTCTCAAGAGGATTACAAGAAAGAACTTACAACTTAAAAAAAAATTGGTACACCAAAACCTCAACTCCCTCCTCTATTTATAGGTAGAACTGGATAACTATACTCTCACATGAATTGATAACTATGCGCTCATATAGATGAGTAATTATGCTCTCACATAATTCATGTAAAATACATATTTATATAACTTGGATACATATACCACTTAAATATATATACTATTAGAATATTCAACATATTTACAATATATAGATTATTATTATTATTATTATTAAAGCTTCATCCATCAATATGAAAAAAGAAAAATTTCTGAAAACATTCAAATCAGAATTATGAAAATAGAGAAAAAATAATTTCTTTCTAATTTAATAATTGTAGTAAAATATTCATTCTAATTCAGTCGTTGTGTTCTAATTCAATTTGGAAAAGGAAAGCTTTGCACATGGCGAGTTGGTCGTGGAATCAAACGCAAGAAATAAAATAGAAAAAGTAAGATAATAGAATACGTATTTTATTTTTTTTAAAGAAAATAGAATACATTCCATGACCAATTCGCTTATTCAATCTTATCTTACCTTATCATATATTCTGTAATCTAAAAAGTTAGGTTTCTTGAAAAGACGTATCATTTATATATTTTCACATCCGAGTTCTCACTTGAACTCTTCAATTCTCCTACTTTCTCAGGTCTCTAATCGGACGTCAAACCCACATTATTTTTCATATTTATTTCATACTTCTTTTATTTTGCTAATATATATCCTGCAATTGCTTAGCCTTTCATGGTGGAATATATACTGCTGACCCGTAATAAATTTTTCAAAATTTCATACTATATATCTATATAAGTATTGGAGTAACCATATATGTACTCTGGGTTACAACATCATTTTTTGATAATAACACTCAATTTTTTTAAAATATTTTAAAAATACACGTAGATTTAAGGATATACGCAATACACACGCATCCTTAAAATATCAAAAAGAGTTAGGTGTCAGCGTCAAAAAATAACTTTGACACTTAGCATACACAAAATATTTTTTAAAATATTAATAAGAGTAATGCTATACCAACTTTATTTTTTAACATAATTCTTAATCCATATTGATGTAGTATTTACTTGCATAAAATATGAGAAATTATTTTTTTAAAGTGATTAGAGATGGTTATATTATACTCTATCATGTAATTAAGTGTTAGAAAAATTATTTAGATTAGGTCAACACGTGTACAATATTCTCCTGAACGAACCGGACTTCTCGACCCTCCAAATCCCATGTCTTTCCTTCCCTAATGTTTTATCCTTTATCCACCCGTTTTATATTCTCTTCCTAACGTAACCAGGAACGACGTAAAAAATTAACGTAACGTGTACAGGTAGTGAATGACGTAAAAATTCTCTTCCTAGCCTAACCAAGGAAACTCAAAAGACGAAAAAATATTCTCTTCCCAACGAAGGAACGACGGAAATGCGTGACTTCGCTGCGAGTCTTCTTTTTATATTATATTTTGTATTTATTCTTTAAATATATATAAAATTTTAATGGGTACTTAAGAAAATATTATTCTACCATTGTTAGATGGATTGTGTTGGTTAAATGACATCTTTGACGAACCTTTAAATCATGAAATATAAATTATATTTCATAATCATTATGTAATGTAATTAGTACATATTGTATTTAATAATATACTTTTATATCTATTTTTCATATTTAATAACTTCATTTTTAATATTTTTATTAATGACTATAAAAATACCATCGCGTAACTGTCATATACATACATATATATATATATATATATATATATATATATATATATATATATATATATATATATATATATATTCCTATAAACTCGTTGATTAATACCATCTTATTCTTCTCAAATCCTCATCACGATGAGATCAACTGCGTGTAGAATTAGTTACAGAGATCGATCATCAACAACAATAGAAGATTTGCCCGATGAGATCACCAACACCATTCTTTCACATCTGCCCATCAAATCTATTCTTCGGTGCAGGTGTGTATGCAAAACCTGGTTATCTTTAATCGATCATCCTCAATTCCCTCCCTTACACCTCACAAATCAACCAAACACCTTCTCTTTTCTTCTCCTTCCTTTTGTAAGAGATCCAACAATAGCCTATGTAATCGACGATATTCACGACAACGCATCTCTTACTACTTCTATTATCAAGTACAGTGAGAAAATTCAATTCTATATCCCTCGCCCTACGCATAAACCATACTTATGGGTTTTAGGTTCTTCCCATGGCCTTGTTTGTCTCGTATATTTCTTGTACTCTACTTGTACAAGGTTGCCTCGCAACCTCTTCTACATTTGTAATCCTTCTTTGAGACAATGTCTAACTTTGCCTGAGTTCACCTTCCCCTACGATCACATCGCTAACCTTACTTTTGGATTCGGTTTCGATGATTATAGTGGGAAATTCAAAGTTGTGATCTTGTATGCCTGGAAGCGTGACCCCTCCGAATCGGAGTATGTGTCCGAGGCGCTAGTGAACACGGTGGGAACGGATTCATGGAGATCAATACCGCCGGCTCCAGGAGCTATAAAAAAGAGAAAAACCAATGCTCCACCACTGGTTAATGGGAGGCTTCATTGGATAGATGTCACAATGCAAATTGTTTCATTCAACATGGCAACTGAAGAGTTTAGAATTGTTCCAAGTCCACCAGATTTTATGAATATTGATGAAGATAAGAGATTAGAGGTTGGGATTTTTGATGGGTTGCTTTCATTAACGGACTGTTCTAATCATGATGTTGTTGATTTATGGGTCATGAAGGATTACAATTTGAAGTCTTGCATCAAACAGTTAAGTATAAGATTAACAAGTTTGCCTGAGAGATTACCAAAGATTTATAGGTCCATGTTCTTGAAGAAGAAGAAGAAATTGATAATGCTCCATGGCCGCGAGTGTTGGTATTGTTATGATGTGGAGAATGGAAAGCATAACCTTCTTAGAGTTGATCCTACTGAGGAAGGGGTCTCTGAGCTCATAACTAAGGCAATTCCATTCACTCCAAGTCTCATTTCAGTCAATTCTCTCTCTAAATTGGAAGAAGAGCAATGAGAGGAAATCAATGGAAATGCAAGAAGCAAGAGATGGATGAGAAGATTGATATTGTTCAACCGTACTGTTGTATTGTGTTATCTTTCTTGGCAGTTGTACGACAGGGCGGACAGAGCAATTTCTTGGTAGAGTTGCTTTTGGTATGCATAGCTTCTGATTATAGCTTATAGCTTTTTGTAAGAAGTGTTAATGAAATCGTGATTATGGAAAAGGTCATGAAGACCCATTAAGCAAATTTCATAAGTTCTTTTGTGATAATAATAAAAATAGTATTTGATAAGGTGTTTTAAATTTCTCTTTTTACATAGCATGTTTATCCTTCCTATCACTAATAACTGCTTAAGCACAAATAGTTGAATGAAGAGATTTTAGTAAGAAAAATGTTAAAGCTATTGAAATCTCATGTCAATTGATACAAATCAGGCCTCCACGTCATATTTTTCTTTATTAAAATTTATGTTAAATATATCAATGAAAAAAAGATAAGGAAAAACAACTAGTGAGGACCCATTTCTCAAAAAATGCTTCTAGCTTATATATTTTAAGTAAAAGCTGTAAACAGTTATAAAAACAGCTCTTGCTCAAGCATTGTCTGTTGCATAACATGGAAGCCATATCAGCAAAATACTAAAGAAAGAAACACTAGGAGCACATCTACTTCTTATTCACATGCCTTGAGATTGAATTTTCATATCAATTCTTTGTTTTTTAAGATCATTTTGAGATGACTTTCATATTGGGGACCACGCCCATGTGGGCATCCCACTTGGTGGATGGCGCATGCGCCTAAAGTATGTGAACGGCGCATGCGCGGAATGTTTTTTTTAAAATATAAATATATTATATTAAAATAATATATTTATAATTACGTTTTTATCCCTGATTACACCTATAAATAGAGCTCAACTTCAGTCTTCAAAATTCATTCCTGAGAGTCAGAGAGTTCTATTCTGAGAGATCTATTTAAGAGATCTAATCTGTAAGATTCACCTAAGGGTGTAGTTTGTATTATCTGATAATACAAGTTTGCTGTCTCCCGTGGATGTAGGCAATTTGCCGAACCACGTTAAATTTGTTGTCTTGTTTTTCTTTCATACTTTACCACGATTCCGCACAACAAATTGGTATCAGAGCCAAGCTGAGGCTTTGGAAGAAAAACGGGTACTGTCGAATTTTTTTGAGACTGCGTCGAAATTTTGAGTTTCTGTAAAAGTGATCAGAGCTGTTTTCTGATCACCCGTGGAGGTAGCTCTTGTTTCCAGGAGTCCAACGCAACAAACGGCGAGAAAAACGGACAAGAAACGAGTCCCCAGGAGCCGATCAAAGTTTGATCCCTGTATCGCATTCGCCGACACTGTTCATACAGGCACTGTTCATCCGACCCAGATCTGGCACTGTTCATCCAACCCCAACATCCAGATCCGCACTGTTCATCCTGCAGTCCAGCCCACACCAGTTTCACTGTTCATCTAGCAGCCCAGCCCAAAACTCTGCACTGTTCATTTCGGCCCAACGGACCCCATCTCAGCCCAGCCCGCTTCGGCTCATCACTATTCACGGCCCAGCCTGTTTCGGCCTGCCTGTTTTGGCCCGTCACTATTCACGGCCCCAGCCCTGTTTTCGGCTCGTCACTGTTTTTTCGGCCCGCCACTGTTCCTTAGGCCCAGTCCACATTCAGCCCGACACTATTCATCATATCCGGTTTACCAACCAAATCCTGCTCATTTTTCATCTGATTTTAGCAAAGTCAGACTCGTTTCCACCATTTTCGACCGTTCCGGACGCAACCGTGCAATCAGTTTCTGCAGATTCAGCTCCTAAGTTATTCATATAGCTTAGTTGGAGTTGTTTATCATTTTTCCAAGCACTTTTCGGCGTCATAAATATCTTCGGTCTAAATAGCGGAGGAAATCCCAAGCACAAACAAGCCTTGGCAAAGAAGTTCGATCTCCAACGCAAAGTTCGAGGTGGAGAAATTCAACGGCACCAACAACTTTGGCATGTGGCAATGCGAAGTTCAAGATCTCTTATTCCAGGAAGGATCACATATCGCCTTGGAAACTAAGCCCAAGGATATGTCCGATGATGATTGGTATTTCGTCAATCGTCAAGCTTGTGGAACAATCAGACTCTGCTTGGCCAAATATCAGAAGTACTTTGTCATGAAAGAGACTATGGCAATATGTCTCTGGAAGAAACTGGAGGACAAATACATGACGAAAAGCGTAGAGAACCGCCTCTACCTGAAGAAGAAGCTCTATCGTTTTCAGTACAAGGAAGGTACTCCCATGAGTGAGCATCTTGATAAATTCAACAAGATTCTTGCTGATCTACTAAATCTTGATGTTGACCCTCTTGATGAGGATAACACACTATTGTTGTTAAACTCTTTGCCTGAAAGTTATGAACATTTAACAACAACTTTGCTATATGGTAAAGATGAGGTTAAATTCAGTGATGTTTCAAATGCTTTGGTGAACAACGAGTATCGAAGGAAGGACCAGCGCGATCACAAGGAAGCATCACCAGCAGCCTTGACGGTATCCAGAGGCAGGGCTAACAACAAATCTGATAGATCCAGTGGGCGAGGCCGATCTCGCTCAAAGTCAAAAGGACCTTCATCACGTCAACGTCTTGGAAAGGATGAATGTGCCTATTGTCACCAAAAGGGGCACTGGAAGAAAGATTGTCCAAATAAAGGCAAGACAGATGCAAATGTGGCTTAGAAGGCTGAAGAAGATTCTGCATTCTCAGTTTCATCTATAGACATTCAGTCTGATAGATGGATTTTAGATCCCGGATGTTCCTATCATATGTGTCCGAATCGCCATTGGTTCTCAAAATTGGATGAGTTCGATGGAGGAGTCGTGGTCATGGGCAACAACAATACCTGCCACACAAAAGGTATTGGAACTATACGCCTTAAGATGCATGACGGTACAACAAAACGGCTCACGGACGTCAGATATGTTCCAGATCTGAAGAAAAATCTGATATCCTTAGGAGTCCTTGATTCCAGCGGTTACAAAGTAACCATTGAAGGTGGAGTCCTAAAGGTTGTACGTGGAGCACTCTTGGCCATGAAGGGTACTCAGAAAGGAAATCTTTATTTCCTTGAAGGACACACAGTAATCGGAAGTGTCTCAGCTTGCACCAATTCTAATGATGTTTCATCGGACACTTCCCGACTTTGGCACATGCGGCTCGGACATGTTGGAGAGAAGGCTCTTCAAACCTTAATAAAGCAAGGTTCTCTGAAAGGTGCAAAAACCGGGAAACTTGACTTCTGCGAGCACTGTATCTTAGGCAAGCAGACGAGAGTCAAGTTTGGAACTGCCATCCACCGCACGAAAGGAACATTAGATTATGTTCATACTGACATCTGGGGACCCTCTCAAAATGCTTCATTGGGCGATAAACGTTGGTTTGTTACTTTCATTGATGATTTCTCACGCTATGTTTGGGTTTATACCATGAAGCATAAAGATGAAGTGCTAGATATCTTTCTTATATGGAAGAAAATGGTAGAAACCCAAACGGAAAGGAAGATTAAGAGGCTCAGATCTGATAATGGAGGAGAATACAAGTCAGACCCATTTCAGAAATTTTGTGAGAATGAAGGGATTGTCAGACATTTCACAGTCTCAGGCATGCCACAACAAAACGGTGTTGCTGAACGCATGAATCGTACTTTGGTAGATAAAGTTCGCTGCATGTTATCTCATTCTGGACTAAGCAAGGCATTTTGGGCTGAAGCTTTGTCATATGCCTCTCATATCATCAATCGACTTCCTGCAACAGCACTAGATGGTAAAACTCCCAAGGAGGTATGGTCTGGACACCCCGTTTCAGATTATGATTCTCTGCGCATTTTTGGATGCACGTCATATTTCCATGTGAAGGAATCCAAACTGGATCCTAGGTCCAAGAAAGCGATTTTCATGGGCTTTAGTGAAGGAGTTAAGGCTTTCCGACTATGGAACCCTGAGAAAAAGACGATTGTAAAAAGTCGAGATGTAACTTTTGATGAATCTGTGATGTTAAAGCATACAGTTTCTGATAAAGAAAATTGAGATCCAGATTTGCATCAGCAGGTGGAGTTAGATATTCCAGTAACTTCTGGCAAGTCAGCAGAGATATCCAACCATCCTGAAGAAGACGAGGAGGAAATCTCAGTTGAGGTGGAGGCTCCAAGACCAGACATCAGTCAAGAACCAGAATCAATTGCCACCAGACGACCACGAAGAGAAATCCGCAAACTTGCTCGGTACACTGACATGGTTGCATATGCATTTCCAGTCACCGGAGATGATATTCCATACAATTACAAAGATGCTATTCAGAGTATGGAAAGTGATAAGTGAAAAATGGCAATGAATGAGGAGATGACATCACTCCATCAGAATCAGACTTGGAAGTTGGTTCCACTTCCAAAAGGAAAGAAATCAATTGGCTGCAAATGGATTTTCACTAAGAAGGAAGGCTCTCCCAGCACAGATGATATCCGATACAAAACCAGACTGGTAGCAAAAGGCTACGCTCAGAGGGAAGGAATTGACTACAATGAGGTATTCTCACCTGTTGTTAAGCATTCGTCAATTCGAATATTATTGGCTTTGGTTGCACAGTTTGATCTCGAGTTAGCCCAACTTGATGTCAAAACTGCTTTTCTGCATGGTAATTTGGACGAGGAGATATATATGTCTCAACCAGATGGATTCAAAGTACCAAGAAGAGAGAATTGGGCTTGCAAGTTGAGCAAGTCACTGTATGGCCTAAAGCAGTCACCGAGACAGTGGTACAAGCGATTTGACAGCTTCATCCAAGGGCAAAAATATACCCGAAGTCAGTTTGATCATTGTGTCTACTATCGCAAACTTCAAGATGGTACATTTATCTACTTGCTTTTATATGTAGATGATATGTTAATCGCATCTAAAAGCAAGGTGGAGATCAACAAGCTGAAGGCTCAATTGAGCTCAGAGTTTGAAATGAAGGATCTTGGAGAGGCCAGAAAAATTCTCGGGATGGAGATAACTCGAGACAGAGTCAAAGGCAAAATCTGTTTGACTCAGACTCAGTACTTGAAGAAAGTTCTTCAAACTTTTGGCATCGGCAATGACACAAAACCTGTAAGCACACCATTGGCACCACATTTCAAGCTAAGTTCATCAATGTCACCAAATCCCGAGGATCAGAAGAAGCAAATGGAGAATATTCCATATGCAAATGCAGTTGGTGCCTTGTTGTATGCTATGGTGTGTACCAGACCTGACATTTCACAAGCTGTAAGTATGGTCAGTCGTTACATGCACAACCCTGGTAAAGGCCACTGGCAAGCAGTGAAGTGGATTCTACGGTATATTCATGGTACTGTGGATATTGGTTTAAAGTTCGAGAGAGATTCGAAGAGTTGTAAGCATCTAGTCGGATATGTGGATTCGGACTATGCTGGAGATCTTGACAAGCGCAGATCTACTACTGGTTATGTTTTCACTATGGCAGGAGGACCAGTGAGTTGGAGATCAACACTACAGTCAACAGTTGCTTTGTCTACTACAGAGGCAGAGTACATGGCAGTAACAGAAGCTTTCAAGGAAGCAATATGGCTTCATGGATTGACTAAAGACTTGGGAATTGTGCAGAAGAATGTTGAAGTTTTCTGCGACAGCCAGAGTGCCATTTGTTTGGCAAAGAACCAAGTTCATCACAGTCGAACGAAGCATAATGATGTTCGTTTTCATTTTGTTCGAGAAATAGTAGAAGAAGGGAGTATTCTTCTGCAAAAGATCAAGACTGCAGATAACCCCGCAGATATGCTTACAAAAGTGGTTACAGGGATCAAGTTCCAACATTGTTTGGGCTTGATCAACATCTCACGAGCTCGGAGTGCCTAAGGGCACTAATGGAGGCAGCAACAGTTTTTTGAAGGAAGCTTGCTATCTGTAGAGAGATTGTAGGTGTAGAGGAGCCCCGTTCCATATGAGGTGGAGGTGGAGATTATTGGGGACCACGCCCATGTGGGCATCCCACTTGGTGGATGGCGCATGCGCCGAAAGAGGCGCATGCGCCTAAAGTATGTGAACGTCGCATGCGCCGAATGTTTTTTTTAAAATATAAATATATTATATTAAAATAATATATTTATAATTACGTTTTTACCCCTGATTACACCTATAAATAGAGCTCAACTTCAGTCTTCAAAATTCATTCCTGAGAGTCAGAGAGTTCTATTCTGAGAGATCTATTTAAGAGATCTAATCTGTAAGATTCACCTAAGGGTGTAGTTTGCATTCTCTGATAATACAAGTTTGCTGTCTCCCGTGGATGTAGGCAATTTGCCGAACCACGTTAAATTTGTTGTCTTGTTTTTCTTTCATACTTTACCACGATTCCGCACAACATTTCATGAATTGGTTGAGAGAAGAAAAGATGCTTGTCATTTTGCCCAAAAATGAAGAACCCTACTCTGTTTGCTCTTGTACATTACCAAATATTATCTGCATGCCAATGAAAGAGAACCCAATGAGTTAACACTTCCAATCATAGTGACTAACCCGACCACTAATCACATAGCTTTGGTCTTTCAACAATGACCACGTTCCAACAACGCAATTAGGAGATAAAAAAATTAATAAATAAATAATTAAGTTGGGTTGCTCATGAAGCATGGAAAACATTTCCTTAAAACTTCTATGGGGAGTCTTGAATTGGAAGTGAGAATTGTTTGAAGGTTCAGAAAATCATGATCACCATTCAATTGGAATGGTGATTTGAATTTACTCATGTTATCTGAGTGGCATGCAAATTCCGTAGATTAGCCGTGGTTGCCTGAAATAAGTTTTGTAAGTCGATTTAAAACTTTTAAATTGAAATTTTTGGTTGGAGGGTCAAAAATTTATCAGGGCCTAGGAGCTGAGTTCTATTGGTTTTGAGGGTTTTAGGGAGGATATTATGACTCACTTCAAGTGTTGGGTAGTGAAAAAATCCCTTGAATTGACCACAGTTGCCTTGAATCGGTTTTGTAAGTTGATTTAGTTCATTTAAACTGAAGTTTTCGGTTGGGGGGACAAAAATTCACCAGGGCCATGGAGCAGGGTTCCATCAGTTTGGGGGTTCAAAGAAAGATATTGGGATTCACTTCAAGTGTTGAGTGGGAGAAAAATCTTTTTTTTTTCTAAAAAAAATTAAGTTTAATGATAGTTTAGTACAAAAATGTTTTTGTAGTAGAGGTGTTTTCCTAGAAGACAACTTTGATGTGGAGAAAAAAAGAAAAAAAAGTAAGCGTGACCTGGGCAAATATTGTTGAAAGTTGGAAAAATGTGTTATAACTTTTAAAAGTTTGATATTAGTGACATGATTTTAGTTTATTAGGTTAATAGAGATTTTAAAGTGTTTCTAGATAATGCTACTGTAGATGATAAAAATTTAGTACACTATGACGTCCTATTTGTAATTTCGAATACTATTATTTTTTAAAAGACTATTTCAAAGAGATATTGGCTTGTTACATCCAAGGTAATAAAGCAATTGATTTGAAGTGGTTCCGAAGACCAAGAAAGAGCCTAATGGGTGGGTAAGCACATAGATTCTGAGTTATGAAGAAAAATTAGTTTAATTCAGATAATTTATATTATGGTGGATGTTGAAATTGTAAATACTCAAGATTATATATATATATATATATATATATATATTATTATAATAGAAATACTTGCCGAGTGGCCACTTTACATGTAATTCCCATATTACCCTTCTTTCACTTAAGATTTGTTTTCCAGTTAGTTATACCATTATTGAAAGCAAGGGTAATTCAGTGATTTCAAAAATATATATCAAGTTTTGAGTTTTATAAGCAACTTTCTCGGTATTTTGATACGATTTTTTTAAACGTGTTCAGTTTCTTTCAGTTTTTAAACCGCAACCGCAAATTATCACTTTATCACATCTTTAAACACGGTGGGTTCATCTGTATAGCCACATGTTGGAGCCACCTAAATTATTGAGGAAACCACCCAAGAAAGTGATACCCCTCTCCTTCAAATGTCCCTCTCCAAAGATTATTCCCTTTGAGGTCTCTTGCTCGTGGCAAAACATAAGAAGATCGTTACCATAGGATGTCTAATCCAGATTTTCGTGATTATCTCATCAAGGAGAATTCGTATGCCGATGCCCATGCCGATGCCTTCATGTTTGATGCTATGAATTTACAGTTAGAAATGGAAAGCCAAATGCTCACTAAGATTTTCACCCCTCCTATGCGTTGGAGATTTTTTCACATTCTAATACAACCCGTGTGAGCACCATTCACGATAAGGCACATAATTGCAAAACATTCAAATCACAAATAATGATTTCATTTTTCTTATTTATTTTTAATTTTATTTAATGGGTTATTTTTAATCAATATTTAATGGGTTATATAATTCCCAGGGTTCTCTTCCTAATCACACGGTTAGATTATGGTGTTTAGTAACTTTATTTGTAACCTCTATGGTATTGATCTAAGGTTCATTACTTAGCTCGTCCTTAAGTATACTTGATAAAGTATATTTTGATAATCTCAAATAAAATCTTTTTCGGTGCTAACGAGCTTTAATCAAGAACTTATCTCAGCACTTCAGGAAAGTAAAAAGCCAAAGAATGATTCGATCAAGGAACTCAAGGTCAAATCAGACGTTCAAGATTGTTTCAATCAAAGGACCTCACGAATAATTCAATCAACGTTCACAAAATTCAACTCAAGCACAAAGTTCACATCAAAGATCTCATAATGAAGAGTTAGATTTAAAGATTATGAGAAATATGAAAAATATACAATATTTGAGGTATATCTTTCTCTAATCGATATTGCTCAAAACATTTTTCAAAATTGCATGTTTTGAAACATATATTTTAAAGTATTTCAAATGATTTAATTTTCTATGTTTGATTTTGACTTTAAATTGACTAAGTTTTTAATCGTATATTTAATCACGCGTTAAAACTGTTTTAGAGTTTTTCAAGACGCTAATTATATAGCAGTGCTCTCCTAAACTTGATAAGTCAGGACGCTGATGACTCATTAGGACGTTGATAACATTCGAGGTTAAATTAAACTGATTCATCAGAGCGCTCACTTAGAATCAACATTTAAAGTTGTCAGGACGCTGATTGTGAATCAGCTTGCTGAAAGATCTCTGAGAGTCTAAATTTTTCAAAGATGTTATCTTGGAGGACACTAATAGTTGTAAGTTAGATAAACTATCAGGACGCTACCTGGATAGGAGCACCGTCATCTCTAGGAACCAACTAAATAACTTTCAGAACGCTGATTGTCCTTCAGTGTACTCAGTATTGTTCTTCAAATGTTTTAAATAAGTTAGGACGCTTACATATTAATAACGCCCCCGTGTTTTATTTTTAAAAGTTAAGTCGCTTACCCGAAAGTAGCGCCCTCATTCACTTAATTGTTCTAAAAAGTAAGCAGGGCGTTAACTGTGCTTTAGCGCCCTCAAAGTTAAGTCATTTATGTCGCAAAGAAAGTCAGAATGCTTACGAGTTAGTAGCTCCCTCGCTTCATTATTCAACAGGACGCTTATACATAATGAGCATCCTCAAGGAACAAAACAACAAAGTTGATATTATGCGTCAGGACGCTGATTACAGAATCAGGACGTTAATTCAACAACCGTCACTGTTCTGACAAGTACGCTTATTAGTCTAATTTTTCAAAACGGATCTTTGCACAGAATCTTTTTCAGATTTATCAGAGATTTTCTCTAATGCATGAATCATGTTTTCTAAGGTATTCCTTATTTTTGTGATACATTCTAGTCGTTGTGTGTAAATACTCACATTATATTTGAATTTCAAATGTCTAACGGTTATTATCTATTGAGTCTATAAATACCAATACTTTGAATCAAACAATTGGCAGATAATTTTATTGAGCCAAAAACTTTTTGAATGTTAGTCGTTTTCAAAATATTTTCAATAGTTCAAGTTATTCAAAGTAATTTTCACTGATACTCTATTTATTCAAAAGATTTTCATACTGAGCCTAAATTATATTTTATCTTTGAAAATCTAATTAAATTATGTAGAATTGGTTTCTACTTAAATTCTCAGCCTAGATTTATACTTAACATCAATCATGCTGATAAAAGAATTTGAGAGATAGTTCATGAGATGCAGTTGTACTTGATTTTATATCTCAATACTGTATCGAACTATATCAGTAGTTATGTTAACTATTGAATATTGAACCAGATGTTTTCACGCTTATATATTATATCCATTTGACAACTATTCGTTTCTATGTTTTACACCGGTCCTATGATTTTTAACTTCAATGTTTAAATGGTATCATAATGTTTCCGTAGAAGCATTCAGATTCAAATGATATATCATTCACGCTTTTCGAAACTGCCCTTGAGCAATACCGAACATTGAAAGGTAAAGGACTATAAGTGTATTTTCTCTTAGCATTACATATTCAAATTTACATATCTTTATAATGCTATGTATCTGAGCTTAATTGTAAAGTGTTCTACTTTGTTAGAATCAACATAATATTCTGAATTGGTTTGCTGGTGTGTTTCAGAAATTAAACAACCAGGTCAAGTGAATGTAATTCACTTAATGATTTCAAGGTTGAAATCATGTTAAGGTTCATCCTCACCTGCAAGTAGGATAGCAGTTCTTCCTCATCCCGTAAAAAGAACATGGGTTCTTCCTCAGCTCGAAAAAAAGAAATTGGTTGTTCCTAATCCCGCAAAAGGATCATGGTTCTTCCTCAGCTAGTAAAAGGGAAGGTGCGTCCTTAACCTGTAAAAGGATAGGTTATCTCTGAACCTGTAAAAGAGAACCGGTTAATCCTTAGCCCGCAAAAGGATAGGTTCGTCCTTAACCTGTAAAAGGATAGGTTATCTCTGAACCTGTAAAAGAGAAATGGTTCTTCTTTATCCCATGAAAGGAACATGGGTTTTTCTTCATCTCAAAAAAAAGAAATGCGGTTCATCCTTAACCCGCAAAAGGATAGGTTTGCCTTAAACCTGAAAAAGAAAAAGTTGTAACGGTTTGGTTCTCATCAGTAAGAGAATCAGTTAGTGGATTGAGAAAATCCTAATCGGGAGATTAGGTAGTGGGCGTAGGCTTGGCCGAACCACTATAAATCCTTGTGTGTTTTACGTTATGTATTTTACTTTATGGTTAATATAAGCATTTAATTTCAATGTATCAAAGTATATCACTAAATCATTGAAAAAGTTTTTTAATTTGACAATCACCGAATTCACCCCCCCTCTCCCCCTCCCCCTCTTCCTTTTGGGTGCACGAACATATGGGTGATAAAAAAAAAATTTATTTTTTTAACCTCTAATTAAAGTAAAGGTATAACCTCCACAAAAATAAATAAAAAAAATTTACTTATTTTAGTAGAGCTTAAACATCTACTACAATTAAAGGTTGATTTTAAAGTAAAAATAGAGGTTAAGCTGTTAAAGTAAAGTGAACCTTCTCCCGTTCTTTTTCCCCTTTTTGCTTCGTCTATCTCTCTTCGTTCAATCTCTTCTCGCGCATTTCGTCAGGTAAATCTACTCCTTAAACTTCCTAATCTTTAAAATTCTTTAATCCTCAAATTCAATTACCTTTTAATTTTTAGCGTGTGGATATGTGCGACAAACTCGATTGATTATGTGTGAGCCGTTTGTGTTGGTGATTCAGTCGAAAGTCCAACCTTTTTGGGTTGTAATTCATTTCTCGCGGCGGAATTAGGTTTTGGTGTCTATAAATACACCACATTATAGGTTGTAAAATAATAAGTTTAAGAGAAATAAAGAGTAGAGATTGTTTTGATTTAACAACAATGGTCGATGAGATCACTAACATCATTCTCTCACATCTGCCCATCAAATCTATTCTTCGGTTCAGGTGTGTATGCAAAACTTGGTTATCTTTAATTGATCGTCCTCAATTCTCTTACTTACACCTCACAAATCAACCAAACACCTCCTCTTTTTTCCTCCTTCCTTTTGTAAAAGATCCAACACAAGCCTACTTAACTAACGATATTCACAACGCCTCTCTTACTACTTCTATTATTAAGTGTGAGAAATTTCAAATCAATAACCCCCCCTAAACATAGACCACACTTATTGAGTTCTTCCCATGGCCTTTGTTTGTCTTGTATGTTTCTTATTTTGTACTTCTACAACGTTGCCCTGCAACCTCCACTACGTCTGTAATCCTTCTTTGAGACAATATCTAACTTGGCCCTTGCCCGGGTTCACCTTCCCCTACAAGCACATCGATAAACTTACTTTTGGATTCGGCTTCGATGATTATAGTGAGAAATTCAAAGTTGTGTTCTTGTATGCTTGGAAGCGTGACCTCTCCCAATTGACGGAGTATGTGTCTCAGGCGTTAGTGAACACGGTGGGAACGAATTTATAGAGATGAATACCTCCGGGTCCAAGAGCTATAACAACCAATAATCCACCACTAGTTAATGGGAGGCTTTATTGGATAGATGTCACAACCCAAATTGTTTCATTCAACATGGAAACTGAAGAGTTTAGAATAGTTTCAAGTCCACCAGATTTTATGAATATTGATGAAGATAAGATACTAGAGGTTGGGATTTTTGATGGGTTGCTTTTTTTTTTTTTTTCAGTGGAGCCAGGCGCAAGAGAAAACTAGCGCCTGGCAAAGCACGCCCCAACGGCGTCACCTCTGAGAAGATGGAAACACTCCCTTGGAGGATCCTGGAGAAGGATGAGAATATGCTCGTTGTTAGTACCCATATTAGCTAGAAGATCTGCGCATTGGTTTCCCTCACAAAGGATGTGCTAGAAACAACATTTCCAATTTGTGTCCCTTATAGAGCGACAGTCTTCAATCAGTCCTAAAAGAGGATGGTCTCTATTAGTGGTGCTACTAATAAGAGTAAGGGCAGACTGAGAATCCAACTCCACGACTAGTCTCTAAATTTCCAGCTCCCAAGTTGTCTTTAGCCCCAACCTAATACTCCATATTTCTGCAACGAGGTTAGTGGTGACACCAATGAAACCCATGTAGCCACAGATCCACTCCCCTGCGTTATTTCAGAATAATCCACCAAAGTTGGCTCGTCCAGGGTTTCCTTTGCGCGCCCCATCTATGTTGAGTTTGATCCACAGATCCGGAAGGGGGGGACCAAGAAATGCAGCGCTCAGCTCTAAGATTCGCAGTCGGCGGTTTACCCTCAAAAGCAAGGGTGATGTTCAGGAACATCGAGTGAATACGGAACTAGGTATCTCTACAATTTGTCTCCTTGCGATTAACCACACCTTTATTTCTGGTTTTCCAAAAGTTCTAAATGATGGAAACGAAAAGGATGTGCCAGTCGTGTCTAAGTAAATAGATCCCACATTCAGAGCAGTTCTCCTTGATCCAGTTTGAGAGGGGGTTTGAAAAAAATCAAAGGGAATCGGGGGAACAAATGATGACCAAATCTTTGAAGCAAAACTACACTCTCGAAGAATATGGATTATAGTCTCATTACTGTTGGAGCATATTTCGCAGGAAGGGAGTCCG
Organism: Paratinospora sagittata; assembly: GCA_035771175.1. Lineage (NCBI taxonomy): Eukaryota > Viridiplantae > Streptophyta > Magnoliopsida > Ranunculales > Menispermaceae > Paratinospora > Paratinospora sagittata. The sequence continues at coordinate 39,971,812 of CM069590.1, read as the reverse complement.
TCATCCCACAGTTAAATCTCAGTTCTTGTGTGAGGAGGCGATTATGGTTAATAAGCCAAAGGAAGGATTTTAGCTTTTGGGGTAGCTGCAGCTTCCAGATCCAACTCCATGCCGACGAGGCTTCATGAATATTGGGGGGGTTGAGTAATTTGTAAGCTGAACCGACTGTAAACTTGTCGTTTCTTGTGTTCCGCCATATTAGAGTATCATATGTATCTTGCCAAGGAATTGGCATAGCAAAGATGAGGTTTTTGACCTCTTAGGGGAGGTGGGTACTTAACTTGCTAAGGTTCCAAGCTTTCTCTGGGCTGATGATATCATAGATCCTGATATTCTCATCAGCTGGGTGAATAGAGCCCGTAATCAAATTCTCAAGAGGTTCATTACCTAGCCAAACATCTTTCCAGAAGGAAATACTATTCCTTGTGCCTAATCTCCAACTGAACCCTTTTTTTATGGTGAGCACACCATGTATTATACTTTTCCAAGTGTAGGAAGACTTCCCCTTGGCCTTTACAGTGAGGAAATGTTCTTGTTGGAGGTATTTTCCTTTCAAAACTTTTATCCATAAAGAGTTCTCATTTTTCAGGATTTTCCAACCAAGCTTGGCTAGCAAGGCTGAGTTGTTGTCCCTCATGTTCCTAAGACCCAATCCCCCATTCAACTTGTGACTACAAATCGTGTCCCAGTTGATTAGATGCACCTTCTTCTTCTCTGGGTCATCATTCCACAAGAAGCTTCTGTTGAGGAAGTCTATCTTCTTGTAGATTGATATTGGGAGCTTAATGCAGTTCATGGTGTATACCGGAATGGAAGTAGTAACTGATTGAACTAGAGTGGTGCGACCTGCCATGTTCAAAAGCTTGGACTTCCACCCCGCAAGTCTTTTCTCTATAAAGTCAATCAAAGGCTGGAAAGTCTGCTTGATGGCTCTATTGTGGAGGAAAGGAATACCTAGTTGCTTGCCTAGATTAGCTGTGTAACTCATTTTACAAATGCTGCTGATAGAACTAATAGTAGTTCTACTTATATTTGAGAAAATGTGAATCTTGGACTTGTTAAGACCGACATTCTCTCCCGACTCCAAACAAAATTCAGACAATATCTCCATCACGATCCTACCTTGCTAGATTGTGGCCTTGCCAAAAAAGATAAGATCATCAGCAAAGAAAATATGTGAGAGCTCCTCTCCCCTCCTTGAGACTCTTATGGGCTTCCAAAGACCTTTAGCCGTGGCATCTAGGATTCTATGGGAGAGTCTCTCCATGCAAAAAACAAAGAGGTAGGGGGACAAGGGATCACCTTGGCGAAGACCCCTCTTGCGACGAAAAGCAGGGGTCAACTCACCACTCCAGAAGATAGAGAAATCAACTGTAGAAACACGGTACATGATGAGATTGATCAAGCTTGGAGGGAATCTAAAGATCTCCAAGGTTTGCTTAAGGAAATCACATCGGATGGGTTGCTTTCATTAACGGATTATTCTATTAATCATGGTGTTGTTGATTTATGGGTCATGAAGGATTACAATGTGAATGAGTCTTGGATCAAACAGTTAAGTATAAGATTAACAAGTATGCCTGAGAGGTTACCAAAGATTTATAAGCCTATGTTCTTGAGAAAGAAGAAGAAATTGATAATGTTGCATGGCCGCGAGTGTTGGTATTGTTATGATGTGGAGAATGGAAAGCATAATCTTCTTAGAGTTGATCCTACTAAAGTAGTGGTCGTTAAGCCCATGGCTAATGCAACTCCATTCACTCCAAGTAGGGGTGGCAATTTGGCCTTAGGCCCATGGGCCTAACTCGGCTTGCTATAAATAGCCCGGTCTAAACTCTGGCCCGACTATTACATGGGTTGGCCCGACCCGGTCACAAAATTTATAGGACGGGTTTGGGATCACATAATTAGACCCGACCCAGCCCGCTAACTTAGTCCAAAGGCCCGAAAATTAGGCCCATTATATATACATACATGTATATATATAAAATATATGTGTATGTGTGTGTGTGCATATTGTAATATATTCTTAATACAAAGTTATACATATACACGCACATGTGTGCACACGTAATTAAGAGTATAAAATGAAAAAATAAAACATAATTAAATTTGTGTTATTTAAATATATAATTAAAATATATATAGTATATATATATATATAATATGTATCACATACATAATACAGTGTCAAAAAAAATAATATAATGTATATATAATGATAAAAAAACATAATCAAGTGTATTATTACAATTAAGAGTGTATAAAATGTGTATAATATATATTTAATTAAGTCAATAGTGTTATTTAATTAAGGGTTTATATTTGTATTATATATACATTATTAAGAGTATGTTCAATTAGGTAAATAATACGAATAATTCACATACCTAGACTATTTTTTAATAAAACAAATAATCTACATACCTACTCTATTTCTTAATAAGAGTATATATAGTATACAATTATAGTATAAAATGGTAAAAACAAAACATAATTAAGATTCAAGATTATTATATAATTAGATAATATATTATATATACATATATACACGCACAAACTTATATATACATATACCAAATATATTTTATTAAGTATACTCTCTAAAAGTATGTAGTAGGGGTAGATATAAATATATAATGAATTTAACTAAATTATAATAAGGGTTGAGCTAAAATTATGAAAGAAGAAAATATATTATCCAACTACATACATAAACTAATTTATTTAGAATAAATTAACACATATTTAAGATAAATTAAAAAAATAATATTTTTAATTTGTATGTTTTATTTAATTATTTAACTAAAATTTATATTTTATTGTAACTAATCTAACATTAAAATATGTATTTAGTTATATTAGTAGTCCAAAATCCGGTCCAAAGGCCTGGTCCGTATATTTTTTGGGTTGGGTTTGGGCCAAGGCATTTTAATGTTGGCCCGGCCTAACTCGAAATTTTATAAGGCCCGCTCGCCCGATTATTTCTAGGTCTGACGGTACCGGGTCGGGCCGGGCCAAATGGCCCGAATTACCACCCCTAACTCCAAGTCTCATTTCAGTCAATTCTCTCTGGAAAATGGAAGAAGTGTTGGAATTGTAAATAATCTAGATTATATTATATTAGAGTTGGAGTAGGATTTGAGAAGAGTGTCCAATTAGGAAATTTAAGTTACGTTTGCTTAGAGTTACTTATTGTATTAGGATTATAAGTTGTTTAGGATTTAGATTTCAGGTGTCTATAACTACACCATATAATAGTTTGTAATTATACAGGTTTATCAGAAATAAAGATGTAGAGATTTTAAATCTGTTCAACCGTACTGCTGTATTGTGTTATCTTTCTTGACAGTTTTACAACAGGGGGGACACAGCATTCATGCATGGAGACAAGACTTTGAGTAATTGTCCTGTAATCGCTTGGTAGAATTGCTTTTAGTATACATTATTAGCTTGTGATTATAGCGCTTAGCTTTCTGTAACAAGTGTTCATGAAATACGTGACTATGGAAAAGTTCTTTCGTGATACTAATAATAGCATTCGATAAGTTATTTTAAATGTCTTTTTTTACTTTAACATTTTTATCCTTTCTATCGCTAATAACTGCTTATGCACAAAAAGTTGAATGAAGAGATTTTAGTAAATATCTGTCACTGAAAAAAAAAATGAAAGACAAACAGCTAATGAGTGAGGACCCATTTCTCAAAAAGTGCTTTTAGCTTATATATTGTAAGTAAAAGCTGTAAACAGTTATAAAAAAGAGCTCTTGCTCAAACATTCTCTGTTGCATAACATACAAGCCGTATCAACAAAATACTAAAGAAAGAAGCACTAGGAGCACATCTACTTGCTATTCACATGTCTTGAGATTGAATTTTCATATCATTCCTTTGTTTGTGAAGATCATTTTGAGATGACTTTCATGAATCGGTTTAGAGAAGAAAACATGCTTGTCATTTTGCCCAAAAATGAAGGACCCTTCTCTGATTGCTCTTGTACATTACCAAATATTATCTGCATGACAATGAGAGAGAACCCAATGAGTTAACACTTCCAATCATAGTGAATAGCCCTACCACTTATCACATTGCTTTGGTCTCCCAACAACGCAATTAGGAGACTTTTTTTTTTTAAGTTAGGTTGTTCATGAAGCATGGAAAACAAATAACCAAATAAAAATGAATGGCTGAGTGGCATGTAAACATGTATATATATAGAATAAGCAAACATCGACCTACTAATCAAACAGCCGTCCAAAAAAAAGCGGTTTACCTAGTGCACAAGGCTCTTGCCATTGCAGAATCTAGGGAAAGGATGATGTGCATAGCTTTACCACCATATTGAAGAGGTTGTTTTTAAATTCAAACCTGTGACCCCTCAGGTCACTATCCAAATCAAAAGCGAAAATAGAGATTCCATAACTATCAAATCAAAGACCACCTTTAACTAGGACAATAACATCAAAATAAACGGATCTCCTCCTATGGACGGGCGGCCATCTAATATAAGATCCAGCTCGTGCCATTTGGACCAGCATTTTGCAAATTAGTTTTTGAAAATAAACTGTAACATCACCACATTCAGAATGAACCAGAAATACCTATAAGCCACTCACCTCCAACTCTTCTGCATCCGGACGACTAATTTGTTCCTTAGCCAGCACGTACCGGTTTGGTCTTTCCTTGTCATCATAGAATACCTTCCACAATCTGGTAGAGAATCAGAAACAAAAGAATAAGATAGAGAACCAAACATGATACAATAAAGCATCAACAACATAGACTTTTCAAATCTCCTCACCCTGGATAACATCTAATAACAGCACCAGATGGAAAAGGTCTCATCGAGTATACAACTGTAAACGTGCTGCAGAACATGTGAACTTTAGTATAGTAATATGGTAAAAGGTAACGCAAAAACTTCATGAATTAATGGTATAAAAATAAATTACCCTTGCCACCATTTAATCTTTAAAACAAACACAATTTCATGAAAAATTAAAATTTCTTCTTAATAAGTATGTGTATTAGTTAGTTCAATTCCATGCCAATCAAAATATAACTCAAAGAGGGAGGAAAAGCTACTCAATCTTGCACACTAATTAGAAACTAAGTTTGTTGGTCCAATAAATGAAAAGGGAAGACATTGGTGCAAAATGAGGCTCAAAGAAGGGCACCCAAGCAGCACCCTCTCCCCTCCTTTTCTCTATGCATATCCACATCTTGTTCAATATCAAATTGGAAGTCAAAATTGAAAGGATTTATTTTGATTCCTCTGGGATCGCAATTTATTCTAAGACAAGAAGGGAGTTCTTTCCCTCTACTGCCTGCATTTATTTTGGCCTCTTCTTGTTTTTTAGCGAGGATTCAGACCAAAACATTTTGAAAAAGAAAAAAAATGCATTAATTTATTCTCTTACATATTTTTCACATTCAAATAGATTTGAGACTTCAAACCGATAGTTTCAATCTTCGTTCGTTTCAATCTTGGTTCTTCATAAATAAATCTCTTTGAAATTTTGAATAAACCAAGCACTAAATATTGTTTCTTCCTAAGATGTGTCTCACCTAATAAGTTTCAATAGCCATTACTTTATTTCCATCCAAGCTTATTTATGCATGCAGAGAGAAAAGATAAAAAAGATCCCAAAACTCCTCATTGTATACTAAACACACAGTAAAACTAAGATGGCCGAAGGAGGACAAGAGAGATCTGTGCGTCCATCCACATGATGTATCAAAAATTAATCAGCATCAGACTGTTGAGATTTTAGTTCCCAAGATTCAAATTTTGAAGACCAAATCACTCAGTTCGCAAACAATGTTCAATTCTATGAGTAAAATTTGAATTCTCATTTCTCCAAGAGTACACAAAGGGGCGGGCCATGTTTATGGTACAACTGTACAAGAATAGTAACTAAGGAAATGAAGAACCCAGATCTATCATTGTCAATTGGTATGACTACAGTTTCTACTTAAATGCAGTAGATAAGAAAACAGCTATAGCTACCTTTGTTAGTAATAAGAAATGAAGATTGCAGAGAAGAGAAACAACTACAGCTAGCTTTGTCAGTAATAAGAAATGAAGATTGCAGAGAAGAAAAACAACTACAGCTAGCTTTGCCAGTAATAAGAAATGAAGATTGCAGAGAAGAGAAACCATACCTTAAGAAGTAACGGCGCAGCTTCCGAACATTGAACCCAACTCCTACATCTTCACTCACAAGACGTGGGTTCCACATAATAAGAGGTTTTGGCTAATAACATAATAATCAAATTAAGTGTCAAGAGAAATATCCTTCCTAAACAATATAGAGAAATGTTAATTGAAAAAAAAAAAAAAAAACTCCTGAAGATTATTTTAATGGATTTTATCAATTATTTCAATCATTTCGGATGCCAGGTGACTAGAGAAAAGAAAAAATATACTAGTTGCTTAATACGGAATTCAGGATCCATAATTTCGGATTTAAACTATACTCTTATGACCATGATTCAGAAAGGCAACTATAATGCAACCTGCCACATCTGACATCTAGGAGGTTTATGTGACACCAAGCATATGATTTTGTCTCAGCGAAGATGTTTCTGATGTTTCTGTGTCTTTCTATGAAGTGTAAGATCACATGTCCTGTTTTGCAAATAGCTAATTTATCAAAATGTGAATGTGCATCTTATAGATCACAAGCCACTGGGTAATCATTCAATGAATGTGTATTTATGAAGTTGTTTGGAGATGCACACATCATCAATTTGCAACTTGTAATGCTGTCAAGAAAAATTAGGCTCCTGAAACTTAGGCATGAGAGATCAAGCACATACAGGATCTTCTGAGAGAGAAGCTGCAATTCTCTCTACATATTCCAACATCTGGTAATCAGGAACCACCATAACCACAACCTCATCTTCCCTTTCTACAGGTTTCCGGTCACTTAAGCTGTAGAGAGAAGAATTGACACAATTCAAATATCAAAGCCAGGAAATTTACAAGGCAGTCAAAGATATCTTTTGCCTGAACATAAGAATTCCAACATGTTAAAACGATGCAACTATGATGCCAAATTACCTGAGCCACACAAAATGGAATTAGGGGGCACTTGAATAATTAGAGCTAATGGAAGGAATAGTAGGAAGAAAAAAATTACCACTTCTTTGCTTGTGTCCCAGACAGTGTCCCATTATTAATCTATTCTTTGCACATGGTTCATGTAAGAGAGTTTCTCTAAAGATCTATGGATGGAATTATGTGGGAAGGGTGGCTTAAAAATGCCCAAATGCCGCCTAACATGCAAGGCAGAAAAGATTTTAAACATGAACCACTACCCCCAATTTTACAGGTTTGCAACAATAATTGCCAGTAAAATGCTCCATTAATTGCCACAAGAAATGGATTTGGCCATACAAAATCTTCAGACAGGCAAAATCCCAATGATCAAAACATGATCCAATGGCTACAAAAGAAGACAAAAACAAAACAACAATCTCCTCCTTGGCTTGTTTCCATAGCTACATGACTCCTTTCTTTTGCAAATTTGACTTCAGCATATGTCCAGCATTCCACCTGAGTCTAAGAAATGCTAAAAGGGTGAAGTACCAAGGAGATCAACCGCATATGTAAGCCTCGTAAATTTTGAATCACCTATCACAAGGTGGACCTCCACCTTGAACCCTAATGCACTTGAGTCAATTACCTATGGCCTACATACTGTCACCACAAATAGCCCTTGGCTTTGAAAAACCACCAGGAACGCGCCATTAAATTGGACTTATTAAATCAATTTTACAGCCGATTTACATCTGTAGCAAACACAAGCCAACTCAAGAGAGGGTCATGATCAATCCTCTCCAACCACTAAAACCACCTTCTTCATCATCTACCAATTGAAAACACGTTTGTTTGCCCCAAGTTCCAAACTATGAAAAGGGCTTTATGCACAACCATTTAACCGCTTCTACCCTGTCTATAGTCACCCATCAAAATACTATAAATTTCATTGTTGGTAAACTCTCCACCAAATGAAAGAACTTACTTTTCATCTCTCCCTTTAGTATGACCGTGCAAACTTGTGTAACTATCATATTTCTACTTCCAGTTGAATACCAATTACCCATGAATTCCAAACATCTTTATTGTGGAGAAAAGCAAAATCTGTGGGATTTATTTCCTTTAAGGAAAGACGATAATTTTAGTAGTCGTAGGATTTATTTCCTTTAAGGAAAGATGATAATTTTAGTATTGTGGAGAAGAGCAAAATCTGTGGGATTTATTTCCTTTAAGGAAAGATGATAATTTCAGTAGTCGTGGGATTTATTTCCTTTAAGGAAAGATGATAATTTTAGTAGTCGTTTAATTTAGCAGCTACTAAAATTGTAATTATAGCTATATGTGTGCATAGCCCTGTATGTCTATATATATATGGTGTCCCTCCATTAAGACATCATCAAGAATAAGAAAATATTCCCTCTTTTCTCCTGTGGACGTAGGCCTTAGAGCCGAACCACGTTACATCTTTGTGTCTTTCATTATTTTATTTTTACAACATGGTATCAGAGCTTTAGGCTCGTACAACTGGAAATACTTCTTCTGGCCTTCATCGCCAAAATCTTCTGTGTCAGCCTTCATTGCCGAATCTTTGTGGTCGGCCTTCATCGCCGTCGCTTTGTCTGACTTACATCATCTTGTCGGAACCCTCTGTTTCCGACGACACTGTTGCACACGATCAGCACCATCGATTGGTTCGTGCGACTGTTCAGCACCATCGTGGCATCATCCTTGTCGTTCGCGCTGCTTGAAGAAACCCTGATCGTCATCATCGTTGTCACTGTCGCTGCCACGGGTTCATCATCATCGCCATCAACACTGTCGCACATATCCGTCATCGCTGATTCATCACCATCGCTGGTTCTCCGTCCCCCGTCTCTCTTTCTAGTTCATCGCCTCTCTCTGCTGGTTCGTCGTCTCTCTCCCTCTCTGGTTTGTCTGCAACTCTCTCTTTCTCTCCTTCTTTCCTCTTTCTTTTTTCCTTTTTTTTCTTGTAAACCTTTAAGAAGAAAAAAAAAAAAAAAAACAAAAAATGGAAACAATAGAATGTCGATCACTTCAGAAATTGTGCAAACTGACGAAGTAGTTGAAAAAACGGAGAAAGGAGAACTACCAAACATTCAAGCAGCATACAAATTTGATGGAAAGAATTATTTGAAGTGGTCTCCGTTGGTGCGTACTTTTCTGAAGGGCAAAGGGAAATTAAGTCATCTTTTGGGCACTGGACCTACACCTGGAGATCCTAGCGTGGGATAACGAAGATGCTTCTATAATGGCGTGGCTATGGAATTCTATGACGCCAAACATTAGTGATACATGCATGTTTCTAACTACCGCGAAAGACATTTGGGATGTCGTTCATCAGACATACTCTAAGGCCCATGATGCAGCCCAAGTGTATGGGATCAAAGTGAAAGTTGGAACAACAAAACAAGGCAACATGACGGTCACCGAATATGCCAATGTATTGAAGAATCTCTGGCAGGAACTTGACCATTATAGGTGTATTGAGACTAAATGCCCTGCAGATGCTGTAGTTTTAAAGAACTATATTGAGAAGGATCGGGTCTATGACTTCTTGGCTAGTGTAATACCCTGAAAATTTTGAGGATATCTACCTTCCTTTTCAGCATTATTCTCTGAATTCTTTTATAGGAAATAACCAAATCACTCCTTAATTTACTCTAATCTTCCTTGCATACAAGATAAAATTTGGAAACCAAATCACACCACAAAACCTTAACCCTAGTACATAAATACAAAAGCCCTTTCAAACGTCACCCCCAACATCATTTTCATCTCTTTCATGCTCGTCTTCTCTCGAACCAGTAACCAAGAAACGTGGAAACGGTGCCGGAGAACCAACAAAGCAACCACGGTGAGACTTCTCCCTTTTTCTTTCTTCTTTGCTTTCACTTATTCTTCTTCCCTTCTTCCTATGCAACATACATCCATGGATTCCGGATGAAATCCCGCAAGAAACAGCCGGTGAAAGCCGCTGGTAGTGACCCCATGGATTCCGGATGAAATCCCGCAAGAAACAGCCGGTGAAAGCCGCTGGTAGTGATCAAGAAAATAGAGCATATGATGCTTTGTTTTTCTGATTTGAAAAATCACCATGAACAAGACGGTGACAGTAGTTGTACACCGGTGATTGAACACTCACAAGACTTAACAATTGCTCTCCATCGGTGACTATTGTCCAAATCGCCGGAAAGAAGAAATGGAAATAAAGCAAGGCGATGCTCTGTTTCCACCCCCTTTGGTTGCCATAGAATCGCAGTAGGGCGACCACATGCCTTGCCTCCTTCCTTCTTTTCCCTCTCTGTCTCCCCCTCCAAACCAATGCAAAAGAACAAGCAGCAGCGACGTTGCCGCTGCCGTCGTTCTCTTCTTTCTCTCTTCTCTCTTCTCTTTTCCGTCCTCTTCCTCTGCTCCTCGTTTCTCTGCACCGATGTTCAGCAAGCACCACCACCGCCTCCCAGCCACTTCTTTTGATATTATAATGTTATATATAAAGGAGATGATGCTGGTGCATATGTGCGTTGGTGTATAGGTTTTATATATTCTGTTTTATATCTATATGGTTATATGTATGCTACCTGCATCTACAACTATATAACACATTATATTACAATATATTATCCACAAATATACTATATACTACACATACATTTAAATAAGTAAATGTTATATCTGCAACTCTCCTGGGTTGCTACAATTGCAAACGTGTGTGTATATATGTATATAAACTTGGGTAGGTATACGCAGCTAATTCAAATGTAACATGTATGTATAGGTTGAGGACGTACGTTACGCACCAAGGAATTCGGACAACAACAAACTGCGTGCGCTACAGGTGGGGAAGATTCTATGCCTTTACAATATTTTATTTCGATATGTAGATAGGAACATTAAATTAATTAGATTTATAGTATTATTAGATTGTTCGTGCATGCTTATCTTACATGATTATATATATTGTGATTGTTGGCCATGATATTAATGTACGTGTATGATTTGTTGTCCCGAGTTGATGTTAGATGATAGTATTAGCATAATTATTATAATAAAATTTACATGTGAATGTTAACATATTTGGCATTGTGATATGATACCATGTGTTGTGGGGTTTGAACATATCATGTGAATACAAGTTATGTATCGTACTTATGTTGCATGTGTGATACTGTGATTTCATTAAAGAACATGATTAAGATAAGAATAACATATATGGGGCAGTTATTCTAAGAAATATCGCCAACGACTGTTTTGGGGCAGTTATTCATTATGAATATCGCCAACTAAATCTTAATTTTGGATAGTGCCACCCTGGGTTTGATTTCCTAAAGGTACGTAATTTAGAACGTGATAGAATTCTCAACTCAAACAATCAAATGTTGCAACGATTAATGTGTGAAACTTGTTTATAATGTTCTCGTGTATATATCATGATAAAATGTTGTGAATTGTTTAGATGACCCACTGGGCTTCCAAGCTCACCCCTATTTTTCATATGCAGGTACTTAAGAGAATAAAATCGCGAGTTCGTGACGTAGTTCAGAGTAGTAGGGGTGGGTTAATTATTTTGTTAGTACTGTGGTGACGGGGCTGAATATTTTTATTTGATTTTTAAAAGTTTATTATTTAAACGGGTTGTATTAACAATCAAAATTTAGTGAACATTATTACGGTTAGTAAAGACCTTGTGGTTTATTTCACGTGTGAATGCCTTGGACTTGACTTTATTAATTCTACTTGATAAATATATTTAAAATGTTGTGTCCATAATGGATGGACAAGGGCAAGTACCCTCACAATTCAATATGGAAATTTGTATAGTGGAATTATGTGATCCTTGGCATGAAAATGAAAGGGTATTCGTTTATCTACCAGTAAGTTGGTTAGAAGAATACAAATTCATATTTTTGCAAATTTTACTATCTATATAATGGTTATGGGTTAAGATAGATGGATACGATTAGCATCTCGATTTTCAGTGATCTTTCTCGATAAAATTAAAATATTCATTATTTTACTTGAAATTTAAGTTTTAAAAATCGGGGTGTCACAGCTGGACTCAATGCAGAGTTTGATCAGGTGAGAGTTCAGACTCTCAGCAAAGAGTTGCCAACTCTGAATGAGACTATCTCAGTTATCCGGACTGAAGAAAGCAGAAAAAGTGTTATGCTCACACCTCAGAAGATGGAAGGCTCAGCTATGGTTGCCAATCGGGAAAATGATCAGGAGACACACACTCCACGCGCTGAATCATCAAAGGTCCCAAATCGAAACAATAGGGACAATCTATGGTGTACTTGTTGTCAGAAGACTAGACATACCAGGGAGAAGTGTTGGAAACTTCATGGCAAGCCTTCAACTTCCAGTAAAGAATGGGGCTATAAAGGACGGCAGCAGAAGACCAGTGGACAAGCACATTTGTCTACTGAACAAACAGTTGCAGACTCCTCGATGCCAGAGGGATTCAGCCAAGACGACATTGAAAGATTGAAATCTTGAAATCTTTGCTTGGCACACTGGACAAACCCTCAGGTACCTGTTCATTGGCCCATTCAAGTAACTTTCCTATTTCTATTGGATTTAACGTCTCGGATAAGTCCTTTGCTAACTCTTGGGTTATAGATTCTGATGCTACTGATCACATGACCAATTCCCCCAATATATTTCATACCTACAACCCATGTCCTAGTAGTTAGAAAATAGCCACAGCTGATGTATCCTTAACCACAGTTGCTGGTATAGGTGATGTCCACATCAGCCTCACCCTTACACTCATAAATGTTCTTCATGTTCCTAAACTATCTACTAATCTTATCTCTATTAAAAAACTGACCCATGATCTGAGTTGTAATGTAACCTTCTTCCCTACTTACTGTGCATTTCAGGACCAAGACTTGGGGACGATGATTGGACATGCTAAGAAACAGGATGGGTTGTATTACCTTGAGACACCAGTACATCCTATCAAGAGTAACACTTCATTTCTTTCCGAGCACAAATTTTCCAATAAAGAAAAGTTATGGCTCCATCATCGCCGCCTTAGCCATCCTTCTTTTCGAACCCTTAAAATCATGTTTCCTTTTTTGTTTAAGTCTCTCAATGTTGAAGATTTTCATTGGGAAGTGTGTGAACTTGCGAAACACAAGCGTATATCGTTTCCACTTAGTAATGAAAGAAGTTTAGATCCTTTTGATCTCATTCATAGTGATATTTGGGGTTTCTCTTCAATACCTAATGTGTTTTGGAGCGCAATGGTTTGTGTCCTTCATTGATGATTGTACTAGAATCTCGTGGATATTCTTACTGAAACAAAAATCCGATGTGAGCTTTGTTCTTCCTACCTTCCATAACATGATACACACCCAGTTTGGTGCTAAAATCAAGAGATTTCGATCTGACAATGCTAGAGACTATTTTAATCAAACATTGACCAATTACATCCAAAACGAGGGGATCCTTCATGAATCATCCTGTGTTCACACCCCACAACAAAATGGAGTTACTGAAAGAAAAAACGGCCACCTGCTTGATACAACCCGAGCCTTTTTATTTCAGAATACTATGCCTAAGTCCTATTGGGGGGAAGTTGTCCTTACTGCAACACACCTTATTAACCGCCTACCATCCCGGACCCTTGGTTTCAAAAGTCCTATGGAAAAGCTATGTCAATTTTACCCTAAGCTCAAAATCTCCAATAATCTTATACCTAAGATATTTGGGTGTGTATCATTTGTCCATGTTCACCAACCCAACAGGGGGAAGTTGGACCCCAGAGCTCTCAAGTGTGTTTTTGTCGAATACTCTTCCACTCAAAAGGGATATAAATGCTATCATCTGCCATTAAAGAAATTTTTTGTCTCTACCGATGTCACTTTCTGTAAACCTGAGCCTATTTTTCCGCTCCTCCTCTTCCAGGGGAGAGTGTCATCATGGAAGACAAGGATCGGAACTCCCTTGATAACCCTTTTGATCTTTTTGGCCCTTTTAACCTCCAACAAACCAAACCCGAATCTCCTACACCCTCTGTACCCAATGATGAACCTAAGGATCGGATGACTAGACAAATGTACTCAAGGAAGAAAGTTGCAGTTCCTGAACCGATGCAAGTTCAAGAATTTGAACCAATCCCTGAAAACGAGGTAACAAATCCTGAACCCTCCTTACAAATTTCATTAGTTCCTGAAACTAACAATGATACTTTAGCCTCTGAACCTGACAATGATCTTCCCATTGCCATTAGAAAGGGCACAAGGGAATGCACTAAACATCCCTTGTATCCACTATCTTATGTTGTATCCTTCGAGAAGTTCTCACCAACCCATAAGAGTTTCCTTACCAACCTGAACAACATCCAGACTACTACATCATTATCCGAGGTTTTATCTAATACAAATTGGAAACAAGCTATGAATGTGAAAATGGAAGCCCTGGAGAAAAATACAACAAGGGAGTTGGTAGACTTGCCTGCAGGAAAGAAACTTGTGGGATGCAAATGGGTTTACACAGTAAAATACAAAATAGATGGGTCCCTAGAGCGCTACAAGGCAAGATTAGTAGCCAAAGGATATACTTAGACATATGGTGTGGACTATCAAGAGACATTTGCTCCGGTTGCAAAAATGAATACTGTGAGACTTCTTTTGTCATTGCAACTGATTATGACTGGGATCTGCAACAATTTGATGTAAAGAATGCATTTTTACATGGGGATTTAGAAGAAGAAATCTATATGGAAGTGCCTCCGGGATTTGGCACCACTGATAAAGTGTGTAAATTGAAAAAGGCCCTGTATGGACTTAAACAATCTCCGAGGGCATGGTTTGGTCGGTTTGCCAAAGTAATGACAAATATGGGATATAGACAAAGCCAAGAAGATCACACTCTGTTTATTAAGCACTCGACTTCAGAGGGAGTTACAGCTCTATTAGTGTATGTTGATGACATCATCATGACAGGAAACAATGAGAACGAGAGACAAAATTTGAAGCAGTGTTTGACCGAGGAATTTGAGATTAAGGAACTAGGGAGATTAAAATACTTCCTAGAGATTGAAGTGGCACACTCTAAACAGGGAATCTTTATTTCTCAACAGAAGTACATTACAGACCTTATTAAAGAAACAGGGAAGCTAGCATGCAAACCAATGAATACTCTTATTGATCTTAATCACAAGCTTGGTGAAGCTGAAGAAGCGCTGACTATTAATAAGGAGATGTATCAAAGACTAGTAGGAAGACTCATCTATCTCTCTCACACAAGACCTGATATTGCATATGCAGTAAGTGTAATAAGTCAGTTCATGCACAACCCTAAAGATATTCATTTGCAAGCAGCTAATCGCGTTTTACAGTATCTTAAAGGGACTCCAGAACAGGGCATCTTATTTAAACAACACACAGGAGTGGTTCTTGAAGCATATAGTGATTCAGACTATGTTGGTTCAGTAGTTGACAAAAGATCAACTACTGGATAATGTACGTTTCTTGGTGGGAATTTGGTGACATGGCGAAGTAAAAAGCAGAATGTAGTGGCCAAATCTAGTGCTGAAGCAGAATTCCGAGCAATGGCACAAGGGGTTTGTGAGCTATTATGGTTGCAGATAATTTTGACAGATTTGAAGATACACTGGGATGGCCCTATGAGATTCTATTGTGACAATAAATCTGCAATTAGCATTGCTCATAACCCAGTTCAACATGATCGAACCAAGCATATAGAGATTGATAGACACTTCATTAAAGAGAAGCTTAATAGTGGGTTGATCTGTACTCCATATGTGTCTACCAATAATCAGTTCGCCGATATGCTCACTAAAGGGTTAAACCATACTGCATTTCAAGCAAATATGTCCAAGCTGGGAATGGTAAACCTTTATTCACAAGCTTGAGGGGGAGTATTGTGGAGAAGAGTAAAATCTGTGGGATTTATTTCCTTTAAGGAAAGATGATAATTCTAGTAGTCGTGGGATTTATTTCCTTTAAGGAAAGATGATAATTTTAGTAGTCGTTTTATTTAGCAGTTACTAAAATTGTAATTATAGCTATATGTGTGCATAGCCCTGTATGTCTATATATATATTGTGTCCCTCCATTAAGACATCATCAAGAATAAGAAAATATTCTCTCTCTTCTCCCGTGGACGTAGGCCTTAGAGCCGAACCACGTTACATCTTTGTGTCTTTCATTATTTTATTTTTACAACTTTAACTATCATTGTTCTAAGATTGTGACATCACAAACAAAGTCTTCATCTAAGAAGACCACTCATTTTCCATTTTTGAAATGTAGAAAAACATTCCTTTGTAGAACATAACATATAAATGAAGAGTACAAACAAAACCTAACATCCAAGACTAGAAAAATGTCATAATTTTCAAAACTTGGTATAATGCAATGCATAAACTCTTTTGGTATAGTGCCATTGTTAGACTAGGACTCCTAGTGAGTTTTTAGGTTCACAAAGAATAAAATAAAAGACATGAATGAAAATTGAAAACTCATAAGAGTTAATTTAATAATTTTACCTTACTAAGTAGGCTAAAAGGAATTAAAATTGAGATGATTGGTCCAATAATAAATAGGATGAAAATAAAGAGAAAATAATTGTAAAATGGTAATTTTTCCTTGCGTTGGATATGGCCTCTAATGTCTCACCTTTCATTGATGACATAAATTGGTCAATCATGGATGACAAGGCATTAGAAGGCCTATGATTGGAAGAAAATTAGTGTCTAAATCTTGAATTAATTCCAAACTATTTGGAAATAATGGAGGAGTTTCAAAATCAATATAAGGTGAATGAGAATAAGAATATAACTGACATTGTTTAAGAACTGATAGAAACCAAATAGTAATAAAGTTACACTTGGACAAGTATCTTAAGGAAAGTGTGCTTCTTTAGGGAGACTTGCTCTTCCAAAAGTGGGGTTCACTGCCTTAACCTTATATAAAACCCTACATGATTAGGGATTTTCACTTTGAAAAGTCGGGGGTTTGGGAGCATACACGATATGGGTTAGGTGATTTTTGGGTGGTGATATTTTATCTTGTCAATTAATTTCCCTTCCACATTGGATTAGAAACATTGATTTAACCCCAAATTGAAACCTGAAAATGTTAAATTCCGAAATCTAGAATTGATTTAAAAATCAAAAACACCATTGTTCAAGTTTGTCATTTTGATGATCTATTTTCTCTTATTTGTTTCACTTTTAGATCAACCTAAAATATATGCTCTATGTTGTAGAACTCCTACAATCCTACAATCTAATTTTCTCTCATAATTCCAATACCAAAATCTGAGATTACTTTGTCAAATTACTAAAACTAAGCATGTTATGCCAGGTGTAATCCTAAACAATGTATCATGATTATATCAACGTAGCATCATATGCCACTTTTCTCAACTTTTTGGCCATGTATAAAACTTTTGCATGTGTGGTGGATGTATGTTGACCATGCCATCAACACATTGAATCAGCATAAGTGATTTCAGCAAAACTATTGTGGTAATGCACGTTGCCTACATTGGTCTCAATGCCAATGGATGTCAACCTTGTCAAATCCATGTTGCTGAAACAATGATTATAGAAATCCGGGAAGCAACACATACATTTAGGAAACTCAGTTTGAAGTAGTAAAGAAGCATAGGCCATTTGTTTTAGGAGAAGAAACAAGATATAATTATGTTAGTGTAAAATACGATCCGAATATACTGGTAGATGAACAAGAACCAGAGGTACTCTATCCCCTACCCTCTACTGTTTCCTCTCAAAGTTACAACAAACTTGACCAATTTTTTAACCAGTTCAATGCACTATACCCACCAGCAAGATTGGAGGATCCAATCCAGCTAGCACAAGTTTTGAAAACTCCCAAACAGTAAAAACTTGTTTAGAGAAACCATCAAACATCCTAGATTACCTTAACCACACACACTATATTGTTGCAAAATAAACAGCCCTCTCGATGTCCTTAATTCTACTAGGCAACCTATTGTTCTAATGAGATGAGAAAAAGACTTCATGATCTATGGAGACTGTTGCAAATGGGCCTCCCACATTTCCCAAATCTTTGCAGAAAAATCACATCTAAAAAATAGGTGCTCGCTAGACTCCCCATTATTATGAAAAAAAAAAAAAACAGTGCGGAAAATAGCATGATTTGGAAGCCTGCACTGCAACAATCAAGCGTACACAATTTTACATGAGCTACTAGCCATCCAAAAACCTTCACCTTGGACGGGATATGAGCATCCCAAAAATTGGAGAAGACTTAGGATTGATCCTGAACTCAAAAAAGAATTTGCAAGAGAAGCGGTTGGTAGGATCAAGGGACCAAACAAAATGATCTTTGGAATCTTCAGAAAATGTAGTATGCTCTATCCTAATGAGAAGGGGTCCAATTTCCATTTCTTCCCTAGGGGAGAGGTCTCTATGAAAGTGAAAGTTCCAACATGGGTTAGCAAGGTCATTTTGAGGAGAGGAGGACAAGAAGAAGGCAATCGGACGATTTAGATTATTTGACAATCGGGAACAAATGTGGAAATGAAGTGGCAAGGTTGGGTTCGCCACACCAAATATCTTCCCAAAAGCGGATAATTTGGCCATTACCCACTTTAGGTAAAATATATGCAATAAAGTCAAACCGGAGTGATGATATGAATTTCCAAAGACAACGAAAAGGTTACCCTGGAAGCCTCCCCCAAGCCCCTGCCTGAATTGGTGTTGCCATACCCAAATTCCTTATGCCTAGTTAACCTCCACAACCATTTGGCTGCAAGTGCTTTGTTTCTTTTTAAGAAATTGCCAATACCTAGGCCTCCCTAGGCATAGGTCACTGCAATTTGCCCATACAGTGAGGAATGCAGAATAAGATTCCAATAAACAAACTAAGCTAGGAAAAGACACCTTTTTTCTTTTATATTTTTTGTAAGTTAATTATAGGCCTTTAGGATTGAATTCAACAAACACAAAAAGTAGGGTTTGTTGGCTTATAGCCTCAGTCATTCTACAAATTGTAGAACAAAGTTGGTCTCCATACAACAAAAATCACAACAGGAGTTTATTCAATCAGATAGCTTGTATATGCATCATATAACCGTATATGAGAGGAATAGTATAATCACCACAAACAAGATTCCTCCTGGGAAAGGTATAACTCATGTCATAATCATTGTTAATCTGACAAAATTTATACTCTAGCAAAAGAGTATAACTCATCAAAAACAAAAATAAACTAAAAAAAAATGTGGTCAACTAAAAGGGCATATATCATTAAAAACTCAAAGCATTAGGGAAATTTTCATTGATAATCTTGCAATAAAGAATGACAAGATCAAAAGGCCTGAGGTTATCGATGCATTATATGCACCATATACTAGAAAGCATGACACTTTGTTTTGAGTTTTTACACAAACATATTGTGGTGACGGGAATTGTATTGTCCATAATGTAATGCTAATTGAAATCAAGCAACAAGGGAAAAAGAATAAACAATGTTGTACATGACACAGAGCCTACACCATTAGCAGGGATAATACAATTATTCACGTTGTATTCCTGACAAAAAAAATACCAAAGAAAATATAAAATGCAAATTTAAAGGTATATGTGAACTGAAACAATTAGGGAATTATACCCTACTAGATCCTCTGAAACCAGAACAAGCCACACATGGTATCAGGTACTTGCTCTTTTGTAGGCGTCCACACAACGGAGGTTATATGTAGTTAGAGAATAATGGATTGCAGAAGAAAGTTCATCCACCTAGCACAAATAAATTTCATACAAAGGTACCTTGAAAATCCAAAGGCTGCATCTTTCCAGCAATATTTCAGAAGGGCTGCTGCTCCGGCATCAGGAAATATGGCTTTTACTCTCTACCAAAGGAAAATCTAGTCAGAATATGGTAGTTTCAGTAAAAAATCAGCATTTGAAAGTTTGATAACAGTGTCAGATTATTAATTCATTTCTTGAAAGATTATAGCAGCAGAAACTAAACATATCTGACTGTTAGCAAGCTGGATTTACTAGAAAAGAAAATCACTGAAATACAATAATGGTTGATTATGAATATCAAATGCTGAACCAAGAACATTATTTCCTCCCAACCTGACCTCCTGTTTCTTCAATAAGTGAATCCAAGAAAATCCTTGACAACTCCCAGAGTTCAGCTTGGGCCCCTTCATCATCAAGAAACTGCAACTGTGGAATTAAGAGCTCCACCTGCAAAGGAACGGCAATTACACAACTAAAGGAGCATGAGCAGTTAACAATTTTCAGAGTGACAGCAATATGTCACACCTTACAAACTCACATGTGTTGACAACCAAAAAGATATATCAGAGTAAAATGCAAAAGCAGAACAGTTAAAAGCGAGAAATAAGATGATATATGTATCATGGTCTCATCTCATGAAGCCGAAACAAAGCAATGTTAAAAATAAGTTGTGGAATTCAACCATATGAGTTTTGAAACTTCGTAGCCCCTCCATAACTCTACACTCTAGACCAAGGTCTCGTGAGCAATTGCCAAAGGAAAAAAAAAAATTAAAAGGGGGGAGGACTTGACCCTAAAACCTAATTAGAGAAAGAGACACATCTTAACTAAGTTAGTTGCATTAGGACATAGGACATATAAAATTCAATATACAATTTTCCATGAGGTATTTTCTCTATATATTCATGTACACACCAAGCTTCAAGAAAAATATGAGGCTTTTATAACAGGGAAAAAATAATGAATCATCATCTTACTATCACTTAATTAAACATTATATTTTTCACTAAGATCATCGACCAAAATTCATTAAGTCATAAAAAATAAGGATAAGAATATATATTAAACGTCCCTTTATTCAATGAGAAGACTTACTATGGCTCTCATTCCCCCTGAAGACACAAAAGTAGCTGTTGCTTCGCTTGATTGTCGAACCGCACCCTCCAAGTCAGATGGTAAGCAACTGAAACAGAATATCATAGATGAAGACGCTTCTCTTTGCTGTTAGTGGATGAGCCCTTCCCTTTTTGCCTCATTTCCTTTCATTATTTACAATAATGCATGTCTCACATTATAACTAGAAACAGTGCGATCAATTAACATGTGCAACAGATAAGAATTCCACTTAGCCCATCATAAATACAAGTGAAAATAGTTTACTCCATATGATTGCTAACTTCATAACCTTGTTAGTGATAGCTTGATATACATTGTTGGGCCTCCCAACCTATCAGCTATAGATTTTAGGTCAAGCACTTATCTAACATGTTATCAGAACTCTAGTTTTGAAAGCGGTCTTGGGTTCAAACCTTTTGTTGACATTTGCATTACTATTTTTTCTGTTCTTTTATCTTATGCGCAAGATAAGGCTGCGTGAAGAGAAATATTGGCGATTGTTTAATATAAATTGTTGGGCGGCCTGTTAGTGATATCAGGTTCAATGGTTTCAAACAAAACTAATTGCTAAAACTTTGACTTCATAAGCATATAATAACAGGATGAAACATTGAAATTATTGATAATTAAGAAGAACAAATTTGTTTCTATTTCCAGTGGTATCTACAATTACAAATATTTGTTTTACCCGAAAACATTGTGGTGGTATACATGATATAGAAATGCAAAATATAATTGCATTTTATAATTACAAAACCTCTCTAATTGTTGTCAAGTTTTTGCAGTAACTTACATCTAAGATAATTAATTTACAAAGCTAACCCTCAATTGTTGTTAGGTTTTTGCAGCAACTACTAATACTTCAGCAAAACCTAGACACTAATAACCCTATTTTTCAGTGCCATAGCATTTAGAACAGAACTCTGGAAATGAAAATGTAAAAATATCAATTGAATTTCACCTAAATATGTAAAAAAAGTTAGTGCAGCATATCACCAATGCAATAACACAAAGCTCTCTACACCCAGTCTCAAAATGAGCAAAAATTCAACAAAATCTACAAGATTTTATAGCAAAACCTAGCTTGGCATCACAGAAATCGCTTCAAAAATATCTGTCTTGGATGTGTATCAAACTACCCCCAAAAAAACAAATGTGCAGAACAAATGTCAACTATTCTTCCTAAAATTGCAGGGAAGGCTCTTCTTTGAGCCAAACAAGGGCATGAAAATTCAAACTTATCCTAAATTTCATAAGATTTTGCCTTTACAATTTACACAAAAGGAAAGAAGTAGCACCTGTCATCTTCATCTTCTGGTGATTGAAGAAGTGTTTGTGGTTGTTGGGTATCAAAAGCAGCTGATGAAGCATCTGAGGATTCATTTTCACCTTGGAATTTCTCAAACTTAGCATGGGTGCGTACTAGCAGGTCTCCACCACGCTTTTGCAATCCAAATTCGCAGGACCCACAACTAAGAAGATTACATGTAGAACAAGAAGTGTTGCTGGTTCTGGTGAAGGTTGGAGGGCAGCCCCTGAAGCAGAAGCTGGGGACTGAAGAAGCCATGAAATTGCAGGACATGATACCTCCACAGGCTACACTACTGTTTTCTGCTTGTTTGTGAGGAAGAATATGTTCAGGATATAGGAACCAGCACGGTTGGAAGGATAGGTTGAAAATGCATGACTCTGACCAATCAATTAATTTTAAGTTTTACTTAATTTTGGATTGAATATATAAGAAAATATAATTATTTGACTATATTAATTTTGATTTTCAAAATTAGTGTGAAGTTGTGGGGTTCGATAGTTTAGTGTCTCGTTCCCTATTGTTGCCTAACCATTCCACAAAAAAAAAGAAAAAAAACAAAAAAGAAGTATTTGTATAGTGCATGTACTTATACCTTGTTAGACTTATATCTTTCTTTCGCACCTTTCAAAATTAGAATCCTTTTGTCCCTTAATAATTAAAAAACCAAAACAAATAATATAGCAAAATCTTGTTAGGCCACATACTCCATTTACTTCTATGTCATGCCGCGGATGATTTTCATCTTATCTTTTGATGATTCTTTTTTTTCAATTTTGGAACTCTTTATGATTGGTTAAAATGCAATCCATTTGTTTCGATTTAAGAATTTATGTTGAAACTTATCAAATTATTCAAGATTTATCCAAGAATCGAACCCTCGAACTTCAGTCCGCTTTCACTGAGTCAGCCATTCGTTAATTACGCATTTTTATTCTTTCAAAAATGCATATATTTATCACTACCCAAAGCTTCTATTTTTTTAACAAAAAAAGAAAAAGAAAAAAAACTTAATGATTCAGTTCACTTCTTATTTTATAATAACCAGCATTGTTACCACCCTTTCAAAATTAATTCTACTTTGTCTAAAATGTGAGAACTGAAGCTATTAATTTTTTTTTTTTCAAAAAAAAAAATTAATGGCAACATGACTTTTAATGTATTCAATAATTGGTTCATAATTAGGCATAAGAAAGAAAGGTAACGTCAACAAATTTTGTAATGGTTTGAATGTGCTTGCATTGCAGGTAGTGTAAATCTAATTTGAGTTGCAATTCAAGTTGTTCAAGCAATTACTCCCATCGTTTCCACAATTCAACCATGAAATGTGTCTCCCATTTTTTTTCCACATAAACATGGCCATTCTTGAGCTTGCAGCTGTTCCAAGAAACAACTGTTATTTTTAATTAATTTTAATATATATATATATATATATTTGTTTCAAGAAATGACAGATACAATGTACAGGGGTTCTACAAGGGCTTTGGTTTACAACAATCTAACATTTGAAAGCTGCCCATTACCATGACTCTGACCAACCAAATCCACTTTATATTAGTGTAAACATTCATATTGTTTCAAGTTATTGCATGTATGGTTTTACATTTCTGCAGTAAATGATTTCCCACAACCGCAGGTCTGCGTAGCATTAGGGTTCTTGAATGAGAAGCCTCCACCAATGAGTGCATCGCTGAAATCCAACTGCATTCCATAGAGGAAGAGAAGGCTCTTGGGATCACAAACTGCAGGAGAAGGATACAAACAAAATGAGTCCATGTAACAGATTCTCACACCATAAAAAAGGAGGGAGGGCTATTATGATTTATGGGTGGATTCTAATGCAAAAGAAGAATATGCAAAGCCATGAAAAATGTTAGAGAGCTTATAGCCAATCTAGTCAAGTTTTTCAAATACAGGAAGATCATTCAACATTCACCAAACACCAGAAATAAACGTGATAAAAAACAATTTCTTGGAGCCAAACAGTTTTATGTTTGCTAGAGATTGATTGATGTCCAAGCCTTTTCGGTGGATCATTCTGTATTCAGAAGTAGATGACTGTTCAAGGATCATCAATCTTATTGGGCAAAGGTTATCACAAGTAAATATGGTCCAATTGATTTGGGTAGAAGAATTGCCCCTAACATTAGGACCACATTTAGAAGCCCTTGGAAGTTTTATTTTTATTTTATTTTATTTTATTTTTAGAGAAAACGAAAATCTATTAATAGAAAAGAAAAGAAAACTGTCAGGGAGCACAAGTGGTGCTCGCTCATCACACAAAAGACAATACAAAAATCACCTAAACTCCCACAAAGGAAGCACCGCACTATAACAAAACAAAAGAGAACCTATTGCCATGCAACAAACAAAACAAATCAAAAACCCACATCACGACCAAACAACAGAAAAAAAACCTAGCCAACGCCGAGCAACATCAATCCACACAAGAGGACCAGCATCTAAACCAATCAACAGTAGAATAACCTCCCGAAAACTTTGATGAAGCTATCTAACGTGCAGCGAGCAACCTAAAGTCATCCACAATAGTCTGAACAGGTTTGGCAACATTCCTAAAAACTCTTCGATTTCTCTCCAAACAAAGAGCCCACATTTGTACGAAGTAAAAGATTCGTATGATGTTCGAATGTCTCAATGAGATGCTAGGAAGATTAGATAAAGAGAAACAATCATGAACTGAAGTGGGAGAACGCAATATAGATAACCAGCAATCCATCCAACTGTTCCAAAGAGCCTTAATTGTGGGACATGAAAAAAACAGATGCTCTGCATTTTCCTCATCTTGTAAGCACATAATACATCCATTAGGAGAAAGGCAAACTGAGCTAAAGTGCCATTGAAGAACATCGATCGTCGGTAATTCCCTGTGGAATAAAATCCAAAGAACTTCACTTTCGAAGGAATATGAGCACTCCATAGGTGGGAAATGGTAGGGACAACAAAGAAAGAGGGATCATCAGTGAGGAAGGTGAGCAAAGAGTGACAAGAAAAAACCCTAGAACTATCAAGAGTCCACGATAATCTATCTGGGCCGTCAGAGAAACGAACAGGTTGAAGGAGAGAGGTGATCTGGTTATATTCAATTAGAGTCCAAAAAGTAGGGTGTTTAGGTAAGTGAAGATTCCAAAGAATGTTAGAGGGTGATGACTCGGACACAAAAGATACAATAGGTTGATTGTGGAGCCAAGACATTTGGAAAAGCCTAGGAAAAAGAGAGGAGAGAGGAGAAGGTCCAAGCCATTTGTCTTTCCGAAATCCATAAGTGTGTCCATCATCAATGACCGTCGCAATATTTGAAAAGAACAATGGGGAGAGAGATGCAATGAATTTCCAAGGGCTTCTATGAGTGGTTCGAACCCGAGCCTCATAATCAAACCCAATGTCAAAAGAGCTATACTTTCTTTTAATGGCCTCCGTCCACAAAGCGCCCATCTCATGAAAAAACCTCCATAGCCACTTCGCCGCGAGAGCCTTATTCCTTTCGGAAATGCATCCAATCCCCAAAACTCCTTTGGACACAGGCAACTGAACTGTGGCCCAGTTCACTAAATGTAACCCACTTGATGCATCCACACCCCTCCACAAAAAGGATCTAATCTTCTTTTCAATAGCACCAGACACCTTCGCAGGGACCTTGAACAAAGACATAAATAAATGGGAAGAGCATGCAAAACAGACCTAATGAGAACAAGCCTTCCCCCGCGCGAGAGGAAACTACATTTCCACCCCTCCAAACTTTTCCCCACCTTCTGCACAACTAGGCTCCAAAAACTTGCATTCCTGGGATTACCACCTAAAGGTAACCCTAAATAATTCATAGGTCACTCCCCAAGTGCACAACTCACATCACTAGCAATACGAAGAAGAAGCTCCTCCCTATCAACATTTATGCCCACCAACTGACATTTTGCAATGTTCAATTTAAGACCTGAAGCCTTCCCAAAAGTATCAAATAGCTTAAGAATCTCACGAACGTTCCCCTCCCACCCTTGTAGAAGGAAGAGAATATCATTTGCATACTGAAGATGAGACACTTCCACTTTTTTCTTCCCAACGAGGAAACCTCGAATAGAAGAATACTAAACCATCCGACTAAGAGCATCCCCAACCGAAGTAAAAAGTAAAGGTGACAATGGATCACCTTGCCTAAGCCCCCTTTCCGCATTGAACTTCCCCTTAGGTCGCCCATTAATCACCACCGAATAAGTAACTGAGCGCAAGCAACCAGAGATCCATCTCCTCCATTTCTCCCCAACATGTCTCTTCTCCATCACAAAATCAAAGAAGTCCTAGTTAACTATGTCATAAGCTTTAGCAAAATCTGTTTTGAAAATGAACCCTCCTTTAGCTGAAAGCCTATAATCTTCAACTACCTCATTAGCCACAAGAACAACATCCAAAATTTGTCTTCCTTGCACAAATGCAGATTGATTAGGAGTCATCGTATGATGAAGAACACTTCGAAGCCTTCGAGAGAGGACTTTCGAAATGATTTTATACAAGCTCGTGACCAGACTGATTGGCCTGTAGTCTCTTAACTTCCATGAATTCAATTTCTTCGGTACCAGACAAATGTAGGTCTCATTTGTCTTAATATTGATTATCCCATTTTCATGAAAATCCAGCATAACGTACATGTCCTGCTTTAGAACACCCCATGAATGTTTATAGAACTGCATGGTTAAACCATCAGGACCCAGTGCCTTATTCCCATCACAACTGAAAATCATCGATTTAACCTCATCCACTTTGAAGGGTCTTTCCACAAAAGACCGGTCCACCTCTGAAATCGGGTTCCAATCCAACACATCCACACTCTCAACACAGTTACCCAGATTAGCATAAAGATTCTTAAAGTATGATATCACTTCATTCTCCAATTGCAAGTCATCTTCCACCATAACTCCATCCTTCGTTTTGATCTTTCCAATGAAGTTTTTTGCCTTTCTGTAACTTAGAATGCCATGAAAAAATTTTGAGTTGACATCGCCCTCTTTCAACCATTTCACTTTCGCCATCTGCCACGCCAACCTATTCTCTTTGATGCATAAATCAGCCAGCTCAGCTTTGATCTCCTTCCTTAAAGCAGTCATCTCTCTAGACCAGTCCGCAGTCCCCTCCATCTTATCAAGGTTGCCCACTAAGAGCTCGAGATCCTTTCTTTTGTTTCCAATGGTCCCAAAAACCTCTTTATCGCAACATTTCAGCTTCCTTTTTATTTCCTTAAGACGCACCAAGAAATTATGACCAGTGTTGTCAAGGCGGCACCTAGGCCCCTTGGGTAGTGGCACCGTCTAGACCACCGTGTACGCAGTTTGGGGAGGTCTACGCAAATATATTTTTTTAAAGGATTTTTTTTGAAAAAAAAAAATTGTTAAAACCTGCGAAATCCTCTCTCTTCTTCCACTTCGACTTCTGAATTAAATTAATAATTACATATAATTTAATATATAAATTAAATTAATAATTACATATATATATATATGGAGTGAGGGACCAATGAATAAATAAATAAATTTTTCAAGGACCTCTAAATAAATATTTTATATCCCGCCTTAATCCTGCCTAGGCTCCGCCTCGCCTAATTAAGGTTTACCGCCTGCCACCGCCTTTCCGCCTTGACAACACTGATTATGACCAATGTGCCCAATGGGGGGACTGGGGGAGCACCCCCGCCACCAATCCGCAATGTTCTTCCGGAAATCCTTGTGATGAACCCAAACATTTGAGAAAGGAAATTTATTATATCACTGCTTCCTGAGTTTTTTCCTCATTTGAAACCGATCGTGGGGGACGATTCTTTATTTCGTTTTTGGGAAGATCAATGGTTATGTGATATCCCCTTAGCAGAGTTATTCCCCAGACTTTACTATATTTCATCCTTTCCGAATCACAAATTTTCCATTTCATTTCAAGGACGGATGAACAAAATGCTATTCATTGGAATCTTTTTCTTCCTAACTCTCTCTCTCTGTGGGCCAACAAGCTAAACTTAGCTCATTGGTCTCTTTGGTTAACTCAGTTCGTCTCTCTATTGGGCAAGATAGGTACTCATGGTCTCTTCAACCATCGGGTTCCTTTTCTAGCAAGTCCTTCTTCCAATTCCTTATTAATGACAATACGCTTCAACCTTTTCACCCAACAAATAGTCATTGGAAAGCTCATGTACCCTCTAAAATTAAAGTGTTTGGCTGAATATTGGCCCATAACAAGCTTAATATTGGAGATGTCCTCCAACGAAAATTTCCATTCATCACCCTTCGTCCCCATGGAAGCCCATTGTGCCTGCAGGATGCAAAATCACTTGATCAGTTATTTTGTAGATGCTCATTTTCTTCCAAAATTTGGGAGGAATAGCATAGGAGATTAGGTAACAGGTTTATGGTCCCCAATTCTTGCGTGGAGTGTCTTTCTTTGGAGAATGCACATGGGCTGCAAGGTGACGGTGTTAAGATTATGAGGGTAGCTTCGTTGGCAACATTATGGTCAATTTGGTTGGAGTGAAATAGGCGCATCTTTAAGGATGCCTCTAAGGATAGTGAGAGGCTTTGGAATAAGGTTCTTGTAACAGCTTCTTCTTGGCTTGTTGCTTTAGATCTAAGTAGGGGGTTCTCAATTAGTGACTGGACTAGAAACTAGGCTTGTTGTTTGTAATTCCTTTGGTTTTTGCTGTTTTAGGTGATGCATGTTTGTTTTGATTTATTTTCTTGTTGCTTTGTAAATGAGTACTCCTGGTACACTTTGAATTGTTCTTGATTATTAATATACTTGCTGTTTTCTCTCAAAATAAAGAAGTACAGGACTGACATCAATCATACTATCTCCAAGATGGATGCATTACAAGCAAAACAGAACTAAATCATTGTTATGTCACTCGTTCTATGGCCATGAACAGCGAAGGCCGCTCTTAATTTATGATTCTGAAACAGTTTTTTGTATCCAACAACAAAAAGCATACTGCAAATAAACAACACATGGATTGGTGGAGCAATGCTAGTTCTTATGGGCACGTAGGGTATAGTTTCATGATGAAACTTCAGGAGATGAAGATGAAGTTGAAATGCTAGGATAAAGAGGTTTTTGGGTCAATTGGCAGCAAAAGAAAAGAGCTCGAGCTCATTGTGGGCAACGTGGATAAGGCGGAGGGCACTACAGGGTGGTCAAGAGAGATGATTACCATAAGGAAAGAGGTCAAAGCTGAACTCAAGGTACGAAACTTCGATTTCGCCCTAAACTTCGACCTTCAAAAATCAGAATTAATTCGGAGAAGTTTAATTCGACATGGAGAATTTTTGTAAAAATTTGCTAAATTAGAGAAGTTTAGAGAATTTTTGCATATATGCTTAAATATCTAAATTTATTGTAGTATAAGCTAAAAACTAATATAAATAGACACTTTTAATACATAAAAATATCAATAAGCGACCTAACAAAATCAATCTTGTTAAGTGAGTTGATGAATTTGAATGACGGCTTTTAGTCTTAATTTGTTTTCTTTATTTTGATATTTAATTTTGTGGTGGCTTGCTTCTCGACCATATACTTTACTAGTTTGAATTCTATCATGCTTAATTTATTAGTTTATTATTTGAATGTGTTGTTTATTAATCTTGTTTCATAAGAGTTAACTAAAAAAAGATGACTTTAGGAAATCTTTTAATTTATTTTTAAGTTTTTATCTTATTTCGACTTTAACTATTTATTTATTTTGCTTCTTTTTTTTTTTTTTTTTGGTAAAGCATATCCCATAAACTACATAATTTGTCAACTTGTTAAATTATTTTTTAAAATTTATATTGCTATGTTGGTTGATGAAGTTGAAAATAATACATAATTATTAGTGTTTTTTTGTTTTTTATTGATGAAGTAACATCTTTTTTACTTCTCTGTCTCATTTCATCGAATTTTGTCGAATTTTGTCGAATTTTATCGAATTTTTGCATTTTTTTATTGAAAAACTAAACTTTTGTCGAAGTTTATCGAATTTCGTCGAAGTTGTCGAAGTTTATCGAATTATTTAGAGAATTTTTGAATTTTTTATTTTACATCCCACTTTTCGCTTCGATGGTAAAAAAACCGAAAAAATTCGGCTAATTTCGCCGAAATTCGACTAATTTTTAGTCCTTGGCTGAACTGGTTGATTTATGCATCAAGGAGAATAGGTTAGCTTGTCAAAAGGCGAAGGTGAACTAGTTGAAAGAAGGCGATGTCAACTCAAAGTTTTTCCATGGCATCCTTAACTACAAAAAGGCAAAAAATTCCATTGGCAAGATTGAAACTGAGGATGGGAAAGTGGTGGAGGATGTCTTACATATCGAGAATGAAGTTGTTTCATATTTTATGGGTCTTTATGCTAACCCTGGAAATTGTGTTGATGGGATGGATGTTTCTAAGTGGAACCCTATCTCCGAGGCTGAGCAGTTCTTATTGAAAAGACCTTTTGAGGAAAATGAGGTTAAATCGGCAATTTTCAATTATGAGGGGAATAAGAGGCCGGGTCTTAACGGCTTCACCATGTTATTCTATAAAGAATCTTGGGATGTTCATGAGCACGACATCATGCAGGTTATGCAAAAGTTTCATGAGAACAGTGTTATTAATATCAAGACAAAATGAGACTTACATTTGCCTCATCCTGAAGAAAATGAGCTCATGGAAATTAAAAGATTTTAGGCCACAATTAGTTTGGTCACGAGCCTGTATAAGATCATATCAAAAGTCCTTTCTCGAAGGCTTCAAAGTGTTCTTCATCTCACAGTGACTTCCGACCAATCTGCCTTTGTGCATGGTAGACAGATTTTGGATGTTGTTCTTATGGTCGTGGAGGTTTACAAACAATCTTGTAAGGCAGGGTTCATTTTCAAAACAGATTTTGCTAAAGCTTATGACGCGGTTAATTGGGACTTTCTAGATCTAGTGATGGAGAAGAAGCAGTTTGGGGTGCAATGGAGAGATGGATCTCTGGGTGCATTCGTTTTGTAACTTATTCGGCTGTGATTAATGGGAGACCTAGAGGTAAGCTCAATGCGAAGAGAGGGCTTAGGCAAGGTCATCTATTGTCACCTTTCTTGTTCACTTTGGTGGGAGATGCTCTCAGCTGGATGGTTCATAAGGCTTGTCATTGCTCTTCTATCCAAGTTTTTCTCATCGGGAAAAACAAGGTGGAGGTGTCTCATCTTCAGTATGCAGATGACATCCTCTTCCTTCTTCAAGGGCAGGAAGGGAATGTTCTTAAGACCATTAATATACTTGAACGTTTTGGGGAGGTTGCTGGTCTTAAGTTAAATCTTGCAAAGTGTCAATTGGTGGGTATTAATGAGGAGAGGGAGGCCTTGCTTCAGCTTGCTAGAAATGTGGGTTGTGCCATCGGAGAGTAGCCCATGCATTATTTAGGTTTACCCTCGGGAGGTAATCCCCAGACTAAAAGCTTTTGGAATCATGTCTTGCAAAAGGTGGGGAAAAGGTTGGAGGGATGGAAATGTAGTTTCTTGTCGCGTGGAGGAAGACTTGTTCTCATAAAGTTGGTTCTTCATGCCCTTCCGGTTTATTTTCTTTCTATGTTCAAGATCCCAGTGAAGGACAGAAGGTGGTTGGTGCCATTGAAAGGAAGATTATATCCTTTTTGTGGAAAGGAGTGGATGCTACAGGTGGGCTTAATAAGGTTCAAATGTCGGTGGATGTGGATAAAGGCAGTTTGGGGGTCGGTTGTATTTCTAAGAGGAATATGGCTTTGGCGGCAAAGTGGTTGTGGAGGTTCTCTAGCTGAAGGGTACTTTGTGGACTGAGATTATTAAAAGTAAGTATTGCTCTTTTGACATTGGGTGTGATTTTGAGGCTTCGGTCAGGACCACTCACAGAAGCCCTTGGAAATTTATTGCATCTCTTTCCCCTTTGTTTTGTCCTCATGTCATGGCCGTTGTTGGAGATGGACGAACCTTTAGATTTTGAGAAGACAAATGGCTAGGACCATCCCCTTTATCTTCTCTTTTTCCTAGACTTTTCCACATGTCCCATTTTCACAATCAACCTATATCCTCTTTCATGGTTGAGCCTTTATCTTTTGACCCACTTTGGAATCTCCACTTAGCTAGAGATCCTACATCCCGATCCCTTTCTGATTATCTTCAGCTTGTATCTCTTCTTCAGTCTATCCATTTCTCTGATAGCCCTAATCATGTCTCGTGGACACTTGATAATTCTGGGGTGTTTTCTTGTCATTCCCTTTTCTCTTTCCTTGTGGATGATCCTTTTTCCCTTATTATTCCTTCCATTTCTCACCTATGGAGTGCTCAAATTCCCTCGAAAGTGAAGTTCTTTGGATGGATCTTGTTCCATGGGAAGCTCCCTACGATTGATGTGCTTCAACGGCAATTTAGTTCAATCTGTCTTTTGGGAAGACAAATGGCTAGGACCATCCCCTTTATCTTCTCTTTTTCCTAGACTTTTCCACATGTCCCATTTTCAAAATCAACCTATATCCTCTTTCATGGTTGAGCCTTTATCTTCTAACCCACTTTGGAATCTCCACTTAGCTAGAGATCCTACATCTCGGTCCCTTTCTGATTATCATCAGCTCGTATCTCTTTTTCAATCCGTCTGTTTCTTTGATAGCCCTAATCGTTTCTCGTGGACACTTGATAATTCTGGGGTGTTTTCTTGTCATTCCCTTTTCTCCTTCCTTGTGGATGATCCCTTTTCCCTTATTATTCCTTCCATTTCTCACCTATGGAGTGCTCAAATTCCCTCGAAAGTGAAGTTTTTTGGATGGCTCTTGTTCCACAGGAAGCTCCCTACGATTGATGTGCTTCAACGGCAATTTAGTTCGATCTGTCTTTCTCCGAATGGTTGTATTATGTGCCTTCAAGATGAGGAGAATGTTGAGCATTTGTTTACCTCATGTGTGGTTGCTACTTGCTAGGGACATTTGGCATAGTCGGGTGGGTCATTGGCCTTACCTTTCACATCCTCCCTCTTCGGGCAGTGAGTGCTTTACTCTCAGTCACATTCCTTCCTCTTATTTGAGACATTCCAATGTCATTCGGATTGTGTTGTTTGCAACTTTGTGGAGTCTTTGGTTGGAGAGAAATCAGAGAATTTTTAGGAATGTTTCTAAGCTTACAAATTCACTAGTGGATGACATTAGGCTGATGGCCGCTCGCTGGGTTGCTTCATTTAAGTTTTTGAGAGGTTTTTCAACTGTTGACTGGTTTAGATGTTGGTCATCTTGTGTGTCGTGCTGTTGTTTGCTGCTTTTGGTTGTTGCTTTTGTGGTGTTTTGTCTTTGTGTTTTGGTTTGTGGAATAGCACTCCTTGTGCTCCCAGTTTAGGGTTTGTTTCCTCTCAAAAAGAAAAGAAAATAAACAAGTGTTTGGTTAGTCACTCAAAAATGCTACTCAGGAGATGAACAGTTTTCAAGGAAAAATGAAAGTTTTAAAACAAGGACCAAATACAAATCATCTCAAAACCTCACAGATTTGGTCTCTTCCTATGTCCATTCTTCTCCAAAAGAAAGGATTCCTTCACCCAAAAGCAACGTCCACTTCCATCAAAGAAAGCATAACAATTATCTCAATAGATAATCATAATCCTATGAAAAAAAAAAGAAATATATATATATATATATATATATATATATATATCAAGGCACTATGTGGCTGTGGCATGAACCAAAACAAAATTAATTCATATTTTATAGAGGTGAAATGTGCATAGGGCACTACAATGCCATGCCTGTGATCATTGAGCTACCGGTATGCAAGGGGGTGACCCAAGACAATGTGTCTAGATGAAGGTGTTGAGAAAAACAAATTTGACCATTATTCAATGGCTGGTTGGGTTTATAAGCATTGGGGTGGCCAAGGCTTGCAGTCTATCGATGAAGATCCTGAGCGAATGACTATTGGATCCCATGAGGTATCTATAATAATCATACAATATACATATATACATATGTGTGTCTAACTCTCTATGCATGCTTCTTTGGATTGATTACATTTTGTGCTTTCAAATGGAAAATATAGAGCAACTGATAAGTATTCATCAATAAAGTCAGCAAAAGACTAGCTCATCATCAAAGTAGAAAGATTGCATGGTTCTTTTGAAATCCATAATGTGATGGTGGAGAATAGGAGTCAGCTTATGGCACTTTAGATCATGGTGCTACCAGAACACTTTAGAACTGACACTATTTTCCATTTCTACATAGTGAAATTCTTGGAATGGAAGTTGACTGTGATTCACCAAACAAGAAATATCATGTGACACTAGTAAGTATTTACATTATGCAGTTTTCAACCAGAAGAGGTGAGCTATTGGTCCAAAACAAAGAATATAATTATTAATTAGCCTATCAACCACTGGGAAGACAAGTATTGATGGATTTTAGTCAGAAGTATTGAATATAGGAACAGGGACACAGAGTTACAAAGAGCAAATATGTTGGGTAGCAGTAGAGCTACCAGTTCGACAGAGTAGAAAGAAGCAAATTCTCAATATGGAGATAACAATTGGGTTAGTAAAATTTTAAAAAGAGTTGGAATGGGAAATAGTGGCGAAAAGGGGTCTCTGCTGAAAACAAAGATTATGATTTATCGCCAATTGTGCTAGCTCAGGCCAATATGGCGATGGTTAAGAGGAGGAAATTCCTTAATAAAACAATAAGTGGACATAACTATTCTTCAAAGAACATCCATCTATAGATCTGTTTGCGAGGTTTGGGAAGGGTGAAATCGAGGCAAAGATGAGTATGTTAAGTTAATCAACAATTGGTGGGAACAGGGAGGTCCCACACATTGCCCTGAGGATTTAGTCAGGTGAGGATGCCCGGATACCCTTGGTTATAAAAAAAAAGGAAAAAACCTATTGTTTCCAGGTGTTCAAGGTCCAGTTGGGATATAAATTAGATTTGAACCATTGAAAGAATAACAAAATGTGAAATTCTCAGAAATATATCAAGAAGATGTGTGCATAATATCAGTCTTCAGTGGCTTCAGTGGGAGAGTAAAAGATTTCCATATGCATTCAAGTTTTGAATTTTCAAGTTACATGGTTAAGCAGATAGAGAAGTACTGGTTTTTATGTTTAGCAAGAGCTTAATCCAACTTCAAGTTTTGGAGTAATTTTAAAACAACAAAACCAAGCTTGAATAAGATAGTATAAAACAGTGTCGGCAAGTTGTCACCTAAACACATCTACCTCCAATTGCCTAGGCGACTCTCTAGACAAGAAATAGGCTTCTGTAATTTTTAAAATTTAAGAAAGCTATCAATAATTTACAAAAACATTTTATGTATGTATAAATAGGGTATCTCAACCTTTTCTTCCTTTCTTATGAGCATTGTTTTAAGAATCGTTTGAGGTGTACGCCTCGAGTCGCACCTCAAGGCGAGGCACTCAAAAAATGCCTTGAGGCTTAAGCCTCAAATGTCACACAGTGAGGCTTGCGCCTCAAGGCGCTGTGAGACTTACGCCTCAATTTTTCATACCAAAATTTAATTTTTGAAAAAATTATTTTAAAAACAAATTTATCATAATAGTTTTTGGATTATTATATAACTAACTATTTTACTTTTTAAGAATTATTTCTCTTTCATTCGAGATAAATTAAAGTTTTTAATATTAAATGGCCAAGGCTATCTTTGCAAAGGCTCCCTAATAGTAATATATCTTTAAGTTTATAAACAATTGTACAAATACTATCCTAGAAATTTGACAACTTTTAACAAATTATTCTAAGTACAACTTGCATGAACTAAAAAATGGTGAAAAGTGGTAAAGATCTAATATTTCTACAATGAATTTTCTAACTTATTATTGATTTATGCTTTCAATAGTTTAATCTTGAAATTTGGAAAGCTTGACATATATTATGTGCTCATTTAGTGCTTAATGATGTTAATGACAAATAAAACAATTAATGTATTAAGAGAAATACCTCGAGATCTCCATACATATACAAAACTAGTTTATCAATTGCTTATTTTAGATGCTTCTTCAATATTATTGATACTTGTAATTTTTTAGATTTTTCATGAGTTATATATATATATATATATATATATATGTATATATAACACTGCCTCGAGGTTTACACCTCGCCACATGAAGCCAAACCCCCTCGATTATGCTCACGCTTTTTCAAGCCTTTCTTATGAGTAAACATTTATCTTTAAAACCAACACTGTTTTCTTTTAGAAAAAGAAGCATTCAACCAACAAATAGTGAGATATCTTTTAAGGTGGTATTGCTATTCTTTAAGGTTATAAGCTAAAAAAAATACCATTTATATCTGTCATCACCAATCTTCTTGCCAAGGAAGAAGTTCCAATTGGAACAGATACCAAAGAACAGAAATGGAATGCGAATGTGGTGTTTCATTTCCCTAAAAACGGCATAACATTGGGGAAATCATCTCCAAAAACCAAAGTGTTTACCATTTTAAAAAAAAAACGAAAAGTTCCATTCAATCAGAGCTTCCAACCAATTCTATACATGTTACACCCACCGACCAATGTTATTGTTTAAGGATGCATAAGGAATCGAAAAACTTCCAATATTATACACAGATCGTCATCACAATTCAAAGGACTCGAGACAAAAAATAAAGGAATTATATACACATCTGTAAATTTGCAAACAAAACATATTTGTATAGTAGTCTAGCTTAAAAATAATTGCTTAACCCCAATTTCAATCTGCGGGACAACTTCATTGAAATATAATTTAAAAATATAGAAGAGTACCATACTCTATCTTCATGCTTTTTTACAGCTTTACCAAAACAAATAAAATCCACTGGCATAATTAGATCAAGGTAGTGTATATTAGAACATTGCAGAAACATGAACTGAGCCATACATCTTTTTTACACCATTTTAAGTTGCTTGTGGTCAAGGTAGTGCCCATTTGGTCTCTACATAGGGAACTGTATACTCTTAGAATAAAAAATCAGAATATAAATGAAATAACACCAACCTCATTATATTTAGATTGATTATTTGAAGGTTGTATGTGATACTTTTATGGATAATTAAACAGAATGTTACTGGCGCATGACAAATGATTTAGAGACCTCATGCAAGAAGATGAGAAGAAAGTGTGGCATACCAATTGTGAAGCCATTGTATTCAATCATAGAGTCGTCTTGTCTTGCATTTCCTCTATTCTCAAACTCCATTGTGTAGGACATGCCAGAGCAACCACCCTGTTTAACTCCAATTCTTAAGCATAAATCTTCATTCCGCTCGGACCTCATCTTGTTCAAATGTTTTAGTGCACTGTCAGTAAGTGAAATTGCCGGTGCAAGTCCTCCACTGGCGGGTGCTGCTAAAACACGAGTAAAACCATTAGATGAATGACATTTAAAGAAACATAAACACTGCTTAAGGAACATGTTATAAGAAAATACAACAATTCAGTACAAAGTCATTACACAGCATAAACGCAAAATCTACAACAATCAAATTACCAGTATCACAAGCAGATTTATATAATATGTGCTTT
This sequence comes from Paratinospora sagittata, assembly GCA_035771175.1. Classification (NCBI taxonomy): domain Eukaryota; kingdom Viridiplantae; phylum Streptophyta; class Magnoliopsida; order Ranunculales; family Menispermaceae; genus Paratinospora; species Paratinospora sagittata. Next base: position 39,934,024 of record CM069590.1, on the reverse strand, counting down.
GCTTTCACTCTCTGCTTCTGCTATATACCAAATCCCAACTTCTAAGAAAGGTAATCAAGAATATATGGATGATTTTACATATACTAAGTAAGGAAAAAGTTGAAACAAGCTGAAAAATAACAACGCAATAACAGGCATAATTTCCTTTAATACGTTCTAAGCCATTCATGAGAAATTCATCAAACCTCTAAAATAGATGAATGGGCGGCTTATACACTACGGCATCTAAGTTCAACTTCCCTGGACATTTGTATAATAGATACATGCAGACATTGGTGAAACATCTAAAAATATGGTCTATATAGTTCTGAGAAGTTTAATAAAACTAACTTGAAGAGAAAATCCTGATTAGATTGCCTGCTATTCCAGATCAATTTAAACTAAACAACACAAAGAAATAAGACTAAGAATCCAATATATTACTGGTTCAAATACTAGAAATGAGTGAGATAAAAACAAGGTCAAGGGGGTATGATAAGTGCAAGATTAAGGAAAGGAATGTCAATAGTCCAAAAGTAATCATGGAAGGGGAGAAGTGCAATTGTAGAATTAGGATAGCTAATGGTGGTTGAACTGCCTTTTTTCAGGCAAATTTCCATTGCTTTACACACTACATGATAATTGATTAGAAAAACAAACAAAATCTGAAGGATAATAAAAGCAGCAGCTAAAACCGTCTTCCATCAAATGGAGAGTCTTCAAACTAAAATCCTAACCATAAATATGCTTTGTATTCATGGTCATGGGACACTAATTCAGATTTGTGTTATATCTATTCATCATCATCATCCTTAGTTAATCCCTTAACATTTTCTCTCTCTACTTGGAACTTTTTTCTAATTAGCATCTGAGTTTTTTTTTTTTTTCCAGTCTCAATCTCAAGAAGAAATTCACTTTAAAAAAAAAAATTAAAAAGAAGCGATCCTGTGCTGTTAATTCAACCATACCAGAGCAATCGAGGACAAATTGGCGTTCCCTAAGAACAACTACCACACATGAACAAGCAAGCCGAAAAAAAAAAAACATTTGAATTTGATACATAAATTTATAAAAAAAAAAAAGGAGGTGTGGCGGAAGTACCAGTGACCGAACTTGATCGAAGCGAGACTGATCTTCTGGAATTGAGATTGGATGGTAAAGATCGAAAAGAGACAAAAGAAGGTTTAGATGAGGAGAAAGAATTGCTGCCGATGGGACGACAAAGAGGAAGAGAACTGCTCGTTGAAGAGAGCGCCATCATACACGACCAACAGACCAAGAGAGAGAGAGAGAGAGAGAGAATAGGCTTAGGCGAGAGGTCTCCAAACAACGAGTCTTCTAGCGCTGGCAGCCTCTCGAAAATGAGTTTCTCGCGTTTTATTTATAGAAATTTGAGGTCCTAAGCTGCCCAAACCCAAGATACTTTGCTCGGTAGCAGTGGCGCCTTGGGCCTTGGGCCATTTTGGACCGGATTTAAAGAAAAGAAATATGTACATAAATAAATATATGGCCCAACTATTTTCACTTACCCATTTCTATCTCTTCACCCGTACTTTCTTCACCCACTCAAAAAGTTAAAATAACTCATATCCTTTCTCTCCAATTTTTCATATTCCCCTTGATAATTTTCAAACTCAAATACAATTTTTCATTTCCCTCTCTCGTTTTTTCTCTTCCCATTTCTATTGATTCGCGATTTCTTCGAATTTTTTGGGCATTCAACCGGTTAGAACACTGCAAAAAACGACTACGAGCAACCTTGTTGCGAAATCTTGCAAAAAAACCGTAATATTTAGGGTTCTTGAGGCCACGAAGTAAAAGTAATTCAAGAACTTGAATCAACAAAATCGGTATGTAAATCTTTGATTTCTTCAAGTTTAAGTTGATTTGAATGCTACATTATTGTATTGATTTTCTTTTGTACAAAAAAAAAATGGTTGAAAATGGTGAAATGGAGGCGGCAAAAATGGGTTTCTAAAACCCATTTCCACACCGGAATCCCACTGTCCAACTTACCAGGATCAGACTGTTTACCCCATGTCCGACTGGACAAAGGCTCTCTGTTCGAATGGAATCAGTCGGACAAAGGCTCTTTGTTCGACTGATTCCAATAGGACGGTTGTTGCTTTGTCCGCTCCAATGAGGGCGGACAGAGCATTTCTTTGGTTTTTTTAATTTTTTTGGTTTTATTTAAGCTAAATATCAATTGTTTATCCTAATTGTATAGTTTTTTGTATGTATTTGGCTATTTTGATAGATATGCCACCAAGAACAAGGAGAGGTCATTCGAAAGATAAAAACAAAACTCACAAAGAAGAATGCCAATGGCCTTGGATAGATGAAGACAACGGGAGTCACCACCACCACCCCCTATTATACATGAAAAAGAAGAGCAACAATCTGAAGAAGAACCTACACAGGTTGGGGTAGAGAGAGAAAGAGACAGTCTATTGCCGGGGGACCTACTGATCATTCGGTCCTCAAGCATTTCAAGGGACATGTAGCATACTACGTGTGGCAAAATCAGGTATATCACTTTTGTAATTTAATTTAAATTCAATTGAGGTTATGATTAAATTTAAATATTGGTAGATTCTTATAATATTTTGTTTATTCACATAGAAACGAAATATACAAAAGTGTCGAAATCACGGGGAAAAGTTAGCTTCTTGGAACCTTAGTGAACATCTTGAGAGAGAGAGAGAGAGTAATGGAGATTATTACAAACACCGGTCTTCATCATTTGGTGTCTTGTAGTTATAGTTGTGCCAACAAGCCGTTGATAGTTGTTTTTGTGGAGAGGTGGCAACCAGAGACTAATTTATTTCACCTACCATTTGGTGAAATGACCATCACACTGAACGATGTAAACTACTTAGGATTCCAACAGTGGGCAAGACAGTGAATGGAGATGTACTGAGCAATGCAGAAGCAGTGATCATACTTCAAGAAGCCTTGGGGGTTTCGGCTTGAGAGGCATTTGATGAGGTGAATAAGAAGAGAGGTCAATCGGTTCAATTGGATTGGTCGTTCAAAAATTTTGGATCGAAGCTTCAACGAAACCAACAATATCCTTCGGCTGAGCATACTGCGAGAGCATATCTTTTGCTCATATTAGGTTGCACTCTTTTCACGGACAAGAGTGGTGCAAGGGTGAACATAATTTACTTGCCACTGTTGATGAATCTGGATGAGGTTGTCAATTTTGCATGGGGAGCTGCTTGTCTGGGGCATCTGTATCGTCAATTGGAATGTGCCACGAGATATCACGTGCAACAGATTGCAGGCTACATGACATTACTTGGGGTATAATTATTTCTATCATTTTAGTTTAACTAAATTAAACTTGAAATAAATATGTTTGTGTTATAGTAATTGTTTTTCTTATGTCTGGTAGGCATGGATATACGAGCACTTCCCATTCGTGAAACCGCACGTAAATTATGGATATAATAACAACTTCCCGCATGCCATGAAGTGGAAACCTCGCAAATAACAAGGTCTAGCGGAAGATTACGTTGAAGTTCTACGCGAGGCAATTTATGATCTTCAGCCAAATCAGGTAAATGCTACTCTTTTAAATTAAATTTGTTATATACATCATATCAACTTATATGTTAGGTCTTTATTATTATTATTTTGTTCTAGTTGCATAGGACCCTTACACAGATTGTAGAGTCGAAAGCCCTCTACATGAAGTGGCATTTTATACCTCGTGCGTAAAGTTCTTTGATGTGGTCGAGCCCTACCATCCTGACTGAGTTTTTCGTCAATTTGAACATGTACAGAAGATCCAACGTCCTCCTATACGTCTTGTTCGAGCTGAGAGGAGTGCTAGGGGATGTGATTACAACGTCCATCACATGTTTATTGATCAGTATTGGGAAAGTTGGGACTACCATTTGTTATAAGAGGCTGCACAAGGGGAACAAGTTTCTAATACATGAGACATTGTACCAGAATATCTTGAGTGGCTCGAACAAATTTCACATCCAAAAGTTCAGAACCCTGAATATCGACTATCCACTCAAGCGCCAACTTCAACGGAGAATTTTAAAATTTTGGTAATAAATCAAAGCCTACAAAACATTATTATTATATATGATTTTATTAAATTTGGCAGTAATTGATCTTTTAATCTTTTGATTTTAGAAGGAGCGAAATAACCGAGGGTTGGCGATGTTGAGGTCCTTGAGAGCAACTGAAGGACCTAAGACATCGATTGATGTTGTGTTTCGGGGGATTGACGTCGTCATCAAAGTTTTAGCCGGCACAAGCATTAACGAAGAAGAGGAACATGCCGAGGAAGAATGAGCCCAAACTCCAGTTCTCCACTTCGAAGATGTGTCACACACTCCAATTACGCACTTTGAACGTGGTAAGAGCTCGCGTATAGTTGAAGAAGATGCACTTGTCGAAGCGCCTACCTTTCGACTATGAATTCGAAGAAGACTAGATTAGATTTTTGCGTTTTTTGTTTTTTTGGTTTTGGACTAGGAAAACTTTTGATCTTTTGTGCAATGAATTTGAACTTCAACAAACAATTTCATTAATGTTAATGAACAAAAATGTACATGTATTACATTTGTTGTAAGTTCAAAAAATAAACAAAAAAAAAAAGAAACTTCAATCCTCATCAATTGTTTCTATGGTTGCTACATTGTGAATTGTACTAGTAAAATGCAAAATCCTATCTAGATATGGGGTGTCCCAACCATTAGCGCACGATAGATGGTACTTCACCCAATTTGCAGCAACTGGCGGCACTAGACTTGTCGAGGCCAAAATAACCTGTCAATGAACAATTACCAATTTTAATCTCCTACACAAGGCAAATCATATATTTTTATACATTAACAAGTATAAAACAATACATAATGTTTTTATGCCTGCACAAAGTGGCACTCACTCACGAACCCCATAACAAATAGTTGTCTCTGCGTTACCGAAACAGGTTCACTCCTTAGTGGAAGAAATGTTAAACACTGTCGGGGTGAGATAAGTACAAATGTCAGATTGTACTTGCTTGCAATCAAGTGATCCATCTCAGGCATTGCCATCCAAGCACGTGAATGTGTTGGGGTCTCATAACAATCAAGTGTCTTCATTATCTCGTAAACTCTGCCACAATATTGGAAAACGACCTCGTAGTGATCCTTGAAACTCATGAGTTCCTCTAAGAGCTCTTGCCTAACCCTTTTCCATTCACCTTCTCCATAACCCAAAAAAAGGGCAACTACTCGATAACCACAATGCCCATCGGCCTCCACATCTTTCACCTGCTGGATGTAAGCTTTCAGAACAGCTGGAAATTGATTTATATACTTATGTGAGCCATGGTTTCTTGTCTTGTGAACCTTAGGTGGTCGCTTACCCTTAGTCACCGTGTTTTTAGGGGAACAACTGTCTTGTTGGGATAAGACATGCTCAAACAATGATGGATCTCTCTTCGTTGACTTATCAACTTTCAAACACGGCCTTCCCCGAGTATTTCTTTTTATGGCGAGCTCAGTGACCACTGTAGATGATGACTTCGATATCTCTCTCAACCTCTTAAGCATTCTTCTCTCCCAAATGTGTCACATTGCTCGAACTTTCTACAAAAGCCCTCGATCTCCTCGTGGCATTGTAATTGGTCTTGGGACTCTTGAATAAGGAGAATCATATCCAATTTATTCCAATGTGCATCCACCAAAGTAATAAGGATGGGCCGACTTTCTTTGTGATATTTAAAGATCTCATGCGCACAACTAGAAGTTTCAAAATCTATCTCCTTTAATCGTTCACATTCTTTCTGAATCTTTTCAATTGCATGAATCGAGACAACCTCTCGCAAGTGCCCATATATAGGTCCTCTATAGACGTGTTTTGTGGTAAATAAGTTTTTCTCAAAAGATGATATCTCAGTATGCTACAAAGTTAACAAAAAATGTATTGTGATCCAGCTACTCTCAAATGTTCCCTGTGAAGAACCTAAGTGTTTCTTCAACTTTGCATATGCACTTTCCGCTCAGTAAGTTGTGACATTGCTGAAATGCATAAATAGAGAAGAAGCGTAGGGTAAGCTTTATAAGATTTTGAAACCATTTTCCAATGTTCTTCATACTACTCCTCTGTCTCTGAATCCACCAAACCATGCCACATGCACATGAATTTCATATGTTCACTGCTATCCTTGAACAACGGTTTCGATTTTGCCAACACATTCTTGTTAATGTGCCAACTGCACAACAAATTTCTAACATTTGGAAAAATAATATTCATTGCATTCATCAGGGCCAATTCTCTATTAGTAACAAAAACCTCTGGTTGTGGTCACCCTTCTACCAGATCCTTCAACTTCTCAACTGCCCATATGTAGCTCTTTGACTGCTTGTTCTCCATGAATACATGACCCACCGAAAATGTGAGATGAGTTGATGTAACGCCAACTATCTCAAGTAACGAATATCGATAGATATCCGTCTTATGCGTTCAATCCATTATCAAAACTTTAGGAAAGCAACACAACAAGTTGACCGATTTTGGGTGTGCGTAAAACAACGCCTGTACATGATCGGTGTTTTCATCGGCCTTGTGCCACTCGATGTGTAACATCCTGTAGTTTTAATTAACTACGTACGTTGAAGTATGCGTATATCAAAATGTATAATATACGTATAAGTACCTTTAAAGTCATGTGTACATGTGACAAAGGAACTTGAAACTGTCAAAAGTGAGTTCAGAATGTGATTTTAATTAGAACTCGATTTACAACACGTGTATGTCTCATGTGGATTGAGTGTATAGAAGAAGAGGAGGAATGAAGTAAGAAAAATACTGTTCATTTGTGGGTACTGTTCACCGAACCGTACCGTGAACAGTATTCATATGGAAAGAAGACAAAAAAAAATAAAAAAAATAAAATAAAGAAGAAAGGAAGTCGCTGGAATGAAAAGGAAAGAAAGAAGCAGAGAGAAAGAGAACCGAGAAGAAAGGAAGAGAAAAAGAAGGGAGAACGGGCGATTCGCGCGAAATCAGGACTCGTGGTAAGTGATTTCCACTTTATTTCTTCATGAAATTAATATCTAAGCTAGATGTAACGATTCTAGCGGAGTAATTTTTGCTGTGAGAGCCGTTTTACGGCGTTTGCAGAAATTGAGGTTTTGACCTAATGTGAATGCAAATCCGCTAGAAAGGTAGAAAAACACTCCCTACACTGTAGGAACATCGAATATGTGGTTAGATTTCATTTCTGTGTTCATTTGGAACTTGTATGGCTATTGAAAGTTAGAGTGTATATTGGAGACCTTTTGAATCATACCCGATGAAATGCCAGTTTAAGGTTATAAAATGGTAGAATGCACTGTTGCGAGTGCATCTATGCTAATTTCATGATTTTTGGAGACCGTTTGACAATTTTAGCATAATTTACATCTTTCGAATGAATAGTGATGACATGAACAGTGATGTGAATAGTATTATGATCATAGCTAGTAAATAAAATGGAATTAGAATCCAATGAAACTCCGGTTTGAGATCATAGAATCGTAGAGAACTGAATTCCGGACGTTTCGATGTTAAGAACATGATTTGTGGATATGACACATGTTTTCATATGTATTTTCATGATCATCTATGGTTCATTTCAGTGTTTAAATTGAGATCTCAAGTGCATGGATAAATACTCTTGAGGAAGCAATTATGATGGGCGTTTATTGTTGCTCGGATATATGGGCTTAGAAACCCCGTGTAACCACTGTGAGTATAGTTTTCTTGATTTGGTTCTTGTATGACATTGTTCATATATAAAATGTTTGATTGTATGCATGTTATATTTATATATAATGCATTGAGTTTTATGGATCATGCAAACTGATTTTAGCAATTGGAGTTTGTAATGATGTCATTTCGTTAGGACTTAGATCCGGATGAGGTTTTGCGAGTCCTCATTGTCAGTAGGTCTGTCCTAACAAGGGTTGCGATCCTTGAAATGACTGTGAATTGGGTAATGAGAGGTTGTGGCTACCTTGTACGGCCATACAAGGGTTAGACCCGCTCTCTTGTCTTGAAGGAGGGAGATGGTAAAATATTTATGAATGAGCATAAACTATATATTGTGTGCACGTAGAGTATTTTGATGAATGGTGCATATGTGCTTTTGACATGTTTTAAATCGATTTGATATGTCATGTTTCCTAAAATGCATGCGATTGTCATGTCAAGAACTATATTCACTGAGCTGTTGTTTGCTCACCTCATTTCCCTTACTATTTCAGGTATTGAGTCAAAGGGAAAATGACAAATCCGTGAGTAATAATCATGTGAGCTTTCGTCTGGTATGTGTATGTATGCTTGGAGGAAATAAGTTATATTTTTGTTATTTTGATCTGTATAATTATCACATACTATATATAGAATATCACCTAGATGGGTTGTGTGGTAATAGAATGCTTGGGATGATGGAATGAGATGATCATAGATATTTATCAGGTGAGAATTTAATTTGTGGAATGAATGGAAGGAATGTGAGTGGAATGATCATCTATATATATAGTTGATTTGATTTGATTTGTAATAGATCAAAAAAAAATGTGAATCGAGATGCTGTCAAAAATTAAATAACTTTTGGGAATTTGAGGCTAACAGTGTATTATATACTGTAGATGGGTATGTACAGTGTATAGTACACTGTGCCGGTCATGACGTCAGCCTACGTCAGGGGCGTTGTGACACAATGTATTGTTCTTCAGCTAACTTCGTCATCAAATATTGCATATGAGACCTCCCATCGTGTTCCAACAATTTATACTTGCTACGTGCATTGTATATAGTCTTCAATGTAGATGCATTGCCTGCATCCCTTCGCTTTAGAGCATTCAGTATATCTCTGGGCCTTGCTTGACTTCTGCTCATATTCACAAGCATTTCCATCTCACCCTTTGTCAGTCGACTCCTATAAGAGTGCCCTTCCATCCGATCAACAGGTGGATGATTATGAGTGTCGTAATCCACTTTTACCATCCCATTGTCATCTGTGGCCAATTTTTGCCCCCGTAATAAGAATGGAAAATTACACTTCTTCGATGAGGTTTCATTCACTATCTTCTTCTTTGTGTCTTTTGGGTTATACGCACCGTACCTCTCACATACAAACTTGATTCTCGGTCGCCTACCTTTTGTCCCTCTTGTATCCGAGCTCTTGAAAATGATAACAAAACCATTTGTACTGCCTACTTCCCTTGTCAATGCAATAAGTTCGGCCTTACTCTTAAACACAATATCGGTTGTGAACTCATCAGTGTAATCCCGAACTAACACCAACTCTAGGACCTCGGAATTATCTTGTAGGCACTGGGAGAGCACCGATTGAGTGCCAAACTTGGTGAATATGTGTTTCTGGGTTGCACAGCGTGCCCCCTACCCAGGTGCGGGCGCACCCCCTCGGGGCGAACGCCTAGCCATAGTACCACATAATATTGTCATATCGCCATGTAGCAACCCAACCGCAGCTGGTCTACATTGAAACGATTATTTAAATTAGTGGCTACTAGGAATGCGAAATTAGACTCCTTAAGGGAGGTTTCGAGTTCGATTCCTAGGAGGCCCTTTACTATTCATGAGGGAATAGTAGAGACAAATAATCGTTTCGATGTAGACCAGCTGCGGTTGGGTTGCTACATGGCGATATGACAATATTATGTGGTACTATGGCTAGGCGTTCGCCCCGAGGGGGTGCGCCCGCACCTGGGTAGGGGGCACGCTGTGCAACCCAGGGTGTGACAAACTCTTTGCCAATAATTTTGGATTCATCAAATCTCTCATCGTCCTGATGAATTACAAATCAATATTAGTATTACATACAAAATAAAACAAGCAAACAATAAAAAACAATAAAAAAAAACCAAAAATGCTCTGTTTGACTAGAATTAGTCGGACATAAGCTTTCTGTCCGACCTGTCAGGGTTGGATAGCAAATGTTATGTCCAATTCTGACAGGTCGGACAAAACATTTGTTATGTTTTTTTTGTTCTGTCCGACCAGTTATAGACGAACATTTCCTTTTGTGTCCGATCTATAGTGGTTGAACACTACACTTTCTGTTCGTCCACGACAAGTCGAACAGAATGATTCCGGGGGCGATTTTCTGGGTTTCGAAACCCATTTTCGCCCCCTTCCCACCTCAATTTTAGGTTTGTTTTTGCAAAAAAAAAATAGTATAGATACCAAATGCACGTACCTTAGGAGATGAAGAACGGCTTAAATCTCTTTCCATTGTTGGTTGAACGGCTTGCTTGACGGTGCACTCTTCGAACACTTCCCCAATGACTTGCGAACACTTCAAATCGAAAGAAATCACTTGCAAACAGTTGAAGACGTGCTTATGATATGAAAAATGGGTTAAAATCACAAGATCGAATATTGAAATTTTTGGGGGGATTGAATAGTTTTAGGGTTTGGGTAGGAGTTGAATGGTTAATGGGTGGGTGAAGAGAAAAGTTTAAGGGTTTAAGGGGTTTAATAAGTGTCCTTTTTGGTAATTTTAGATGAGAATATTTTAATCTTTTTACTTTTTAGATGAGGTGGGTGAAGAGATAGAAATGGGTGGGTAAAAATAGTAGGGCCCTAAATACATGAACAGGCAAGAAATTGCAATATTTAAGTTTTTAATAAAAAAAATATTTTTTTTATTATTTATAAGATAAGATGAAAATAGTAATTTTTTATTTCAACTATTTTTTTCTTTTTTACACACGTCTCTTATATTTTAAGTTTCTTTTTTTTTTTTTAAGTTTGATTTTGTCTTATTTTAACTTTTCACTCTTTGATACCCTTATCCTTATTTTTCATAAACAATTTTATTCATTTTAATCATAATGAAACACAAACATATACATTTTTTTTTTGTAAAAAAAATCACATGCACGCTATCTGCCAACAATAAAACTACTTACTTATGATTTAGTTATTTTGCTTCCCAACCTTTAAAAGAATGAATAGCTCCACAATGTGATCATTTTTTCACATTATTTTAAAATTACTTTAAAAAATTAAAATGTAAGTAATATAATATTTTATGTTTTAACTTTAACGGTTTCTCAACAATATAACCTAAGTTTCAATTTTGTGTTCTTTGATATTTTTCATATACTTTTTCAGTTAAATTGTGTTTACGTTTCCATACCCTTTATTCAGGCATTCCCATTCTAACAAGAGAAATAAAAAACATAACTCAAGTAAGTTCTCAGGGAATTTCCGTAGCTCAAAATTCTCTTAGTAGCAATTTCTTAGATCATCTTACACTGAATGAATCTATACAGGTTTCTCTAAAAATCGAAACAACTCCTCTTATACTGTTCATTACAAATGCTTACTGTACATGTGGTAGTTAAAAGAATGAACAAATATTAAAAGAAAAACAAAATTTGAAAAAAAAAAAAAAAAAAAGAGAAAGAAAAGTGAGATAGATCATGATGGTCAAAAGAATGGACATGAGTTTGTTCACTCTACAGGTTGCTAACCATCTCAACATGCACAACTTGAGTTTGCTGGTGACCCCGCAGGTTCTCGACGTTGATCGAAGATGGTTGGTTTGTAATTGTATCTGCACGTAATTGCTAATTCATTAAGATGTTGATCATTAACTCTACTTACAACCTCCAAGAAATAGAGGGTAATAAAGATATTATTTTTTAACAAATATTTTGTTTTTTTTCCACCTCTAATTGAAGTAGCTACAAGAATAAGCCAAAAAAAAAAATGGTAATAATTTATTAGAGCTTAAAACTCTACGACAAATAGAGGTTGACTTTAAAGTAAAAGCAGAGGTTAAGTTAACAGACAGGTCCTAAACCAAACTTATAGAAATAACTATGAAGCTCACAAATCTAAATCCCATCACAGTAAATTTTTTTAAAAAAGAAAGAAAGTGTGAAACATGATAGAATTCAAAATTATGAGTGGGAAATCTGTGTTTAAGTCTCTGCAGTATGAGATCAATGAAATTAAGCATCATTTGTAAAAATAATGGAAAATGACATGGCTAAATGTTCCATCAACTTCACCTCATAGCATCATTATAATCAATAACATTTTCAGCACAAAATTGCACTGAGACCATATATGTGAATCACAACTGTGATAAAAAAAAAATGACCCCCTTCAACCACAAAAATGTCATGATCACTTGAATTTTACTTCCATCCCATCTAATTTTGAACAGATCGTTTTCAGAGTGCACAATGAACCAATTCGGTCATGAAACAAATCATTGTTGTCCTAACCTTCCCAAAGTAATGAACATAAATATTGCGCTATGAGGAACATAACATGAATTTTTCTAGCTTATCTAGTGTCATTTCATTGTTCAAAATAGTTCGAGAACAAGTGACTCCATAATTTGGCAACTCTTAGACCAAAAAACAAAACAAAAATGAGCAAGGAAATTTACTTGACAAACTATAAAATATGAACACTTCTGATGCTAAAATCATCATTCTTCTAGATTCTAATTATCCTTTCCAAAGTTTAGGAGCATTAGCTCTTAACATACATATTCTACACGGGGTTATATTGTTAAATTTAAGCTAGTACTTTACTAAGTTTACTTTCCATCATAAAATCATAAAACACAGCAAGTACATTCTTTGTAGAACATAATCCAGGCTTTACGCTATATAATGATCAAAGAATAAAGAACTGGTTTAGTTAAGCAAAGGCCCCAATCTATGCAGTGATGGACAACAGAAATTTCCATACCAGTTGTCTAGATGATCGAAAAATCCAATTTTACTAGAAATACTCTGTATTCACTCTATTTTTTTTTTCATAATATCATGCAGAAATAAATCAAAATTGGATCCTATTAAATTCATCGCACCATACAAGCTTTATTTTCCAATTTCAAGAGTCAAGAATCAAATATCTGATTCCTTTCTAAACCATTCTTCTGTTTTTGAGATAGCAAGATGATCAAGATAAAGTACTGGTTCACCAAGCAGTAGAAAAGGTATTTCCATCAAGATGAGGACGTCAATAAGAAAGGCTGCTTAGTTTAGTTTCTATTCAATCAACAGAAAAACTCTTGATGAGCAACAAGCTGTGCCCTAAGAAAATTAAACATTTAATCATTAAAGTACTAGAGAAACTATTATGAGAACATTTAACTTCTTTATCATTGTATCATACAGTTTAGAACTCAATGCAACTGCATACAAGAGACATCATTCAAATAAAATTCAAGTCAAAGAAGGAATTTCAGCAAGGAGCAGAAATAAAAACACAGAAAATCAATTTTTTGAGGCAATACTTACATATCCTTCCCATGCATGGCTAGTGCAATTGTTGCAATATCCAGAAATGCAACATCAACATTGTGACCATCTTTCGCTGAGGTTTCATAATAAGATATATTTCCCTTCGACTTGCACCAGAGTTTTGCTTGGTTCTCAGAAACCTGTATAAACATAAATAGTTTAAGACCACCTAAAAAGCACAAGATATTTTTAGAGCTATATATATCCTTACCTCCCGTCTTGTTCCACCATCTATATCAGCCTTGTTTCCAAGTAAAATAAATGGAAATGCCTCGGGATTTTCTACACGTGACTGCATAAACAAAGACAACATCAACAACAAAGAGATAACTTAGAGATGGGTGAGACGCAAAGTAAGCAGTATATGTATCATGGAACTGTATGCATGATGCTGGAATAATCTTGTTTAGTACAAGGGAGTGGTTTTTTCAAAAGCGTCATCAGTAAAGCTTAGTCTTCATTATCCCAACCCCCTGAGCTCTTTCCTCTTCACTGTCCGAAAGGGGTAATAGGACTATACTTTCCATTGGCCAGAAAGTTTCTTCAATAATTTGCTCTTCCCTGGGATCAATTCTTGCAAACGCCCTCATTATCTAATTTTTCATCTTTTTTTTTAAACACAATAGGAAAACACAAAAACCTTTAATACTTGTCTTGCCCAATGATCACGGTATAAAATTTTGTAAATACCTCAGGTTTTTTGACAATAATTTCATGTGGATATTTCAGAGCCTTATTATTTTTGGCATAAAGGTCACTGCAGCATAAGAAAAAAGGATCATTTTGTCCCTCTTGGCGTTGCCTTTTTCCAAAAGATGTGTTTCTGCTCCTTTTTTCTTAGCAGCTTCATTGGCAAGTTAGCAAGCTGAAGATTTACTTGTTCGACAACTTGATCTGCTAATAATTGAGTTCACAACTACAAAAAATTCTTCACAATCACGTCAATGACAAAATGAAAACTATTATATCTTTTTGGCAGCACCTTTTGTCATCATCTATGAAGATCAGATTCCTTTTGTCTGCTAGTGTTACTCTGATTGAGTTTTCATCGGACAGAAGAATAAGAGTGTAGCTAAGTTGAACAACAAGATTATCATTAATATTTTTTTATATGTCATGAAAATAACTTTAACCTAAAACTTTTAACCTTACAGCCCTTTCTAGGTGATTCCAAAACAATGTTACCACCTCATCTCTCCATGGCCCCAACATTTTGAAAGTCATTAGATCATGAAACTCCATAGAAGTTCTCATTTCCATCCTTAAAGCCCTTCAATAAAACATATCCTATCCATAAAAAATCAAAGTCTACATTGTCCTACATGGTACCAAAGTTAGTATTCCCATATAAAATGTGACATCCTAGCTTAACAAGACATCAAAGTCAGAGCATCAAACACATCGTTGGAAGGCATACCATTACGGCATTACCTGAAGAAAATGATCAATCAATTACACGCCAAAGATTCATGATTGGACAAATCTCAAAGGACAATTTTTATGAACAGCAAGGAATTGATGGTGCAAACTAGAGGCAAAATTAAGACAGACAATTCAAATCAGCATTTTCAATCAATAATAATTTTGCAATTAAGTTTCTTCACTGTACAGTAGTATATTTTTATTGAGATTTATACTTTTATCCTCGATGGTGTCGAAGTCAGTGACCCAACATAACCTAAACAATCAGAAAGGGTTTATTTACTAGTTCTGATGTTCCTCATACAGATAACTTGAGTAATAAGAGAAAGAAAAGGTGGAAAGCCAGTAAAGGAATCACATACCTGCTTGAGAAAATCTTCTGCCCATCTGTCAAGAGTACCAAATGATTTGACAGAATTAATGTCATAAACTAGAATACAACCGTTTGCTCCCCTATAGAATGCTACACCAAGACTATGAAATCTTTCTTGACCTGCCGTGTCCCATATCTATCAATGCGAAAATAAATTAGCAAATGGCAGATGCAAAAGAAGATTCAAATAACTAAAAATTCAACATTACTACAGAAAATATAATGACAAGTACTCTTCAAGAACTAGGGACCAACTTGCAAAGTCACAATTTTTTCATCAACTGCCACTTCCTTCACGGCAAAATCAGCACCAATCGTAGCCTTGTACTGTTCATTGAACTTTCGATGCACATATCTAGGCCAAAATTGTCAAAGACCCGTTGCACATGACTAAATTATCCACCAACACACAAAATAATTCATTGACAACTTCTAATTAAAATTAACTCAACAAGCACAACAATTATCCAATGATCCAACCCCATGCCATGATGTTTTTTTTCTTCTTGTCTAATGCAGTGAACTAATCAGAAAATAATTGATCTGACATCAAGATCTCAATCAATTTTCTTACAGAATATTTCAGAAAAAAGTGATCAATTGATTAATAGTTCTTTCTTATGAGAAAACTAAGACTTTGAAAAGGAACTATTACAGAGCATTAACTCAAGGGAAAAAGACTAGAAACTCAAATAAAAAGACTAAAACACCTGAAAAAGATGCTACAGTTAAAAAATCCAGCATGAATAGAAAAAGACTCAGTAGTTCAAGTTTTACTGAAAAACAATAAAAATATTCAGTTATCATTTAAAGATCTCAAATAAATATAAATAAATAAATAAATCCTGCTAAAAGTTACACAAATGAGACAGAAGATTCATTGATAGCTCAAGAACATTAAAATTGACCCCAAATTACTAATTAAAATTTAAAAAGGGCATAATTAGTTTCAAAGAAATTAACTGAATAAAACAGTGGCAAAGTAACCCAACATAGGTACATTGAAAAAGTAAAAAGCATAAAAATGAAACAAAGAAGAATTCAACGAGTACATAAGAACGTAAAATTTATAAACAAACAAATTCTTGATTGAATTACAAATCATTGGGGAAAAAATTTAAAAATTATACAAGGAATAACGAAAAGAAAAGAAAAGAAAGAAAATTGAAGTACGAATCATAGCCGCAACAAATAAATAAATGAAAACAGAGAAGAGTCACAGAAGAACTAAAAACATAAAAACAAATCAATGGATAAACAAAAAAACACAAAAGAACAGCAGCTGAATTAGAAACATAAAAAGTGGATCATCAGCTCAAGAATCAGCGAAAAAAAAATGCAATAAATCGAAAAACAACGTAACAGCACCTTCTCACGTATCAAGAAACAATACATTCAGGATACTGATTCAGTAACGCGGTCTTTCCAACCCTGAAATTAACAACAAACAAAAACAAAAAAGTAAGAAGAAATACGCTTACAAATCCTACGAAACCATAAAAATAAATAAATAAAATAAGCAGATTTTGCCACTCAAATTAACAAGACAAAGAACAAACCCTGTATCTCCGACAATGACGATCTTCAGCAAAACTCGTTTTCGTGGGACTACATCTGTGATGTCCAAGAACATTGTAACAAAAACAAAAAACAAACAAAAAATCTTTTTCCTTTTCAGAATCTTTCTCTCTTTCACGCTTTTTCTTCCTTCTCGACGGCACAGCTTCTTCCTCTCTTAGAATCCAAAAACTAAAGTGTAGGCGCCAGCCTCGCGCTAGTCGCTCCTTTGGAATAGCTGTGTAATACGTGAGGATGGCCCCACTAATCCGACCCGAAACCCAACGGGCTTAAAACGGGCCGGCCCTTAAACCCAATCTCCATTTTTTTTTTTTAAGTATATACCCTTGTAATTATCTTTTATATTCTTTTTTAATACCCCTTGTAATTATCTTTGATGCTCTTAAGTCATGTATTGATACACCATTTATACATAAAGGATTGTGTTCTGAAATGAGTGCCAAAAATATATGTGTTACTTTTTATTAGAGAGTAAATAAACAGTTACAAGCTATCTATTACAATTCGAAGTATCTGAAACCCACACGTATGACAACCATAGCTATACGCCTGCATTACACAAGCAGGGTCAGCCCGCGTCTTCGCGAAAACCCAGACTGATCTCTACCAATATAGTGCCACCCTAACTTGAATCCAAGATCGTCAATGTCTGGCACTAAATGCCCCTCCCCAGCGAACCAATCGCGTTAGAGCCCCGTTGACACCAAAAATATATGTTTCACATCGTACTTCTTTTCTTATAATCCATAAATATTTAAATAATCCAGTTTTATATTTTTAGAAAAAAGATGACTTTTTCATTAAAATTTCATTCCTTCTGCTACACTTGGCCATTTATATCATTACTTAAAATATCATTGAAGTTTCTCAAACTTTGTCAATCATGCTAAAATATAAATATATTTGTGTCAAAGAACTTATGGTTTCTGATCACAATATAATTTTAATTTACCTCATAATTTCATGATATAATAAGCCAAAAATTAAAGAAGGAAGAAGTCCCTCTAAATGTAAAGATATTTTTTAATATGTGATATCTTTTTGTTGATCATGTATATTCAAAATTAAGCAAAAGCTTTTGTGTCACATAAAATATAAGGCATTACTTATCACTATAAATTTTGTTCCATTTGCCAATATACTAATTGTTCTTTAAGAGTTATAAATAATTTTTCTCAACTCAATGATATTTTGAATTGTAGTATAATTGGCCAAGGTTCAATGAAGCAATTTTTGAGAAGCCAATTTTATAGTAATGGCATGTAAAATTGTTAAAATACAATATAAGCCAATGTGAATCAAATTCCCACTAGGGATGAAAGCCAATTTCAGAATAATGGCTTGTAAAATCTCTAATGCAATATAAACCAATATGAATTAATTTTCTCATTATTATAAGAGAAAATTCAATTTTTTTACGTTCAAATTGCTAGAATGCAATATGATGTTACGTGAACTAAAGGCTCAAATTAAGGAGAAGCAAAACAATGAATTATAAGTTCACATGATCAATCATATGCAAAATAATTACAGATTAATTTGTTGATGTATTTGTTAATAAAATCCTTGTAGGACAAATTATTTTTGTGTTAACACATGAATATATGACACATCTTAAGTGTGATTGACCGGTCAAGTCAAAGGACACAACTTCCTATAAGAGAAAAATATAAACAAAATATTTCTAATGAGGAATAAAATATTGAGAAATATATATCCCATGAAGATGTATGGATTGAGAATTAAATATACCTTAGAAAGGAATAAATTAAGAGATATATGTTTAATAAATAAACATATATAATTATCTCTTCAAAAGTTATGGTTGAAAAATATGTATTTCATGAACAGGCCCGGACTTAGGGCAGGGCCCACGGGGCGTGGCCCCAAATTTTGGGTGGCCCATATATCTATACTTTATATATATTTATATATACAAGAGAAGAGGCTCATAAGTGCGTATAGCCCCTAAGTGCTAACATCCCACTCACTAAAAACATTTTGTTGGCCCTAACAATTCCCACTGCACCCAAAAATAAGCGTCACCTGCAAAAAAAAAAAGCTTTGTTAGTTGAAAATTAGTTGTGATTTATTCCTCATCTATTTCTTTTTAACCTCATTTCAAATAAATAAGTTGCATTTATATATAAGTCTCCTTTTTGTATTAAGTACACCTTTGAATATATATATATAGTGTTTGTACATGTGTGTTGCACGAATTTTCATTTTAATCACATTAACAACAAAATTAGTTTTTTTAAAAAAATATAATAAACTTTTCAAGGTTATTATGGATAGAAAAATTATATTTAATATCATTTTTAAATTTTTTTAATTAAATTATTGGGCCTCAAGTTTTGTACGCGCACGTACGCACACACACACACACATATATAGACGGATGTCTTCTTAAATTTGTTACTATTTAATATTTATATAAATTTTGAAATATTTTTTCATTTGTATTAATTTTGTAACTTTTAATGTATTCCCAGCATTTATAAAAAAATATTTATTAATATATAAAAGGCCTTATTTTATATACTTCGCCCCGGGTCCCCAAATAATCAGGATCGGCCCTGTTCATGAAGAGGAATAGAAATGAATGTCCATTAAAGAAGCATAAAAATCTCTTCAAGAGGTATGAAGTATGAAATAAATATTCTCTGGAGAGAAATAAATTTGATATAAATGTCCAATAAAGGAACATAAGTATGTATTGAAGATATATGACTTTGAAGAGTTAATATTCTTTAATGAATAATAAATTTATATGAAGGAATCTCATGAAGTTTCATACATATGTGATAGACATGAGATTAAAATAAAATTGCTCGTGATATTTTCATTGATATTTTTATATATATGTCCTTTGATATTTTTAATAATGAGGATCCCACAATATAGATTGTGAAAGAATGTCGACATTGAGATTATTAGCAAAAATAGAAAGAAGCAATTTCGAAAAGAGTTAATCTCATTGATGAATGAGAACTATTTGGATTAGAAATCCAAACACTTGGATATACATGAATATTTCTATAAAAATATTTAAAGAAATAAATGGATCCATGAATGGTGATATATGTGAAAAATCCTTTAAGGATTTAAAATGCTCAAAGCAAATGTTTTAGATTATGATTTTAAAAAAATTCAAAGTTGTTTGAATTAAAATTATGTAGCACGTACTACATTAAATTTATATCATGTATGCATAGCTTTAGTAAGTATTTGTGATCATATGCATATTACGAAGAAAAAAAATTATTAATTTTATATTTATTAGGACATATGTTGATTATTTGAGTTTTATAAGAAATCATGAAGAATTTATTAATTTGCCTTTAAAAGAAAAATATGCAATAAAGTTTAGAGAAAGAAAAAAAAAATGCCTTAGTGTAACACATCGTACTTTTAGTCAATGTATTTAGTTGACTTATACGTATACCGGTGATATAATACACGTATAAGTACTTGAAAGTCAAGTGTATGTATGTCAAATGGACTTGAAAATGTTAAAAACGAGTCTGGAATGTGTTATTACATAAAAATTGATATATAACACGTGTCTTTTGGATAAGTATTGAGTGTATAATAAAAGAAAAATAAATACTGATATGATTTTTTCAAAAAAAAAGAGGTATTGTTCGTTTGCGGGTAAATCAGTACCATGAACAGTAACCAATAAGGGAATCGTAAATTTAATTTTTGGTCTAATTTCCAAATTGTTATTTTTCATTTTTTGCACAGAAGCAAAAGAAAAAGAGGATAACGAGGGTTTCAAAACATTTTCTAAGCCAAACCACATTTAGGTGAGTGTTTTTCACTCTATTTCTTTGTAAAATTGATATTTAAGCTAGGTATAACGATTCTATTGATATAATTTTTACTATAAGAGATATTTTATAGTGTTTCTAAAAATAGGGATTTGACCTACTTTGAATAGAAATATGTAGAAATGATATGTATGACTTCTATAGTTGTGTAGACCCTAACATGTGACTTGTTTGGGTTGTTTTGCTAAATTAGAATTTATATGTTTTTTTGAAGTTAAACTTGACATTTGAGGCGTTTGAAACACTATTAAAACCCGATGAAACTCCAACTTAAAGCTATGGAACGGTAGAATGGACTGTTCGGAGTCTGTTAATACTAATTTCATGATTTTTGGAGACTGTTTGATATTTTTAGTAAAATGATATATATTTTTAATGAACAATATTGTAAACAGTATGATGAGCAGTATTGTGATTATTTCTAGTGAATCAAATAGAATTGAAATTAGGTGAAACTGTGGTTTGAGACTGATCTATCAAATATGACCATGTTACAGATTTCTTTGCAAAAGCTTTCTCAATTATAGTATTTGTGAAGCTAACGTTCAACACTAGAATGCAGAGATCAAAAAGTCTTTGAAGCCAAGCTACTGAAGAAATTTTAATGATGTCAACACGAGGGGGATAATTTTTATCAAGAGGAGTTATTGATAAACACATTGTACTCTTTTCCCTTAACTAAGGTTTTGTCCCACGAGGTTTTCTTTGCAAGGTTTTTAACGAGGTAGTCCTAACAATATAATACTCCAGGAGAATATTAAACTCTTTTTTCCTTCTAGATTTTTTTTCCACAGGGTTTTCGCTTGTGAGGTTTAATGAGACATATTTTCTACATATAATGATATTAAAAAGGGGGAGTGTTATACATATATTTAAATATCATTATTTCATATTCATAACCTCAAATTCATGAAATTTATTTTGTAACTATTATATTTAGTTATAGGTTACATATTTCAAGTTATAGAATCAACTTTGTAACCATAGTATTAAGTTGTGTGAGTTGTAAATGCAATTTAACCCCCATTATGACCAAGAGCTAGGGGTGGTCATGAGCCGGGTTTGGCCCAACCATCACCCGACCCTTCTCAATCGGGTGGCAGCCATTACAACCTGTTGTCACCTGAGTACAAGTTTTTGCTATCCAAACTCGCCCGACCTATGCTTGGGTCGGGTTGGTCTGGTTGGTCAGGTCATCCGACAGCAATTTTGTTCGGCAATGACCGATTGCTTCTCATTGCTTTCTTCAACTAAAGTTCTGCGCCATTTTTTCATTAGACATTTGAACAACCACCGGAGATTCTCCACATCTAGAGCTCTTCTTTTTTGGCAAAAAAAATATAACAAAACCTCATCCAAATATCAAGACATCATTAAAGACAACGTTGTTAATGAAATCAACATTCCAACATCCAAACACGTTGACCTGTGCTCGGGGTAGCAAAGGGGGTCCAGAAATCACAATAGGGGGGGTGTCGCACCAAGGGGCTAAAACGTAGTGGTGGCAAAGGGGGGAGCAAAAATCACATCTGTAGCAGGGGGTTGAAACGCAGCGGCGGCGGCGGTGAACGGGGGGGGGGGGGGTGGGAATCGCAGGGGGGTGGGAATCGCATCTGCAGCAGGGGAGGGGGGGCTGAAATGCAACAGTGACAGCGAAAGAGGGGGGAGGGGGAAAATCGCATTTGCAGCAGGGGGGTTGGGCATAAATCTAAAGGGAAGAAAGGGTTAGGGTTTTTTTTGTTGATATGAAAAGTGTAGGTTTTTTCTTGAATCTTGATATCGAAAGTGAAAAAAATGAAATTGCAAAAGAGGATGGGAAGGGAATCCTAAATTTTGGATGTTTGCATGTCGGGTCGGGTTCATCGGGTCAATTTTCTCCAAGACTCGACACCCGACTCCCGACTCGATACTATCGGGTCCCTTCTTTTTGGACCTGATAGGCCTGATATGGTGAGAAAAACCCGACTTGACACGCCATTTTGGTTGGGTCGGGTGAGCGGGTGACCTACTCATCCCTACCAAGAGCTTCTATAAAGGGGGTGTTTGGTTTATGAGCAATATATAAAAAATGTACACAAATCTAGTACAAGTTATTAGATCAATATAAGAATAAAATTACTCTTCTATTTCTTTATTTGTTCTCTCAAGTATGTCTTATTTGTATTTATTTATTGGTAATAGTTCACAGTTTATTTTACGACATCAAAAGATTATTAGTCAGTTCACAACTTTAATATTAAATTATCAACTGCTAGGCTTCATTACTTTAAATGGCTACATAACTTGGGCCCATTTGGGCTGTTGGGTCTAGGCTATAAGAAGTACCAATTCAAATTAAAAGGATAAAAAACAAAAAAAAAAAAAAAAATTTGAAGCCCATTCCCCTTTAAAACCTTAGGTTTTTGCATGGGCTCATCAGCCGTTCACTTGACACTTAAGTTGCGATTGGTTCGCCTTTTGAAAGTAAAAATACAATTTAAAAGTAAAAAACTTAAAAAAAAAAAATTTATTATTTTTTAAAAATAATTTATTTTTTTTAACAAAAAGTAAAAAAATTATTTTTAAAATATTTTGAATTAAATAAGTTTTTGATGTTTTCGAATACAAAAAATTGTATCCAAATGACAAATCAAACGTAGCCTTAAGATTCAAAACTAAAAATCGTAGTCTTTATAGGCATTTTAAGGGAAAAATTGTCCCTTAGTGTCTTATTTTATTAAATAATTTTCTTTTAGCTAATATTTTTAAACAATGCTAACAAAAGTAATTTCCTAGTGGTATAATTTCCTTTGTGTTTGAGAAAACTTAGACGGCATTTAATTAATATCATCTCATCTTTTTATAATTATTTTATTAGTTTTATTTTTTATCTATTATCTTTGCCTCGTAATAAAATAAAATCTTCAATTAACTTATTACATTGATATGTTTCTCTTGTACATCAAGTCATCGTAATAAGAGTTTTGGTGACAATTAACAAGAGTTCCTTTGAAAAACATTACAACAAATGATGCGGCAATTAATATTTATTGAATTTCAAAAGAAGAAAAAGAAAAGAAAACGCTCAGTTATGATATATCTGATGCTTTGAGGAGTTTAGAAATGAAATGAGTACGGGTGGAACTATTTTTTATTTCCCAAAGAAGAAGTTGCAAGCCTATACCATGCTCCCATGAGATGCCATTGCTAACAATAATATATATTTCCTAATTTTAATAATTTACAATAAAGTAGCATAATTGACAATAAGAGGGCTATAGTTAGAAGTTTTGGACGAACTCAAATATATTATATTTAACTATTTCTTATTCTAATCCTAAATTTATAAAGATTAATTTCTTCTTTGTTAATTAATTAAGAATTTCTATTCCATACTAATACTATATTTTGAGAAACACACGTTTCACACGTTAACCAAATATAGTCATTGTGACTTGATCTTACCTTTTTTTTTAGATGTGTGGCTTGATTTTACTTACCTGCATGTTCATATAATTCATATTAATTTATTAATCCAAATGTTAAATTGTTTGACATCTTCACATGTTAAAATTAAACAAGGGAATCAATCAATTCTACATTTTTAGCTCATAAAATCTCCAAAAATAAATGTTTTATCCGTACTAGATGTTCAAAAACTAAAAGAAAGATTATATTCTTGTGATTAATTGATTATATTTGGGGATTAAAGTTCTACACATATTAATTAAGAATAAAAATTATTTGAGTTTATAATTAAACCAAATGATGGTCTACTCATTAATTGATTTCTGCTATACAATGGACTTTGCATAGCCAATGAGAGAAGAATAAAAGTTACCACTATGTTTTAAAAAAAAAAACATGTTTTATTATGTTGGATGCTAACGCTTTTTTTTACCATTGACACTCAACTCCCTTAAATGTTTTGAGAATGGACATGTATTGCGTAATATTTCAACATCTAACAGAGACTTGGTGCCAATATCAGAAAATAATATTGACACCCAACATATCTTTAGCATTACTCAAAAAAAAAAAAAAAAAAAAACAGTCCAAATTGCTTGGAGACCCCTCATTTGACTTGAATGTCATTATTCTTTACAGATCGGATGACATAATGAAGATTTTTGAATTCCTGGTCTAGTCAACAATAATTGGGTCATTATATATATAGCAAATTTTTTTAATTTAAAATTAACTAATTCACCATTAAGGGCAAAACAATTAGGAATCTAGAAAGTTTAACTTGGTCACAAAGAAGAGTTAAAACACGCGCGCATACACACACGCATATATATATATATATATATATATATATATATATATATATATGTGTATATAAATTCATTAATTATTACAAGTTAACCAATTAAAAAGAAAATATATACATGCATCAATATATATACTAATTAAAATCAACCATTAATATGGCTTTATGATGGAAAGGACTTCATTAACTTAAACATGCATGAGAATATATGACATTATTTTTCATGGATAGGAGAAACATTGAATAATACAAAAAAAGTACTTCTCAGGTAGGTATTGAATGAATAAACCCTATCTTTTCTTTAAGATTGATTTGTTCGTATAGATGTCACGTGATTTTTTAATCTGAAAAAAAAGGTTCTAGATACGTCAACATTAATATTTTATTATTTATTGGTTTAGGTGTAATAAGGGTTGGAACGCTATCAAAATATATGCATCAAATGTATGTAATCATTTAAAATAAGGCAATTAATTTATTTTTTATAAGAAAATTCAAACATATAAATTGTCATTATATTATTAAGTGGTTACTTATATGCCAAATCAAATTACTGTGAAAACCTTAATTGCTTTTATTTATGCTATTTTTAAAGTTATAACTCCTTAATTCACGGTGTGCTATTTTTATCATAATTTTTTAAATTATTTAATACTTTTTAATATAAAATTGTCAAATAAATTTAGTAATTAATAAGGCACTAAAAGATTTCTTTTGTAATGTTAATAAATATAAGACTTATTTTAAGAATTATTATTTTTTGTCAATTTCAACTCTTTTTTTTTTTGGGTAACTTTCAACCCTCTTTTATTTATATACAACGATACATGGGTTTGTAGCTTGAAGTGATTAAATATATAACAGAATGAAAAATGCGTTAGAAACACATTTTTCAAACATGTACACTTTTTTGACATTGCCCCCTGGAGAATGATTAAATCGCCTCAAATTATGTATTAATATGTAATTCAAGGTAATCCAACAATTCTTAAGGACAATATCAACAAAATATGTGTTAGTGTATTATTATCCTAACGAAAAAGTTGTATATAAAAAGAAAAAAACTTAGAAAACTGTGTCATTTTCCAAGTTTTTTAATATCATTGTTTACCACATGTTCAAGTACCTAACCAAATGCAGTATGCAGCTTACACTTTCTCTCTACCCTAATTCAAGAAAGTCAGTACTTCATTTACAAGATTATGCTGATGGAGAAAGTTGAATTCATTGCCCTAGATTGATAAATTCAAAAAAACAAAAATGGCTTACGTACAGCTCGTGAGAAGGATTGGGATATTCTAAGTAGGTGGCATTTAAACTATTGGTCATGCATTAATTGGGTGGCATTGAACATTTCAAATCAAGAAGGAAGAGGTACAATAATATTATTGAAAGGAAGTAAATCTCACACGTTTTGAGAAGAACAAAGATCAAACAAATTATAGAAGGTTCTAGGTGGAAACCCGACCCTTTTCTTCTGCTCTTAATCTAATTTGAGACATTCTTTGTTCTAAAAATAAAAAATGTCATAAAAAAATGATTCACGACACTATTCCATTTATATGAGAAAATGTCACAAAAACTTTTATTAATTTCTTGCAGTGCATATATACATCCAGTACTAAAATCTCTCTATAGTCATACTATTGGGATCAAGTTAAATTTATTACTATAAAGAGGTTATAACTTAAAAGATCGAGGTGTACTTAAAAAATTATTATATAGTTTCAAAAAATAGTGTGGATAGATTTATTTAGTGTTTGGAAGTGTTAGAAATATAAAAAGTCATTTTAAAAGTTTAAAATTCTACATTTTCTTTAATGCTTTTCTCTCAATGTAAATTTAATAAATACATTATAACACAACCCTATAATCTTTAACTAAATCAAGTGATCCCTTTCCTTCTCCCTCTAGATAAATATTTTATTTCATCTTAAACCTTTAATGTAATATATTTTTTGTAATATATAGTTAATTATTACTATGTAGAGGCAAGTTTATTTAACATGAGACATAGAAAAATTATAATTTATTATAATGTGAAAGTTATTTCTATTTATAACTAGCTCAAGTTGCGATCGAAATTTTTTATAATTATGTAAAGGTTATTCCTTTATCGAGTATCACTACAGAGAGATTTTACTGTATAATTTTAAAGGGCTACCTATCTCTTTAATTCAGAGAGATATTATTGATAGGTATATATATATATATTAGATGTTATTGGCTAGCTAGGATTCCATTTTTGTTTAAAGGTGGTAATATTATATTAAGTCTTGTAACTAAATTATATAGAGCCTATATATAGAGAGAAATTAAGGAAAAACCTTAAGCTTAAATTTAATTAGCAATGAGTAATATTGACTTCCTTTTAATTAGATCCCGAATGGGTACGGTTTACTTTTTTTTTTTATAATTAAATTATTTAGTACTTTTTATTCTTTATAAGCTAGAAATATTAATATAGTACCTTCTTATTTTTATTTATAGTACTTTAAATTGAAACATATATATGCTCTTAAGGGTTTGAAAATTTTTCTTCAAAAATAATTTCTTAAGAAAATATTTATAGAGAATTTTCTAATGGCTGTTTGACTGCGCATGAGCAAAAAAAAATAAAAAAAATAATAATAATAAAATAAAATTCACACTTATATGATGTAAAGAAAAAAAAAACGAAATTTCATTGAATATGAACATATTTAATAATATTAAAACTTTTTCATGGAAAAATTAAATTTTCTCACCTTTTACAATGGAGTAATCTGGATGAGAAAATAAGGGGTTTGAGAAATTTTTTCTCAATAAAATCTTGACAATTGAATACCAAATTTATTTTCTTGAGAAAATTTACTTATTTTGAGAAAAATAACAAATTTTTTACCTATAAAACATGGGTAATGGTACAAAGACATACTTTTTTACACACATTTTTGACATTATAAATAAAAGTGGTTGAATTATCTCGAATCTCTCAACAACACGTCGTATCATTTTCCATAAAACAAATCCTACTATCGAAACAGTGGACAAGAGTTTTTTTTCTTTTTTTTTGGTTCACTGACCTTGGACAGGATCGTTAAATTTCCTGGTTCTAGTCGATAATGACTGAAGTAAATATTATACTGATTAATCACAATCAAGGGTAAAAATTGATCAAGCAGTTGAGATAAACTTGGACACCAAGAAAGGAAAATCTTCAATAATGCTTAATCTTTCATATATTTATGTTCACGATGAACAGTCCAAGTCAACTAATAATAAATATATTGGAACATTACAATTAATAATAAATATATTGGAACCTTGAGCTTCATGACTAAGATAACTTCATGAGGTTGAGGATGCACCGTAGCTAATCTTATTAATGTATAGTTGATCAGTTATTTGACCAAAGAATAAAGTTTTGGGGAAGACGAATGATATGAACATGTTTAAAATGACAGTACTTTTAAATTGTGGAAGGGGTTGAATTGAAGAACACCAAGAGATTGATGAATCTCCGTATAGAATTTGACAAATGATCAAAGATATTATGTATTTAAATCTATATTTAAACTGATGTGATAATACATCACATTACTACATTATCAAAGAGAAAAAATAAAAATAAAACACCCTCCAATCATCATATATCACGTCAATATGAATATAATTTTAGTTATAATTTTTAGGTCGAAAAAGCTTGTCTCAATTTGATATAAAAAGAGCCTTTTAGATATAAGTATATATCCATATATATATATATATATATATATATATACATACAGTTAATAATTAACTGATTTAGCTAAGGGACTAATGAAGAACAGCGACAAATGAAAGAGATTATAATTAATTGAATAGTTGATAATTACTAAATTAACATAATAGTCAAAATCCGACCTAAATCTAACTACAGGTTTGGTTGGTTGTTTTTTGAAAATTTTAAAAACAGTTTTTAAATGCAACTCTGACATTTGTGAAGGAAACCAAAGAATGGGCTCGAATTGGTCAATTCCACTATAAGTGAACTTACTTGGCCATACCTGTTACAATTACAGGTCCCAGCTCTCACTGCATATATATTTCCATATATGGTCTCCCATTAGACTAGTAGAAATATTGAACAGACTTTAAAAGCAATAAAAGGGTTGTTTAAACTTCTAGATCACTAGAGATGGATAAAGTATGAGTTTTTATGAGCGGGAGATTGAAGTTAACACATTAATTATTACAAATCACTGTCACGTCAGATTTTAATATTTATTGATCAATACAATATACTTTCTAAGAAAATTATAAATTTGATGTAAAACCTTGACACATTATATTTGTAAGCAAATAGTGTATAAATTTCAATCTCTATAACATTTTTCTTACATTATTTAACAATATTAATAATCTATACCTATGAATGAATAGTAATTTTGATTAAAAGTTGTATCGTGCAACCCTTAAAGTTTCGAACCACGTGATTTACCTTCTTAAAAATAACAGGAAAAGAAAAAGGCCTTAAACCTCTATAGTAACATAATGATATAACTTAATTAAAAGAGATATTAATCAAACCCTAGATCTTTAGCGCTAATATATTGCTAGAATTAGCACTTGAACCACGAAGGCCTTGTTTGGTACAACTTTTACGTTTAGACTCAGAACGCTTTTTCCAAAAGTAAGTCTTAAAAGCTTCGGATCCAACTTTTACAAAATGTGAAAATTTGCAGCCACATAAACAAATCTCCCGAACGCACTATTTGCTGTGTTTAGCCAAATGCTTGTCACACCGCTGTTCCAATCGCGCCAAATAGGGCACTGAAGAAAATGTTGGGTGTATTCAATTAACTACATAATCATTATAATATGCATGGTAATTGGTAATATATATATACATTTTGTTGACTTAATTGCACCAATTGACTCAATAAAAGAAAACTCAAAAGCATGCTAAATATCTATTTTGAATCCAATTGAAATCTTCCATAAAGTCATTAGCTAACTTAATTAAGATAAGGTGAGAAGGGATATTGACCAAATAATAGACAAATAAAAGTCTCCACCACCCAGCACGCCTTAATTGGTCATCTAGATTGCAAACATAAAATAAATGATTTATATATGAATATATATCTTTAGAAGAAAAAAAAAAAAAAAAAAACAGGCACAGAACCCTGAAGTACTCAAAATGGTTGAACTGAGTAGCTTTCAATGTTGAAAATTTGTGCTTCATTAGAGTGGACGATTGTTATCAGTGAAGTTTCCTACACATTTCTTTGCTTTGAACATTTTGATTCAGTCAACATCATTTTCAATAGAGAGACCCTTCCTTGAAATTTCTCATCACTCACTTTCTCCAATATTTGTAAGTGTTGGATAGAGATAGAGAGAGAGAAAGAGCATTCCAATTCCATGGCTGCTGCTTTTTTGCTTGGCATGTTGCTCAACCTGCTGCCTCACCATTAATTATTTAAAAGAGAGAAAAAGTAGTAAAAGAAAGAGTGATTGGTCAGCTAGCAGCTGGCTGCACCATGCATGTTTACTTGACACTTAAAGAGTAGTGCTCTTCCGTTCTTGCTGTTTTCCTCTTAGTAGCCTTGACATGACATAAGAAGCACCGCGGCAACAACATAGACATGGAATTTAAGTGGGAAAATTCACCAGCACCATCCTCTAATAACTTGATATACGATCTTCACCAATTATTTTATTTTATTTTTATTAAATATTTTGATAAAATTAATGAAATTCACATTTTCTTTTATTTTCAAACAACCCAATTAACTTGCTAATAGCAAGTGATGGAAGTATTAATAATTGATGTAGTAAAACTTGACATACCTGCAATAATTCTATTTAAGTTAAATATATAACTACATACTCGTAATATATATAGATGTTGACTTAGAATTGATAGAGAAGAGTGGAAGAAATATATTTATTTGGGCACTCTAAATCACAATTAGTACTAATATTATCTTCAATTTAACTATCACTAATCGTATATAAGTGTGAGGTTTTACTCTAAAAGACCCTATATTAATGACGATATAATCTCAATTTATATTCTATATAATAAATTTGCTATCATATATTTGACACCCAAGACTATATAATTAAGAAAAGGCTTGGGATGAGTTCTTATATATATAGGAGAAAATTTGAAGGATTAATATTGTCAGTTAGTGTTTACTTAGCTAGTTGGCACCCTTTTCTCTTTAATTAGAGACGGTTCAATTCTCCCTATCAACAAATAAAAGGCCGTCATAGTTGTTAGTTTCCAATAGTCCTCCTTATATGTTTTTCTTTGTCTTCTTGTTTTCCGGCTTCAATGCATTTCTAAACAGGCCTTATGCACTCACCTTGCGAAAAAATATAAAGAAAGGGTAACATCCGGAGCTTACTGGTAAAGAAATTAACAGCCAATAAAAAAAGTCGAAAAAGAGTAAGTGTTTAATTATATTTCTTCCAAATCGTCCAGTGAAGACAAAGGTTGGTCAAGCTAATGAATACACGATTAATTCAACGAGTGCGGTTGAAACGTAGGTGGAAAAGATTCTCTGCAATCCTATTTCTTGTAATAATTAAAAAAGAGAAAAATAAGGTGCAAGGCCAATGCATGTGGTCCCCCAAAGAGGATAGATGACGATTTCCTGACCGATCATTCCCACGTGCTACCAAAAAAATCGGGTTAGAACATAATTGTGTTCACACAATGTTTAACATATATTAACACACTTGTCATATATCACAAATTATTAGTATATATATATAGTTTAATTTTATTTTATTATCAATTTTTTAATATTTTTATTTGAACAAAATTAATCAGACACAAAAGAGTTTAAGTTGACTATTTCAACAGAAACAAACAAATGGGGTACACTCAATTTCAAATTTGAGACCTGAACTTCAACCCTATTTATACTCAGTTTCTCAACTAACTGAGCTACCACCGATCAGTTGTATGATATTTTCATTATTAGTAAAGCAGCAATGATTTTTTTTCTTCCTTTGAAAAAAATGATTTTTTTTAAATAAAAATGTCAAAAGGCCAAAAAAAAAATGATATATAAATTAGAAAACTGTTATATATAAAGTAAGCCTAAAAATAACTAATTAATAGTTCTAAATTATCTATGAACTCCATAATTAAATTAGAAATAAATAATAACTATAGGTTTAAAGGGCTGATTTTGGAAATTTGACTAAATAGACCACATTAGACATAAAAATATTAATTTTATGTTAATTATAAATGACTAAATAGACCACATTACAAATTATTTTTATTTATACAAAATAACTTTATTCTTTTCTTCACATCAAAAGATATAAATATATACATTCATTTTCTTATGATATCTTTAACTTAATTTAAGCAATAAATAATAATAAAAAACACATGTAAAGCACGTGCCCTAACGTGTCCTTATACTAGCAAGTAGTATATATAATTTTCAATGGCTAAAGTTGGAGCTTTATGTACATTAGGCTCTATATATAAGAGAACACAAAAACTAAAAATCTATTAATATAAATATCAACTCATAAAGAATGAGTGCCAACGGGCATTTGGTTCAATAGTTAAAAGGCATTGGTGGTTTCCTCAGGAGGAGGTTGCGAGTTCGAGTCTTGATGGAGTGAAATTTTGTCGAGGCTAGGTATGATGCCGTCACACGGATGCCATGCTTTGCAAGCGAATGTGTAGTTGATTGGGGCGACTACGGTCTAAACGTACCTGATTCGGGTTCGTAGTGTATATCGAGTGTTAGTTGGTGTAAGGATCAGTGAGGTCCAATCTGACATCCCACGGGGTTTCGAGTGTGTAGGGCTTGTATCTTCTCAAAAAAAATAAAATAAAATTATAGAAAGTGAGTAGGCCCTTGAAAATAAGCGGAGTTTCCAAGCCCGCACAACCAATAATAATAGTATATATACTTGCAACAAAGAGCCCATTTGTCTACGTCATATTGTAAATAACATTTATTTTTTCTCGTGTAGAGATTTAATATTCTTTGGTTACCAATGTGGCCAGAAATGCTCTTGACTGTCACCGAGTGACCATTTACAACTTTATTTTTATAGGATCCATAATTAGTAATATATTTTTAGATTGTAAAAAGAAAATTGACAACTTTATGTTTGTGTAAACCAAGTTTTGGTATTAATATGTGTTACACCCGTGATATAACAGGAAAAAAACAAAACAAATAAAACAAAATAACTTTCAGCTGATTTTTAAATAAAAAACGAATAAAATATTAAAATAATAATTTTATTCATAATTCTCCTGTAAATAGGGGCTCAGATTTCAATTTAAATCTGAGTGATCATAAGTATATATATATTTTTTGAAACAAGAAACAAATGAAATTATTTTAAACAGTAAAATCGACATACAAAAACTGATTTGGACCATAGCCTAATCAAATTAATGCAACCCAAATTACATCAAGCATACACCCCAAGTTATGTCAAGCATACACCCCAATTATGATACCAATCAAGTATGTGAGATCCTCTTGAAAATTTTAACGTTGCAGCCCAACACGCCGCTAATAATAGAGTTTCATCCCATAGTATTGTTCTAGATTTTGCTTCATTTCGGAAAATGCGTCTATTCTTTCCAACCAAATGACCCAAGACGAAGCAAGAAGGATAATCTTTCCGATTTCCTTTGTCTTCCTCGAATGTATGTTAAACTGGGGGTGAAGTAATTCCTTCCTCAAAAGTGAGAGGAGGTTGAAAAATGCCGTCACATGCCTCCGCCCATCTATCCCAAATAAATTTGATCCAACCACAACTTCCGAAAAGATGGTCCGCTATCTCCCCATGTTCCAAGCATAATACATAACAATGTGGAGATGAAGAACTATATGGAAATTTACGTTGCATTACATCTATTGTATTAATTTTTCTATGTAACAAAGTCCACCCAAAAAACTTGATTTTTGATGGTGCATGTGCATTTTATAGTGACGGGATGGATTGTGAAAATGGGGAAGAAGGGCCATCAAAAGAAGCATCAACGAAAGATTTGCATGTGAATTTACTAGAAGGGAGTAAGGACCATTTGAAGCCGTCATCGCCATGGGATAACCTAATAGTAGCCACTAAGGAATGTAGTTCATGGAGTTGGGTATGAGCTCTAGATGGAATACGACGTGAGAAATGAAAGTTCCAATATGATGTAGAATTGAATCCCAAATCTGCGGAATCATGAACAAAATGAGTAATAGGAAGGTTGTGAGAAGAAGATAATTGAAAAAGACGGGGAAAACGAGATGCTAACGTAGATTCACTAATCCATTTGTCTTCTCAAAATCTAAAGCCTAAGCCATTGCCTAAATGGAGAGAAATATGCGGTTGGAACTTATGTTGAAGTGAGGAAATAAATTTTCAAGGACTTTTATAGGTAGATGCAAAGGAAGTTTCGATATCCCAACCAACACGAAAGTCACCATGAATGTTTCTAACAACTTGAGCTTACATAGGGGATCGTTCCGAAGATATTCTCTATAACCACTTGACAACGAGAGCTTCATTTTTCAAAACCACACTACCAATTCTCAGTCCACCTTTACCTACTGGCATCTGCACCGCCTTCCAATTGACCAGATGGAAATTGCCTTCATTATCTATACCTTTCCATAAAATGTTATGAGTTTTTTCTCAATCACCTTCGCCACCTTAGCAGGTACTTTAAACAAAGACATGTAGAATGATGGAACGGTTAAGAGAATTGAGCAAATCAATGCTAACCTTCCCCTTTTAGATAAATGACACCTCTTCCACCCATCCAATCTCTTGGAAATCTTCTCAACCACCGGTTGCCAAAAACTGTTGGTATTGGGATTATTACCAATAGGAAAACCCAAATATGACATTGGCCATTGGCCATTGTCCCACCACACATCCGATTTTCTTTGCAAGTAACAAAATCATTTCCTCTCCCATGTTAATACCTGTTACTTGAATTTTCGCTAAATTGATCTTTAATCCTGACGTATCACAAAAGGCATGGAGAATCACAATTCCACCTAGGACATTCTCCTTATTTCCATTTAAAAGAAGCAACGTGTCATCAACATATTGTAAATGAGATATTTCAACCTTCCTTCTGCCAATAGAAAAACCTTCAACCACAGATAGCTTACTTGCTCTGATCATAAATCTACTCAATACGTCAACCACCAATGTAAAGAGAAACGGTGAAAGTGGGTCTCCTTGCCTTAGTCCCCTCTACCCTCTGAATTTGCCCCTAGGTTGACCACTGATCATGATTGAATAGTTGGCAGAGCTAAGGCATCCTCTCATCCACATCCTCCACCTACTTTCAAAACCTTTTTCTAGCAACACATAATCCAAAAAATCCCAATCTACTAAATCATATGCTTTCGCAAGATCGGCTTTGAAAACCACCCCTCCTTTTTTCTCCGTCTATAACCTTCCACAACTTCATTTGCAATCAAAGAAGCATCTAGAATTTGGTGTCCCTGTATGAAGGCATATTGAGCGGATGTGAGTGTTTACTAAACACAAGTCTTAATCTATTAGTAAGGACTTTTGCTAAGATCTTGTAAATACTGGTTACCAGGCTTATGGGTCTGTAATCAAAAACCTTCCATGAATTTAATTTTTTGGGTATTTGACAAATGTATGTCATTTACCCTGGCATTGACTACTTCGTGTTGGAAGAAATCTTCCATGGTCTTTATAATATCTTGTTTTAGAACATTCCAATATTCCTGATAGAATGCCATTGAGAATCCATCCGGACCCGGAGCTTTATCTTCATTACAATAAAAAATGGCCGCTTTAACTTCCTCTTCCACAAAAGGTTTTTCCAACAGTGTCATCTCAACTTGAGAAAGAGGAGGCCAATCTAGACCTTTTCACTCCAAAAATAGGTGACTGCATTTTGGATTATAATTTCTCAAAAAATGTGACAATGCAATTTACAATAGTCTCATCGGAAGTAGCAAGCGTCCATCTTCAGCTTCGATTTTAGAGATAATGTTTTTGTTCTTTTTTGCATTCAACACCCCATGAAAAAAGCTTGTGTTTGCATCTCCCTCTCTGATCCAATTAATCTTAGCCTTTTGTGATGCCCCTTTTTCGTCTTTGATAAGGATTTCTGCCAACTCTGCCTTAGCTTTGGATCATGAGTATATTCAAGTTCTCAAGAGAAAGATAGTCTCATTGTTCTCTCCTTGAAAGTAAAGAGAGAATTGTAATCTACAGTCTCTAGTAAAGTTTCTACATTCTGCCAGTGGACGTAGGTCTCAGAACCTAACCACGTAATACTAGATGTCCAAATAAGGCACGTTGGTACAACCGATCCTTACATGCATCACCAAACACTACAAATTAGGCAGGAATACAACAGACGAACAAAAAACTTGGCAGGTTCCAGCTCAGCACATCTCCTCCAATTTATTACTTTTTGGCGTTGGTCAAATCTTGCATCAACATTTGGCACCGTCTGTGGGGAACGATTGATCAAGTCCGTGGCCCTATCAATCTGAATAAAAAAATAATGAACATCACATTATCTATAGAATGAGTTGAGAAACAAACTCCAATGAGTTGAAGTAATCGCCTACAACAGAGAAACATGGAAGTAATTCACCTACTACAAAAAAAACTTGGAAGCAGCTCCGCTACCTAGTCCCTGTTCGCCCAAGTCGACAGCAAGGACTTTGGCCTTGAGCTACGTGCCCTTTATGGTCAAGCTACGCTCCCCAAGAGGCCACAAGCCAAACGTGAGTTGTACACTTATCAAATAGCAGAGGCCACAGGTCAAATGTGAGTTGTACACATATCAAATAACATAAGCTACAGGCCAAACGTGACCAACTACTATTTGATCAAAGCCTGGGGGTAGGACGTAATCCCCAAAAATCTCAAGAAGTACTGCCAAAGAGAAAAGGACATGCGACTTATGAAATTCTACTACTGTGAATAGAATAAGACGTTTCACCTATCGTTATCTCAATTGGGATTCTACGCAGCAAGGTCGACTATACAGTTGCAACTCCGAAATTTTACGCAGCAAGGTTGACTATACAGCTACAACTCTAGAATTCTACCCAACAAGATCGACTATAAAGCTACAACTACCTTCGGACCTTGAGCAGCTCGGTCACCAAGAAGAAGAGTTAAATCCCACAATGCCTTGACATGCATAACACCTCAAGAGATGCGAATAATAAAGCACCAATAGTCAGAAGTTCATTTTCTACTTCGTTCAGGAAGATAGTCTACAACATCGACAAAGTACCACCATATGCTTCTTTCTACGACACGACGACCAGGAAACTACAAGTGTTACAATGCCTTGGGGTAGGTTCCATCCTATCACCCAGAAAAAGGGTCTATACCCTAGAGTGCCTTGGGGGTACTTGACGCTTGCTTGGTACCTATCGAGAAGAAGGGCTCTGGCCCTAAAGTGCCTTAGGGGGTACTCTACGAGTCCCTACTGAGAAGATGGCAACAACCAAAAGTGCTTTGGGGTACCAACTCACAAGGTCGTTACTACCGAGAAGAGGACTTTAAGTCCAAAGTGCCTTGGGGGGTTGGGTAATCCCTACCGAGAAGTTTGAAGTGGTTGAAATCATCCACTAGCCCATCAACTCAATGAACAACCGAGATCAACCGATTAAGTAAATACAGTAAATTATTGAATTAAAAAAAACTACTTATGTACTAAATTGCAGCTACTCTCACTAGCTCGACAATCCAACGAATAATGTCGACAGCATCGCTAATGAAAAGTTTGGGACAAATCTACTACTGGTTAACTGAAAGACTACTACAAACAACTACCGACAGATTCAACTAGAGAAATTGGTTCCACATTAACTATGTGCTCTTCTCAGATAAGACACATAAAAAGACATTATAATACATCGACTTTCTATTAAGTTCTAAAGAATGCCTTCGACTTCAAGGGTTACGTGTTTCACGCAGCTTGCCAAAACCAGGTGGGGGAGAAATCGATGAGGCCCTGGGAGCAGTTTTCGCAGTACCTCCCGCAGGAGGACCTGACAGAGTTTTAAGAACCACTGATACTTTGATTTTCTCCTGGACTGGTATTGTGGTTATCTTAGGAGCAACCAATGCTCGAGGTGACTCAACAATAGGAGCCATGGCTTTCTCATTAGTCGTGGTGTTGGCACTATCTCCATCCTGTGACCGAGCCCTCTTTGCCACTGAACCTGCAGCCGTCTCCACAACTGGAGTCTTGCTTTTCCTTGGTGCCAACGCAATGAGCCTGTCTGTCTCAGTTTGTTGTCTGGCTCTCGACTCTTTTTCTTCCCTAACCTTTCGTGCTGCCTCAACCAACTTCATCTCCGCAAGGGATACCTTCATATCAATAAGATCCTTGAGAACTCGCCTACATCATATATAACATCGTAGGCATTTTGCATATACCTCTCCTATAGCAGTGAGGCAAAAAATTATTTATATTCGGATAGAGTCTCGCACTCTACCCTACTTGCCTAGTCACGTGCTGTCTTGAGCGCAACACT
Source organism: Paratinospora sagittata (assembly GCA_035771175.1). Lineage (NCBI taxonomy): Eukaryota > Viridiplantae > Streptophyta > Magnoliopsida > Ranunculales > Menispermaceae > Paratinospora > Paratinospora sagittata. The sequence goes on along the minus strand of CM069590.1, from coordinate 39,895,775 downwards.
CTTCACTGTCAAAAATAGCTTCAAGAAACTCAATTATTTTCTTTTGTTAGTCCAAAAGAGCACGCCACTCCGCCACCTTGACGACCAACTCTCTCTTGTAACCCGCCAACCTGCTCCTCAGCCTAGCAATCTCGACATCCTTTTGAGAATAGTCTGCCTTATTGCGAGCTATCGCTTGTTCAACTTGCTTCAGTGCGACCATGGCGTTTACGACAATCTATGCAACAATGCACCTAGGCAAAATGAGCAAGTGAGTGAGATGCAGTGCAAAAAAATAAAAAAACCTATGGCATTGGTGGCACATAGTTTAAGGTTGACAACATATGTTTCCTGATGCATCTTCTCAGCGACATCCTGCGGACACTCAACTTGGCAGCTAGCAAGAGAAAACTCAAAGCCACCTAGTTTAGCCAGTTTCGACCTCGCCGTTATGCTAAAATCTGCAAAAGAAGGGAGCCGAGACGGATACCCCTTAGAAAACTCAACAGAAGTGCTCTTAAGCTCAGACAAGACACCTCTGGGCAAAGCCGGTATTATGAGAAGATCAACAAAAGAAGAAGACCCTGCTATATTTTCCTGATGAGCCCTTAACGTGGCTTCAGAAAACTGTTTCTCAACATCGCCAAAACTCATATTAAGTCGCGACATCTCTCGGCAAAAAATTCTTTACAAGATGAACTCTCAACAGAACTCTTCCTGGCAGATCACTTCTTCACCTCCTTCTTCTGCGGCTATCAAGAAGGAAATATATAGACAAGAGGCTTCGACAAACAATTCATTGGTCAGAGCCTGCTTGGTAACTGTTACACCCGTGATACAACAGGAAAAAAATAAACAAATAAAACGAAATAACTTTCGACTGGTTTTTAAATAAAAAATGAATAAAATATTAAAATAATAATATTTTATTCATAATCTTCTCCTATAAATAGGGGCTCAGATTTCAATTCACTTGATTCAGATCTGAGTGATCATAAGTATATTTGAGTTTTCAAGAGAGAGAGAGAGTCTCATTGTTCTCTCCTTGAAAGTAAAGAGAGAGTTGTAATCTACAGTCTCTAATAACGTTTCTGCATTCTACCCGTGGACGTAGGTCTAAGAACCGAACCACGTAAAACTTCTGTCTTGCTACTCTTTATAGTTATTGTCTTTATTTTACCATTTAGTAGTGCAATATTGTATACATTCCCCAAGAAATGACATTAGAACCTCTGAAAAATTCTTAGTATGCTCTGTGGTTGTGGCCTTGGCTGATCTACCACATCAGAAAAGTCTTCCCTCAGATAGGATACTGCTCACGTGTATGACACTATTCACATGCACGACACTCTTCACGTACACGACACTATTTACGTGTATGAACTATTCAAATATATAACACTATTCATGTATACGATATTATTCACAAGAAATAGTGAGAATCGGCGTACATTAACTATTCAAAATATACTACTATTCATGCATGTACCTTGACAATGAATCAATGTATTATACCGTTACTTTGCTGAATCAGTAATTGGTTTAGTTAGTTAGACTCAGTCTGATCCTTAGTAACTTTAAATAGTGAATAGAAGACAACTTGCTGTTTCAGAAGACTTGGTATTTAAGCAGGTTCATTGTGACCCCACCTCTTAGTATGGGAACTAGTATGATTGATTTAATTAAAAGTTGCTCACTCTATGAAGGTAATACTAAATGTCTAAATAAGGCACGTTGGTACAACCGATCCTTACATGCATCACCAAGCACTAAAAATCAAGCAGGAATACAATAGGCGAACAAACAACTTGGCAGGTTCCAACTCAGCACATCTCATCCCAATTTATTACTTTTTGGTATTGGTCAAATCTTGCATCAACAATATGTTTAAAAGTTCTTTGAGTATGTGATTATTAGGGGTGTTCATCCTACCGACCAACTCGAGCTGTAAAGTAAACATCTCCAAACCACGTGCAGGAAATTGGTGAAACTTTGCTACAGCTACAAACATGATATTCGATGCACCGATGCACCCTACAAGAGCACCTCATGCTTACCTCAAATCTGCCGTTAAAACAGCATCTAATATCGTCATCTGCTAACGTAATCAAATGCACTCGTGGAACTATCAGAAAAAGACACGTGGCATGAGAGTTTTAGGCTACGGGAAGGTCTCTAGGAAAGCGCGGCAAGAAGAAAAGTGGGGATAAAGATAATGTTAAATAGAACAACAAACGCCTAAACAAATGCAGCAGAAAATTAATAGTCATGTGAATTGATCAATATATATTTTCCCTTCCCCCCACCTCAGTCCGGCGTTCCTGCACCACCACTCCAGAGCCGCCACCGTCGCCACCGTCGCCACCGCCGCCGCCATCACAGCCACGCCGCCACCACCATTAGCTACTATCACCATGTCTGACTTCATGACTTTGTTAGAAAGAGGCTTACCGGAGAACCTTTCTCTTGATCATCATCAGCACACTCATGATGATGATGATGATCACCATGATGGCCTTCTAATGGATGGTACTCTAGGCATGCCAGAGTTCGAACTTTCCGATTACCTGTTGATCGGAGGCGGGTCGGAGGAAGATTCGACCTCTAGCACAGTCGTCACCAGACAGGCGGCGTCAACGAATCAGATCTCGCCGCAACACATAGAAGACCCAATTCAGATGGACTACAAATCACTACCTAAAAGAAGTAACATGTACAAGTACTGTGATCTCCTTGTTCTATCTATCCATCTATATATGTATTTAATTGTGATTTTGCTCTTATATATCACTTGATCATCTTCCTAGCTAGTACTTTTGACTATATATATTTACATATATAAATATGATGCTCATAAAATATTGTACAGGAAATGTAAAGGTGATAATCAGGCCGTGAAGAAACTAAGGATGGATATGGGGTTTAGGATTGCGTTCAAGACGAAATCAGAGCTTGATATAATGGATGATGGCTTCAAATGGAGGAAGTACGGAAAAAAATCTGTCAAGAACAGCCCCAATCCAAGGTAATTATTAATGTTTGAGTTCTACACTACTAATAATATTAATTGCACCTGCAGATGATCACCGACAGTAGTATATATATACCCCTTTAATTAACAATCACTTTTAATTTTGTGTGCTATGTAATTGAGAAGATGGATTTGGTAACAAATTTATAAGAACTAGATCGAGCTAGCTTTCATGATGGACCTTCTCGAGATATATATATTACTGAGACTAGCTAGTAATTAAGCCCGAGAACACAGTACAGTTAATATTGCAAAAAGTTTATTCTATTGCTTAGCCGCCTTGCTTTTTGGTCCTATATATGATGAAGATGATATACTATAGAATCGCCCCTAATTTTAGTTTCTTGCAGATTAATTTAAGAGCAACAGTAGTACTCTTGCAGTAGTTAAGATGTTTGCCATTTCTTTACAGATAATTAAATATATACTTCTTATAAATTATTCATTAACCATTATTGCATGTGCAAAATATGTATATATATACATGTAATAGAATTGGAGATCAAGTTAAAGGGGTGTGACTTGCATCAATGGTACTCCATCTCATTAATAAACACAAAAAATATTATTATTTATTATTAATATTTTTAAAGAAACCTTTGTTCAGAGACCCGTGAGTGTACAACCCATGGCCACCTGTGGCTGGAAATCTTATCTTTATATATAGTAGAAACACAACAAGAAGATCAAGAATGATTACAATTTCAACTTTATAAAGATACGAATTAAGTTAGAGTTAATTAAAATATTCATTCTCCCTTGATTGAGGATCCACTACTTACACATGGGACATGGGAGAGCTTTTTTTTTTTTTTTTTGTTGGGGGGGGGGGGGGTAGTAAATTAAACTAATACTTCTATACGGGCGGTGGTATGTCCCAAGGCCAAGACATGATTAAATAAATCTTTGCTTGATTAATTATTTTCTTTCCTTGGATGATATTAAATTACTTTCCTTATGTATACACAGAGAGGCAAAAGATCATATATGGATAATTAGTAGCTAATTGAGACGATACAATGCATCTCATTTTGGCAAAATCCTCAGCTTTGCTTTTTTGATTGAGGATCATATAAGTGTCTCCTTCTATTCAATTATCAATACAATTATTATTTTTCTTTTGAAAAAAAATCTAGAGTAGTCACTTTAATACATCTAAATAGGGTCTCTCTCTCAAAAAAAAAAAAAACCTAACTAGGGTAGACCTCTTATAGGAATTTCTGATAGGTGACGGTGTTTGTTAACTCTATTTGCAACCTCTAAAAAAGTAGAAGACACTGAAACTATTAGTTTTAAAGTAAATAGTTTTATTTTTTCTATCTTTATTTGAAGTTGCGGTATAACATTCATAGGAATAAGTAAAAAGTTTTGGCTTATTCTTTTAGGGCTCGTTTGGTGTGCGAGATATGATAGAATTATTTTTATGAGATTGGACTGGATAAGATATGATAGAATTAAAAATAGAGTAATTTTGTGTTTGGTGGGATTGAAATAAAAAGTAATTAAATATTTTTTAAAACATAATTATTCTTTAAAATTACATTAAACTTAAAAAAAAATGTTGATTTTACGATTTGCAAAACCAGTTGTTCGTCTTATGACTTGCAAAACCAGCGATTTGACTAGCAAATCGTTGGTTTGCAATTTTATTTATTTGTTTATTTGTTTTTAAAAGTAGAAAGATGTAAGAAGAAGAAGAAGAAGAAGAAGAAGAAGAAGAAAAGTGGGTACGATTATTTTTAATCCTATCCACTTGGTAGCCAAACATAGAAATATGATTAAAAATAATCCTATCTCATCCCATCCAGACTACCAAAAGTGCCCTTAGAGTTTAAATTTCTACTATAAATAGAGGTTTATTAATTTTAACATAGAAATAGAGGATAAGTAGAGTTAAATAGTGTATAATGGTAGTGAGCAGCACGTTTAGCAGGTAGTAGGATAAAATTAACTTGCTCTTCCTAGGATATCCCCAGTCTTACCAAAATCCAATCTTATGTCATAGCTTGCTAGCTAGCTACAGAATTTTTTTTTTTTTTTTTGGCAAGGTGTGCTAGCTAGCTAGAGACCTGAACTTAAAATATAGTAAAGATTGCTATGGTACTAACTCAATATGTTATTTTATTTTTTATTTTTAAATATATTGATCATCAATTACTTCCATTTATGAGGGTGCCATATTATAATTTATTTATACAATCTTTTTAGATTAACAAATCTGTAAACCTAGAAAATTAACTAAATTATGACCTTTTTGCTGGAGATCCGCTTTAAATATTTATGTAGTAGCTTATATTTGATTTTGCTTAAAAAGAAAGGTAAGTATTAATTGCTGGTATTTTGTTTGCAGGAACTACTATCGATGCTCAAGTAGAGGGTGCCAAGTGAAAAAGAGAGTGGAAAGAGACCGAGAAGATTCAAGCTACGTGATAACAACATATGACGGTGTGCACAACCATGAGAGCCCTTGCGTCGTCTACTACAACCAAATGCCTTTGATGGTTCCTACTGGATGGACTTTGCAAGCTTCTCACTCATCTTCATCTTGAACAATCTTACAGCTTTTAATGATCTTTTACAAAATTAGATTACATTAGTATATATAGCAAGAGTAGCTCTATATAGTGTAAATTTAGTTAGTTTCTATATGAATTGATTATATATATATAAACTAGTGTTATTATAAGGGACAAATATATGTGAACATTTTTTTTTTTTTTTGGTGAATCGTATGTGAACATTTCTTGACTTGTACCTATTCACAATTTAATAAACTTTTATGGTGTGTGCTGGTAGTAATTAACAGGAAAATGATTGGTGTACACAATTTTAACACTCCTTTCTCATAGTGTATGTTGTATATCCTTGAACAATGTATTCGTGGGCATCTAATTTACTTAATAGATTGTGTCTAACCATGAGTGTTTATTAATATATTATGAATATATATTATGCCCGTCTGATTAATATTGGATAATTTCTTACTAATTAGAAGAAGAAAAAAATTTGCAAGGTTAATTAGAAGAAAAATTGAGTGAGCTAGAATTGGATGGACAATACCCGTTACTTCTTGTCCGAAAAAAAAAAACTCGTTACTTACCATTAATTAATTACAAACAATTTATCGTTGCAACTTTTTTTTTTGTCAGTCTACTAGTATTTGTTGCAACTGTTTGATTGTTGGTAAAAATAGATGACATTACCAAACTAGCAAAATTAGATTAACGTCAAAAACCTTGTGATACAACCTATTTTCTGAATTAAAAAAAACATAAAATAAGAAAGAAAGAGAAAGATAATTGGTTCATTCGAGGGAGCCAAAACCTCCAATAGATTCTTCGAGGGAACCCAACTTCTAAAATGGATCAAACTATTTACAATAATTTTTTGTTCCTACATTTTATTCATACATTCTCTTTAAATAGATAAAATACATAACTACCTATAACTATCTATAACTATTCATAACCACCTACTACTCCATAAATAAGGAGTTATAATACATAAAACAATCCCACTAACTAGACTTTTTCAACTAAATAAAAACTATAAACAAAATAAATAATTAGTTAATTTAAATAAGAAATGTGATCGGAACATTCCGCCACGCTTCCGAGTCGACGTCCACATTGATCAATACTTTCGACACTAACTCGACAATAGCCCTTTCCTTCAGGCGGCTTTACTCGACTATTAATATTCAATGAGCTTGTATTATGTTATTACAAATACAAACATATATTAATCTAACCTTTACGTTGTTGATGATATGGTTCCTGAACTCGCGAGGTGGTGGAGTTGATATGTCGGACTATGATACCAAATGATATAAACTCATTTTCTGAATCTTAAAAAATGTAAAATAAGAAAGAAAAGAGAAAGATAATTGCTTCATTTGAGGGAACCACAACCTCTAATAGATTCTTCGAGAGAACCCAACCTCCAAAATGGATCAAACCATTGATAATAATTTTCCGCTCTTCCATTTCATTCCTACATTCTCCTTAAATAGATAAAATATACATAACTACCTATAACTACTTATAACCACCCATTACACTACAAGAAAAAAAAGTATTAGCTACGAAACAACTTTGTGGCTAAAAATTATAATTTCATAGCTAAACTATTTTAGCTACAAAAAATATTTCATAGCTAAAATATTTGTAGCTAATTCCCCTTTCTGTTGTAGTTAGGGGTGAAATCGGGTCGGGTTTTTGCCCCCTAACGCACCTGACTCGATGAGGTCGGGTTGGGTCGGTCGGGTTGGCCCCCATTAAATAGCCCAATTTTTTTTAAAGCTTAATAACTACTATTTAAGCTTATATTAGTAATAAAATATATTGGATTATTATGTATCTAACTTATTAAACTATTATTTAAGCTTTAAAGGATGAGCTTTCTCTTTTTTGGGAGAACTCATATATGTACATGCCAAGCTACTCTTAAACTTGACTTATGAAAATGAGGATGAACTCACACACACACATATATAAATTTTAAGAGGTTGGGTTGGGTCGGGTTGCTAAAAAATTAACCCGATCAACCCTTTTAGCAACCCGACCTATCAATCAAACCTGACCCGACCCTAAATAGTCGGGTTTGGTCGGGCCGGATCAAGTCGGTCGGGTTGCTTATACCCCTAGTTGTAGTGCTACTTCATAATAAAGAGTTATAACCCACAAAACAACCCCACTATCTAGACTTTTTCAACTAAATAAAAACTATAAAAATAATAAATAATTATTTTATTTAAATAAGAAATGTGGCCGTAACACCTTGACCATCCAATTTATCTTAAACTTGAAATATATATCCACATACTAACGAGTGGTTGGCTCAGTGAAAGTAGGTTGAGTCCCAAGGTTATCCCTGTATAGAAGTTTTACAGTTCTGTTCTTGGAGGCACTCTCATTGGAAGAGGTTTACCATTTCACTCCCGCTTTGAACGAGGACTAGTCCCATACTCGAAGGGTGTAGGGATACCTCGTGGAAAACTAATTATATGAGTTTCAATAGTGCGATGATTTCCATATATCATCCTTAAGAAATATATATATATATTCTAAAACTTGTTACCTTTCAAATGAACGTGTGAATTTGGAAATGTAAATGCTCAATACTCAGAAAAGAAAGACAACTCGTTGAGAAAGAAAAATATTGAGGAAAGGGCAAGTATTTTGGATGTGGTTCGTTGTTTGTTAATAGGGAATCCTTTGATTTTGAAGCCTTGGGACCCAATTTTTGCTTTACATAAACCTAATCAATTTTCTTTCACATTAATTTGGGTCACTTTCTCGTGCTTTTCTCCCATTTAGGGAAAGAAAAGAATTCACGTAAGATTGATAAGTGTTATAGGCAAGCCCTTGTTCACAAATAAACAAGCAATTGTCAAAAGAGCTTTTCCATTTCTCTTCATTTAGTGATGTTAACTTCCTTGATCGCTGATGAAATCATAATTTTGTATTTTTTTACCTCAATTTTTAATGATTTTAGGTTTAGAAAAACAATAAAAAATAAAAAATATTCTTTAGGTCACATTTTAGAATTTTTAGGACATTTTGGGCTATTTTAATAATGTATCTTTTATTTTTTATTTTAATTTTCTTTTAATAAGGTCATTGAGCTTTTATTTATTTTTGGGTATGTTAGTGTCTCACTTAGTCTTCAAGTAATTTTTAGATATTTTCAGGATGAGATTGTATATTTCAAGAAGATCCACACCACATATCTACGTGGACTAGATGTGGAGAAGCCGAGACGTTAGATCCAACAAAGATTAAATGATTAATCTGAGTCCGTTTGATTGGATTCCAATCAACTTAAAGATTTTAAAAGAAGGGGCCCACATATTTGCAATCTTTGAAGAAGATCTAATTGAGCTTATATTAACCCATTTATAGAAGAAAAAGATGTCACACATGTCAAAAAGAAGAAAAAAGAATTCTCTCCACATATGGGCACAATCTTCTTATTTTCTTGATTGAATTTTTTTTTATGTAATTTAGAAAATGACCATTTTTAGAGAACATTTTTTAGAGAATAATAAGTGGTGGATGTATTTTTATTTTTGGAAATAGAGAGGTGGGCAGTCACACCCCGCCCGGACTCGCCTACACCGGCGGGACACTCACGGACAGGGCGCGAATGCACTATAACGATGACTGAGTGCGTGGAAACACATTTAAGTACAAGTCTGATTTTATTAAATTCAGAATATAATTGTACATGAAATAGTTAAGGGAACATTCTCCCAAAATTCCCAATGAATAATACAAAGGGTACAAAATATGGGCCCAAAAACCTGCACCTAGTCCACCCTAATCTCTTGTGAAAAATTGGATAATAACGGGGTGTGCTACAAGCTCAGTGGGTAAAATAGTTCATGAATATAACAATTAATAAAACAAACTTCATAATCAAATATCTTAAATACACATCAGAGCATCATAATCAATCCAATATGTATGTATGCATGACACCGTCTCGTATTGGTTTGATGACTGTACATCGCCTGAGTTCATGTACAGATGTCCCTCCCCAGGAGTAGCCAAGTTCTCATTGTATGTCCATCTCCAGAGAAATATAATGAATAACGAGCATCGCTTCTAATTATTCTATGAATCATAAACGACATACGTCCCTAGGTGGTGCTATGTATGATGTCAATGCATGAACTGGTCCGGTCTTTACTTAATATTTAGACAGGATTTAGCAACGTCTAGTGATCCTTATCAGGGTCAGTATCACTACATGCAAGGTTAGGACATTCAATATTACTTGTATATGCTGATAGATTTCAAATAAGACCAACCAGATCAGTTTCCAGTTGAGAGGTGAGACACGAGGTCTACTTAAATACCAATCGTCTAGAGCAGTACACTGCCTCCCGTTCACTATTTAAAGTTACTGAGGACAAGATTGAGTATGGTTGAGCCAGATGGACCACTAATCCGACATAACAACAGTGTAATACATGAACTCCAAATATAAATGCATAAGTATGACAAGTATAAACATTATACGCAATAATGCAGTGTAAATGAATAGTTGACATAATGATAAATGAATGTAAACTTTAATAAAAGCTATAAGACACGCAAACCTATGTTTCGTTCCCCACCTTCAGATAAAAACTCCTTTCAGAACTGGCGCCTTCCCCCGGGTAAAACCGCATTGCACCGCACATAAAAGAAGAAATAAACTCAAAATGTGTGAAAGAGAGAAGGAAAATCACAAGGAGAAGTGATTTTGGTGTGAGAAATGAGGAGGGGGAGGGTTGTTTATATTGAAAATTTGGCGCCTGAACGTTTAGGCAGGAGCCCGAACAAATTTTTTTTTTTGTGTGTGCAAACCTAGGGTATTACACTCTACCCACCTTAAAAGGATTTCGCCTTCGAAATCAGTTCAAGTAATCATGATGGTTATCTGCTTGAGATTTACTGTCGGTGTCATCGTTTGCTAGTTCAGGGTAGTGGTTGTATGGTCCCTGAATGGCACTGTGGCCGGTGGAATCCTCAACATCATGAAACCATAGAAAGCAAATGGAGTCGGATTAGTTCTCAGAAGATTCCAACCTTTGCTTAACAGATGGTGGTGTAGGGCGCTGGCTACATCGTTTGAGGGGAGGTAGGTTGAGCGATGGGATGCTTTTTCGTGTTATTGCTCGAATCCGGCCGCCTGACAATTTTGGTAGAAGGTCCTGCCAAGATGAGGGCACGAGATTGTTTTGGGCAAAATTGTTACGAAAAAACCATGCACGTTCTGGCGATAAGGATCGCTGTCTGTGTGGCGATGGAGTTGGTGATGCAAAGTAGTTGTGACTTGACTCTGATCCTGGGGGATTCGCCATAGGTTGCCAAGGAGGCCATTGCGCGTGTGCGTCACTATATCCATCGATATTATTTTCAGACATCTGCATAGTTATTCAAGTGAAACGATGTATTAAGATATTTGTAACCAAAGTTTCATCATTTTATTAATAAGTAAAATAGTACAATGTATCGCATCATTAGTTATTACTAGGAAACAATTCAGGGTATTTCTGTTTAATTGTTGCTTCTAGTTCTCATGTCGCTTCCTCTACTCCGTGGTGATCCCGGAGCACCTTCACAAGTGGTATGCTACGTCGCCTTAGTTCTTGAGTTTTTCTATCCAAAATCTGTATCGCTCTCTCCTGATACCTATTTCCTTCCTCAACCCGAACCTTGACTAGAGGGATGATATGCGAAGGATCATGGCGATACTTTCGAAGCATGGATACGTGAAAAACGTCATGAACCTTAGACATGGACAATGGAATGGACAAACGATAAGCAAGTTTGCCAATACGTTCAATGATTTGAAATGGACCCAAAGCGTTTTACACCTCTTGTGGGCTGAACTTTTAGAAAAACGAAGTCCTCCTTATCAAATTCTAGAGGCTGCCTCCGCTTGTCAGCATAACTCTTATGTCAAATTTGTGCAACACGAAGTCGCTCATTTACTAGTGTGATCTTCTCAGAAGTCTCTTGAACTAGTTCAGGGCCCTACTGCTGTCGATCTGCCATATATAACCAGCATACCGGAGATCTGAAAGGTCGACCATAGAGAGTCTCGTACGGTGCCATGCCGATACTGGTTTGGTAGCTGTTGTTATATGCATACTCAACTAAATGTAAATACTTTGCCCATCCGTCATGAAAGCCCAAAATGTAACACTGTAACATGTCTTCCAAGATTTGGATAAGACGCTCTAACTGTCCATCAGTCTGAGGATGAAAGGCTGTGCCCATGGTGATCTTAGAGCCCATTCTACTCTGGAAGCTTTGCCAAAACTTTGATGTGAATCGTGGGTCTCGATCAGAGACGATCGTGAGTGGTATGCCATGGAGGCGTACGATATCTCTTTCATATAGTTCGGCAAGTTTGGCAGGGTTATCCGTGAACTTTATTGGCAAAAAGTGTGCAGACTTTGTAAGTCTGTCAATGATAACCCAGATAACATCTTGCCCTTTATTATTTCGAGGCAAGGCCGTAACAAAATCCATTGCGATGTTCTCCCACTTCCATTCTCCAATAGGTAACGGTTGGAGAAGTCCAGACTGAAGTCTTCGTTCTGCCTTAACTTGCTGGCAAACGAGACATCGAGCAATGAAGTGTGCAATCGCCTTCTTCATTCCAGAAAACCAGAATTGTCACTTGACATCCTTGTACATCTTGTCACTCCCAGGATGCATAGCGAACCTCGAACTGTGCATTTTAGTGAGCACTTCTTTCTGAACCTCAGGATCGTTCGGTAGACAGAGACGTTTTTTTTATAGAAAATGGCCCCATCTTCAGAGACTGACCAGTGAGGAAGGTCCTGTACGCTGAGTAGAAGTTCGCGTTTCTCCATTAAGATAGGGTCGTTGGCTTGAGCTGCTGAAATCTTTCGAACCAGCTCAGAGTTGGCTGACAATTGAGAAAGTCATGATCTTGCTGCCTCCTCGATCAGTTGTAGGTTAAAATTCTCCATCTTTGTAGCCAACTTCCCCATTTCGAAGTTAAGAGTGCAAGCAACATAAGATTTTTGACTCAGGGCATCAACGACAACATTGGCTTTACCGGGATGGTACTGGAGTTGAAAGTCATAATCTTTCAAGAATTCCAACCATCGTCTTTGGCGGAGGTTTAGGTCTCTCTGGGTGTAGATGTACTTAAGACTCTTGTGATCCGAGAATACCTCAAACCGTTCACCGTATAGGTAATGACGCCATAGCTTCAGTGCAAATACGACAACTGCAAGTTCCAAGTCATGTGTTGGGTAATTGCCCTCATGAATCTTCTGTTGCCTCGAGGCATATGAGACAACTTGGTCTTCTTCCATTAGTACGACACCTAAGCCTTGGAGAGAGGCATCGGCGTATAGTGAAAATTCAAGTGAATTTCTTGGAGTGATGAGTATTGGTGCCGTCGTGAGGCGCTTCTTCAATTCCTGAAATGATGTTTCACAGGCGGGATTCCAGATGAATCGCACGTCTTTCCGAGTGAGCTTTGTCATAGGTTCAGCAATCTTTGAGAAGTCCTTGATGAAGCGTCTGTAATAGCCAGCCAAACCAAGAAAACTCATAATCTGAGTAACAGTGGTAGGCTACTTCCTGTTTAAAACCGCTTCAACCTTAGAAGGATCCACCTCAATGCCATTGCTTGAAACCACATGGCCTAGGAATTGAACTCGCTTCGCCCAAAATCCGTACTTACTCAACTTTGCATACAACTGGTGGCTTCTCAAAGTCTGGAGGACTATCCTCAGGTGTATCTTATGGTCTTCTTCGGTTGAGGACTATATCAAGATATCGTCCACAAAACCACCACAAATCGGTCTAAGTATAACCTGAAGATGCGGTTCGTCAAATCCATGAATGCAGCAGGTGTATTTGTTAGACTGAACGGCATGACCAAGAACTCATAGTGACGGTACCGAGTTTTGAATGCGGTATTGGTAATGTCCGACTCTAGGATCTGGAGTTGGTGATAACCGGATCGTAAATCAATCTTAGAGAAGTATTTGTCATCTCTAAGTTGGTCGAACAAGTCATCGATCCTGGGCAACGGGTATTTGTTCTTAATGGTGACGTTATTCAGCTTGCGATAATTGATGCAAAGTCATAACGAACCATCCCTTTTGCGAACAAATAGAACTGGAGCGTCCTAGGGTGATGAGCTTTTTCTGATGAAGCCATTATTCTCTAATTCCTTCAGTTGTTTGTCCAATTCGACTAGCTTGACATTTGACATTCTGTATAGTGGAATTGAGATAGGCCCGGTCCCAGGTATGAGATTGATTTCAAAATCGAATTCCCTAACCGGAGGTAGACCAGGAAGGTCATTTAGAAAAACTGTTGGGAATTAAAATATTACCAGGACATCGTCTACTTCGAGAAGGTACAGTGCTGGTGATTCATTTTCATCACCAAGGGATAGAGCTCGAAGCTGTGCCTTGAGAAGTGCAGCAGTCGAGGTGTGTATTCATTTCCTCGTTCCCTGAATCTTGAAAAACTCCCCTGTGGGTAAGGTTAACTGAACTTGCTTCTTCATAAAATTGATCTTCGCATTCAGTGGTGCGAGCCAGTCCTTGCCGAGGATGATGTCGAAGTCTTCAATGTCCATCACAAAAAGATCTGCATATATTATCTGTTCTGACATTCGAAGCTCACATCGAGAACACTGCAATTTCATGTCAGTACCAAATCCTAAAGGTGATGTGACATGGAGTGTGATTGCTGTGAGTTCAGGATGCAACCCTAAATGTCTTACCAATGCAGACGATATAAAAGAATGCGTAGCACCCGAATTGAACAATACATGCACCAATGTATTGAACAAGGGAAATGTACCTTCGACTACATTGTTGTCTGGGAAGGGTTGTTGAGCGATGACAAATGCTCTGTCCTGGTTTCGTTGCCCCTGGTTTTGCTGGTTCTGCCTGGGTTGGGCATTAGCAGCAGGTGGTGCTTGTTGAACTGGAACAACGGGAATAGGTTGTTGAAGGTGCAGACAGACATTTCTTACATGGCCCTGTTGGCCACAGTTGTAACACGTCGGCCGCTGCTGCTGATGGTTCTGTTGGCCATGCTGATTGTGGTGCTGACCACCACCTTTGCCATTGCCGTTCGATGGCCAACCCTGCCAGTACGGCCTTCGCGGCCATCATTGCGAAAACCCTGATGGCTAGGGTTAGATGGTTCAGCCGCAGGTGTCGTGGCCTCATTCTTCTTAATAGGGGCTGGGAGGGCTGGGTTTTGATTATAGTAGGGTATCTTCTTGTTGCCCTGTTGCGAGCTCTGTTGGGAAAACGTTGCAGGCCATTTTTTCCTATTCAGTCTCTGCTCCTGCACAATCTTCTCGTGCTCAAAGCTTATGGCCTTGTCAACGACCTTCTTGTAAATCTTGAGATCTAAGATCGGCAAGGCTTGTCGAATGTCAAGACGAAGGCCATTGTAGAATCTCTCAGTCTTATCTTGCTCCGTTGAGATGGTGGAGAGAGAGTAAACCGATAATTCTTTAAACTTGCGAGTGTACTCCCTGACTATCATGCCGCCTTGGTATAGTTTGGCGAACTCCTGGAGCTTCTGCCTCTTCACAACGCCGGGGAAGTACTCATCAATAAACAGTAACTCGAACTGTTCCCATACCACTCCAAAGTTAGTGATACAAAATAAAGAATGGTTGTAAGTCGGCCCACCAAAGATAGTCTTAAACAAAACATTTCATTCATATATAAAATAAAATTTTACAATGCCAGTGATCATTCTTGGTTTTCCTGCCTACTACTGCTCCTTCTAGACCTCCTGTTAGAGAGACTACTAGAAAAAGGTTGAGAATTTACTCGTTGTTCTTCGACGTTTTGCATATGTGTTAACAAATCACTTTGATTCTCCTCTATTCGAGCAATATTGGCTACTATCACGTTTAACTGTTCGAATGGGTTAGTCGATTGGCTCATCGATGGTTGATGGGTCGACTGTCCCATAGGTGGAGGGTAGGCCGTAGGCATTGGTGGAAAGTAATTGCCGTACGGTTGACTCATAGGTGTGGGGTAGTTGTTTTGACTGTACGGGGATTCCCTAACTGGAACCCTTGGACATTTGGATATGCTTGAGTTGAAAAGTCTTGAAACAATGGGCTCATTGGGATGTCCTGTCTTCCAAAATTTGGTGCCACAAAATTTTGTTGTTGTTGGTTCACAGGAACTTGTGGAACTGGCCGATACGGTACTTCAGGAGTTGGAAACCTTTGGTACGTAGTATTGCCTTGAGTTGGCATGTTCCAGGAAGGTGGATTTGCTGAAACTTCTTGTCTATCCTGGTTTGGTTGAGGTTGATTTAGGTTGGCAACTAAATCTTCCTCAGAGAACAGGTGCTCGGTTGGATCATTATTTGAGGTTGGGTTTGACGTAGGGTTCTGGTTTGGCTCGTTATTTGGTACTTCCCTAACAGGAATCTTGCATCGACTTTTTCGGTAGCAATGTCCATATTCGTCCCTTATTCTTTCGCCATTTCCTCCCAAAGTTGCGCCGAATACTTTCTTGTCAGTTACCCCTCAACTTGTGACATATGTCTTGAAGATAGAGGATGTTGTAACCGCCTCAGTGATCTGCTTTGAAGACTCATCAAAAGTGTTGACGTTTGCCTCGTATAGCATCCTCATGATCAAGACTCCGTAGCCGAGGAGATCCTTTCTTAAAGGGTTTTGAATCACCCTCAACATGTGTTGGATGATGATGTGAGGTAGGGAGACCCTAATTTTCTTCTCTATGCAGTAAAACACAAGAAGTTGAGCCCTTAACATAGTGCCTCTAGTCCCCCTTTCTGGCAAGATGTTGCCGAATATGATCTTTCCAAGGCCTGCAAGAGATGGTTTAAGGAGATTGTTTGGAAGGTGGGTGTACGTTGATTAGGTGTGCGGCTCTTTGGAGAGGGAATTGAACAACTGTTCGTTGGACTCTTCGATATCTGCAACTGTCTGGGGTTCATGTGGATCAATGATTCTATCTTCAATTGGAATCTCCATAAGTCGCGCAATATTTTCGACGTTGATAGGAATCTTTGTTCCCCTGACCGTTGTTTCCAAAACATGGTTGATCCCATCTTCTTGAAGTCCTACGCAATTCATGACTTCGTAGAAGGATTTCATCAAGTTGTAGAAGACGTGACCCTCAACTTTTGTTATGTTCAACCACCCCAGTGTTGCGAGTTTTCGTGAAGGGTCAGATGGAGGCGGAGATCTCTATTGTCGATACTCCTCATAGTCATAACCTCCATTTTGGACAATTCCTTGAGTCTAGTGGGAATTGGTTCCCTACTACCGGAAGTCGTTCCTTCACTTGAGGCCATTCTTTTGCTCAAAGGAAAATAAATTTGTGAAAGACACAAAGTATATTCCCAACATTTTTAAGATTTATGCTTTGTCCATTGGATAATATTTTCTATTTTTCTCTTCATGTTTATGCCATCATTTAATCCAAATTTTCTATTAGCAATATGATATATATATCTCATATATACATAGATATATAGATATATATATTCAATCATAACCATATATATAGTTTTCATAAGTCATAACTATATATATATATATATATATATATATATATATATATATATATATATATATATATATATATATATATATATATTTGAATCTAAACTATATAAAAATTATATAGTTTTCTAGATATATATTTAATATAAATCTTAACTATATATATAATTCATATATATATAATTAATATATATATATATATATATAGTTCTAGAGATACATATATCTAATAAATAATTTCTTCCCCTAATTTGGTGGACTTGGGCGGGCCGTGGACCTTAATCTCTGATACCATTAAATGTCACACCCCGCCAGGAAGCGCCTAAACCGGCGGGACACTCACGGACATGGCGCGAATGCATTATAACGATGACTGAGTGCGCGGAAACACGTTTAAGTACAAGTCTAATTTCATTAAATTTAGAATATAATTGTACATGAAATAGTTAAGGGAACATTCTCCCAAAATCCCCAATGAATAATAGAAAGGGTACAAAATGTGGGCTCAAAAACCTGCACCCAGTCTACCCTAATCTCCTATGAAAAATTGGATAACAACGGGGTGAGCTACACGCTCAATTAATAAAGCAAACTTCATAATCAGATATCTTAAATACACATCAGAGCATCATAATCAATCCAATATGTATGTATGTATGACACTGTCTCGTATTGGTTTGATGACTGTACATCGTCTGAGTTCAGGTACAGATGTCCCTCCCCAGGAGTAGTCGGGTTCTCATTCTGGATTCACGTACAGATGTCCCTCCCTAGGAGTAGCTAGGTTCTCATTGTACGTCCCTCTCCAGATAAATATAATGAATAGCGAGCATCGCTTCTAACTATTCTATGAATCATAAACGACATACGTCCCTAGGTGGTGCTATGTATGATGTCAATGCATGAACTGGTCCGGTCTTTACTTAATATTTAGACAGGATTTAGCAATGTCTAGTGATCCTTATCAATGTCGGTATCACTACGTGCAAGGTTAGGACATTCAGTATTACTTGTATAAGCTGATAGATTTCAAATAAGGCCAACCAGATCAGTCTCCAGTTGAGAGGTGAGACACGAGGTCTACTTAAATACCAATCGTCTAGAGCAGTACACTGCCTCCCGTTCACTATTTAAAGTTACTGAGGACAAGATTGAGTCTGGTTGAGCCAGATGGACCACTAATCCGACATAACAACAGTGTAATACATGAACTCCAAATATAAAAGCATAAGTATGACAAGTATAAACATTATACGCAATAATGCAGTGTAAATGAATAGTAAACATAATGATAAATGAATGTAAACTTTAATAAAAGTTATAAGACACGCAAACCTATGTTTCGTTCCCCACCTTCAAATAAAAACTCCTTTTAGAACTGGTGCCTTCCCCCGGGCAGAACCGCATTGCACCGTACAAAGAGTCTCGGAAAGAGAGTCTCAAAAGAGAAGGCAAAAACTCAAAATGAGTGAAAAAGAGAAGGAAAATCACAAGGAGAAGTGATTTTGATGTGAGAAATGAGGAAGGGGAGGGTTATTTATATAGAAAATTTGGCGCCTGAATGTCCGGGCCGTCTACCCGAACGTTCGGGCAGGTTGCCCGAATTTTTTTTTTTGTGCAAACTTAGGGTATTACATGGACACATCTATAAATAGGGTTAAATTTCAAGAGAATGAGATCCCATCCTCTTTTAATTCTCTTTCTCTTTTATTTTTACGTTATTATTTTTTTGGAGATTGAAGTGATCTGGAAGTTCGGTGTATGATTCAAGGCTAAGGTAGATGACAATCACTTAGGCCTTGAATCTTTGTAAGTTTTTTTTTTTCTTTCTTTTCATTTAATAAAAGATTATTCCTTTTTCTTTTATTATTGATTGTTCTTGTTCCCTTTCTTTTCTATTTTTTGTCACTTGCATGCTTCATTTATTATTAATTTTTTTTAATTACATTTTGGGTTTTTATTTATTTTTATGTTTTTTTTTTCAAAGTTCCTTTCACTTATTGAATCATTGGTAACATTTTTAAAGTTAAAAAAAAAGAAAAAAAAAACTTCTTGTTTTTAGTTCTAAAAGTCTTTATTCTTATTTTTTTTTATAAAATTTAGGCTGGTGATTTAAGTTTTAACTTCAATATTTTTTTAGGCTTAAACATATTTTTAGTATTTAGGTTTTTGTTTTTTTGTTTTTTTTAGATTTCAAATTTTATTTTATTTGTTTTTGTTTGTTCATTTCTTTATTCATAGGTTAGATTTAAATTTTTGCCATTTAGTTTATTTACTTAGTTGCTTTATAATGAACTTAGGTTGTTAAAAATCACATTTTATCTGCATGCTTTGACTTGTAATAAATAAATAATTAAATTTATTTAAAAAAAATATTTTCTCCAATTCTTGGATCAACCTTGTTTAGTGCTACAACTTACCTTGTGCACTTGCAAGTATATATGGTGATATATTAAAAAAAAAATCACATCAACTGCATTAAAATTAATGATGACAGGTGTAGATCTTTCAATGAGCTTATAAATGGATTATGAATGAAGACCACCTCAATGTATTGACTATTATAAATCATTCAACCACGCTAAGCATTCTTATTAGCCACATAAGATAACAATATTTGAGATATGGTTTTGGAGCTGAAGTCCTAGGGTAGACTATTAGAAACCACTAAATTTAAAAACTATAGCTTATAAGTGGTTACCCAACAATATATATCAAGTTATTATTAATACTCCTCATATATGCAACATACACATAAAGTCACAGAAGAAATAAATATACCAATGGGGACCATGCAAATGCAAATAACAAACTTGAACACAAGACCTCTATAAATCAACACTCTGATATGATGTTGGAAACCACTTCATCTAGGGGTGGCAGTTTGGCTTGTGACATGTGAGCTCGACTTGGTTCGGCTCGCTTGGGATGACCCAAGCTCGGGCTTGACTAATTCATTCGGTCTAATATTTCAATTGAGCGAGTCTAAGACAACCTAGCAAAACTCAGCTTGACCTAAAAACTCGACTTGTAGACTCAAAAGTCAGCGCGGCCTATGTGGGAAAAATGGTTCTCCTTTTCGAAAGGGAAAGTTTGCAGAAATTGTGAGGAAGGGTTAACGACACTTCTTTATAGCTCATCCTCTAAGATTGAAAAAGAAGTTGGGTTGATGGCGTCATTGACAACTATATGGTCTCTTTGGAATGAAAGAAATAGAAGGGTATTTCATATTTTACAAAAAGAGGAATCTAGGTTGTGGGATGATATTAGATTATTATCTTGCTCTTTGGTAATTGCCTCTGCTTGTGCCAGTGGATACTCCATAATGCAATGGTGGAGGGATTGGATACTTGTTTGCAATTATTTGTAAACTTGCCAAATGTAGGTAGTTTGTTCGCCGAGCATCTCTTATGCATGGTGTTAGTTTGTAAGTATTTTTACTTCATACATTTATATCATATATTTTGTTCCTCTCTCTCTCTCTCTCTCTAAAAAAAAAAGAAAAAGTCGGCTCGGAGTATAGGCCCAATTCAAAAGTCCATTTATATAGTTTAAAATTTATTTGTATATTTTTTAAAAATAGGACCAAAAATGTAATTTTTTGTTTAATTTATTATGATGTATTCAATATTATAATCATAAATTGTATGATTAGAATTTTTTTTAACATTGTATAAATGATATTTTTTTAATTTTTAATTTGTGTATTTTAATTTGTACGTAATTATAAATAGGGTGAGGCTATTTTTACCCACCCTTTTCTATTTCTTCACCCACCTCATCTAAAAATTAAAAAGACAAAAAAAATTTCATATAAAATTACAATAAAGGACAAGTATTAAATCCATTAAACCTTCTGATCTCTCTCTTCACCCACCCACTTTTTACCCTAAACTCTTAAACCATTCAACTCTCCAACTCGTCTTAATCTCCAATCTTGTCATTTTCTTGTATTTTTTTTAATCAAAAGCATATATTTCCACCATTTTCACCCTTTTGAAGTATTTTTTTTTACAAAAATATACCCAAAATCAAAATGAAAAAGTGACGAAAATGGGTTTCGAAACCCAGAAAAAATTGCTTCCAAATTAGGTGTGTCCGACCCTACGGGGACAAACAAAATGAAATCTGTCCGCCCTTAACAGGCCGAACAAAAAATAATAATAAAAAAACCAAAAAATATATTGTCCGACCGTATTAGGTCGGACACACCTCTTTATGTACGACCTATCGTGGTCGAACATAAAAAGAAATGTTTGACCCTGTTAGGTCGAACGTTTGCGATTCTGGCTTGCGAAATGGGTTTTTGGAACCCATTTCCGCCGCCTCATTCAACCATATTCACCCATTTTTTTTTTGGCAAAAAACATTTAAATTCAACAATGTAACATTGAAATTAACTTAAAACATGTAAAAATCTTGATTTACTTATCGATTTGTAATCAAGATTGCACCTGAATCACTTTGAGTTCGAAGCCTCCAAAACTCAAAATAACCCGATTTTTTGGCAAGATTTCGCGGCGTTGTTGCTCACAAATCTTCCTAACGGTGTTCTAACCCTTTGAATGATTGAAAAACTTGAAGAAATTGTGAATTAATGGTGAAGAGAAGAGAATAAGTAAGAGAGAGGGAAAAGGGTTTAGGGCCTTGGGGTGAGAAAGGTAGAATAAGAATTTAGGTGGGTGAAGAGAGTAAGTGGGTGAAGAGATAGGAAAGGGTGGGTGAAAATAGTCGGACCCTTATAAATATTAATTTCAAATTACCAAAATGTTTATCTTAATATGTTTAATCTAACCCATAAATTGACCTCACAGAGTTAGCTCGTTGGTTTGGTTCGCAAGCCCGATTCAAAGGCTCGACTAGTATACTAATTGGGTCATATTTGGACCTTGATTTCAAATACAAGGTCAGTTTGGCTCGGTTCATTAATGAAATAAGACTTGGCTCATATATCCTTGGCTCGATTGGGCCGAATAGAACTAGTCCAAATGGGCCAAATTTCCACATCTAACTTCATTCAAAAGCTAATAAGTGGAGGCTTAACAATACATGCAAGCTACTATTAACAAAGACAAAAAGACACCAAATGGATTGGAAAAAAAAGGCAAAGTCCATGGGAATTGAAGACTAGTAAAGGCACCAAAATAAAGAACAAGCAAAAAAGGGAAAAAATTCAACCCAAGAAAAACCAAAGTTCATAGAATATAAAGGTAAAATTGGTCAAATGAAATGTCTTATGGGCTCAATCAAATAAGATCATCTACATCGTGCATACATAAGAGATCTACAAGCAATTAACTTGTTGCGTTCCTCTTTTACACTTCTATACTTGACATCTTGAAATCTAGTTGATGACGTGGGAAGTAGAAGTAGTTGCCAATTTTATTTTATTTTTTGTCAAAGTTTCATTCCATTTCCATAAAATCAAATCTCCAAAGAGGAGTCTATCCTGCCAACAAATAAATATCATACTGAAGACCAATGCAGATACAACGGTGAGTACAAATACTCACATGAAAACGGGTAAAACCCGACAACCAGAAGGTAAAAACCCACACACCAAAAGAAAAACATCAACAAAAACACGAGTAAAACCTGACAACTAGAGGGTAAAACCCTCACAACAAAAGGAAAAACATCAATACAACAAGAGGGTAGCAGCAGGGTAAAACCCTCACAACAAAAAGGAAAACATCAATACAACAAGAGGGTTGTGAAAAACATCAATACAACAAGAGGGAAGCAATAAGGTAAAACCCTCGCAACAAAAAGAAAAAAACATCAATATAATAAGAGGGTAGCAGTAGGGTAAAACATACTACATACAACATACAAACATACTGCATACGATGTAACGCCCCAAAAATTTATTCCGCCTAGCCCATACCTTAACCCATATGTGTCAAACTCTATGAGTCAACTTTTGATGTCATGTGTGTTATATCTTTATGTTGTTTGTGGTTTGATGCATGTATATTAGATGTTTGTAAATAATTACTACTATTAGTATTATTAATATGAGAATAATTAATATGTAAGACTTGTGATTAAATTGATTGAGCGAGATAAGGGAGTGAGATAGGTAATCTACACATGGGTGGCTAGTTAAAGAAACCCCATGTAAGTAACTTGTTGAGTAAGTTATAGCATGATTTATAGCTTGTTGAGAAAACTACATCAAATTCTTTTATTTAATACCCCAACTAATGTGTGAGAATAATCATTGGATAAAAGGATGATATTTGAAAATGTGTTGGGTTGAGATATAAAGTTCGATTAATAAATTCCAAGTGAGGGCATGGGGGGCCACAAGTACATAACATATCTCAATTTAACCCCAACCCACCTCAATTCTCTCATTCATGCACGATTTTGAGTTTTAAAAAATGAGAAGAAAGAGAGGAAAAAAAATAGAAGAGGAAGAAGAAGGGAAGAAGAAGATATAATGAGTTAGGATTTTGAAAAAATTGATGCAAGGTAATGATTTCTCCAATTTTCTTCCATGAGAATGATTTTGATGTTGGTTTCTAGCTTTCTAAAGGTGTGAATTTTATTATGGGTTTTGGATTGGAGAGAATCCAACCATGGATTTTGGGTTTTTTAGCTTCAATAAGCTTGATAATGGTGGATTGAAGCTTCTTAGACCCAAACCCATACCCAAATGATGTTTTCCATGCATCAAACCTTATTTTTCTTGGTGTTTGAAGCTAGGGTTTTGATGGAAACCCTAAGAACCGAGATGTACACTTAAGATTTGGGTTTCTAGGGTGGTATTAAGTATGTTAGTGGCATTTGCCCCAATTTGTAGAGAAGATTTTATGCGGTTCTATATAGGGGTGTCATCGAATCGGTTTATACCCCAAACCATAATCCGAACTGATGGGCATCGGATTGGAAAAATCCAAACCGAGACCGATCCGACCCTAACCACTAATCCTATCCGAACAAATCCGGTTTGGTTCGGTTTGGATTGATCGGTTTCAGTATTTTAACCTATAAAATATATTTTTTATCAAATGATTTTTTTACATAGTATAATAACAACATCAAATGAGAATTTAAAAGTTCAAAATTCACATCAAAGTATTTATGTTCTAACATAAATGCAACAATACTATCATTCTTTACCATAAAGATAAAAAATGATTAATTTACATCTTATCTTATAAAATTAATGAAAGTAAAATAAAAATCATCAAAGTTTAATTGCCAACATCCTTCCCAAAATCAATTCCAAACCGATCCGGTTCGGTTCGGTTTAGGGTTGGTTTTTTAGACCTTAATTCGTAGACCGAACCGAAACGATCGGATTTTAAAAAGTCCAAATCGAAACCGATCCGATTAGGGTAAAAAACCGATCTGATCCGATTCGAACACACCGATTCGGTTCGGTTTCGCTGTTTAAACCAATCCACTGAAACTCCTAGTTCTATACTAATAACCTAAGCTTTGAATATGGACTTAAGAGTTTTTCAAATGAGTTGCATGTGAACTATCTTATTTAAATTGATCTATTTGAATGATTCATAGTTCTAAGTTGATATTTCCTATAGTATTTCATGATGGTTAGTTTAATTTGACTATGTTGGACTAATGTAGAGATTTTCCCTAATTTGGGGAAAATAGTGGAATTGACCTAGAAATGACTAATTGGGATGAATTGGGTCTAATTGAACCCAAATTGGGTTGATTCATGTTAAAATTGAACTATTTTGAATTATGTTATGGTCTAAGCCTAATGTGGGAAGGTTCCCAACTTTTGGGGCTTTTTTTTTTATTTAGAAAATTAATCTCTAATTATGAAATGAGATGATTTATGCTTAATTGAGCATGAATAGAGTTGATTTATGCCTAATTGGGTATGAATTGAGACTTTTACCGTAATTAATCTTGAATGGTTAAATTGGCATGAATTATAATTAATTGGAGTGAAATGGATTGATTTGTGCCCAATTGACCCATGTTGATAATCATAATGGATTGAATGAGTTATGAATAAATTGATATAAATTGGGTTAATTAGAACTATAATTGGCTTAGGCCTAGATATTCAATTGATATCATGGTTAGGCATAGTTGATGCCTAATGATTATATGTTGATAATTGTGGTTGGATAAATGTATGATGATTTGGAATCGGACATTAGAAGCTTATGGCATGAGAATTGAAGTCTATTGTAATCCCCTGAAAATTTTGAGGATATCTACTTTCCAATTTCAACATTATTCTCGCATTCCTTAAGGAATCAATTACAAATCATACCAAAGAAATCTTGGCAAGTTTTTCAATACAAAATTATGGCAAGTTTCCAATACTATTAACCTTCCTATCATGGAACATGCTCATCATTAAACCCTAGAACTAATAATACTATGTATAATACTTATGCACCTTAGCCGTCTTGTTCATCTCTTTCACGCTCCTCTTTTCTCAAACCAGTAATCAAGAAACGTGGAAACAGTGCTCTTCAACTCCAAAATTGGCGCTCATTTGAGTTCTTCATTCTCCTTTTGCCCAAGAAACTCCAAAACCCTTTTGTATTTTTCATATTCTCCAAACCTTTTTCCCTTCTCTTCTTCACCAAAAACCTATTTCCCTCTTCCTCCTTTTCTAGGCGCACTTGTTTTTGGCGTTGGAGAAGAAAGGCAGTGCATAGGTTTTCTTTCTCCATTTTTCGATTCAAGAAAAAAAAAGATGGTGAAGAAAGGGGATAATGGGAGATGAAGGGGCTTTTAAGTATAGTAAATGAGGGGTTGCAAGACGAAGGTTCAGTGCATAGAGACACGCAAAATAGCTAGGACATGGAGGAAATAGCTAGGGTGCAAAATAACTAGGGAGACGAAAGGCGTTCGTTGTGGGGGTGAAGAAGGGTGTTCGTTGCTAGGAGAAAAAGGGTGTTCGTTGCAAAGGGCATTCGTAGTGAGGAAGATGAGGGGCGTTCGCTGCGAGGAGTAAAAGAGTGTGAAGAAGGAAAAGGGCGTTCGTTGTGTGGGGTGAAGAAGGGTGTTTGCTACGAGTGTTCAGATTCACTTTTGGTGGTGTGCCCAGAAGGAACCGCAGGAAATCATGCTTGTTGCTGTTCAACATGTTTCAAGGGACTTGATTGGCAGGGGTTGAGACCGACACGTGTCTTGAAACTCAAAAAAAAAAATAGGATTAGGCGATTGAGGTGGGAAAGATTCTATGCCTTTACAATGTTTTATTTTGATATATAGAAAGGAATGTTAAATTAATTAGGTCTATAGTGTTATTAGATTGCTCTTGCATGCCTATTTTACATGATTTTATATATACCATGTTGTGATTGTTAACTAGGATGATATGTGTGTCAGCATGACTTCTTGTTCTGATCAAATGATAATTGGATGCATGCAATTCATGTGGTAATTGAGATTTATTTGTATATTATAATGCCTGATGATGAAATACATGACTTGAGAATATTGACATAGTAAAGTTCATGCGTTAATACTACCATATTTGGCGTTGTGACATGATACCATCTGTAGTGGAGTTTGAATATGTCTTGTGAATGCCATTAATATCATACTTATGTTGTATGTATGGTGTGATATCACTAAATGTCAAACCCCGCCCGGACGCGCCTAAACCGGCGGTACACTCGCGGACGGGGCGCGCATTTGGAACAATAACAATGGTAACAACAGAGTGCGCAACAGAAATGCAGTATACACAGTACAAATTTGATTTCATTTAATTCAGAATACTTTTGTACATAAAATGGTTGAGGGAACATACTCCCAAAATCCCCAATGAAATAAACAAAGGGTATAAAATGTGGGCCCCATAACCTGCACCCAGTCCACCCTAATTTCCTGTGAAAGATTGGATAATAATGGAGTGAGCTTAACCCGCTCAGTGGGTAAATAGTGCATGAGTATAACAATTAATAAAAAATACTTCAATATCAAATATCTTAAATACACATGTGAGCATCATAATCAATCAATATGAATGTATGCATGACACCGTCTCGTAATGGTTTGATGAACGTACATCGCCTGAATTCACGTACAGGAACGATGCTCTGGATTCACGTACAGATGTTCCTCCCCGGGTGTAGCCGGGTTCTCATGTACGTCCCTCTCCAGAGAAATGTAATGAATAACGAGCAATGCTCCTAACTATTCTGAGTCATAAACCATATACGTCCCTAGGTGGTGATATGTATGATGCCAATGCATGAACTGGTCTAGTCTACTGGTCTAGTCTTTTCTTGTCATTTAGACTGACTTTGGTAACTTCTGGTGATCCTTATCAGGGTCGGTATCACGACGTGCAAGATTAGGACATTCAGTATTACTGTATAAGCTGATAGCTTTCAATAAGACCAACTAGATCAGTCCCCAGTTGAGAGGTGAGACACAATGTCTGCTTAAATACCAATCGCCTAGAGCAGCCCGCTGCCTCCCGTTCACTATTTAAAGTTACTGAGGACAAGACCGAGTCTAGTTGAGTCAGATTGACCACAAATCCGACATTATAACAGTGCATAACATGAATTCGAAATATACAGGCATAAGTGCGGCAGTATAAACAGTATATGACATAATGCAGTGTAAATGAATAGTAGACATAATAATAATTGAATGTAAACTTTAATAAAAGTTATGAAACACGCAAACCTATGTTTTGTTCCCCACCTTCAGATAAAAACTTCTTCTTTCAAATCTGCTGCTTTCCTCCGGACAGAACTTCATTGCACCGCACCGAGAGTCTCGGACAGAGAGTCTCAAAAACTAAAAACTTAGAATGCGTGGAAAGGAGAAGAAAATCACAAGAGAAGGTGATTTGGTGTGAGGAATGAGAAATGAGGAGGGTTCCTTATATAGAGACTTTTGCGCCTGAACGTTCTGTCATGCGCCTGAACGTTCTGTCATGCGCCTGAACGTTCGGGCATGTATTGCGCCTGAACGTTCTGGCATGCGCCTGAACGTTCTGTCATGCGCCTGAACGTTCTGGCATGAGCCTGAACGTTCTGGCATGCATTGCGCCTGAACGTTCGGGCGTTGCCCAAATAGTAATTTTTTTTTTTTTGTGAAATACAGGGTATTACACTCTACCCCCCTTAAAGGGATTTCGCCCTCGAAATCAAGTCAAGTAGTGATGAGGGTTATCTGCTTGAGAAGTAGCCACATGTTGATAAGGAGGCCACTGCATGTGTGCATCACTATATCCATTGATATTATTTTCAGACATCGGCGTAGTTATTGAAGTGAAACAATGGATCAAGATAGGTGTAAATAATGTTTCATCCTGTGATTGATAAGTGAAAATAATACAATGTATCACATCATCAGTTGGTACTAGAAAACAATTCAGGGTAGTTCTGTTTAATTGTTGCTTCTAGTTCCCATGTTGCTTCCTCTACGCCGTGATGATCCCAGAGCACTTTCACAAGTGGTATGCTACGTCGCTATAGTTCTTGAGTTTTTCTATCTAAAATATGTATCGCTTTCTCCTGATACGTATTTCCTTCCTCAACCCGAACCTCGACTAAAGGGATGATATGCGAAGGATCAGGACGATACTTGCGAAGCATAGATACTTGAAAAACGTCATGAACCTTAGGCATGGACGATGGAAGGGACAGACGATAAGCAAGTTTGCCAATACGTTCAATGATCTGAAATGGACCGATATATCGCGGGGAGAGCTTGCCTTTGATCCCAAAGCGTTTGACAACTCTCGTGGGTTGGACTTTCAGAAAAACAAAGTCCCCCTTATCAAATTTTAGAGGTTGTCTCCGCTTGTCAGCATAGCTCTTCTGGCGACTTTGTGAAACACGAAGTCGTTCCTTTACTAGTGTGATCTTCTCAGAAGTCTCTTGAACTAGTTCAGGGCCTAACTGCGGTTGATCTGCCATATCTAACCAGCATACCGGAGATCTGCAAGGCCGACCATAGAGAGCCTCGTATGGTGCCATGCCGATACTAGTTTGGTAGCTGTTGTTGTATGCAAACTCAGCTAGATGCAAATACTTTGCCCATCCGTCATTAAAGTCCAAAATGCAGCATCGTAACATGTATTCTAAGATTTGGATAAGCCGCTCTGATTTCCCATCAGTCTGAGGGTGGAAGGCTGTGCTCATAGTGATCTTAGAACCCATTCTACTCTGGAAGCTTTTCCAAAAGTTTGATGTGAATCGAGGGTCTCGATCAATGACGATCGTGAATGGTATGCCATGAAGCGTACGATCTCTCTTTCATATAGTTCTGCAAGTTTGGCGGGATTATCTGTGAACTTTATTGGCAAGAAGTGTGCAGACTTTATAAGTCTGTCAATGATAACCCATATAACATCTTGCCCTTTATTGTTGCGAGGTAAGGACGTGACAAAATCCATTGCGATGTTCTTCCACTTCCATTCTCAAATAGGTAACGGTTGGAGAAGTCCAGAGGGAAGTCTTCGTTCTGCCTTAACTTTCTGGCAAACGAGACATCGAGCAACGAAGTGTGCAATTACCTTCTTCATTCCAGAAAACCAGAATTGACGGTTGACATCCTTGTAAATCTTGTCACCCCTAGGATGCATAGCGTACCTCGAACAGTGCATCTCAGTAAGCACGTCGTTACGAATCGCAGGATCGTTTGGTAGACATAGACGTTGTTTTATAGAAAACGGCCCTGTCGTCTGAGACCGACCAATGAGGAAAGTCCTGGCCGCTGAGTAGAAGTTCTCGTTTCTCCATTAACATAGAGTCATTGGCTTGAGCGGCTGAAATCTTTTGAACGAGCTCAGAGTTGACTGATAATTGAGAGAGTCGTGGTCTTGGTCCCTCTATGTTCAGCTGTATCTCCAACTCTGTAGCCAACTTCCCCATTTCGTAGTTAAGAGTGCAAACAACATAAGATTTTCTACTCAAGGCATCGGCCACAACATTAGCCTTTCCGGGATGGTACTGGAGTTGAAAGTCATAATCTTTCAAGAATTCCAACCATCGTCTTTGGCGGAGGTTTAGGTCTCTCTGAGTGTATATGTACTTAAGACTCTTGTGATCTGAGAAGACCTCAAACCGTTCACCGTATAGGTAATGACGCCATAACTTCAGTGCAAATACGACAGCTGCAAGTTCCAAGCCATGCGTTGGGTAATTACCTTCATGAATCTTCAGTTGTCTGGATGCATATGCAACCACTTGGCCTTCTTGCATTAGCACGACACCTAAGCCTTGGAGAGAGGCGTCGGTGTATAATGAAAATCCAATTACATTTCTTGGAGTGATAAGTACAGGTGCTGTCGTGAGGCATTTTTTCAATTCCTGAAATGATGCTTCACAGACGGGATTCCAGATAAATCGCACGTCTTTTCGAGTGAGCTTGGTCATAGGTTCAACAATCTTTGAGAAGTCCTTGATGAAGCATCTGTAATAGCCAACCAAACCAAGAAAACTCCTAATCTGAGTAACAGTGGTAGGCTGCTTCCAGTTTAAAACTGCTTCAACCTTAGAAGGATCTACCTCAATGCCATTGCCTGAAACCACATGGCTGAGGAATTGAACTCTCTTTGCCCAAAATTCACACTTACTCAACTTTGCATACAGTTGGTGGCTTCTCAAGGTCTGGAGGACTATCTTCAAATGTATTTTATGGTCTTCCTCGATTGAGGAATATATCAAGATGTCATCCACAAAAACCATCACAAATCGGTCTAAGTATAACCTGAATATGCGATTCATCAAATCCATGAATGCAGCAGGTGCATTTGTTAGACCGAATGGCATAACTAAGAACTCGTAATGACCGTACCGAGTTCTGAACGCCGTCTTGGTGATGTCCGACTCTCGGATCCGGAGTTGGTGATAACCAGACCGTAAATCAATCTTAGAGAAAAATTTGGCATCTCTAAGTTGGTCGAACAAGTCATCGATCCTGGGCAATGGATATCTGTTCTTGATGGTGACGTTATTCAACTTGCGATAATCGATGCAAAGTCGTAACGAACCATCCTTTTTGCAAACAAATAGAACTGGAGCGCCACAAATCCAAATCCAACAACCTATTTTTGTTGTTCCAATCCAACAAAAATATGCAAAGTCGTAACGAACCATCCTTTTTGCGAACAAATACAAATTTCCATATTAGTTTTTTTTTTTTTGTGAAATACAGGGTATTACACTAAAGAACACAATTAAGATAAAAATCACACATATGGGGCAGTTATTCCAAGGAATATCGCCAATGATTAATATGGGGTAGTTATTCTAAGGAATATTGCCAATGTTTATTATGGGAAAGTTATTCATTATGAATATCGCTAACTAAACCTTAATTTTGGGTAGTGCCACCCTGGGTTCGATTTCCTAAAGGTACGTGATTTAGAACGTGATAGAATTCTCGACTCAAACGATTAATGTGTGAAACTTGTTTGTAATGTTCTTGTATATATATCATGATAAAATGTTGTGAATTGTTTAGATGACCCACTGGGCTTCCAAGCTCACCCCTATTTTTCATATGCAGATACTTAAGAGAATAAAATCGCGAGTTCGTGACGTAGTTCAGAGTAGTAGGGGTGGGTTAATTATTTTGTTAGTATTGTGGTGGCAGGGCTGAATATTTTTATTTGATTTTTAAAAGTTTATCATTTAAACTGGTTGTATTGACAATCAAAATTTAGTGAACATTATTACGGTTAGTAAAGACCTTGTGGTTTATTCCACGTGTGAATGCCTTGGACTTGAATTTATTAATTCTACTTGATGAATATATTTAAAATGTTGTGTCCATAATGGATGGACAAGGGCAAGTACCCTCACAATTCAATATGAAAATTTGTATAGTGGAATTATGTGGTCCTTGGCGTGAAAATAAAAGGGTATTCGTTTATCTTAACCAGTTAGTTGGTTAGAAGAATACAAATTCATATTTTTGCAAATTTTGCTATCTATATAATGGTTATGGGTTAAGATAGACGGATACGATTAACATCTCGATTTTTAGTGATCTTTCTCGATAAAATTAAAATATTCATTATTTTACTTGAAATTTTAGTTTTGAAAATTCGGGTGTTACATCTATGTTGGAATTAAATAGTATGTGGGGCTATTGTCTATATATGAGAAATGAATATGAACGGTATGTTTGCTTATATAGTTGATTATGAAATTGATGTTTATGTAAATGAATATGGTTTACAGGATTATAATTGGATTTGTGTGGTTGGACCGTGTGTGTGATAGTTACTCTTGCGTGGCTTTGTTGTGAGTAGAATCTCTTATGTTCATTTCTTTATGTCATCATATGAATTTTATGTGCTATGTTCAAAATGCATGAATTATGTTTTAAACTGTAGATGCATGGTATGTTAAACCCTGTGGTGGCGGTTTGATCCCATTGACTTCTTGACACGACTATGGTCTTGGAGTATGCCCATGATGAGAGGCATAGCAAGACTTGGCAAGATCAATGGGAAAGAGAATCAAGCCACATGAGGGTTTTGAATGAATACAAGGGAAAAGGAAGGCCATGTCCAAAAGACATGAGCTTGTACTCCCAAAGGAACGAAAGTCCCGAACCTTAGCATGATATGCTTGGTTTCATAGCGCAAGCCTGGACTGGAAAGTGGAAAAGGAAAGATGGTGGATAAAGTGTGGGTTTTCATTTGCATATGATACTTGATATATGTTGTTATATATGTGATATATGCTTTTCATCATTCCATCACATTGACATGCATACATTTTTTATTTGATGAGTATTGGATGACATATTGAATTTTATGTTACTGGGCATCGTTGGCTCGCTCTCTCACTTCTCTTTCAGGTTCTTCTACTACAGATAAAGGAAAGGGCATCGTGATATCTTGAGAGCCTCGCCACACTAGAGATTAGGCGATGTGAGTGATGGAGGTTTTTGGTTGAGACTTGGACATATATTACATACTTTTGTATATGTTTTGTATGTATGTATATAACTCTTGGTACATAAATGGTGAGAGTTGGGATCTATGCATTGTGAATGTATGAACCATGGGGGTAATGTTCATGGACTTAATGTTGGGTCTTGTAATCCCCAATTATGGACTTTTATGTATTTGGACATTATTATGTGAGAACTTTGAGATGGTACATTATCTTGTCACTTGTGGATATCGTATATCTTGATAGGTAGTTGTAGATATTAGGATTGTTACGGGTACCTACAGGTTGAAATTAACAGGTTATGACATAAGGTTGAAGCTTGTAGGGTTTCAATTACCTTCCAAATAGTGTGGGGTGGTTGTAGATGCTTACGTCGGGCGTCCTGTTCCTGCTTTCTGCACGCCGCTCCGTGGGAGATGGTGGTCCGGAGTTAAGGGGTGCCACATACGACATTCTACATACAACGTTGAAAACCCTAAAAGATCAGCGGCGACCACGAACGCCTCTGTAACACCCCGATTTTCAAAACTTAATTTTTTTTTTGTAAAATAATGAATATTTTAATTTTATCAAGAAGACCCACTGAAAATCAAGATATTATTCGTATCCGTCTATCTTAACCCATAATCATTATATAGATAGTAAAATTTGCAAAACTATGAGTTTATATTCTTCTAACCAACTTATTAGTTAAGATAAACGAATACACTTTTTTCTTCATACCAAGGACCACATAATTACACTATACAAATTATTGTATTGAATTGCGAGGGTACTTGCCTTTGTCCATCCATTATGGACACAATATTTAAATACATTCATCAAATAGAATTAATAAATTCAAGTCCAAGGCATCCACACGTGAAATAAATCACAGGGTCCTTACTAACCGTAATAATGTTAATTGAATTTCGATTTTCAATACAATCCGTTCAAATAATAAACTTTTAAAAAAAATCAAAGAAAAATATTCAGTCCTATCACTATAATACTAATAAATTAATTAACCAACCCTTACTACTTTGAACTACTGAACTATGACACGAACTCACGATTTTATTCTCCTAAGCACCTGCATATGAAAAATGGGGTAAGCTTGAAAGCCCAGTGGGTCATCTAAACAATTCACAATATTTTATTATGATACATACACAAGAACGTTACAAACAAGTTTCACACATTAATCGTTGCAACATTAGATTGTTTGAGTCGAGAATTTTACCACGTTCTAAATCACGTACCTTTAGGAAATCAAACTAAGGGTGGCACTACCCAAAAATTATAACTTCGTTGGCGATATTCATCATGAATAACTGCCCCATAATAAACATTGGCGATATTCCTTAGAATAACTACCCCATAATAATCAATGGCGATGTTCCTTAGAATAACTGCCCCATATGTGTGATTCTTATCTTAATTGTGTTCTTTAGTGATGTCACACCATAAATACAACCTAAGTATGCTATTAATTGTATTCACAAACTATATTCAAATTCCACTACACATAGTATCATGTCACAATGCCCAATATAATAGTGTTAACGCATGAACCTTACTATACCAATATTCTAAGTCATACGTTTCATTATCAGGTATTATAATTTATAAATGAGTCTCAAATATCACATGAATTGCATGCATCCAATTATCATCTAATCAAAACAAGAAGTCATGTTGACACACATATTATCATGGCTATCAATCACAACATGATATAAATAAAATCATGTACAATAGGCATGCATAAGCAATCTAATGATATTATAGACCTAATTAATTTAACATTCCTATCTATATATCAAAATAAAATATTATGAAGGCCTAGAATCATCCCCACCTGAATCGCTAAATTCCAAAAGTGTTGAGATTCCTCGACGTTGGGCGTTATCAACCTATCCACGCATAAATCACACGTTAATCGCTTGTTTTGTATTATATTATATTAATATAATGTGCATACATGTCTATGTGGTATTTCATATGGTAATGCCGATTTGCCTTGTGAACTTGGTAGTGGCAGTGGAAATGGCACATTAGTTGGTTCAACTGTTGGTGGTGGCGATGTGCCGCGGGGAACGGAACGAGCAGAAAGAAAGAGGGCTTCGAGCAAGAGAGAAGAGAGCGGCGAGATTCAGGATTGCTAAATGTCTAGAGAGACATCAGAGAAGGATTTTCACGGCGGCAATTTCAAGAGTCAGAAGAGGGAGAGAGAGAGAGATTTCAAGCGTCTCTGCTCCACACGCACTCATCAATCACAAAGTCCTTCTCTCAGCTCAATTTCTTTCAACTTAGAATCCAGATCTCCCGAGCGGTTATGTCAACCGTTAATCGGATAAAACCTAATCTTCTTCTTCTTATTCTTCTTCAAGATTCGAAGCAAAGATTACGAGTTTCAGATCCATGAGCGGAAGTGAAGGCGGAGCTCAAAGCGACGTTACTAGCGGGCGCCGGTGGCTGTGGAAGGGGAGGCGGAACTGCCGGAGTGGAAGTTCAGATGAAGCAGAGTGAGAGGGGTTTGGGTTTTCGACGACGGACCAGAGCAGGGAGAAAAGGCAGTCGTGTTGCTACTTCTGCTGTTTCCATGGCAGCCGAGAAACATAGCATCGCCATGCTCTGATTCACTCTCTTCTTTCCGGCTATCGGCTACGTTAATGGTAGTGAAAACAGGGGATCGCTATGGTGCGAAGAGAAAGAGAAAAGAGAAAAAGAAAAGAAGAGGAGAAGTTGCTCACCGTGGTTATTGCTGCGGATTCTTGCTCGCGTGCTTCAGTCTCCGGTTCGTGAGAGAAGAGAGACAGAGAAGAGAGCCGAGAAAGAAAAGAGAAGCGAGAGGGTTTCGAGAAAGAGATGGGGTTTGTGCGATTGAGTTTTGAGGTTCAGGCGAGGCGCGATTTGGGTTTTGAAAGAGAGGGTTGGGTTTTGTGCGATTGATTTCGAGGCGATTAGGTCTCAGCGATTGAGTTGCAGAGTGAGATTTCAGCGAAATTGTAGCTGTAGAGGGCAGGATTGCAGTGAGATATTGTAGCTGTAGAGGGCGAGATTTCAGCGAAAGAGGCGCGATTGGGTTTTGAACGAGAGAGGAGATTTTGCAGGATCGCAGTGCGAGATTGCAGCGGAGAGGGCGAGGTTGCGGATTGAAGAGCGAGATTGGCGCGATTGGGTTTTGAAAGAGAGGCGATTTTGCACGGCGAGTGAGATTGCAAGATAGCAAAATAGCAATGCGATGCCGTCGGAGGCGATGAAGAAGGTGAGAGACTTTCGTTGTTGTTTTTTTTTTTTCAGGGGGATTACAACCTCTCTCCCTGTAATGCTTTTGTAACTCTGAGAGGTGATCAACGAAACCGCCAGATACAAGAACCAAAACGGGTTGTATGACCTTTGCTTGCCCAACCCAACCGATCAATTGGCAAATCGGGTTAGTCAAGTTGGGCTAGGAGAGAGAGAGAGAAAGAAGTAGAAGAAGAGAAGGGGGAGCAGAAAGGACGGTGGAGCAGAGAGAGAGAGGGGAAGAAGAAGAAGAAGAGAGAAGGGGAGCAAAAAGGATGGTGAAACAGAAAGAGAGAGAATGAGGGAAGAAGAAGAAGAGAAAGGGGAGCAGAGAGAGGGCGGTGGACTAGAGAAGAAGAAGAAAAAAAAGTAAAGGAGAAAAGAAAGGACAGTGAGACCTCATGTGACATTAATTAGCCAAGAGTGATATCTGAAGTAACTGCCAATTGAGCTAGCCCTTAAGGGCATCTTTTGGTTTAGTCTCCCATTTATACATATCTATGTGTCAGGGCTTGATCTTAAACTAATAATATCGTGTGGCACTGAAATAGTTTTTCCCTTTTGTAAGTGATTACATCAACCTTACTCATAAGAAATGATGCCAAAAGACTTGACAAATGACCACAAAACTTGAAAGAAGATTAATTATATTGAGAACTCAGACTCACAGGACCATTCCCTGAGTTACAAATGGTTATGGGCTTTCATGAGCCATGGAATCTTCTAGACATTATACAAATGTCAAGTGTCTAAAGGTTGGGATCAGTTTTCTAGACTATATTTGTCTAAAATCTTTTGGAAGCTTCCTATTAGAAATCTCTAATTCTTTTCTTAATATTAAAGACTACTAGAATCGTTTAGAAACTTGCTACATTTATAAATGAGTTTAAACATGAGTTTTCTCAAAATAATTATATTAAATCCCATAATTTCGAATTAAGGCCCATGGTTCATGACATTCTTCTCAATCGAATCTTGCAATGTCCTCTTCGTGCCTTCCTCGTGGAGTTTACTGATAACATCTTTGAATTGCCATGAAGTATCTTTTCATTCCTAACCCGTTTCACTATCAAGCAGGTCCCTTTATTTTAGTAGATACTCTTTCTAATTAGGGTTGACGCTTATCACCTAATCTGCTAAATTGCATTCGACCTCCTTATCATATGAAATTACCACGCATTGATGTAGACGCTAGGTTAGATTTCCTCAATTAAGATCTTCTATATTAGCGTAATACGAGTTCACAAGACTAATGTGCGCAACTGATGATTAATGCATCTTCAATTAAGGAGGTAACTCGAGAAGGTAATCAATCTTGCCAACTCATTTGATGACGAGAAATGAACCTTCATAGCTCCTTATTAGACTCTATGCTTCTTTTTAAAGGACTTATTGATGCAGTCCAACAAGAGTTGACATATTTTTATAAGTTAGAACATCCTAAGAAGGAGAGGGTGTAATAAAAAGGACGTAATCAAAATTTTCTTAAAAGATTGCGTGTGAGATTTTGCGAAATTTTAACAAGCGACACGTGTTTCTGAAGGAAAACGACGTGTCGATCAATACTCCCCGCTACGCCCTAACTAACGTCGTTTTTTTGGACAAATTTCTTCGTTTAGCCTTCGAATTCACATTTTTACTATTTTAAAAAAGTTTTGTTTCGAGTATAACTTGAATTAGGAGAGTTCGATTTTGTTTTCGTTTTTTCCTACACGATGTACATCGCGAGATCTTTCTTTCCAAGTAGGTTTTAGCGAACTTTCTATTTTTAGTAATTTTTGTTATTTTTGGCATTTGAGTCGGATTAGGAGTTTTTAGTGAGTTTTGCCTATTTAAGGTCATTGTATGCATTATTAGACTATTATTCAAATATTTTTGATTTTTTTAAGAGAATTTACGAATTCTTCACCTCTTTTCTCTGTATTCTGTGGAATCAACGAGTTTAGAAAAAAACGATTATTGTCTTCCTATCACGCCCTGCGTCACTTATATTGTTACGAACTAGAGTTTCATTAGGACTAAGACACTATTCTCCATTAAGGGCCTCTTCTTATCAGCTTGTTTATTCATCTCCATTAATGTATCCTTTTATATACATGATCAGGTTGTATCCTCTTGCTCATACCATTCTTTGAAAACTGAAACGAGCTATGTTTTATTAACTCTCTTTTGTAAGTAATAAGTGAATTGAACGATATCTAGTAGTTTTGCTCAATTCATTTGGTTGGCATTTACATAATGCTTAAAGTATAACTCCAACAAGAAATCCATCCCTTGTTTGAGGGTGAAAGTTGGTGGAGAAGTTCAGGTTTGACCCCATGAGTTTGAAGACTTTTATCCACAATCACCTAATTAATAAAATAGGGATCTTAATCACTGATAATGGTCTTTAAGATCCCTCAATATTTTACAACATGCTTCATGTACAATTTTGTTGGTTCTTCTATTGTATAATCTTTAAGAGCTTGAATTAGTACTCGTACTTAGAAAATCTATTTACCACCAATAGATAGTCAGATATCCTTTAGTCTTAGGCAAACAAGTAATACCAAGTCCAAAGATATGCTCTCCCACGCACATTCCCTAATGGGCAGTGGCTCTAATATCCTGTAGGGTGATGATGATCAACCATGTCTTGTTGGCACGCAAGACAAGTCTTCACATATGCCCTAACATCATTGTGCATTTGTGGCCAATAGTCTTTAATAAGAGCCATTGATCTCTGAAGATCAGGATGACCAGCCCACTTGGTTTATAAATCCTCCTTTAGTATTTCGTTCCTCAAGTTGTCCCATTTGAGAACTTAAATTCAATCTCAATTAGTATACAAAAGATCATCTTTTAATGTAAACCACTTTGTTTTTCCTTTTTTAGCGTACTTAACAAGGTTTTATAAGTTGGGTCATGCATCAATCTTTCCTTGATGCAGCCTTTTAGGAAGCATTGAGGTTAAGTACTTAAGGTAGTAAGCTCGACCTTTCTAATAAGTTGCCTTCACTACCTTGTATTTTAAAGAGTAGTCAAGCTCATTGGTCATAGCTTCGTTTGGGTTTGAAAATAATTTGTGGCTACTTTGTTATTTTTCACCACAAATAACTTAATTAGTTCTTGATGAGAAACGTCGCCAAGTCCTTAGATAAAGGCAGATAGTTCTCATCTTTTTTTCTTGTATTGTGTATCATCATTCAATGCTGTTCCACTTCCTATTTTTATATGTTATAAGACGTTTTTCTTGCATAAGTGCCCAACCAATGGAAAAATCTAAAGCATATGTACTTCATAAACCTTAACATGGTTATGTAGGCCAATGTTGGCTCTTCTTATAATTGTTTTCTTTAGAGCTTCAAAGGCGTCTTGACATTAATTTGACCAATTCCATACCTTAATTCACCAATCCTGGAAAAAAGAGATGATTACCTTGTTTGGAGACTCCCATTTCATGACGTCTAGAACCTTAGACTCATCCATCCTTATGTCTTCCCAGTTTGGATCATATGTGCTAATAACATTACTTCTTCTTAGCCAAACGAGCACTTTTTCCATTAATTTGACATAATTCTCATTTTCTCGCAATCTTGAAAGACCTGTCTCGATTGTTGGACATGATCGTTCAAGATATTGCTATAGATGGTTGCATCATCCAAGTAGACTACCACAAAACAGTCCGAGAAATGATGGAAAATATTGTCCATGAGGGTGCATAATGTAACAAGCGCATTATTGACGGTAACATAACCTCAAGCTAAGATGGTGAAGTATTTAGCACTAGTGGTGGATCCCTGGGGGCGCGCCCCCCCCCCCCCCCCCCCCCCCCCCCACTATGCTATGTTGTGAAAAAAATGATAAAAAAATTGAAAGATTATTACTATTAGCCCCCTTAATAATTTTTTACAGGTTTTTACACCGCCATCTTAACATGAAAAAAATTATTATCTTCATTACAAAATTAAAATTTTTATTGAGTTAATTTTTTTTTTGTAAATTATTAAAGTACGTAAGATTAATTAATAAAGATATATGGACTTATTATTAAAATATTAACAAACTTATAGATAAAAAACCCAATTAGCCAATTTATGTAATAAATTTCATGTCCACCTACACGGCATTTACACTCTAAACTTGGGCTATCTTATAAGTTTTAAAAGCCAAGAGAAATCAAAGAAAACCAACCCACTACTATGATTAAAAATTAAGACAGCTTCTATTTTAAAAAGTTAAAGAAAAGAAAGGGAAAACATGTGGTTTAAGTTTTTTTGTCATTTGTGAATTGAGAAAAAAAAAAAGCAGAATTAAAGCTCCCTGCTCCTTAGCTTATTCATCATCGACTTCTCAATTTCATGTGCATGTTCTTGAAGCTTCATCCTTGAATTTGCGCCCTCTTTCGTCTTCCTACTCTTATAGTCGCATGACTCACATCGCATTCGCATTCCTCTAATTCCATACCCAAT
The DNA here is from genome assembly GCA_035771175.1 of Paratinospora sagittata. Taxonomy (NCBI): domain Eukaryota; kingdom Viridiplantae; phylum Streptophyta; class Magnoliopsida; order Ranunculales; family Menispermaceae; genus Paratinospora; species Paratinospora sagittata. The sequence continues at coordinate 39,855,093 of CM069590.1, read as the reverse complement.
TTAAGGTTTAATCAATATTCAATACCCCTTTTCTCCCTTAACTAATAACTATTGTATTTCTTTGTTTGGCACTGTGAGCTTTTATATTTTCAAATTCTTACTCTTCTTTTTTGGTAGCTGAGAAAAAATTGACAGTTTGAAAGAATTAAAAAAAAAATCAAAAAGTTATATTTGAGCATAAAAAAAATCAAAAGTTATATTTTTGACATTCAATGAATATGAATATGATTATATGAATGAGAAGGTGATTTGAGTTTGAACCATAGTTTATAAAAATGTAGTTTGAATACATTAAAAAAAAAGTGACTGAACATAATTTAAGCATAACAAAAATCAATAGTTATTGTATAATATGCTATGCAAGAACTGGTGCATAAAAATCAAGAGGTATCATCATAATTTACTAAATTGAAATTATAGTTGTTGACTTGTTGTGTTCGTTTTGGGTCTTTAGACCCCATTTCCTGAATTGAAAATATATATGGATTTATGGTTGATTTGATATTAATATGATGATTTTAGGTTAATCATGGTCAACAAGACAATTGATTCTTTTTTCAAACAAAGGTCTTCCCAAGATAAAGTACTTAAGTTTGAGACAACCCTGATAGATTCTTTCACACCTCACGTTCAAATTCAAACTCTACCTAAAGAATCATCTACTTCTAATGTTGAAAGTATTCCTCTAGAGTCTCGTCCTACAAAAGCTCCAAGAATGGAAGAATTTAATTTATCTTCTTTGGAACGTGATTCCTGAAAAACGCAAACCTATATGGGATTATCCAGTTAATGAATGTGATGAAGTTCGTCGTGCTTATCTCAAATTAGGGCCTTATCAACCCACTCCTTTGAACTTGTCAGAGCATATAGATAAAAATGGTCGTCGGTGTCTCCCTTCGTGGTACAAGTTATACCCAAATTGGTTGGAATATTCTCCAACAAAAAATAGTGCATTTTGCCTTCTATGTTTCCTTTTCACCAAGCCATCTAATCGTGCAAGTTAGAATGTTTTAACAATAAAAAAATAGTGCATTTTGCCTTCTATGTTTCCTTTTCACCAAGCCTTCTAATCGTGTAGGTCAGAATGCTTTTACAATAAATGGATTTCAATCTTGGAAGAAAGTGAATACTAAGGATAATTGTCCTTTCATAATTCATGTACGAAGAGACCCTAACTCTCTACATAATATAGCTATGAAGTGTGTTGAAGATCTTCGAAATCCATTGCAACATATTTAGAAGATTGTTGAAAAACAAACTTCACAACAAGTTGCAAGAAATCGAATGCAACTTAAAACATCTATAGATGCCATCAGATGGCTCACATTTCAAGCATGTGCTTTTCGAGGTCATGATGAAAGACCAGATTCAATTAATCGAGGTAACTTTCTTGAATTAATAAAACTATTAGCCTCCTATAATGAAAAAGTAAATCATGTTGTTTTAGAAAACGCTCATTCATATGCATCATATGTTTCACCTGGAATACAAAAAGAGATTCTAGCTATCTTTGCTAAAAAAAAGTACATGATTTCACCCGTAAAGAGATTGGTGATGTTAAATTTTGCATTATCGTTGACGAAGCTCACGATGAATAAAAATGAGAACAAATGGCTATTGTTTTGAGGTTTGTTGATAAAAAAAGTTTTATTCGAGAGAGATTCTTTGATCTAGTCCATGTTCCAGACATATGCAATGTCCTTTTGCGACATAATCTAAGCATACAAAATCTTCGAGGCCAAGGATACGATGGAGCTAGTAAGATGCGTGGAGAATGGAAGGGTTCGCAAACATTATTTACAAGTGAGTGCCCATTTGCTTATTATGTTCATTGTTTTGCTCATCGTTTGCAACTCACATTAGTTGTAGCATCTAAGGAAGTTATTTGCATCTCTTAATTTTTCTTCTATTTGAATCTGATTATTAATTTAGTAAGTTCTTCTTGCAAATGAAATGATCAGTTAAGAGATGCTCAAGCTACTAAACTTGCAGAATTAATTTCTATAGATGAGCTTGAGACCAACAAAGAACAAAACCAAATAGGTACTTTAAAAAGACCAGGAGATACTAGATGGAGCTCCCATTTGAGATCTCTTCATAGTCTTGTAAATAAGTTTGATGCTACTTGTTTAGTCTTACAAGACATCATTTCTAATGGGAACATTACTCAGCGTGGAGAGGTTGATGGAGCTTATGATGTGATAACTTCATTTGAATTTGTGTTCGTTTTACATCTTATAATAGATATTTTAGAAATTACAGATAATCTTTTTCAAGCTTTACAACGTAAATCCCAAGATATATTGAATGCAATTCATTTAGTAGCAACAACAAAAACACTTCTTCAAAATTTGAGGGAAGATGGATGAGACCCTTTATTAGAGAAAGTGAAATTTTTTTGTCAAAAGCATGGGGGCATTGATATTCCTGACATGAGTGCTCGATATGCAGAGGGTAGAGGGCGATCTCGTAGCCAAAGAGAACCCATCACAATGGAGCATCACTATTGAGTTGATGTATTTTTGGTTGTAATAGATTCACAATTGCAGGAGCTGAATAATCAATTCAGAGAAAATGGGATGGAGTTATTCTTATCATGTCTTTGGATCCTATGAATGACTACAAGGGGTTTAATGTTGAAAATATTTGCAAACTTGCAAACAAATTCTATCCTAATGATTTCTCTGAACAAGAAAAGTTGCATTTAAAAGTTCAATTAAAACTTTTCAAGCTTGATGTTGATCAAAACTTGGATTTACAAAATGTGTCAACAATTTCAGAGTTATGTCAAATCTTGGTGCAAACAAGGAAGTCGAAAATTTATTATCTTGTTGATAGAATAATTTGACTTGTGCTTACTTTACCTGTGTCTACTGTTACAACAAAATGAGTATTTTCTGTTATGAAAATTGTCAACATAAGGCTGCTCAATAAAATAGAAGATTTTCTGAATTGCCAATTCATTGATCACTTACATTGAGAAGGATATTGCTAGATAATTTGATGTTGATTCAATTATAGATGCATTTGATGCAAAGAAAGAGCAGCAGACACAATTTAGAATGTCTAATCTTGATAGATTATAGACACATAGATGACTATAATTTTATTTTGCTTGTATTACTAGGTTTTTTCACTTAGTTTTTATGTGCCTAGGTTAGGTGTACTGGGTTGGTCTAATGACCTGGGTTAGTTTTGATACTTTTAAACTAAGTTTTACCTGGTTAGTTCATATTTGTAATTATTAAATTATTTATGCATATGTCTATCTTTTATAGATAATAAATGTTGATAATTACTTTTCTAGTTATAAATATTTTATATGTTTCCACTTCGCCCCTCAAGATTAAAGGTCTGATCCGCCACTGGTTAGCACTTCCCAAATGATCAAACAGATTTACAATAAGGTGAATCAAATACTTATTTTTTAGCGAGCAGCTAAATAAACCCCAGTTATGGACTATCTACACCCCATTCCACAGTTTTTTGCTTATCCCTAAAACACCCTTAATTAAATTTACTAAACTAACCTTATAAAAAAATAAAATTTGCCCCTCCTATTTTCACCCCACTGTCTTCTTCTTTCTCTCTATCGGCAACACCACCGAATAATCTTCTTCTCTCCAACGATAAGGCCCAAGCAACACCATTACATCCCTCTACACGTCGTAATCGTTGTAAGTAGACTATTGCAAAGGTTTTTTGGCCACTGTTGAACGTTTTTTTGGATGTTTTGTTGAATAGATGATTGTTTGATTTTTTAGGTTAAATCATTCAAAAAACAACACCATCAACACACATTTCAAGCAATATGACCAAAAAAGATTGTTCTCGTGACGACGTACATCAAGGAGAGGTAAGTTTTGGTTGTGAGCGAATGGAAATTGTAAATTTCTTTTCAAAAAAATATGGTTGAAGGGCGGCCCTCCGAGGCCGACCGTTGTACATGACATTCGGCCACATAGGGTCGACCTTTCTCTACGAGGGTCAGTCATAATAAGCATACCTTAATGTACAACGGTCGGTCCTACTTGGCCGACCCTTCCATTTATTATACTTATCCAAAGTTTTGTCCATACATTTGTTATTTTATGCATTTGGGTGTATTTGATGTCGTCTATGATTTTTTTTTAAAATTTATTGTCTAATTATAAAATTCTACATAATTTCAAGGTGAAGAACTTGCAATGGTCATTGATTACACATAACAGTTCACCCCTGACAGGGAGTTTAGTACACGGGAGGAACTTGTTTCCTGGGTCCAAGAGGTTGGCAGAAATAATGGTTTAGTGAGCATAATCCGAAACTTAGATGTTGGGGGTAATGGTAGGCGAGCCCGGGTCAATTTTTGCTCGTGAGAGATATGGTCGTCATAGATCCACTGCTCAACAATCTTCTGTTGGTAAGAAGGCAATCAAAAGTCAAATTGGTACGAAGAAGTGCGGATGCCCTTTCTTGTTAAATGGCAAGAATCCTCGGGACGGTGAGTGGACGTTAAAAGTTGCATGTGACACCCTTAACCACCCTACTGTGAAGTACTTTGAAGGACACTCATACGCCGGAAGGTTGAATAATGATGAAGTAGAAGTCATGGTACAAATGTCAAAGAGTAATGCCCGACCAAAAGACATATTGATGACTTTAAAGGAAAGAAGTGTCAGTAATGCATCGACATTGAAGACAACATACAATGCCAGACAAAAACATAGGTTGTTGGAATATGGAGGCATATCTCAGATGCAACAACTGTTGCATAAGTTAGAGGAAGAGAAGTACGTTGAGTGGTACTTGAGGATAAATTAAATAGTTATGATACCTCTAGACGAACTAGAATTTTACAGAAAATCAGAGAGATAGTTGCTCCATACACCTCTTCTCTTACTGTGCCCATAGACAAGAAGAAAATGAAAGGGCGGCCGACTAGGAAGAGTGATTGGTCTAAAAAACGAGATCCTTCGCTGTTTGAGCATGTGTCTGCGTACTCCACTCGTTCATCAATCTCATCATTGTAAAAGATTATACCGAAGAATTTTGACCCAAGGAAGGTCCAAAAGACACGCTTGCAAATGTCTCATGGATATCTAAATTAACTCCTTCTTGGCTGGCATCAATACATAGCCCATATCAGAGATGTTATGGCCGATGGACATTGTGGGTACCGAGTCATCGCTGAGTCCATGGGTATGGGAAGAAATAGTTGGAGCGAAGTCAGAGGTGATTTACTGAGAGGGGTACAAAGGTTTGAGGCACACTACACAACGTTTTTCGGTAGTATTGAGAAGGTTCAAGAGATTATGAGTTCTCTACAGTTTAGCGACCCTGTGGCACCCCAAGAGAAGTGGATGACTTTCCCAGATATGGGGTTGTTGATAGCATCAACATACAATGTCGTGTTGGTGCTTTTATCTATACACCAATGTGTTACATTTTTGCCCTCAGAACCGAACCTCCACTAATCCCATTGAGGAGAGTGATTGGCATTGGTTACGTGAATGATAACCACTTTGTGCAAGTAAAAACTATTTTCTTTTTGTATTTTGTTTCAACATAAATTATAGAATAATGGAAATAATGATTGTAATGTTGTACTTTCCACAGGTTATGTTTTCCCCTGCATTACCGATACCTCCCATATCACCACATTGGCATAGATTCCGACTCCGACATGCACATAGATGGTAAATCCCTTATTTTATTTTCAATGTTGATGGTAGCAGAGTGACAAACAATGTGTGTGATAAACAAGATATAGTAGTTGACTTAGACGATGACTAGTTATTTTGGAAATGTTGATATGTAGGGGGATGTCAACAAGTTTTTTTTGGAAATGTTGACATGTTTAGACTTGTTTTATTTTTGGAAATGTTAATATGTAGAGGGATGTGGATATGTTGATATGTAAGGGGATGTCAGTATGTTTTTTTGGAAATGTTGACATGTTTAGTCATGTTTTTTTCTTTTTGGAAATGTTGACAAATTGGGAGATGTGGATATGTATAGCTTTCTTTTTTTGAAACGTGGATACAAAAGATGTAATTGACTTCGATGTTGTTGATATAGATAGATTTGTTGTCTTTGAATGGTATTATGTTGTTTTGGATGTTTGTATTATTGTTCTCTTTCTGTATATATGTATGTTACGTCAAAGTTTACCTTACAAGTGGGGAACGGTACCTCGCCGCCCAAACTAACCTGAAATGATTGAAAACATGTCAAAAACATGATAGAATGCCTCCCAATACATGATGGAAGGGGAAAATGTGGAAAAACCCGGGAAATGTGAGGGTTGGCCGTAATGTACCGAACCTGGTAAAGTAAGGTCGGTACTTAGCAACAGAACAGAGAAGCTCGGGTCGAACCTCTAAGACCAAATGTCCTTCATCAAGGTCGGCACACAGAGGCCGACCCTCATATTTCCCAGGTTTTTTCACATTTCCTCCTTCCATCATGTATTGGGATGCATCCCATAAAGTTTTTGACATGTTTTAAACCATTTTGGGTAAGTTTGGGCTGCGGGATACCGTTCCCCACCCGTACCCCACATTAGAGTTAGGATGGGGAACGGTACCCTGCCGCCCAAACTAACCCAGAATGATTGAAAACATGTCAAAAAGATGATGAGATGCATCCCAATACATGATGGAAGAAGGAAATGTGAAAAAACCTGGGAAATATGAGGGTCGGCCTCTGTGTGCCGACCTTGATGAAGGACATTTGGTCTTAGAGGTTCGACCCGAGCTTCTCTGTTCTGTTGCTAAGTACCGACCTTACTTTACCAGGTTCGGTACATTACGGCCAACCCTCACATTTCCCGGGTTTTTCCATATTTTCCCCTTCCATCATGTATTGGGAGGCATTCTATCATGTTTTTGACATGTTTTCAATCATTGCAGGTTAGTTTGGGCGGCGAGGTACCGTTCCCCACTTGTAAGGTAAACTTTGACGTAACATACATATATACAGAAAGAGAACAATAATACAAACATCCAAAACAACATAATACCATTCAAAGACAACAAATCTATCTATATCAACAACATCGAAGTCAATTACATCTTTTGTATATTTGTTGTCTTTGAATGGTATTATGTTGTTTTGGATGTTTGTATTATTGTTCTCTTTCTGTATATATGTATGTTACGTCAAAGTTTACCTTACAAGTGGGGAACGATACCTCGCCGCCCAAACTAACCTGAAATGATTGAAAACATGTCAAAAACATGATAGAATGCCTCCCAATACATGATGGAAGGGGAAAATGTGGAAAAACCCGAGAAATGTGAGGGTTGGCCGTAATGTACCGAACCTGGTAAAGTAAGGTCGGTACTTAGCAACAGAACAGAGAAGCTCGGGTCGAACCTCTAAGACCAAATGTCCTTCATCAAGGTCGGCACACAGAGGCCGACCCTCATATTTCCCAGGTTTTTGACATGTTTTCAATCATTCTGAGTTAGTTTGGGCGGCGGGGTACTGTTCCCCACCCTAACTCTAATGTGGGGTACGGGTGGGGATTGGTACCTCGCAGCCCAAACTTACCCGGAATGGTTAAAAACATGTCAAAAACATGATGAGATGCATCCTAATACATGATGGAAGGAGGAAATGCGAAAAAACTCAGGAAATGTGAGGGTCGGCCGTGATGTACCGAACCTGGTAAAGTAAGGTCAGTTTTGAGCAACAGAACAGAAAAACTCAGGTCGAACCTATAAGACTGACTGTGCTTCATTAGGATCGGTACATTGAGTCCGACCCTCATATTTCCCCCTTCCATAATGTATTAGGATGCATTCCATCATGTTTTTGACATGTTTTAAATAATTTCGGGTTAGTTTGGGCGGCGGGGTACCGTTCCCCACCCTAACTCTAATGTGGGGTACGGGTGGGGAACGGTAACCTGCAGCCCAAACTTACCCGAAATTATTTAAAACATGTCAAAAACATGATGGAATGCATCCTAATACATGATGGAAGGAGGAAATGTGAAAAAACCCGAGAAATGTGAAGATTGGCCATAATGTACCAAACCTGGTAAAGTAAGGTCGGTACTGAGCAACAGAACAGAGAAGCTCGGGTCGAACCTATAAGACCGACCGTCCTTCATCAGGGTCGGTACATGGAGCCCGACCCTCATATTCCTTGGTTTTTTCGCATTTTTCCCTTCCGTCATGTATTGGGACGCATCCCATCATGTTTTTGACATGTTTTTAATCATTCCGGGTTAGTTTGGGCGGCGGGGTACCGTTCTCCACCCTTAACTCTAATGTGGGGTACAGTTGGGGTACGACACCAACAGTTGACATTTTCATAGACATAAAGAAACAAACAAATTCATTATATGTACTCGCACCCTTCAAAACAAAAATAATAAACAGTCACTGATGAAGCTATTGTTCTCTTCGCTTGCGTGAATATGCTCTAACCCCTGACGGACTTGCTTCATCATGCCTTGAAATTGATTGCCCCTGGCTCTGCCCCTGCCCCTGCCCCAGCTCTTTTTCCATCGTAGAGAAGGCCTAGCTTCATTACGAATGTTCACCCTAGTCAAAACACCAACAATTGACTCCATGACCATTCTTGCACTATGAACTGTTACTTCTGGTTCAGGCATGGACATCCATTGTAATGCAATGTCCAGGGCTCCTCTATTTTGTTGTTGTACATATCCCAATGCAAACCAACAATTACATGTGAATAACATATAAATCCAATTCGTGATAAAGAAAAAACAAAGGAATGCAAACTTTATTACCTGGGTGGTATCATCATCAAACATATGTCTTTGTTGAGGGTTGGCAGGTTCCTGACGTGCTGGGTTCTCAATGATCGGGTGGGGTATAGATGTAAATCACTCGAGGTAGTTCGGAGCCGCATCCCATGTACTGCGTAGACACTCACCCCATGCTCGCGCAAAAAGTACACCACTATCCCATCTTTTCCATATCTGATCATAGTAATACTTCACTTGGTATTGACCGGCTGAGGAATGCCGACTTGCTTTTAATGGACGAAGAGGCTATGGAGGAATTGTCTGTACATGGCCTAACTGGCGAAGAACCCTATCAGGATGATAGGGTTCCACAACGTCCAAGCACTTTATACAAGCATAAAAAAGAAAAAGCAAACTCCGAGATTAGCCGAGTCTCTCTCAAATCAAAGAATGGGTCCCAATAAACCTGAACAAATTCAATATAAATAATTAAACCAACAACACAATGTTACTCAAAGTCAATAAATAAAATTGTATTGAATTCCTAAACTTTGTCATTGACCTCGTGAGGGCGTAACATATCGAGTGCCCTACGCAGTGTTATACGTGATCCTCAGCTAATCCCATCTCTTTTTTTGGAGCCCACATTTGCATCTGCGGCAGATTATATTCATATGAAGGGTTGACACGAGGATGAGTTAAAGGAAAATGGTCATACAATCAACCCTGTCATACACATTTTGTATTAAAGTCATTATTGAAACATCTTTTATATAGAACACACATTAAGTGTGAAATGATGCATATATACCTCAAGCAAGGTAAGATACCCAGCAATCTGACAAACTAAGGCCCTTGTCGCACATCCAAGCTGACTATACAAATGCGCAAGACATGCAGCACCCCATGAGTACGTATGAATCATGTGCACATGCATGAGCAATTGAAGATAAGCAACAGGGACCCGTGTTGATGTCTTGTCGTAGAACAGTGTGCACCCTAGCAGGAATAATAGAAATGTTCTCGTTGTGCACTCCACTGGGGGGTAGGGGCGCCTGCTTGCTTGGGGGTACCAAATGGGGCTTTCAACAAGTGCTTAGCCACGGATTGCCCTTTCCCCTTCTTGACCTCCTCCTTCGCATCACCGAATGAAACTCCCAGCCTTTGCATCAATAATTCAGCTGCATCGTTGTTGTCCATTGGTATGGCTGAGACGGATCTACCCGTGACAGGAATGTTGAGAAGTATCGCAACATCATCGAGGGTAATTGTCATTTCACCAAAAGGAAGGTGAAATGTGTTCGTTTCTGGTTGCCATCTCTCTACAAACGCAACAATTAGTGTCTTTTTGGCATGCGTGTACGAGCAACCGATCAGGGGACTCAACCCAGATCCATTTATGATTTCTTTAAGTCTTTCTTGCTCGGAGTGGCATTCCAGATCCCACTCAGCCACGTGTGCTCCATGATTTATGCACCTAAGTAGGGGTCGATCCTGTAAACAAAAAAGAAAACCAAAACAAATATGAATGATCAATATTAACAAGATATAATTGTCAACAACAAATTTAGTACACACTAGGGATGAAGACTTACTTCGCCAACCCATATTGCTGCAGTAATATGATTCTTGAAACTAGTACGGACAAAGGGATCGATAAGGCCTCTCAAAAATGGGACAGAGGCACTATCATCTTCTTCAGTATACTGGCTTTTTTGGCCAGTGTGTTGCGTGCTTGTCTCATATATTTCCTCTTCTTCGTGTGCAACATTTGCAATGGCCGTTAAATTGGTTTTTGTACGCCTGCGTCTCTTCTTTGATGTTGTAGGTCAACTACGTGACCCACTTTGCTCACCAGAAGTAGTGCTGCGTGTCCCCGTCATATCTGTGCACAATAAAATGGTTAATTACTATTTATTTATTTTTAAAAAAAAATTCAGGCAATGGCCGACCCTACTTTGTACCGGTCAGTCCTGTGTGGCTGACCCTAAAATGAAGGTCGTCCATCGTCATGACCTTCGTTCTTGCCTTATTTTCGCTCAAAATACATCGAAAAACACTCATACAAATTGCATTTCATGAATTAAAGTGAATAGAAATAAAAATAACTATTAAACCATGCATTTCTCACTGATTCAAAAGATCAATTGTCAAAAAATGCACGAAAACGAAGAGTGGTGATTTGCTCCAAATGGGGTCAAAATGATGCTCCTCTACAACCAATATTCTCCATACTAAGATAAAAAGATCAAAATAGTATGCTTTGAAGTTAAGAGCTAGGGTTTTGGAAGAGAAGAACTGATGGAGAAAGGAAAAAATCGACTGGGGTATGTTAGGGTAAAGAGAAGGATAGTTTAGGAATTTTTGAATTTTTGACTAGGGTAGGTATAATATATATGTTTTAGGTAGGGTTGTGATAGTAACTGGGGTGTAGATAGTCCATAAGTAGGGTCCATCTAGTTGTTCTCATTTTTTATTGTGACCTTGTTGAAAGCTCAGTAGTTGATGCGCAATATTAATGACCCATCATGCTTCATTTGGAACAACATTGGTGCTCCATAAGGCTCCTTCAAGGAACGACTATATCCCACACAACTAGCTCCTTCAATTGTTTTCAAAATTGCACTAGTTCTAGTGGTGTCCTTCGATAAGGGCTATGATAAGTGGTTTAACTCCCACTACTAATTGATCATATAATCTGCTTCTTTTTTTAGGAGACAACTTCTTGGGTAGTTCTTTTGGCATCACATCCTTATATTCATCAAGGTAGCTTGTATTTCCATAGCAACACCTTCCATTGATTTCTACTATTGATGTTTGGATTCCTTGAGGATGCCCTAGAAATTTTTTTTTTTTCACTCTCTAAGATAGTCGTATGAAAAATAAGATCTTGGAACCTTTGCAATTCTCCTAAGTTATTAGAACCATGTATGTTGCTCCCTGCTTCCATGATGCACACAAAGTTAGAGAAAGGGATGGTGAAAGTTTTAACACTATCCATTAAATCCATTCCTGGCACCATTGAATGTCATCAATAGGGACAACGTGAAGTTCACAACTCTATGCCATTCATGAATTTGTAGCGTAATAATTGGCTTAGCTTGGGAGTTGACAACTATTTTCTATCCCTCTTCCTTTGTGTCTTTAAACTCAGTCTCTTAGCTTCTTTTATTACTTTGAAGGTGTGACTAGCTAAAGCATTTGTGGATATCCTCAACATGAGCCTCCGCGTACATTAAGCCTTTAAATTATGATTTTGGCACGTCTACGTACCTTGGTTGTAATGGCTTGTAAAAGTTTTTTTTTTTTTTTTGGCTTACTGACACGAATGGATGGTGTTAGGATCCTAGTTGGTGTGCTTAACAGCAGGAAGCATTTGACACCCACAATGGCCATGGGGTAACATCAACCATGGCCACCCCTATACTTGGAAATTGAGGGAAGTTGAACCTAAAACCTTATACGCAGAGGTGTGGGATTATGACCACTAGATCAAGAGGTTTTTGGCGGCATTGAAAGAGGAACCCCATTTGAAACTCTTCTGTACTTGCTTTTTCTTTCTCTTGACGAGTAGTGTGAGCTTACATCTTTTAGGACATTCTCTTGCCCGATGGGATCCATTGCACAAGATGTAGCTCTTTAGGAGGTGTTTGGTACGAGGGAATGTTAAGGATAAGAATGAGAATCTCAATGATTCTTGTGTTTGTTTTTGGCTTTGAATTTTTTTTTTTCAAATGAAAAAGTAATTCCTGAAAAAATAAAATTCCCATCAAGGATTGATTCCTAACCTCATAGGTGATATTCATGTTCCTCCCAGGAAAATGATTACTGCGGTAAAGTTAAAAAAAAAAAAACAAACAAACGCGATCTCGTCTCCTTCCAATCCTCTAAACTTACCATTTCCATGAAAGATTTAGACCGTTTTGACTCAACGTTTAAAATTCATTTTGAAATTGAACACAACGATCAAATTGTTTTATAAAAAAGAGAAATTCAGAATTGAATGAGAGAACTTTTTGTCTAAGCTAAAATGTTTTGAAGGTTAGTCGATGTTTTAACTTTGAAAAGAAAAGAAAAGGCTACTTCGATTAAAGACTTTTTCTTTTAATGAATGGTTTTTCATTTTGCGCATATTCTATATCTTACCTTTTTGGAAAACCTGTGAAAGAAAAACATATTGTTTTTACTCGGATTACAGCTATATTTGAATTTATATATTATTGCTGAAAGAAGTTTTTCTCGAGCAAATGGTTCGTAGGATTCAATGTACTAAATTGTATAGCTTTCATCTGAATTGAATTGTAACTGCAATTGTAAAAGTTGCAGAAAACTATCCTTGTAAGTTAGGATAGTTAGTGGTTGCTCATATCTGTGAATTTGAGTGTATAAGTAGTCTTGCACCTGTGAAGCCAAGAGTATAGGTAGTCTTGCACCTGCAAGTCAAGAGAGTAGGTAGATCTCAAGCCTGTAAGTTGAGAGTTGTAATGGTTGCTCTCAAGCCCGTGAAATTGAGAAAAGGTGCAACGGTTTGATCTTCACCAGTAAGAAGATTCGTTAGTAAGGTTTGAAATCCTTACTGAGGAGGTTATGCAGTGGAGTTAAGCATATCGTTAAACCACTATAAATCATCTTTGCAATACTTGTTTTCTTCTGTCTATTTTCCATTTCACTGTAAGTTTTATTTTAGTGTCCAATTAACCCCCCTCTTGGACACTCCTAGGCCAACAAAAAAAAACCCAACATAGAAGAAAAAAGATTATGTAAAATAGGTACAAAAATTTAGCCATCGAAAAAGTACAAACTCTCTCTTTTATAATAGTTCTAGGTATAAATGATAAGTTGAAGGGTAAAATAGGTACAAAAATTGGGCCATTGAAAAAGTACACTCTCTCTTTTATAATATTTACTAGTTTGGCTATGGGTTTTTTACTTATTTATAGTGTTCATTCGTAGTGTTCTTTGTAAAAAAGCTTATTGGGTAAAAAATGTTGACCTAAGTGGTTTTCTACTTAGATATATAAGTGTTTTAACACTAACAAATAATATAACAAATGGTGTTAATGTTTCTATCTAGTATATTTCAACACCTAAAGTGAAAAAAAGTTAATACAAGGTCAAAGTACTTCAAGTCCCCCAAGTAAAGGATCAAAACACCTAGAGCTTTGACAACTTGAAGGAAAGAAAAAACAAGCAATTGAGAGGTCTATGCATCTAGAATTATGATGTAGCCCTACTCGTTAATTTTCATATTGCTCAATCTTTTTTTCTAAATTCATTCATGCATGAAGTTTTCTTTAAAATTGATTTTCAAGTGTTTAAACATGTTTGGTTTATGTCATTAAAGTATTTTAAACTTTTTTGAATCATATTTGTATCAGTTTTCATCAAAATCACATTTTTACAAAGTTTTTCAAAAACTTTGGTTTAAGTTTTTTATTTTAACTTGTTTTTTTAACCTAGACTTTGATTCGTTGTTCGAAGTGTTTTTTAAGGTTTGTATTCATAAAACATTATGTATTTTAATCATATTTTATTGTCCAAAAGTGTTCATAAAGTTTAAAATTAAAAAATTCAAGTTTTTCATGTTTTTGGTCAAGTCCTGTAAGTTGCTCACCAGAGCAGTTCGCTCACCAATGAGCAACTCACTCCCCTAATTAGGCAACGAGCTCCTGCCTGGATTATGGGTTATGAGCTTGCAGGTTTACAGAGTAGCATGCTCTTTGTTGGTGCACCCAAGAGGGGGGGTGAATTGGGTGTTATGTCCGGTTTTGACAATCTCTAATTTCTTTATGGAAATCCTTTGATTAATTTAAGTCATGTACTCAAATTGATGTAAAGTGCTTAATGAAAGATGCTGGAAATAAATACAATGCACACAAAGGATTTTTACGAGGTTCAAAAATCATTTTCCTACTTCACACCTAGAGAAACCATCTATAGGATTCCACTATACCGGATTCACTTCAAGGGTGTGAACCAAACCGTTACAATGTCTTTTCAAGGCTCAAGACAAACCTATCCTTTTTACGGGCTAAGGAAAAATCACTTGTTCCTTTTTCGGGGGCAAAGGAAGGCCGATATCCTATTTACGGGCTAAGGAAGAACCACTTGACCTTTTTTTAGATAAAGGGTGAAACTATACCTTGATTCCAACCTTGGAATCACAAGTGACGTACCATCACTTTAACTTGGTTTGTTTCAATCTTGAAGCAATCCAACACTATTGAATACAAAGATTATAATGTTTGTTCTATACAGTAGAACAATGACAATGAAGCTCACAAAACATATTTCCAAATACAAGATATAAAAATTAAGCTCAAAATGAGAGAGAGGGTCCTTACAGTGCTTTTACCTTTCTTGCACCAGTTTTTGCTCAAGAATGCATTTGATGATGATTCGAATGAAACCTAGAAAATGTGCTTTGAAAATCTTTTCGAAATCAGCTCATTTAATTCTCAAATGCTTAGATCTAGCACGTGCATGACTGAGAAATGGTTTGATGTTTGGAAAACACTTAATGCACTCACTTTTTCTCATACTCTATTTTTCTCTCTATCTTCTCTCGGTTTTCATGGTGGTATTGCTCATCATGAGCAAACCAAAGTGTGAAGCTCAAAACCTGAGAGTGTTCATCACTCTTCCATACTCAGAGAAAAACAACCAACTTGCAAAAACGTGTTTAGCCTTGGTTTCAAAATCAATTGGTGAGTTGGGAATGACTTGCTGTTGTTTATAGAAAACTAGCTATTGGTTGATTTGAAATCAATATTTGTTTAATCTAAAGTAGTTTGGGCATGCTAGACAATGAGAATCCCTCAGGTGTTAGTGGAGAATATTTCAGTTAACATGGCCTGGAAAAATTGTCCAAGGATTATAAAAATTGAGCATGTGGAAGTTCCACGTATATTCGTGAGAAAACTCAGTTTCTGTTTCTGCCAATGATAGGGCGCTATCATGGCCTATAGCGCACTATCGCACTGTTCACTTAGTGCGATATTGGACTATAGCGGGCTGTCGTGCTCGATATACTAATGAAACCGAGATTTCCAGATTTCGGAACTTTATGATAGCGTGCTATCAAGGACGCGCTATCATCCTTCATAGCGCGCTATAACCTATTTTCCAAAAGCTTAGTATTTTGACAATTTACTCAATAGTGTGCTATCATCCCATGATAGCGTGCTATTGTCTTCTGGAAATTTAGGCAAATAGCTAGATAGCGCGCTATAGGTTCCTGATTTTGGAAAAATCAAACTTTTGACATTCAAGAACCTTTTCATTGAATCAAAACATTTTGATATAGGATTAAATACTTTTGAATCGTTGAAAACTCATTGAAAACAAGATCGAAACCTTTTCAAAAACCATTTTTACAAGATCATGCTAAAGATTAAAACATTTTCGAAAGCTTGAAATCTTCGAATAACTAATGCATGATTAAGAAGATGATGATTGAGCAAACTGGAGCAAGTAGGTTACATCCTAATTCTAAGCAAAAATAAAACTCTCAATCTCTTGTTTCTTTTTTCCTACAAGTTATCCAAGCTTTGCATGTGGTTGATCCTTTGCTTTGATCTTTTGCTTGAAGGACTTGAAGTACTTTGATCTTGTATTTGCTCTTCTCTACTTGGGTGCTAAAATATATACTAGATGGAAACATTAGCACCATTTGTTATATTGTTTGTTAGCATCAAAATACTTAGAAGAATGCTAAGTGGAAAACCATTTGGGCCAACACTCTTGTCTTTGAGCAGCACACAAGTGACTGTCTAGGCGCGATTCTAACAGTCATATTTTGGATTTTTGAGCCCCCAAAGGCTATATTCTTATGTCTAGCGGCTAGTGCTCACTTCCAAACTATTTATACGTGCACTTAGGCCATTTCAAGCACAAAAGAGACACAATTGTGAGTTCATTAAGTGATTTCCAAAATCAAACTATTTCTCACATTTTCAAAACCCTAGAGCCAAATATTTTGAACCAAAATCTAGATTTCAAGCTTTCACTTTGTGCATCATCTAAAGCTTCTTCAAAATCATTCTCTTAAGCAAATATAGTTGCAAGAAAGGTATAATATCATTGTAAGGTCTCTCTTCATTAAGCTTAAATTCCATATCTTGTATTTGGGCATTTTGTATTGTTGAGCTATATGTATTTGTTCAATTTACTTAAAACAAACATTTTAATCATTGTACCTAATCTTCTTGGTTTATTTCTAGTTGAAATACACCAAGTAAACTGATTTAATATCACTTGTAATTCCAAGGTTGGAATCAAGATTTAGTTTCACCCTTTATCTTAAAAAGGGTCAAGTGGTTATTCCTTATCTCGGGAAAAGGAATTTGATTTTTCCTTTGCCCTCAAAAAAGGAACAAGTAATTCATCCTTAACCCGTAAAAAGGATTTTCGGTTCTTTCTTATCTCACAAAAGGAAGTTGTAGGTTTATCCTTATCCCGAAAAATGATAGGTTTGTCTTGAACCTTTAAAAAAACATTGTAACAGTTTGATTCACACCCTTGAAGTGAATCACGGTATTGTGAAATCCTAAAGAAGGTTTCTCTAAGCGTGGAGTAAGAAAAGGTTTTTCGAACCACGTAAAAATCCTTATGTACAATGTTTTAAATTTCTGTACTTTGAATTAATTTGAGTATTTAACTTAATTCAATCAAGGATTTCAACTAAGGACTTAGAATTTGCTAAAACCGGCCATAACACCCAATTTACCCCCTCTTAATTGGATGTCCAACAAAGAAGTGATCAACAAAAGAGTAGTAGTATAAACTTAACTGAGTATATATATATAAGAAGAGAAGTATTATGATTGAACATAAGTATATATTAAACATAAGTTAATTTAAGATGTACTAATGTTAATACAACTTAGATTGCAGTGACGTAGAAGTAGAAACAACAAAAGGCATTCCTGAAACTTGGTGGTAAAGTTATATTTACATACTTTTTTCAAAACTCAAAAAGATGGTATAATTTTTTTTCAGCCAAAAAAAATGTTGCCAATTGTAAGTTTGATCTGTCACTAGACAAAGGATGAGATATTGAGTTGCATTTAGGTTCATCGGTACTTTCATTGATGGATGGATTGAAGTCTTGTAGAACATCACAATGTTGATTGACATAATCTGAAGTTTCTCCATGTTGCTAAGAACACGTTGCAAATTAATGTTGTGGATATGTCATCTTTTTTTTGCTCTTCTTTTGATGCTTCTTGTGCCAACTCTATTGAATAATTTGATGTAGCAAAATCTTTAGTTGGATCAAACATAGATATTATTAAAAAACGTTCAGCATTATCCATATTTTTTTCTTGACTAATGAGTTTGATATAGAAAGGAAAAAGCTTTTCACTAGAGGTAATTGTTATAGGGTCCATGTTGACAACTCCAATTTGGATAACATGTTTTGATGAGAAAGTTGTTTTTAATGAATGATTTATATTAAAGATATATAACAACAAATATTTAAATGGTAAAAATATACAAGTAAATTAAATGGTACAGAGTTGCATAAGATCTTGTGCAGTATATGATATCAATGATTTTGCATATTTTTCAAATAGCGTTGAAGTCATACAACCAGATTCATCGCACAACTCAACTCTCATTCAACACCTTTATATGGAAGGGTTTCCTAGATTTAGTTATGATGTAGACATTAAATAAGTAATGAAATAGAAATATGGATAGAGAGGCAAAATAAAAGTGGCCTTAGCACAACTTTGACCTTTTGAGTTTTGCAATGCATATTTTAGTACTTGGCACTTCTGAATTCGTTACATTTGTTGCATGACATGTACCAAAACTTTTGATTGAAGTTTGTGATCAATATTGTAGCTTTGATCCAAAATGTAGAACATTGTACAAAATAGTTGTTAGTAATAATTTAATGCAATACATAAGAAATGACAATAGTTAATTGATTTGCAAACTAACCTAACCAAGCAAACTATCAATAGCATTAGCTTTGATAATGCTCTCAGAGGATGAAACTGTTAAGTTAGAAAGAACAGTGAAATACAATTTGTTGTTGCTAATGTTATTCAGTTTAGCTTGGTTAGCATAGCATCTACACTTGTACCACTATCCATATATTCTTGCAATTTAATTTGTGAGTGGAACAAAATCATATGCATGCATAAATTCCGATGTTTGCTTTTCCTTGATCTCTTCGATCAATGTCCTTGCATTGATGATCCATTGATACTCGTTAGGTACAAGGCGGTATTCTGGTTTTATTGTTCTTACTAAAGCATTTGAGATTGAGTATGTTTTGTGAGGATGTAACGTATGTTCAAAAAGTTGAATATCCCCACTAAATATTGTCGCTTTAAAGAAATATTTTTTGCTGGCGAAAGAATATATAATTTAGTGTATTATTGTGTTTATATTCAGTAAAAATTATATAAATTAACAAGAACTTTAAGATCAACAAAGTAAATAAAGATATGTATAACTAAAAATGTAGTTAGTCAATTATGCTAAAGTTGATGTGTGGATAAAGGTGAATCAGAACAAAAGCATATAGAAATGTTGTAATTTCACCATGATAAAAGTGATTAAATATGGTTGTACAACATAAGTTGGTAAAAGAATAAATAGAAAATGATTAATTAAGACATTATCAAGAAGTTGAAGATAAGAAAAGTACACACACACACACACACACACACACACACACACACACACATATATATATATATATATAGATATACATAGATAGGTAGCTAAAAAAGTTTAATTAGTTAACTATACTAAAGCTGGTATGGTAGTAAAAGTGAATGAAAGTAAAAAGTTGAACATAAGTCTACAACAAAATTTGAGTTTATTTTAAGTTACTGTGTTCAACAAATAAGTTTAACCTTGAGTATTTTGTTACGCAAATTAGGTTGTTTTAGATAAAATAAGTAATAGCAATTAGAAATTTATAGGTAGACTTTTATAGTGAAATTGTGTAATTATGTAATTTATTTTACCATGAGAGGTTGGTAAGAGCAAGAGAGAAGTAATAAAGTGTTTAATAAATTACCATAAACCTGTTTCAATTTTAGAGAAAAAGAAAAGTAGAGGATGTAAGAATTGGAAAAGAATTAGTATTAATAAAATAAATAAAAGACAATAGTGTAGATTGCTTACTTGTGGATCAATCAACGCGATTTTTTGATATGTGGTTGGACTATGAGGAGATGTTCTTGGTGTTAACTTCTCAGCAACAAGAACTTTGGAAGTCCATGCTCTTGTTCTAGGATTGATCTCTTTGATAAGTTTATATTGTTTAGGCATGGTTAACTTTGAGATAGTACGTAATATCCTAGGTTTGCAACAAAAAAATTAAAAAAAAAATAATTTAACTTCGGGCAAGGTGCCCGAACCTTCAGGTGCGCGCCCAAAGTGTAATACCCTAGGTTTGCACACAAAAAAAAAAATTGAACTTCGGCAAGGTGCCCGAACCTTCAGGCTCATGCTCGAACCTTCGGGCACCCTTTTTTCCTATTTAAGGAACCCCCCCTCTTCATTTCTCACACCAAAATCACTTCTCCTTGTGATTTTTCTTCTCTCTCTCTCTCTCTCTCTCTCTCTCTCTCATTTTGAGTTTCCTCCATCCGAGCAATACTAGATACAATCACATTCAACTGCTTGAATGGGATAGTCGATTGCCCCATCGATGGTTGATAGGTTGACTGTCCCATAGGTGGAGGGTAGGCCGTAGGTATTGGTCGTATGGTTGACTCATAGGTGGAGGGTAGTTGTTTAGATTGTACAAGGATTCCCTAACTGGAACCTCTTGGACATTTGGATATGCTTGAGTCGAAAAGTCTTGAAATAATGAACTTATTGGGATATCCTGCCTTCCGAAATTTGGTGTCGTACAAATCTGTTGTTGTTGGTTCACATGAACTTGTGGAACTGACCGATATGGTACCTCAGGAGTTGGAAACCTTTGGTACGTAGTATGGCCTTAAGTTGGTATGTTTCAGGAAGGTTGATTTGCTGGAACTCTCTGTCCATCCTGATTTGGTTGAGGTTGATTTAGTTTGGCAAAGAAATCTTCCTCAGAAAATAGATGATCAGTTTGACCATTATTCGGGGATGGGTTTGTCGTAAGGTTCTGGTTTGGCTCGTTATTTGGTGCCTCCCTAACAGGAATCTTGCGCCGAATTTTTCGTTGACAACGTCCATTTTTGTCTCTAATTCTTTCGCCATTTCCTCCTAAAGTCATGCCAAATACTTCCTCGTCAGTCGCCCCTCCACTTGTGGCAAACGTCTTGAAGATAGAGAATGTTGTAACCGCCTCAGTGATCTGCTTCAAAGACTCATCAAAAGTGTTGACGTTTGCCTCGTATAGATCCTCATGATCAAGACTCTGTAGTCAAGGAGTTCCTTTCTTGAAGGGTTTTGAATCACCCGCAACATTTGCTGGATGATGATGTGAGGTAGGGAGACCTTATTTTTCTTCTTTATGCAGTTTAGCACAAGAAGTTGAGCCCTTGACACAACACTTCTAGTCACCTTTTCCGGCAAGATGTTGCCGAATACAATCTTTCCAAGGCCGGCAAGAGGTGGTTTAAGGAGATTGTTTGGGACGTGGGCGTACGTCAATTGGGTGTACGACTGTTTGGCGAGGGAATTGAACAACTGTTCTTTGGACTCCGCGATCTCTACAACTGTCTGGGGTTCATGTGGATCAATGATTCTATCTCTAATCAGGATCTCCATAACTCGCGAAATAATTTCGACGTACGCTGATAGAAATCTTTGTTCCCCTGACCGTTGTCTTCAAGACAGGGTTGATCCCATCTTCTTGAAGTCTTACGCAATTCATGGCTTCGTAGAAGGACTTCACCAAGTTGAAAGAGACGTAACCCTCAACTTTTGTTATGTTCAACCACCCCAGTGTTGTGAGTTTTTCGTGAAGGATTGAACGGAGGCGGAGATCTCTTTTGTCAATACTCCTCATAGTCATAACCTTCTTTTCGAACAGTTCCGTGAGTCTGGTGGGAATTGGTTCCCGACTACTGGAAGTCGTTCTTTCACTTGAGGCTATTATCTTGCTGAAAAGAAGATAAACTTGCAAAATACACAAAATATATTTCTAACATTTTTAAGATTTTTGTCTTGTCCGTTGGACAATATTTTCTATTTTTCTCTTGATGTTTGTGCCATCATTTAATTAATTTTTTTTTTTTTTGTGCAAACTTAGGGTATTACATAGTAGGGAAAAAAAAGATTGTAGAAGAAGGGGAGACAAAGTTTTGTATGTTAGAAGGTAGTAATTTTCAAGAGAAGAAGAGTGGAGTTTAAAAGTTTATGACGTATATATACACATATATAGTTGTCTGTTGTATCTGTAATTATAAAAACAGTTTATTGCAAGAAGATAAAAGATAAATATCAATGGTAAATTGATTGATAAGATATTATTTAAAAGAGAATTATTTTCATAATTAAAATATTAGGTAAGAGAAAGATAAATAGTAGTTATTGGAGTAAGAAGACAAAATGTTCACAAAACATTTAGGGTCAAAGTCAATTCATGGTTTAGAAGATAAGTTAGAAAAGTTGTAGCATAGATTTTAATAAATGCTAAGACATGAACAGTGATTTCATTAAATGCTGAAAACAAATATTTTGTCTAGTTCTGGAAAATGATAAGTTATGCAAAGTACAAAAGGTAAAAAAGTCTTTGCAAATGCTGTAAGTGTAGTACATATCATGAGAGATAATTGAGTAGATTTGCAAGATAGATAGAGACCACAAAAAGAGGATAACAGAGTTGGGAGGACAGAGAAATGATACTTGTCTCTGTTAGTAGAGGGGTAAGTTTGTCATAGCCAACAAGTAGAGGGGTAAAATAGTCAAAAAAAATGAGCCAGTGAAAAAAGCTACAGTGTAGCAAACTGCTTCTTTTATAATAGTTGTAGATATAGATTATAGACATAGATATAAGCATAAATTTAGCTACATAACATCTTTGGTAAAACATCTTAAATTAGCTTATATATACGTATCTTAAATTAGCAAGGGTTAAAAAAAAAAACATCTTAAATCATGGGCGAGAACTACTGTCTCAATGGCCAGGACCAAGCCTTGGAAACCCTAATATCCAAATGTGCGGTGATCGGGCCTTCAAAAATTGAGGTCAAGCCACCGGCTATTTCCAAAGGTAGGTTGGTGGGCAGTAAAGGGAAGGCAAATCATGGGTGAGAACTATTGTCTCAAGAAGCTATTGGTGAGTACATGGAGAGGATGGACATCAAGGCTAGCAAGGTACAAAGGAAACTCATTTTGGATGGTATTAAGTAGCTCAAAGGTCTGACGAATCGAGATTTCCTCAACAATACAGACAGTGGTAGGCGAGATCCAATGGTTTCCAAATGAGGATACTTACATAGAACATCCAGGGGTGAAGATCTTGCTCTAAGAGAAGTCTGATTAGAAGGGCAATAAGAAGAGCCAACCCTGACATCATAGCCTTGCAGGAAACTAATCGGACGAGAATTGGTAGGAGGTTTTTGAATCAGATTTGGGGTGGCCGTTTTAAGGGTTGGTCATATCTTCCCTCTGTAGGTTTAGCAGGGGGAATTCTTATCGCTTGGGATACTAGAATATGCGATGTTCTGGATAGCATATTTGGCAATTATTTTGTCTCAATCAAAGTCAAGGATGCAGCTTCCAACAATTGGTGGTTAACAAGGGTTTATGGGCCTTCAACTCATTATGAAAAACAACTGTTCTGGGATGAATTGGCAGGCTTGGCGGTGATTTGTGATGGGGGATGGTGCGTTGCATGTGACTTTAACACTACTAGATTTGTGGGGGAAAAGCTGAATAGTGCACGTCTCACTCGGAGTATGTAGGACTTTGACCACCTCATTTGCCAGCTGGAACTAAGGAACATTCCAATGCATGGAGCTCAATTCACTTGGTCCAATTTCCGATCCACACCTATTTGTGGTCGGCTGGACCGGTTTTTCCTCTCATCATAGTGGTGTCAGTTATTCCCTTCAATTCGTCAAGAGGGGCTTCAGAGATCTACATCTAATCATAGGCCTATTTTGTTAGATACTGACAGAGTTTGTTGGGGGCCCCCACCGTTTCGGTTTGAGAATGTGTGGTTTTCTCATGGGGATTTCTTGCCCAATATTGCACAATGGTGGAAGAATGCTATGGCTTTTTGTAGAAAAGGTCATAGAGTTATATCTAAGCTGAAGTTGCTAAAAAGTTTTATTAAGACATGGGTTAGGGAGGTGTTTGGTCACACGGGCTCCATGAGGAAAGAAGTGGAAGATATCATAAGTTCGATGGATGTTATGGAAGAGTCTGGCTATTTAAGTGTGGAGTTGGCCTCATTCTGCAACATTTTCAAGGCAGAATTTGAAGAATTATGCATCAGGGAGGATCAGATTGCTCTTCAGAAGGCAAAAATTCGATGATTGAAGGAAGGCGATGTGAATACAAAGTTCTTTCACAACATTCTTAGTAGATGACGGTGAAGGAATGCAATTTCCTCTTTCGTGTCTGATGAGGGAATTAGAATCGAGGGTGAGAATAATGTAGCAGACGAGATTGTGAAATAGTTCTCGCAAGTTTTCTCTTCCAAGCGTAGCTTCAACTAGGAGATCGATGGCATTGACTGAAGTCCTATTTCCACTGTGGCTATGGATTGGCTTGAACAACCTTTCGAGGAGGAAGAGATAAAGGCAACTGTTTTTAGTTGTGATGGATCAAAAGCTCCTGGTTCGGACAAATTCTCCCTATGTTTCTTTTAAAAGGCATGGGAGGTGGTGAAGCATGATCTCATATCTGTCATGCAAGATTTCTTTCAGTATGGAATCATTAATATATCTGTGAATGAGACTTACATATGTTTGATTCCCAAACGCGCGAACGCTCGATGTCTTAAAGACTTTCGACCCCATTAATCTTGTCACTAGCCTGTATAAGATACTTGCAAAAGTTCTTTCCTTGAGACTCAAAGTTGTTCTTTATGAAACGATGGAAGATTCCCAATTCGCTTTCATTGGGGGACGCCATATCCTTGATGTTGTGCTTATTGTTAATAAGGTTGTGGAGGATTACATAACAAGGGGAGTCTCCAGAGTTGTTTTAAAGGTCGACTTTGCCAAGGCTTACGATACGGTTGAGTGGGGCTTTCTTGAATATGTGATGCATCGGAAGGGTTTTGGGGGAAAATGGATCTCATGGATGATGGGTTGTGTCCACTCAGTTTCCTATTCTGTCCTGGTAAATGGCCGCCCTAAGAGAAAATTCAATGCCGGTCGGGGTCTTCAGCAAGGAGATCCTCTCTCTCCATTTTTGTTTACACTGGTGGCGGATGTGCTAGGATTGTTGATGACTAGGGCAAGGCAATCTGAGGTGGTGAAGGGGTTCCAAATTGGGAGAAATAAAATTGAGGTGTCCCACTTACAGTTTGTTGATGACACATTATTCCTCCTCTAAGGGGAAGAGCATAATGTCTTCAATACACTCAAGCTTGTGCATTGCTATTGCGAATTCTCAGGTCTTCGGATAAACTTGGGCAAATGTCAGTTGGTGGGTGTCAACATGGAACATGGTGCACTATTGAGGCTTGCTAATGCGGCAGGTTGCTCAGTGGGGGCCTGGCCGTTGCGATACGTTGGGATGCCATTGGGTGGGGATCCTAAATCTGGTAGCTTCTGGGAACCGGTGGTGGAAGCGATCACTAGGCGCTTTGACGGGTAGAAACAAGCATTCCTCTCAAAAGGGGGAAGATTGACATTGATTAAATTTGTCCTTCTCGTCGTCCCATCTTATTTTCTATCATTGCTCAAGATTCTTGTTGAAGTGGCGAACAAAATTGAGAGGATTTGGTTAAATGGAAGAATGTGCAATTGCCGATGGAGGCAGGGGGTCTTGATAGCGGCAACATTATTAAAAGAAATTGCTCTTAGTAGCAGATGGTTGTGGAGGTTCTTAAAGGAGAAATATTCGTTGTGGGCCAGAGTAATCATTAGCAGGTACGATATGGTCAATTTTCTGGGGGGAGGTGCTAATGCAAGATTTCAGAGGAAGTTGACATATAGAGGTCCTTGGAAGTTCATTGCTTCATTAGGGCCGTTGGTAGCTCCCCATGTTGGTCTTTCGATGGGGAATGGGGAAGTGTTCAGACTTTGGGAAGATCGTTGGCTTGGTCCGAGTTCATTAGCAGAGTCCTACCCAAACCTATATAGGATTTCTACTTTGCATAATCAGCCCATTAGTGCATTCATATCCCAAAACCCTGGCCATCAACCTTCCTTGTCACCTACATGGAATTTCTACCTGTCTAGAGCTTTGACCGTTAGGGAACAAGAGGAGATTATCACTTTACTATCTTCTCTTGAGAGTTTATCCTTGTCCCATCTCCTCGATAGATATAATTGGAACCTTGAACCTAACGGATTATTTTCTTGCAAATCCTTTCGCAATTTTCTTACTAACCAATCCCTTGCGCCACTTATTTGGCAAGCAAGGATTCCCTCTAAGGTTAAAGTATTTGCATGGATATTGGTTCATAGACGACTTAATACAATGAATGTTTTGCAAATGAAGCTTGTTACCAATTGCATCTCCCCACACTATTGTTAGTTTTGCTTGCAGGATGGCAAGTCGCAGACCACATCTTCATTTCATGTCCTTATGCAAAAAATTTGTGGGATCGCTGGGGGTACTTTTCAGGGGATAGATTTCTCCCCCCACACACGGTGGAGGAATGCTATTCGTTGCCACAAAGAAGTTTGACCACATCTGTAGGAAAGGAGGCTGCAACTATCGCCTCATTTGCCACCTTGTGGATGATTTGGTTGAGAGAAATGAGAAGGTGTTCCATGATCGCTCTAGGGAAGTTGGACTGTTTTGGGAGAATATCAAGTTGACTGCAGGTTCATGGGCATTCTCGGCTAACTTTGTGGATGGCATTACTTTGTCAGATTGGGTGCACAACTAGGGTAGATGTCTGTTTTGCATCTAAGTGGTTGTGTTTTTTGGGTTTCTCTTTGGTTTTGGCCTTCACTTATTAAGAGGTCTTGGGTTGGGGTGTCCAACAAATTCACGTTTCATTGTTATTTATGTTCCCAGTCTTAATAAAATAATCATTGTTTCTGCTACATAAAAAAAAATAAAAAAAAATCTTAAATTAGCAGGGGTAAAACGTCTTCCACAAACATGCCTCCTCTACGTTTTATCTTTTTCTTCCAACAATTTAGCGTCACAAGTGCTGTGTGAGTTCCTGATAAAATGGCGCATACAAAAGCAGCTTATATTCACTGCAAATTGCAATCATTCCGTTTATTACATGAGAATACAAAATTAAAAACACTGGAGGTCATGATTGTTGGCTAGTTAAAAGTAAGGACTTTCACCTTACATCCATTGCTAAGGACAGTTATGAATCTATGAATAAAAAACCAAAAAAATTAAAAAATAAATGTAAAGGAAACACATGTGAACTAGCATAACAGCTGAAAAATAAATGTTTGGAATATCAACCGTTTACATTCAAGTATGGAAGTAGGCCCTTCAGGCAGACAAGTAAGAAGGACCAAACCAAGAAGTCAGAAATGAGAGGTACCCCAAGGTGTTGAGGATGCAAATAAAGATTGTAGCCATACAAGTGCGGGGTTTGACTGATAACACTTAAGATGATATCTTACAAAAAAATGTAAAGCAACAGGGTTACTTATTAAAGCCTACTATCGTTTGCCTTTTATCTTCTTTCATACAGTACTGAAGTGAAAACATGATAAATATACATATATATTAAAAAAAGAGCCTAAGCCCCCAAAACTGCAAAATAAGTCAACAAAGGAGCATCTCTCGTTACCCCCAACTAATTCAAATGCATTGCCCCAATTCTCAAATTCTCAGTAAATCCCACCTTATAAATTCTTCAGCAAAAACTGGAGTTTCTGAAGATGAAAGTTTCTATAATACTAATAGGATTAATTCATCATCTCTTGCATCATAGATAACATAAGTTTACCAGCAATACTTTTTTAAAATATCCCGTGTTCTCTTCCTCAAACGGGTGAATACTATGACAATGCAAGCAAGAACCCATGGAGGAAAATTGGCACTTACGTTTAAGCTCTTCATCCAACCTGGAGTTTCCTTCGTAACCAATATTATGAAAATGGTCAAAACAGCTACCCCCACCAAGATCTTTGTTATAGGTTTAACAATGGAGTCCTGCAATCATAAAACAAATGGGAAACAGAAGTTCAGCATCCAATTGAAGATTCAAAAGCTTCCAGTTCAACTCAAGACAACACATCAAACAGAATAACTTGCTGAATAAAAAAAATGATAGATCATCTGTTACTGCACCCAGTTAATGGTCATATAAATCTTTCCCAATCATGACCAACTTGTTAGACCAGGTTGTGTTGATTGAAGAATACTGAATCTTCATTGAAAGCATGGGGACTTTTTTTATTCTATGAAAAATAACAGTTTCTATGAATAAATTCATTGTGACTATTCATGGTAATTTTTAGACTTATAATTTGTGGTTATTTAGTAGCTCTACTTAAGGCTACAAGCGTTTTATGATGAGTTGCTAAATAATGGAACGTTGTAGTTTCAGAAGAAAGATTAATCTTAATCTATGAACAGATTTAATCTCAACAAGTTCCTGAATGTAATATAGAACTTGTGTGTAATTCTAATTTATAATAACAAATGAGGTTTGTTAATGGAATAAGATTTATTTGGTATGGGTTCTATGGATGAAAAGTCAAGGGATATTGTCGACTGGTTCCTTAATAACTAGTTCACATGCCATAAGTTTTTCAATGCACATATTATACAAAGGAGAAGAGAGGAACACTACAAATGCTGGGGTTAACTGAAAGAATGAAGTACAGAAGAAAAGAAATACAGCTCATATTGCTATCTAAAGTCTAAACAAGTAAAAATACTATACTAACCTTAATGATACATAATCACTCTAATAGTTACAATTTTTCTTGTCATCATCAAAGATTTGACTCTTTTGAGTAGCTGGTGTGACTGTAATCAA
The DNA here is from genome assembly GCA_035771175.1 of Paratinospora sagittata. Lineage (NCBI taxonomy): Eukaryota > Viridiplantae > Streptophyta > Magnoliopsida > Ranunculales > Menispermaceae > Paratinospora > Paratinospora sagittata. The sequence goes on along the minus strand of CM069590.1, from coordinate 39,826,330 downwards.
AGCTTCTAGGGTACAACTCCGTAAGTGGCAAAGGTGTCATTCCTTCAATCAATTAGTATGATTCTGAAAGAATTTATGTAGGATCACCAGGACATGACACTTAGGCAAAGCAAACAGTGTGACTGCTTAAGAAGCATGGCAACTCTTGAGTCTTGACTAGCACCATAAGAAAAAAGATCTAAAAAATTTCACAAAAACTAAGACAAAATCTTGTCTACAAGTTTTTTCAATCAAGCTAAACTGATGAAGATTAAGCATTTTGTTCAAATACAGTTTATAAACAAGCAAACTATATAAGAAGATGTTGGTGCCATTAAGTAAAACTGAAGGACAAATTCTCTTAAACTTGGTGGCATTGGGACTCGTAACGATCAATGCATTGATTGAGAAAAGAAATCGAAACTTGCTTCTAAAAATACTAATGAAAAATTTAGGATTTATTATGGTTATTGAAGACCTAACCATTCATAATTCCTAATGTATTGTTTTTACAAATGCTTTTGATATGTACTTACACTTTTCAGTTATAACTTTTAAAACGTTGAGTTAAAAATATATATTAGAATGTTTCTAAACTATGAAGCATTCTATTCTTTCTAAAAGGCTAATCCTAATCTTGAAGTACATGTTTGTTAGCGGAATAGTGTGAATACACAAATATTTAGGGGGCCCCCCTTCATCTAATCTCAATCAAGTAGAATCTTTGTGCAACTCCATATGCATAGATAAATTAAGTGGTGCAATAATTTTTCCACATCCACCCCTTAAAGTTTTATTCTCACCTCTCCTTGCAACAATTTAGTTTTAGTGGCCCTATGTCAATAATATCAATTGGCAGTGGCTTACAGCTCAAAGCTTTAAGTAACCACAATCATTAGCTTAGCTGTGCAAGCACCTAAAATGTTCTAAAATACAAGGATTATACAAAGTACATTTGGCATGTGCTGGTTAAGAACTTAAATGGGTAACGAGATGTATTTCCAAGTGAATATAAAACATTCAAACAGCAATAAACTAGAGAAACTTGAGTTTATAAGGGAGATAGATTTATTTATTTAGTTGATTAATTGGAGAACAATACCATATGAGCAGCCCAGCAGAACTGAATTAATGTACAAGAAAAGAAAAATAAATGTCCAAGTAATTATAAATGCCATGTCATAATTAACAAGTATGTGAAAATCCTTCAACTCAGCCACCTCCCTCAATTCCAATCCCCTCCCTCACAAAAAATAAAAAAATAACATAAAATAAAAAAGAAAAGAGAAAATAATTCCTTTTTCTTTTACGTTTGGTGACATAATTCATGAAAAAAGAGCCCTTTACATCTTTTGATACAAATTTATTTATCTCCAACACAACTGCTTCAGTTATTTATTTATTTTTTAATGACTGTTATGGATTTTTCAGAAATGGAGGCAAAGTGCCCCTTATAGACCTTGTGATCTCTATAAGATTGGTTGATGGGAGAGGTATAGATAAGTAACATAATAATAAGGATACTTCACTTATTTTGGATTAGTTATTTGAGGTAGCTCAAGCTAGAACTCAAAAATCAACTGCTAGGCTGCTAGTTGACTTGGTTCCTCTTGTTCTGTATTATATTGACACCCCCCCCCCCCCCCACCATTTTTTTTTTTTTTAAATTTTACATTCAGTAGAAAAATTTTAAGAAAAATATCAAACATGAAAATGAATACCTCACCCATGTACACCAAGGTCTAACATTATTTTAAAAATCGAATGAGGTGTACACTTTGAGGCGCACCTCAAGGTGAGGCACTCAAAAAACGCATTGTGGTACAATGAGGCTTAAGCCTCAGTTTTTCATAGTAATTTTTTTTTTTATCAAAAATAAATTTATGATTGTTTTTTAGATTATTATAGTTTTTAAGAATTAACTCTATTTCATTTCAATATTTTGAAATTTACTAACAACAATATAAATGTTAACCAATCAATCTAACTACTGTTTGACAAATTATTCTAAGCCAACTTGTATTAACTAAAAAAGGGTACGAAGTGGCAAAGACCTAATAATTTTACAATGTACTTGCTAACTTTCTTTTATTGATAGCTTAAAACTTGAGGTTTGGAAGGCTTAACATATGATATGTGCTCAATTAGTTTTGATGATGTTAATGACCACAATCGTTCTGTGAACGAGACATACATAGCCTTGATCCCGAAGCAGGTTAATTCAAAGAAGGTGAAGGATTACAGACCCATAAGTCTCACCACTAGCCTCTACAAAATTATTGCGAAGATCCTAGCCAATAGGCTCAGAACGGTATTACACTACACAATATCTGAGACTCAGATGGCTTTCGTCCACGGCCGTCAAATTTATGATGTCATCCTTGTTGCAAATGAGGCGGTTGAAGATTACCGATCTTCTAAACGAGGAGGCTTTGTTCTCAAGACAGACTTTGAAAAGGCTTACGATATGGTAAGATGGGATTTCTTGGACTATGTTCAAAGAATGAAGGGCTTTGGTGCTCGTTGGAGAATGTGGATCAGAGGCTTCCTATCCTCGGTGTCATACTCCATTTTCATTAATGGTCGGCCTAGAGGAAAAGTGCCCAGCTCGAGAGGTCCATGCCAAGGCGACCCACTATCTCCTTTCCTCTTCATTATGGTTGCTGATGTGTTGAGAAGCATGATAGTCAAAGCTCGGGAATCAGGGGTTATTAACGGCTTCTCAGTAGGCCGTGACAGAGTGGTAGTCTCCCACCTTCAGTTTGCGGATGATTGTCTCTTCTTTGTGGAAAATGATGGTCATAGTCTGTCTGACACCCTACTCATCATTCAGGGATTCTGTTTGATATCTGGCATGAAGCTAAGCGTTGAGAAATGTCAAGTGGCGGGAGTATGCGTCTCGGAGATCCAATTGCAATAGGCGGCGGAGATTTGCAGCTGCTCTATTGGCCAGTGGCCCATGTCGTACCTAGGCATGCCTCTAGGGGGCAATTCAAGGACCAGCTCCTTTTGGGACCCAGTGGTACACACAATATCAAAGAGGTTAGACGGTTGGAGACGCGGTTTCCTATCAAAGGGGGCAAGGCTCACTCTTGTTAAAAGTGTTCTTGATGCCATTCCGACATATTTCCTCTCTATCTTTAAAGTCCCAAGACTGGTGGCGTGGCGAATTGAAAAGATGATGAGAAAATTCCTATGGAAGGGGGATGATAAATCACGAGGAGGCCACCTCGTTAAATGGTCCTTGGTCTCTAAGAGGGTGGATCAGGGGGGTCTGGGGATTGGTAATGTCGAGCTAAGAAACAAAGCTCTTGCGGGGAAGTGGTTGTGGAGGCTCATAGAGGAAAGGCACGCATTATGGGCCCGGGTTGTTTTCAACCGCCACGACGAGCGGGCAAATGGGAGAGACGCTGGGGTGTCTTCAAAAGCCACTCATCGAAGCCCTTGGAAGTTCATTCACTCTCTCTACCCAATCTTCTCGCCATTGGTAAGATTAAAAGTTGGAGATGGCGCCACTTTCAGATTCTGGGAAGACTGTTGGTGTGGAACATCCCTGTTCAGAAACCTATTTCGACTCACCTACCAATTGTCCCGCATGCAGAATCAGCCGATCAGTAGATTCTGGGGCTCGCATGGAGGTGGTGAGGGTGGCAGTCTGAATTGGAACTTGCACTTACGAAGGGATCCAGTGGGCAGAGGTAGAGACGAGGTGGCAAATCTCCTACAAATTTTAGAAGGAATATCATTAACCGATGGTGATGATAGGGTGGTTTGGCTTCCAGATCCATCATGTGGTTTTTCATCAAAATCCTTCTTCCACCATTTATGCTCACCAGGGCCCCATGATCCTTCCTCCTCCCATTTCCCATCTGACTTCATCTGGAAGGCTCACGTCCCCTCTAAAGTGAAACTCCTAGGGTGGACAATTGTACACAACAAGGTCAATTGCTCAAACATCATCCAAAGAAAGTTCAAATTCTGGGCACTTTCTCCAAACTGGTGTTATCTGTGCAAACAGGCAAGCGAATCTAATCACCACCTTTTTGGGGAATGCGTCTTCATTAGAGCACTTTGGAGGAAATGGGCACTTTTCCTCCATTGGGATCCGACCATTTTTGACAGTTTTATGGGCGTTCCCGGAGGCGTCACTCCTGTCGAGCTGCAATAGGGACTATTGGAGAGTCATCATTTTTGCAGTAGTTTGGTCCGTTTGGAATGAGTGGAACTCTCGTTTATTTGACAATAAAGAAAGGGATTGGGTTAACGTTTGGGAAAGCTCACTTTTCATTGCTTCATTGTGGGTTAGTTCTAGCAAACTTGAGCGGGGTTTCCCCCTAGCGGCATGGATTGGGGACTGGTCCCCAATTTTGCAAAGTTTTCAACTGTGACTTTGGGGGCCTTGTATAAAACACACTCATACTAAATTATAAATACAAATACAATACTTTTGTTTCTTGTTAAAAAAAAAAAAATGTTAATGACCACTAAGACAAATCACTTAAGTTCTCCATGGTCCATGCATATATAAAGCTACTTCATATTTCAACTTATTCTAGATCTTTCTTGATTTATCATTGATACTAGTAACTTTTTAGATTTTTTATGAATTGTTCTTAATTGTTTATTTATTTTTCAAAAGAAATGTGAGGCTTACACCTCACACTGCCTAGAGGCTTACGCCTCACCTCACAAAGACATACCGCCTCGATTACGCCTCACTCCTTTTAAAAACTTGTTCACAAATAATCTTAACATTGCAAAGAATCCTAGGAAGCCATACCTCTCATTTTCAAAGTCAAGAGGCTAAATAATATGAAGATTTCAAACCTCAACTAAATCTGTTGTTTTTGCCTAGGGCTCATTTTACAGATAAGCATCAATTTTGTATTAGATGATGTTTCACAAACTTCTTTTTTGATAACCGAGGGTATCTAGGCTTCGCCTAACTAATCTCCTTTGGTTGCTCAAAGTGGGAAATGCCCCCAGTGGCCAAAAAGTGAGGGGAGAGATTCAATCTCTGGTCTCACTTCATGAGGTGCCGACCAAGTACCATGTTTCAAAAACTTTTAATAGCTCAACACATTGTTCCTTCCAGCTATCTCTTAAAAGTGCAACAAAAGATTGACATTAGTACCTACTCATGCACTACCATTCAGTTATATCAATAGCTAATTAACTAGAATCATAGGATTCTATAATAAACTGTAATTATCAATGGCGTCTTCAAAAATGAATCAATCCAAAATGCTATGGATAGATGGTTGTAACTAATACCAATCAAATGTGTTTGTTTCTAAGTTTATGTTTAATATTTTAGCAAATACTCATTTTAACATTTGCTTTTTCATTACATTTAATTTATTAATGTTTTGTAAAGCATGGTTAGCCTAATACCAATCATATAATTTTCTAAAAAGCTTCAATAAGATGTGTTGATCATGTAATATTCAAGATGTGCTTCTCCACTTAACCCATTTTTTGTTAATTTTATCTTTTTATTTTAACAGAAACAAAGATACATTGTATTAATTTCTAAACTTTTGTTAATTTTATCATTGGCATCATCTATTATTTCTTCCTCCTTATGAATAATAGAGCCTAAAATCCTAAAGTTTTTCACTTTATCTGTTGTTTTTCAATCTTCATTGTCTCTCTACTTGTATTTCTACTCCCACTAGCATTATATTCAATGGTTCAACATCAGTCACACATTTTGAAAACTCCAGATTCCAAAGTTTCTTTCCAACACTATTTTGCTTTGACTCTTGATCTAATTTCACCAATTTGTGCAGTATTATCATACCATGGAATATCTTCTTAATTATGTTTAGTCAGTTCATCTATAATTACTGCAAATAGATAGTAGTTGTAGCTTAAATTTGATCCTTATAAACCTGCATTAATTGAAAATTCACTAGCTGGTTCTACCATTGTCATTACTATAGCTACACTAGAAAGTACATACTTTTATCGTTAATGCATGCAACTCATTTTCCTTTAAAAAACCAACCATATTATACATCTAGGTAGCTTATCATAAGTCTTCTTTAGATTAAAAAAATTAATATAAGTAATAAAGGTCTATCTTTTCCTCCTTATACTTGTCCATTAGACAATAGTTTCTTTAGCAAGTAAATGGCTTATTAATTGATCTTGCAGGAAAAAATCAAAATAGTCTTATGCATAATAATTTTAACTCTTATTTAATTTTCAATTTCTCTCTTCTACAATAGCATCATCTCAGTAGTGTATTTAATACCTCAATAATTCACATAACTCTAAATATCTCTTTAGCTTTTTCTATAGGTATTAAATGCATTTCCCCTCTTTACAGGTTTTTTAAGCTGGCATAATTTTATTAAATAACTTTACTAATTGTAATACTCCCAACTTCCCTAAACACTTCTTAACCACAATGGAGATGTCATCAGTGTAGAAAATATATGGAATATACAGATTCCAAAAGAAGAAGATTTATCCCTGATTTGTAAGAGTTAGTTTAGGATTTTTTTTCTAATTGTAATCCAAAGGATATTTCCTTTGGAGATTATTCTCCTTTATTTCTTTTTCCTTTTTTTTCTTTTTTTCTTCTTAGTTTCAGCCCTAGAGTCTTGTATATATCAGACCTATTTTACAGAATAAATCATAAGAGAAAGTTTCATCTCTATTATGCTTGCTTACATGGTATCAGAGCAAAAGTTTTTTTTCTCTTTGTTTCTTCTTTTCTTATTGAAATGGCCAAAACTGCCATGACTGGATCAAGACATGAGGGAGCTTTGGTAGTGATATCCGAATCCTCATAGCACGTTCGACAAACCAATAACACCTCTACCTTTGGAGATACACAATCTCTACAATTTACACACTCTCTACAAATTACCTTGCATAAATTAAATGGATCAAATTTCTTAGAATGGTCCCAGTCCATCATCTTAGTGATCCGAGACAAAGGGAAATTTGGATATCTAACTGGTGCAACGAAGGCGCCAAGAGAAGAAGATGCAGATTATTCAAAGTGGAAATCAGAAAATTCAATGGTGATGGCTTGGTTAGTAAACTCAATGGCGCCAAAGTTGGGACGGATTTATCTTTTCTACAAGACAGCAAAAGCATTTGGAATAATGTCAAGGAGATGTATTCTGACTTGCAGAACAGTGCCCAAATTTTTGAGATCAAGTCTACCCTAAGGGACACCAAACAAGGTAATCTATCTGTGACAGTATTTTAATACTTTGTTTGAGTTGTGGCAGGAGTTAGATTTGTACTATGATACCGATTGGCATTGTAGTGAAGATAATGTGAAAAATCAGCAGATGATAGAAAAGGAAAGGGTTTTCGATTTCCTTTATCGCTTGAATAAAGACCAGGATGAAGTGAGGGGGCGGCTACTTGGTTTAAAGCCCTTCCCAAATCTAAAAGCAGCTTTCGCAGAGACGAGAAGAGAGGCAAATAGGAAACGACTTATGATGGGTGAGACAGAGGAAAAAAGTGCAGAAATTCTGTCACAAAATTCTGCACTTGTCTCGAAGAGGAATGATGCTGCGTTTTTTGGGGATCAGAGAGGAGGGCGCAAGGCTGATAAAACTTGGTGTGATCACTGTCAAAAGCCATACCACACCAAAGAAACTTGCTGGAAAATACATGGGAAGCTTGCTAATTGGAAACCAAGGAGACAAGGAGAACCCGGACGATCCTATCAAGCCAATTTGGAAGATAACAAATCTGGAAATTCGGCCTTCGCCAAAGAACAACTTGCTCATTCAAGCCATGTTCATTCAAGCCCAAAATCTACAACTGAATACACCAATAGCCACTCCAAGTTGTTTGATGGCACAACGAGGTAACTACTTATTTGCCCTAAATACAAAATCTCATGAACCTTGGATTTTAGATTTTGGTGCATCAGATCATATGACTGGATCCCATGAGTTGTTTGTTACTTATTCTCCATGACCGGGAAATTTAAAAATTAGAATTGCCGATGGAACATTATCACCCGTTGTGGGAAAAGGATCTTTAAAGATTGCTAATTTGACACTTAATTGAGTTCTTCATGTTCCAAGAATAACGTGCAATTTAGTGTCTGTTAGTAAGTTGACAAAAGATTTGAATTGTGTGACTAAGTTTTATTCTTCACAATGTGAGTTTTAGGATTTGCTCTCGGGGAGGATGATTGGCAGTGCTAGGGAACGTGAAGGCTTATACTTTCTTGAGGATAAACACGTTAATGGACAAGCTTTCTTTTTAAGTAACGAATCTAATTCTGTTTCTGATGATGTTATGTTATGGCATAATAGACTTGGTCATCCTAGTTTTCCATACTTGAAAATTTTGTTTCCATCTCTTTTTAAGAATACAGATGTCAATTCCTTTCGTTGTGAAACATGTCAATTTTCTAAGCACACCCGCATTCCTTATCCTAGTCATCCACACAAAGTATCTAAACCTTTCTTGCTAATTCATAGCGATATATGGGGTCCATCAAGAGAAAAAAATATTTCTGGCTCAAGGTGATTCAAAACCATTCATTGACGATCATTCTAGGGCTTGTTGGGTTTACCTTCTTAAAGAAAAATCAGAAGTTGAGTCGACTTTCAAAAAATTCCACACAATGATCCAAACCCAATTTGTCGCAAAAATTCAAAATTTTCAAACTGGTGGGAAATATTTCAATACAATTTTGAGAGAGTATCTAAACACTAATGGGATTTTTCATCAAAGTTCTTGTGTTCAAACAGCTCAACAAAATGGGATTGCCGAACGTAAAAATCGCCATGTTTTGGAAGTGGCATGGGCTATCATGTTTATTAATCATGTTTCTAATTCTTTTGGGGGCGAAGCTGTTTTAACAGCCTCTTATCTTATAAATCGTCTCCCATCTCGGGTTCTAAAGTTCAAAACACCATTACAAGTTCTTCTAGAAACCTACCCCCAAACTCGGTTTTTCTCCTCTTTACCCATTAAAATATTTGGCTGCACTGTTTTTGTTCACAATAATCACCCTACTCGTGGTAAACTTGATCCTAGAGCCATAAAATGCATCTTTATTGGGTACTCTCCTAACCAAAAGGGGTACAAGTGTTACTGTCCATCTCTTAAAAAAATGTTTGTTTCTTTTGATGTTACCTTCTTTGAAGACAACTCTTTCTATCCCAAACCTCTACTTCAGGGGGAGAGTAATCAAGATGAAGATAGGCTTTGGGACATCTCTATTCCTTTACCCATAGTTCCTACCCTACCTGAAACGCAAAACCAAACCTCACCAAACAATTCTCATTCTCTTAAGATGCCATTAACAGTAATTGAATTGGAAACAGGTGAAGATTCCAATAGGCTTGATCAAATGGAGCTTCGTGTCGATTCACAACATAACCCTCCATCTCAAGAAATGCAAACCTCTACACTTCCCATGCACTGCCATGAGTCCAATCCTCAGGTAAATTCACCCTCACAATCTAAAGGAATGGACATGTTGGATACTGCAAACACTCCACCTCTTGAAGTTTCGGTGCTAGCGCCCCCCTAAAGTTTCACCACAAGACCTCGATCTACCAATTGCTTTTAGGAAAGGGGTAAAGATCTTGTACACAACATCCATTATACAATTTCCTATCTTACAGTCGATTATCTCCAGCATTTCGAGCCTTGACTATAAAAATCAAGGAAACAAAAATCCCCAAAAATATTGAGGAGGCCCTCAAACATCCAAATTGGAAAGTTGTTGTTTTAGAAGAAATGAATGCTTTGAAGAAGAATGGTACATCATAGTTGTCAAACCAGAATCGAATTGTAAAATTGTCAAAGGTAAGATTCAAATTGAATCGTAAATCGTAAGATTTTTTCCAATTTTCTAAAAAATTACCAAAAAAATATAGAAAAATCTGAAATAATGTAACAATAATTGATTTATCTAAAATGCATATCTAAATATTCAAAACTAAGCCTCAACCTTCAAAAACAAAGTTCATATCACTATTTCGCAAAGATTTTAAGGCATAAAACATCAAAATATAGAGTAAGGTAAGGAGGTAGATTACAATTCATCATCTTAGGTGCATTCTTATCACCCCTTTTCTTTTAGTGGTGTCTCCTACATCACTTCCTCTTACTTCATTTTCAACTTCAAGGTCCACAAATTCATGTCTTTTTCCTCTTGTATCATACATCTCATCTTCTTTATTTTCCTTTTCTTTCTTCTTTCCTTTCAATAGATCCATAAAAAATGTATTAACATCATCGGGAACACTAGGACATTTTTTTGCATCTTTTTTAGTCTTTGCTAAGTGGTGTTTCATTCTAAAAACACTTCCATGAAAATTACTTCCACAATAGGTATACCTCAAATAATTCTTATTTTTTGGGCAAACCATGGTGCAATGCTCCCAAGTTTCCTCTTCTCTAGTCATCTTCAAAGATAGAAAAAAACTACTCCAAAAACAATAAACAAGGCAACACAAAATAATCTCTAAAACATGAATCAAAGAAAGAAAGGGATAGAAGTCACCAATCTTTGTGTTTTCCTTGCTATCTTTGTAGGAGAGTAGAAGCTTCTTCCATAGAGAAGGAAATGAACCAAAGATAAGAGAAATACTGGAGATCCAAGGTGGAAGGAGACAATGGGGGCCCCAATACACTTTCTTGTCACTAGCAAGTGGAGAAGAAGACAACCAAGACCTTTAGGAATCTTTTTTTTCTCTCTTTATTATGCCCTAGGGTTTTGAAAAGCTATTTAAATAGCATTTCGAAACACAGGAAAAAAAAAACCAAAAAAACACGTCATTTTTTTTAAAAAAAATCGATTTGGGTTGTTACCGCGACCCAGATCAACTCGTACGATTCACTCGAAAATCGACCGATTTAGGTCGATTCCCGATTTTTGCTCTGGTTTGAATCGTTTAGGGTACGATTCGATTTAAAGCGTACGATTTGAATTGAAAATCGTACCGATTTAACAACTATAGGTACATGGGAGGTTGTGGAACTACCAAGAGGAAAGAGTCCAGTCAGGTGTAAGTAGATGCTCACTATCAAGTATAAATCAGATGGTGCTATTGAGAGATATAAGGCACGCCTAGTTGCAAAGGGCTTCACCCAGACATTTGGTGTGGACTACACTGAAACCTTTGCCCCTGTTGAGAAATTAAATACCATTCGAGTTTTATTGTCACTTGCAACTAATCTCGATTGGCCACTTCATCAGATGGATGTTAAGAATGCCTTCCTCAATGGAGAACTTGATGAAGAAGTTTACATGAACTTGCCTCCAGGATTTGAAGAAACTAGTGATGGTAAGAGAGTGTGTAAATTGAAAAAGTCTCTTGACTATCTAAAACAATCACCAAGGGTGATCGTTTTACCAAGTCTGTTACAAAGTATGGGTATAGACAGGCACAAACAGACCATACTTTATTCTACGAACATTCTCAAAGCGGTAAGAAAGCAATTCAAATTGTTTATGTTGATGATATCATCTTGGCTGGTGATGATGATGAAGATTGGAACGGCTAAAAGGGATTCTTACAAGAGAGTTTGAAATCAAAGATCTTGGTCAACTCATATACTTCTTGGGAATGGAGGTTGCAAGAAGTAAAAGAAGCATTCTAGTTTCTTAGAAGAACTACATTGTTGATCTGCTAAAGGAAACGAGAATGTTAGGATGTAAACCTGCTGAAACTCTTATTGATCCAAATTTGAAATTCACTTAAACCGAAGATAGAGTTCCTATAGACGGGGAGATACCAACGGTTAGTTGGAAAGTTAATTCACTTGGCACACACAAGGCTGGACATTGCCTTTGCTGTAAACATAGTAAGCCAATACATGCACTCGCCTTTAGAAGAACATTTCGAAGTTCTTTATCAGATCTTGAGGTACTTGAAGGCAACTCCAGGGAAAGGTTTGTTCTTTGAAAAACATGAGCTTAAAAATGTTGAGGCTTTTACAAATGCAAACTGGGTCGGCTCTGTGGAGGATAGGAGGTCTACTTCAGGCTATTGTACAAAAGTCTGAAATAATTTAGTCACATGGAGGAGCAAAAAGCAAACAATTGTCGCCAGGAGCAACACAAAAGCAAAATTCAAGGCAGTTGCCCAAGGTACATGTGAACTAATATGGTTAAAAAGGCTCATAGAGGAATTGAAAATGAAAAGTGCATATCCAACGAAGCTATTTTGTGACAATAAAGCAGCCATTAGTATTGCGCATGATCCAATACATCATGACCGCACCAAACATGTTGAGGTTGATCGACACTTCATCAAAGAGAAGATAGAGGAGGGCGTGATCTGTATGGCTTATGTCCCGACAAAGCAACAAATTGCCAACGTGCTGACTAAAGGCCTATCTAGGACCAGTTTTGGAGAATTGATCGACAAGCTGGGAATGATCCATATATATTCACCAGCTTGAGGGGGAGTGTAGAAAATATATGGAATATACAAATTCCAAAAGGAGAAGATTTATCCCTGATTTGTAGGAGTTAGTTTAGAATTTTTTTCTAATTGTAATCCATATTTCCTTTGGAGATTATTCTCCTTTATCTCTTTTTCCTTTTTTTTCTTTTTTCCTTCTTAGTTTCAGCCCTAGAGTCTTGTATATATCAGACCTATTTTATAGAATAAATCATAAGAGAGTTTTTATCTCTATTATGCTTGCTCACAATCAGGTCCAAAAGTCTTCAAATTTTTCATTTTCTCCAAAGTACTTCAATATCATATATGTCAACTCTATGAAAGAGTTCACTCCTTATGCCTATGTTATCTTATATTTCAATTCTACAATTAAACTTTCCAACAAAATTTTCATTTGATAGTTTTTCCAAATAAGTTTTCCTCTTTCTTTGATGTCCTCCGCTTTCGTTAGATCACTTTTAGTACACTTAATACAGTTAAGATCTGTGATTTTTTTTCTCCATCGTTTAACAACTTTATATCAACCTTTGTACTTGAACTAATATATTATGTTATAACATAACACATAAAAATAACCAAGCCAATTGCTTGTACAAGAGTTCTAATAGTTCTGGATAATTAAATAAAAAATAGCTGTTCGTTAAGATACAAAAAATACACCAAATACAGAATGGAGCTTAGATCTTGACTTATAAAGATCCTAAAATCTCAATCGCATTATTAGTGTTCATTCCGTCTATCCCATACTCGTCCGGCATAAACACGAATTTCAAGTCCTTTCTTCATTGAAAAGAATAAAGCAAACTCGAATTAATCAATGAAAAACGAACGATCAAACAAACAAACTAACCAACCTTTGGCTCTCCATCGATGTAAATCACAGATCCGTCAGCATAAGGAAGCAAAGATCTCCCGTTTTTGGGATTGAAACGGATGGATACACCTCTTCCAGACCCTGGATTGAAGGCGAAGATAGATTTGAAACCGTATTTGTCAAGAATATCGTGCACCTCCAATCGATCTTGATCCCAACCTCCCAAACTCGATTTGAAGATCTCAATCGGACCTTTGCCTCGCCGAAACAGATGGATTTCCACCTCCGGCACCTTCGTCTTCACGCTTCTTGCTCTACCGGCAGGTTTAGGGTTATTAGCACTGAGAATTAGAGGCGATTCTTCTTCAATTTCCTCTCTTTCGCTCTCTTGCTCCATTTTCCGGTTTCTCCAAATCGCTTCTGTGCGAGCCAGCAACGCCAACAAAACTCCACTTCGAGATTAAAATATTAAAGTCATTTTCTTAAATGACATGGGGTTCGTCGCATCCGTCACATGCTGCCACGTGTTACTAAGACTAATTCCTTGAAAATTCCAATATATATATATATTCGGAGAAAATGGAGTTCAAACAATTCGCTTACAATTCAAAATTAATAACATAAAAAAAAGGAGAAGCAGAACTAAATTTAGCCAAAATTCAAAACAGAGTCTTTGTTAACTCATGAACAAAATTTACATTTGATATACTTTTCTCCTTCCATTACTTCAAACAAAAAAAGGAAACAAGAAAAAAAAAAGTAAGAAAAGAAAACCACACGCTTTACACAAGCTTATTGTCATTCCAACATTTTAAAAACCACCACAGCCTAGGAAAAAAACAACCAGTAACTCTTACTCTTCCATTTCCTCATCATCATCATCAATTTCTTCAATCTTCATCCTCTTCACAGCTTGAGCAGCATTGCTTCTAGGCCCATTAGGAATCTCAATCAGTATATCAGCCTTCTGCCCAGTTGTAGCATTCACAAGCCCAGCATTCTTCTCCACCTCATAACTCAGCTCACCACCACCCTGAGCAGCATCAATATACACAGTAGAATTCTCATCAATCTCACCCCTAACAAGCATCTTCGACAGCTCCGTCACCACCCTCTTCTCCAGCCACCTCCTTATCGGCCTCGCTCCATAAACCGGATCGTAACTCTCCGCTAACACAATGTCCATTGCAGCATCTGATACCGCAAGAGCTATTCCTCTCTCGGCAAGTCGCGCTGCAACGTCCTTCATTTGCAATCTCGCAACTTTCCTCAATTGCTCATGAGATAGAGGATCGAACACCACAACTTCATCGAGCCTGTTAAGGAGTTCCGGCCTAAAATGCCTTCTCACTTCCTGTAAAACTCGGTCTCTTGCACTCTGCATTGTGCACTTGCCCATGAGCCCTGCAAGAAGATGCTCTGCTCCCAAGTTTGATGTCATTATGATCACTGTGTTCGTGAAATCCACGGTTCTGCCTTGCCCATCTGTTAATCTTCCATCATCTAATACTTGAAGAAGCGTGTTGAAGACGGAGACATGGGCTTTTTCGACTTCGTCAAACAAGATTACACTGTAAGGTCGTCGTCTCACAGATTCTGTGAGCTGCCCGCCTTCTTCATGGCCAACATAACCGGGAGGAGCACCAATTAATCTTGCAACAGAGTGTTGCTCCATGTACTCAGACATGTCAATCCTCACTAGAAGGTTTTTGTCGTCGAAGAGTTGCTCTGCTAGAGCTTTAGCAAGCTCTGTTTTGCCAACACCAGTAGGACCCAAAAAGAGGAACGACCCAGTCGGTTGTTGCGGTCGACCGAGCCCTGCTCTGGACCTTAAAACAGCCTCTGTCACTGCATTCACCGCTTGGTCTTGCCCAATTACTCTCTTGTGAAGCCTCTCGGCTAGCCCAATTAACCTCTCTTTCTCATTCTGTCCTAGCCTTGTTACTGGAATTCCAGTCCAACGGCTGACAACTTCTGCAATTTGCTCTGGCCC
This sequence comes from Paratinospora sagittata, assembly GCA_035771175.1. Taxonomy (NCBI): domain Eukaryota; kingdom Viridiplantae; phylum Streptophyta; class Magnoliopsida; order Ranunculales; family Menispermaceae; genus Paratinospora; species Paratinospora sagittata. The sequence goes on along the minus strand of CM069590.1, from coordinate 39,811,134 downwards.
AACAGTTTCTGTTAGCATCAAGTTCTCCTCTGAAGTGGTCACTTCAAGCTTTGCTATAGCAGATTCTATCTCTTGAAGTGCCCCGTATCGAAGATCAGCAACTCTAGCCAAATCCATTCTCCTTTCAGCTTCTTGCAATGTAATCATCAGCTCCTCCCTTTTCTGTTTCAATCTGCGAATTTCATCGATTCTTTCTTTCTCCTTCCTGTACTTCATCATCAATGGCTGCAATTTATCTCTTAAATCATCTAGCTCTTTTCGAACCTCAATGAGTCTTGCTTTGCTTGCTTTGTCCTTCTCTTTCTCGAGAGCGTGAAGTTCAACTTCCAATTGAATTCTCTTCCTTTCAAGATTATCTATCTCTTCGGGCTGGCTATCGAGCTGAACTCGAACATTGGCACAAGCTTCGTCAACGAGATCAATAGCTTTATCCGGGAGATGCCGCCCGGTTATATATCTACTGGATAATTGGGCAGCAACCACAAGAGCTCTGTCTTGAATTCGAACACCATGGTGACCTTCGTACCTCTCTTTGAGCCCTCTAAGAATGCTTATTGTGTCTGCAACACTAGGCTCCGCAACATAAACTTGCTGGAATCTTCTCTCAAATGCTGCATCTTTCTCCACATATTTCCGGTACTCTTCAAGCGTAGTGGCACCAATACATCGAAGCTGGCCTCGAGCGAGCATTGGCTTGAACAAGTTCGCTGCATCCATTGAACCCTCGGTTCTACCTGCTCCAAGAACGAGATGAATCTCATCAATGAACAGAATCACTTTCCCATCAGCTTCTTCAACTTCTTTCAGCACTGCTTTCAATCTTTCCTCAAATTCTCCCCTGTATTTCGCCCCCGCGACCAAAGCACCCATATCAAGCGCCACAAGCCTCACATCAGCGAGATTGCTCGGAACATCGCCTCTAACAATCCTCTGCGCGAGGCCTTCTACAACTGCGGTTTTCCCAACACCAGGCTCTCCGATCAATACCGGGTTGTTCTTGGTTCTTCTCGAAAGAATCCTTATAACTCTTCGGATTTCTTCGTCTCGGCCAATTACTGGATCGAGCTTCCCCGCTACTTCAACAAGATCACGGCCATAGGTCTTCAACGCCTGGAAATTTGTGTCACCGGAAGCACTCTCCACCTTCTTACCTTCCTTACCTCGCAACTTCTCGACCTCCGATCTCACTCTCGCCGTGCTAACTCCGGCCTCTTTGAGAACATCCCCAATCTGGGAATCCTCGAGCAAACCAAGGATCAACTGATCTACGGCGAGATGGGTGTCTCCACGGGACTTTTGCGCTGATTGGGCTCTTCTGATTACTTTTATAAGAGCAGTGTTCGCAGGGACTTCATCTGGAGGAGGGTGCTGAGAAGGGATTTTCTTTAAAGCTTGATTGAGAACTCTTTCGAATGACTTTGAGGTCTCGTCTCCACCGCCGGCGTTGGCGACTGCTTGCCGGAGAATACCATTGGGATCGGAGATTAAAGAAAGAGCGATGTGAACTGGGGTGATCTGCGCGTGGCCGGCGTTCAATGCGAGCTCGTGAGCGCCGAGTAGGGCTTCGTTGGTCTTGTGGGTGAATTTGTCAGGATTCATAGTCGCAGAACGTTATTCTGGTTTGAGATCAGGTAGATAGAAAACGATATCAGAGGGAATGGCGTAAAGAACGAGTGATTTGATAAATCGGAAAAGGAGAACAGATATTGATTTTGAGATTGAGACTTCGGAGTTTTGAGTCTGTAAATGTTGTTGTTCAGAACGACTAAGGGGAGAGGAAGCTCTGTGTTTTAAATGGAGGAAGAAGAGAAGTCTGGAAGGTGAAAAGGAGATGGTGATTACGCTGTAGAACCCACTAGAATTTTCCAGTTGCAGTACCACAATCCTCCGCGAAGCATCCGGAAGGAACTTGCGGGCCCTAGCGAGGGAAGAAGTGAGAAAGAATTATTTATTATTATTAAGTTATTTTAAATTAGGGGTAACCCAGTTGGGTTTAAAGGACGATTATGATTTGGACGCGGCAAGTGTTTCTATGTTCAAAACACCCTTTTCAGGGTTCGATTGGTGCGTAATTATTTTTTTGAGATTAAATTAGATAAAATTAAAATTAAAGTATTTTGTATTTAGTGTAATATAAGATAAGATTAAAAATAAAGTTATATTTAACATATTTAAGATTGAAATAAAAAATAATTAAATATTTTTTTAAAACTTATTAAGGTGAAAAAAAATTACATTAAACCAAAAAAAAAAACTCACCAACAATTTATATTAAATATTGATTTTCTTTTCTTTTTTTAAAGAAGAAGAAAAAGAAGAGCAAGCAGGATAAAATAATTCCGACGTTTAGGTCGGGATTATTTTATCCCGTTGCAGCAAAATAAAATTGTTGATAGGATTATATTTTTAATTTTATCTCTATTGACAGCCAAATATGAAAATAAGTTTTATCCCACATAGCAAACGCTCCTTTAAGGAATTAATATTTGGCTAGCAAAATACTCATGATGATTTTTCCCAAAAAAACTATCTTTTAAAACATTTCGTAGATAGTTTTTTTAAAAGATAGTTTTTTTAAAAAAGATTTAAATAGATTGAATAATAATTTTCATACAAAAAAATTGTAGGAACATATTTATACTTCATGTTGTGAAATATTTGTTAATGTATAATATTGTAAATAAGTAATAAAGTGAAGAATAGAATATCATTCCTACAAAGATTTGTTGCTAAATTTCTTTCTTAATTACTAACATTGTTTCACCCTAATCTTATCTAAACACCAATTAAATTTCATTCTAATCTAGGCAATAAAATTAAATCTAACTTCTACTTAAAACAAATCAAAATTGATCAAATTAATCAGGATATGGAAATCTAAAATTATAATCTTCCCTTATACTTCAACTGAATTCATCTAACTATCTTTCAATTAATTAATTAATTCTAGTTGTTAACCAAAAGCCTAATTTATCTACAAGCTTCTTTCGATGGTCAAGCAAAAATGCTTTAATTAATTAAATCTCTATATTTCTATAAAATTTAAATTAAAGCAAGGTTCAATAAGATCATGTACTTCAATGGTAACACATATCACATAAGTATATTTTTATCTCACATGAACTCAATAGTTTTTACCCTTTTGACCATATGTTATTTTAATCAGATCTAAATCTAAACTCCCTTTGCCAAGATCATATAGATTCAACAAATCATCTAATTAATAGTTAATTAATTAGAAGTAATAAGAACAGATTAACATAAACAATCTCAAATAATCAATTAAAATTTGAAATCAAACATGGAATCCAATATCCATATGAAATCCAATTATAACCCTACACAAGAAATTTAGCCCATAACTACTTCTAAAAACTCCAAATCCAATAAGTTCAACATCATGAAAATTGGAAAAATTAAATACAAAAGAAAGAATGGAAAAAATTATAAACTAGCACAAATCCACAAAATTTGAATCCAGCTTCTTCACGTATCTACGACGTGATTTTCGTTCGTCTCCAATGCTTCAATTGCCTCATCTCTTCGTGAATTATCATTTTCTAAGTTTCTATGTGTTCTATTTATAATAATAAAGAAAAAAATATGCAAATTTCCTCAAAAAAGCACAAAGGAAATATAAGTCCTAATAGGACTACAACTCCCTACTCTTAGGCTTCCAATTTTGGGTGCCTAGGCCTCCACATGCTGGATTTCTTCTTGCTTAACTAGAGCCTAGGCTTCCATTCCCCAAGCCTAGGCCTCCACTTACTAGTTTTCACCACCACATTTCTAAACTTGATTTCATTTGTAACATTGCTTGTTAACCTACAAAATAAAGCCAATAATGAGTAGATGAACCATAAAATTGTCCTAATATACACAATTAACACTAATAACCCTACGAAATAAATGATTAGAAAACAACTTATTGCTTCACATAATCATGTTATATATATTTAGTAACTAAAGTCTCCACATTTCACTTTTTTTTTTGGCAAAGGGAAAATTTATTTCATTATACTGGATAAAAAACAGTCTTTGGATACGACTTCATTGTCTAATAGATTTCAGAAAAGATTCCTCGATTCCTTTAAAGCTCCTACCTAAGAGATGAGCTAGCCCATTTTCCCCACAAGGAATATGACTGAAGCTAATCTGCAGATTCTTGGATGGCAGCTCGTTGCGAATTCCAGCCAAAATAGGTTCAATGTGAGCTAAAGAATTGCACTCCTTGCTTAGAGCATCAATAACTTTGCTCCAATCTGATAAGATAAAACGAATGTTCTCAGTCACTTGGGAATAACTTCCAGCAATCAATAAACCTCTAAGAACTGCCTGAGCTTCTGCATCTTCTGCAGAAGAGCTTCTCCCTATAGTAAAACTAACAGCCATACAGACACCATCTGAGTCTTTGAGAATTGCCCAACCAATGCCTGTAAGGGAGGAGAGAGGATCTCTAGCTGCATCCGATACTAATTTCTAGCCTCTTGCTAAGGCTATCAGCCTGCAATTTGGATTTTCATCCTGCTTCGAAACCTTCTTCTCCAACAGACTATTAGAGAATTCATTAAACTGATTATTGGCTTTTTGGATAGCATCTATAGGTGATAACACATAATTCTGAAATGTGCCACAATCCAAATGCTAACCAAGCATGGCTATCAAAGCCAACAACTGCACCCAACAACTTGCCCCAAATATGATCCAAACTCTCCATAATGGAACTTCCTCAAAATTTCTCTACATTTAAACCCAATGGAGAACCAAACCAAAATCTTTTGGCATAATCACATTTAAAGAACATATGGAAGGAGTCTTCAGGATGCATATGGCAAAGAAGACAAAGTTTATTAACTTTCATACCTCTCTTAAGAAGAATGAGTTTAGTTGGGAGAAAATCCCTCAGGTATTTCCACAAAAAGATTTTAATTTTGTTCAGAACTTGTAGCTGCCATACTCTAATCCATAAGACTCGATGAACCTATTGGTTCCGACATCCAATGCCACTCTGGCGCAAGACCTTTGCTAGGTGATAACCGGATTTAACACTATAATTGTCTGAAGCTGTGTAATGCCATATCAAGCTATCACCCTTAAGAGCTGGATTAATGGGAATACATGCAATGAGTTCAGCCTCTTCTTTAGAGAATACTTTATTAATAAAGCCAAATTCCAATCCATCCCATTCAAGTTTATCAGTTCAGAAACTTTCTGCACCTGGGAAGATCTAGGAGAGAAAACTTTAAAAGTTATTGGGCGTGGCAACAAAGGATCCTCCCATATGTTAACTGAATTACCACTCCCTATCCTCCATATGATACCATGCAACAATAGTTCTCTCCCTATAATCAGACTTTTCCAGCCCCATGAGGAACATCTCTTCAGTTTTGCACTTAAGAAATCAGAATCTCTAAAATATTTTACTTTGAGGCATTGGTGAATAAGGGAATCTTGATTCCCAATGTTTCTCCAACATTGTTTTGCCAATAAAGCCATATTAAAGCATTCCAAATTTCTAAACCCTAGCCCACCTTTGGTTTTCTTTGGAACAAGCTTCTTCCATTTACACCAATGAATACGTTGCTTATCCCTGTGGGAGCCCCACTAGTAGCTAGCTAATTTCGCTGTAATATTCTTGAGAACTGATAGAGGAAATTTAAAACAACACATCATATAAATTGGAATGGCAAGGCCTACAACCTCAATCAAGATCTCTCTGCCTTCTGGAGAAAGCAAGTGTTCCTCCCAACCAAGAATCCTAGAATTTATTTTGCAGCCAATCTCATTAAAAATTTCAACTTTCCTCTTACCAATGTCTACCGTCGCTCCCAAGTATTTGCCAAAATTGATGTTGGAGACATGTTCAGTATGGCAGCTAGGTGACATTTTAAATTCTCCTTCACATTACGGCTGAAAACAATATTGCATTTCTTGATATTCATTTGTTGTCTGGAGACCTTATTATATTGATAAAGTACTGTAGCTAGCTCATGAAAATCCTTTGAATCTACTCTACAAAAGAGTAAAAAATCATTGGCAAAAAGATGGGATATTACCGACCCATTGGTTGAAAATTTAAATCCTCTAAAAGAGTAATTTTCTACAGTTTTTTTAGCAAAAAAGATAAGGCTTTAGTACATATAATAAATAGAAAGGGGAAAAGAGAATCACCTTGTCTAAGTCCCCGCAAAGGAAAGATGGTCCTGGTGAGATCACCATTAATCTTCACTTCATATGTTATTGTAGAAATGCATAAGTAATACCCATCTCCTCCATTTTTCCAAAAGCCCCAACTTATGAAGCATGAAGGCCACGAAAGGTCACTCCACACGATCATATGCTTTCGACATATCAAGCTTAATTGCAGCTACCTTGGATATTTCTTTCTTCTGTTTCATAAAGTGCAAGATTTCATGAGCAATTAAAATATTATCTGTAATCTGGATATAATTTTATATATTTGTTATGTTACATAGACTAATAGGCCGCAAATTTGGCATGGATGATGGAATTATGGTCTTTAGAACAAGAGCTATATAGGTGTGGTTCAAGATGGAATCAAGCTGAAAGTGTTCAAAGAAGGCTTGGATTGCTTTAAATAGGCTTAAAGAAACTGTCCCCCAATATGACTGATAGAACGAAGTTGTTATCCTAACCGGCCCAGGGGCGTTATGAGGATTCATATCAAAATTACCTGACTTCAATTCATCCATTGTAATGGCTCTATCTAGCTACTTTATATCTTCATCATTTAACTTGGTGGAGGTATTGTCGCGACCACTTTCTGAGTGACGTCACGATTGACACAATACCTTAGATAATGTCACTTTAAGGAAAAACCTGATGCACTGATAAGCCTCCTGGGGAAAATACCTAAACAAATACGCTGAATAATCACAATATATAACCTGTATATGACAGTAATAAGTGAACAAAAGTATGAAATCCATCATCCACGTATACAACGAGATCACAATTATCCTGTATAATACATGGTTCGACATCTAGTTATATCCACCTATAATCAACAAGTATCTATCTCCCAAAATATGTCATATACAAGTCATATCTACAACCATCTATGTGATATGTAAGTATAATATGTATAGTGTGATAATTATACACACAAGTTCAAAAGAACAAAAGAATCAAAATACCAAAACTATACATCTGGTCCCCAAACAAAGACCTACATCCAAAAGAAGAAAAAGGTCACTCGCTACGATCAAGCCTTGCCTTTTCCTTTTGGATCTGAACCTGAGAAAATAGGAGAAAAAGAGTGAGCTCAACTAGTTCAATAAATAATTCTCACAATAATCTCCACAAATGCATTTATGAAACATGTATACCATTGAAATAGCATTTATAAACACAAATGCATCAATGAAGTATAATATACATGATTCAAACTAAACATATAATTTATGCATCATTTTCATAAAAATATACAAACTTCTGAACAAGAGGTCACATCAGGATAATGTTGCCTACACATCCCCATTGCGCTATGGGTTCATACCAGCGTATTACTCATCACAAATCCTCCTACCCTTTCATTTCTTAGTGATTCGGAAAGTTTTTTTCACGGAGTACCAATTCAAGTACTCCGGTGGCACATTTCTCAGAAGAACAAGTAAATAGGAAGACAACCAATGCCAAGGTATTCATTCCAAAATACCCAAGGCAATGCAATGCATGAAATCCATTTTCTATGATCATAAACACTATGCACATAAATCATAAAATGTATATCATTCAAAAAACCAATTTCATATATGCAATGCCAAAAATGGAGAAACAACGTGAGAAATACTCAACCAATTCACAAGAGATTTAACCAAGCAAAACAACTCTCGATTGATCAATCCAACCACAATGTTCTGAAATGAATAAAATTCACATACATTGATCAATTTCAAGACCATACTAGCCCAATTCCATACAATTCCTAATATTCCCAAATTCAATTCTCAACTCTACATTCCTACAATCCAACTCTAAACACATCTAATCCACCAATAATTGGATTAGAAACACCAATTATACAATAAATCCACAAGGGTTTCCATTAAAACCCACATACATGCTCAATATCAAATTTACAACCCCAAGCTTACCAATTTTCATGAAAACCACCATTAAAGTAAGTAAAAATACTCTAATTCATGGAAACTAAGCTCAAGATTGCAAGGTTAGGGTTTACAATCTCGAAACCCTAACTCTATAGCTGGAAAACATCATGGGAAGCAAAATAATGGAGAGATTGGGGTAGAAATATTACCTTAGGAGCAATTTCCACCAACCCTAGCTCCAAAACCCCAAAGTTCCCCAAATTTCTCCTCTCCTCTTTTCTCTCATCTTCTCCCAACTGAAAATGACGAAATGAATGAGCAAATGAAGTGGATTTCTTATATACATATTGCAACGCCCCAAAAGTGTTTTCATCTAGCCCATAACCCATTTGCATTTTGCCCGAGCTCTGTGTGTTTGCTTGATGTGTATGTTTGTATATTTGATGCTTGATAATGTATATAAATGTGTGCATTATAAATTGTATATGGGCCATGTTAAATAAAAATAAAATGCATGTGTTATTATTTATGCATGGGCCCATTAAACCATTAATTGATATGGGTTATGATTGATTGAATAAAAGGATTAATGAGCATGAAAGTTTGGTGTATTAGATGGATTGGACATTAAAATACATGGAAGTATGAGATTGGTTAAAGTACATGTGGTTGGTATGGGTAATATGAGACCAACACATGTCAAGTTGGTGCATGAGACCAACACATGTCAAGTTGGTGCATGAGACCAACACATGTCAAGTTGGTGCATGAGAGTAGATAAGTGTCCCATGCCCCATTTCTCTTCTCCAACACATGTCAAGTTGGTGCATGAGAGTGGACAAGTGTCCCATGCCCCACTTCTCTTCTCCAAGGAAGTCCTAGAGAGTGAGATGAGTGGAGGGAAAAAAAAAGAAGAGAAAGGAAAAAAGGAGAAAAAGAGAGAGAAAGTTGTTAGGAGGGAAGTCTCAGCAATGTTTTCATCAAAGAGCTGGATCTTGGTGATATATGGTCAGATTGAGCTCACACTTTGTCAACCAGTTCGTATCTTGTGGTTATTCATTCTGGTCGGTGGAGATCTTGATTGGAGTTTTCTTCTAAGAGATATAACCTCCCAAGCAAAGTTGGTCGGAAAGTCTGGATTTCTCGCGCAGTTTAGATCAAACTGCTAGATCTCCTAAACTACTGTTGGATGGATATGATATTTCAGAAGATAGTTCACAACTGATCTTTTTGCATTATGAACTGTTAAGATGTTTATGGGTCAAGTATTTTGTGTGATATAATCATCGGAGTTCAAGTATTTGCAACAGGAAACGAGAAATCGTCTAATTAGGGATATGTTCATCAAAGAGCCTTATCTCTTTGGTCCACCGTTGGATTGAATTGATTTTTGGACAAAAGGTTCCTCTCTTAATATACTTCAATCTGTATGGTTTATTTTGTGATTAAATATTTCTGTTGGTAGTTTTATACATCCGAACAAAACATTAAATGAAAAATTGGTGGGGTTGTTTGTATTAGACCTAAATCTAGAATATGAACTTAGACCTTTCCAAATAGCTTGCATGTCAACTATGTTGACTAAATGGGCATTGTTGTTGAATCCTGTTGTTAAATCAGTGATTATCATGGCTGAACATAGTGACCTTGTGTAAATTGTCAATATGGCCAAAGTATAGAAATTCCCATACTTTAGGGCTTTTAATGCTCTTGACCTAGAAATATGGAATTGATGCATTTAATGTCTAGTTAAGCATGATTAGGGTTGCTTATGCTACTGATTAGGTGGTGGTGACCATGTCATGAGTTAGGCCTACTTGTGATCAAATTCTCCAATTTGGGCATGTTTATGCCTAAGGATGGAAAATCAATATTTTTGATGAATTGAGTGATTTATGAGTGGGAATTAGGCATTTGAGGCCTATGGCATGTGTTTTTGTGTTGTATGTTGAAATTAGAGGAAATATAGACCTATTGTCTATATGTGGGTTGATTAAATGATGTATATTTTCTATGTGGCTGAACATAGAAATTGATGTATGTTTTGGATATTGATGATTATTTCTGGATCTTGATTTTGGTTGATTCGGTTTGGTAACCGTGTATGGTTAGAACGCTCTCGTTGGCTTGGTTGTGAGTAGTCTTCATTTACGTTTAAATCTTTTATGTCATCATATCAATTATATCTTATATGTTTGAAAACATGAATGTGTTACAAGTGTTTCAATGATGCATATGTTGAAAACCCTATGGCCTAGTAGGTCTTGCCTCTAAAGAGAGTTAAGTCTGTCCTACAAGGACCTAAATGACTTAGTGATTGACAAAAGTTATGCCTTGTATGCCCTTGCGCAAAGGACAAAACAAGGCTAGCATACGAGAAGAAAGACTTGACTTTGTCATAGGAGGGTTTTAGAAAGGAAGTATTTGGGGATGAGAACGGCACGGTAAAACAAACGTGCACTAGTAACCTCAAATGACTATGATTGGGAATGGGAACGGTACGGTAAAATATATGTGCTCTAGTAACTCCAATGCATATGGAATGTGGATCCAAAACGAAAGGCTTTTACTTACATCGAACTTTAATATAAATGATTTATATCTATATGTATGAGCTTTCAATCATTTTGCACACTGGCATGCATACATGGATTATATTGATGAGTATTGATGGCATATCTGAATTCTATTCACTGGGCACTGTTGGTTCATCCTCATTTTCCTTTTTCAGGTCCTTTTGTTGAAGATAAGGGCAAGGGAGTGCTCATCTCTTGAGGACCTTGCCGGCGTAGAGTTTAAGGTCTCAACGTGAGTCAGGAGGTTTTCTTGGTGAACTTTGTTGTTTAATTATGATGTTTGGATTATGTAATTATATCACTTATCTGAGTTGTAGTATTGGGTGAGTTGGGACTTGTTAGTTAGACCATGTGGCCAATATGACGGGTTTTGTACCCATAGGTTGGATCTTTATGTGTATGTCCATCTTGATGGATTGTTGGGATTATAGTTTATTTGTTGATTTATCTTTATCCTTATCTGTTGTCTTGATGATCTTATTAGATATGTAGAATTGTTTAGGTTATGTATTGGGTTTGATTTAGGCTTGTAGGGCCCCAACTGCCTCAGTTGAGTTGTGGGGTGGTCGGAGGTGCCTACGCCGGACGTCCTACCCTGGCGTTCCGCACACCATTCCTTGTGGGGTTAGTGGTTCGGGGTATGAGGACGCCACACATACGCAGGGGCCACTAGGGAGCGCGCTTCTCAGCCTTGTTATGAGAAAATAACTCTCAGTCTGACTCAGAGGAGCGCACTTCTTCGACCTAATTTGTCCAATCCCTGAAAATCTATGTTCTCGATTTTAAGCAAGGAGCACACTTTTCTGACCCAATTTCAGAAATTTTCCACTTTGGTGCATTTTCAATTTACCCATACATTTTATTAACATAATAAACATGAAAATACACATAAATATACCATTTATGATCAAAATATACGTATAATACACATCAAATGAATACACAAGCATCTAGAGTTGAACATTCTATGTCATCATGACATCATATGTGAATGTGGGTTGTTACAGATATCCTCCAAACAATCCAAGAAAGTACTGCTCAATTGTGAAGAGAAAATATCATTGAAATGTTTAAATGGAATTTCCTTAAGCTCCTTTGGGTCCTCAACCCAAACATCATCATCATTTTGCAAGGAAGTAATCATGTTTAATCTTCTTCCTGAGGCAACCTTAGCATGGAAAAACTTAGTATTTTGATCACCCTGGTGAAGCCAATCGACCCTTGCTTTTGTTCTCCAATACTCCTCTTCCATCAAACAAGCCTTCTGCAACAAGCACTCAAGTTCTCTGATTTTTCCAATATCAAGGTTGTTTTGGGAATAAAGCTTAGATAACTCCTCCTGACAAGACTTTATGATTTTATAAGAATTAGTTTGAGTACAATGCTTCCTCCAAGATATAATTCTTTTCTTTGTGGTTAGGATTTTCTTCGAAAGATCACCCAGACAGTAATAAGAACAAGGTGTCGGCCAAATATCTTGTATAATCTGTGAACAATCCTCAAATGAGAACCATTTGTGGTCTAAGATAAATTGTTTAAAACATGCATGGCTCCCTCTTACTTTCCAATGATGATATATAATAATACCAGATGATCAAAACCTAGAGTATGGAGATGTGCAAGTGTGGCTTGTCTATAGCTGTTCAACCATGATGGAGAGCAAAGACACCAGTCCAATCTCTCGCATATAAGCTATTGACCCTGCCTCCTATTGGCCCAAGTAAATTGAGGACCCGAAAATCCCAAATCATGAAGGTTATTTGTACAAATAAATTGTAGAAATGTTTTATTTTCCTTCCTATTCCAAATCTCACCACCAAATTTCTCCGACGGATCTATTGTGGCATTGATGTTATACCCTTAAACTAAATCCACTTAAATATTAGAATCTCGTTCAATAATCAAGGGATGTAAATGTCAATATCTTAAAAGATCCAGATATTTTAGACAAAAGATATCGAAAAAGATCAAAGATATTTTAGGACATAAAAGTTAATATCTCAAAAGATAAAGAATATTCTGGGAAGAGGACGTAAGTGTCAATATCTCAAAAGATCTAGCTATTTTAGGTAAAAGACATCGATAAGATTAAAGATATTTTAGGACGTAAAAGTTATTTATGAAAATAGCTAAGAACGAAATGGAGAAAATACAAAATTCTTACCCCCTATAAATTGGGGCAAAGTTAAATTAAAAATCACAATCACCGTTTCAAAACTTCTATTACTTTATTTTTCTTCTAAAAAAAAAACTATGAGGATATTCTATCGAGGACGGAGAGATCGCATAACATAAAGAGAAAACTTTAGAAATCTCGAGCTGGGAAGGAACCTGTGGTTTGCATTTCTTATACTTTTTATTGGGTTTATTATATTTCTGCATTATTTTTGGTTCTGTGCACACTGTTGTATCACTAGTGATGTTTTGGGTATGGTGACCCTTGCTGGATTGCTAATTTCAGCGTGATGAGATGTTGGATGAGATTTCTCGAAGTTTTATTATTTATGTTAGCAGTGCTTTCTTGGTTGATTGTGTGCTTACTTTGCTGGATTGCTTAGTTTTAATATTAATATTGCTTGAATATATTTACTTTAATAACTGGTATAAGAAGTGGAACCCATTAGGGGACCCACTGAGCTTATGCACATCCCTTTATTTTCATCTTCAGGAAATTAGTACAAAATTTGGTGGTGCCAGTAAAAGTGATGGTGGTGATGCTGACCCGACTTTCTGAAGGTTGTTTTGCAGGGATTAAAGTTGTTTAGAAAAAAACATGACTTTTTGGTTGTAAGAAAGAAAAATAGAAGTCATGGTTTTCTATTTAATATATATATGAAATAGTTAGATAGATATGCCGTTAGACAAGATAATATAAAACTAAAATATTTTGTAAATAGTAACTATGACAACTAAGAACTGGCAAAGTGACTATATAAATTACTTGTAGATGTAATAACATTTATAGGCTTTATTTAGAATGTTATGGTGTAGTGAGAAAAAATTGTAACCCCTAAATCCTCTAAGGTCTATGATGAAACTAATCTATTCTGCTTATAAAAAAAAAAGATTTGGAAAGGTGAGAATTTGGGGTGTTACATTTATGGTATCAAGAGTAAACACTTTAGGATGTAGAGTGAGTTTAAAAGATAAATATGATATCTAAAAATACTAATAATATATATATATATATATATATATATATATATTAGGAGTGAGAGAATGAAGAGAGAGAGAGAGAAGAAGAAGCATGTGAAGAGAGAGATTTGCGCACGAATGTGTGTTGGCGCCGCTAAGAATAACTAGAAGAATCTTCACACCAAAAGTTGGTAAATACCAAATTGTAGTGAAGTAAATTTCTTGATTAAGTGATATAGAAAGTGTGGTAGAATGAAAAGGAATGAAGAGGAAGATATTGGAAAAAGTAAGAATGAAGTAAAAAAGAAAGACAAAGGTAAGAGATGAAATGAAAAAAAGGAAAATTTGCTGAAAAAGTGTCTAAAATCACTTTTAATCATTTCTAAGGTCTTCATCAACTCACTTAGAGGTATTCATATAACTTGTTGCTTAGTGTTGACATAACAATCTTTTCTTCATACGCTGGTCCCTTAAAGAGTTCTTCTATTGTTCTTGCTTTAATATGGAATTCAACAACAAAAAAGCAGGTTTGACTTTGGTACAAAAAAAAAAAAAAAGTTGAGTAGAATTTGTTTTATAAAGAATATACTCTTAGATAAAATCTTAAAAGATTTCAAGATCCAAGGTACATAGATTATAATGATAACATTAGATATACCAAGATTTAATGGCAGAATCTCAAAGTTTATTGCATAGATATTATAATCTTAGATAGAATCTCATAATATTTCAAGATCTAAGGTGCATATATTATAATTATAACATTAGATATACCGTATATTGGTAAAATTTCAAAGTTTACTGTACAGATATTAAAATACTAGATAGTATAGAATCTGAATTTAAAAATCTAGAGATTATAATCTTTTATAAAATAGAATCTGAAAGGTCACAAAATCTTGATAATCTAGCTAAGAAGAAGAAAAAAAAAAATACAAGTGTTGGGTCAAAGACCCAGCACGTGGTTGGGTGGAAACCCAGCGAACGACTGGGTCATTCCACCCAACATACGACTAGGATAATCACCTAGCCACATGGCTGGGTGAAATCTAGCCACGTTGGGTAATACCAAACATGTGGCTAGGTAACGACCAAAACAAGCTGGGCGTTACCCAACCTCATGTGCATGTGGAGCAATAAAAAAAAAGGATGAACAATTATTAAAGTCATTCCTTATAATGAATAAATTAAATAAATTAATAAAAATAGTGATATTATTGCTTGCTTGTTTGTCAAAGACTATGATTGATGGGGTACTAACGACTCAAGAATTTTAATTATGATCATATTAGGAGTGATATGGGACACTTTATGATGTGACTTGTGATTTAAAGACTTGAGAAGTGAATACCCTCTGACCTTGTGTGGTGAATATTGTAAAAGATAATTGACAACGACTATCCTTAAATTCGAACGGCATGGGATGTACGAATTTGATAGATACTCACTATCCACTAGACATTTCCAATCATTTGCAAAATTTGTATGTGCGAAAAACATTACGCCAATAAATTAAAGAAATAGACAAAGTGAACAATATTCTGACTAAAAACACTTGGTCATATTTTGGTACCAAATCATTGGAGGTTGTATTTTTGTTAATATATATATATATATAATTATGATTCAAGGGCCTACATGATTTGATTTCTATTAACTTTGTCCCAAAATACAAAATTAGTAAATGGAGCCGAAATAAACTCCCTACCCTGAACCTAGAATCTAGGTGGGCACCTAATCATAGCAATTCATTTAAATATACTAAATAAAAATTCATCAAATTGAACTATAGGATGTCGGTACAAACTAGGAGATAGAATAATATGAGTTCAACTAAACAACCACAAACAGAAATACTTGGAGATGCAGGACCATCTCTAACTGCTACAACTCCGACACCGAAAATGTCAGAACGACAACCTGAAGAAATACCACTAACAGGTAACATACGTGCTGGAAATTCACCTCTCTCGGAACAAGCCAACGACCCTACCGAGTGAACTTCATCAGAAATGGAAAAGTTTTTCAAAAGTTTTGTAAACTATGTAGATCGTTGAATGGAAGAAATTTAGAGACAACATTCGGGGAGCTCCACCGAGAACCAAGGTCAGGGTAGTGTAGATTCCCAGGCTAAAGAGATTACTTAGTACAAAAGACTTCAACCCTTGACTTTCGAGGGAAAACCTGATGCGGAGGTAGCATAAAAGTAGTTAGACAAGACGAAGAAAGCCTTAGAAGCCATGAGAATTGCAAAAGAAAGGAAAATTCCTTTGGCAACTTATCAGTTAGTTGGTATAGCCCACATTTGGTGGAAAATGGTGAGGGAAGATCCAACTGTGAATGTTGTCACAATGACTTGGCTAAAGTTTGAAGCTCTGTTCATTGAAGAATACTTTCCCAAGGCAATCAAAAGACAAAAAAGATTGAAATTCTCGAAACTGTACCAAGGACAAATGACAGTGTAGGAGTATGCGACAAAGTTTACTGAATTGTCAGTCTTCTCACCTTCTACTATTGCCAATGAACAGGACAAAGTAAAAAATTTTTATAATGGACTTAGGCCTGAGTTAAGGCAAACATTATCCATTTTAGAGGTGGAAAATTTTAGAGAAATTGTTAGTTGAGCAATGCAATTTGAACAAGAAAAAAAGCAGTAGGAGCAGAGGAAGAACAAGGGGAAAATATGATTTTTTCCTCAAGAACAAAGGAATCTAGGGAAATTTCAACTGAAAACAAACTTCGGAACACCAAACGCCCCAGGACAAAGAATGGAAAACCAGGAACCTTAATAAGTAGTGAAGCCGAGCTATCAAGGTTAGCACGGTCAGTTTCCACGACTAGGAAACATGAAGAGGCATGGACAATTTAGGAACAATTAGTGGCAGCCTATGAATCAAGGTCTACAACCTGATCCGACGAAATGTTTTAAATGTGGTCAAACCGGCCATATTGCAAGGAATTGTCCCCAACCTCAAAATCGTTAACCAACTTAAGCCGCTCAACCACTACCACCAAGGCAGCCTAACGAACTGCCTCAACCAATGAATTAACGACCACAAGGACGTGTCTATGAAGCAACAGGACGCGAACAAGAGGATACAACGATGGTGGAAGGTATTTTTCCCTTATTTAATTCTAAGGTTTGAGTATTGTTCGATACAGGATCTACTCACTCATTTATTACTCCAGCAGTAGTTCAACAACTTGGGTTGGCAGTAAAACTAATAGAAAACAAAATAATGGTAACCACACCAGTAGGAACAGGGGTAGAACTTACACAAAAATGTTCTTGTTGTGAGCTTAGATTCCAGGACGAACTTTTTCTCATTAATTTTCTGGTCCTTAGTATAAAAGAATATGACGTAATCTTAGGAATGAATTGGTTAAGTTCAATTAATGCCAAGATCGATTTCCTACCAAACCAAACCATTCTTAAAATTAAGGGTTCACAATTCATATACCCCAGATCAATTGTAGCAGCTCTTAAAATGCATTTCAAGGGAAACACGACTCTAGAAGAAACAAAGGTGGATGATACTGAACATCATTCTAGGGTAAGGATCGGTGAATTACTAATGGTACGAGATTTTCCCACAGTATTCCTTGATGATTTACCTGGGTTACCACGTTAGAGAATTTGATTTTGAAATCAAGTTAATGCCCAAAACTATTCCAATATCTATTCCACCTTATTGAATGACTCACACCGAGTTAGTGGAATTAGATAAGCAATTACGGGATTTGGAATTGAAAGGATTTATACGAAAAAATACTTCACCATGGGGAGGTCAAGTACTATTCGTTAAAAAGAAAGATGGCACACTTCGAATGTGCATAAACTATCGAAAGTTAAACCAAGCAACCATAAAGAACAAATATCCTTTGCCTCGCATTGATGACCTTTTCAATCAATTATGAGGTGCTAGATATTTTTCTAAGATAGATCTATGATCAGATTATCATCAGCTGAGAATCAAAGAGGAAGACATCCATAAAACTTCTTTCCGAACAAGATATGACCATTACAAGTTTCTAGTAATGTCGTTCGATTTGACAAATGCCTCGGCCGCCTTCATGGATCTTATGCATCGAATATTTTGGCCACACCTGGACAAATTTGCGGTAGTATTTATTGATGATATCTTGGTATATTCATCGACGGAAGAAGATCCTGTAAGGCACCTAAGAACAATTTTAGAAACCACACAAGCTCATCAGTTAAATGCTAAGTTCAGTTAATGTGAGTTCTTGGTTTCTAAAGTCAAATTTTTAGACCGTATTATGTCCGAAAAAGGCATTTTTAGACCGTATTATGTCCAAAGTGGAAGCTGTCACTAATTGGAAGCAACCTTCTAACGTCATGGAGATATGAAGCTTCCTCGATTTAGCTGGGTATTATCATAGGTTCATCCAAGATTTTTCAAATTTGGCAGAACCTATCACTTGACTAACAAGAAAGGGAATTCCATTCATTTGGAATCAGGACTGCGAAAATTCATTTTAGGAGTTGAAAAGAAGATTAATTACAACACCTGTTCTACAAACGCCTGTCAATGGAAAAGAATATACTCTTTACATTGATGCGTCCCTTAATGGGTTAGGAGTTGTGTTAATGCAAGATGAACATGTCATTGCCTATGGATCCCGACAACTAACAGTTCATGAAAGGAATTATTCCACTCATGACTTAGAACTTGCAGCAGTTGTATTCGCTTTAAAGCTTTGACGACATTACCATTATGGTGAGAAAATCGAAATCTTCTCCAACCATCAAAGCTTAAGGGACATCTATACACAACGGGATTTAAACCTTAGGTAGAGACGATGGATTGAATTTCTAAAAGATTATGACTTTACTCTTCAATACCATCTGGGCAAAGCAAATGTGGGAGCCGATGCCCTTAGCAGAAAATCTCATGCTGAGGTAAGAACAATGACACTATCTCAATGGCACATGATATAAAAAATTGATCAATACGACTTGTATATGGAAACAAAACCTTCACGTGTCTCTCTCCATAGCATCAACATTCAATCTGAATTGATTAAAAAGATAAAGACAGCTCAAGCCAATGACTCAAAATTACAAGAAAAGAAGGCACGACTACAGCAACAACAAAATCTCAGACACTGGATGTTGGCAACAAATGGTACAGTATTGTACAGAAAACGAATCTACATTCCAAATGACGCAGATCTACAAAAGCAGATTTTGGATGAATCACATTTATCCAAGTTTTCCATGCACCCTGGTGGAGACAAGATGTATCATGATCTCAAACAACAATTTTGGTTTATCGAAATGAAAAAGGAAGTGGCTCAGTATGTAGCAAAATGCCTTACCTGTCAACGGGTAAAGGCTGAACACCGAAAACCCTCCGGATTAATGCAACCTTTACCAATAGGGGAATGGAAATGGGATAATATCATGATGGACTTTGTTGCTGCTCTACCTAGAACGCAAAAGGGGAAAAATAATATATAGGTCATAGTAGATAGGCTCACCAAAATGGCTAGATTCCTGGCCATCAAATCAACAGATACTCCAGCCAAACTAGCTGCATTATATGAGGCAGAGATAGTAAAACTCCACGGGATTCCACAAACAATTGTTTGTGACCGAGGTCCAATATTTACCTCTCGCTTCTGGCAAAGTTTTCAACTAAGGATGGGTTCAAAAATCACAATGAGTACAACGTTTCATCCTCAAACAGATGGTCAAGCAGAAAGGGTGATTCAAATTTTGGAAGACGTGCTTCGTGCTTGTGTTCTGAATTTTCATGATAGCTAGGTCAAATACTTACATTTGGCTGAATTTGCCTATAACAATAGTTATCAGGCAAGCATCAAAATGACACCATTTGAAGCCATGTATGGCAAGCCCTGTCGATCACCAATCTGTTGGATGGATATGGTAGATAAAGTAGAATTGGGGCCATAATTGATTGAAAAAACAAGTGAGAAAATACAAGTGATTAAGGGCAGATTTCGCATAGCACAAAGCTGACAAAAGAGTTATGCAGACCGACGTCGTCAACCTTTGGAGTTTCAAGATAAGGATTGGGTATTTCTCAAGGTTCAACCCATAAAAGGAGTTCAACAATTTGGGACAAAAGGAAAGTTATCACCACGATATATTGGACCTTTTGAGATCAAGCAGAGAGTTGGACCTGTAGCTTACCAACTTGATTTACCTGTATTTAGGGCAAGAATACATGATGTTTTTCATGTATCCATGCTTCGCAAGTATCGTCCGGATCCCTCACATATTATTTCATTGAATGATATCCAAGTTGAAGAAGGAAACGTATATAAAGAACGTCCAATACAAATACTTGATAACAAGACACAACAACTCTGAAGGAAAACCATTCCACTAGTCAAAGTACTTTGGAGACATCATGGGGTAGAAGAAGCAACTTGGGAGTTAGAAGCAACAATGAAAGAAAAATACCCTGAATTATTTGATAATATATCAAAATCTTCATGATATTTTTGTGCATCTTGATGGTTGATGTACTTACATATGAATGAATATATATATATATATGGATATGTAATTTCAATCATGCGTACATGGATAGTTTGAATAGTAATGTCATATAATTAATTGGAAATGCAATTGTTCCTATAATTATATGTGTATTACAACTAACCCATGAAGTTGATGACCAATGAACTATAACCAGTTCAACCCCTTCGAATGGAAAGCCAACTTCATGCCACCACCAGACCAAATTAATGATCCTGCACCACTTGGGGTACAAGAAAATAATCTATTTCCTAGCGTGATCGAGCATCCATATAATAATAATGTCAACTGGGAGAATTTTAATAAAGTTGAAGTGCCTATATAGCTAGAGGCCTTAGTTCCTGCTCCTGAGGTCCTTATGTACAAGGACATACCATACTATCCTTACCACTACGAAACTAAAACCTCAGAGATATTTGCCACATTTCCATTGACCGAGCGAGTTTAGTGACACCGCCACACTTCTCCCAAGGAGGATATGTTAATGAACAAAGAAGCACTGAATCAGTGAATCAATCCTTTGCCCAAGAAATAGAAGAATTATTTATAGGAAGTAGGGTAAGTACGACCAAGTATCCCTGGTAGCCACAAAACACAGCATACACAGAGGAAGTGACAGATAACACTGGTCTTACGTATGATTCAGATGGCGAGCACTCCGTTGGTAAGATTATAACTTAAAAATAATTTCTAAATTCATTTCCATAATCACTTAGAGTAACAGTAGCAAGATAAAAGTGAAAAATGAATTTCGAGAACGAAATTCCAAAAGGAGGGAAGGTTGTAATACTCTCAAACTAAATCCACTTAAATATTCGAATCTCGGTCAATAATCAAGGGACATAAACGCCAATATCTTAAAGGATCCAGATATTTTGGACAAAAGATATCGATAAAGATCAAAGATATTTTAAGATGTAAAAGTCAATATTTCAAAAGATAAAGAATATTCTGGGAAGAGGGTGTAAGTGTCAATATCTCAAAGATCTAGCTATTTTAGGAAAAAGACATCGATAAGATTAAAGATATTTTAGGACACAAAAGTCATTTATGAAAATGGCTAAGAACGAAATGGAGAAAATGCAAAATTCTTACTCCCTATAAATAGGAGCAAGGTTAAAGCAAAAATCATAATCACTGTTTCAAAACTTCTTTTACTTTATTTTTCTTCTAAAAAGAAAAACTACGAGGATATTCTGTCGAGGACGGAGAGATTGTGTAAAATAAAGACAGAACTTCAGAAATCTCGAGGTGGGAAGGAACCTGTGGTTTGCATCTTTTATACTTTTTATTGAGTTCATTATATTCCTGCATTATTTTTGGTTCCGTGCACACTATTGTATCACTAGTGATGTTTTAGGTACGCTGACCCCTGCTAGATTGCTAATTTCAGCATGATGAGATGTTGGATGAGATTTCTCGAAGTTTTGTTATTTATGTTAGCAGAGCTATCTTGGTTGATTTTGTTCTTACTTTGCTGGATTGCTTAGTTTTAACCTTAATATTGCTTGAATATATTTACTTTAATAACTAGTAAAAGAAGTGGAACCCATTAGGGGATCCACTGAGCTTCGGCTCATCCCTTTATTTTCATCTTCATGAAATTAACATAGAATTTGGTGGTGCCAGTAAAAGTGATGGTGGTGATGTTGACCCGACTTTCTGAAAATTGTTCTGCAGGGATTAAAGTTAAAAAAAAGAAAGCTTGATGTTTGTATCAGAAGAAAAAAAAAAGACTTTTTGGCTGTAAGAAAGAAAAATATAAGTCATGGTTTTCTATTTAATATATATGAAATAGTTAGATAGATACTCTATTAGGTAGAATAATATAAATATAAAATATTTTGTAAATAGTAACTATGACCACTAAGAACTGGCAAAGTGACTATGTAAATTACTTGTAGATGTAATAACATTTATAGGCTTTATTTAAAATGTTCTGGTGTAGTGAGAAAAAGTTGTAACCCCTTATTTGTCGCAACCCACTCCGTATGAGGGACGTCACGACCGGCACAGGATACGATATATGTCATGTGACGACGTATATAATACCCTGTCAGCCTTATCAAAAATCACATCCAATTTTTTCTCAAAATTTTGACAGTCTCCTTTGTTTATTGGTCATATCACAACCTAGTTATCACAAATCAAGCACAATCAAGTATAATTATATCTTTCCATATGCATTCATCATTCAAACCTCACATTTCCATATATACACATTCATGCAAACTTGTTTATACCCATCTATGTGACACAAATATTATCATAGTGTTATTTACAAAACTATTATTTAAAATTGTATTTAAACATACTAGTATTTTCAAACATTTACATACATACAAACAGTAGAAGGAATCTTTATCCTTCGCGAGCCTTCCATTTTCCCTTGGGATCCGAATTTGAAATGTTTGAGAATTGGGTGAGCAACCACAGCTCAGTGAATATTCTTAACTATGGCATCATATATGCATTTAATAAAAATCACATGAATCAATAAAATCTCATTCAAACATGCAAATAATCTTTCAAAGTACATACATGCTTATAAAATAATTCCAGACATGCAAATTTTACAGTAAAAGTCATACAATCTCCCTCCTGCTAGTAATAGAGCGGGTACACACTCCTTATTATGCATGTATAAAGAGTCTACGCTCCGACCTCTCATTACCCAATTTTCTTATATGAATTATTTCAAATTAGGACTTAACCCCAATTCCTTTCATAAACTATCACTCGGACCATGAGATTATTCAATCCTCATGCGGGGCTGTCTTCTGAAAATGATCCAATGTCTTAACTTGCTCTAGCAAGTCCAAAACATGCTCCAATGTCAAACATTTTCATGAATCTCAAACTATGCAATACATACATATATTCATGATTTGAAACACACAATTATATCATACAATGCCATATACAAAGTTCAGAAATACTCACAACAACCAATTGCCCAATGTTCAATACATTAGCAGCTCAATTCCTACTTGTCCAATGCACCAATTCGGTCCATAATTTTTGCTGGAAATTGCAAACAAACAGTAATCAATCATTAACCAATGCATTTCCAGTTCTTATACACTCTAATTACCCAGAAAAATGCAAAAGAAACCCTCCAAACCCTCAGCTACTTGCAGCTGCAGAGATGGGGTTTTCAACCATAAAAAATTCAATCTTTTTACACCAAATCAAGGGCGATAACATCAATTTCAATCACAAATCACTTACCCATCAATTTCTTATGAAAATCCTCAAATCTAAGCTTGATCCACGTTTTCCAAACCCACAATTTCAACTGTTGAAACTGTACAAAAATGATATATGTTACATAACTTTTTGCAAGGAACGAAACTACTCAAATTTTGTTCAAAATGAACAAGAATTTACCTTGATTCATGAAACCTTGGTTTCCTCCTTCCCCTTGCTTCGTTTTCCTCTTTCTTCAGCTTAGAAATGGCTGAAATGAGCGAAAAAATAGAGTTACAAACTTGCAGACCGCCTCACCGACTTAAAAAAAAAAAAAATGTCAGGACGCCAGGAGTGGGCTTCTCCTGATCAAGAGCGCGCTCCCTAGCTCCCCAGAAATGAAATTTTCTCTCTATTTCACATGAGGAGGGCGCTTCTTGCCTGAGGAGCGCGCTTCTCTCAACTTTCTAAAAAATAGTGGTCTTGGGTTTTCCACAGGAGCGCGCTTTTCCCTTTAGGGAGCGCGCTTCTCCCTTTAGGGAGAGCGCTCCTTGCACCCAAAATTTGAAATTTCACTAATTATGGGTTATTTTATGATTCCACTAGCCTCCTAGTGTACCAAGAACACTACCATACTTGTATTTACGCTATTCTAAGGCTAATACACATACGTATATGCTTACAAATACGTCGTACAATGCGTATAAGTCAACATTTAAGTTTGACTAATGTACGGGGCATTACAATTATCCCCAACTTAAGGAATTTCGTCCTTGAAATTTAAAATCAAGGAAATACCTTAAGTGGTGAACAAATTAGGAAATTGCTCCCGCATCTGATCCTCTCGCTCCCATGTTTGCTCTACATTGTCATGAAATTTCCACTTGACTCTAACTAGTTGAATCTGTTTGTTCCTAAGTTTATGAATACTTCTGGCCATAAACTAAATTGGCTCTTTAGGAAATGCAGTGTCCTCCCCAACTTGTAACTGACTCAAATCTAAAATATGAGTCAAATCTGGATATCGAGTCGGGTCTGTATGGTATTTCCTTAGCATAGAAACATGAAATACATTATGGACACCAACCAACTGTGGTGGAAAAGTAAGCCTGTAAGCTAATTGACCTATCCTCTCAAGGATTTTAAATGGTCCAACAAATCGCAGAGCAAGTTTTCCTCTGCCCCAAACCTCATCTGGCCTTTCATGGGAGAAACCTTCAACAGTACCTGGTCTTCCTTTGCAAACTCTAAAGGCCTATGTCGGTTATCATAATAGCTTTTCTGACGATTTTGGGCAGTTTTTAGATTTTGTCTGATCTGTATAATCTTCTCTGTGTGATCTGTAATGACCGTAGGCCCCAATAACTACGACTCTCCAACCTCATACCAGCAATCCGAAGATCTACAAGGTCGACCATACAAGGCCCCAAAGGGTGCCATACCAATACTAGCCTGATAGTTATTATTGTACGCAAATTCACACAGAGAAAGGTATTCATTTCAGCTCCCACCAAACTCTAGAATACAAGATCTGAGCATATCCTCAAGCATCTGTATCACTCTCTCAGATGACCATCAGTCTGTGGGTAAAATGTCGTACTGAGACAGAGATGAGTCCCAAATCGAGTATGCACTGAATGCCAAAACCTCGATGTAAATCTCGGATCTCTGTTCGACACAATGGATACCGGAACCCCATGCAATCTCACAATCTCTCGTATATATAATCTACTCAGTCTGTCCACAGAGTCTCTGGTGTTCGTAGGAAGAAAATGACCAGAATTCGTCAGTCTATCAACTATCACCCAAATGGCGTCATATCTACCTTGAGATCTGGGCGAACCTGTAATAAAATCTGTAAGACCACGTACATTTGAGTTAAACATATACGTTGAATTATACGTATTGCAAGATGTATTTCTACGCATATACATATGTATATGGGCTTAAGAATTATGACATTACATGTATAGTAGGGGTCATTGGTACTCTAGAATGTTAACCATGTCATTGAATGCTCAATACTTAGTGAAATTTCAAATTAGGAACGCCAGAAGCGCGTTCCCGAGGAAGAGAAGCGCGCTTCTATGTCAAAACTGAGAAGTGATTTTTCAGTATGTTCAAAGAAGCGCACTCCCAAGCGGGAGAAGCACGCTTCTCACTGGTTCAGGGTGAAAAATCTGTTTTCTAGGCAAGGAGAAGCGCACTTTCACTGTCTGATAGTTTTTTTTATAATTTGGTCGGTGAGGCAGTCCAAAGTTTTTAAAACACAATTCTCGCAATTTTTCAGCTCATTTGAGCTAGAAAGAGCTGGAAGGAAAAGGAAGAACGAAAGGAGAGGAAAAGGAAAGGGCTAGGGTGATAAAAATCAAAGGTAAGAACTTGTCATTTTGAATTAAAAATTCCAGACTTGAGTTCCTCTCACCAAGTTGTAGTTTTTGTTGATTTTCAATGGTTAGATTTGATGATGGAAAAAGAGGGTTTGAGCTAGATATTGAGGAAATTCGTGTGGGTTTCATAGGTAAGTGAGTCCTTGTGATTATGCAAGTGATTTGACTATGAAATTGAGTTTAATTGTGTTGTTTTTAATGGCGGAAAGTCCCACCCCAACTATGAAGTAGCTGAGGGTTTTGGAGCTCCATTAATGGTGGAATTTAATTTCTTCACGTGTGTTTATGCTAGAATTGTGATTGAACTATGTTCAATTTTCATGTGTACAAAAATTGGATTGAAATTGGTGTTGGAACATTGAGGAATTGTGGTGAAATTGAATGGTAAGTGATTTCTTGTTATTATGGAAGTTATTTGCTTAAGAAATTCTGAAAATTTGAGAGTTTTCATGTGTGTATGAGCCACCCTTGCTACTGTAATAGGAAAGGGTTTTAGAATGGTAATTTCAATTGGTTTAGATGTGCAATTGATAGGAAATTGAATCATTGACAAATACTGAGTTTATTGATGGTTAAATGCCTGAATTTTCGTGGTTGAATATGTTGTTTCTTCAATCTTGCTGTGCTGGAACAGTTGTGGGTTCAAGAGCATGTTCAATAGCATTTTAAAGTGTTTTAGATGTGTGTGATGATTGGAAATTGACTGTGAAAGTATGGCAACGTTGAATTGCAGTAAATGGTGATTGAATGGTGAACATGAGTACATTGGGGAGTCTTCGAATGGAATAGTTTGCGCTGGAATGTGTTGAGACTCTTGGATTAGAAAGTGTTTGGCAAACAAATGTGAGTATTCTCTTTGTATTGGTTTCTTGTATGGCATTGCATATATGAAATGATTTTGAATGCGAGCATGTTTCATGAATTGAATTGTTTATAGTATTATACGATTATTCATGAAATGGTGCATGTTAGACTTGTGAAGGCAAGTCACTAACATGGGTTCATTCCGTTGGGAATTAGTCCCAAGTGAGAGTTATATGTAACCTCACTGTGCAGTTGAACTGTCCTAACTAGAATTTTATATCCTTGAATGATATTGAAATTGAGTAATAAGAGGTTGTGACTACCTTGTAAATGCCTTATAAGGGTGAGACCCGCTCTATTAGTTAGAAGGAGGGAGATGGCTATGGATTTCGATGATAAAACCTTGCATGTTTTAGAAATAAATGCATGAAAACTCAACCTATGTTGTAAGCATGTATATGATATTCGAATGCTGCATATATGATTTGGTTGAACTTTTTATATGCTTTGAAATTGCATATTTATTTAAATGCATATAATTGTCATACACAGGAAATATTCACTGAGCTTGTTGTAGCTCATCCAATTCCCTCAAATATTTTAGGTAAAGACAAAGAAAAAGGTCTGGCGACAGAAGAGTAGTGAGCTCTTCAAAATATTTTGAATGTATGTTGTTTTGAGGGATTTGAAATATTGGTTTATTTTGGATTGGTATAACTATAATCTCATATTTATATATTATCACTTAAATGAGTGAAGTGATAACAAGTGTCTGATTTATGTTTATAAACTTATGATAGGAATGACTTTGAATATGAGATGTTGGTTTATAATGTGATATAAATGATGGAAATGATAAATGGTATGGTTCCTGTTTAGGAACTTAGATGTGAGAAATTCGTATATGAAGATTATGTGAATGAATGATATGAGATTAAACAGAATGAATATATATTGTGAATGGTTGATTTTGAAAAAATCAGGTAGCGTTGGACTTGTGTTAATCAGTAATTTAAGGGAGGTTATGTTGAATTTTTTGTAAATTGTGCATTTTGTATTGGATAGCTAACAGTGTATCATATACGCTTGTGGATGAAATATGTGGTACTCTGTGTCAGTCGTAACGTCACCCTACGTAAGGGGTGTCATAACAATATCCATGGTGATGTGCTCCCATTTACATTCTAGAATGAATAATGGTTGCATCTGTCCTCCTGGCCTCTGATGCTCAGCTTTAACTTGCTGACACACCCCACATTTCTGTACATACTCAGCTATATCCTTTTTCATCCCATGCCACCACACTGTTCTTTTCATATCATGATACATTTTGGTTGACCTTGGGTTGATAGTATACTGAGATCTGTGTGCTGTCTGGAGTAACTCTGTCCTTAGATCACGATCTAAAGGAACCCATAATCTCCCCTGAAAACACAAGAGACCATCCAAATCTCTATGCCAATCAACTCTGTTTATTCTATCAACCCACGAATCATACATACCAAAATCAGGATCATGCTCCTGCTGATCCTTAATCCTCTGAATATGAGAATATGTCAGCTGAATATGCATCTGAGCACAGATATCCACGTGTGGTGCCATATAAAGGACACTCATCATAGTCACTCTCTCTAATAAAGGCCACTCATGGGACATCTGACAAGCCACCACACTGATTTCTATCAACTTTCTGCTCAGTGCATCTGCAACTACATTGGCTTTCCCAGGATGATACTCCAGTGTGAAGTCATAATCCTTCAGGAATTCAAGCCATCTTCTATGTCTCATATTCAACTCTTTCTGATCAAATAGATACTTCAGACTCTTATGACCTGAATACAGTGTGAACTTTTCACTATATAGGTAATGCCTCCACAATTTCAAAGCAAAAACTATTGCAGCCAAATCTAAGTCATGCACAGGGTAATTCTTCTCATGCACCTTTAACTGTTTAGATGCATAAGCTACCACTCTACCCTCCTACATCAATACACAACCCAGACCTGAATGAGACGCATCTGTATAAATCATTAACTCTCTACCAGGCTTTGGAAGTATTAATACTAGTGCAGTAGTCAATTTTCTTTTCAGTTCTATGAAAGCTTCTTCACATGTTACAGTCCACACAAATGATATGTTTTTCGGAGTCAGTCTGGTAAGTGAAGTTGCTAGTTTAGAAAAACTTTCCACAATTTTTCTATAATAACCAGCTAATCCAAAAAAACTATGTATCTCTGTCACTGTGGTTGGTCTTGGCCAATGATTATAGCCTCAACCTTAGCATAATCAACAGATATTCCCTTTGTACTGACCACATGAGCAAGAAATTTAACTTCATTTATCCAAAACTCACATTTACTAAGCTTGGCATACAACCTATGCTCTCTCAATGTTTGTAGAGTAATAAAGAGGTGTTGCTCATGTTCCTCTCGAGTCTTGGAATAAATGAGAATATCATCAATGAACAAAATGAAAAGCTGATCAAGATATGGTTTAAATACCCTCTGCATCAAGTCCATAAACATGGCAGGTGCATTAGTTAAACTGTAGGTCCTCACTAGAAATTCATAGTGCCCATATCTCGTTCTGAAGGTTGTCTTTGGTATATCCTCTTCTCTAATTCTCAATTGATGGTACCCTGATCGCAGGTCTATCTTTGAAAAGAATTTGGCCCCATTCAGTTGATCAATCAGATCATCTATTCGTGGGAGAGGATACTTATTTTTCACTCTCAACTTGTTTAACTGACGGTAATCTATAAACAGACGTAGACTTCCGTCTTTCTTCTTCACAAACAGTACAGGTGCACCCCAAGGTGACATACTAGGGGTAATAAACCTTTTTTCCATCAACTCATCAAGTTGTACCTTGAGTTCTTGTAACTTTTTAGGTATGGAGGAATGGAGATAGGTTTTGTACTGGGCATCAATTCTATAATAAAGTCTATTTCCCGTTTAGGTGGTAATCTCAGTAAATCATTAGGAAACACATTTGGGTAATCACACACCACAGGAATCTCAAACAACTGTATACCCTGTTCCTTATCTCCCTGAGGCTTTAAACCAACCAATATTTCTATTTCCTCATTGGTCACAATCCTACCTCTGTAGGTGAATAATCGCTGACCAGGTATCTGAAATCTCTCCTTTTTGGAAAAGCAATCCACTAAGGCATGATAAGCAACTAGCCAACCCATACCCGTCTATGGCATCAAATTCAAGAAATTCTAATACCCTAAGGTCAACTGTCATTTCATGTCCCTTGTATCTGACGACATAGTTCAGACAAACCATGTTTGGATAGATTTTTTTCCCTGCTGCTGTACTGAGAATCAATGGTGTACTAGCCCTAACATAAGTCAAATGTAATCTATCTACCATGTGACCAGCAATAAAAGATAAAATACATCTAGCATCAATCAAGATATACATCATCATATCACAGATACTGATCATACCTTCAATTAGGGTTTTGCTAGCATCCAGATCTGGTTCAGTCACAGTTCTTGCATGTTCTCATATGCCAGAAGGTGTAGTAGTAACTAGAATAGTCGGGGTCTTTGAACCGGCTGGAAAGGACATTGAATGACCTTGTGGCCCTTAATGCCACATCTGTAACATATCGGCGGTGGACGTGTAGTGGAAGATGCAGTCTGGAACTTTGTGCCCGGAACTGGAAATCAACACTGTCCTGACCCTTTCAGCTGAGGCCATGGCTGTTTCAAGAAAGAACCCTGACTCTGAGGTCTCCCTACTGCCGGTGCACCTCTGCCTGCCGATGGTGGTGGTAATGCTACTAATGGTGGGAATGGTGCAATAGGTGTCACAAATGGCTCGCCTTCACTGGCAGCCTCAGTCGTCTTAGGCTTCTTGGCCTCACTTCAGTGCTTCCTACCCCATCTGCCCTTTTTCTTCCCCGAGAATGGTAAATACAGTTCTGGAATTGCTGACTGTGTAGGATGTATTGGCGTGCTATCTGAAGAACTGGCCTAGCTACGGCTACCTCCACAGTCTTGAAATCTAAGGCCTGTCCCACTGCCTGCTCGTACGTCTGTACACCAGATACTACCAAGCTCTGACGGATTGGATCTCTAAATCCATCTCTTAGCTGTCTCATCCTGCTCTCATCAGTCTGTACTGGCTCTGGTGCAAACACTAACAGTCGATTAAACTCATGCTCGTATTGTCTCACAGTCATATTCCCCTTTTTCAATGCCATAAATTCCACTCTTTTTCTTTCACATTCAAACTTTGGGGCATAGGCTGCACGAAAACTGCTTTAAACTTTTCCCAGATGTCGACAATTACGACTTCATCAGACAAGTTAAATCTTGCCAGTCTCACTTTATCACTATCTGAGACTTGCATATCATAAAAAATGACTTCCATTGTTAGAAGCCATTTTTCTGCCACTTCCAGTGTCAAACTACCTGGAAAAGTGGGTGGATCTCGTCTCTTAAAGGCTTTCATCACTTCTTCGTATCTTTGTTTCTCTTTATTCTTCTCAACTTCCATATCAACTATTTGTACTTCAGCTATATGCTTAGCTGTAGGTGCGCCAACACTGCTAGCTCCAGCATCAGGGATCACTGATGTTGCAGGGCTCTGCCTGTCTTCCTGCATTTTTTCCATCATCTCTATGATCTGAGCATTCTGCTGTTGTTGGGCAGCTAATGCTTCTTCTAGTTTTTTGATCCTTTCACGATGAGTAGAATTCATGATCAACTCTGATTATCTCTTTTCAAATTCGACAATTACAGATACAAGAGACAGTTAATCAAATGATCAGGATATTTATTCATAATCTAGCTACCCCTAACATATACCCATACATACAAATATAATGTAATAGGGCTTTTATCTTTCAAGGCTTTTAATCCTAACCTTACTCTCTGATACCAACATTGTGATGGTCATCATTGACACTCATGCTTGTCCAACGACCGTCAGCTACAAAGTCACGTGGCACATGAGCGTACGTCAGAAAAGGTTTTACGGCCAGCGTCTCGACTGTTTCACAACCAACCACACTGGTGGCAAGCCAATGTGAACATGTCAGGGTAAGAGCCAGTGTTTCACCACCCTCACATCGTGAGAACCCCTGATCATGCGTTAAATTCACCCTCTCAAAACCTGTTCTGATACCAACATTGTCGCAACCCACTCCGTATGAGTGATGTCACGATCGGCACAGGATACAATATACGTCATGTGACGGCGTATATAATACCTTGTTAGCCTTACCAAAAATCACATCCAATTTTTTTCTCGAAATCTCGACAGAGTGTCCTTTGTTTATTGGTCATATCACAACCTAATTATCACAAATCAAACACAATTAAGTATAATTATATCTTTCCATACTCATTTATCATCCAAACCACACATTTCCATATATACACATCCATGTAAACCTCTCCATACCCATCCATTCTAATTCGACACTCGAGAGAGAGAATTAGAGACGTGAGGATTTTGACTTATAGACTAGGAATTTGATTTGATAATAAGCGAGTCTAAATTACATAATTGAAGGTTAGGTGAAGTTGATTCTCTAGATTTTCGCATATTGGTATTTCCCATAATTCATTCGTTTCAATTAGTTTTATTATTTGCAATTCTATAATTTGGTTAGCTAGATAAAGTTAGAAATTAGTGAAAAGGGTATTTGGTGAGGTGTACAATCCTAGAGGACGACAACTCGATCTTCATCGGTTATTACTACTATCTGATACTGTAAACTTGCGACGTTCAGTGAATAGCACATAGATATATCTTCGAACGATCATGGTCTTCAAATTGATCTTGATAGCTCTTTCACCATGCATTATCGATTATTCGGGTGAGCTTTCATGTGAGATTAGATATGTAATGCATATAGTATTTTCATAGTCAGAATGTAGTTTATAATCATCAAAATATCTTTCTTATAAGGGACATATTCTCGTAAGGGACATGAGGATAATTGGTTCAACAGTTCATTTTTTATCTTGTATTTCTTCTTCTTTTTATGTGATACAATATTATCATAGTGTTATTTACAAAACTATTATTCAAAATTGTATTTAAACATACTAGTATTCTCAAACATTTACATACATACAAACAATAGAAGGAATCTCTATCCTTCACGAGCCTTCCATTTTCCCTTGGGATCCGAACCTGAAATATTTGAGAATTGGGTGAGCAACCACAGCTCAGTGAATATTCTTAACTATGGCATCATATATGCATTTAATAAAAATCAAATGAATCAATACATTCAAATCTCATTCAAACATGCAAATAATCTTTCATGGTACATACATGCTTATAAAATAATTCTAGACATGCAAATTTTACAGTAAAAGTCATACAATCTCCCTCTTACTAGTAATAGAGCGGGTATGTACTCCTTATTATTCATGTACAAGGAGTTTACGCTCGGACCTCTCATTACCCAATTTTCTTATATGAATCATTTCAAATTAGAACTTAATCCCAATTTCATTCAGAAACTATCACTCTAACCATGAGATTATTCAATGCTCATGCGGGACTGTTTTCTGGAAATGATCTTATGTTTTAACTTACTCGAGCAAGTCCAAAACATGCTCCAGTGTCAAACATGTTCATGAATTTCAAACAATGCAATACATACATATATTCATGATTTGAAACACACAATTATATCATACAATGCCATATACAAGAAACATAAGTTAAGAAATACTCACAACAACCAATTGCTTAATGTTCAATACACTAGCAGCTCAATTCCTACTTGTCCAATTCACCAATTCGGTCCACAATTATTGCTGGAAATTTCAAAAAAACAGTAATCAATCATTATCCAATGCATTTCCAGTTCTAATACACTCTAATTACCCAGAAAAATGCAAAAGAAACCCTTCAAACCCTCAGCTACTTGCAGCTGCAGAGATGGGGTTTTCAACCATGAAAAATTCAATCTTTTTACACCAAATCAAGGGCAATGACATCAATTTCAATCACAAATCACTTACCCATCAATTGCTTATGAAATCCTCAAATCTAAGCTTGATCCACGTTTTCCAAACCCACAATTTCAACCGTTGAAACTGTACAAAAATGATATAAGTTTCATAACTTTTCACAAGGAACGAAACTACTCAAATTTCATTAAAACGAACATGAATTTACCTTGATTCACGAAACCTTGGTTTTCTCTTCCCCTTGCTTCGTTTTCCTCTTTCTTCAGCTTAGAAATGGCTGAAATGAGCAAAAAAATTGAGTTAAAAACTTTCGGACTGCCTCACCTACTTTTTTTTTAAAACAATCTATCAGGATGCGAGGAACGCGTTTCTCCTGATCGGGAGAGCGCTCCCTAGCTACCTAAAAATGAAATTTTCTCTCTGTTTCGCGTGAGGAGTGCGCTTGTGCCTATTAGGAGCCCACTTCTCTGAACATTCTAAAAAATAGTGGTCTCCGATTTGCCACAGGAGCGCGCTTCTCCATTTAGGAAACGCGCTCCTTGCACCCAAAATTTGAAATTTCACTAAGTATGGGTTATTTTATGATTTTACTAGCCTCTTAGTGTACCAAGGACCCTACATACTTGTATTTACGTTATTCTAAGGCCAATATGCATACATATATGCGTACAAGTACGTCGTACGATGCGCATAAGTCAACATTTAAGTTTGACTAATGTAATACCCTAGGTTTGCACCAAAAAAAAAATTGTCTCGAGCACCTGCCCGAACGTTCGAGCGCATACCCGAAAGTTCGGGCACCACGCCGAATGTTCGGGCGCCTGCCTGAAAGTTTTGGCGCAACGCCCGAATGTTCAGCCGCATGCCCGAACCTTCAGGCACCATTTTCCTATTTAAGGAACCCCTCCCCCTCCTCATTTCTCACACCAAAATCACTTCTCCTTATGATTTTCCTTCTCTCTTTCACTCATTTTGAGTTTTTGTCCTCTCTTTTGAGACTCTCTTTCTGAGACTCTCTCTGCGGTGCAATGTGATTCTGCTCGGGGGAAGGCGCCAGTTCTCAAAGGAGTTTTTATCTAAAGGTGGGGAATGAAACATAGGTTTGCGTGTCTTATAAATTTTATTAAAGTTTACATTCATTTATCATTATGTCTATTGTTCATTTACACTGCATTATTGCGTATAATGTTTATATTTGTCATACTTATGCCTGTATATTTGGAGTTCATGTATTACACTGTTGTTATGCTGGATTAGTGGTCAATCTGGCTTAACCAGACTCAGTCTTGTCCTCAGAAACTTTAAATAGTGAACGGGAGGCAGCGTGCTGCTCTAGACGATTGGTATTTAAGTAGACCTCGTGTCTCACCTCTCAACTGGAGACTGATTTGGTTGGTCTTATTTGAAAGCTATCAGCTTATACAAGTAATACTGAATGTCCTAACCTTGCACGTAGTGATACCGACCCTGATAAGGATCACCAGACGTTGCCAAATCATGTCTAAATGTTAAGTAAAGACCGGACTAGTTCATGCATTGGCATCATACATATCACCACCTAGGGACGTATGTGGTTTATGATTCATAGAATAGTTAGAAGCAATGCTCGCTATTCATTATATTTCTTTGGAGAGGGACTTACAATGAGAACCTGGCTACTCCTGGGGAGGGACATCTGTACGTGAATCCAGAGCGTCGTTCCTGAGGAGGGACGTACAATGAGAACCTGGCTACTCCTTGGGAGGGACATTTGTACGTGAACTCAGGCGATGTACAATCATCAAACCAATACGAGACGGTGTCATGCGTATATACATGTTGGATTGATTATGATGCTCTGATGTGTATTTAAGATATTTGATTATGAAGTTTGCTTTATTAATTGTTATATTCACGAACTATTTTACCCACTGAGAGTGTAGCTCACCCCGTTGTTATCCAATTTTTCACGGGAGATTATGGTGGACTGGGTACAGATTTTTGGGCCCACATTTTGTACCCTTTTTATTATTCATTGGGGATTTTGGGAGAATGTTCCCTTAACTATTTCATGTACAAATATATTATGAAATTAATGAAATCAGACTTGTACTTAATCGTGTTTCTGCGCACTCAGTTATTGTTATAATGCATTCGCGCCCCGTCCGTGAGTGTCCTGCAGGGTTTAGGAGCGTCCGGGCGGGGTGTGACTGTCACACCCTGGGTTGCACAGCGTGCCCCCTACCCAGGTGCGGGCGCACCCCCTCGGGGCGAACGCCTAGCCATTATGGATCCATAATATTGTCCCATCTCGGCCAGCCACGCCACACAAGGACGCCGGTCACCGAGATCATTTATCCATATTATTCACACTCCCATGAATAATATAGGGCCTCCCCCAAGTTCGAACTCGCAACCTCTTCCTCATAAGGTTAGATTTCGCAACTTGAGTACCCATTGAATTCCGGTCACCGAGATCATTTATCCCCCTGCACAATCCACAGCACAGGGAGGGCCTCCCCCAAGTTCGAACTCGCAACCTCTTCCTCATAAGGTTAGATTTCGCAACTTGAGTACCCATTGCTCAATGGGTACTCAAGTTGCGAAATCTAACCTTATGAGGAAGAGGTTGCGAGTTCGAACTTGGGGGAGGCCCTCCCTGTGCTGTGGATTGTGGAGGGGGATAAATGATCTCGGTGACCGGCGTCCTTGTGTGGCGTGGCTGGCCGAGATAGGACAATATTATGGATCCATAATGGCTAGGCGTTCGCCACACGGCTGAGGTCGTGGTGGTGTGCCCGCACCTGGGTAGGGGGCACGCTGTGCAACCCAGGGTGTGACAAAAAAGGCCTTATGTATACATAAGGCCTTTTTGTCACACCCTGGGTTCCACAGCGTGCCCCCTACCCAGGTGCGGGCGCACCCCCTCGGGGCGAACGCCTAGCCATTATGGATTCATAATATTGTCCCATCTCGGCCAGCCACGCCACACAAGGACGCCGGTCACCGAGATCATTTATCCATATTATTCACACTCCCATGAATATTATTGGGCCTCCCCCAAGTTCGAACTCGCAACCTCTTCCTCATAAGGTTAGATTTCGCAACTTGAGTACCCATTGAACCATTGGCTCAATGGGTACTCAAGTTGCGAAATCTAACCTTATGAGGAAGAGGTTGCGAGTTCGAACTTGGGGGAGGCCCAACCTGTGCTGTGGATTGTGCAGGGGGATAAATGATCTCGGTGACCGGCGTCCTTGTGTGGCGTGGCTGGCCGAGATGGGACAATATTATGGATCCATAATGGCTAGGCGTTCGCCACACGGCTGAGGTCGTGGTGGTGCGCCCGCACCTGGGTAGGGGGCACGCTGTGCAACCCAGGGTATGACAAAAAAGGCCTTATGTATAGGTTCAATTGATACTCAAGTTGCGAAATCTAACCTTATGAGGAAGAGGTTGCGAGTTCGAACTTGGGGGAGGCCCTATATTATTCATGGGAGTGTGAATAATATGGATAAATGATCTCGGTGACCGGCGTCCTTGTGTGGCGTGGCTGGCCGAGATGGGACAATATTATGGATCCATAATGGCTAGGCGTTCGCCCCGAGGGGGTGCGCCCGCACCTGGGTAGGGGGCACGCTGTGCAACCCAGGGTGTGACAGTGACATTTAATGATATCAGAGCGTAAGGTCCACGGCCCGCCCAAGTCCACCAAATTAGGGGAAGAAATTATTTATTAGATATATATATATCTCTAGAACTATATATATATATATATATATATATATATATATATATATATATATATATATATATATATATATATATATATATATGAATTATATATAGTTGAGATTTATATTAAATGTATATCTAGAAAACTATATAGTTTTTATATAGTTTAGATTCAAATATATATATATAGTTATGATTTATGAAAACTATATATATAGTTATGATTAAATATATATATATATATATATATATATATATATATATATATATATATATATATATCTATATCTACGTATATATGAAAAATATATATCATATTACTAATGAAAAATTTAGATTAAATGATGGCATAAACATCAAGAGAAAAATAGAAAATATTGTCCAACCGACAAGGCATAAATCGTAAAAATGTTAGGAATATATTTTGTGTCTTTTACAAGTTTATCTTCCTTTCAGCAAGATAATGGCCTCAAGTGAAGGAACAACTTCTAGTAGTCGGGAACCAATTCCCACCAGACTCAAGGAATTGTTCGAAAGGGAGGTTATGACTATGAGGAGTATCGACAATAGAGATCTCCACCTTCGTTCGATCCTTCACGAAAAACTCGCAACACTGGGGTGGTTGAGCATAACAAAAGTTGAAGGTTACGTCTCTTACAACTTGGTGAAATCCTTCTAGGAAGCCATGAATTGCGTAGGACTTCAAGAAGATGGGATCAACCCTGTTTTGGAGACAACGGTCATGGGAACAAAGATTTCTATCAACGTCGAAATTATTGCGCGACTTATGGAGATCCCGATTGAAGATAGAATCATTGATCCACACGAACCCCAGACAGTTGCAGATATCGCAGAGTTCAAAGAACATTTGTTCAATTTCCTCGCCAAAAAGCCGTACACCCAATTGACGTACGCCCACCTCCCAAACAATCTCCTTAAACCACCTCTTGCCGGCCTTGGAAAGATCGTATTCGGCAGCATCTTTCCAGAAAAGGTGACTAGAGGTGCTATGTCAAGGGCTCAACTTCTTGTGCTATACTGCATAAAGAAGATAGTTAAGGTCTTCCTACCTCCCGTCATCATCCTGCAAATGTTGCGGGTGATTCAAAACCCTTTAAGAAAGGAACTCCTCGGCTACGGAGTCTTGATCATGAGGATGCTATACGAGGCAAACGTCAACACTTTTTATGAGTCTTCGAGGCGGATCACTGAGGCGGTTACAACATCCTCTATCTTCAAGACATTTGTCACAAGTGGAGGGGTGACTGACGAGGAAGTATTCGGCGCGACTTTAGGAGGAAATGGCAAAAGAATTAGACACAAAAATGGACGTTGCCAACGAAAAAGTCGGCGCAAGATTCCTGTTAGGGAGGCACCAAATAACGAGCCAAACCAGAACCCTACAGCAAACCCAGCCCCGAATAATGGTCAAACAAATCACTTATTCTCCGAGGAAGATTTCTTTGCCAACCTAAATCAACCTCAACCAAATCAGGATGGACAATGAGTTCCAGCAAATCCACCTTCTTGGAACATGCCAACTCAAGGCAATACTACTTACCAAAGGTTTCCAACTCCTAAGGTACCGTATCGGCCAGTTCCACAAGTTCCTGTGAACCAACAACAACAGAATTGTGCGACACCAAATTTTGGAAGACAGGATATCCCAATGAGCCCATTGTTTCAAGACTTTTCAACCCAAGCATATCCAAATGTCCAAGGGGTTCCAGCTAGGGAATCCTCGTACAATCAAAACAACTACCCCACACTTATGAGTCAACCTCGACATCATCATCGGCATGGACTGGCTCGCACTACTGAATGCAAAAATCGATTGTATGAAGAAGCAAGTTCAGTTAACCTTGCCCACGGGGGAGTTTGTCAAAATTCAGGGAACAAGGAAATGGATACACAACTCGAATGTTGCACTTCTCAAGGCACATTTTCGAGCTCTATCCCTTGGTGATGAAAATGAATCACCAGCACTGTACCCTCTCAAAGTATACGATGTCCCGGTAATATCTGAATTCCCAACAGTTTTTCTAAATGACCTTCCTGATCTACCTCCGGTTGGAGAATTCTATTTTGAAATCAATCTCATACCTGGGACTGGGCCTATCTCAATTCCACCATACAGAATGTCAAATGTTGAGCTGGTCATATTGGACAAACAACTAAAGGGATTAGAAAGTAATGGCTTTATCAAAAAAAGTTCATCACCCTAGGGCGCTCCAGTTCTGTTTGTTCGCAAAAAGGATGGTTTGTTATGACTTGGCATCGACTATCGCA
This sequence comes from Paratinospora sagittata, assembly GCA_035771175.1. Taxonomy (NCBI): domain Eukaryota; kingdom Viridiplantae; phylum Streptophyta; class Magnoliopsida; order Ranunculales; family Menispermaceae; genus Paratinospora; species Paratinospora sagittata. The sequence goes on along the minus strand of CM069590.1, from coordinate 39,771,481 downwards.
AGCTGAATAACGTCACCATTAAGAACAGATACCCGTTGCCCAAGATCGATAACTTGTTCGACCAACTTAGAGATGCCAAATACTTCTTTAAGATTGATTTACGATCCGGTTATCACCAACTCCAGATCCGAGAGTCGGACATTACCAAGACCGCATTCAGAACTCGGTACGGTCACTACGAGTTCTTGGTCATGTTGTTCGGTCTAACAAATGCACCTATTGCATTCATGGATTTGATGAATCGCATATTTAGGTTATACTTAGACCGATTTGTGGTGGTTTTTGTGGACGATATCTTGATATATTCCTCAACCGAGAAAGACCATAAGATACACCTGAGGATAGTCCTCCAGACCTTGAGAATCCACCAGTTGTATGCAAAGTTGAGTAAGTGCGAATTTTGGGCGAAGCGAGTTCAATTCCTAGGCCATGTGGTTTCAGGCAATGGCATTGAGGTGGATCCTTCTAAGGTTGAAGCGGTTTTAAACTGGAAGCAGCCTACCACTGTTACTCAGAGTAGGAGTTTTCTTGGTTTGGCTGGATATTACAGATGTTTCATCAAGGACTTCTCAAAAATTGCTGAACCTATGACAAAGCTCACTCCGAAAGACGTGCGATTCATCTGGAATCCCGCCTGTGAAACATCATTTCAGGAATTGAAGAAATGCCTCACGACGGCACCAGTACTAATCACTCCAGGAAATGCACTTGGATTTTCACTATACACTGACGCTTATCTCCAAGGCTTAGGTGTCGTACTAATGCAAGAAGGCCAAGTTGTTGCATATGCCTCGAGGCAACTGAAGATTCATGAGGGTAATTACCCAACACATGACTTGGAAGTTGCAGTTATCGTACTTGCACTGAAGTTATGGTGTCATTACCTATACCGTGAACGGTTTGAAGTCTTCTCGGTTCACAAAAGTCTTAAGTACATCTACACCCAGAGAGACCTAAACCTCCGCCAAAAACGATGGTTGGAATTCTTGAAAGATTATGACTTTCAACTCCAGTACCATCCCGGTAAGGCCAATGTTGTGGCTGATGCCCTGAGTAGAAAATTTTATGTTGCTTGCACTCTTAACTTCAAAATGGGGAAGTTGGCTACAGAGATGGAGAATTTTAATCTACAACTGATCGAGGAGGGAACAAGATCACGACTTTCTCAATTGTCAGACAACTCTAAGATATATATATCTAATAAAATTTTTCATCCAAAGTTTTTCATTGGTAACAAGGTATATATATATTTCCTATATGCATTTATATATAGATATATATATATAATCATAACAATATATATAGTTTTCATAAATCATAACTATATATATATTTCTAAACTATATAAAACTACATAGTTTTCTTAGATATATATTTAATACAAATCTTAACTATATATAGTTCTAAAGATATATATATCTAATGAAAATTTTCTTCCCCTAATTTGGTAGACTTGGGCGGGTCGTGGACCGTACTCTTTGATACCATTAAATGTCACACCCCGCCCGAACACGCCTAAACCGGCAGTACACTCGCGGACGGGACGCGCATTTGGAATAATAACAATGGTAACAACAGAGTGCGCAGTGGAAAATATAATACATACAGTACAAATCTGATTTCATTTAATTCAGAATATAATTTGTACATGAAATGATCAAGGGAACATACTCCCCAAAATCCCCAATGAATAATACAAAGGGTACAAAATGTGGGCCCCATAACCTGTACCCAGTCCACCCTAATTTCCTGTGAAAGATTTGATAATAATGGAGTGAGCTTAACGCGCTCAGTGGGTAAATAGTTCGTGAGTATAACAATTAATAAAGCATACTTCAATATCAAATATCTTAAATACACATGTGAGCATCATAATCAATCAATATGTATGTATGCATGACACCGTCTCGTATTGGTTTGATGAACGTATATCGCCTGAGTTCACGTACAATTGTCCGTCCGGACGTTCTCCCCTGACGTAGCCAGGTTCTATTGTACGTCCCTCCTCAGGAACGAGGCTCTGGATTCACGTACTGATGTCCCTCCCCAGGCGTAGCCGAGTTCTCATGTACGTCCCTCTCCAGAGAAATATAATGAATAGCGAGCAATGCTCCTAACTATTCTATGAGTCATAAACCATATACGTCCCTAGGTGATGATATGTATGATGCCAATGCATGAACTGGTCTGGTCTTTTCTTGACATTTAGACTGACTTTGGCAACGTCTGGTGATCCTTATCAGTGTTGGTATCACGACGTGCAAGGTTAGGACATTCAGTATTACTTGTATAAGCTTATAGCTTTCAATAAGGCCAACTAGATCAGTCCCCAGTTGAGAGGTGAGACACAAGGTCTGCTTAAATACCAATCGCCTAGAGCAGCCCGATGCCTCCCGTTTACTATTTAAAGTTACTGAGGACAAGACAGAGTCTAGTTGAGTCAGATTGACCACAAATCCGACATTATAACAGTATAATACATGAATTCCAAGTGTACAGGTATAAGTGCGACAGTATAAACATTATATGACATAATGCAGTGTAAATGAACAGTAGATATAATAATAACTGAATGTAAACTTTAATAAAAGTTATAAACCACGCAAACCTATGTTTCGTTTCCCACCTCAGATAAGAACTTCTTCTTTTTCAGATCTGGCGCTTTCCTCCGGAAAGAACTTCGTCGCACCGCACCGAGAGTCTCGAACAGAGAGTCTCAAAAGACTAAAAACTCAAAATGAGTGAAAAGAGGAGGAAAAATCACAATTTGGACTGAATTTGGTGTGAAAAATGAAGAGGGGGGGTTGTTTTATATAGTGGTTTTGGCGCCAGGACTTTCGGGCGGGCGCCAGGACTTTCGAGCGGGCGCCAGGACTTCCGGGCACATCTGCGCAATTTTTTTTTTTTGTGAAATACAGGGTATTACATCATCTTGTTAGCACAATACTGATTTGAAACAACAAAAAATGGAGTTTGAGCAGATTGAGGTGTGCAGAAAACACTGTCCTAAAGAAAAAAATCTGCCCTTGTTCTATTCCATATATAGTCCTATGGGTGATCACTTTCCAAATTCAATAATCTATACAACTCGAATACTCTAATTGGATTGTCGACAACAAACTTGAATACTATATTGCTTTCTTTTGAATGCGATAAGAAGAAGAAGGCGGAATAAAACTAGTGAAATTTTATGTCTTGAAATGAAACATTTGGCTTGTTTAAATAGACAAAGTTACACCTATCCAATAAGGGACTTAGTCCCTTTGTGTCACACCCCAGTACACAGCACACCGCAGTGTCTAGTACCCCCGGAATGTGATGGGTACCTCATACCGAGCGTACCCCAGCCGTTATATACCACAATATTGTTATACCTCAATACACATCCCGCACACAGCGTCTAGTATCCCCGAGGTTTTTTGTCCACAAAAGGGGGCCTCCCCCTCAAGTCGAACTCGTAACCTCCCCTTAAGGAGTTAGAATTCGCACTTGGAGTAACCACTGAGCCAATGGTTCAGTGGCTACTCCAAATGTGAATTCTAACTCCTTAAGGGGAGGTTGTGAGTTCGACTTGGAGGGAAGCCCCCTTTTGTGGACAAAAAACCTCGGGGATACTAGACGCTGTGTGCAGGCTGTGTATTGAGGTATAACAATATTATGTTGTATATAACGGCTGGGGTTCGCTCGGTATGAGGTACCCATCACATCCCGGGGGTACTAGACACTGCGGTGGGCTGTGTACTGGGGTGTGACAAAAATGCCTTATGTACACAGTACAGTACACAGCACACCGTAGTGTCTAGTACCCCCGGGATGTGATGGGTACCTCATACCGAGCGTACCCCAGCCGTTATATACCACATAATATTGTCACATCCCAGTACACAGCACATCGCAGCGTCTAGTACCCCCGGGATGTGATGGGATGTGGACAAATGATCCCGGGGGTACTAGACGCTGCTGTGTGCTGTGTACTGGGATGTGACAATATTATGTGGTATATAACGGCTGGGGTACGCTCGGTATGAGGTACCCATCACATCCCGGGAGTACTAGACACTGCGATGGGCTGTGTACTGGGGTGTGACACTTTACATGCAAAAAAGACATAAAATAAAACAAGAGTTGTGTTTGTTAAACGATAAACTTGGGTTCGGCTCGAGAATTTGCATTCCCCACATGTGTGTTTACATGCGTTCCGCCCAATTAAAAGTTTTTTGAAACAATTGGCCCAAACTCATGGGACCTCGTGCGGGTGCGTGAGCTTCTCCAACATCCTTTCAAGATTTAAAGTCATTTCTTTTTTTGCCAAAAATGATTTATAACATCCAAAAAACAATTGATAAATACAATGTTCAAACCATACATGTCCCAAAACTTGGAAACACCTAACACGAGAGCTTTCCTAGCTAGCTTATGTGCTAACATATTGTTTCTTCTGCTAATATGTGTTGGCCCAAGAATGTCCAAGAATGAGGTGAATAGGGCACAATGGTTAGTTAAAACTTTAAATAAAGCTTGCAGTGAAATGGCAAATATACAATGCTGAAAATAAGCAAATTACACAGATAATTTATAGTGGTTCAGCGATATGCCTATATCCACTACCTAACCTCCTTAGTCAAGATTTCAAAACTGTCTAACAAATCTTCTTACGGGTGAAGACCAAACCGTTACACTCTCAATTTCACAGGCTTGAGAATAATCGTTTCTCTCCAACTTACAGGCCTAAGATCTACCTACACTCTTGACTTACAGGTGCAAGACTACCTACACTCTCAACTTACAAGGGTGTGAGAAAAACCACCAACTTTCTTAAATTACAAGAATATCTTTCTACAACTTTTACAATTGCAGTTATAACTCGATTCAAATGAAAAATATACAATTAAGTACTTTGAATCCTATGAACCTTTTACTCAAAGAAACTTCTTTCAGCAATGAAAAATGTAAGATTAAAATCAGCTGAAAATCGAGTAAAGTAATATGCTTTTCTTTCACAAGTTTTTCAAACAAATAAGATATGGAATATGCTCAAGATGAAAAACCAATCATTGAAAGAAAACTTGCAATCAAAATAATTTTCTTTTTTTCTTTTCAAGTTAAAACATCGACTAACATTCAAAACGTTTTAGCTCAAATCAAAAGTTCTTTTCTTTGAATATGAAATTCTCTTCTTTATAGAACAAATTGTGTGCCAAGACCATTGTGTTCAAATTCAAAATTGAATTCAAAACGTTGAGTTAAAACGGTCTTAATCTTTCATAAAAATGGTAAGTTTAGTTTTTGTGAAATTGTTCTGGTTGAATTCAAATTGCATGAGAATAAAGATAGTCAGAGATCCTCTGATCATGAGACTGAAATGTCAGTGGGTAGATGCAACTCTTTTTTTAGTTTTTCTAGCAGTATCAACGTCTTGATAGAGCATCAATGTCCTGAGATAAACTGTTCTAAAAATTTGATTTTTTACTTTACTTGCTCTGGGAAGGCACTAATGCTGCGTCAGCATCCTGACGAGCTTAATACCAGAAACTTTAGTTTTTAGACGAGGTCGCAAATACTCAATTAGCATCCTAACGCGCAACTGCTGGTTTTTAGGTTCATTAAATGAGGGCACTCATATTTGATCAGCGTCCTAACGTGAATGATAAACATTTAAACCTAAAAACCATCAACGTCCTACAATGTTGGCTTGAGTAAGTGACTAGCCACTGCATTAGCGTCTTGATTGACCATCAGCGTCCTGAAAGACACTAAAAATAATATTTCTTTGAAATTTGATTTTCCAAAAACACGATTAATCAAATCAACACTTAAGCTTTTTGGATCACATCAAACGTTTAGAGAATTGTTTAAGTGGTTTTGAAAACAATTAAAAAACCTTTGAACAAGATCGATATAAATTATTTTTCCTTTGAAGTTCAAAATCTTGTTTGCTAAAAATAATTTTTGAGTAAGGTTCTACTATCTAATATTTGACTCTTTTAACCTTGTTCTTGACGGTTTGATTTGGTGTGAACTTGACTTATTAAGATTTGACTTTCTTTAAGTTGATTTGTTGAAACACTTCAACAACATCATTAGATCATAAGATTGAGTTATTTGGAATCATCAAAACATTCTTTTCATGGGGTTCCTCTTGAGATAACAATATGGTTGAAAGAAATGGTTCCACTATGCCGCTTGGAAATTTGAATAATATCTTCCAAGATAGGCTCAGTGTGAATTAAATCACCTCTTCTCAGAGATAGTTCTTTTGTAATTTGAAGAGAGTCTGTAAACACCATTAATAATGCTTCACTGTAACCTCCAATGATTGATAAGATTCTACGAATTGCTTTCGTTTTAGCATCTTCTAGTAAAAGAGATCCTCCTGCGATCCAGCATTCTGCTTCTTTTACCAGATCTTGGTTATCAATAAGCACCCAACCAATTTTTGTCATCTTAGTTCAGCTATTCCATGTCGCATCAGCATATAGTTTCCAATTATGATTCAACCTTGCATCCAGTTGGAAATCATTCGGGTCTTAGAAGCATATCATTCTTGTACATTACTTCCAGTATTACTTTCGTTATATTCTGTCCAGTGCTTGCATGCATTCTGTATTATATTTTGGGAAGAAGGATCCTGACATTGGAAAACCTTTCTATTCCTTGTTTTCCATAAGTTTCATATGTTAATCTAATTGCCCTCATGATCCGGATGAGAAAAGATATTTTGATGATTACAAACCATATTCTGATTATGATAATATTATATGCATTGCACATCTAATTTTACATGAAGATTCACTCGAAGACTCGAAAATGCATACTGAAAAAGCTATCAAGATCAAACTGAAGACCATGATTGTTCGAAGACATATCTTTGTGTTATTAGAGTGTGTTTAGGTTGTAGAATCCCTATTATCATATGATTCAACAAATATGCATAACTGCATGATTTAGTCGATTCAATTGCGAAGTAGTTTTTGTTGATTTTATCAATCACTCACAATGAATTTTCAATGATTGATTTAATTCAAAAATACCGAGTGTTTAATCGAACTTTAAAAGTTGAAAAATATCAAAACTGTTTTAAGTGTCCACCAGAACACTGATGCATTGATTAGGACGCTAATGTTTCAGTAGCGCCCTCTTGTACTTGATAAGTCAAGACACTGATGACACATTAGGATGCTGATAAGGTTTTTGTAATACCACAGGTTTGCACCAAAAAAAAATTTGAACTTCGGGCAGCCCGCCCGAAGGTTCGGGTGTTCCTTTTCCTATATGAGGCCCCCCCTTTGTTATTTTCACACCGAGTCACTCTCTTCTCTCTTGCTCTCTTTGTGATTTCTCTCTTCTTTTTTTGAGACTCTCTTTGCGGTGCAACGCGGTTCTACTCGGAAGAAAGTGCAAGTTCAAGAAAGAGTTTTTATCTGAAGGTTGGGAGCGAAATATAGGTTTGCGGGTCTTATAAATTTTATTAAAGTTTACGTTCATTTATCATTATGTCTACTATTCATTGACATTGCATTACTGCGTATAATGTTCATACCTGTCATACTTATGCCTTTATACTTGGAGTTCATGTATTGCACTGTTACTATGCCGGATTAGTGGTCAATCCAATTCAACCAAACTTAGTCTTATCCTCAGTAACTTTAAATAGTGAACGGGAGGTAACGTGCTGCTCTAGACGATTGGTATTTAAGTGGACCTCGTGTCCCACCTCTCAACTGGAGACCAATCTGGTTGGTCTTATTTGAAAGCTATCAGCTTATACAAGTGATACTAAACATCCTAACTTTACACGTGGTGATACTGACCTGATAAGAATCACCAGAAGCTGCCAAATCCTGTCTAATGTTAGTAAAGACCGAACCTGCTCATGCATTGGCATCATACATAAGCACCACCTAGGGACGTAAGTGGTTTATGATCCACAAAATAGTTAGAAGCAATGCTCACTATTCTTGATATTCCCCTAGAGAGGGACGTACAATGAGAACCCGGGTTTACCTGGGGATGGACATCTGTACGTTAATCCAGGGCGATGACCTTGGGGAGGGACATACAATGAGAACCCGGGTTTACCTGGGGATGGACATTTGTACGTGAACTCAGGGCATCGTACAATCATTGAACCATTACGAGCCGGTGTCATGCATACATACATGTTGTACTGTTTATGATGCTTGTTGTATTTATGTGATATTTGATTATGAAATTTCCTTTATTAATTGTTATATTGACGAACTATTTTACCCACTAGGCAATAGCTCACCCCGTTGTTATCCAATTTTTCACAGGTGTTTAGGGTGGACTGGGTGGAAGTTTTTGGGCCCACATTTTGCAACCCTTGTTAATTAAAGGGAGATTTTGGGAGAATGTTCCCTCAATCATATTCTGTACAAAAATACATTCTAAAATTAATCCTGGCGGGTTGTGATATTTTTGGTTGAAAATGTTCATATCTATCAGGACGCTTATGTCTTCAGTAGCACCCTCATTGATTCAACCAAATGAACTTATCAAGCCGCTGATTGAATATCAACACGCTAATTGAACTTAAATGTTTTAAACATCAGGACGCTTACGGTACAGTAGCACCCTTATGATATGTTGTTCTAAAAACCATCAACACGCTGATCGATTTCTAAGTTTTAAATGTTTTTAAGCATTTTAGGACGCTAATTGATTATCAACGCGCTCATCGTTTTCTTATATTTTAAGTTTTTTTAACATTAGGACGCTTATGTTCCAGTAGCGCCTTTACCATTCTAAATGTCTTAGGTAAGTCAGGACGCTTACGTTCTAGTAGCGCCCTCACTTCACAGTTTAGTAGGATGCTCACATTGTAAGAGCACCCTCAAAGAACAAAATGACAAAAGTTGGCTTTATGCGTCAAGACGCTTATCTAACACTGTCAAAAAGTTGTTAATTGTAAACTTTTTTAGTTTAACTTTTTCAGAACTTTTCGAACCTTTTCAGAACGTTTTAAAACTTTACTAGAACACTCAATTTTCATGAATACTCAGAAGATTCATATGTTGTTTTCGTGATTGCACTGATTGAATCAATCCTTTTTGAGAAAGAATGTATCCGTTGATTTGAAATAACTTTGTGCGCCAAAAACATTCTTGAAAAAGTTCAAGTTCAAACGCCATTGTTATCTCTCTATATATATGCTTCCTTAAAGCAGTTGAATGCAATAATAAAAAAAACGAGACAATTGTAAACCTATTTTCAAAATCTTTAAACAGTTTTCACTTGTGCAAATACTCTTGAAAGTTATACTTTATTTGCTACATAAATTATTGATACTTTGAAATACTTGAAATCTTTTGGATTTGTCGACCTTCATTCAATATCTTTTCAAAATCCATTGAAGAAGAAGGAAGTTTATCGAACCTTTCATTTCAGCTACACTTCATCATATATACTTTACTGAATCTGTGGTAACAAAAGGTTCAATCCAAAAGTTTTGTAAGTATCCCTTTGATTCTGAGTTAAAGGGGATCATATCTCAATCTCGTATTTTAGTTATTGGTGATTGGTTAATCACTAGAATAGAGCAAATGCTGGTCGATTTGTCAAGGTTGTTCTCAAGCCTGTGAAGTTGAGAAATTGTCAAGGTTGTTCTCAAGCCTGTAAAATTAAGAAGGTATAACGGTTTGATCTTTACCTGAGGAGGTTAGGTAGTAGATGTAGGCGCGGTCAAACACCTATAAATCTTGTGTGCATTGTTATTTAGCTGCCTTCATCATTGTTATTGTGCTATCTCTTTCATATCTTGCTTAACCTGCTTTCATTTCATTATTTTTTTAAAAGACAGGTATAAACTTGCTAAGTGTCCAATTCACCCCCTTTCTCGAACACATCTCGGCCAACACCATAATCCATAGGCCACCCATGATAAACCATCTCCATTGTCATCCATTTTCGTGATAGATCTCCTTAAATAATTCCAATTGTCTACAAAGGATTCTCCTTGAACTTGGTTGATGTTAATATTTAATGGGGAAACGAACTAAACTACTTTTGCAAGATTGCATTTATTGAACAAATGAACCAGATCCTCTTGTTTCTTTTCACAAATTGGACATAAAGGACCCGCCTCCATACCTCTTCTTTTCAATGCCAACTTTGTAGGAATATAACTATTGCAACACTTCCATAAGAAAATTTTTATTTTCTCAAGGATTTTTAGGAGCCAAAAGGTGTATTTATTTGAAGCCATGAATATATTTGAGCTAGGAGCTCCCATAGCTTTATCACCCAGTACACCATCCGATGGAAGATCTACAACAAGTTCATACCTAATTTGATATTACAGCCGCCTGATTTTGTGAAATGACATCCCAATTTATCTTCTGTGATAGACCTGCTTAAGGGAATGGCTGCAATGATCTCTGTTTCTTCCCTCGAGAAAATAGATAGAAGAAGATTATAGTTTCATTTTGATCTATTGTGAATGATTAAATCAACCACTTTGTTTACCTTATTTGATTTTGGTGTAAGCACCTTAAATGTTATAAGACGAGGGACCCATGGGTCTTGTAATGACCCACATTCACATATGACGTCATGATGACGGAGAATGCCCGACTTTAGGTGCTTATATATGTATTGGATGTGTATTATACTCGTATTTTGTGTATATATGATGTATTATTGTGTATTTTCATGTTTAATATATTGTTAAAGTGTATGAAAATGTGAAAATACACTTAAGTATGGGATTTTTGAGAGAATTGGAGAAGCGCGCTCCTCTGAGTCAGGCCGAGAACACTTTTCTCAGGAATTGAGCTGAGAAGAGCGCTCATGATGTTCTGGGTAGTTTTTTTCTTAAAATTAGCAAGTGGGCTTAACGTGTGTATAAATGTAAATCACCTCGTTTTCTTCCTCATTTCCACCATTTTTAGCTTGAGGAAGAGGAGAAACGAGAGAGAAGAAAAAGATTGGGGGTTTTGGTGAATTTGGAGCTAGGGCTTGTGGAACTTGCCCCTAAGGTGAGATTTCTACTCCATTTTCTTCCTAGTTTTGCTTATTGGGTTGATTTTCAACTTTTGAATGGTGTTTTGATGGCATGCATGTGTGTTTTTATGGTGTGAAGTTAGGATTTCGAGATCACAAACCCTAACCTAGCAATTCTAAGCTTAGTTTCCATGATTTAGAGCATATTTTACATGCTTTAATGGTGACTTTCCATGGAATTGATGAGCTTAGGTTGTGCAATCAAGTTTGATCATGCATGTGGGTTTTAAATGAAAACCCTTGGGGTCTTAATGTGTAATTCATGTTTCTAATCCAATTTGGTGTAGATTAGATGTGATTAGAGATGCTTTGTAGAGAAATTGGGTTGAGAGCTTGATTGTAGGATTTTCAGAAACTGATGTGATTTTTTTGAATAGATCAATAAAAGTAAATATTTGCAAGCGCACAAGGTGAGTTGTAGCACTTACAAGGTCGATCCACAAGGATTGGGCTAATCACTCCAGATTTATAGAAAATAAATTAAAATATATTATATACTGAATAAGTCAAAGAAGAATAATTGTTTGATTTCTAACATCCTAAAATAAACTTTAAATGAAAATAAAGCAATTAAATGAACACAAATAATGCAATAAATAACAAGAAGTAAATGAAAGAAAGACAGAAAAAAATAGAAATTACTGGAAATAAAACTTCATTAATGTAAAATAAAATAAAAGAAAAAGAAAACTTACAGAACTCCAAATCCTTGGGCAATGTCACCTTACCCAGGGTTTGAATGAGCAACTAAAAATAAATCTAACCTAAAAAAAATAAAAATGAAAATGAGAGTAGAGATGGCCTTATTAAAAGAAAATTAAAATAAAAAAATAAAAAATGCATTATTAAAGTAGCCTAAAAATGACCTAAAAATCTAGAATGTGATGTAAAGAGATTTTAATTACGTTTTTCCTATTTTTTATTCTTTTATTTTATTTTCTAGCCTAAAAGCACTAAAAATAGAGGTAAAAATATGCAAAATTTGTTGGACCAATGTTTCTTATGTTGGTATCTCGGTATTTTGATAATTACAAATCACGTGATATCAATTGTATCTGTTTCTTTAAGTGTTACAGCTAATTCATAAAAAACACATCAAAGAGTAGTTGTTGAAGAGACTAACAAGATCAAGCTCGAAGAACGATGACAAATCTCATATGTAAAGGGTTAGTTTGATTTTAGGTGTGTAAGGTAACCTTTAGACCAATCTCAACCCTAAAACTATCTTAATTGCAAAGTTTTCAAAATCACTTCAATTTCATGCTTGATTTTGATAAAATGTTTTTCCAAAGGCTTTAATCATGTTTTCAATGAGTTTGGAATGATTTAAAAGTGTTTAATCCAATGTCAAAAGGTTTTGGTTTAAAGGAATAGTTCTTGAATGTCAAAAAAATGAATTTTCCAAAATCAGGAACCTTTAGCGCGCTATCATGGTTAATAGCCCGCTATCCAGTGAATTGCCAAATTTCCCATAAGGCTATAGCGTGCTATCATTGATGATAGCCCGCTATCGGGTCAATTGCAAAATTTGGTTTTCTAGAAATTTTGAGCAATAGTGCGCTATCACTGATAATAGCACGCTATCAAGTCTATTGCCAAAAACTTCATTTTTTGTACATAGGGCAATAGCGCGCTATCATGGATAATAGCGCGCTATCGGAGAGTTTTGAAAATGTGGAACTCTCGGTCTCATCGAGATATCGAGCGTAAACAGTCCGTTATCATGCTATTGCCAAAAGTTCATTTCGGGCAATAGCGCTATCAAAAAAATTTGAAAGTTGGCACTCTCGATCGTTTTAGTATATTGAGCACAATAGCCCGCTATAACCCAATATCGCGCTAAATGAACAGCGCGATAGCGCCCTATCATTGGCGGAGACAAAAACTGATTTTTCTGTCGAAAAAGCATGGGACTTTCACATGCTCGATTTTTATAATCTTTAAACAGGTTTGTCAGGCCATGCCAACTGAAATATTCTCCACAAACACCTGAATGATTCTTTTTGTGTCTCACGCTCAAACAATTTTGGAGTAAACAAATATTTGAATTTAAATCTCTCCATACTCTATTGTTGCAAAAACCTGTTGTAATACCCTAGGTTTGCACACACACACAAAAAAAAAAATTGAACTTCGGGCACGCGCCTGAAGGTTTGGGCAGAACGTAGATTTCCCTCTAGACTTCTCTAGCCTTTACCTATTGGAGAATAGAGGTGGGAGAACATCGCAAAGGATTTTGTTACGGCCTTTCCTCGAAATAATAAAGGGCAAGATGTTATCTGGGTTATCATTGACAGACTTACAAAGTTCACACACTTTTTACCAATAAAGTTCACGGATAACCCCGCCAAGCTTGCCGAATTGTATGAAAGAGAAATCGTGTGCCTCCATGGCATACCACTCACGTTCGTCTCTGATCGAGACCCTCGATTCACATCAAAGTTTTGGCAAAGCTTCCAGAGTAGAATGGCCTCCAAGATCACCATGAGCACAACTTTTCACCCTTAGACTAATGGGCAGCCAGAGCGTCTGATCCAGATCTTGGAGGATATGTTACAGTGCTGCATTTTGGACTTTCACGACGGATGGGCAAAACACTTACATTTGGTTGAGTTTGCATACAACAACAGCTACCAAACTAGTATCGGCATGGCACCATACGAGGCTCTCTATGGTCGCCCTTGCAGATCTCCGGTATGTTGGTTAGATATGGCAGATCGACCGCAGTTGGGTCCTGAACTAGCTTAAGAGACTTTGGAGAATATCACACTAATAAATGAGAGACTTCGTGTTGCACAAAGTTGACAGAAGAGCTATGCTAACAAGCGAAGACAACCTCTAGAATTTGATAAGAGGGACTTAGTTTTTCTAAAAGTTCAACCTACAAGAGGTGTCAAACACTTTGGGATCAAGGGAAAGCTCTCCCCACGGTATATCGGTCCATTTTAGATCATTGAACGTATTGGCAAACTAGCTTATCGTCTATCCCTTCAATCGTCCATGTCTAAGGTTCATTACGTTTTTCATGTATCCATGCTTCGAAAGTATCGTCCTGATCCTTCGCATATCATCCCTCTAGTAGAGGTTCGGGTTGAAAAAGGAAACAAGTATCAGGAGAGAGCGATACAGATTCTAGATAGAAAAACTCAAGAACTAAGGCGACGTAGCATACCACTTGTGAAAGTGCTCTGGGATCACCACGGAGTTGAGGAAGCAACATGGGAACTAGAAGCAACAATTAAAGAGAAATACCCTGAATTGTTTTCTAGTAATAATTGATGATGTGATACATTATACTATTTCACGTATCAATAAAATGATGGTCTTTGTTTACAAATATCTTAATACATCGTTTCACTTAAATAACTATGTTGATATCTGAAAATAATACCGATAGAGGTAGTGATGCACACACGCAATGGCCTCTTTGGTAACCTGTGACAACTCCTTCAGGATCTGAGTCAAGTCACAACTACTTTGCATCACCAACTCCATCGCCCTACAGACAGCGATCCTTATCGCCAGAGCGTGAATGGCTTTTTCGTAACAGTTTTGCCCGTCACAATCCCGTGCCCTCATCTTGGGAAGATCTTCTACCAAAATTGTCAGGCGGCCAAATTCGAGCAACAGCACAAAAAAGCATTCCACCACTCAACCTACCTCCCCTTAAATGATGCAACCTGCAGAGCCCTACACCGCCATCTCTTAGGCAAAGGTCGGAACCTTCTAAAGACGAATCAGACTCTATTTGCTCTCCATGGTTTCATGATGGTGAGGATTCTTCCGGCCAGAGTGCTATTCAGGGACCTTACAGGCACTACCCTGAGCTAGCAAACGATGATGACGACGGAGAATCTCACGCTGATAGCAATCATGACTACTTGAATTGATTTCGAGGGCAAAAATCCTTTTAAGGGGGGGTGTAATATCCTGGGTTTGCACAAAAAAAAAATTGAACTTTGGGCAAGGTGCCCGAACCTTTAAGAACTTTTTTTTCCTATTTGAGGATCTGCCCCCCCCCCCCTCGGGCCTAATTTCTAACACCAAATCACTTCTCCTTGTTATTTCTCTTCTCTCTCATTTTCCTTGAGTTTTTCTTCTCTTTTTGAGACTCTCTTCGCGATGCAACGCGATTCTACTCGGGGGAAGGCGCCAGTTCTCGAGGGAGTTATTATCTGAAAGTGGAGAACGAAACATAGGTTTACGTGTTTTATAACTTTTATTAAAGTTTACATTCATTTATCATTATGTCTATTATTCATTTGCACTGCATTATTGTTTATAATGTTTATACTTGTCATACTTATACTTGTATATTTGAAGTTCATGTATTACACTGTTGCGATGCCGGATTAGTGGTCAATCTGGCTCTAGCAGACTCAGTCTTGTCCTTAGTAACTTTAAATAGTGAATGGAAGGCAGCGTGCTGCTCTAGACGATTGGTATATAAGTAGACCTCGTGTCTCACCTCTCAAACTGGTGACTGATCTGGTTGGTCTTATTTGAAAGCTATCAGCTTGTACAAGTAATACTGAATGTCCTAACCTTGCACGTAATGATACCGATCCTGATAAGGATCACCAGACATTGCCAAATCTTGTCTAATGATAAGTAAAGACCGGACCTGTTCATGCATTGGCATCATACAAAAGCACCACCTAGGGAAGTATATGGTTTATGATTAATAGAATAATTAGAAGCAATGCTAACTATTCATTATATTTCTCTGGAGAGGGACGTACAATGAGAACCTGACTACTCCTGGGGAGGGACATCTGTACGTGAATCCAGGGCGACGTTCCTGAGGAGGGACGTACAATGAGAACCCGGCTACTCTGGGGAGGGACATTTGTACGTGAACTCAAGCGATGCACTATCATGGAACTAATACGAGACGGTGTCATGCATACATACATGTTGTATTGATTATGATGCTTTATTAATTGTTATATTCACGAACTATTTTACCCACTGAGCGTGTAGCTCACTTCGTTGTTATCCAATTTTTCACAGGAGATTTGGGTGGACTGGGTGCAGGTTTTTGGGCCCACATTTTTGTACCCTTTGTATTATTCATTGGGGATTTGGGGATGATGTTCCCTTAACTATTTCATGTACAAATATATTCTAAAATTAATGAAATCAGACTTGTACCTAATCGTGTTTCCGCGCACTCGGTTATTGTTATAATGAATTCGCGCCCCGTCCGTGAGCGTCCCGTCGGTTTAGGCAGGTCCGGGCAGGGTGTGACACCTGCAACTACTCATTTTATAAAAATTATGTTCTGAGTTTCAAAGAACACAACACACACAATTTTGCAAGTTAGTCTAAGCTTTTCAAAGAGTGTTTTCAAGAAAATAAATTGTGATTCTTGCATTGCACAAATAAGTTTCGAATTCAATCAAAGTTGCAAACTAATTTTGAAGATAACCTCACCATTCAGCAAGTTCTTCATCTTTATCTTTATGTGCTGAGATTTCCAGAGGCTATCCATTGAATTAATCTGTAAGTATATAAAGTGTTCTTGGTAAGAGAACATCTTCAAAAGTCTTATTTGATCTCCAACAAAGTGTTGTAAGTGACTGAGGTCACAAACGAGAAAAAGTTGAGTGATTAGGCTCTTGTAAAGGTTGACTTACACCTGTGAAGTAAGTGTTGTAACCTATTTGATCCTCACCCTCGAAGTAGGATCCATTAGTGGGAGGTTTGAGAAATCTTGATCAGGGAGATCGAGCCGTGGACGTAGGTTTTTGATACTGAACCACGTTAAATCTCGTGTGCTTTAATTTCTGCCATTGACTTTTACTTGCTTTCTCTCCAATTTATTTTTGAAAGGTTAAAAACTTGCAAATTGTCCAATTCACCCCCCTCTTGGACGTTTAATTTGGGCCAACAAAATTGTGACTTCATCACACTCCCCCACTAGCATTTTGCTAGTCCTTAGCAAAAATGTGAAATAAAAAAATCCTAACGACTAACAAATAATCTTAAAAACTCTACCCGACCAAAATAGTGTTCACTTTCACAAACTCATTTATTTAGCATTATACTTGTAATCCAAGATATAGGTGATTCAGTGTTTATGATCCATCTAGCTATTGAAAAATTTTCAAGTCTTGAGGCATAAAACTCTTATAATGCAAGTAATATTAAACTCTTTTGTGTAAAGTGAATTCTGACTTGGGCCTAAAACTTCGGTTTGTGTTGAAGGTATGTGGTAAGCTCCCTTACACCTAGGGTACTCGATCAAACTGGTTATCTCAATCCAAACTAAATTTGTACAAGGATGACAAAGTCTTGACACAACCTTTATTGGTGGAACGTGTTATCTGCCACACACATCTTGCACACCAACTCAAGATGTCCTTATATCCTCATAAGCTAAGTACGTCCTGTACACCAACTCAAGATGTTTTATTTAATATATAACTACTTTTACCCTCTCTTTTTTCACTTTTCCCTTCTTTTCTTTTTTTTTTACTAGAAATATGGAACACTTTTGTTGCCTCTTATTTATATATATACATACATATATATTATACTACTTATGAAGCTGACAAACCAGTTCTTGAGATAGTCTAATCTTATACCCCATGGCTTGAGGAAGTCCACTTTGGAGAGGGTTAAAAACCTAATTTTAGGCCTAGCCAAATGTGAGTGCAAATTAAAGAGTTTTTAATTATTTATTTTATAAAAATTGTATGACTCAGACTCGTACTCCTAACAATTTCACTAGATGGGTCAATCAACACATTCTTCACCATTTGCCTTGAATAAACAATCTTCTCGCCTAATTCAACAAGCTTATATACAAGTGAACACCCTAAACATTTAAAAAAAAAATTCTTTTTTTTGTTTTATTTTACTCTAACAAAAAAATTTAAAAAACATAACAAAAAGCTACTAAAATGACACCTAAAACAAACCTAAAGATGCTAGAATGACCTAAAAATAATAAAATGACACTCTCCCCCACTAAAACCAGACATTGTCCTCAATGTTAAAAAAAAATAATAATAAAGAAACTTCTAAAAAAAAAATCTCACGCTGGGGTAACCTAACCTACAAATAAGCTCAATCAAGAGGCCGCCCTGGCTATCCAGTCAGTTCATAGTCCCTTATTCTAAAAATAAAAAAAAATTGAGCTTTTGGGGACTACCAAATAAATGATGAATATACTATCATGTCTGAGATAAAATATTTTTTTGTGATGAACATGATCCCGAATAATAAATATATCATCAATGAAATACAAAACAAGTTGAAAATTAAATATGAAATTAATGGGTTCACTCAATTCAACTTGAATAAAGACATATTTGACCAGAGGAACTAATAATTTAGGCACACAAGGGTTTTCACACTTCGGCTCAAGGGAACTTGACACATGGTCTTCCTTGGTGATACCTATTTGTATTTCATTTATTTCCTCCTCCAGGTTTTCAGAATTTATAGTCCAGCCTTCCTTATTAATGATAACCTCCTCATATGTTGACTCAAAATTTGGATTTGAGGCAGGTTCATAGTGATCCTCTAATAAGGTTCAGGCTGACTCAAAAAATTACTCTCATCCTCTTCATGAAGAGCATCAATTATTTGACCTAAATATGTTGTTAGTTTTTCCAAAGATTGTTCGGTTTCAATGCGAAATTGCTCAGTGTTTTGCATAAATATATGTAGGGTCTCTTCCAAAGATGACTTTGAATGTTGTTGAGGCAACTCACAGGGAAATATTGATTTAGTCTCATTACAAAATTGCTCTGTTGCAATCCAAAATTCTCCAGTTGCAATTTGAGATTGAAGAGTACATTGCATAAATAAATGTAGGGTTTCTTCCAAAGATGACTCTGAATATTGTTGAGAAAACTAACAGGGCAATATTGATTCCGAGAAATAATGAGGAGAGAGTTGTTAAATGAACCCCCATAATGTGAGCCTTCAATCTAATATAAATTTGGGTCACTAGCATAATCATGAGAATAGGTCTCAGAAAATGAATTATAGCTAAGGTCCCAATTATGTGCATTCTGTGTAGTGGTCTGATCGCAATTGTATTGAGGGTAGGCTACATTAAATGGGCAAATGCCAATATGATGGTTTGGGTTTGAACATATAGAACAAACATTCATATACAGGTTCAGCGATGGGTCCATAACCATTAATAGTGCATTTTGCATGTCAATTTTTTATTTTTTATTTTTAAAATTTTTAACTTTTGTTTTTATGTTTTTCTAACTTTTTTGTATTTTTTTTAACCTAAATATAGACTAAACAAGAAGACACACAATCAACTAAAAAAAATCCTAAGGAAATCTAGCACACATGTCCAAAAATAAATAAATAATCTGCATGGGTGAATTTTCTGAGACCTAGACAGGTCCTAAAGCGTATCTCATAGGCTTCCAATCCGGTTTCTTAGCTTAATTAACCTAGGTGAGCCTCCAGATGATGGGGTGGGGCACAAGGTCTTCTTAAATATCCAACTCCTATAGCAGCAAAACTGTCTCCCTTTCATAATTCAATGTTACCAGGGATAAGGCTTCCTAAAATCAACTAAACTAATCATGCAAAATTGGTGCAACCTATAATGAATCCTCACTAATGAGCTCGAACCCTAAATGGTTAAGTTCATACTTCATTTTAATTAAGCGTAGAGATGGGCTAAGGTGAGCGCGTAAGAGATGATTAACCTAATTTCAGGCCAAGTGTGGTGATGAAATCCACCCTTGATCTTGATTGGGGTCATGCCCTTTACTAACCAATTATGGAAATGTTTAGCCTCCAAAAAATGTTTCCAAACAAAGTATGATGCAAAACCTTATTATGCATATTCTAATCTTAAAATTTTATTTCTATATGAGCAAAAATAGGAAATCCTAAATCCAAATGATCTTTGATCATGTAAATCATATAAATAATTAATTTAAAATCTAAAAAACATTAAAGTGATTTAGCACCAATCCCCGACAATGGCGCCAAAAACTAAATGTGATCTTTTGAATAGATCAATAAAAAACAATACTTGCAAGCGCACAAGGTGAGTTGTAGCACTTAACAAGGTCGATCGACACGGATTGGGCTAATCACTCCAGAATTTTTTAAAAAATAAATTAAAAAATATATACTGAATAAGTTAAAGAAGAAGAATTGTTTGATTTCTAACATCCTAAAATAAACTTTAAATGAAAATAAAGCAATTAAATGAACAAAAATAATGCAATAAGTAACAAGAAGTAAATGAAAGAAAGACAGAAAAAAAAAATAGAAATTACTGCAAATAAAACTTCATTAGTGTAAAATAAAATAAAAGAATAAGAAAACTTACAGAACTCCAAATCTTTGGGCAATGTCACCTTACCCGGGCTTGAATGAGCAACTAAAAATAAATCTAACCTAAAAAAATAAAAATGAAAATGAGAGTAGATATGGCCTTTTTAAAAGAAAATTAAAATAAAAAATAAAAAATGCATTATTAAAGTAGCCTAAAAATGACCTAAAAATCTAAAATGTGATGTAAAGAGATTTTTATTATTTTTTCTATTTTTTTTATTATTTTATTTTATTTTCTAGCCTAAAAGTACTAAAAATAGGGGTAAAAATATAAAAATTGTGACTTCATCAGAAATTTATGGAATTTGTGCAATTATGCTTGTATGGCTTGAATTTGATCAATGTGATATGAATTTGATTCATTTCAGGTCATTGTGAATTGATTGGCCAATTTGAGGGCTTTTGGCTTCGGTAAATTGGCTAGTGATTGGTTGTGAGTATTCCTCACTTTATTTCTCCATTTATAGCATTGTATTTATATGAAATTAGATTGTTGAATTATATGCATCTTATTGTATATGTGCATTGTATTATGATCATGGATTTGATGCATTGGAATGGGCTTAGGTATTTTGAATTAAATGCCTTAGCACTTATTTTCTTTTTGTTTAGTTGTCCTTTGGGAAAATGACCTTTCCTGGCTGAGGAATGTAAATTGGAAGGATTGCGATGGATGATGCGCTAGTCTGCGCCCATAGCGCAATGAGACCAATATAGGCATGTGTCATCCTGAAGCGACCTCTTATTGAGGCTTTTTTGCATATTATTTGTGAAAATGATGCATAATTTTTATATTTAGTTGGAAGCATGTATGATATGTTTTCATTAATGCATTTGTGTTATAAATGTGATTTTAATGATGTACATGTTTTATATAAATGCATATGTGGAGACATTGAGCTCACTCATTTCCCCTATTTTTCTCAAGTTCAGATTCGAAAGGGAAGGGTAAGGCCTAATTGATTTTGAGAGCCTTCTTCTCCTTCTTTTTGCATATAGGTATTGTTTTCTTAGGGACTTGGGAGTTTATATAGTTTTGTTTATTTGATTATTTTGGTTTACATGGTTGTTTTGGAACATGTATATATAACTATCCCATATATATGTCTATATCACACATATGTATAGATGTAGATGGACTGTATATGACACTTTGGTTAATGAACTCTTAGATAAGTTCTAGGTGGATCTTTGGTAGATATTGAACCATGTGGATGTTTACATGATGGATTTGATCTTGTTAGATTATGGATGACGAATTTTAAATTTTGGTTCAATTATCCTTGTCATATACAGGTATATGTTGTATTTTGTTTTAAGTATTTCCGTAGGAGGCTTAGCAGTGCCTTAGGTTTTTTCATGTAGTAGCATTATCTGGGGTACTGTGGCGGTCGTGATGACACCCGAAGAGGAGTCGCGACACGTCTTTTCAAACGTCTATTGTCTTCACATCACTGATTCTCCACCGTATGCCATGTTCAATTAATTTTCTAGTTGCTAACAAGCTTTTCCAACCCCGTGATGGATGTCCTCTTTTAGTGGCTTGAAGAAACTTGGTTGAGCTGTAGTATTTTGCTATTAGGTAGTGACTTAAAAGAAAATTTAGACACATAATTAATTTTCAACATTGCTTTGTTAAGAATGCTAAATTCAAAAGCTCCAAATTTTAAAATCCAAGACCTCCTTTGGCTTTGACAGGAGCAAGTCTATTCCAGCTACACCAGTGAATGTTGTTTTATACCTCTGTGAGAGCCCCACTAGAATTTAGCCATTTTTCTAGTTAGATCTTGCAAGATAGTTCGAGGAATTTTGAAACATGACATGATGTAGGTGGGAACCGCCAGTCCAATTGCTTTAATTAAGATTTCTCTCCCGGCTTGTGATAGTAAGTATTCTTCCCAGTCCATTATTCTAGCATTCAACTTGCAACCTAATTGAGCAAAGATCTCTCGTTTTGATCTTCCAAAGCCCACTATAGCACCAAAATATTTCGTAATTTCATTTGAAGGTTTCATGCATAAGAGATCTGTCAATTGTGCTCTTTGCTCCTCTTGCACGTTGTTGTTGAACAATATATTACATTTTTGCACATTTATCAATTGCCCGGAGGCCTTGTGATAAGAGAAAAGGATTCTGGCTAACTTAGTTAAATCTCATAAGTGGCCCTGCAGAATAAAAGTGTATCATCTGCAATTGGTATGTGGGTGAGGGATGCCTTCTTATAGACCGATAGCCATAACCGGTTCACTAGCCATCTGTCCAATCTCTCCAAAATCTTTTGTGCCCCTTTTTCTTCTATTTGACCATGTATATGAAGGCCTATAGAAATCCATGACATGCAGATTATTTCTGCATATGAAGTTTAGGAAAACCTCACCTTATTTTCTATTCCATACATCACCCCTTAATTTTTCAAATGGATCAATAGAAGCATTAAAGTGTCTTATAAAAGGACAGTTTCTTGAATTCTTCCAGCTAGCCTTAATTTTAGATAGACACTACCCTTTTATGGAATTCTAGACTGCCATGCAAGCCAATTAGCCTCTAACTTGTGTTCTTTGGTTGATCATCCACCTTCAGCTCAATAAAGAAAGAAGAGTATATTGTTACCTTGATCATCACATCATCTGACCAAAACACACACATTCCACTTGCCAAGCCAATTGGATTGATAGGAAGACAACATTTGAAACCCTATCTAACTCTTAATTGTTTGAGTTTTCTTCTCTATTCTTTGCCTTTGATAAGAAAACCACATCCGGGAAATAAAACCTTACAAGCGTTGTTAATGTTTGAATTGTTAGGGGGTTCCCCGCACGCTGACAATTCAGACACAATATTTTCATTGAGACTCGTGGGGCTTGTTTGGGTCGGCCTCCTCCACCCTTTCATATGAAAAAATAAGATTTTTATCCTTTTTAGTTGTTGTCTTCTTACCAGAGATTACTTTAGTTTTAGAGTCAACCCCATTGATAATTCAGTTTGGTCGTGAACCTTACTGATTATCTCCTTGTGCCTTTCCCCAGCCAAAGTTCTCATTTTTCCTTTTTTTTTTTGTGTGTTCCTTCATAGCTCCCTTCATTGGCTGATGAGGGGCTTAGATGCTCTGTCATTAGTAAAGTCAGGTTACAAGGATTAAGGTTGGGTGAAAGTGTCTGTGTGGTTGCTTGGCTAGAAATAAGGTCTTGGGTGAAAATTAACGGGCTTTTATTTTGAAAATAAGGAAACATGGTGAAAGACTGAGAAGGAGTTTGGGAAAGAGGCATATTATTTAAAAGGGTCCGGCTATTTTCACCCACCATTTTCTATCTCTTCACTCATTTACTCTCTTTACCCACATAAAAATTTAAAATCAATCATTTTTTCTCTCTTCACCCACCTAAATTTCCATTCTACCCTTCTCACCCCAACCCCCTAGACCCTTTCCTTCTCTCTCGTTTCTTCTCTTCTCTTCACCATTTCTTCAAGTTTGTCAATCATTCAAAGGGTTAGAACACCGTTAGGAAGATTTGTGAGCAACAACGTCGCGAAATCTTGCTAAAAATTCAGGTTATTTTGGGTTTTGGAGGCCTCGAACTCAAAGTGATTCAAGTGCAATCTTGATTACAAATCGATAAATAAATCATGATTTTTACATGTTTTAAGTTGATTTCAATGTTACATTGTTGGATTTGAATGTTTTTTTGCAAAAAAAAATATGATTGAGGCGGCGAAAATGGGTTCCAGAAACCCATTTCACGTGCCAAAATCGTACGGTCGGACATTTCTCTTCATGTCCGACCTAATAGGGTTGGACAATGCATTTTTTAGATTTTTATTTTTCTTTTTCTTTTTTGTTCGGCCTGTTAAGGTCGGACATATTTCATGTTGTCCGTCCACGCAAGGCCAAGCACACTTAATTCGGAGGCCATTTTTTCTGGGTTTTGAAACCCATTTTCGTCCCCTTTTCTCTTTGATTTTGGGTATGTTTTAGTAAAAAAAAATACTTCTAAAGGGTGAAAATGGTGGAATTGTATGCTTTTGATTAAAAAAATATAAGAAAATGACAAGATTAAAGATTGAGATGAGTTGGAGAGTTGAAGGGTTGAAGAGTTTAAAGTAGAGAGTGGGTGGATGGAGAGAGAGGTGAGAAGGTTTAAAGGGTTTAATATTTGTCCTTCACATGAGGACAAATATTAAACTATCCTTTTCTGCACTGTTATTTTTTGTAACTACACATGAGGCTTCTTTTGTCTTTTTAATTTTTAGATAAGGTGGGTGAATAGATAGAAAAGAGTGAGTAAAAATGGCCGGACCTATTTAAAAATAAGCTTGGTACAGTTATAGAGAGTTGGGCTTTGTTTTTCTGAATTTGTCATGGGCTTTCAGGAAGTATGGTAATGGGCTTCATCATTGAGCTTCAAATGGGTGGGCTATGTATCATCAAAAGGGTTGGGTTTGAGAATTGATAGGAATGGGTCCTGACTTTGAGGGTAAATGTTATATGCTTGTGGGTTGAAAGGAAAAGGTGGGCCAATGTTGCTATGAACCGCAAGATATAAGCATTTTCTGGATGATTTTGCAAGAATTGAAATGATACCTCCTGTAGCTGCAAAAATAAGCTTGCTCCTTAAGAGTCTTACTTTGAAGATTTCCTTCATTCTGCTGCAAAGATTTTCCTGCTGTACTGAATGTTGTATCATACGCTATCGCCATATTGTTTTTGCGCTATAAAATTCCCAAATTGCCTCCACGTATAATTGCTCCAACCGCATGGCTGAATTTGTAGAAATCGGAGATACTCGACTTTTAACTGATCTTGATGATTTACCATTGGATCTATTCTTCTTCTGGATCACTGCTTTGATGGCGTCACCGTCGCCTTCATCCAATCCCCATATATATATATATCTCGATTTGTTGGATTGACCATCAACTCCATGCTCTTGAGAACAAACTGGGGCCTCATGGCTGAGTCGACCACAAGAGTGGCAGAACCTCCCCAATCTTTCATATTCTGAAATCCATATGACTGATCCAATCCGTTGTCCCACTTTGGTTACCACCTCTTTTCCTCTACAATCAAGCGGCAGGTCATGTACTTGCACCCAAAATTTGCAAAACTGAAACGAGATTGATCGGAGATCCATATTTGGCTCCCAAGGCCTGATGAGAGAGATATACTCGTTGTTTTCTAAGACATTGTTCATTGTTTTCTGGCATCTAAAGAAAATTTGGCATATGTTCGTTGCCACCTTTGTAATCCGAATCTCAGATGATAATGACCATGCCTCTAATAGACTGTCTTTTAGCCGCTTCTATTAAATAATTTTATGGTTTGAAGGTGGCCTAGAATACCTAGTTTACAAGCCTCCAGATCGATCGATTTGCCCTCAAATTCAATCTGAACCTCATATGTTTCCTCTCCAGTTACAGAAAACTTGCTGAGGATTGTCTCAATTTCCTTCTCCATTCTTCCGCTCCATCGAACACCTCTGATTATTTATCAATAAACAACAAAAATGCTTGGAACTCTGAATAAACCCATCTAACGTTAAGATTCGACCTTCTCGATAAAGGGCAACTTCCTCAACTTGAGGGCAACAGTAACGCCATCAAGAGTATATGAATTCACTCTTTACGATTAGATTTCAAGTCCTTAAAAAACGTGTATTGATATATAAGTAAATTCTAAAACTTTTAAGTTTCTAAGTGGGATTGTTGGATTTTCACATTCAATACGAATTCCAACACATCGTGCATATCCCAACAATAAACAATGTAGATAGATATAAGGAGAGTAATTTACACAAAAGTATATTTCTATTTATATGATAATATTTGCATTAATTATAATTGTCTCATATAAAAGAAAATTTATATTAATCCAAAAGAGTCGTACTTGATCACAAAAATAATCCTATAAATATAGAATCCTAAAAGAAGCAATGCAATCAAAATACACACGCAGGCATTGTTGTACATACTTTTCTAAATGGACAATGAAATAAAAAAAATACACACGCTAATTGTGTATAACATAAAAAATTTTTAAAAAAAGAGAAAAAGCCATCTCTCTCTCTCTTTTATATATATAGACATTTTTTATATTGATAAAAAACCATAATAGATAACGGGTATATTAATAATTTTATAATTTTAATTACTTCTATGATGCCAATGATGTTTTATAAAGTAGAGAAATGTAACCATGTTAAAATTTTTGAATAGACACTAATGATCAAGAAGACAACACATTTAATTTTTATTTCAAGGACACAAGGCTTACAAATTTTTTTTAATAAAATCCATCTTCTATTAAAATCCCAAAATTAGACTTTATTATCGTTAATTTATTTATTCAGAGCATCGCCTGTGGGGTTCTCTATAGAGATGTAAGCCAACCCGACTAGTCTAACCAACCCGATCAAACTAAATATAATCCGATGGGTTGGATTGGATTGGATTCAAAAATCTCAACCCGAACGATTTGAGTTGGGTAATGAATTGACACCTTTAAACTCAACCCAACCCAAATCGAACCTAATATTAATCTCTTATTCCGTAAAGCCATCAAATTATAAAACTAACGAAACCCCCAAAATTCCAAATCTAAATTGCAACATTGTTGACCTCATACTTAAAACTTTTTAACTCTTCTTCTTATTCTTCAATCCATTCTTTCTTCTTCTTTCTTTGTATGTCTTTTTTTTTTTTTTTTTTCTAAAGTTCAAGTCATCTTCTTGAAAAAAAAATATAAGTCATCTCAACTCGAATGACCAACTTTGGCTTGGGTTGAGTTAAGGAGTTAGTTTGATTCGGATTAGGTTATATTTTTTCCAACTCGAATTATTTGGGTTAAGTTGGGTTTTGACTTGAACCCGACTCAATCTAACCCATTACATCGCTAGTTCTCTATAGGGGTGATCATCCTACCTACGGGTGTAACAGGTTGGGTTCTAGCCAAAACACAACCCAACCCAATCCAAATAGTTCAGGTTGAAAAAAATAAAACCCAACCTGAACCAAACTAACCCCTTAACCCAACCCAAATTAGTTCGGGTTGGGTTGGGTTGGTCATTCAGATTTAGAGAAGGGCGCAGTTCTGTCGAATTCTTACGATACTTTGATTCACTCCGTAACATAAAAGTTCGAAATGCATCCGGTCAACATAATCAATGTAATCATAATAAGTCCTTGTTTTTTTTTTTGCATAGCATATACACAGTATGATTACCACGAAATCAGATCAGAAGAGAGGGAATCTATCAATTTTCTGGATGACAAAAGATGAATTTTCTGTAGATGGATGAGATATCATGTAAACAATTTCTAGAGTGATAAAATAAAACCCCATCTTGTTTTTCTTTTTTTTCTTTTTTTTTTTTAAGAAAATGACTTCAACAAGAAAAAATAATAAAAAAGAATCTAAGAAGAAAAAGAAATACAAATAAAAAAAAGAAGAAATAAAGAAGAAGAAGAGTTGAAAGGTTTTACGTAAAAGGCCAAAAAAATTACAATTTGAGTTTGAGATTTTGGGGCTTTTTTTAGTTTTGCGATTTGTTGGCTTTAAGAGATAAGGGATTTAAGGAGTTAATGTTAAGTTCAGCTCGGATTGGGTTAAGTTCCAAAGGTATCAACTCATGACCCAATTCAAACCGTTTGGGTTGACATTTTTGAATCCAACCCAACCCAAACACCTAGATCAACTCAACTCATCAGGTTGAGTTTAGTTCGGTCGTGTTGGCTTACACCCCTAATCCTACCGACCAATCCAATCCTTTTAGGTTGGGTTTATACATCGAATTGGGTTGGGTTGAGTTTAGAAATAATTAACCTAAATTAACCCAAATCGAGTTGAACTAATAAAAATAATAATTATTACTCTATTCATTATTTTCATTATAAACACTTACCATGATTGAATTAGCTAAAATTTTATGTTGTGAACAATATGAAAGAAATCATCTTAATACCTATCATAATATTTACATTTGACTTAAAAATAATTTTATAAAATATTATTTAGAATACATAGATATATTAAGATAGTGTTTGGTAACTTTACTGTAACACCCCGATTTTCAAAACTAATTTTTTTTTTGTAAAACAATGAATATTTTAATTTTATATAAAATATCACTGAAAATCGAGATGCTACGCGTATCCGTCTATCTTAACCCATAACCATTTTATAAATAATAAAATTTGTAAAACTATGAGTTTATATTCTTCCAACCAACTTACTGGTTAAGATAAACGAATACATTTAATTCTTCATACATTCATTATCTTCATGAGGGTACTTGCCCTTGTCCATCCATTATGGACACAACATTAAAATACGATCATCAAATAGAATTAATGAATTCTATTCCAAGGCATATACACGTGAAATGAATCACAAGTTCTTTACTGACCATAATAATATTCATTGAATTCCAATTATCAATACAATTCGTCTGAATAATAAACCTTTAAAAATTAAATGAAAACATTCAGTCCCATAATACTAATTAATTAACCCACCCCTACTACTCTGCACTATGTCACGAACTCGCAATTTTATTCTCCTAAGCACCTGCATAAAAAAATGGGGTGAGCTTGAAAGCCCAGTGGGTCATCTAAACAATTCACAATATTTTATTGTGATACATACACAAGAACATTACAAACAAGTTTCACACATTAATCGTCGCAACATTAGATTGTTTGAGTCTATAGTTTCATCACGTTCCAAATCACGTACCGTTCAGGGTGGCACAGCCCAAAAATAAAAATTGGAACATTGGCGATATTCCTTAGAATAACTGCCCCATATGTGTGATTCTTATCTTAATTGTGTTCTTTAGTGATGTCACGCCATACGTACGATATAAACACGATATTAAGTGTATTCGTAAAACATATTCAACTTCACTACATATGGCATCATGTCACAAAATTAATTATAACAGTATTCACGCATTCACTATGCCAATATTCTAAATCATACATTTCATTATCGGCATTTTATAAATAAATTTAACTACCACATGAATTTCATGCATCCAATTATCATCTGATCAGAATAAAAATTATGTTAACACACACATCGTCATGGCTAAACAATCACAACATTGTATAAATATAATCATGTACAATAGGCATGCATAAGCAATTTAATAATACTATGGACCTAATTAATTTAACATTCTTATCTATATATCAAATAAAATAGTATGAAGGCCTAGAATCATTCCCACCTGAATCGCTAATTTCCAAATCACGTAAATTCCTCGTCACGCGTAGTACTCAACCTGTACACGTATATTACGATTGTTAATATAATTACTCAATTATGAGTGTAGAGATATATATACATATACATGTATATATATAGTGGTTGGATGTTTAAACTAAGTATATATATATATATATATATATATATTATATGACATTTTGGTTGCTAAAAAAAATTAATAACACTTGGTTAAAAAAATGTGTATGATACATATAAATATATTATATAATATCTTGATTGCTAAAAAAATAAATAATTGAGTTGCAATGGTTAAAAAAATAATAATAACTTATTGTATGTATGATATTTATATATAAGTATATTACATAATATTTTGGTTGCTTAAAAATAATAATACTTGAATTGCAATGTTAAAAAAAAATAATAACTTATTGTATATATGACATATATATAAATATATTATATAACATTGTGGTTGCTAAAAAAAAATGATAATACTTGAATTGTCATGTTTAAAAAAATTAATAACACTTGGTTAAAAAAAATGTATAACACATATAAATATATTGTACAACATTTTGGTTGCTTAAAAATAATAAAAATAATAGAATATACTTGTATGTGTGATATTGTATATATATATATATATATATTATATAGCATGTAACTTGTTTAAAAGAAAATAAAAGAAAAAGAAAAAGAAAATAAAAATCAAAATCAAAATCGGAGATGATATATGTATGTTATGTATTATATAACATATCATAGTTGTTGCTTAAAAGAAAGGAAAGGAAATGAAATAAAGTAAAGTGAAATTTCTTTACTTGAGTTGCTGGGCGTTTGCTGGGCGTACAGGGGAGAAAACAGAGAAGAGAAAGAAAAAGAAAGAGGGAAAGGAAAGAGAAGGAGAGAAGAAGAAGAAGAAGAAGAAGAAAAGAAGGGAGTGAGGGCGAGTTGCAGAGAGCGAGAGATCGGAAAAGAGAGATCGAAGGCGAGAGGTCGGCGAAGAGAAGAAAGAGAGCGGCAAGATCAGCCGGCGTAGAAGAGGGCGGCGGCGACGGCGAGATGAGATCGGTGGCGGAGTTGCAGCGGCAAGGAAGGGAGAGAAGAAGGAGAGCGGCGGCGGCGGTGTGCGCTGGAAGAAAGGAAGAGGAAGAGAAGAGGGTTTCGAGCGGGCGAGGTTTGCGATTTGGTTTAAAGAGAGCGAGATCCGGAAATTTCGGCGAGATCTCGGCGAGGTTCCGGTGACACGTCGGCGAGATCTCGGCAAGATTCCCGGCGACATGTCGCCGAGATTCCCGGATCTTGTTTGACATCATTTTTTTTTTTTTTTTTTTTTTTTTGTATGGGTTGTAGCTTTGCAGGCAAGATCAGGGTATGTTTGAGAATGCTTATCACCAGACGGGTTTGCTTTTCTTTCTGATCTGCTGATGATCTAATTATATTGTATAAATATCCAATTAATTCTTTGTGTGTTTTGAATCATGTAGAGAAGAAAATAGAGTGTTTAACTAGAGATTTTCTGGGTATTACATTTACTTAACCAACCTTTAAATGTAGTAAAAGTTTTAAGCTTTACTTAAATAAGCAAAGTTTTTTTTTTTTTTTTTTTTTTTTTTTTTTTTTGTAGTTGCTTATTCTTGTCGACGTTATAACTCTACTTCAATTAGAGGTTAAATTTTTTTATCACTCTCTACTTTTTTAAGAGGTTACAAATAAACCAATAAATACCACCTAAGTAATTTTATAATTAACATATTAGTAGATTAATCCTACCGGACCCAAATTCAATTTTTTTATCACTCTCTACTTTTTTAAGTGGTTACAAATAAACCAATAAATACCACCTAAGTAATTTTATAATTAACATATTAGTAGATTAATCCTACCGGACCCAAATTCAACTCGAAGTTAATAAGTTGCGTTGAGTTGAGTTTAAGAAGTGTATTGAGTTAGGTCAAGTAAATTTTTTTTAGCCTTAACTTAATAGAATTGAGTCGGGATTTAGTGAGCCCACCCAACCCAACCGCCGTATGTAGGTCGTGCTTGCGTTAAGTTGCTATTAATTCAAAAAAATAAAAAATAAAATAAAAATTTATTTATTTAAAAATGTATTCTCAGTTATAAAGTTATACACGCGCCATTCATTCCCATAAATCACGAGACTTTGGCTCTGTCCATGACCTTCCTCGACTCTTTCCTCCCCAGATGCACTTCCATCGCTCACATCAAGCAATTCCAAGCCTTCCTCCTAGCCACCGGTCTCTTCCACCTCTCGGCCTCTTCCCGCTCTAAACTTCTCGACCTCTGCGCCGTTTCCTCCTTCGGCGATCTCTCCTTCGCCATTCACATTTTCCTTCAAATCCAATCTCCCACCACCAACGACTGGAACGCCATTATTCGCGGTCTCGCCCATAGCAACCAACCCAGAAACGCCATCTTACGTTTCAGAACACTGTGTCGTTCACCACCCACCAAGCCCGACGCTCTCACTTGCTCTTTCGCCCTCAAAGCCTGTTCCCGCGTCTTAGCGCTCTTTGAAGCCCAGCAATTGCATTCTCACCTCCTACGCTTCGGCTTTCGCGCTGATGTGTTGTTACAGACGACTCTTCTTGATGTTTATGCTAAAACTGGCGAGCTTGATGATGCACAGAAGCTGTTTGACGAAATGCATCTGAGAGATATTGCTACTTGGAACGCGCTAATTGCGGGGTTGGCGCAAGGGAGTCGACCCAGAGACGCTTTGAACCTGTTTAAAGAAATGAGAGTTGTAAGGGGTGTGAAGCCGAATGAGATTACTGTTTTGGGTGCTCTTTCTGCTTGTTCGCAATTGGGCGCCTTGGCGGAGGGCGAAACTGTGGATTTTTATGTTAGGGAGGAAGGTTTAGATGGAAATGTGCAAGTGTGTAATGCGTTGATTGATATGTACGCGAAGTGTGGGTCAGTGGAGAAAGCACGCTGCGTGTTTGACGAAATGCGTTGTGGGAAGAGCCTTGTGACTTGGAATACAATGACCATGGCGCTCGCAATGCATGGACGTGGGTCGCTTGCGCTCAAGCTTTTTTATGGTATGGACAAAGCTGGTGTTCGACCGGATGCTGTGACTTACCTTGCTGCGCTCTGTGCGTGCAACCATGCGGGTTTGGTAGCAGATGGTCTCAGGTTATTTAGATCGATGGAGGGCTCTGGGGTGGTTCCGAATGTAAAGCATTATGGGAGTGTCGTGGACTTACTGGGTCGAGCAGGACGGCTTGAAGAGGCTTATCAAATTATAGTATCTATGCCTTTTGTTCCTGATGTGGTGCTATGGCAGAGCCTACTAGGAGCGTGCAAGACTTATGGGAATGTTGAGTTGGCGGAACAGGCTTCTCGTGCACTAGTGGAGATGGGTTCGAGTAGTTGTGGTGACTTTGTGTTGTTATCGAATTTGTATGCTTCTCATGAGAGATGGGATGATGTTGGGAGAGTTAGGGAGTCGATGAGAAGGAATGATGTGAAGAAGGTTCCGGGGTTCAGCTACATTGAAGTGGATGGTTTGATACACAAGTTCGTTAATGGTGATCAAAGCCACCCGAATTGGAAGGAGATATATCGGAAGTTGGATGAGATTGGTTTTAAGATCAAGGCATATGGTTATGTGCCTGAGACATGTTATGTGCTGCATGATATTGGAGAAGAAGATAAACAGAATGCTTTGTGTTATCATAGTGAGAAGTTGGCTATAGCGTTTGGTTTGATTAGTACAAGCAACGAGACCCCAATTCACGTGATTAAGAACCTTAGGATATGTGGGGATTGTCATGTTGTGATTAAGCTTGTTACTAAGGTCTATGATCGTGAAATTGTTGTGCGTGATCGAGCCCGATTTCACTGTTTCAAAGAAGGCTTTTGTTCTTGTGGTGATTATTGGTGAGAATGTTCGATATGATTATGATCGTGCACAACATGTTGCCATAATACTGGGATTCTAAGGTGTAATATTTTCATTCTCCTGAGAGATGGGCAACCTGATTCCCATTTGTTCGTGAGCTGCAACCAGCACACGGAACTTTATTGTAACGGGTGAAATGCCTTTCATATCTGCAAGTCGATTGATGTGATCTTTTTGAATAAATCAATTAGTATAATTGCAAGGCCACAAGTACGTTATAGCATTAAATAAGGTTGGGTTGGACAAATCACTCTAACTTTTTTTAAATGATAAATTAAAATATTATATACCACACAAGTTCAAGAAAAGTTCTAAAATCTTAGGTGCGAAAGCAATTAATAATAATAAAAAAAGAGAATAATCTATAACTATATATAAATCAACTTGAAATGGAAATAAAACAATGAAAGAAAGAAAAAGAGAAAAATAAACAATAACGAATTGAGCAAATAAAACAAGAAAGCAAAAAATTACTGAAAATTAAAAGAACTTTATTAATGTAAAAGAAAGAAAACTTATAATACTCAAAACCCTTTACTTTACCAAGGCTTGAATAAACTATTACAAATAAAATCTAACTTCAAAGAATGAAAATTAGAGTAGAGATAAGATGAGATGTTGTGGTCCTTTAGATGTCCCCTTTCATATAGTTGCTTTGTTTCCTAAATAACTATTTTTATATTTAATTTAAAGATTCCATCCTTCCCAAACTTTTCATAAAATCAAACCCAATTAAGCATAAAGAAATAATCATGTGCCATCTTCGAAGAGATCTTTCTATTATTTTTACCAACTTTGATATTGACTTTTTTAACATTTTGATATGCAGAACAAAGCGCAATTTCATGAACTACACTTAGGCTTCAGAATTCTTAAGACAATTTTTAAAAATTAATCTTGAACCAAAAAAATACGTAAAGAAAAGACGTCAGACATCAAAATATATTTTATAAAAATAAATCACTTTAAATAATTGTCCAATTCTCTTTGAAAAAATAATATTTAGGACCTTTGAAATTACTTTGAACTCACGAAAAATTTAAAAAATAAAAATAAAAATCAATAACCTTGTTCCTAACAAATCCTAAGAAAATGTGACAAAAAAATGTATTTTTCCAAAAATGTACTTCTAAATAGCCTAAAATGCCTAAAATGACCTAAAAACACTAAAATATGACCTAAAGAGGTTTTTATTATTTTTATGTATTATTTATTTTTTTCTTTTATTTCCTAGCTTAAAATTACTAAAAATAAGAATACAAATATGCAAAATTTTGATTTCATCATGGATCGTGAACTAAGAGAGATTAGAGTGTCACCGTTTTTAAGAATTCCATTTTTGCAGGATTTTTGTGGTAATTTCTCTTTTTTCGTGGGTTAAGGTTAATTACTTTATAAATGAGTACTAATTACTTCTTTCTTTAACCCAATTATATCCAGCATTGTCATGCTTAAATTAATGGTTGAAATGTGTCCAGTAAGAAATTTGTGAATAGAAACATCAATATTCCACCATATGACATGCTTGACGTGTTTTTATTGCCCGTCTTCTTCGCTAATCATTTATCTTCTGTCTTGTAATAGCTTGAAAATTTTGAGGATATCTACCTTCCTTTTCAACATTATTATTTGAATTCTTTTATAGGAAATAACCAAATCACTCCTTAATTTACTCCAATCTTCCTTGCATACAAGATAAAATTTGGAAACCAAATCACCACCACAAAACCCTAACCCTAGTACATAAATACAAAAGCTCTTCCAAACGCCACACCCATCACCACTTTCGGTGACAGTAACTGTACACCGATGACTATTGTCCAAATTGCCGGAAAGAAAAGATGGAAAGAGAGCAAGGCGATGCTCTGTTTCCACCCCTTTGATTGTCATAGAATCGCAGTAGAGCGACCACACGCCTTGCCTCCTTCCTTATTTTCCCTCTCTGTCTCCCCCTCCAAACCAATGCAAAAGAACAAGCAGCAGCGAGGTTGCCGCTGCCGCCGTTCCCTCTTTCTTTCTTCTCTCTTCTCTTTTCCGTCCTCTTCCTCTGCTCCTCGTTTCTCTGCACCAATGTTCAACAAGCACCACCACCGCCTCGAACACTAGAAGCTTTCCTGTTCCCAACTACAACTTCTCCATAGAAGATTTCGGTCCTTGTGAACTCGAAACTGCAGAAGCCCTTTGACTGCTTTCAAACCAACCTCCGTCTTGTTGTCACAGCTTTCCATTCTCATGGGGTTCCAAGTGACGAAGGTCCGCGGTCGATTGCTTCCCATCTTCAGCATATCCGCCTCCTCCTCCTCCTTCTTCTTTTCCCCACCTCTGTTTACTGGTTCTGGCCATGGTAAAGTCGAAAATCAAGTGATGGGTAACGGTGGAACTTCGAGCCCTACAAGCCTTTTTTTTTTTCCCTTTTGCCCAGTGAAACAGAGTACAAGTTGAAGAATGACCCCTTATCCTTGAAGAAGAACGATTTGTTGGTGAAGAAGAGCAAGATCATGAAGCATAATGTACTGTTGTTTTTGGGCTTTTCTTATTTTTCTTTTTATTTTTTTTAAAATTTTTTTACCCCACTTCTTTTGATATTAATATATAAAGGAGATAATGCTCGTGCATATGTATGTTGGGGTATAAGTTTTATATACTATATTTTATATCTATATGGTTATATGTATGCTACTTGCATCTGCAACTATATAACACATTATATTACAATATATTATCCACAAATATACTATATACTACACATACATTTAAATAAGTAAATGTTATACCTGTAACTCTCCTGGTTGCTACAATTACAAATGTGTGTATATATATATATATATGTATATAAACTTGGGTAGGTATACGCAGCTAATGCAAATGTAACATGTATGTATAGGTTGAGGACGTACGTTACGCACCAAGGAATTCGGACAACGACGAACTCCGTGCGTTACGGGTGGGGAAGATTCTATGCCTTTACAATGTTTTATTTTGATATATAGATAGGAATGTTAAATTAATTAGGTCTATAATGTTATTAGATTGCTCTTGCATGCTTATTTTACATGATTTTATATATACTATGTTGTGATTATTAACTATGATGATATGTGTGTCAGCATGACTTCTTGTTCTGATCAAATGATAATTGGATGCATGCAATTCATGTGGTAATTGAGATTCATTTGTATATTATAATGCCTGATGATGAAATACGTGACTTGAGAATATTGGCATAGTAAAGTTCATGCGTTAACACTATTATATTTGGCATTGTGACAAGATACCATGTGTAGTGGAGTTTGAATATATCTTGTGAATGTAATTAATATCATACTTATGTTGTATGTATGGTGTGACATCACTAAAGAACACAATTAAGATAAGAATCACACATATGGGGCAATTATTTCAAGGAATATCGCCAATGATTATTATGGGGCAGTTATTCTAAAGAATATCGCCAATGTTTATTATGAGGCAGTTATTCATAATGAATATCGCCAACGAATTTCTGATTTTGGGTAGTGCCACCCTGTGTTTGATTTCCTAAAGGTACGTGATAAAATTCTTGACTCAAACAATCAAATGTTTTAACGTTTAATGTGTGAAACTTGTTTATAATGTTCTTGTATATATATCATGATAAAGTGTTGTGAATTGTTTAGATGACCCGCTGGGCTTTCAAGCTCACCCCTATTTTTCATATGCAGGTACTTAGGAGAATAAAATCGCGAGTTCGTGACGTAGTTCAGAGTAGTAGGGGTGGGTTAATTACTTTGTTAGTATTGTGGTGACAAGACTGAATATTTTTATTTGATTTTTAAAAGTTTATTATTTAAACTGGTTGTATTGACAATCAAAATTTAATGAACATTATTACGGTTAGTAAAGACCCTGTGGTTTATTTCAGGTGTGAATGCATTGGACTTGAATTTATTAATTCTACTTGATGAATGTATTTAAATGTTGTGTCCATAATGGATGGACAAGGGCAAGTACCCTCACAATTCAATATGGAAAATTGTATAGTGGAATTATGTGGTCCCTGGCATGAAAATGAAAGAGTATTCGTTTATCTTAACCAGTAAGTTGGTTAGAAGAATATAAATTCATATTTTTGCAAATTTTATTATCTATATAATGGTTATGGGTTAAGATAGATGGATACGATTACCATCTCAATTTTCAGTGATCTTTCTCGATAAAATTAAAATATTAATTATTTTACTTGAAATTTAAGTTTTAAAATCGGGTGTTATACGTCCTTTGAGGTAAATGATTGCCCAACACTGTTGAATGGAGCACGGATGGGAACAAGATGTGTTGCCTTTTCAAAGTGTAAAAATAAAGCATTCATAAAGAGAGAAGCAAAAGCGGAACTCTTCATCATGCCATGCTATGGACATACACATGTGAGTGGCCAGCCTATCCAACCTTGTCTCTAATTTTACTTTAATGCTCTATGCATACATTTTTTGTTTGCTATACATAGAATGGGTGCTTACAATCCTTCTGCGTTGTTGGCTGCCTAGATGCATGTAACACCCCGATTTTCAAAACTAAATTTTTTTTTTGTAAGATAATGAATATTTTACTTTTATATAAAATATATCACTGAAAATCGAGACATTACTCGTATCCGTCTATCTTAACCCATAACCATTTTATAAATAATAAAATTTGCAAAACTATCAGTTTATATTCTTCCAACCAATTTAGTGGTTAAGATAAATGAATACCTTTAATTCTTCATAAAATCTTTATCTTCATACGAGGGTACTTGTCCTTGTTCATCCATTATGGACACAACATTAAAATACAATCATCAAATAGAATTAATGAATTCTATTCCAAGGCATTCACACGTGAAATAAATCACAGGATCTTTACTGACCGTAATAACATTCATTGAATTTCAATTATCAATACAATTCATTTAAATAATAAACCCTTAAAAATTAAATAAAAATATTCAGTCCCATAATACTAATTAATTAACCCACCCCTACTACTCTGCACTATGTCACGAACTCGCAATTTTATTCTCCTAAGCACCTGCATATAAAAATAGGGGTGAGCTTGAAAGCCCAGTGGGTCATCTAAACAATTCACAATATTTTATTGTGATACATACACAAGGACATTACAAACAAGTTTCACACATTAATCGTTGCAACATTAGATTGTTTGAGTCGATAATTTCATCACGTTCCAAATCAAGTACCGTTAGAAAATCAAACTCAGGGTGGCACAGCCCAAAAAAAAAATTGGAACATTGGCGATATTCCTTAAA
Source organism: Paratinospora sagittata (assembly GCA_035771175.1). Taxonomy (NCBI): domain Eukaryota; kingdom Viridiplantae; phylum Streptophyta; class Magnoliopsida; order Ranunculales; family Menispermaceae; genus Paratinospora; species Paratinospora sagittata. The sequence goes on along the minus strand of CM069590.1, from coordinate 39,732,691 downwards.
ATAACTGCCCCATATGTGTGATTCTTATCTTAATCGTGTTCTTTAGTGATGTCACGCCATACGTACGATATAAGCACGATATTAAGTGCATTCATAAAACATATTCAACTCTACTACACATGGTATCATGTTACAAAGTCAATTATAATAGTGTTCACGCATTCACTATGTCAATATTCCAAATCATACATTTCATTGTCAGGCATTATAATTTTTAAATGAATTCAACTACCACATGAATTTCATGCATCCAATTATCATTTGATCAGAATAAAAATCATGTTAACACACATATCATCATGGTTAAACAATCACAACATTTCATACATATAATCATGTACAATAGGCATGCATAAGCATTCCTATCTATATATCAAATAAAATATTATGAAGGCCTAGAATCATTCCCACCTGAATCGTTAAATTCCAAATTACTTAAATTCCTCGTCACGCGTGGTAATCAACCTGTACACGTATATTACGTTTGTTAATATAATTACTCGATTATGAGTGTAGAGATATATACATATACATATATATATATATATATATATATATATATATATATATATATATATATATATATATATATATATATATATATATATATATATATAATAACATATTATAGTGCCTTGTGATATGATATAATGATGTGTATGGTATAACATGATATAATACAATATGTGATATATATATATATATATATATTATATAACATTTTGGTTGCTAAAAAAAATAATAACACTTGAGTTGCAATGTTTAAAAAAAATAATAACGTATGGTATGTATGACATATATATAAATATATTATATAACATTTTGGTTGCTTAAAAATGATAATACTTGAATTGTCATGTTTAAAAAAAAATAATAACACTGGAGTTGCAATAAAAAATAATAATAACACTTGGTAAAAAAAATATGTATGATACATATAAATGTATTACTGTTGGTTGCTTAAAAGAAAAGAAAAATAAATAAATAAACTAAACTAAAATATGCTTAAGTTGGTTGCTTAAAAGGAAAGAAAAAAAATAAAATAAAATAAAGTAAACTAAAATTAGTTGAGTTGCTAGGCGGACAGGGGAGAGAGAGAAAAGAGAAAGAGGGGAAAGAAAAGGGGATGGGGAAAAGGGAGAAGAAGAAGAAGAAGAAGAGAGTGAGGGCGAGAGATCGGGAGCGAGAGACCGAGAAATCGGAGGCGAGGCGAGGCGAGAGATCGGAAGTGAGAGCGAGAGGTCGAGAGTGGCGATGCAGAGAAGAGAAGAAAGAGAGAGCGGCGGCGAGTGCAGTGGCGGAGAAGAGAAGAGGAAGGGCGGCGATGGCGAGATCCGCGGCGGAGGAGAGACGAGAGGGCGGCGGCGGCGAGATCCGTGGCGGATAGAGCGGCGGTGGCGGTGTGCGCTGGAAGAAAGGAAGAGAGAAGAGAAGAGGGTTTCGAGAGGTTTGTGCGTTGTTTTCGGCGATTGGGTTTAAAGAGAGCGAGAGTGAAAGATTTCCGGCGAGATCTCGGCGAGGTTTCAGGCGACATGTCGACGAGATCTCGGCGAGATTTCAGGCGACATGTCGGCGAGATTTTCGGATCAGGTTTGAAATCTTTTTTTTTTTTCCTGGGTATTACAGAAAGAAACATTCCTTGGTTCCATGGTTTTGATTTGAATTTTCCTCCTCCAGATGAAAAAGAAGATGAAAAAAATGATAATGGAAAACAATGCAGGGGAATATTTCTTGTGTTGGACAGGAATGGTGGTCTCGAAATTCGTAGGATTCGCGTTCACTGAAAGGCTCCAGAATTACTCATTTTGGTGTTCTGATGAATAAATCTCAAGTGGCATTACAGTTCAAATTTTTCATTTCAATAATTCATGACTTGTAGAGCAAGATGAGCTTGTTTCATAAGTACTCCTTGCTCTGTTTTCAATTCTATGTTGAGAACATTCATGAACAGAGAATATCAGTGGCAAAACTGATTTGAAAATAAAATGCCTCTCATCTCTGGGTAGGTGGGATGAATTTATGTTCAATTCCTTTGATACTTCTGAGAGTCTTTGAGTATATGCATTTCCAATTATTTACATGCCCAAGTACTAAATCTGGGCTTCCTGCAAGTGAGTTAATTCAGCCATCTTGATTTTTATTTTCAATAAAAAAAAATTTTAACAGCAGTGTCTGAATTTCATCAACTTCTTTACTGAAAATGTTTTAAAATCTTACTCCTGAACTTAAAAATAGTTTTCAAAAAATAAAATATGATCTCATTTTTAATTGATTTATAATTTTTGAAAACATGTTTGGTATCATATTAAAAAATTTGCCCTTCGTGACTAATTAGTTCTGGAAGCTAGTCCAAATACCCCATGTTAAAAAATTAAAAATAGTGTTTTCCTAACCACATGTGAGTGGTAACATGAACCAAATTCCTGGGTATTACAATGCATTTGAAAGTGACCATAGGTGGCTTGTATGGGTGTGAGTCATCTATCTAAATCTTGTTTTAAAAGAGACCATAGGAGGATTTATTAAATGTCATCAAATATATGATTTAATGACTTTTTTTTAAAGTGTCGCCTTCCAAATGTCATAATAACCTTAGTTTTCTTGTAGTGAATTAAGAAAATAAACTATCCTCTTTGTTTTTGTTGTTCATTTGTATGTTGTTTTGTAATTCTTGTGCACTTTATTAGGTATGCTCATGCACCGATTTTACGTGGAGCTTGGAGCTAACACATTGAATTGGCATCAATCTCAACTCAACACTACAAGGTCTTTTTTCTCCCCATATGATTAGGTTGGCTAAATGAGTCTAGTCCCTTTACTCCACTCTTTCAGGGACATTTAATTAACACAAATAAATCTAATAAATATATTCATCATATGTTAATTGATCTACATATCTGATGGGGTCCACCTCATCCTGTAGCAAACAAGATTCTCGTGGTTTGCATGGGAGGCATGCATGACGGAAACGGCAACAATCTTCACGTGGGCTATGCGTGGGATGCGTGGGATGCATGAGAAGGAAGCAAGCTTCACGTGGGAAGCTCCAAAATAATTACAGAAAAGCCCATGTTTAAACTCCTATAAATAGAGCCTTAATTTCATTCTTCAAAATCATCTGAGAGAGATCAAATATTCAGAGAGATCTAATTCTAGAGATCTAGAGAATCTCAAAGAGAGTTTCTTTGAGAAGAAAAAGTGTGAGCCAATTTGTGAAGTGTTATCCACAAATTGAAGATACATAATTAGTGTATATTTGTGAGAGATCCACCTAAGGGTGAAGTTTGTAATCCCATTATGTTATAGTGGAAGTCTTTAAGCGGCCTACGGGTCCCGTGGTTTTTACCTCATTTTCAAGAGGGTTTTCCACGCTAAAATCTTTTGGTGTTATCTTTGTTGTATTTTTAGTTTGGGAAATTGTCCTGGGATTGTAGAATTTATTTCTTTACATCCATCGTTTTTTCCCAACAAAGTGGTATCAGAGCCTGGGTCGTTTTCAGCAAAGGTACGGTTCATACATACATTACTATTCACGTATACGTCACCATTTAGAATAGTAATACTATTCATAAAATACTATTCACAGAGCACTATTCATATAGTGCTATTCACAAGTGGTACTATTCATTGAGTACTATTCACGTAGTACTATTCATCGTCGGAAAAGTGTCAAGCTCCGCGAAACCTGTTGACTGACGACTCAAATGGAGGAGAGCACAAGCAATATGTACACAGGCAATATGATCAAGTTGATTGCATTTAATTATGCAATTTGGAAGCCGAAGATGGAGGATCTTTTATACATTAAAGATCTGTGGAAGCTGATTATAATGCCGAAGGAGGAAGCTGTGACTACAACTTCAACAGATGACAAGACATCAAAAACAACCAGCACAGACGTTGACTGGGCCGTGCTGAACAGAAAGTGTGCTGCTCAAATTAGACAATGGATCGACAAGGGCATTTTCCAAAATTTTGCAAATGAACACGATGCTTACGTTCTTTGGCAAAAGTTGGAGACAATGTATGCGAGGACAACAGTACAAAATAAAGCTAATCTGATACGACGATTAGTCAATTTGAAGTACAAAGATGGAAGCAGTGTATCGGAACACATGAGTGAGTTCCAAGGCATTGTAGATCAACTCAACTCTATGATGATGATCGTAGATGACGAGCTACAAGCGTTGTTGTTGACGAGTTCTCTACCAAAAAGTTGGGACACTCTAGTTGTGTCAGTTAGTAACTCAGCTCCTGGCGGCAAGCTTACCATGGATATGGTAAAAGACAGAATGCTGAACGAAGAGTCTCGACGAAAAGACAATGGATATACTCCTGAAACTGAAGCACTTGTCATGGAAAAACAAGGCAAGCAAGAATGGCACGGAAGGAGTAAAAACAGATATCCTCGTAACCAAAGTCAGCAAAGAGGACGCTCGAAGTCGAGATCGTGGCATGACAAGAAGTGTCATCACTGCGGCAAGCCCGGACACTTCATTCGAGAATGTCGAAAGTTAAAGGCGGAACGATCTAGAAATCCAGAAGCAGAAACCCGAATAAATGACACCGCAACTCTCACTGAAGAAGTCGTCATTGTTCGAGATGCTGATTATGTCAACCTTGCAAGTCAAGACTCTACATGGGTAGTTGACTCAGGCGCATCCTACCATGTCACCTCACGACGAGATTTCTTCTCAGCCTACACGCAAGGTGATTTCGGACAAGTGAGGATGGGAAATGATGATGCATCCAAAATTATCGGCATCGGTAATATTTATTTAGAAACTAACCTTGGATACAGGTTACTTTTGAAAGATGTGAGGCATGTTCCAGATATCTGCCTCAATTTGATCTCCACTGGAATGCTTGATGACGATGGCTACAATAATAACTTTGGTGAAGGAAAATGGAAGCTCACCAAAGGAAACTTGGTAGTAGCCAGAGGCAAGAAAGATGCATCACTCTACCACACAGAAGCCAAGCTGTGTAAAGAAGAAGTAAATACCATGAGGAAAGAAGTTCCCACCGAGTTATGGCATAAGCGGCTCGGCCACATGAGTGAAAAGGGTCTCAGAATTCTTTCCAAGAAGGAGCACTTGCCAGGAATGACAGGTACATCTTTACGTACTTGTGTTGATTGTATTATGGGTAAACAACATAGAGTTGCATTTCGTAGTTCCCCACCATCTAGAAAGGCAAATATTCTAGATTTAATACACACAGATGTCTGTACAATGAGTTGTAAGACACTAGGAGGTGCTCACTATTTTGTGACTTTTATTGATGATCACTCTAGAAAAGTGTGGGCCTTTGCTTTGAAAACTAAAGATCAAGTGCAGAAAGTTTTCAAGCAATTTCATGTAAAAGTTGAGAGAGAAACTGGCAGACGATTGAAGTGTGTACGATCAGACAATGGCGGTGAGTATCGAGGATCATTCGAAGAGTACTGCAGAAATTTCGGCATCAGGCTGGAAAAATCGGTACCAAAGACACCTCAACACAACGGTGTCGCAGAGAGGATGAACATAACCATCTGTGAAAGAGTCAGATGTATGCTCTCAAATGCAAAACTGCCAAACTCCTATTGGGGGGAGGCAATGAGGACAGCAGTTGATTTAATCAACCTTTCTCCATCAGTTCCACTGAACTACGACGTACCAGAAAAGGTTTGGACGGGGAAAGACGTTTCTTACAAACACTTGAAAGTATTCGGCTGCAGAGCATTTGTTCACATCCCTAGAGACGAAAGGTCCAAGTTGGATGGAAAAGCAAAGCAGTGTATCTTTGTGGGATATTCCCATGAAGAATTCGGCTACAGATTATGGGATCCTGTCAACAAAAAGATTGTCAGAAGTAGAGACGTGGTGTTTCTTGAAGATCAGACAATCGAGGATTTTCAGAAACCTGAGAAGCCACAATCAGAAGAACTTCCAGTTAATCTGGAACCAGTCCCACCATCAACAAATTCAGATAACAAGGGAGTTGCACCAGATACTGAGGATGATGTTCCACCAGCTCAAAGTTCAGAACCAGAACAAGTTCCTGAACAAGTCCAACCAGAAGCACAGCTAAGGAGATCCACCAGAGAGCGACAACCAAGTCAAAGATATCCTCCTAGCGACTATGTGATGCTCACTGACGGGGGAGAACCGGAGAGCTATACCGAAGCTATCACTGACCAGCATAAGACTGAGTGGATGAAAGCCATGCAGGAAGAAATGAAATCTCTGCATGAAAACCACACATTTGACTTGGTGAAATTACCGCAGGGAAAGAAAGCCCTCAAGAATAAGTGGGTGTACAGAATCAAAAGCGAAGAAGGTAGCTCGCAACCTCGATACAAAGCAAGATTGGTTGTGAAAGGGTTCGGACAGAAGAAAGGCGTTGACTTCGATGAAATCTTCTCACCAGTGGTAAAAATGTCTTCAATCCGAGTTGTTCTTGGCTTGGCAGCTAGTCTTAATCTAGAGGTTGAACAACTTGATGTAAAAACCACATTTTTACATGGTGATCTCGACGAGGAAATCTATATGGAGCAGCCTGAAGGTTTCCAAGTCAAAAGAAAAGAGAAGCTGGTATGCAGGCTAAAGAAGAGTCTGTATGGTTTGAAACAGGCACCGCGGCAGTGGTATAAAAAGTTTGACTCGTTCATGGAGGAAAAAGAGTACAACCGAACGACAGCTGATCACTGCGTCTTCATCAAGAAATTCTCTGATGGTGATTTTATTATTCTTTTGCTTTATGTTGATGATATGTTAATTGTAGGCCAAAATATCGGCAAGATTAACACGTTAAAGAAAGAGTTGAGCAAGTCTTTTGCCATGAAAGACTTAGGACCCGCAAAACAAATCCTTGGCATGAAGATTGTTCGTGACAGGAAGAACAAGAAACTTTGGCTATCTCAAGAAAAGTATATTGAGAAAGTTTTAGAGCGGTTCAACATGAGCAAAGCTAAACCTGTTAGTTCTCCACTGGCAAGCCACTTCAAGCTTAATGCGAGCCAGTGTCCTTCAAGCGAAGAAGAAAAATCAGAGATAAGCAAGGTGCCTTATGCATCGGTAGTTGGCAGTCTAATGTACGCTATGGTATGCACCAGACCGGACATTGCTCATGCTGTTGGTGTTGTGAGCCGTTTTCTATCGAATCCTGGAAAGGAACATTGGACAGCAGTCAAATGGATACTCAGGTATCTTAGAGGTACTTCTAGTCATTGTTTATGTTTTGGTAATGATAAACCTGCATTAGAAGGATTTACAGATTCAGATATGGCTGGCGATGTGGATACGAGAAAGTCGATATCCAGGTACCTAATAACCTTTGCAGGGGGAGCTGTCTCATGGCAATCACGATTACAGAAGTGTATTGCTTTAAGTACCACAGAAGCTGAGTACATTGCAATCACTGAAGGTTGTAAGGAGATCTTGTGGATGAAAAAGTTCCTACAAGAATTGCAGCAGAACCAAGAAAAATATGTTCTTTATTGCGACAGTCAAAGCGCAATTCACCTCAGCAAGAACTCAACTTTCCATTCAAGGTCCAAGCACATCGACGTGCGGTATCATTGGATTCGTGATGTGCTGGAAAATAAGCTGCTGCAAGTTGAGAAGATCCACACTAATGACAACGGAGCAGATATGATGACGAAGTCCCTAACCAGAGAAAAGCTTGCTATCTGTAGAGAGATTGCAGGTGTGGAGGAGCCCTGTTCCACATGAGGTGGAGGGGGAGATTTGATGGGGTCCACCTCATCCTGTAGCAAACAAGATTCTCGTGGTTTGCATGGGAGGCATGCATGACGGAAACGGCAACAATCTTCACGTGGGCTATGCGTGGGATGCGTGGGATGCATGAGAAGGAAGCAAGCTTCACGTGGGAAGCTCCAAAATAATTACAGAAAAGCCCATGTTTAAACTCCTATAAATAGAGCCTTAATTTCATTCTTCAAAATCATCTGAGAGAGATCAAATATTCAGAGAGATCTAATTCTAGAGATCTAGAGAATCTCAAAGAGAGTTTCTTTGAGAAGAAAAAGTGTGAGCCAATTTGTGAAGTGTTATCCACAAATTGAAGATACATAATTAGTGTATATTTGTGAGAGATCCACCTAAGGGTGAAGTTTGTAATCCCATTATATTATAGTGGAAGTCTTTAAGCGGCCTACGGGTCCCGTGGTTTTTACCTCATTTTCAAGAGGGTTTTCCACGCTAAAATCTTTTGGTGTTATCTTTGTTGTATTTTTAGTTTGGGAAATTGTCCTGGGATTGTAGAATTTATTTCTTTACATCCATCGTTTTTTCCCAATAACCTTAGTTTTCTTGTAGTGAATTAAGAAAATAAACTATCCTCTTTGTTTTTGTTGTTCATTTGTATGTTGTTTTGTAATTCTTGTGCACTTTATTAGGTATGCTCATGCACCGATTTTACGTGGAGCTTGGAGCTAACACATTGAATTGGCATCAATCTCAACTCAACACTACAAGGTCTTTTTTCTCCCCATATGATTAGGTTGGCTAAATGAGTCTAGTCCCTTTACTCCACTCTTTCAGGGACATTTAATTAACACAAATAAATCTAATAAATATATTCATCATATTTTAATTGATCTACATATCTAATAATTGCCATGGGAGTCCCTCCTTGCTAGAATATAATAACAGGAAGTGTGAGTTGGAGAAGATATTGAGAAATATTTAACTCAATGATAATTGATTATTCTTCTATGAAACTTATTCTGCAGAGACCAGCCATGTTAATGCTTTCATAGAAGATGCACATAGAATCCTAAAAAAGAGGTACAAGAAATATAGATATTCTCAAACAGACTGCTATATAACTAGTTCATGCCCACTTACGAAACTAATCTTCTTTTGATCCTAACCAGCAAACCATGTCTCATGCTAAGGATTACAGAGTTCTTAGGAGCCACAGGATGGCTTTCTTCAACTTCAAACTGGTAGTTGTAGAGTAGAGTTGCCACAACCAGTTTCATCTGAGTGAAAGCCACGTGCTTGCCTAGGCAAATCCTAGGTCCTGCATTGAACGTCAAGAACTTGTACTGTGGTTCATACTTAATACGACCTTCTCTGGAAATCCATCTCTCTGGCTTGAATTCTAAGCAGTCTTTGCCCCATGTTTCTTCAATCCTTCCCATTGCATACAAGGAAATCAAAGTTATTGATTTAGGGCTTAGCGTATGACCACTTGGAAGAGTGTCTTGCTGTATTGGGCTCTTGTGTTCAAATGGAACTGGTGGGTAGAGTCGAAGGCACTCGCTTAAAGCTCCATGAAGATAAACAAGCCCACTTATTTCTTTCATCTCAAACTTCCGGTTTTGTTCCATTGGATTATTCTTCATTGTTGAAATTGTTTTGAGTTCTTCAATGATTTTATTTTCTACATCTGGGTTTTCTGAAAGAAGCCAGAAAAACCATGTAAGTGCTGAACTAACAGCGTCTCTTCCTGCAACCATGTAGTTCACCACTGTGTCCCTCATGAACTTATCCGACTTCAATCCGCTTATTTCTTCTTCATTTAGGTACGATGTTAATAGATCGATGCCCTCTTCTTCTTCCTTAATGTTCTTCTCTTTTCTGCTCAGTTGTTCTCGCTTCAATGCCACACACTGGCCTATGTAGTTATCTAGTGTCTCCTGAGCTTTACGCATTTTCTTTCCATTGCCAATGCCTAGCCACCTCTGCAGCTTCCAATACCACAGTGGAGTCACATGACGATGAAATATTAACTGTATAACATCATCTAGTGCTTCTGCAACTGGAATTTTTGGCATGTCTAGTGCTAGGCAAGCAGGATCAAAACCTGCCACCAAGATAAATGTAGTATCAAATGTAAACCTTTTGAACAAATCTTGCAAATCAACAACTAGTCCTTGTTTGGCTACATGCTCAATAACCGGGACCAAACCGTTCTCCACCTTCTCCCAAAGTAGTCCTTTCCAAGAAGCGGAGGAATCTCGGGTGGTTGATCATAGCATGACCGATTTTCCTCTGGATTCTCCAGATATCAAAGTCAGAATTGAAAATGCCATCTCCTAGAACATCGAAAATCTCCTTGAATACTTCCCCTTTAGGGAAGTTTGAGAAATTAGTGCTCAACATGTACCGAACATTGGCAGGATCGCTTGTGTAAATCATGTTCATGTTGCTGAGCCATGGCCCTTCAAACAAAATCGTCCACCCGTTTCGAAGTAGCATTTGAGTGCTCCATTCGTGGATACGGTTCACGTTGAAAAGAAGGGAAGGGAGCATTCCTGCAACTGGCCATTTCATTAGAAGTGTGGTGCATTTCCAACGACGAAGGCAGAGAAGAAAGAAGAAGCACCCAATGGCTACTAGTATCTCAGGGAAAGCTACCGGCATCTCCATCATCACCTCGTCAGAGTTTTTTTATGCTACTGAGAACAAGCTAATCAAGCTTTTCAATAGCTTTTGATGCTGCACTTGTTAGCATTTCTGCATTCACACTGGTATATGAGGAAGTTCAGTGTCCTGGTACTGAGTGAAATATGTGGTTTAGATTAGTTTGAGAGAGCTTTCAGCCCGCCATCTCTCTCCCTATAAATTTAAAACTCGATATTTTTGTGGGTTTTTTTATTTTTATTTTTTTATTTATTTAACATGTCATTACCCCAAACTACCCCTTCTCATAACACTCACCCAAAATCACCTACATTCTCATAATCCTCCCACCCTTTATTCATTAATCAACACCTAGGGCTTGCCATTTGCCAAGGAAAAGAGAAAAGTGAGTAATTTGTGTGTGTGCGTTAGAGAGAGTACTTTGGTTTGATAATTAAGGAAAAGTACGTAATTTATGAGAAACGGAAGAGAACTGAGAAGGCAAGGATTTGAGTGGGTGAGGAGAGAAGGAATTACCTGTGGGAAGATTGTCATTTTTTTAATCATTTATGTCCTTTTTTGTAAATTAACAAAGATAATTTAGTCATTTCTAATTGTGTGTGTGTGTGTGTTTTTATGCTCGAAAAATAGAAACTATTTGCCAATAAGGCAATCGATGGTTTGAGCCGCTGATCTATTGTACGGGTCTAAAGTTCAAGGCAGGAGGGACTCTGAATGGTGGATATTAAATTTTTTTAAATTTTTTTATTGGCACAGAGTGACTGTGTAGATTAATTATGTGCCAGCTTTAAAGGATCGTAGGGTCGAATCTTATTAGTGTGGTTATTAGTCGAATTCTGCGTGGCTCGAATTTTTTAAGGGTGGGTGAATATAGGGTTATACGTGTTTATTCTATCAAAAACTATTCAATATTGAAGATATTTAGTCATTAAATTGTTTTGTCGTGTACATTGTATAACACCATGATTTTCAAAACTTTAATTTCAAGTAAAAAAATGAATATTTTAATTTTATCGAGAAAGATCACTGAAAATCGAAATGTTAATCGTATCCGTTTATCTTAACCCATAATCATTATATAGGCAATTTTCCAATGTAATCTAAGGGTGCCATCGAATTGATTTGGATCGATTTATATCCCAAATCGTAACTGAACCGATGGGCATCAGATTAAAAAAATTCAAATTGAGACCGATTCAACCCTAACCACTAATCCGATCTGAACAAATTCGATTTGGTTCGGTTTAGATTGATCGGTTTCAGTATTTTAACCTATAAAATATATTTTTATCAAATAATTTTTTTACATAGTATAATAACAACATCAAATAATAATTTAAAAGTTTAGAATTCACATCGAAGTATTTATATTTTAACATAAATACAATAATACTATTATTTTTTACCATAAAGATAAAAAATGATTAATTTACATCTTATCTTATAAAATTAAATAAAGTAAAATAAAAATTATCAAAGTTTAATTGTCAATATCCTTCCTAAAATTAATTTCAAACCGATCTGGGTCGATTCGGTTTAGGATTGATTTTTTAGACTTTAATTTGTAGATCGAAATGATCAGATTTTAAAAAGTTCAAATGGAAATTAATTCGATTAGGGTAAAAAATCGATTCAATCCTATTCAAACACATTAATTTGACTTTAATTTAAGATTTGAATCAAATTCACTGACACCTTTTATGTAACCTCACTGCCTGTCATATTTCTAGAGGAGTTTAAGTGCCGAATCTTGTAGGGCTACCAAAAGTAAGTTTTGAGCCTCCTTACTAGGTGTTTAATAACTTTGACTGGTTATTACATTAGTTTTGGGTCATTATGATCTTTCGGTTCATTTCTCAACAACTATTGGGTTGGCATATACTACAGTTAATTTCTGTCAGAAATATTTAATTTTGACTGTACCTACCCACCTTGTGTACCTATATATATTTGCAATAAATGTAATGCTGTACTAAAAAAATAAATAAATAATAGTAATGTAAGTAGAAAAATTTTCTTTTCCTCCATCTCTAGTTGTTTGATAACTTTGATTCTGGCTGTTACATTAATTTTAATTCAAACCAATTTTTTTATCTGGTCTGTAAAGGGTTCTTTATAAGGTGAAACCTTATCTCAAGCCAAGGCTTCGTAGCTGCCAAATTTAATTGACACATGAAAAATAACAGATTTTTATTACAAATATCATAATATATATATATATAATAATTACTAATATAATGTTAGTTAAATTTTACATCAACATTTGACCAAACTTATGACACTCGAGAGTATGTATCTTTCAAACGTGATTTTCTAATTTTATTTTTGAAGGAAATGGATGAAAAGGAACAAAATATCTGGTAGAAGGGGATCAACTTGTTGTGAGTACTATATTGTCTTGTTGTCGAATTTATTTATTATTGTGGGGTTCTATTTTTTTTTTATGTCAGGGTTTTACCCCTTTGATTCTAAGGTTCTATCCTTTAGTTATTAGGTATTACTTATTTTCTTTTAAGTTTTTGGGCTCATTGTTATGCATGTATTATATTTTATTATATATTTGTATCGAGTGGCGGTATGTACTCTATATTTGAAGATTTACTAGGAAATGGAATGAAACTTTCACTAAAAAAAATATAAATAAAAATAGAGAGAGACTTGTAATTTGGTAATAAGTTGTACTATCTTTAGTTCGTTGGGTACATTTATGTGGATCAAGTTATGCAATTTTGACCTAACTTTTGCAGGAAAAATAAATGCTCCATCATTTTCTATCATTTAGTTATCATGAACATATATTATTACCAAAATTCCAATTGCACTAAGAAATATATATTTCCTTTTTCTACATGCTTTATGCAGTGTTCGATTAGAACATAATTGAAAAAGTGAAATCTCAAAGCCGGTTTCTTTTCCGTAAAAATCTTCAAGAACTATTGCTTTCTTTCTTTCTTTTTTTTTTTTTTTTTTTCAGATATAAAACACTATATTCAAACTATAAAGAGACAAACGAAACACAAGCCCTTCGATTTTCTTAGTATAAAATCATTAAAAATTATAGTCTAATTTTAAATGATAAACATATCATTCATTGATGAATGCCGCCACTTTTAAATGTGAGAGTAATATGGTTATTATTAGTGTTGGTACAAGATTTGACCAATAATAGTAGATGATGAGTTGGAGGGAAGATGTTTATTTAGAACCCGTTGGAGTGTTGGAAAGATCGCCAGAGGTTGCTAATCTGAGATAGGAAAACAAAAGAGAATAGGTTATCGTGAGGAACATCAGTGCGATGTCAATTAAAGACCCTTTGATGCTTAGGTTAGTTTAGAGCTCCGTAGAGTTAATAGTACTACTGAGCTGAGTCGAAATTAACATAGCTTCCCCCTTAAGGGTGATGGGTTTTTAAAGAGAATAGGGTCCTTGGTCGTAGTAGTCCTGTTGTAGTAGAATTAGGAGAGTTTGGAGTTATCCTAATCGGATTAAGATGACTTCGCAACCTCTTGGTCGAAATAGGAGAGCTAAGCAACCTCCTAGTTGAACTAATAGAGCTTTAAGCATTATTATAGTCGGATAAGGAGTAAATCTCGAGTTTGTCGCATTAGATCTCGCATCGTCATTATTCGGTGCGTGGCTGATCTGCCTCCCTGCACGGTGATACCGAGCAAAACTTGCTCACACCTGTTATACCACAGAAAGCCACGAAGGTCGGTCATATCAAGAAAACACCTTGGTATACTGAGGTGTTACATAAACGTTACACTGACCTGGTATTGATGGTGTCTGATGTGGCTCCATCTCGGTATACCGAGAATACGGTCCAATATCTACCCCCCAGGCTCTGAGCAAGCCTACTTGATTGAAGGCCAGATGAAGCGCCAAAATATTGAGCTATTTAATGTGATGACCGTTACACCCCAAAAATAGTACTGACGACACATTTGAGAGCTGTCACACGTACTTCGCAGGTGAACCGTTGATCGTGCCTCGAGATTCATATTAATGATTACAGCACGCTGGTTGTTCTCGTATAAATAGAGCCTTCTGTCATTGTGTTCAACACTTTGGTTTCTGTTTGGCGAGGTCGGTAACCTTCTGCTCGACATTCTTGGTCTGTAGCTTTTTTGCGATAATTCCTCGCCTTTGCTTTTTCTTTAATTCAGCTCTTTGTTTTACTAAGTAGTCTACTGTCATAATCGTAGGTGATTTAAATGGACGCCCTTAGGGTAGATCAGCCTACTGATCAGGCTATTATTCTTACTGAGGAGGAAATTACTCTCGAGAATCTTTTTCTCGAGCATGAAAAGGAGGTTAAGGTGCCTAACCCCCAGGTTGGGGGTGATACTGATGATGAGGCTTCCGAGGAAGACTCTAAAGATACTAATCAGGAGGTATTGGATGTGCCTCCACTTGACGTTGATAGGTCACATTGTGTGCTTGGTACAGTCGAGCCAAAAACTTCTGGTCATCTTTTTCAGGCGGAGAGCTCGATATTTATGGAGTTCGACGATGTGGTGTATCCTGTTGACCGCATCTCGTCAAAGATTAAGGATCACCACCTTGCTCAGTTCCAAAAGGAGCTCAGTTTTCGAATAAAGTAGTTTTGAGGCACCCGAAATAGGAGACCGAGCTAGTTGCCCATGGGAAGACCAGGTAGCACTGCATACCAACTTTTTCGAGGATGGGATGAGACTAGATACCTCTTCTTATGTTGCTTGCTCGTCGCCATCTGAGCAGCACCTGCTCAGTTCAACCCCAATGTCTAGAGGGTCATACTTAGTTGTATCGTGCTCTGGAAGGAGAAAGGTTAGTCGAAGTTTGAATTTGATGACTTCGGTCTAGTCTACTGGCTTAAATCCCACCCAAGAATCAAAGAATCTTATGTGCCTCGTATGTTTGGCCATGGTGTAAAACAAGGTTAGAATGTTTATATAATAAGTATAAAACTTTGCAAGCATTTCAAATGTTTTGGTTCTGGTTTTTTGTGAACATACATACATATTTCATTGAAAATCCATACGAGTCATAAAAACTCTAAGATTTGCCTCGGTAAATATCCTGATCTAACGTTCTATCGCGATCTTATGTATTCAAACTCTTTTGCTTAGTCTTTTCGATTATTATCTAAATTCGTGTGTCACTTCTCCACTCTATTCCAATGTATTCCTCTTAAAAAACCCTAAATTTTGATATATAATATGTTCCAAAGTCGTGCGTTTTTCTTCTCTTTGTGTTTTACCACCCTTCAGCGCCGCGGCGCCCAGAATGTCGGTTTTGGTGTTTATTTTGAGAACTTGGCCATTTTTTCACACCTTTTGACTTGGGTTCTTCAAGCTTCTCTTTTGCAACTTCTTGTACATGTTTTCATCATCCAAAACAATGACTAACACATCTAAATACCTACAAAAAACAAATCAAATCAATAACACACTAAAATATAAATTGAATCAAATCATATACTAATAAACCAAATTAATGCATAAAAACCCAAATAATCCTAAACTAACATATGCATCAAAACTAACATAAACACATGAAACTAATGCATAAAATATCCTAAAACACACATAAAACATGCTCTAAAACCTATCTAAATATGCAACTATCAATTACACACTCAAGTTTATATATCTTTATAATGCTGTGTATATGAGCTTAATTGTAAAGTATTCTACTCAGTTAGAACCAACATTATTCTGTAATAGTATGCTGGTGTGTTTCAGGAATGAAACAACCAGGTCAAGTGAATGTAATTTACTTAATGATTCCAAGGTTGGAATCACGTCAAGGTTCATCCTCACCTGTAAGTAGGATAACGGTTCTTCTTTATCCCGTAAAAGGAAAATGGTTGTTCCTTATCCGTAAAAGGATCATGGTTCTTTCTTATCTTGCAAAAGGAACATGGGTTCTTCATTAGCCCGAAAAAAGGATACATGGTTCTTTCTCAGCCTGCAAAAGGAACATGAGTTCTTTCTCAGCCCGCAAAAGGAACATGAGTTCTTTCTCAGCCCGAAAAAGGAAATGCAGTTCATCCTTAGCCCGCAAAAAGATAGGTTTGCCTTGAACCTGTAAAAGAGCATGTGTAACGATCTGGTTCTCAGCCGTAAGAGAATCAGTTAGTGGATTAAGAAAATACTAATCAGGAGATTAGGTAGTGGACGTAAGCTCGGCAGATCCACTATAAATCTATTTGTCCTCTGTTTTCTTATCCTTTCTTAGTTGTGTCATGTTATGTTCATTCATCTATCTTCCGCTCAAACATGTATTTATCTAATATGTTAAAATGCTCAATAGAATTCATATTTGACCATTAAACCCAATTCACCCCCCTCTTAGGTTCAACTAACACAACCCTCCAAGGCACTTTGGACTTAAGTCTAAGTATTATTGGTACCCCAAGGTACTGTAGGTTATTCGGTGATACCGACTTCTTGAGATGGGGATCCCAAGGCACTTTTAGCTAGGCCATCTTCTCGGTAGGTACCTTGCTGAAGCTCGGTACCCCCAAGGCATTCTAGGGCATGAGGCCCTTCTTCTTGGTGACCTCTGATCTGGTGGGTAGTCCTAAGGCGCTTGAATAACTGTATTGTACACCCATAGACATGTGGGAAAAAATTTCTTTATTGATGTAGATAAACTATACGTTGACAATCAGTGTAGATAAGTCGACCCTTGTCTAAGTTTGCTACTACTACCGCTACAACTATTGCGATTGCTACTGTGACTGCTACTACTTCTGCTACTGGTAGTACCTCTTGAGGTGTTCCGCATTCCTAAGCTTAGGTATCCTTCTTCCTAATAGGCCCTGAAGCTCATAAACACCCGATCGAAGTATTGCGGCAATCTTCTAAGGCCCTTCCCAGTTGGGACTGAGGGCACCTGCTCCGGGTTTCCATGTGTTCAACATAATTTTTTTTAGTACTAAGTTTCCAACCTTAAAGTTTCTGTGTTTCACCCTGGCGTTGTAGTATCTAGAGACCTTTTGCTGATATGCTACAAGTTTGAGCTGTGCTTGTTCTCTTCTTTCCTCAAGTAAATCCAGCTCTGTAAATTGAGCTTCCGCGTTCCTAGACTCGTCGAAATGTGTGGTTCTTAAGGTCAGTATACCAATCTCGATTGGGATGACGACCTCCATGCCAAAAGCTAAGGAGAAAGGTGTTTCCCCTGTCACTATTTGGGAACAATCCTCATGACCCATGAGAGATAAAATATTTTGATGGTTACAAACCACATTCCTATATATATACATTTCTATGGATGATATGTGATGATGCATGAAGAAGATCAATGAAGAATCTCAAAAAATGAATGATCGTGATCGTGTTGAAGACTATGCTGATTCTAGCTGTTGATATTAGTTTTAGATGATGTAGAATGATTTAGGCTTGTAGAATCTCAATTATCACACGTTCAGCAAAATCATTCATCTTATAAGCATGTTTATGAGTTTTTGAAAATAGTTATTCCTTAGGGAAATATTTTTGATTGATTTGATTTGAAAGTTTTTCGAATGAATTTCAAATTATTTGAATGTTTTTCTGAATGCTTGATTTGATTCGAAAAACCTAAGTTTTTGATTTGATTTGATCGAATTTCGAAAATTGCTAAAATATGGAAAAACCAAAGTCACTATCTTTCAAGACGTTGATGGTCAATCAAGACGCTAATGCAGTGGCTAGTCACTTAATATCGAGCCAACACTGCAAAACGTTGATGGACCATCTGGATGTTGATAGTTTTTGGGTTTGAGTTTACATCTTTCAAAACATGACGCTAATACTCTAGTAGTGCCCTCCTTAAGAACTAGAAGTAGTCTGTCAGGACGCTGATGTTAATCTAAGTGGTTCTCTACTTAGTATTTTCCTAAGTGTTTTGATGCTTACAAACAATATAATCACGGTACTAATGTTTTTGATGTAGATGTTTCAGTGCTAACTAGCTATATCAGATGGATTCAACTATATCGTCAAAGTGTGTGGATCGATGAAACGACAATGCGCGAAGATTCAAAAGCTTCATGTTTGTACTTCTTGTTTAGAATCTTAGTGTTGTACAGTAACCATTACACGTTCCAACCACAATATGTTTTGCATCTCTTTGAAAATTATGCATATAGGTTATCATACGCATGCACATACACTATTATTAAATTGATCATACATGCACACACATTAGTATGATAATTATGCGATCACATAGTTAAAATTGTTTATCATGCATATAATTATCAGTGATTAATATGTATTCATTTTACCAACTTTGCATGGTTTCATTATTTTACGTCTACTGTATTGAATGTTTCAATCATATACTTAGTCGATTGATTTACATGTATTTAACCTTGTCAATTATACTTTAATCTGTCAAAAATTATTTTTAAAGTTAGTCTATGTATTTGACAATGTCCTAAACTCATTATGATAAAAAATTTAGGTTTCTTTCACTTCACAGTGAAAGAACGCGTTCCTATTCTAAGGAATGCGCTCCTGTGGTTTTTCTCGAGAGTCAGAATTTTCTAATTAGGGAAAAAGGAACGTGCTCCTTTAAGTAGGAATGAGCTTCTTAATTGGAGGAAAATATGAGATTTTTCAGATTTCAAAGTAGAAACACGCTTCTTCTTTAAGGAACGCGTTCTTGTGCTAGGTGTGGTGCTTTTCTATAAATACCACACTTGCTCATTTGAAGAGCAACTTTTGCAAAAATTAAAGAACTTGTGCATTTTCATCCTAGCATTTCTACAAGTCCAAAACAAGTTCTTGAGCGATTTTAAACCTATTTTACAGCAAAAGTTCACCCACATTTGATCTATTGATTCATACTTCCAAAAAGTTCTCCAAATCTTTCAAATACTTTGAGAAACTTTTGTGTTTCTATTGAGCAAGTGTTCAAGCTGTTTTTGAGTGTTATCTACACATCTTGTTGTGTCTTGATCATTCTTGAATGTGGTATCTCTCATCCAACATCACACTTGAAGAATCTCAGAGCTTCAACCTTACCTAAGTTGGGTATATTTTATATATCTAGATTCTTGTGATTTTGATTTGAGCAAATCAGTTTTGTGCTTATGTTAACATCTTGAAAACTGATTTTGTTTTGAGTGTTGTTTGTGAAATCCTATTTTGATCTTCATATTATTGTATCTTGTTTAGTGGTTTCATAAACATCTTGTGCTATTGATTCATGTGTTAAAGTTATACTATATTGAATCGATTTTATAGATCAACACTTGGCTTGTTTGATTCTTGATTTTAATCATTTACACTTTTAGAATCATCAAGTTTGATCATCATTATATATTGATTCTTGTGCCTTTAACATATTATTGTTAGAATCAATATCTAAATATATATGATACATGTTCATATCATATATATTTGAATCGATTGCATTTTGAGAAAAACTATTTCAACACATCGCATCATTTAAATCATTGTGGTTGGAATAGTGATGTTCACTCATTCAAGAGTGTAAGCTTAATATTGGTGAGAGTGTTGTAGAACACTTCTCTCTATCATTTGTAATCTTGATCTATAGTTGACGTGTTTGTCAACTGGGAACATACCATATCTTGTACGGCTCGTAACCACGCCTATAAATTGGTTACAATGTGGCTTTCTAGTCAAGCCCTTGTGTAGGCTAGAGTGTGATTTTCTAACCAAGCCCTTGTGTTGGTTAGCGTGTGGCTTTCTAACCAAGCCCTTGTGTACGTTAACGTGTGTGGCTTTCTAACCAAACACTTATGTTGGTTAGTGTAAGGCTTTGAGCCAAGCCTTTGTGTTGGCTTTTGTAAACGACTTCTAGTCACGCCCGTAAGTTGACTAGCCAATAGTGTATTAGGAAATCCTGATCGTGGTGATTGGGTAG
The DNA here is from genome assembly GCA_035771175.1 of Paratinospora sagittata. Classification (NCBI taxonomy): domain Eukaryota; kingdom Viridiplantae; phylum Streptophyta; class Magnoliopsida; order Ranunculales; family Menispermaceae; genus Paratinospora; species Paratinospora sagittata. The sequence continues at coordinate 39,712,448 of CM069590.1, read as the reverse complement.
TGGACGTAGGTTCTAGGAAAATCGAACCATTCTAAATCTCTGTGTCTAATTATCCTTTTTGCATTTGTTTATTTTGATTGTTACCTACTGTGCACTTTATCTGTTTAATTATATTAATTGAAAGGTAACACAAAAATTAGTCAAGTCCAATTCACCCCCCTCTTGGACTATAATACTGGGCCAATAGCTGATGCGCAAGTAGCGCCCTCCCTAAAATTCTAGGTCTTTGGAAAACAAGCTCGTCAGGACGCTGATGTGATATTAGCACCCTCCCTGAGTAAGTCCATGAAAATTTGACTTTTCAGAATAGTTCATTTCAGGACGCTAATGCTTCTTCAGGACGCTAATGCAACACTATCAAAAAATTCAGAAAGTCAAAAAAGTTTGTCTGCACTGTGCACTGTTCTGATTATTTCTATTTTCATGTATGCATGGAGATTTCAGAAATTCTTCAACGCTATTGTTTGCTCCATTTTAGTGATAGTCTTTGACCGTTTGATTTGAATTTTGAAATCAAAGCGCCAAATTTTTGGGAGATTAAAAATCTAGACATTTTCTATATATTCAACGTCTCTCGAGCTAGAAGAAAAAAGAAGAGAACAAGTGAAAAAATCTTTTGCGCCAAACTCTTTGACTGTTATTCATCTATTTCACTCTGATATTACTCTGATACAACGGTACAACGTTTTTGAACCATTATTCTGATATTTCAATTTCAAATTCCTTCCGGATTCATTGTTCACTCTTGCATATTTTTTAAAATATTACAAAGGAGATGAGCAAGTAACCTCAACTCTTTCAGCCTAGATTCAAGCTTTTATTCATTGCTGAAACTATGATTAACTGAGGTTCATTGATTGCTCTGTAAGTATGTCTTTGATTAGTGGTAAAAGAATCAAACTCTTATCTTACATTTGATTTGTGAAGTGACAGTGTGTCATTGTGGTTTTGAGCTGGTTTGCTCAAGGTGTAAGAACTGTCTCACGCCCGTAAGTTGAGAAACTGTAAATGTTTTATCCTCACTTGTGAAGATGATTGATTAGTGGAGTTTGGACAAAATCCTAGTCGGGGAGATTAGGTAGTGGAGGTAGGCAAGAGTCGAACCACTATAAATCTTGTGTGCTCTTTACTTACTTTTAGTTATTACTTAATACTTGCTACAACTTGTTTAAACTGAACATTGCCATTTTTATTGAGTTATATAACCTGCTAAGCCGTCCAATTCACCCCCCTCTTGGACATTTCTGGGCTAACAATTGGTATCAAAGCGGGCTATATATCAAAACATCTAACAATATTTTATTATCTATGGCAGGACAAAGTCTTAAAGATGTCACAACTCTCGGTGAACGAAACTCCACCAATAGGCCTCCACTTTTCAAAGGAGAAAACTATCTCTATTGGAAAACGAGGATTAGATTCTACCTTAGAGAACAAGATCTAGAAATGTGGGATGTTGTGATGAATGGTTGTCCAACACCTACAAAAATAGTCAATGGTGTGACTATTCCCAAAGACTTAGATGAGTGGACAACAAAAGAAAGGAAGAGAGAGTAATTGAATAACCAAGCTGTAAACATTCTATTTTGTAGCCTATTTAGTGATGAGTTTAATAGGGTTAGTGCGTGTGAAACCTCCAAAGAAATTTGGGAAAGACTTGAAGTAACCCATGAGGGAACCTTGCAAGTCAAGAAAGTTAGGCTTCAAATGTTAATCGAAACCTATGAGACTTATAGGATGGAAGAAACCAAAACCATTGCAGATGCAATTGCTCCGTTTACCAAAATGGTGAATGAGATGAAGACCTTAGGGAAGGTGTATATATGATCAGGAGGAAACAATTAGGAAGTTCTTGAGAGGCTTACCCAAAGTATGGGAACCCAAAAAGACGACCATTGAAGAAGCTAAGAACCTAGCCAAGTATACTTTCGATGAACTATGTGGTTCATTGATGGCTCATGAGATGAAACTAAAAATAACAAAGTCCAAACTAAGGTTAAGGATAAGCAAATGAAAACAATAGCATTGAATGTGGATACCAAATCTGAAAATACTTTAAAAAATGAAAGTATAGATGAGGATATAGCCATGTTGTTTAGGAAGTTTAACAAGTTAATTAGGAGAAAAGGAAAGGGAAGCTCAAGCTTTAGATACCACAAAAGGAAAGAAGTTTGGAGCTAAACCCATTGAACTTATTTGCTTTGGTTGTAATAAACCAGACCATGCTAAGAGTGATTGTTCCAACAGGTATAAAAAGAATTTCAGTTCAAAGAAGAAAGACAAGAAAGTATTGAAAACCACTTGGGATGACATAAGTTCGAGTGAGAGTGATTCAAATTCAGACCACAAAGCTGCAGTTTGCCTTATGGCATGCACCGAGATGAACAAAATGGAGATATCTAGTATCTAGATAGTTGATGCTCAAGACATATGACTGGTGACAAGTCAAAGTTCTTGTGCATTGAAAGGAAGAAATGAGGGATCGTGACATTCAGAAACAAAAACAAAGGTGAAATTGCAGGCATTGGAACCATTGATAACGATTCTCTTTCTATCTCTGATGTACTATATGTTAAAGGCCTAAAACATAATCTCTTGAGCACAAGTCAATTATGTGACAAGGGTTATGAATTTTTTTTTGAAGCAAATAGGTGCATCATTAGGCATTCTAATAATTCAATTGTATTCACAGCATCTAGACATAAGAATGTATATTGCAGAAATTTTGATGATATGAAAAAACAAAACATTGCATGTCTAAGTGTTATATCTTGTGATGATGCATGGCTTTGGCATAAAAGGCTAGCACATGTTAGTATGGATAACATATCTAGGTTAGTCAAGCATGATCTTACCTAAGGAATTCCAAAAGGAATATATTTGAAAGACAAGGTTTGTGAACCATGTCAATTAAGCAAGCGTACCAGATCATCTTTTAAGAGCGAGAAATATTTATCAACTACTAGAGCTCTCGAATTGATTCACATGGATCTTTTCGAACCATCCAAAACACAAAGTTTAGGTGGTAAATCTTATGTCTTTGTGATCGTTAATGACTCTACCATATTTACATGGATATTCTTATTAGCACATAAATCTGAAGTATATGAATTGTTTGTCAAATTTTGTTGAAAAGTTGAAAAATGAGAAGAGATATAAAATAAACGTAATTAAAAGTGATAGAGGAGGAAAATTTGTTAATAAAAATCTTGAAGAATTTTGTAATAACCAAGGTTACACCCACCATCTTTCAGCTCCTAGGACACCACAACAAAATGTTGTAGTTGAAAGAAAGAATAGGACATTGCAAGAGATGTGTAGAAAAATGCTTAGTGAGTTTAATGTAGCAAACTACTTTTGGGCATAAGCAATTAATACTACATCTCATGCAATGAATAGAATAATGATTAGGAGAAACATGAAGAAGACGTCATATGAATTATGGAAGGGTAAAGCACCCAACGTTAGTTACTTTAGAGTATTTGGATGCAAATGTTTCACTCTCAATGACAAATGTAACCTTGATAAATTTGAACCAAAATCAGATATAGGAATCTTTCTAGGACATTCTTCTTACAGTAGAGCATATAGAGTTTTCAACACAACTACTAAGACTATAAAAGAATCAATTCATGTTAATTTTGATGAATGTGAAATTAGAAAGAATCTTGGAGATGAGGTTAGAAAGATTAATTTCAATGATGATGATCATCATCATAAGATAGTGCAAAATCTAGAAATCAACAATGAGACACCTCTGGAAGTTTCAAGAAACTCTAGAATACTTCTTAGTCACCCCAAAGATTAAATCTTAAGTGATTCATCAAAAGGTGTATCCACTAGACCTTTAGTTCAAAGAGATCAAAAGTTTGTTGCTTTTGTATTTCAAATTGAACCAACAAAAGCAGAAGATGCATTGAAAGATGAGAACTGAATTTTTGCTATGCAAGAAGAGCTAGGACACTTTGCCAGAAACAAAGTCTGAGAATTAGTTCCTAGACCTTCTCATCAGTCAATTATTAGAACCAAATGGATATTTAGAAACAAAAAAGATAAACAAGGAATCGTAATCTGAAATAAAGCAAGATTGGTTGCAAAAGGTTACAATCAAGAAGAAGGCATAAACTTCGAAGAAGCCTTTGCTTCAGTAGCAAGAATAGAGACAACCAAAATGTTACTTGCCTATGCTTGTTACAAATTTTTTTCCGCTATACGAAATCAATGTAAAAAGTGCATTTCTAAATGACTATATCAATGAAGAGGTATATGTGGAACAACCTCCAGGTTTTGAGGATGCTCATAATTCAGAATGTGTGTTCAAACTCCATAAAGCTTTATATGGACTCAGATAAGCCCCTAGAGCTTGATATGAGAAACTCAGTTCATTTATTTTAAATCACAAATTGCAGAAAGGAAAACTTAATCCAACTTTGTTTATCAAACACCAAAATGATGATGTACTAATCATTCAAATATATGTTGATGATATCATATTTGGTGCATCAAACAAAGATCTAAGCAGTGACTTTTCTAAGATGATGCAGGATGAATTTGAACTGAGTATGATAGAAGAACTAACATACTTTCTTGGTTTGCAAATTAAGCAACTGCCTCATGGCACATTTATAAACCAATCAAAGGATGCTAAGGAAATGGTTAAAAAGTTCCTGATGAATAATATAAAATCTATAGACACTCCTTGTAACTCTGCAATTAAATTAGACAAGGATGAAAAAAGAAACCCCATAGATCCTAAACTATACAGAAGTATAATCGGTAGCTTACTCTATCTCACAACAAGTAGACTTGACATAATGTTCAGTGTCTGCTTGTGTGCACAATTTCAATCAAATCCAAAGGAATCATATCTAAAATGTGTTAATAAAATCTTTAGATACATAAATGGCATAACTAATCTTGGAATTTGGTATTCCAAAGGTACTTCATTTGAACTTAAAAGTTATGTAAACTCAGATTCTGTTGGAAGTCTTATAGATAGAAAAAATACCTCTGGATTTTGTCATTTCCTAGGAAATTTTTTAATTTCTTGGTTTAGCAAAAAATAACATTCAGTGGCATTATCCACAACTGAAGTAGAATATGTTGCAGCTGGTAGTTGTTGTTCTCAAATATTATACATGAAACAACAACTACAAGATTGCCAAATTTACATTGAAATCCTTTGTGATAACACAAGTGCTATCAATATTTCAAAGAATCCTGTTTTGCACTAAAAAACTAAAAATATTCAGATCAGACATTATTTCTTGAAAGATCATGTGCAACAAGGAGCCGTAAAACATATTCACATTGGAACTAAAGATCAGCTTGCTGGTATCTTCACTAAAGCTTTACCAAATGACCAATTTGTCTTTATCAGGAGAGAACTTGGCATGTTCTCTGAATTAAATTTGTAAACACTTTGCTTGATGATCTTTTTATAGTTACTTCAATTATTTTTTTTTTTTATGTTTTCAAAAGGGGGAGAAGCAATCACTCTTGAAGCGTGAATTATTATCTCCTTGCATGAAAATGAATTACTTTACAAGTGAGGGGGAGAGATAATAGATTAAGGGAGAGCATTAAAACAATTGTATGTATGTCTACATGATTGAAAAGTATTTCTGCTTACATGATGCTAAAATGATCATATAAACAATTGTATGTCACTATCAATCATATTGTGCATTTGCATGCATTCATTTCATCTAACTCGCTTCAAGGCCTACGACAATGTGTTTGAAATCATTAAAAAGGGGAAGATTGTTATCACAACAACCCTCATGACCCATGAAAGATAAGATATTTTGATGATTACAAGCCAAATTCCTATATATATACATTTCTATGTATGATATGTGATGATGCATGAAGAAGATCAATAAAGAATCCAAAAAAAAAAAAATGATCGTGATCGTGTTGAAGACTATGTTGATTCAAGTCGTTGATATTAGTTTTAGATGATATAGAATGATTTTGGCTTGTACAATCTCAGTTATCACACGTTCAGTAAAATCATTCATCTCATAAGCATGTTTATGAGTTTTCAAAAATAGTTGATCTTTAGAGAAAATATTTTTGATTGATTCGATTCGAAAGTTTTTCGAATGAATTTCGAATTATTTGAATGTTTTTCTGAATTCTTGATTTGATCCTAAAAACATAAGTTTTTGATTTGATTTGATCAAATTTAAAAAATTGCCAAAATATGAAAAAATCAAAGTCAGTGTCTTTTAGGACGCTAATGGTCAATCAAGACACTAATGCGGTGGCTAGTCACTTAATATTAAGCCAACACTGCAGGACGTTGATGGACCATCAAGACGCTGATAGTTTCTGGGTTTGAGTTTACATCATTCAAAGCGGGACGCTAATACTCTAGTAGTGCCCTCCTCGAACAAACCTGGAAAACTAGAGGTCGTCTGTTAGGACGCTGATGTGCAAGTAGCGTCCTCCCTGAAATTTTTGGTTATGGGAAAACAAGCTTATCAGGACGTTGATGTGATATTAGCGCCCTCCCTGAGCAAGTCCATGAAAATCCAACTTTTCAAAATAGTTCATTTCAGGACGCTAATGCTTATTTAGGACGCTAATACGACACTATCAAAAAATTCAGAAAGTTTAAAAAGTTTGTTTGCGCTGTGCACTGTTCTGATTATTTCTATTTTCATGTATGTACGGTGATGTTAGAAATTCTTCAACGTTATTGTTTGCTCCATTTCAGTGAAAGCCTTTGACCGTTTGATTTGAATTTTGAAATCAAAGTGCCATATGTTTTGGAGATTGAAAATCCAAACATTCTCTATATATTCAATGTCTCTTGAGCCGAAAGAAGAAGATAACAAGTGAGAAAATCTTTTGGGTCAAAACTCTTTGAATGTTATTCATCTATTTCACTCTGATATTACTTTGATACAACGATACAATGTTTTTGAACTATTACTCTTATATTTTGATTTCAAATTCTTTCCATGTCACGATGCCCCATACGTAGGGCGACGTCATGACCGACACGACATACTATACACCGTATACAAGTATACAATACACTGTCAACCTTCCCAAAATACACAATTTTCAAAAAAAAATTGACAGTATGTCCCTATAAAATGGACATCTCACACATATAACCTGATTGATCACAATTCAAACCACAATATAAATTTATTCATGTCCACAGTAGCATATTCAACATATTCACATGACACTATTATTCCATACTCATATCTAATATGCACATTATGAAAATAGTATCCCATCCATACATCCTATCATATCCCAACAATTCATACTACTCTTCTCTATGTGATATTATATACATATAGTGATAACTATACATGTCCAAACATATTATAATTAAGATCCTCTTGACACATACATTCAATAGCAAAAGAAGAAGAACTGATTATTCTTCCTTCGCCTTCCTTTTTCCTCTAGCGTCTCTACCTAAAATGTTAGAGAGGAATAAGTGAGCCACATGCTCAGTGAATATTTTCATTTTATGACATTTATATGCATTTAGGTAAACATGCTAGTAAAATCATAATTCAAAAACATTGAAGATTAAGTGCAAGATTTACATTACATATATGCACACAAATAGCTTAAAGCTTCTTGCAATGAGTTTTCTAAAACACATACATTTTCTCATCAAAATTCACATCCATCTCTCTCCTAAGTATGGAGCTGAACTCACCCCTTGTTTGGCCCAAGCAAGAGTAGCCTAACTGTCATCCAATTCTCAATTTCAATTCTTATCAATTCCAAGACAACCACTAAGCCCATGAGATACTCAATGTATTACTCATGCAGGACTTATTCCTGAATTGATTCATGTTCTAATCTGCTATTGGAAGTTAGACATGCTTCGTTTCCGAAAGATTTTCATGAATTCAAACAATGCAATTACATACCATATCATTCATTACATGCTTACCATTTAAAACATTTCATATCTATAATGCTATATAACATAACCAAGAAGTAGAAGAATACTCACAATGATTTACTATAATTCTAATTCACTTGCACCCATAAACATTCCAACACAAATATTCACTTTGAACACTTCTCACCAATCACCAATTTTCAACCCTTTACAACATTCTCTGCAAATTTTAAGCACAGACCATCCCGAATCATAATTACTCAACTAATTATCTGTAAATCAACAAAAACTTTCATTAATGGAGTTCCCAAACCCTCAGCTGCTTCAACAACTGGGGTGGTTCTGTCTACCATGAAAATATCTCAATCAAACTCAATTTTAAACCCAAATTAATTGCACAATAACAATTAACCACTTACCAATCCATTGAACATCAAAATCACTCAAATCTAGCACCAAACCCTCTTTCTCAATCACCAAATCTAATTATCAAAATCCAGTATGTTGAACAACTCAACAAGGGGAATTCAAAACTGGAAATTTTAGCTAAAAAAGACAAGGTCTTACCTTTGATTTTGTTCACCCTAATCCTTTCTTCCTTCTCCTCTTTCATTCTTCTCTTTCCTTCCAGTCTTTTTTAGCTCAAGTGAGCTGAAAATTTGCAACAAATGAGTTTTAAAACAATGGACTGCCTCATCGTTTATTTTATTAAAAAACTGTCAGACAATGAGAAGCGCGCTTCTCCTCACCTAGAAAAATAGAATTTTGCTAAGACCAGTAAGGAGCGCGCTGCTCCCCCTAAGGAGCACGCTTCTCTAAAAATTCTAGAAATACAAGTCTCGAGTTTTGTCACTAGAGCGCGCTTCTCCCTCAGGAGCGCGCTTCTTGTGTTCAAGTTTGCATTTTTTTCACTAAGTATAGGAATTTTTATAATATCACTAACATTCTAGTGTACCAACTACCCTACCATACATGTATTTTCACCATTTTAAGGTCAATACACATACACATATGCATATAAATACGTCTTACTATATGTATAAGTCAACGATTATGTTTGACTCGATGTACGGGGCGTTACATTCTGTATTCATTGTTCACTCTTGCATATCTTTCAAAATTCTACGAAGGAAAAGAAGAACAAGTAACTTAACTCTTTCAGCCTAGATTCAAACTTCTATTCATTGTTCAAACTATGATTAACTGAGGTTGATTGATTGCTCTGTAAGTATTTCTTTGATTTGTGGCAAGAGAATCAAACTATTATCTTGTATTTGATTTGTGAAGTAACAGTGTGTCACTGTAGTTTTGAGCTAGTTTGCTCAAGGTGTAACGATTGTCTCACGCCCATAAGTTGAGAAACTGTAAATGTAACGCTCTGAAAATTCTACCCTCTAGCCTGTACCTTAGTCTGTTTGTGCCCAATTCTATCTGCCTGTACTTGTTGAGATAATGTTCTGTTATTGCTTATTTGATGTCGTGTGTTGTTTGATGCATGCTTATTATGTGTGTTATATATGATACTGTGAATTTTATGCGAGTTTTGAACGACCCAAGAAAATGACCTAAAGTCATACATGTGAAAATAGTTTATTTTGGATGAACCTAGAAATAGGTCTATCGCCATGCACATGAAAATAATTATGTTCGATGTCCCGAATTATCTTAGAGAAAAAATGGTTGGTGATTTGTTTGTGCATGTTGCTTATAAAGAATTATTATTATAACCATAGATTCTTCCAACCTTAGCCTTGGACCCACATATATGGTCCAATACATGATTTTAATTTAATATGGTAGTAGTGAATATGAAATAATTAATGGATGTGTAAATTCTATTTGAAATTGGTTTTCACATGAGGGCATGAGCCCAGAAGAACACAATATATCTTAATTAAAACCCAACCTACCCATTTTCTTACTTCACTCATGATTTTGGGAGAGAAAAAAGAAAAAAAAACACAGGAAAAGAAGAAGAGAAAGGGAGAAGAAGAAGAATAGGGTATGAACAATTTTGATGCTCCAAATTGCTTCAAGGTGAGATCTTCGTCAAATTTTCTTCCATGAAAATGTTTCTAGTGTTGATTCTAAGCTTTCTCTTATAATTTGTTTTTAAGGGTTTCGGATTTAGGAGAACCCAACCTAGGGTTTTTGACTTCTAGAACTTGAAATAGTTGATAATAGTGATTTTGGACATCCTAGACCTAGATTTATGCATAAAACACATTTTGGGTACCTTTCTTCGTGATTTTTGAGAGATGTGAAGTTAGGGTTTCGGTGGAAACCTTAGGAGACGTGATGCATGTTTTTGAAATGGGTTTGTAAGACATTGTTGAACATTTTGATGACATTTGCCCCAATTTTTAATGAGAAATTGATGGGGTTATGTATTAGATACCTAAGCTTTGAGATTGGGTTCTCTAAATTTTATGCATGTGAATTATGATGTCTAAATTAGTGTATTTAGATGATTTGTCATGCTAATTTGTGATTTCACATTATAGAATGTAATGGTTGGTATGAAAATGCCCTATATCTCATTGCAGAGATTTTATCCAAATTTGGGGCTTTTGGTCCAATTGTATTGTAATTGATAAATTGAAATGGGAATTAGCTAATTGGACCTAATTAGGGTTGATTTGTACTCAATTGAGCATGAATTGGGTATTGGATGCACTTTAATTGAATTATAATAGCCTAGGCCTAGATATTACAAAATCATGTAATTGTGCATGATTGGAGTTGAAATTGTAACTATGCATGTAAATTGACCCACATGTTGTGTGACTACATGAAATTAGGCTAGATGGATGCCTATGGTATGAATTTTATAATGTGGGTTGAATTATGATTTGTGGGTGTATATTGGATTCATGATTGAATTTAATTTGGGAATTATGTATTTTATATGGGAATGAAAATTATGGAGCTATGTAGTAAGTAGTTCTACATAGATTATAATGGTGGTTAATGTATTGGCCTAAGTTTGGAATGTTGAGGCTTAGGCTAGGAATTTGAAATTGGGGATAGATGGTTGTGTGTGTTAACAAGTAAGTTATCATAATGATTGATGCTATGTGAATGGATGTGGAATTACAAGATCTTAATCTCAGATATTGGTTTCTTTTGGATTGGCTTTGTGTGCGTGGTTGGTGAATATCTCGGGTAGCTTGGTTGTAAGTAGAACTCCGTTTATGTTTAATCTCTTATGTCATTGTATCAATTATATATATTGTATGTTGGAAAGCATGAATCGTAATTTATAAATGATTCATGGTATGTAAAAAGAAACCTTGTGGTATTGTTCATGTGCGGCCTATGTGGTTTGAGCGGGTTCATGGAGTTGGTCTGGTGGTTGGGGAGTGCTCTGCAGAGAACTCCTTTACGTAAGACTTAACCAGGCTTAGCGTGCCAGTAGGAGGCATGACCATGCCCTTGGAAATTTTATAACCTGAAAAGAGAAAGGAATGTGAGTAGAGAGCAATGTGTCCTTGAACACCTACTAGAGACTCCATTCAAAGTATAGTGTCTTGGATCTTGTGCTATGATGCTAGATCTTATGACTGACACTTGAACTGAATGTCCTAAATAGTAGTGTTGCGGTACTAGAATAATGGAAGTGGAAATGAAAATGGGTAAGGATTTCACTTGCATATATTATATGATGGAATGCTTGATATGCATATATAATATATGATTTAACAATCTCATGACGCATTCATGGATAAATGACTTTTATTGATGAATATTTGATGACATAATAGGATTCTATTCATGGGGCATTATTGGCTCACCCTCATTCTTTTTCAGGTCCTTCTGTGCAAGATAAACAAAGGAATTATACTTGGCTGAGGACCTACCCACGAGGAGTGCTAGGCACGATGTGAGCGCTGGGGAGTCTTTTTGTTGATTTTGTATATGGTTGTGCTTACGTTATGTAATTTTGAACTTTTGTAATTATGTACTTAACATGTTAACACTGGATGGTGAGGATGGCATGGCTTTTAGGCCATTATGGATGTTGTTAGACTTTGGACTTTATTTTAATGGATGAACGGTATACTATATGGGTTGTTCATGGAATGTATCTTTGGACTTTTACTATATTTGGATTAGATGGTACCTTGGCTATATTGAGGTTGTTAATTATATGTGTTGTATAGATGTGGATATTAAAATTGTTATAGGTACCTACAGGTCATTTGTATGGTACAAAATTTAATTAAGTGTGTTGATGAGGCTTGTAAGATCTCAACCATCCTGTGTATGATGTGGGATGGGTTGATGATGCCTATGTCGGGCGTCCCGCCTCGGCATTCCGTACGTCGTCCTGCGGGGGATGGTGGTCCGAGGTGTAGGGTCACCACAGTAAATATTTTATCCTCACCTGTGAAGAGGATTGATTAGTGAAGTTTGAACAAAATCTTAGTCGAGGAGATTAGGTAGTGGAGGTAAGCAAGAGCCGAACCACTATAAATCTTGTATGCTATTTACTTACTTTCAGTTATTACTTAATACTTGTTGCAACTTGTTTAAACTGAACATTGTCATTTTTATTGAGTTATATAACCTGCTAAGTCGTCCAATTCACCCCTCTCTGGAACATTTCTAGGCCAACACAATCCACAACTAAGGAGTTGTGTTTATTCTAGTCGTAACTATGAGGATTTGTTGTTGCTTGCAGTTTTAGGACCTACTTCTGTTGGCAGTTCTTGAGGTTCGTTCCTGCCTACTATTTAGGAGCTCATGATAGGTTTGCTCATAGAATTGTCTCCATATGGGCAAGGTCACGGGACATGTCTTCATCTTATTGGTTCTTTCATAGTAGTTCACGGACAAGTTCGTTTGTGTAATCATTTGAACATGCTTATTATAATGGTCACATGGTCTTTATTCTACTGATTCTTTTTTAAAAGGTTATGAAAAGGTTCAATTTTTGGAATCATCCCGACATGCTTATTATCAACGTCACATGATAGTTAATATGCTTCATCTTCCTTAAAAGTTCAAAGACATCCATAGTAGTAGAATCACTTCAATATACTTATTATCAAGATTATGTGGTCTTCATTTTATTGATTCTTCCTTAAAAGCTTATCAATATGTTTATGGAATTACTTCGAGGTACTTGTAGACCTAGTAATGGTCTTCATCTTGTTAGCACCGTATTGATTCAAAACAACAGAAGATGAGCATATTGAGGGTGAGATAAGCACTATCCTAAAGCAAAAATCTGCCCCTATTCTATACCATATATAATTCTACAGGCTATCGCTTTTCAAGATTCAACAATCTATACAACTCGAAGTTGTACTCTAATTGGATTGTTGGCAATGAACTTGAATACTCTATTGCTCTCTTTTGAATGCAATAAGAAGGAGAAGGTGGAATAAAACCAGTGAAACTTCGTATATTGAAAAGAAACATTTGATCTGTTTAAATAGACCAAGTCACACCTATCTAGTAAGGGACTTCGTCCTTTGCATGCAAAAAGACATGAAATAGAATAAGAGTTGTATTTGTTAAATGGTAAGCTTGGGCTCCGCTCGAGGATTTGCATCTCCTGGAACAATTGGCCCTAAGTCCATGGGCCCTCGTGCTTATGTGCGGGCTTCCCAAATCTCTCCTCAAGATTTCAAGGCCTTAGAAAAGTATTTTGATATATAAGTAAATTCTAAGACTTTTAAGTTTTCAACGTATAAGACTATTGGATTTTCACGATCGATACAAATTCCAAAGCATATTATCTATCCCAACAATATATAATATAGATTGATCTAAAGATAGTAAATTGCACGAAAGTATATTTTGGTTATATGATAATATTTTCATTAATTATAGTTGTCTCATATAAAAATCCATTTATGTTAATCCAAAAGATTCGTACTTGATCACACAAACAATCATATAAATATAAAATCGTAAAAGAAGCAATGCAATCAAAATATACACTAAAACTTATTCCCTTTACTTCTGAAAAATATCAAATTTTAATACTTGAATAATTATCTGTACATCCTTTTCTGAAAGAATAAATGAAAAAGTACACAAGCTAATTGTGTATAACATTATATTAAAGATAAATAAAAAAATACCGCACTCCTATAATTATAGAATCCTAAAGAAGTAATGCAATTAAAATATACACAAAAACATTATTCCCTTTACTTCTGAAAAATATCAAATTTGAATACTCAAATGATTATTTGTACATACTTTTCTAAAAGAAAAAATGAAAAAAAAATACACATGCTAATTGTATATAACATTAAATTAAAAAAAAAAAGAAAGAGAAAAATCCTTTGCAGTTTTATTTTTTGTTTTTTTTTATTATGTGTATATGCAATTGTATTACGAGGATAAAGCAATCATTTTTTATTATTATGTGTATGCATTAATTTATAATAAATACGATATATTAGTGCTATATTAGCATTGCCATATTTTATATCAAAGTTTTTTAGTAGGCACCGGCATCATGCATGCTTATATAATAATTTGGAAAAAAAATTAAAAAATATAGGTCCTTCCCATAAATTTCCTTCAACTAAGCCTAATAACGAATCTTGAAATATCATGTCTCATATCCATAACTGAGACTAGTTCAAAACTATGTAACCCAATTTGTTGTAATGGTTTTATCCCTACTTGAATTAGGCTTATATGATATTGTGTAAACTTACTTTATCTTGAGGTATTAATTGAATTTCTGTGCCTTCATGACATGTTTAGTCATTTCTTCAATCTTTATTACATAATCTTGAATTTCATTTTAAGTGGCTTCATTATAAATTTCTGTTAATTTAACTTTTTGAATTATCCAATTTTCAATGATTGATCTAATTTGGAAAACTTTAATTCATTTGTATGTTTTGGAGACATATATTCTACTGTAGGTATTGCTCCAGGTCGGGTGGTAGGTGAAGTTTTGATAGGGAACATCTCAAAATACAAAGAACTAGAAGAGTTTTTGCCAAAGAATTTTTGAACTTTTCTTATAAGATCAGACAGGTTTAAATCAAAATAAAACTAGAAATTTAAGTTCTACTGTTAAGGTGGTCAAGGAATTTGATGTAGATTCGTCACAAAAGCAAGAACGAAAATACTCAAAAATAATCAAAATAAGATTCTATTGATTCAAATACTTCCAATATCAGATATTCTTTTTCTAATGACAAAAAGCCCTATTTATAACAAACTACCAAATACGAGTCCTAAACTGACACAACTTGCAAATACTTAACTATGTAGGTTTAAACCACTTAACATAGGCCCATTAACAAAGACACGAAACAAACAGAAAACATAATAATAATAATAATAATAATAATAATAATAATAATAATAATAATAAAAGACACGCTAAAACACGTTATGCACGGGTTTCATGCATCCCTGCAACAATCCCCCTAGCTTGGGAAGAGCTTGTCCTCGAGATGGAGTTTTGGTACGCATTATAAAAATCAGGATCAAGCCTCAGAAAAGTCGCATTTGAAATCCAAGTACTCTCAGACAAAGGATGCCCAGGCCACTTGACTAAATAGTGAGTATAGGCACCATGGCGAGTAGAGAACGAAGAAACATCTCGAACATCGTCAACATGATCAGAAGTACAAGCAGGCATTAAGCTAGCATTATTTGTGTTACACCCAAAACTCGGCGAATAGGAAAAAAAGATGTAAATCGAAGGAAAAGACCTAAAAAGAACTTAACTGAAAGATTCAGGTCACGAACCAAAGATTTGCATGCCGAAACACGCTCAAAGGAACGCGCCTCGCCCTTGGCCAAAGGGCTTTCCCTTCCTCGGTCAAGGCCGAGAACTTCATTCCCTCAGCCATGGCCGAGATACCTACCTTGGCAACGGTCAAGGCATGCCCCTCTGTTACGACCGAGGCATCCACTCGCCCAGGGCTGAGGCACCCACTTCGGCCACGACCGAGGAACCCTTATTGGCCACAACCAAGGGACCCCTCTTGGCCATAACCAAAACACTCTTGTTCCGCTAAAAAAATTGACCTAAACTATTCTCACAGAGAACAAATCCTATACATTGGTCATGGTTTGGACACCGTAAATCGCTCCCATTTATGGAGCAATGCATCTAATGTTCGAACTATTTCCCCTCAACTATAAAAAGGGGGCTCAATCACCAAAGCAGGTATGCGCTGAACCTCAAAATTCTCTACATACTTCTATTCTCCTATTTCATTGTCTGATTTAGGCATTGAAGTGTTTCGGTTTCCAAACCTCACCACCCTTACAGGTCTAGAGCAAAACGTTTTCTTCTAGAGTTTTGGAGGATCAAGCAGTTTTCATATCTAGTCAATCGACATAGATTCACGTTCTAGCGCGAAAGATTTTCAGTTGAAACATTTGACGCCGTTTATGGAGAACTGTAACTGAAAGGTCCGTTGCCTTAAAACCATGAGTGAAAGCAATGTACAGCCCCGTTAATAGGAAGCCGGGAACCAGGAACTAGGAACCAGTCGCCTACTCCGTCGCGAAAAACCTCAACTTCATCCCCAAGTCGCCTCGGGGTATCGAACCACCTAGCTTCGAATTGGCACAATGGAGCGTAGGAAGGGAACAGTTGTAGAAAACATCAATCATAATGTTGAGATCCTAGAACGGATCGAGCGGGTTCACCGCATTGAGCCGGTAAAAGGAAAATCTTAAACGTTTGGACACAAACGCCTAGAAGAAAGTGTTGCAGAACCATCCAGAGGATCAGCTGCTCAAGATGAGTAGAGCCAACCAGGTCTCCCCCGATGGGAGAGCAAATTGCTTCCCATTTTCAGGAATCTAGCAACAAGGAGCTCTCTCCCAACAACATCGAGGATCAACTGCGTTATATGCAAGAGCAGATCTCGAGTTTGGTCGATGTGCAGAGAGGTCCACTGAACGCAGGGTTGCAAACACCGTCTGCCAACCAGACATTACAACAATGAGAACTGGAGATCAGCTCCAGACTATTCAAGCTGTAGAAGGATTGAGAGACCGTTCGTCCGTGGATGCAATCTTAGTAGAAGCAGAGTTGCCCATCATGGAGGAAATCAAGAATGCCACCTTTCCCGAGCACATCAAGATCCCTCACAAAGATCTATACGATTATAAGAGGGATCTTGTCAACCACCTAACAAAATACAAGTTATGGATGAAACTGTACGAGGCAACTGATTTGCGTAGCCTTCCAACACACACTGACAGGTGCAACCTTGAGTTGGTTTCAGGGACTACCACCCAAATCAATTCACTCATTTGATCGACTTGGGCAATCTTTCGTTATTTAATTTTTAGGGCTCCGCGAGACAATGAAGCCTTTTATGGACCTCCTTTCCGTTAAACAAGGGAAGGATGAAGCTCTCAAGGATTGCATCTCGTACTTCGTGCATGAGACATCTCAAGTAAAGGAATATTCGCCCGATGTAGCACTGACCGCCATATGAAGAATTGCTCATTCGAGCAAGCAGGTTTTGGTGGTTTCTGGCCAAGAACCCGGCTAGGACCTATGAAGAATTGCTCATTCGAGTCAGGAAATATATGAACGCGGAAGAGATGAAGACAACAAGGGATGTCCAAGTCAAGGAACAGACGCCCTAGTAGAAAAAGAAAATGAGAGAGAATAGAAAGCAAAGAACCCAGAATATGTTGGGCACCCACAAGGAGAGCCCTGATATTTTTGAGTGAGGCTTGCATATACTTCACTTACCTTCCCTGTTGAGCAAGTCCTTACTGAAGTGAAGCACTGAAACCTCATATGGCCCCGACATCCTATGAGGACAGAAAAAGAGCGAAGAGATCGAACAAAATATTGTCGATATCATCGCGATCACGACCACAACATTGCCAACTACTACGACTTGAAGGAGCAAATTGAAGAGTTAGTCGGTCGAGGAGAGCTAAACGACGAATGAAACCAACGCGCCAACAAACAGGGATATGCCCCCTCAACCCCCGCAACCAATCGCAGAAATCTATACCATTTTGGGCGGATCGGTTCTCAATGGTGACTCTAATAAGACGAGAAAAACCTACCCCCATGAGGCATGGAACCCACCCCCTGACGCACACTTCACCTTTAGCTTGAAGAAAGAGCCTCGAAGGGATCCACCCATGATCACGTTCATGGATGAAGATGCCCGCGGACTCCATTTCCCACATGCGGGCGCCTTGGTCCTAACCCTGGATATTGCAAATCATAAGGTCCACAAGTTGTTAGTGGATGAAGGATGTTCGGTGGATATACTGTTTAGCTCAGCCTTCAAGCACATGAGCATAAGGGATTCACTTTTACAGCTGTCCATGACCCCATGATTGGATTCACTGGTGACTCAATTAGCCCCGAAAGGACCACTCATGATGGGTGGGGACTTCCCATACCAATCTACTGTCATGACCAACTTTTTGGTGATGGATTTCCCTTCAATGTTTAATGGGATCATCGGACACCCAACCCTTAACGCATTGTGTGCAGTGGTGTCGACATATCACCTCGCTATGAAATTCCTAGTAGAAGAAGGAATAGAGGTCGTGCGAGGCGATCAAAAAGATTCAAGGAGGTGTTATGCATTAGCACTTTGGAAGGCAGGACGATGCAACTATCGGAACATGGCGCCACATGAAGATCAAGAAGACATAAACTAAACGGGTCCTTAGAACTTGGAGGGTAGTTGTTTTCTTGTTCCTAACCCCATGTATTTAAGGCCATAAGATTGAATAAGGCCTGACATCATGACATATGAATAAATATTTTAAGTTGATTAAGAATCTTGAGCAAAGGCTACAAACCTAGCGTGAGGTACACAGGTATCAAGAAACGAAGGCCACAGGCCCTTAGAACTTGGAGGGTAGTTGTTTTCTTGTTCCTAACCCCATGTATTTAAGGCCATAAGATTGAATAAGGCCTGACATCATGACGTATGAATAAATATTTTAAGTTGATTAAGAATCTTGAGAAAAGGCTACAAACCTAGCATGAGGTACACAGGTATCAAGAAACGAAGGCCACAGGCCCTTAGAACTTGGAGGGTAGTTCTTTTCTTGTTCCTAACCCCATGTATTTATGGCCATAAGATTGAATAAGGCCTGACATCATGACGTATGAATAAATATTTTAAGTTGATTAAGAATCTTGAGCAAAGGCTACAAACCTAGCGTGAGGTACACACGTATCAAAAAACGAAGGCCACAGGCCCTTAGAACTTGGAGGGTAGTTGTTTTCTTGTTCCTAACCCCATGTATTTAAGGCCATAAGATTGAATAAGGCCTGACATCATGACGTATGAATAAATATTTTAAGTTGATTAAGAATCTTGAGAAAAGGCTACAAACCTAGCGTGAGGTACACAGGTATCAAGAAACGAAGGCCACAGGCCCTTAGAACTTGGAGGGTAGTTGTTTTCTTGTTCCTAACCCCATGTATTTAAGGCCATAAGATTGAATAAGGCCTGACATCATGACGTATGAATAAATATTTTAAGTTGATTAAGAATCTTGAGCAAAGGCTACAAACCTAGCGTGAGGTACACACGTATCAAAAAACGAAGGCCACAGGCCCTTAGAACTTGGAGGGTAGTTGTTTTCTTGTTCCTAACCCCATGTATATTTAAGGCCATAAGATTGAATAAGGCCTGACATCATGACGTATGAATAAATATTTTAAGTTGATTAAGAATCTTGAGCAAAGGCTACAAACCTAGCGTGAGGTACACACGTATCAAAAAACGAAGGCCACAGGCCCTTAGAACTTGGAGGGTAGTTGTTTTCTTGTTCCTAACCCCATGTATTTAAGGCCATAAGATTGAATAAGGCCTGACATCATGACGTATGAATAAATATTTTAAGTTGATTAAGAATCTTGAGAAAAGGCTACAAACCTAGCGTGAGGTACACAGGTATCAAGAAACGAAGGCCACAGGCCCAACATGAGCTGAACACGTATCAAAACAGCGAAGGCCACAGACCCAACGTGAGCTATACATGTATCAAATAGCGAAGGCCACTGGCCGAATGTGAGCTAAACACATATCAAAACAACGGAGGCCGTGAGCCTAACGTGGGCTGAACACGTATCAAAATAGCGAAAGCCATAGGCCCAACGTGAGTTGAACACATATCTAAACAACAAAGGCCACAGGCCCAATGCATGAGCTGAACACGTATCAAAACAGCAAAGGCCGCAAGCCCAACGCATGAGCTGAACACTTATCAAAACAGCGAAGGCCACAGACCCAACGTGAGTTGAACACATATCAATACAGCAAAGGCCACAGATCCAACGTGAGCCATAAATGTGTCAAATAGCGAGGGCTACAGACCTCACACGAGCCGGCACCCCACAAAATAGTAAAAGCAGCAATCCACAACGCAAAATGCACAACAGTCAAACAAGAAAAACCATAAAGACTAGGCGATAAGGGCGACAAATGCTTCGAACAAATGAGATGCCTAAGGCCCACAAATTGCCAACAAACAAGCTCATTTTTC
The DNA here is from genome assembly GCA_035771175.1 of Paratinospora sagittata. Lineage (NCBI taxonomy): Eukaryota > Viridiplantae > Streptophyta > Magnoliopsida > Ranunculales > Menispermaceae > Paratinospora > Paratinospora sagittata. Next base: position 39,692,074 of record CM069590.1, on the reverse strand, counting down.
AACAAACACTCAAAAAGGAACGAAGACAATACATAAGCACGTCACCAAACATAAACATAGGAAATATTTGAAACAATCGGTAGATTAGGAACAATAATTCAAAAGTGCCAACTAAAAGAAATGCATCAAAAATTGTTCGCAAAGTTAGGGTCGTAAACACTAGATCCAATAATTAAACACCAACAGATAATCCGAGAAAAGACAACGATCGAAACTAAAAAATTAGAGAGAGCTCATAAACACCGCCCTGCGCTCCACAATGACCTTCATCCAAGAAGCTGAGGCTCCAGTCCGAGCAACGATGCTCTATCTCCAATCGTAGGTCCCTCATGCTCTCCAGATACCCCCGATCGTTCGCTTCCTTGCCTGCACCCACGACCGCGACCGCTACTTCATGCTTGACACACATATCATCCATCTTGTGGCAAGCTTTGGCTAGCTTCGCCCTATCATGTTCGGCCTTCAGACGAGCCGCGTCGGCCTCCTTCTCACTCTTGGTGGCCCTGGTGGCTTGCTCATTGACTAACTTGTTGGCCCAGATGTGTCTGAGAGGGAGGTGAATTGGAAACTTAGCAGATTTTAACCTTTTTTTTATAATGTATGAAATAATGAAAGCTGATAAAAAAAATATGGTAAATCAGGCACAATAACAATAAGATACACAAGATTTAGAGTGGTTCGTCCTCGCTTACATCCACTACCTAACCTCCTCAGTTAGGATTTGTCCAAACTCCACTAAGGGTCTTCTTACGAGTGAAGATCAAACCATTACACCTTCTCAATTTATGGGCTTGAGAATAATAGTTTCTCAACTTCCAAGTGTGAGAATGATCATTACAAGTTGAGCAACACTTGCTCTAAACCAGTGACTATCCAGTCACAAAAATCAAAGTACAAGATGAGATATGATTTCTTTTAATTAGAATCAAAGTAATACTTACAAAGCTTTGGATTGAACCTTTTGTTACCACAGATTCAACAAAATATGAATAATGAAGTGCAGCTGAAAACTGGTTCAAAAAGCTTTCGTCCTCTTTAATGGATTTTTGAAAAGATATAGATGAAGATCAACTAATCTAGAAGACTTAACGTATTTCAAAAAGATTGTGAGTTTAAAACAATAATTAGAAGACCAACTTCCAAAAGTTTTTGCACAAGTGAAAATTGTTAAACGTTTTGAATGGTTTTTCAGTTTTCGTATTTTATAGATGGATGTCTCTTTAATCTGCTCCAAGGCAGCATCTATGTAGACACAATAGTGGTGCAATGAACTTGAAGTATTTTTGGCGCACAAAGCTATTTCAAAAACAACGAACATATTCTTTCCCAAAAAAGATTTGATTCAGTCTATGGAGCTACGACAACAACACTTGAATCTTCTGATCATTCATGAGAATAAAAAGTATTTGAATGTTCTGAAAAGATTTAAAAAGTTCTAAAAAGTTTTGCTCAGTTCTGAAAAGTTTCTTCTAAAAAGTGCACGTGTCACCTTTATGATAGTGTTGAATTAGCATCGTGATTGATCAATCAACGTCTTGATTAGTTAATTAGCGTCCTGACTCATAATGTCAACTTTGTCGTTTTGTTCCTTTGAGGGAGCTCATGGATCATAAGCGTCTTGTTGAACTGAGAAGTGAGGGCGCTACAAAGAATGTAAGCGTCCTAACTTACTTGACGAATAAAGACGACAAAAGCTGTAGGGCGCTAATCAAGAGTTAGCGTCCTGCTATTTTTAACGTGTTTGAATTTGTAAAACAATGAGTACACTGAAGAACGATTTGGGTCCTAAGAATTACTAAGTTGATTCTTAAACGAGGATGCTCTTGTTCAAGTAGTGTCCTGAAAGTTTTTCAACTTATAACTGTCAGCATCCTTAAAGATTTAAATCATTAAAAAAAAATCCAAAAAACAGTCAGTGAGTTGATATTGAATCAACATCCTGACAGGTTAATTGGTTGACTCAATGAGCGCGCTACTAGTGAGGTAAGCGTCCTGATAAATATGAACGTTTCAACCTTGAACTCTATCAGCGTCCTAATGTATCATTAGCGTCCTGACTTGCCAAGTTCAGGAGGGTGTTGTTGAGACATTAGCGTCCTAAAATACATATTAGCGTCATGATGGACACTTAGAAACAATTTTGATTTTCCATTTAAAACTGGATAAATACAATTAAAGTCTTGGTACTTTCGAATCAAATCAAACATAGAAAATTCAATGCAAATGATCGAAAATCTACTCAACTAAATCATGCATTCATGCATATTGTTGAATCATATGATAATAGATGTTCTACAACCTAAACACACCCTAATCCTATAAAATATGTCTTCAAACGATCATGGACATCAAATAGATCTTGGTAGCACTTTCACCATGCATCATTGAATCTTCGAATCCTTTATGTGAGATTAGATGTGTTCTGCATTCAATATTATTATAAACAGAATGTGGTTTGTAATCATCAAAATATTGTTCATATAAGGGACATACTCATGTAAGGGACATGAGGATAATTGGTTCAACATAACTTACGCTGCTCGGACATGCGCCGACTGCAACTATCCTCCAATTCTTTCAGCCTCGGGTTCGACTTTTCCCGAGCAATACTCATCGCGTAGGTCGCCTACAAAATAATGACATATTTTTGGAAAATCTTGAGGTAGAGCAAATGACCAAAGCAAAAACATGAAAGTAAAACATTAAGAAAAAACACCAGAGTCAACTGAACAATCGCATCCTCTCACAGGAACTTGAGCTCAGTGTCTTGCATTTATTGGGTTGTCGCACTTTTCACGCCCACCTTTGAATCCTGAGCCTCATATTCAACATAATTCTTAGCCTCCTCAATGAGGATATGACTAGCATATCCAAGATGAAAGGTTTTCTTCTTCTTCGGAGATGAAAGACCCGACAAGACTTTCGTCTTCCCTTTCCCAGACGAAGGAACAGGCGATGTCGGACTGGTCGTAGGATCAGAAGCTGGGACAGCAGATCCAACTTGGCTAGAATGAGCAGAAATCAGACTATAAGACTTCCAAACCAGTCGTTGTTGGGCAAGCAATAGTTCGACCCCATCCATCAACGCGGGTGGCGGAGCCGTTCTCAACCTTAAACGAGGATGTTCAAGTGCGCCCGAAGGAGTTGGAGAACCAAACATCGGAATCACTGCGACAGAAACAAGCAATAAATGAGACAAACAAAAACGTTAAATGTGACAAGACATAACAATAACCATTTAACTCACCACGAGGAGGGCTAAGGTCGGGCCGTTGGCAACCACCGACAAAGTAGCCAGGCAACTCGAGGAGGTCAACTTGATAAAAGCCTGTTTGGATGATCGCAAATTGCACAAATGCTCAATCCACTCTTCCAATTCCACGGGATTACGAGGGTGACGTGTGGTACTTACATTCAACAAAAGAAAATCAATGAAAGAGGAATAAGCAAAGCATACATAAAATACTCAAATATCCTCCCCGCTTACTTATCGAGCAAGTGATACCTCCAATGAATTTGGGGATTTAAGCCCTCATCTACCCAAGCCCCGCTAACAAAGAACCTCTCACTCCTCCAAGAAGTACCGTACCGAAAATTACCTTCAATCAACTTCTAGTAATAGTGCGGCACAGCCTCGTACCAACCGTAAGATTGACCATATTGAACTACCTTATAACACTATAAAAACTTTCTTTGATTGAAGTCTTCTAGACCATGTTTCATCCACAAAGATAAACAACTTACCAACAACCCCCACACCCAAGGACACAACTGGGTGGGCGCAACTTCCAGTTTAGCCAAAAACTCTCCTAAGATAGGATGAAAAGGAAGCCTAAACCTATGCAAAAACATGTCTTTGTTAAGAGCGATGTCCCTATGATGACGCAGAGAACAAGCCTTCTCATTCGGGTCGAGAGCCCTGAACCTAATAGAAGAAGGAACATCATACTCAAAAAACACCTTGTGAACATCCTCCGCAGTCATAACAGACGCATACTCTCATGTGGTAATGGCTGGTCTAGAAACAACCTCGTTCTGCATGTCACACGCTACGTCGTCATCTCTCGAATCCCCTCTTACGTGAAAAGAATCAGATGCACACGACCCGTTCTTGCTAAGAGGGGTGTCGCTAGAATGATAACTAAAAGAGGAAAACTCTGTCGCGCTACTAAGGTATTGGTTATCTGGCGTATAAGGCCAAGAGAAACGAACATTATCACCTGGGGTACTCATAATTCTCACCCAAGTCAACAAGCACAGTAAGACCACTAAGTTTACACTCAAATACACCCAACAACCTCCCACGACACTCGACGTGCGAGACAATGTAGCGTAACGCAAACAACAAACGACAAACAAAAGGCTAAACTTAATGGAATTCGTACAAATTCTAAACCAAGAAAAGGGAAAAAAACCAAGGGAAATAAAAAAAACTAACCTCTATGCCAAACCCAAGACAACGAGCATGTATTTAGAAATGGAGAAATGAAGGGAACCTCACCCTTCTATATATAAGCAAAGGCTGGCTTCACTTAGCTAAACGACTCCCGGAAAACCAAATAAAATGACTCAAATGGCGAGTAAACCGACACACAAGGTCTCATCCCACTCACCTGGGGCTTACTGTTACACCCAAAACTCAACGGATAAAAAACAAAATGTAAATCGAAGGAAAAGACCAAAAACGAACTTAACCGAATAATTCAAGTCACGAACCAAAGATATGCATGCCGAAACACGCTAGAAGGAATGCGCCTCGCCCTTGGCCAAAGGGTTTTTTCCTCCATCGGCCAAGGTCGAGGGCTTCCTTCCCTTGACCCTGAATGAGGGGCCTCAGCCACAGCCAAGGCACCCTCTTCGGCTACGACTGAGGCACCCTCCTCGGCCACGACTGAGGTACTCTCCTCAGCCATAACCAATGGACCCCTCTCGGCCATGGTCGAAACACTCCTGTTCCGGTCGCAAATATGACCTAAACTATTGTCATGGAGAACAAATCCTATACGTTGGTCATAGCTCGGACACCACATAGAACGGATCTCAAGATATAGAACCACAAACTGAATCTTAATGAGGAAAGACGCAAATTTCTCCCATCGATGGAGCAACGCATTTAATGCCCAAACCATTTCCCCTCAACTATAAAGCTATGAAACTCAAAATTCTCTACATACTTCTACCTTAGGCATCAAAGTGTTTTTGGTGGCCAAGCGTCGCCACCCTTGCAGGTCCAGAGCTTAACGGTTTCTTCTAGAGTTTTAGAGGATCAAACAACTTTCATATCTAGTCAATTGACATCGATTCACATTCCAGCGTGAGAGATTTTGGTTGAAACAACTTGGTAGAGGTAAAGGTGGAATCACATCACCCACAAAAGGAGAAATTCGCACAACAGTAAATGTTTGAGAAATGCGCCATTCAGAAAGAATGTTAACCTCATACACATTATCACTAAGACAAGCAACAATAGAAAAAAAAGGTCATCACGCCACATCATCAACTTATGAGGGGATGATATTTGTTCCTTCCGTAAATAAACCATCTCCAAATCACCAACCTTGAAAAGAAGAGATTGTCGATGAGCATCGACATGCGCCTTATAAGAAGCGTATGACTTCGTAAGGTGACTACGAACATCCTCGTGGATAGACTTAATCTTGGAAGCAAACTCCTCTGTAGAAGCACACACCGGTAGAGTAAGTGGACTAAGGGCCAGGTTCACAACTATAAGAGGTGAAGTACCAGCCACAATCATAAACGGTGATAAACCAATAGACTGCTTGATAGAGTTGTTATAAGCGCACTCTGCCTGCGTCAAAACGAGCTCCCAAGACTTAGGCTTCCCATCAACCAAACAACGTAATAAATTTCCCATGCTAAAATTGTGGCGACCCCGCACCCTAGACCACCAACCCCCACAGGGGATGACATGCAGAACGCCAGGGCGGGACGCCCTACGTAGGCACCTCCAACCTCTCCACAACATAACCGAGGCGATTGAGGCCCTACGAGCCTATTACAAACTCGAAACATGACCTGAAAAACATGTACTATTCTATCATCCATACTAATCATCAAGACAAAAGATAATCCGTAAAATGATCCCATATCAAATCAGTCCATCAAAAAGGAACATACACATGATAGTCCAAGACCACGGATACAAAAAAATCATCATATGCCCACATGGCCTATCAAACAAAAACCCAACTCACCAAATACTAAAAGTGTGGTAAGTGTTATAGCTACATACTACAAAATATGATTGCATCATAATTAAAACAAAGTTCACCAAAATATTTGCCTCCTAACTCGCGTTGAGGCCTTAAACTCTCTCGCCGGCAAAGCCCTCAAGAGGTGACTACTCCCTTACCTTTATTTGGAACAGAAGGACCTGAAAAAGGGAAATGAGGATGAGCCAACGGTATCCAGTGAATAGAATTCAGATATGCCATCAATACTCATCAATATAATCCATGTATGCATGCCAATGTGCAGAATGATTGAAAGCTCATAACATATATATATCAAGCATTTATAATAAAGTTTGATGCAAGTAAAATCCTTTCGTTTTGGATCCACATTCCACATGCATTGGGGTTACTAGTGCACGTTTATTTCACCGTGTCGTTCTCATCCCCAATCATATTCATTTGGGGTTACTAGTGCACGTTTGTTTCACCGTGCCGTTCTCATCCCCAAATACTTCCTTTCTAAAACCCTCCTATGGCGAAGTCAAGTCTTCATTCTCGTATGCTAGCCTTGTTGTGTAACTTGCGTAAGGGCATACAAAGACATAGCTTTTGTCAATCACTAAGTTATTTAGGTCCTTGTAGGACAGACTTAACTCTCTTCAGAGGCAAAACCTACTAAGCCATAGGGTTTTACACACATGCATCATTGAAACACTTAGAACACATTCATGCTTTCAAAACATATAAGATATAATTGATATGATGACATAAAAGATTTAAACATAAATGAAGTCTACTCACAACCAAGCCTCGCGAGAGTATCTAACCACACATGGTTACCAAACCGAATCAACCAAATCAATATCCTGAAATAATCATCAATACCCATACATATATCAAATTCCTATGTTCAACCACAGACATTTACACAACAACCTTAAATCAGCCCATATAAAGACAATAGGCCTAAATCCCACCTAGTCACAACTTACAACTCAAATCACATACCTTAGGCCTCTAATGCCTAGTTCCCATTCATAAATCATTTGATAAATCAAAAATATTGATTTTCAATCCTTAGGCATAAACATGCCTAAATTGGGGAAAATTGGTCATGCATTGGCCTAACCCATGACATGGTCATTTCCATCAATTAATAGCACAAACAACTCTAATCATACTCAATTAGACATAAAATGCATCAATTCTATGTATTAAGGTCAAAGGCATCAAAAGCCCTAAAATATGAGAATTTCCCATACTAGGCCATATTGCCAATTTACACAAGGTCACCATGTTCAGCCATGTTAATCCACTGATTTAGCATCAAGGATTCATCAACAAAGCCTATTAGTCAACATAGTTGACATGCAAGGCATAATCTCAACTCTAGGTCAAAATCCCCAAATTTGGGCAAATCTCCAAATTCATGGCAAATCCCTAAATTCATGGCCTAGGCCAAATTTGCACTACATCTAGGGTTTCCAGCAAGCAAGATCAGTAAATTGAACCATCAATCATCCACATTTACCCATTAAATCAACATATATGACATGCAACTTGAATGGAAAACCCTAAGTCCATAACCTAGGTTTAGGTCAAATACATGGCTAAACACTAATTACACTCCTACTTCAGTTGTGAACCATTTTCTGAAGTATCACATCCATCCAACAATAGATTTAGGAGATCCAACAGTTTGATCTAAACTGTGCGAGAAATCCATATTTTCCGATCAGCTGTGTTTGAGAGGTTATATCTCTCAGATGAAAACTCCAATCAAGATCTTCACCGACCAGAATGAAAAACCGTAAGAGACGAACTGGTTGACAAATTTTCAGCTTGATCCGACCACGGATATAGAAGATCAGACTTCTGATAAGAGCGTTGCTAAGATTTCCCTTCAAGTAATTTTCCCTCTCTTTCTTTTCTTTTTTTTTTCCCTCCACTCATCTTACTCTCTAGGACGTCCTTGGAGAAGAGAAATGGGGCATGGGACACTTGTTCACTCTCATGCACCAACTTGACATGTCTTGGTCTCATACTTCCCATACCAACCACATGCACTTTAACCAATCTCATGCTTCCATGTATTTTAATGTCCAATCCATCTAATACACCAAATTTTCATTCTCATTAATCCTTTTATTCAATCAATCATATCTCATATCAATTCATGGTTTAATGGGCCCATGCATAAATAATAACACATGCATTATACTTTTATTTAACATGGCCCATATACAATTTATAATGCAAACATTTATATACATTATCAAACATCAAATACACAAACATATACATCAAGAAAACACACAGAGTTCGGGCAAAATGCAAATGGGTTATGGGCTAGATGAAAAGACTTTTGGGGTGTTACAAAAATTGACGACCTTGATCTGACCATCTGTTTGCAGGTGAAAAGTAGTAGAGATCAGAAGTAGCTTGTAAAGCGCACATCCTGATCAAAAGTAATATTATGAGGGATGCCATGTAAGCGAACAACTTCGCGAAAGTATAAATGAGCAACATGAGCAGCATTAGCAATGCGAGTGCATGGAATGAAGTGAGTCATCTTGGAAAACTAATCGACCATCACAAGAATGTAGTCCGTACCATGCAAGGATCTTGGAAGTCCTAAGACAAAGGCCATAGAAACATCTAGCCAAGGTCTGTCAGGAATAGGGAGTGGAATGTATAAGCCGACATTAATTTGTTTGCCATTTGCAGTCTGACAAACATAGCATTTGGTACTAAGATTAATGTCCCTCGCATAGTAGGCCAAAAATAGCGCTCACTAAATAGAAGCAATGGTCTTAATAACCCCACTACAAGAAAAGTGGTCTTTAACCACGAGCTTTGCCCGTTATTAATGATAATTTACAACGAGCTTTGCGTTGGTTTTTTTTAGACAGTTGTAAAAAAAGACGGGCATAGCCCATGGTAAAAAAATGAGATTTTATATCAAACTTAATGTTGTCAACTTTAAGAAAAAGGTGATAATGTAGAACAAGTTCTATGTCAAAAGGTTTAACCAAAAAAATGTTAGTTATATTGTAATACCCTCGGTTTAGACAAAAAAAAAAATCGGGCTCGCCCGCTGGAACCTTCAGGCAGTCCTCCTGAAGGCGAGCTGCCCAAAAATTTAATGGTATCAGAGAAGGTTTTGAGAGGGCGAATTCAACGCATGATCAGGGGTTATCATGATGTGAGGGTGGCGAAGGACCGACTCTTACCCTAACATGTCCACATTGGCTTGCCACCAGTGTGGTTGGTGTAATCAAGATGCTGGCCGTAAAACTTTCTCTGAGGTACGCTCACGTGCCACGTGACTTTGTAGGTCTCGGTCGTTGGATGCGTGAGTATCAGTGATGACCATTAAACAATTATATATATATATAACTTGTTGCTAATGAAAAAAATTGGATTCATTGATGGCATAAACATCAAGAGGAAAAATAGAAAATATTGTCCAACGGACAAGGCATAAATCTTAAAAATGTTAGGAATATATTTTGTGTATTTCATAAGTTTTTTCTTCCTTTCAGCAAGATCATGCCTCAAGTAAAGAAACAACTTCCAGTAGTCGGGAATCGATTTCCACAAGACTTACGGAACTTTCCAAAGAGGAGGTTATGACTGTCACACCTGGGTTGCACACAGTGCCCCCTACCCAGGGTGATGAGTACCCCTGCAGGGCATACTCCAGTCATTATGGACCCATAATATTGTCCCATCCCAGTACACTGCCCACTCAACAGTGTCTAGTACCCTCGGGGTCATTTGTCCACACTATTTATGAATAGTGTAGGGCTTCCCTCGGATTCGAACCTCAAACCTCATATAGGTTGATTTCGCAATCCGAGTAACCACTGAGCCAGACGGTTGCAGAGATCGCGGAATCCAAGGAACAGTTGTTCAATTTCCTTGCTGACAAGTCGTACACCCAAATGATGTACGCCTACCTCCCAAATAATCTCCTTAAACCACCTCTTGCTGGCCTTGGGAAGATCGTATTCAGCAACATCTTGCCAGAATTGGTGACTAGAGGATCTATGACAAGAGCTCATCTTCTTGTGTTATACTGCTTAGAAAAAGGAATCTCTGTCTCCCTACCTCACATTACATCCAACAAATGTTGCGGGTGATTCAAAACCCTACAAAGAAAGAACTCCTCGGCTACGGAGTATTGATCATGAGGATGCTTTGGGAGGCAAACATCAATACTTTTGATGAATCTTCGAAACAGATCACTAATGTTGTTACAGTAACCTCCATCTCAAAGACTTTCGTCTCAAGGGGAGGGGTGACTGACGAATAAATATTTGGCACTATTTCAGGGAAAAATAGCGGAAGAACTAGAGATAACAATGAACATTGTCAACGAAAAAGTCGGCGCAAGATTCCTATTAGGAAAGCACCAATGAACGAGCCAAACCAGAACATTACAACAAACCTAGCCCTAAATAATGGTCAACTCAATCATCTATTCTCCGAGGAGGATCTTTTTGGCAACCTCAATCAACCTCAAACAAACCAGGATGGACGGGGAGTTCCAGCAAATCCACCTTACTAGAACCTCCCAACTCATGGCAATACGACGTACCAAAGGTTTCCAACTCTTGAGCTACCCTATTAGCCAGTTCCACAATTTCCTGTGAACCAACAGTAATAAAATTGGACAGCACCAAACTTTGGAAGACAGGATATCTCGATGAGTCCACTATTTCAAAATTGTTTGACTCAGACATATCCAACCGTCCAAGAGGTCCCAGTTAGGGAGTCCTCGTATAACCAAACTAACTACCCTCCACCTATGGGACATACAACCTATCAACCATCAATGGGACAACCGACTAACCCATTTGATCAGTTAAATGTGATCGTATCTAGTCTTACTAGGATGGAGGAGACCCAGAATGCGTTGTTAACCCGTATGCAAAACGTCGAAGAACGGAGAACAACTTCTCAACGTTCTTCTGGTAGTCGTTCTGTAACTAACAGAAGGTCTAGTTGGAGCAGTAGTAGGCGAAAAAATTAAGAATGATTACTGACATTGTAACTATTTTCTTTTTATGAATAAAATGTTTGTTTGAGACTATGTTTGGTGGGCCGACTTACAACCATTCTTTCTTTTGTATCACTAACTTTGGAGTGGTATGAGACACAACAAAATTAGAAGATACTAAATAAAACATGGAAGTAAGAAAACCCACGACCTTGTGTGAAAAAAAACATCTGGGGAAAGCTGAATTAGTAACATTATCACTAAGTTTACGCGGAATGAGACGAGTAAACTTGGACGATACTATTAGTGAACTCCTCTCCAGCCGATGTTTTGTAGAGACTGTGTTCTTACAACTTAACTTGGTTGAACCCTTTATTACTAAATTTATGTGTTATGGGACACACAAACTTGGATAATAGTCGGAAAGACTAAGCGAAAGGGTTTGAACACATAAGAATGGGATATAACATTACATTAAGATATTTACCGAGGCAAATCTTAGAACCTTTATGACTTGTATGAATTTTCAAAAATATGTATGTTCACAGAACATAACCACAATATTTGAAATACTTGCAATGTTTTATAGTTATTATATAAACACTCTAACCTTGTTTTACACCATGGCCAAACGTACGAGGTACATAAGAATCTTTGATTCCTCAACAAAAAAAACCTTACACCATACCTAGAAAAATAGGTGGTTTTATATTGAACTCTCAAACTTTTTGCTAAGAATATCATAACACTATACTTGGCTACGATTCCTAAAATATGGTTTTATTTTTCTCCTTGCCAGTGAGAAAATGCGAACCAGGAAGAGAGGAAGGTCACGCACTGTCCGTCCAGCAAATGAGGCACCTTCTAAGATTCAGAATCAGGAACCGCTGCTTCCGACGATAGAGCAGGCCACACCCAACACTCCCACTACTTTTGGGCAAGCAGTGCCACAACCCACACCCTTTGTCATGCCTCCGGGCATGGGACACTTTTTCACCGGATTCGTCGAGGCGATGAAGGCGATAGTTTAGATGGTCGTTTCATGAGATCGCCGCCAACTAGGTGGTCACAGTGCGGGCACCTCTTAAATCTGGGTCAGACACTTAAACCAACCAGATTACGAAGTACAAGAGGCTTCAACCCCTTACCTTTGCGGGCACCATTGATGCGGATAAAGCGCAGAAATGGTTCGATGAGTCGAAGAAGACTCTCTTGGCTATGAGAGTCGAAGAGGCTCGGAATATTCTACTAGCTTCCTACCAACTTGTTGGTTGAGCTAACACATGGTGGATAACAGTGAAGGAAGACCCAAGGGTCAATACCACCGACATGACTTGGCAAAAGTTTGAGTCACTATTTATCGACGAATACTTCCCTAGCGCAGTAAAGGGGCAGAGGCGCCAGGAGTTCACCAAGCTGTACCAAGGCGGCATGATAGTTCCAGAGTATGTTGTCAGATTCAAGGAATTATCGGTCTACTATCTCTTCACCATCTCAACGGAGCATGATAAGGCCAAGAAATTCTATAATGACCTTCGTCCTGACATCCGACAAGCCTTGTTGATCTTGGATCTCAAGAATTACAGGGAACTTGTCGACAAGGCCATGAGTTTTGATCAGGAGAAAATTGAGAAGGAGCAGAGAATAAACAGGGAAAAGTCGCCTGCAACATTTTTTCAACAGGGCATTCAGCAAGGCAACGCCCAACCCAGGCTGAACTAGTAGAACCAGGGGCAACGGCAAATAGGGCAGAGCTTTTGCTATCGCTCAACAACCCCTCCTGGATAATAATGTAGTCGAATGAACATTTTCCTTGTTTAATGCAATGGTGCATGTCTTGTTTGATTCTGGTGCTACGCATTCCTTTATATCTTCTGCATTGGTAAGGCATTTAGGGTTGCATTCTGGACCCGCAGACATCACAATTTATGTCTCATCACCATTAGGATCTGGTACTGACGTGAAAATGAAGTGTTCTCGATGTGAACTTCGAATGTCAGAACAGATAATTTATGCAGATCTTTTTGTGATGGACTTTGAAGACTTTGACATCATCCTCGGCATGGACTGGCTCGCACCTCTGAATGCAAAGATCGATTGTTTGAAGAAGCAAGTTCAGTTATCCTTGCCTACTGGGGAGTTTGTCAAGATTCAAGGAACGAGGAAATAGGTACACAACTCGACTGTTGCACTCCTCAAAGCACAGCTCTGAGCACTATCCCTTGGTAATGACAATGAATCATCATCACTGTACCCTCTCGAAGTACATGATGTCTTGGTTATATCTGAATTCCCAACGATTTTCTGAATGACCTTCCTAATCTACCTCCAGTTTGAGAATTTTATTTTGAGATCAACCTCATACCTGGGACTGGACCCATCTCAATTCCTCCATACAGAATGTCCAATGTCGAGTTGGTCGAGTTGGACAAACAACTGAAGTAGTTGGAGAGTAATGGCTTCATCGGGAAAAGTTCATCACCCTGGGGGCTCTAGTTCTGTTTGTTAGCAAAAAGGATGGTTCGTTACGACTTTGGATCAACTATCGCAAGTTGAATAACGCCACCATCAAGAACAAATACCCATCACCCAGGATAGATGACTTGTTCGACCAACTTAGAGATGCCAAGTACTTCTTTAAGATTGATTTACGATCTGGTTACCATCAACTCAGGATCAGAGAGTCAGACATTAATAAAATGACTTTCAGAACTCGGTACGGTCATTACGAGTTCTTGGTTATGTCGTTTGGTCTAACAAATGCACCTGCAGCGTTCATGGATTTGATGAACCACATCTTCAAGTTATACTTAAACTGATTTGTGGTGGTTTTTGTGGATGATATCTTGATATATTCCTTAACCGAGAAAGATAATAAGATACATCTGAGGATTGTCCTCCAGACCTTGAGAAGCCACCAGTTGTATGCAAAGTTGAGTAAACGCGAGTTTTGGGCGAAGCGAGTTCAATTCCTTGGTCATGTGGTTTTAGGCAATGGCATTGAGGTAGATCTTTCAAAGGTTGAAGCAGTTTTAAACTAGAAGCAGCCTACCACAATAACTGAAATTTGGAGTTTTCTTGGTTTGGTTGGCTACTACAAACGCTTCATCAAGGACTTCTCAAAGATTGCTGAACCTATGACCAAGCTCACTCGGAAAGATGTGCGATTCATCTGGAATCCCGCCTGTGAATCATCATTTCAGGAATTGAAGAAACGTCTCACGACAACACTAGTACTAATCACTCTAAGAAATGGAGTTGGGTTTTCTCTATACACCGACGCCTCTCTCCAAGACTTAGGTGCAATACTAATGCAAAAAAGCCAGGTTGTTGCATATGTTTTTAGGGAACTAAAGATTCATGAGGGTAATTACCCAACGCATGACTTGGAACTTGTAGCTGTCGTATTCGCATTAAAGTTATGGCGTCACTACCTATACGGTGAACGGTTTGAGGTATTCTCGGATCACAAGAGTCTCAAGTGCATCTACACTCAGAGAATTTTAACCTATAGCTCATCGAGGAGGGAGGAAGATCACGACTCTCTCAATTATCAGCCAACTCTAAGCTTAATCGAAAGATTTCAACAGCTCAAGCCAACGACCATATGTTAATGGAGAAACAAGAACTTCTACTCAGCGGATAGGACCTTCCTCACTGGTCGGTCTCTGATGACAGGGTTGTTTTTTACAAAACAAATGTCTCTGTCTTCCGAATGATCCACAAGTTCGTAAAGAAGTGCTAACTGAAATGCACTGTTCGAGGTTCGCTATACATCTTGGGGGAGACAAGATGTACAAGGATGTCAAGCGACAATTTTGGTTTTCTAGAATGAAAAAGGCTATTGCAGACTTCGTTGCTAAATGTCTCATTTGCCAGTAAGTAAAGGCAGAACGCAAACTTCCCTCTGGACTTTTACAGCCTTTACCTATTAGAGAATAAAAGTTGGAAAACATTCCAATGGATTTTGTTACGGCCTTGCCTCGAAATAATAAAGGCCAAGATGCAATGTGGGTTATCATTAACAGACTTACAAAGTTTGCACACTTTTTACCAATAAAGTTCACAGATAACCCCGCCATGCTAGCCGAATTGTACGAAAGAGAGATCGTACGCCTTCATGGCATACCACTCACAATCATCTCTGATCGAGACCCTCGATTTACGTCAAAGTTTTGGCAAAACTTCTAGAGTAAAGTGGGCTCTAGGATCACCATGAGCACAACCTTTCACCCTTAGACTGATGGGCAGTCAAAGCGTTTTATCCAGATCTTAGAGGACATGTTATGTTGTTGTATTTTGGACTTTCATGACGGATGGGCAAAACACTTACATTTGGCTGAGTTTGCATACAACAACAGCTACCAAACCAATATCGACATGGCACCATACGAGGCTCTCTATAGTCGCCCTTGCAGATCTCCGGTATGCTGGTTAGATATGGCAAATCGACCGCACTTGGGGCCTGAACTAGTTCAAGAGACTTCTGAGAAGATCACACTAGTAAATGAGTGACTTCTTGTAACACAAAGTCGACAGAAGAGCTATGCCGACAAGTGGAGGCAGCCTCTAGAATTTGACAAGGGGGACTTGGTTTTCTAAAAGTTTAGCCTACAAGAGGTGTCAAATGCTTTGGGAACAAATGAAAGCTTTCCCCACGGTATATCGGTCCATTTCAGATCATTGAACGTATTGGCAAACTAGCCTATTGTCTATCCCTTCCATGGTCCATGTCTAAGGTTCATGACGTTTTTCATGTATCCATGCTTCGAAAGTATCGTCCTGATCTTTTGCATATCATACCTCTGGTCGAGGTTCGGGTTGAAAAAGGAAATAAGTATCAGGAGAGAGCGATATAGATTCTGGATAGAAAAATCAAGAACTACGGCGACGTAGCATACCATTTGTAAAGGTGCTTTGGGATCACCACAGAGTAGAGGAAGCAACATGGGAACTAGAAGAAACAATTAAACTAAAATACCCTGAATTGTTTTCTAGTAATAGTTGATGATGTCGAGGATTCCATCGGCGACAATGCCATTTAGGGGCCTTATAGGCACTACCCTGACCTGGCAAATGATGACGGCGACGATGAATCTCACGCAGACAGCAAACATCACTTCATGGACTGAATTTTGAGGGCGAAATTCTCTTAAGAGGGGTAGAATGTAATACCCCCAGTTTAAACAAAAAAAAAATTGGGCTCACTCACCGGAACCTTCGGGTAGTCCGCCTAAACCCGGGAGGCAGCGTGCTGCTCTAGACGATTGATATTTAAGTGGACCTCGTGTCCCACCTCTCAACTGGAAACTGATTTGGTTGGTCTTATTTGAAAGCTATCATCTTGTACAAGTGATACTGAACATCCTAACGTTGCAAGTGGTGATACTGACTTAATAAGAATCACTAGACGCTGCCAAATCCTGTCTATGTTAGTAAAGACCGGGCCTACTCATGCGTTGGCATCATACATAAGCACCACCTAGGGACATAAGTGGTTTATGATCCACAAAATAGTTAGAAGCAATACTCACTATTCTTGATATTTCCCTAGAGAGGGAATGTACAATGAGAACCCGGGTTTACCTGGGGATGGAATCTGTACGTAAATCCAGAGCTACGACCTTGGGAAGGGACGCACAATGAGAACCCGGGTTTACTTGGGGATGGACATCTGTACGTGAACTCATGGCGCCATATAATCATGGAACCATTACGAGACTGTGTCATGCATACATACATGTTGTACTATTTATGATGCTTGTTGTGTTTATGTGATATTTGATTATCGAGTTTTCTTTATTAATTGTTATATTCACGAACTAGTTTACCCACTGGGCAATAACTCATCCCGTTGTTATCCAATTTTTTCTTAGGAGTTTAGGGTGGACTGGGTGGAGGTTTTTGGGCCCACATTTTGTAACCCTTGTTAATTAAAGGGAGATTTTGGGAGGATGTTCCCTCAATCATATTTTGTACAAGAACATATTCTGAAGTTAATGAAATCAGATTTGTACCAGCATACTCGGTTATTGTTATAATGCATTCGCGTCACGCCTGTGAGTGTTCAGCCGGTTTAGGCGCGTACGAGCGGGGTGTGACATTTTATCATGTTTAACCCAAAGAAAAAAAAAAGTCTAATATATCACTAGTTTCACTCATTTCAAGATATGTACTTCATTAGCCAAGCTATGGTGGTACCAATAGCATCTTCAAGATGCGCAAGTCATTAGTAGATTTATACAACATAAATTCTTCTTCTTCACATTCTTGACCCAAACTTTCCAGTAATTCGGCGTCAAAAGCATGTGATGCACCAAAGCACTTGGACTCTTAGATTCTATCTTTCCCTCAACAACTATTTCTCCAATTCCATCCTAATGAAGTAGCTTGCATCGAAATAATATCATAACAAACAATATGTTTAACTTATCATATTATAAAGTATGTACCAATGAATGTATTTATAACCTAAAAAGTAGATTGAAATCAGTCAAGCTAGAAGTTACTATAATCTACTTAGTGAGATGCACCAGACATCTTCTATATATATAACATTTGCAAATCAGCTGCTTTCTTAGTTTTTTCACATGAGCTTCCCAACTAAACACCAAAAAATAAGAAAAACAAGCATCTATAAACTTATTAAATAGCTAAAATCCAAGAAATAAGTCTTGCCCTAATTTTTTTGCATTGACCTCACAAAACTTCTCCTAAAACACCCTCCAATTCTCCTTTTTTCAAATAACCCATCAAAACCTCTCAAAACAACAATCTCCAAACTCTCCAACCTCAACCAAAAAAAATCCAAGATTGGCATGACACAAATTGAAAGAACAAAACTCCACCATTTATTCCCACACAAAAAATGACAAGATAAGAACACGATTTAACAAGAAGCATAGTAATAGCAAATAATATTAAGAAAAAAGAACACCCTAATCTATGATAAATTCGATGAAACTAGAAAACGGTGTAGAGAAAAGAAGAAATCTGAAGTTAAAAGCCTAAAGATTAGACCTTGAAAAATAAAAAAATAAAAAATCTAAAATGGGCATTACACAAATAGCTTTAACAAGACTCCACCATTCATTTCCACACACAAAAAAATGGCAAGATTAGAATGAGATTTAACAAGAAGCATAGTAATAGTACATTCTCTTTCTCTATCACTTCTGTCAGGAATTCCATAAAAACCCAGTTAAGTTCAAACCAAAAGAAAATGTTTTATCCAAGAAGAGATTTAGAAAATAAATAAATCCAATTCAAGCTCAAATAGAAAATAATGATTTTATATTTCTAACTTTCATAGCAGTAGACATTACAAGAAGGTAAAAGAAATAGTGGTCACTATACAAGAATCTCTAGAGAAAGCAAAGAAAGTTAGTATTATTAACCTTCATTTACTTACAACCTTACAATTATATCTTTACTCTCATCAAATCAATGCCCGAAAACTCAATGTTCAAGACAACCTTCTTTTGCATGTTCAAAATTATAACCATACCCTATCAACTTGCTAAATGAAGACACAAAACAGAGATAGCCTGCCAACTTGCTAAATTAAGATGATACATTTATTATTTTCTCATCTTGGAAATCGATGCGGTAATAAACAACTTGATATTAAGCACAAACATAATGTTTCTCAATTTCATTTCCCAAACCAACCAATTGGGAATGTACCAAATCAAAATTTAAGTAGCAATTTGCAATTTTTTTTTTTCTAAATTCTTTTACGTTTCCAATTTCAGTTCAAAAACAATTCATGCAGCTTGCATTTGTAACATGCTTACAACATAAAAACAAAGAATAATTTATTTTTTCTTATGATTAATCTTCAGGGATTATCAAAACTACAATGACATCTAAAACTTCTTTCTTTGCTATATAGGCGTTTGGTATGAGATAATCTTGGGGATAGGAATGAGAATCTTGAAGATTCTCCATGTTTGTTTCACTTTTTGTACTTTTTTAATAGTGAGAAAGTGATTCTTATGGAGATATGCGATATTCACTTTCTTAAAATAGTGATTACCATGAGAAAATTTTTATTTCTTTAAAAAAAAAGGCAAAAAGAGAAAAAAAAACTTACGCCAACCTAAAAAAACAAAATCATCTCCTTATTTCACTTATGTTAATATCAATATGATAATTTTTTATTAAAAATAATATTTTAATAAAATATATTTTTATTAATAATAATAATTTTTATATTTTTATTAAATATTCTTTTTTTTACTTAGAAAAGAATTTTATTAATATTTTTCATCACAACTAGTTTTATTATTTTTAATAAAAACCAATTTCATTATTTTTAATTAAAATAAAGCTTATTATTTTAAAAAAATACTATATTATTTGAAAATTATTTTTTATTCTAACTTTCTATTATTAATAATAATTTATATTTTTTAAATATTCATTTTATTATTATTTTTTAAATTATTTTATTATTATTTTTTCATCACAAATAATAAAAAACCAATTCACTATTTTAATTAAAATTAAGTTTATTATTTTCATCAAAATACTTTATTATTTTAAAAAATATTTTTAATTCTAACTTTATATTAATAATAATAATTTTTTATATTTTATAAAATATTGATTTTATTTTATTTTTTAAAATTATTTTATTATTATTTTTTCACCACAACTAATTTATTATTTTTAATAAAAAAAATCAGATTTGCTAATTTTATAAAATATGAGTTTATTATTTTAATAAAAAATACTTTATTGTTTGAAAATATTTTTTATTCTAACTTTCTATTATTAATAATATTTTTTAAATTTCTTTAAATATTCATTTTATTTTTTAAATTGTTTTATTATTATTTTTTCATCATAAATAATAAAAAAATGAATTTTACTATTTTAATAATTTTTATATTTTTGTAAAATATTTATTTTATTATTTTTTAAAAATTATTTTTTTATTAGTTTTTCATCACAACTAATTTACTATTTTTAAGAAATAATTTACTATTTTTATAAAAATTGTGTGTATTATTTTAGTAAAAAAACATTATTGTTTAAAAATTATATAATATGTTTAATAATAAAATTTAATTATTTATTATATTAATAAAAATTACTTTTATTATTTTAGTAAAATTAGTTTTATTATTTTTAATAAAATTAATATTTTATGATAAATATTATTTGATTATCTTAGATTCCGATGTACTACCAAACACAGTAATTTGATATTTCAAGAAAAGTTATGGAAGATTCTTATGTGTGATCAAACTCAGTAATATAACATTCTCATCTTCAAATTCTTATCAATCAATTTCCCAGGAATTTGATTCTCATTCTCATGTAAAGATTTTCGCATACCAAACAAAAGAGGTTTTTTTTTTTTTAAGAAGTGCATTCTTATTTAGAAAAGGAATTCAAAGAAAAAAACAATCTTTTAAATGGGAAAATAAAGGAATCAACAAAACGAACAATGCAGGCACAAAATTCCATTATTTTTCAGTTACAAGTCCCCAATACCCAATTGTATTCTACCAGACCAACCAAGGGTTGTTTCGCTGGTAACGGGAGCAAGCCTTAAGGTGGGTTGAGGGACTCATCACGAGTTCGAGCTCCACCGTGAACATATTCTGGTTAGGAGAGGGAAACCCGCTAAACGCCCATTGAACCCCTCGAGTCCAGCCGCAAAGCGGTGGACACATTCTCGATGTTGGAAAATCGGTCAACAAAAGAAAAATATGTATTCTACCAAAAATCCTCAAAAGAAAAAGAAAAAAAAAGTTTGAGTTCCATTGTTGAAATTTCCTAATCTATACAAAATCCAAAAATAAATTGAGCAACGGATTCAAACAAAAGTTTCATAGGGCTCCAATACAGACTCAAAAAAATCATAATCTCTAATATATATATATTATTTTGGAGAATATGCTCATCCATAGCGCAAACATAGAACCAAACTGGTCCATTAGAAATCCATAAATAAAACACTTACTTGCAATCACCGAGTTGTCGAAAGTGAATTGCAGAGTCGTCGGAAGAGAATTACTTCAGCAAGGACATCGACAACTTTATGCAACGGCTCTCTATGCCCTAGTTGCAACTCGTGCTCAAATTGGGCGTGAAAAACAATCGATTGATTGAGTAAAAATGTGGGACTCTCGCTCTCTACCCTAGCTGCGATTCATGCTAATATTGGGTGCCGAAAAAATAGAAAAAGATGAAGAGGGAAAAGAAGGAAACAAATAGGCGTGCGAGATTGAGAGTTTTGGGAGCGGGATGTTATGAAATTTGATGCCCATGGATACGACAAGTATTGCCCGTGGTAGATCTTCAAATGGTGTTGTCATAAAACGTTCTCCTTTTGGGTTAAAAATAGTATTTAACTTACCTGTTGTAATTAATTCATGTTTAACAACTGCTTTTACAACAGGCTATCAAAGTCTGTGGTGGAAAAATAAATGACAACTGGCTTTTATTGCCCGTGGTTATTTAATTGTTGTAAAATCAACCTTTTCTTGTAGTGCCAAAATGACCAGCCATCCCCCAAGCATGTATCTCAGTCATAATCTGCTCAATGAGGGAAGAAGAAGGAATGCATAACTACTGCCCATAAAAGAAAAACCATCCCTGTAAAAGATAATCACCAGAAGCACCATGTTGCAATAAGCAATCAGGATGAATAGGTCCAAAGTACTCATCACTAGCATATAGATCTCGTAGCTCATTAAAACCAAAAAGTAAAGTGCAAAGTAACAAGCAAGTGAATATACTGACTCAATCCATCTACAATTCAATTATCCTTCCGAGCGTGAAACTGCAAATGGAAGGTATAATCCTGTAAGAATGAAAAACACTTGGCATGTCGATCAGAAACCTTTTACTGTGAGTTTATATGTTGAAGTGCCTCATGATTTGATTTAATGATGAACTCCTTATGTATAAGATAATGACACCAATGTCGCAAAGCCTATACAACTAAATAGAGCTCTAGATCATAAGTGAAATAGTTCAGCTTAGCCCGATCCAGATTCTAACTAAAGAATGCATCATGACGTCCATTTTATCTTAAGACAACCCCAATGCCCTATTTGGATGCATCACATGTAACCTCAAATAGTTGTAAAAAATCTGGCAATACTAGGATAGGAGCAGAGGTCATCCTCTCTTTAATCAAGTGAAAGAAAACATCAGCCTCCACTCAGAAATGCCCTTTTTCATACAAGAAGTGATGAGAGCTACAATACTACTAAAATTCTTAATGAATTGCAGATAAAATGTAGCCAAGCCATGGAAACTCCAAACCTGTGTGATGGTAGTGGGAGTAGGCCAATCAAGTATATCATGTACTTTAGAATTATCAACCCGAACCCCTTGTGTAGAAGTCACAAAGCCCAAGAAAACAACTGAGTCAACAAGGAAGGAACACTTTTTGAGCTGTAAATACAACTTGACCTTCCTCAAAACTTGTAAAATAACCTGAAGATGTTGAATGCAGTATGACTCTGAAAATGTTATAAAGAAGTATATCATTGAAATAGACAACAACAAACTTCCCAATATAGGGACTTAAAACCTGAGTCATAAGCCTCATGAATGTAAATGGGGCATTAGAAACGCCAAATGGCATAACCAATAAAGGCCATCCTTCGTCTTAAAAGTTGTCTTCCAGTCATCTCCTGGTCGCATGCGTATCTAATGGTAGCCACTACGCAAATCGAGCTTGGAGAAGATATTTGCTTCATGTTAAGTATCAATCATGTCCTCCAACCTCGGAATAGGAAAATGGTACTTCACTGTTATCTTGTTGTTCACTCGGCTATCTATGCACATGCGCCAACTCCCATATTTCTTGGGAGTGAGCAATGTCAGGATTGTGCATGGGTACATGCTCTCCCAAATTAGCACTTTGTCCAACAACTCTGTAACCTGTCGTTGGAGCTCAGCATGGTCAGTGGGGGACATGCGATAATGTGGCAAGTTTGGAAGAGAAGCTCCTGGAACAAAATCTATAGCATATTGAATGTCCCATAGCGGAGGAAGCCCAACATTAGTCGACTCATCACAAAAATCAGAGAATGAATCTAATAATGACTGCAAAATAGGTGGGACAACTATAAGTGAAGCAACGAATGAATCAACAACTGCTAAACCATACCAGAATCACGACTGGTGGCAAGGACGCTTGACTTCGAAGGAAGTGACGGTGGTGTAGGCGAGGTGGTAGAGGGCCATAAAGGAAACAATGTAACTATTCCCCCTTAAACATGAAGGTATAAGTGTTGCGCTCGCCATCATGCTTGTACTTCTTGTGTCATACTGCCATAGGTGACCCAATAATAAGTGACAAGCATCCATAAGAGCCAACGAGCACCAAATTTCATTTGTATATTTGTCGATGGTAAAAGGAACTAAGCATCTTTTGTCAACCTTGACTTTATTCTCCTTTTGTACCCATTGGATTTTAAATGGATCTGGATGGGCTTCAAACTTCAACTTCAACTTCTCCACCATATCTGTAGAAACAATATTCTCACTGGAACCACTATCAATGATCTTGCATAGTCCACCCTGCTACTTACACCAAATGCGAAAAATATTGTGACGAAGCCATGCATTAGGATCATGTAGTAAAACAGGTGAAATAAGGGAACATCTCACAATCAATGCTGAAGCACCTTGACTCAACATACAAAACAACACCCAAATTCATCGTCATTATTAACAATTTGGGGTTCATGTTCCTCCGTCTCACCATCTTGAGCCAAAACAACATGCTTTTTCTTGCGACACTCACTGGCACGGTGACTTGGTTGGTTGCACTTAAAACAAGTTGACCTAAAACCTCTAAGGATCGAAGGTTTGGCTACTGCAGGGGAAAGTGCACTAGAAGAGGCCCCAGTCTTCTATTTTTGTAATTTCTCTGCTTTCAAGGCATATTTGATAGCTTCAAACAAGTCATGAATCTCCTTAAAAGTTAGATCTTGTTGGATGGACTGGTGCATACCATTCAAATATCTCTCAATCCTTTGTTTGACTATCTACACTAACTTGGCCCTGGTGGCAAACAAAAGAAACTCCCCTGTATACTCAGTCACACTCTGAAGGCGCTGCTTCAAGTTGAACAATTTCATAAAAAAGATCTTTCTCATAACTTGGAGGAATAAACTTTTTTTTCAGTTCTCGTCGCATCTTGTCCCATGTAGTGATCTTCTCTCGCCCTTTAAGAAGACGACTCTATTGCAATTCATCCCACCACACTAGAGCATAACCTGATAATTTGGTAGGAACGAGCTTCAAACACTTAGGGTCCTTTAGGTTCTTGTAATAAAAAACCTTTTCAATTTTGTTCAGCCAATCAACAAAGCCATCAGGGCAGAGTTTTCCATCTAACTCAAGAACATCAATCTTGATATTTCCATATTGATTCTTCTCTAAGATGCGTAGAAAGCGATTGAGATCAATGTTACCCACATCATTCTGAACACGCCTACGCCTTGTGTCGTTGTTCCGATGTCTCTGGGGGGGGAGGATTGGGGGCAAGGCTAGACTGTAGGTTATTCCCTGCGTAACCCAAATTTTTTTTACACCTCGCGATGGTGAAAACGAGGCTCTCGACGCTCTAGATGGTCATCTCATACTCGCCTCTGCAGTCCTAGATGATGTACAAAATCTAGTGAAGAGTCACGTTCATAATCTTCGTTGTAGGCCATATTTCGATACCAATATCATATATTCTTCTCCTAATGGCAAAAGCCCCTATTTATAACAAATTACCAAATACAAGTCATAAACTGACACAACTTCCAAATACTTAACTATGTGAGTTTAAACCACCTAACGTGAGCCCATTAACAATGACATGAAACGAAAATAGAAAACATAATAATAATAATAATAATAATGACATGCTAAAACATGTTGTGCACTATGTGTTCCTGCATCAGAATTATGGTGCGGTTTACTAGTAAGGATGTGGCTTACAACCTAACTAGGAACCTATCCCATAGAAACTTAAATGACGAGACACTTTGATTAAAAAAAGTCTAAATAATATGAAAAAGATCAAAGAACAAAGTATGGATACAAAAAAGAAGATGCAATTACAAAATAAACAAAAAAATTTTATGATAGAATCCTAAGGAAGGAAGATGACGAACAAACTGGAGAGGAAAGTGGAGCCACATAGGCTCTTTTACCAAATTTTAATAAGAAAAAAAAACTGGAGGAAGAATGAAAGAAAAGGATATAGAGAGAAATAATTTTCAACAACTCAAACCAAAAGCTTTTTAATATTTACATTAAGGTAGCATTTGGTAACTCTACTTTCTTTAACTCAATAATTTTTAGCTCTAAAAAATCAGCTCTACTTTTTTTAGCTTTATTTTTATAAGAGCTTATTTTAAACATGTCGTTTGGTAACTAAAATACTCCAATCTCCTATTTTAGTTTTATTTAAGAAAGAAAATGTTTCAATTTAAAATCTCAACTTCTTTCTATAAAAAAATTTAGATTTATTTCATCAAAAATTATTTATTTTAGGAAGCTGCTAAAACTGCCCACTCATTCCTGTCTGTCCACCCACCAAAGTTAAAAAAATATATATAAACAAAAAATAAGAAAATGTGAAATTACTAAACTAACTACTTAAAAACTATCCAAAACCTCCACACTCTCTCTTCACCCACCCATTCTTCAACCAAAGCCCCAACTCTCCAACTCTTCAACTCTTTCAATCTTCTTCAACCTTACAACTTTTTGGGTTTTTCCAGAGTTATATCATATTTTTCACGGTTTTGTTGCCTTGGAAGGCATTTAAAAGTGTGAAATGCATATTTCATTGGTTTGGGAAGTGTGGAAAGCATTTACAAGTGATTTTTCTTCAATCAAGGCCATTTGATCCACAATGGGAAGAAAATTAGATAAATCGAAAAGTTCTTCGTACTTTATGGTATGTTTACTTGTTTTTCAAAAATCAAAGAAAAATGGCGTCGGAAATGGGTTTCAAAACCGACGTTCGGAACCAATTTTTGACGTGTTCGGTCACAAAGAACTGCACAAAACGATTTTTTTCGGTCCTATGTTGTCGAACAGAAGGAGTCTGTCCGTCCTGCCAGGATTGTATAAAACCTATTTGTTCGGTCCTGGCAAGCCTAACAAAGGGTTTTTGCCCCGTTTTTGGCTGGACGGACAATTCAATTTGGAGCTTTTTTAAATTTTATACATTTTTTTATATTGCTATTTATATATACATTTAATACTAATTTTGACTTGTAAATTTTCAGGATGATGAGGCTCTTGACGAATGTAGTAGTGTTAAGAATGAAATACTATGAGATTATTTTGAAGAATTTTCCACTGATTTGATATTTAGTAGGGATGAAATGATTGCATGGGTTAGGGATGTTGGCCGAAGAAATGGATATTCTTGGTAGGCGACCAAGAATAAAGTTTGCCTGTGAGAGATATAGTGTATGTAACTGAGAAAAGAAAGAGCGCCATGAAAAGAAAAGGAAGGTGATTATTGATAGCGGAACAAAGAAGTGTGATTGTTATTTCTTGTTACGGGGGAAAAAATTGGCTACTGGTGATGATTGGACGATAAAAGTTGATTGTGGAGGTCATAATCATCCAGCGGGTACACAGATAGAAGGACACTCTTATGCAGGAAGGCTTGCAAAGGAAGAGATGGAAATCTTTGTTCAGATGAGTAGGAGGTAAGTAAGGCCTAGAGATATATTAACTACTTTGAAGCAAAGGGACATGGATAATGTGTCAACACTAAAGACCATATACAATGCACGTAATAAGCATAAATTGGTGGAACATGGTGGGAGGTCTCAAATGCAACAACTGATGCTCAAACTCGCCGAAGAACAATATGTTGACTGGCGTAAGTCCAATGAAGATACTGACTGTGTGACGACTTTGATTTGGGCACACCCAGTTTCGATAGACCTGTTGCATTGCTTTCCAAGAATTTTAACAATGGGTTGCACGTACAAAACGAACTCTATTGATATCTGTTATTTGAGATAGTTGGTGTTACATCAACTAATATGACTTTCTCGGTGGCCATGTACATATGTCAGATGAGAAACAAGAAAACTATATATGGGCACTTGAAAAGTTAAAAGATCTACTTGAAGGGTGGACACAACCAGAGGTTTTTACTACAAATAGAGAATTGGCTTTGATGAATGCGATGGGGGTTGTTTTTCCAAAGGTCACAAATTTGTTATGTCTTTGGCATATAAACAAAAATGTGTTGGCAAAAACAAAAGGAATGTTCAACCAGAAAAAGAAGTGGGACGCATTTGCGAGCATGTGGCACGCCTTGGTGGAATATGAGTCAGAGGATAAATATGAAGAACACCTAAGGGTGCTGCATACTGATTATGAAAACGACCCCGATGTCCTTGCATATATATCAAATGAGTGGTTGACAAAACACAAAAAAAAAAGATTTGTGGCAGCTTGGACAGATCAAGTCATGCATTTTGGTAATGTCACAACCAACAGGGTTCAAAGTGCACATGGAAAGTTGAAGAGACACTTAGGCGTTTCTCAGAGAAATTTTGAATCATCATGGACAACCATTCATGGGTTGTTAGTATTGCAACATACAAAGATAGGAGCATCATTTCAGCAAAGTTTGTTCACTGTGAAACATTATCACAGAGATTGGATTTACAATGAACTATGTGAGGTTGTATCAAAATGTGCACTTGACACGATGCAAAAAGAATATGCCCGTTGCAAGGAGAATTACTTTGAGAGAGCTCATTGTGGATGTGTGTTGCAAAAAACACGGATTACCCTGTGCACATGAGATCTTCGAATGCCACCAAGGACGTCGACCTATCCCTCCTTCTTTTGTGGATGTCCATTGGAAGAAACTTGAGATGATTGTCTCTATTAAATAGTCGAAGCAAGAATGCAATGCACGGTTGAGGTTGAAGCATTTTTTAGGTATTTTGATGCCAACGACGCACATGTTAAGTCAAGAATGCTGAAAAAATTGAGGGAGATATATAACCTGTCATCTACATTGATGTATGAGCCTGCCGCAAAAAGAAACAACAATGGAAGACCAAAGTTAAAGATTGATAGATCAACGAAGAAGGATCCATAATTCTTTGAGCATGTGTTATCACAGGAAGACAGTTGTTCCTGTTTGTCCAGTATTATAGTCCAAGAGGGGGGGGTGAATTGGATTTGGCGGATTTTCGCTTTACCTTTATGTTAAAATAATTAAACAAATAAAGTGCGCAATAGATAACAATAAAAAATAAACAAGTGCAGGAAAAATAAATGGACACAACAATTTAGAGTGGTTTGGTTTCCCTTGAACCTACGACCACTACCCAATCACCACGATCATGATTTCTTAATAAACTATTGGCTAATCAACTTACGGGCGTGACTAGAAGCAGTTTATACTAATCAACACAAGGGCTTGGTTAGAAAGCTACACACGCTAACATGCACAAAGACTTGGTTAGAAAGCCACACACACTAACCAACACAAGGGCTTTGTTAGAAAGCCACACACTAGCCTACATATGGGCTTGGTTAGAAAACCTCACTGTAACCAACTTACAGGCGTGGTTACGAGCCGTACAAGTATATAGTAAAGTCTCGGTACACTAACACGTTAACAATACATCAAGATTACAAAAGATAGAGAGAATTGTTCTAAAACACTCTCAACAATATTAAGCATACAATCTTGAATGAGTAAACACCATTATTCCAACCACAATGATTTAAATGATGTGAAGTGTTGAAATAGCTTTTCTCGAATACATGCAATTGATTCAAACATAAATGATATGAAATCAAGAATCGAATATGCACTTGTATCCAAATATTGATTCTAACAATGATATGATTTAAAGCACAAGAATCAATATGCAACGATGATCAAGACATGATGATTTTAAATGGATAAATAATTAAGATCAAGAATCAACCTACTCAAGTGATGATCTATGAAATCGATTCAATATAGTACAAGTATATGATATTTATGAAATCACTAAACAAGATAAAATGATATGAAGATCAAATAGGGTTTCCCAAACTATATTGAAAACAAAATCAATTTTCAAGATAATAACACAAGCACAAAAACTGATTTACTCAAACAAAATC
Organism: Paratinospora sagittata; assembly: GCA_035771175.1. Classification (NCBI taxonomy): domain Eukaryota; kingdom Viridiplantae; phylum Streptophyta; class Magnoliopsida; order Ranunculales; family Menispermaceae; genus Paratinospora; species Paratinospora sagittata. Next base: position 39,662,737 of record CM069590.1, on the reverse strand, counting down.
ACAAGAATCTATATATAGAAGTTTTGCCCCACTTAGATAAAGATAAAGCTTAAAAATTCTTCAAGTGTGATGATGGTTGAGAAATTCCTTGCTCAAAGATGATCAAGATCCAACAAGATATGAAGAGAACACTAAAAAACGTCTAGATCTATGGCTTAAGAGAAACATACAAGTTTCTCAAAGATTTTGAAAGATTTGGCGAACTATATGGATGTATGAATCAAATAACCAAATGTAGGTGAACCTTTCCTTAGAAAGATGTTTAAAATCACTCAAGAACTTATTTTGGACTTGTAGAAATTCTAAGATGAAAAACGGCACAAGTTCATGTATTTTGCAAAAGTTGCTCTTCAAATGAGCAAGTATGGTATTTATAGAAAAATACCAGACCGAGGCACACGAACGCATTCCTAAAAGAAGGAGCGCACTTCTACTTTGAAATTTGAAACTTTTCAGATTTCTCTCCAATCAAGAAACACGTTCCTTAATGTGTCCGTTGGGCATAGGAGCGAGGTCCTTCATCAAGAACCACTGACTCTATAAAATTTCCTATTTGGCCTTTGACTACAGGAACGCGTTCTTATTAAGAGGAACGCGTTCCATTTTCCATGATCAGAAAAATCTAAGTCTTAGAAAAAAACCATAAGAACACGTTCCTTTTTTAAGGAACACGTTTCTTAAACTCTGATCAGAAAAATTTGATTCTCATGAAAATGCACTGGAGTGTGTTCTTTAAAAGAGGAGCGCATTCCTTCTCGTTGAAGTGATAGAAACCTGATTTTCCTATCAAAAAGAGTTTAAAGCATTGTCAAACATATAAACTAACTTTCAAAACATTTTTGAGAAGATTGAAATATAATTTACAAATATAAACATGTGTAAGACGATCAATTGAACAGATTATCAAAACATTCGATAGGTTACACGTAAATCTATAAAATTATGCAAAGTTGGTAATATGAGTGCATGATAATAATGATAAATATGCATGATAAACAATTTTAACTATATGATTGCATAATAATCATTTTTTTGTGTGTGCATGCATGATCAATATAATAATAGTGTATATGCATGAGTATGATAACCTATATGCATGATTTTCAAAAAAATGCAAAACATATTATGGTTGGAACGTGTAATGGTTACACTACAACACTAAGATTCTAAACAAGAATTACAAACATGAAACTCTTGAATCTTTGTGCAATGTTGTTCCATCCACATGCTTTGACATTATAGTTGAATCCGTCTGATATATAGCTAGTTAGCATTGAAACAACTACGTCAAAGATATTAGTGATGACAAGTATGTTGTTTGTAATCATCAAAACAAAACAGGATGAGAGTCGTTACATCAACAATTTCCTTCTTTTTGATAATTTCAAACAGATTCATTATTCTCCTGATTAAAGCAATAAGCATGATTTCTTGAGTGAATGAATGAGTGATAATATCATGCTACATTTATATAGCACTTAAAAAAAAATTAGCATTCAATAACATGCAAACAATAATCAATCAGATACCAATATAAGCATACTCAGAAAGATGTGAACACTAGTAACAAAATATGCATGTATATCAATGTAATAAAGTGAAAACATATACATGTGATCAACAAAGATGTGTACATAAAAAATAAAACAAAAATACCATAACTATAAAGAGTACAAAACTGTAAAACAAAAAGAACATCTCCAAAAACATATATATCCAAACTCCAAACACTCCCCCTGAGTGTATAAACTCTCTGCCTGAGTATGTGCACAGAAATGATCTAGTCAATCAGGCCAATCATATACTAATCTCTCTCCCCCTTTTGAATATCAAAAAGGGGGCATGCCTAAGATGGAAGAGACAATCGAGGATCAAGAGATCCAAGCCTAGCGAATATGTTGTCAGCTAGTGAAGTCTTGCGACCTCCGTGGGGGTGGTACTGGCATTTGCATCAGGTGAGATCGTGGGTGCATCAGATGTGGTAGCAGTGGTGGAGCTAGAGTGGATGAGCAATTAAGAACTTGGCAAGTTTGAAAAGTCAAACACGCCCAATTATCGTCTTATATGTGAAAATTGATCTTTAGCCAAAGGCTTAGTAAAGGTATCAGCTAACTGATCTTTAATGCCAATATGGATCAATTTCACATCTTCGTGTTGCACATGATCTCGAAGAAAATGATGTCGAATTTCAATGTGTTTCATTCAAGAGTACATTACAAGATTTTTGGAAATGTTTGTAACACTTGTATTACAACAATAAATTTCCTCACATGGAATATTTATTTGATAATCTGAAAGTTGTTGTTTCATATATAACACTTGAGCGCAACAACTTTTAGTTGCAACGTATTCAACCTTTGCTGTGGATAATGCAACTGAATTATGTTTCTTGCTAAACCAAAAAATTAGTGAATCGCCCATGAAGTGAAAAATCTTGAGGTGTTGGCCCAGTATAACCGTCCAAGAGGGGGGTGAATTGGACTTTGTGAATTTTCGCGTTACCTTTATAATATTTTAATTAAACAAATAATATGCGCAGTCGGTGAAATTCCAAATATCAAATGCAGGAAAATAAATGGACACAAAGAATTTAGAGTGGTTCGATTCCCCTTGAACCTGCATTCACTACCCAATCACACCGATCAGGATTTTCGAATCCACTATTGACTAGTCAACTTATGGGCGTGACTAGAAACAGTTTAACTAAGCTTACACCAAGGCTTCGCTCAAGCCTTTACACTAACCGACACCAGGGCTCGGTTAGAAAGCTACTCACTCTTTAACCTACACTAGGGCTTGGCTAGAAAGCCACATTTGTAACCAACTTACTTGCGTGGTTACATGCCTTACAATCAATTGTCAAATAATCCCAAAGTTGACACACATCAACAATACATCAAGATTACAAAATATATAGAGATGTGATCAAAATCACTCTCAACACTGAAAGCTTACAATCTTGATTGAATCAACAAATATTATTCTAACCACTTATGATTTTAAATGATGCAAAGTGTTGAAATAGTTTCTTTACTCAAATGCACTCGATTCAAGTATATGTAATGTAGAACAGTGAATCGATTATACACAATCAATCAATATATTGATTCTAAACAAATACAAGTTTAATGCACAAGAATCAATATACTACGATAATCAAGACTTGATGATTCTAAATGAATATCAAGTATCGATTAAAACTTCGATTCAAATAGGATATGATATTAGCACATGAATCGATACCACACACTATCTATGAAACCACTAAAAAATGTATTTTGATATGATGAACAAGATAGGGTTTCACACATATAACTCAATACAAAATCATTTTAAATATAACAATATCATACAAATCAAGTATCGATTAAAACTTCGATTCAAATAGGATATGATATTAGCACATGAATCGATACCACACACTATCTATGAAACCACTAAAAAATGTATTTTGATATGATGAACAAGATAGGGTTTCACACATATAACTCAACACAAAATCAGTTTAAAAATAACAATATAAGCACAAAATTGATTTGCATTCACCAAAATCACAATAATCAACTTTAAAGAAATATATACCCCACAAGGTAAGATTAAAGCATGAGAACCTTCTTGTGTGAAGTTGGTTTCTCAAAACACGATCAAGACTCAAACAAAGATGTAGAAATCACCAAAATCGTCTTGAACACTTGCACAAGAGAAACTACAAAGTTTCTTAATGTTTAGAAAAGATGTGGAGAAACTTTTGGAAGCTTGGATCAAATGATCAAATGTGATTGAACTTTTGCTTGAAAGATGCTTGAAATAGGCTTAGGAACTTGTTTTGGATGAGTATAAACATTGTATGTAACACCCGTACCTTAGGATGACGTCACTTTGACCCATAGAGTACCTGTATACATATATTAAACATATATGTATGTGTATATGTATTTTGATGCTCGACGCTCGTAGGTTAGTGTCTTTGCATGATTTTAGGTCATAGAGAGTGCGCGTGAAGTTTCGAAACCATCGGAGACCCGTTCGACGTCGAAACATGTCAAAAACGATGTTTTTGATCCAGTGGAGCTCGCTCCATGGAGGAAGAAATGTTTGTCACTGATTACATCAAAGTCTTGATCTTCGCGATCTGAGGTCCGATTGAGCTGAAATTTTGTTAGCTCATTCTTTTCTGATAGATCTTTATTATGAACGGCGAAGATCTTGATCAGAGTTGTCTAATGTGAGTTATAAGACCTCAAACACTATTTCACGGATTTGAGGATTTTCTTGCGCAGTTTTGATCAAACGGTTGGATCTTGCAATCCCACTGTTGGATTGAGCTGAAATTTTACCATAATGTTGGTAACTGACTCATAAAACTTTTGAAATCGATTATCTAAGTGCAAGTATTGCAACAGGAAAACTGATTTTTGATAGTTGTTGGCAACTTTTAGTTGTGGGCCCAAGCTTGCCTATTTAAGCTATTAACACGGTTTTTTCAACTCATTTGCACATTTTGCGCTTGAGAAAGAGGTGAGAACTGTTGGAGGAGAGAAAGGAGAGGAAAAATTAGGGTTTGGTGGTTTCTTTCTCAAGAACACCTAAGGTTTACATTTTTCCTCCATTTCTTCCTTGAATCTCTCTATTAGTTGCATGATAGCTTCATTTTGAGCATGAGGGTTTTATTTTGATGCATGCATTGTGATGAACCTTGGATGGGTGGTGTTCCAACCCTAGGTTCTAGTTGCATGTACCCCTTTTAGCTTGTTTATACCATTAATGGCCTTCCTAGACCTCAACCAACATCTAGTAAGTGTTTTCCAACCATTGAATCCCGGATTTGTAAGGGATGGTGGAAAACCAAAGTTGGAGTTGAGTCATGCATGTCACATATGTGTGATTAGAGAGTGTTATGAATACACTAATAGTGAAACCCCCAATTTCTAGCAAGAAATTGGAGGGGTTTAGTTCAAATGACCTATACTTAGTTCATGACCTTAGACTTTTCCAAAATCTTTGCATGTAAACTATATTGACCTAGTGGCCATTGTGGATGATTCCATGTTGCAAGATCAGTAAAATTCATGGCTGATCATGGTGGCCTAGTGTAAATTGGCAATATGGCCTAAGTAGAGAAATTTCCAGAGTTTGGGGCTTTTGATACTCTTGATATAAAATCTGGAAATTTATGCAATGTAAGTCTAATAAAGCATGATTAGGGTTGATTAATGGTAAAATCCAATGGTTTCACTTGCTGAAAACCCTAAGTGCTGTGTAAAATCGGCCTAGGGCTTGATTTTGGGAAATTTTGTCCAAATTGGGGCTTTTGACCTAAACCAAGTCAATTGATTAAATTGACTTGGGAATTGGATAATTGGACCCAAATAGAATGAAATTAAGGGTTTAGAATGGTTGAACTTAGGTTAGAATTGATTGACCTAGTTCAATTTGACACTATGCCTATTGTATAGATTTTTCCCAAATTGGGGCATAGGCTAAGTATTGGCTTAACTTGGGTTTAAACATGGTGGATTAGCATGGACTGCTTTTTAGTTATGTGAACCATGTATAATGCAGGATTTTGATTGACCCGATTAGGCCTATTGATAGTCGTGGTGCATAGGAGTGCTTTGGGAGCATCCTAGTGCTTGTTTGGTTGGAAATTGGATTGGCTAAGTCTAGCCAATCAAATTGTGAGTGTTTCTTTTACTTGTGATTTTTATATGTAGCATTGTAGTATAAAATGTTTTAAATGCTTATCTAATGTAGTATGCATGATTTATTGAATTCATGAACTACATTTGAGCATAGTCAGTTGGGAAAACAGTTGAGTTATGTGCATTCCCTAAGCTTGGAATTTCCTATGTAATCCCATTATGCTAATCGAGAATCCTCAATTATGGACCTTGCGGAGGTTTTCTATGGGTTGTGTATGTTAGGATTTTCCGAGGCATGGTACTTACCTTGGTGGGCGAATCCTATTGTAGCACCCCGTGCTTTTAATCAATATATTTGGTTGACTTATACGTACACTGAATAGCCATGTGTACATGTGTCAAATGAACTTGAAAATGTCAAAAGTGAGTCCGAAATGTGATTTTAAACAGAAATCGATGTATAACATGGGTATTTCTCATGTAGATTGAGTGTATAGAAGAAGAAGAATGAAAAAAAAAATATTAAATTACGGTTCATTTGTGGGTACTGTTCACAGAACAGTACTCGTATGAAAAAAAATCTGAGGTGTCGATAAGCTCTTATTGCTATTTTTCGTCATGAAATTGATCTTTAAGTAGTGTATGAAGATTCTAGCGGAGTAATTTTAGCTATGAGAGTCTTTTTACGGTGTTTTTGAAATCAGGGTTTTGACCCAACTTGAATGAAAATTTGTTCGAAAGGTTGAAAAACACTCCCTAGACTATAGAAGCCCCGAATATGTGGTTAGATTTCATTTATGTGTTTATTTGGAATTTTTATGGTTGTTTGAAGTTATATTTGATATTTGAGACATTTCAAATCATATTAAAACTCGATGAAATTACAGTTTAAGGCTATAGAATGGTAGAATGAACTGTTGTGAGTCCATCGATGCTAATTTCATGATTTTTGGAGACCGTTTGACAATTTTAGTAAAAATTTATATGTTTCTAATGAACAGTGACGTGAACAGTAGCATAAATAGTGGTGTGATTATATCCAGTGAATAAAAGGGAATTGGAATCTAGTAAAACTCCGGTTTGGATCATAGAATCGTAGAGAACTGAATTTCGAACGTTTTGATATTACGATCATGATTTTTGGATATGCTTTGATATTTTTAGTAGCTAAATATATAATTTTTGTGAGTAAAATTGACTTTGGATGCCTCCGTTAACATGTAAAACCTCAATAAAATACCTATTGAAGGTAGTAGAATGATAGAATGACTGATTTTCCACGTGTCGATGTGAACAGAATAATTTTAGGAATGTTCTATATTTTTAATAAAATTGGCATATGTTTCCATGTGCTTATGTGAGTACTTTGGTGTTGAAATCTAGCTTAAATGTTCCATTTTCATGGTGACATAACCCCATCTTAGCTGCTAAACCAGCTAGGAAATTTGAGTGTTAGTAATGGTGATTTGGTGAGTTTAAATGGTGTTTAGTTGATTCTCATGATGATCTATGGCTTGAATTACCTAATTACAGTGTTTGAATTTAGAGATTAAAGATTAAGTGCATGGATAAATGCTCTTGAGGAAGCAATTATGATGGACATTTGATGATGCAAGTAACATTGATGCTTATTATTGTTGGATTTTAGAAACCTTGTGTAACCACTGTGAGTATAGTTTTCTTGATTTGGTTCTTGTATGACATTGTATATATATAAAATGTTTGATTGTATGCATATTATATTTATATGTAATGCATTGAGTTTTTATTAATCATGCAAACTGATTTTTAGCGTTTGGAGCTTATAATAATGTCATTTCGTTAGGAATTAGACCCGGATGAGGTTTTGCGAATCCTCATTGTCAGTAGGCCTGTCCTAACAAGGATTGCGATCCTTGAAATGACTGTGAATTAGGTAATGAGATGTTGTGGCTACCTTGTAACGGTCATACAAGGGTTGGACCCGCTCTCTTGCCTTGAAGGAGGGAGATGGTAAATTTTTTATGAAACTGTGCACTGGTTTATTGAATGAGCATAAACTATATATTGTGTGCATGTATATTATTTTGATGAATGTTGCATATGTGCTTTTGAAATATTTTAATTTAAACGATTTGATATGCCATGTTTCCCTAAATGCATGCGATTGTCATGTCAAGAGCTATACTCACTGAGCTGTTGTTTCCTCACCCCATTTCCTTCACCATTTCAGGTACAGAAGCAAAAGGAAAAAGAAAATTTTGAGAGTGATCGGCACGTGACTAGGACATAGCGTTGTTGATGTACGTATGCTTTGGAGGAATGGTTACATGTTTTATTTATTTTGATATGTATATACTTATCACACATATTATATATGTATTACCATCTAGAGGGGTTATTTTGGAAAAATAAGATATCAAAGGTTATTTTGGATTGTTAAGATATTTGGTGCTAATATATATACTTGGACAATAGAATGTTTGATTAATGATGGCAATGGTGGTATTTTGGATTATGGTATACATGGACGCAATTGTTATATATGATGACTGAATGGTTGACATTATGAACGAGGTTATATATATATACATATGATTTGATTTGTGGTATATCAGGTTTTGTGAAATGTCCATTTTATGGGGAAATGCCGCCGAAATTTCGGAAGAGCTTGGGAAGGATTGTGAGACTATGTGAAGGCTGACAGTATATTATCTACTGTATACGGGTATGTATAGTGTATAGTATACTGTGCCGGTCATGACGTCAGGGGCGTGATGACACCTATGGTTGATGCAACCCTAGGAATCCTAATAGATACGGGTAAGAAATCGGTCGGGCATGGGTTTCGGTCACTCATGGCCCTTGTACCGATTCTTACTCAGGAGGTGTTTAGGTTGCATATGCATGCTTATAAATGGTATGCATTGTCTTATTTATGACATGATACATTAAATTGGCATGTATGTAATCTTGCTTACTCTCATGATTATTCAAATGGTTTTAATGATCTTTCAATGTTTTAATTAAATGCATATATATGTTGCCACTTGTATAGAACATTCACTGAGCTTGTTGTAGCTCACCCTCACTCTTATCCTTTCAGGTTCGGATAGGAAAGGGAAGGGAAAAGCTTAGCTACGGAGCGTTTTCCCGTACACTTTTTGATGTAGGTGTTTAGTACTTTTGTATTTTGTTAAATATGTGCTAAATAACACCTATAGTATGTATTTAATACTTAGATGGGTTTGTAATTCATGGTTAAGTATTATTTTTTACTTTTGATCATTATGGACTTCAAAAAAAAAAAATTTATGGCTGCATTTTGGGAATGTAATATTATTTGATTATGTCCATATGTGTTATTGTTGTGTATTTGGAGATTATGGTGTGCATTAGAAGGCTTATAACGATGCCGTGTATGTCGTGAGAGGATATACACAGGGTTTCGTGCTGGCCATGACGTCACGTATCGTGGGTCGTGGCATTGTAGAAAAATCGCACAAGTTCTCTTAAGTTTTGCAAAAGTTGCTCTTCAAATGAGCAAGTGTGGTATTTATAGACAAACACCACATGGAGGTACAAGAACGCATTCCTCAAAGTAGGAGCGAACTTCTGGTTTGAAATTTGAAAGGTTCCAGATTTTCCTTCCTTGAAAGAGCGCATTCCTAACTTAACGAATGCGTTCCTCAAAGTGTTCATTGGGCATAGGAACGGGCTCTTTCAATAAGAACCACTGACTCTTAAAAATTTTTCATTTTGCCCTTGGCAATAGGAACGCGTTTCTCCTAACGGGAACGCGTTCCTTCTCTCTGATCAGAAAAATTCTGAGTCTCGGAAAATGCCACAAAAGCGCATTCCTTAAACCTTAATAAAAAATTTTAAGTTTCGGGAAAAATGTAAAGGAGCAAGTTCCTTCAACCAGGAACGCGTTCATTCACTATGAAGTGATAAAAACTCGATTTTTGATCAAATTAGGTTTAAGACACTGTCAAAAATATAGTTTAACATTTTTAAAACATTTTGACATAATTGCGATACAATAAGCAAGGTTAAACATGAATAATTTGATCGATTAAACCAACGATTAAAAACAGTGATAACATTTTACATACAACGGTAAAACCATGCAAAGTTGGTGAAAATAATGCACGTTGATCGCAAATGAAGAAATGCATGATGAACAATTCTAATCAAGTGATAGCATGATTATCAGACTAATACAAATGCATGCATGATTAAACACGTAAAAATGTGTATGTATGAGAATTATAATCTATATGCATTAATTTTAAAAAGATCCAAATCATGTGTGGTTGGAACATGTAAATGTTAACTCTACAACACTAAGATTCTAAAGATATACAACCATGAAGCTCTTGAATCTTCGAGTGGTGTTGTTCCTTCCACACACTTTGACAATGCAGTCGAGTCCAATTGATATATCTAGTTAGCAATGAAACAACTACATCAAAGAGATTAGAACAGTGATTATATTTTTTGTAAGCATCAAAACACTTAGAAGAATACTAAGTAGAAAACCACTTAGATTAACATGATGTACTTTTTTGATCTGTTAAACTTCTGGCATAGTGGGAATCAACAAAACTTTTGAGATCAAAAGAAGTTCCTTTAGCGTACCAGATACCCATATTTAGTGTGCCACTAATGTATCGAAATAACCGTTTAACACACTTAAGATGAGACTCTTTAGGATCATATCGTAATCTAGCACATAAACAAACGCCAAACATAATGTCAGGTCTGCTTGCCGTTAGATACAACAAACTTACTATCATTCCTCGATAAATCTTAGGGTTGATTGGTTTTCCTTTTTCATCCTTATCCATTTTGATGGATGAATTGCAAGGAGTATCAATAGATTTCAAATTCTCGAATTTGAACTTTTTAATCATGTCCCTTGCATACTTTGATTGGTTTAAAAATGTTCTATTTTTCATCTGCTTAATTTGCAAACCATGGAAGTAGGTTAATTCTCCCATCATGCTCATTTCAAACTCACTTGTTATGATAGAGGAAAACTCATCACACAAGATTTTGTTTGATGCACCAAAGATAATGTTGTCTACATAGATTTGTACTAAAAGCGTATCATTATCTTTGCATTTGATGAATAAGGTTGGATCTAGGGTCCTTTTCATGAAGTTATGATCCAAAATGAACGTGTTAAGCCTATCATACCACACTGGAGGAGTCTGCTTCAAACCATATAAAGCTTTTCTAAGTCTACAGACGTGATCAGGTTTGTAATAGTCCTCAAAATCGGGTGCTTGCTTCACATAGACTTCCTCATTCATAAAACCATTCAAGAAAGCATTTTTGACATCCATTTGACATAACATGAATCCGTTATAGCAAGAATAAGCAAGTAATAGTCTGATCGCTTTTAGTCTTGCCACTGGAGCAAAAGCTTCTTCATAATCAATTCCTTCTTCTTGATTGTAGCCCTAGGCTACCAATCTAGCTTTCTTTCTAACAATGATTCCTTTCTCATCTTTCTTGTTCCTAAACACCCATTTGGTTCCAATAACACTTTGGTGTTCTGGTTTAGGTACAAGTTCTCATACTTTGTTTCTAGTGAAGTGTCCCAGCTGTTCTTGTATAGCAAGAGTCCAGTTTTCATCACCTAAAGCTTCTTCTACCTTAATAGGCTCAATCTGGGATACAAAAGGCTAATGCCCTTGATCTCTAAGTGAAGCTCTAGTTGCTAGACCTAGGTTTGAATCACCTATGATTTGATCTTGAGGGTGACCAATAAGCAACCTAGTGTTCTTGGGTGGTTCAACAACTAGTTCAACTTGGGGCTCACTAGATTCATCTTCAGCAGGTTGATTAGTTATGATTTCATCATCATCATCATCACCTATTTTAACCTGTTTTACTTTCTTTTCTAGAGACATTCTATGGTCAAATTTATCAAATCTAACATATATTGACTCTTCTACAGTTTTTGTAGATTTGTTGAATACCCTATAAGCTCTACTAGGAGATGCATACCCTAAAAATATACCAATATCAAACTTAGGGTCAAATTTATCAAGATTGTCTTTATCATTTAAGATATGGCATTTGCAACCAAAGACTTTTAAGTGATCGATTTTAGGAGTTCTACCCTTCCAAAGTTTATAAGGAGTTTTGTTCAATTTTCTCTTAACCATCACTCTATTCATGACATAGCAAGCAATATTTATATCTTCAGCCCAAAAGTATTTTGCTACATCATATTCACATAACATTGTTCTACACATTTCTTAAAGGGGTCTATTTTTTCTTTCAACAACTTCATTCTGTTGAGAAGTTCTGGGGGTTGAAAGGTGATAGGTGTATCCTTGCTTGTTGCAAAAATCTTCAAGATGTTTTTTGCAAACTCCCCACCCCAGTCACTTCTAATGATAGTGATCTTGTATCCCTTTTCATTTTCAACACAAGAGCAAAATTTTACAAACACATCATATATATCACTCTTATGTGCAAGAAAGTAAACCCATGTATAACGAGTAAAATCATCAACAATCACAAGACAATAAGATTTTCCAATTAAGCTTTGTGTTCGAGTTGGTCCAAACAAGTTCAAGAGCTCTTGCGATTGAGCTTTGGATCTTACTTTTGAAAGAAGATTTTGTATGTTTGCCCAATTGGCATGGCTCACATACACTATCTTTCAAGTAAATTCTTGTAGGGAGTCCTATAGCTAGGTTAAGTTTTGTAATACCCTAGGTTTGCACCAAAAACAAAGAAAAAAAATTGTCTCGGGCATCTGTCCGAACGTTCGGGCTCATTCTCGAACGTTCAGGCACCACGCCTGAAACTTCAGGCGAGTGCCCGAACATTCAGGCGCGTGCCCGAACATTCAGGCGCCATTTTTCCTATTTAAGGAACCCCTCCCCCTCCTCATTTCTCACGCCAAAATCACTTCTCCTTGTGATTTTTCTTCTCTCTCTCACTCATTTTGAGTTTTTATCTTCTTTTTTGAGACTCTCTGTGCGGTGCAAAGCGGTTCTGCTCGGGGGAAGGCACCAATTTTCAAAGGAGTTTTTATCTGAAGGTAGTGAACGAAACATAGGTTTTATCATTATGTCTACTATTCATTTACACTGCATTATTGCGTATAATGTTTATATTTGTCATACTTATGCCTGTATATTTGGAGTTCATGTGTTACACTATTGTTATGCCGGATTAGTGGTCAATCTGGCTCAACCAGACTCAGTTTTTTCCTCAGTAAGTTTAAATAGTAAACGGGAGGCAGCGTGCTGCTCTAGACGATTGGTATTTAAGTAGACCTCGTGTCTCACATCTCAACTGGAGACTGATCTGATTGGTCTTATTTGAAAGCTATCAGCTTATACAAGTAATACTGAATGTCTTAACCTTGCACATGGTGATACCGACCCTGATAAGGATCACCAAACGTTGACAAATCCTGTCTAAATGTTAAGTAAAGACCGAACTAGTTCATGCATTGGCATCATACATAGCACCACCTAGGGACGTATGAGGTTTATGATTCATAGAATAGTTAGAAGCAATGCTCGCTATTCATTATATTTCTCTGGAGAGGGATGTACAATGAGAACCTAGCTACTCCTGGGGAGGGACATTTGTACGTGAATCCAGAGCGTCGTTCCTGAGGAGAGACGTACAATGAGAACCCGACTATTCCTGGGGAAGGACATCTATACGTGAACTCAGGCGATGTACAATCATCAAACCAATACGAGACGGAGGCATGCATACATACACTTTGGATTGATTATGATGCTCTGATGTGTATTTAAGATATTTGGTTATGAAGTTTGCTTTATTAATTGTTATATTCACGAACAATTTTACCCACTGAGTGTGTAGCTCACCTCGTTGTTATCTAATTTTTCACAGGAGAATATGGTGGACTGGGTGTAGGTTTTTGGGCCCACATTTTGTACCCTTTGTATTATTCATTGGGGATTTTGGGTGAATGTTCCCTTAAATATTTCATGTACAAATATATTCTGAAATTAATGAAATCAGCCTTGTACTTAATCGTGTTTCCGCACACTCAGTTATTGTTATAATGCATTTGCGCCCCTTCCGTGAGTGTCCCGCCGGTTTAGGTGTGTCCGGGCAGGGTGTGACAATTTTTGCCAACTTTGAAATGTTTTCCATCCCTACATGAGCTAGTCTCTTATGCCAAAGCCATGCATCATTTTGTTCAATAGCACTTAAACATGAAACATTTTGATCACACAATTCATGCAGATTAGTAGTTCTATATGCAATGAATGCAACATTTCCAGAATCGTGCTTAATAAGGCAATGATTTGCTTCAAACGAAATGACAAATCCCTTGTCACACAATTGACTTATGTTCAAGAAATTATGTTTCAAGTTGTTGACATAAAGAACATCAGATATAGATAAAGAGTTGTTACCAACAATGTCGACGCCGACGCTGTTGTCGTCGAATGTTACGACACCTCCATCTTTGCAGATTATGCTCAAAAGATTTGATTTGTTACCAGTCATGTGTCTAGAGAATCCGTTATCCAAGTACCATACATCATTCTTTGAAGTATCTTACACCACACAGAGCACTTTTGATTTTGGTACCCTTGGGTCCTACAAGGTTAGCCTCATTCAAAATATCTTTCTCAACCCATACAAAGTGGTTTTTCCTTTTTGTTATAAGAGTGCATCTTCCTATGGTATGGCCTTAGCTATTGCAATAGTTGCAAGTAGGTCTTTTGGTCAACAAATAGTTATACGATTTTTGTTTTGACCCTTGTGTGTAACCTAATCCAGCTTTGTCAAAAACACACCTTTGTGCTCCCAACATCATATCAAACAGTTTTAGCCCATTTGTAAACTTGTGTACCACACTGGTTAGGTCATCTACACTCTTTTGGAGTATGTCCCTCTGTCACACCCTGGGTTGCACAGCGTGCCCCCTACCCAGGTGTGGGCGCACCCCCTCGGAGCGAACGCCAGCCATTATGGATCCATAATATTGTCCCATCCCGGTACAGCCACCGCCACACAAGGACGTCTCTTGTACCGAGATCATTTGTCCCTACTATTCACTAATGAATAGTAAAGGGCCTCCCCCGGGATCGAACTCGAGACCTCCCCTTAAGGAGTCTGAATTCGCATCCTAGGTAGCCACTGAACCATTGGCTCAGTGGTTACCTAGGATGCGAATTCAGACTCCTTAAGGGGAGGTCTCAAGTTCGATCCTGGGGGAGGCCCTGCATTGTTCATGATGAACAGTGGGGACAAATGATCTTGGTACAAGAGACGTCCTTGTGTGGGGGCGGCTGTACCGGGATGAGACAATATTATGGATCCATAATGGCTGGCGTTCGCCCCGAGGGGGTGCCCCCACACCTGGGTAGGGGCACGCTGTGCAATCCAGGGTGTGACACTCTCTCCTTTAAAAATATCTCATAATCTATTTGGAAAGTACCTAAAACATTCTCTTGTGATTCTATTTCCACTAAGGCCTCTTTTAAGCTATTTTTGAGTTTTGAATTCTTTTTAATTTCTCTAGTAAGTTTAAGTCTCAAAAACTCAAGATCATTTTCAACATTAGAATCAAAACAGTCATCAAGAACAAGAGAGGTAGAATATTTTACCTCTATACTTGCCATGAGGCATAGTACAACCTTTTCATTGCTAGAGTCCAAGTCGCTCTCACTTGAACTAGTATCATCGCAAGTGGCTTTTAAGACTTTCTTGTCCTTCCTCTTAAAATCATAGTTCTTCTTCTTTCTGTTTGGGCGCTCATTTCTCATATGTCTCTGCTTGTTACATTCATAACATGTGAGTTCGTTTGATTTGGTGCCGCTTCTCTTCCCTTTGAAGTACTTTGAACTATATCCTCTTTTTCCTTTTCTTCTTAAGTAACTTAGCCTTTTGGTAAGCATTGCAACCTTCGTCATCTGTGATTTCATCATTAGAAAAAGAGTCACTTGAATCATTCACATTCAAAACTAAGTCCTTCTTTGCCTTGTGGTCATCCTTTGATTCATTCTTGATTCTATTCTTCAATTTCATTTGATGAACCATCAAAGATCCACATAACTCATCAAAGGTGTAGTCACCAAGGTTCTTAGCTTCCTCGATCGTCGTGACTTTAGGGTTCCACTCTTTTCTTAATCCCCTAAGGAATTTTTCAACCGTCTTTACTTGTGGGAACACCTCACCCTGATTCTTCATCTTATTAATAATCTTGGTGAAACGTATTATGGCATCTGAAATGTACGTCTTCGTTCTCACTAATTCTGAGGTTTCATAGGATTCCTCCAGCATTCTCAACTTTGTTTCCTTTGCTTGTTTTGTGCCTTCATGAGTAATTTCCAGTTTATCCTATAACTCCTTGGTAGTGTCGCAGGCATTGATTCTGTTGAATTCATTGATGGACAGACTACAAAAAAACATGTTTATGGCTTTATCATTCAATTGCTCTAACTTCTTTTCTCCAGGTAGCCATTCATTTTTCCCCTTCTGCACAACTACTTCATTTTTTTTTATCTTTGTGGGGATTGTGTAGTCATTTCTCACGATGTCCCAAATATCAAAATCATGAGATCTCATGAAGAATCTCATTCTTGTTTTCCAGTGCAAGTAATTTCCACCCTTGAGCAGTGGAGGGCGATTTAAAGAATTTCTTTCATCGTAAGTGTTCTTAGAATTAACATTAGAACTATGTCCTGCCATACTCAAAGAAATTGTTAGATAACTTTGATGCAAAAACCCGTTCTAATACTACTAGTTGGCCTAGTATTATAGTCCAAGAGGGGGGATGAATTCGACTTGGCGGATTTTTTGCGTTACCTTTTCGTTAAAATAATTAAACAGATAAAGTGCGCAGTAGGTAACAATAAAAAATAAACAAGTGCAGGAAAAAGAAATGGAGACAACGATTTAGAGTGATTCAGTTTCCCTTGAACCTACATCCACTACCCAATCACCAAGATCAGGATTTTCCAATATACTATTGGCTAGTCAACTTACGAGTGTGACTAGAAGCCATTTACACTAACCAACACGAGGGCTTGGTTAGAAAGTCACACACTAGCCTACATATGGGCTTGACTAGAAAGCCTCACTGTAACCAACTTACCGGTGTGGTTACGAGCCGTACAAGTATATGGTATAGTCCTATTGACTAACACGTCAACAATACATCAATATTACAAAAGATAGAGAGAAGTGTTCTAAAACACTCTCAACATTATTAAGCATACAATCTTGAATGAGTAAACTCCATAATTCCAACCAAAATGATTTAAATGATGTGAAGTGTTGAAATAGCTTTTCACGAATACATGCAATCGATTCAAACATAAATGATATGAAATCAAGAATCGAATATGCACATGTATCCAAATATTGATTCTAACAATGATATGATTTAAAGCACAAGAATCAATATGCAACGATGATCAAGACTTGATGATTCTAAATGGATAAATAATTAAGATCAAGAATCAACCTACTCAAGTGATGATTTATGAAATCGATTCAATATAGTATAAGTCTAGCACATGATCGATGCCACATGATATTTATGAAACCACTAAACAAGATAAAATGATATGAAGATCAAATAGGGTTTCACAAACTATATTCAAAACGAAATCAATTTTCAAGATAATAACACAAGCACAAAAACTGCTTTACTCAAACAAAATCACAAGAATCTACATATAGAAGTTTTACCCCAATTAGGTAAAGATGAAGCTTAGAAATTCTTCAAATGTGATGATGGTTGAGAAATTTCTTGCTCAAAGATGATCAAGATTCAACAAAATATGAAGATAACAATCAAAAACGTCTTGATCTATGGCTTAAGAGAAACATACAAGTTTCTCAAAGATTATGAAAGATTTGATGAACTATATGAAAGAATGAATCAAATAGCCAAATGTATGCGAACTTTTGCTTAGAAAGATGTTTAAAATCACTCAAGAACTTGTTTTCGACTTGTAGAAATGCTAAGATGAAAAATGGCACAAGTTCATGTATTTTGCAAAAGTTGCTCTTCAAATAAGCAAGTGTGGTATTTATAGAAAAATACCAGACCGAGGCACAAAAGCGTGTTCCTCAAATACGGAGCGTGCTTCTGCTTTGAAATCTAAAACTTTTTAGATTTTCCTCCAATCAGGGAGTGCATTCCTTATATGAGGAGCGCGTTTCTTTTCCCTTATCAAAAAACTCTGAGTCTCGGGAAAATGTACAGGAGCGCGTTTCTTGAAAGAGGAGAGCATTCCTTCACGTTGAAGTGATAGAAACCCGATTTTTTCGATCAAAAAGAGTTTAAAGCATTGTTAAACATATAAACTAACTTTCAAAACATTTTTGACAAGATTGAAACATAATTGACAAATATAAACACGTGTAAAACGATCGATTGAACAGATGATCAAAACATTCGATACGTTACACGTAAACCGATAAAACCATGTAAAGTTGGTAATATGAGTGCATGATAATTAATGATATAAATATGCATGATAAACAATTTTAACTATATGATTACATAATAATCATGATATTATGTGCGCATGCATGATCAATATAATAATAGTGTATATGTATGAGTATGATAACCTATATGCATGATTTTCAAAAAAATGGAAAACATATTGTGGTTGGAACGTGTAATGGTTACTCTACAACATTAAGATTCTAAACAAGAATTACAAATATGAAACTCTTGAATCTTAGTGCAATGTTGTTCCATCCACATGCTTTGACAGTATAGTTGAATCTGTCTGATATAGTTAGTTAGCACCGAAACAACTATGTCAAAGAGATTAATGATCACAAGTATGTTATTTGTAATCATCAAAACAAAACAGGGTGAGAGTCGTTACATCAACAATTCCCCTGCTCCTTTCCCTGTTCTTTCCTTGAATACTGTCAAACGATCTGGAAAAGTTCACTGGACAAGGAATTTGGGCCCTGAAAAATATATTAACCATTTTCCTATAGGTCTGAAGCCTTCCATTCAGAAAATCAAAGATGCATCATCTGATGGGCATTGTGGTTATCGAGTTGTTGCTCTTTTTATGGGTTTCATAGAGGATGATTGGAAAAGGGTCAGACAGGATCTGTTAGAAGAACTTCAGAATTTCAGAGATCACTACACAGTGGTTTTCCAATATATTGCTAGAGTGGATGAAATGATTAAGGCTTTGGACTATTTTGATGTACTAGCACTGTCATATGCATGGATGACAATGTCTGAAATGGGTCACTTGATTGCCAGCAAATACAATGTTGTCAGCATTCTTATATCGAATCAACAATGCTTGACGTTTATTCCACTTAGGAGTGTACCTATTCCAACATCAGAGAGACTTTTTTTTGCTATGGGTTTTGTGAGTGAATGTCATTTTGTGAAGGTTATTTTGAGCCCACCTGGTCATCTACCAACTATTGTTGCCAATTGAAAAAAGTTTCATTTCTCATGTGCTAAGGGTTGGGACACACAATACTTGGATCTATTCAATGTTTTACTGGAACTGTTCCTAATGTAGCAATTGTAGAAACAATTTCTGATTAAAACGTAAATTTTTCATTGTCAAAAAAGGGTTTGTAGTTGATATATTTTGATGTCAAAAAAGAGTTTGTACGTGACATTCATACAAATGAATACTCAATGACATTGCGTTTCTAAATTCCATTACATGCATTCATAATGAAAAAAGACAAACAAAAAATGGCTTCCATTTCATGCCATACATCGTCGAATTTATGTCTATTTTCTTGTAATGTTTCTTGATTGAGTTCTCGAGGGCTCTCCACGTACGAAATGCGCAACTTGCGTGGAAGTCGAATCTTTGTGTACATTACTGATCCTAGCACCAGATAAAGCCACAATAATGTTATCGACCGCCATGTACACATCATCGAGCATTTGTTCTTCCCCCTCCTTGCTTTTAATAGCATTAACATTTCCTGTGCTCGTTTGTTGCGTTCCTAAGAAAACCAAAAAATCGATTAATATCAAAACACATGTCATTCATAAAAAAATATAATTGCTATGAAATTTGGTTTATCACCTGCACATCATCGATGTTAGTGTGCCAGCCCGGTGATAATTGACTAGCTCGAAATTCTGGATTCTGGACTATTGGGTGTGAAATTAAGTGGAACCAATTAAGATATCCTTCTACTGTATCCCATGGATTACATATCGGCTGCCCATGTAAATGGTTGGGTAACAAATGGTACTCCCAGTTTTGTCACATTTGATCAATGAAGGTGTATTGAACCACGTAGTTACACGCCTTAGCACCCCTCTCGACTTAAGTTGGGCCCATAGGATCATGTGGGATCGGTTGTACATATCCAAGTTGACGAAGAAAACGATCAGGGTGATATGGCTCAACCACTTCAAAACACTTAAGGCATGAGGTGTAGAATGCAACTTCATGTAGAAGGCATAGGTCCCAACAATTTGTATAATTTACATGAAAGAAAATAAATAAGATAGTTTTTCCTCTAACAAACTTGTGTATCCTACAATCTGTTGCACGCCAAATCTTGTCACATAACCTAATTGGCGATATAAGAAAGCCAGACACGCAGAACCCCATGCATATGTGCTAATTGTTTCCAGGTTCATCAACAAGTGCAAGTAAAATATGTTCACCTTTGTAACATTCTTGTCTGTGAAAATCGTACAGCCTAATATGAACAACAAATATGCTCTTGATGTACACTCAGCTAAAGGATGTTGTTCATTTTCTTTAAATTTTGACCCAAATCTTTGTTTTAACCAATCCGATCGTATTGATTGTCCTATATGTGTAGCGATCTCATCAGTTGCATGTTGACACCCCTAATGCTTCTTGGAGTAGTAGGGCTGCCTCTGCATTGTCTATTGCTTCACAATTTACTGTCTTGCCCAAAGTTGGTATGCAAAGTGAAACCATGACATCATTGAGAGTGATGCTCATTTCACCAAAAGGTATGTGAAATGTATTTGTCTCTGGGTGCCACATCTCCACAACATAATAAATTAAAAGTTTATTGGCACTCTCATACATGCATTTTAGCAAAGGATGAGGCACTGGCTTTTTAATAATTTTCATAACCCTTTGCTTCTCAAGGTGTTGACTAAGATCCCATGTCGCCAATTTGGTTCCATGATTGATGCATTAAGAAGCTTACATTTCTGCATGAGTAAACAAAGCATCAAAATTGATTAAATAAATTCATTTAAAAGTAATCATAAAAATTGAATAAAAAAACATTATACACCTTGTACTGCCAGATGAAATAAGCTATGTGTGTTTTAAAGTGTGTGAGTACTGATGGATTAGTAGGTCCACCAAGGCAAGGACTAGTCCGTACTTGTGAACGGAATCCTTTAGTTTCTCAGCCTTTTCCTCCATCTCTTCTCCTTCCTCTTCATTTATGATTGGTTGTGGTAATTGTTCTTGTTACGCACGTCTTCTCCTAGCAGAGGCTGTTGGCTGATCTCTTTGGGAGCTTTGCCCCTTGGTAATAGAGACACTGGGTCTCCTTTGTTTCGGCGGCATATCTTAATAAGAAATAATTAAAAAATCATGTTAGTACCATAGGTTAGTGTAAAAAAAAATAGTAAATGGTCCATCCGTGGTCGGTCAGACAAATCATCTCTGTTCGTCCCACCACAGACAGACAGAGGCGAGTTGTCCGGTCCTGGTTAGCTGGACAACTGGTTGCATGCCACAAGAAAGGGTTTCAAAAGGCCCATTCTCAGCCTATTTTAACGACTTTTTTCATGATTTAGGGCCTAGATCTAGGTAGAAATGAACAAATAACACAAACTAAGATAACAAATTCAACTTATAACTTAAAAAAATTGAAGATTTGCTCACTGATTTAGTTTTGAGATTTTCTTTCACACCCTGCCCGGACGCGCCTAAACTGGTAGAACACTCACAGGCTTGGCGCAAATGCATTATAACAATAACCGAGTGCGCAAGAACACAATTATGTACAAGTCTGATTTCATTAATTTCAAAATATATTTTTGTACATGAAATAGTAAAAGGAAAATCCTCCCAAGATCCTCAATGAATAAACAAAGGGTTACAAAATTTGGGCCCAAAAGCCTCCACCCAGTTTACCCTAATCCCCTGAGAAAAATTTGATAACAACGGGGTGAGCTACTCGCCCAGTGGGTAAAATAGTTCGTGAATATAACAATTAATAAAGAAAACTTCATAATCAAATATCACATAAACACATCATAGCATCATAATCAATACAACATGTATGTATGCATGACACCGTCTCGTAATGGTTTCATGATTGTACATTGTCTGAGTTTACGTACAGATGTCCATCCCCAGGTGTAGTCAGGTTCTCATTGTACGTCCCTCCTCAAGAACGACTCCCTAGATTCACGTACAGATGTCCATCCCCAGGTAAACCCGAGTTCTCATTGTACATCCGTCTCCAAAGAAATATCAATAATAGTGAGCATTGCTTCTAACTATTTTGTGAATCATAAACCACTTACATACCTAGGTGGTGTTTATGTATGATGTCAATGCATGAGCAAGTCCGATCTTTACTAACATTAGACAAGATTTTGGCAACGTCTGGTGATTCTTATCAGGTCAGTATCACCACGTGTAAAGTTAAGATGTTCAGTATCATTTGTACAAGCTGATAGCTTTCAAATAAGACCAACCAAATTTGTTTTAGTTTGAAAGGTGAAACACAAGGTCTACTTAAGTACCAATCATCTAGAGCAGCAAGCTGCCTCCCATTGACTATTTAAAGCTACTAAGGACAAGACAATGTCTGGTTGAGTCAGATTGACAGGTATGAGCATTGTAAGAAATAATGCAGTGTAAATAAATAGTAGACATAATGATAAAGGAATGTAAACTTTAATAAAAGTTGTAAGACACGCAAACCTATGTTTCGTTCCCCACCTTCAAATAACAACTCCTTCTAGAACTGGCTCCTCCCCCTGAGCAGAACTGTGTTGCACCGCGAAGAGAGCCTCGAAAAGAAAGTCTCAAAGAGAGAAGAGAAAAACTCAAGGAGAGTGTGAGAGAGAGAGAAATCAGCAAGTGATTTGGTGTGAAAATGAGGGGGGGAGGGTTTTTTTATATTGAAAAAAAGGCGCCTGAACGTTCGGGCAATGCCTGAAGTTTAACATTTTTTTTTTTTGTGCAATCCTAGAATTTTCTTCACAAAATCTTTCGATTTTCCCGCTAGATCTCCTCCTTTTTTTTGCCAAGAAGTCCTAAAACGTAGATTTAACTCCTTGAATAGTTGAAATCAATCAAGAAATGAATAATGAAATGAGAGAAAAATATGGCGTTGGAGAGGAAATGAGAAAAGAGGAAGAGGGGCGTTGGAGAGTGGAGAGAGGGCGGGAAGGGTAATCTTGAAATTAGGGTGGGTGGAGAAATAGAATTTAGTTGATTTT
Organism: Paratinospora sagittata; assembly: GCA_035771175.1. Taxonomy (NCBI): domain Eukaryota; kingdom Viridiplantae; phylum Streptophyta; class Magnoliopsida; order Ranunculales; family Menispermaceae; genus Paratinospora; species Paratinospora sagittata. Next base: position 39,639,670 of record CM069590.1, on the reverse strand, counting down.
AAATTTTAAGGGGGTGAAGTGAGTGAGGGGGTGAACTGAGAGGAATAAGTGGTTGGATTTAGCAGCTCCCTTATTTTATTTGTGTTATTTACATATAAGATTAATAATTAATTCAACTTAAAATAATTGTTTATCATATAATTATCATATTGAATATTGATTTGGATTTTTAATAATATATTTTAATTAATAACAAAATAATTTATTTATGACATAATCTTTATTTAAATATATTTATTTATTTATTTATTTATATATCATGTTTTTTTCATGTGATTATTATTATTATTTTGGCAATCATTTATTTTTTTTATTATATATCATCAATTTTTTAAATATATTTTTACTTTTAAGTTTTTTAAAATTTAAAATATTTTGGAAATATTTAAAAAATAATTATTTATCATATAATCATTATATTGAATATTGATTTGAATTTATAATAATATATTTTAATTAATAACAAAATCATTTATTTATGACATAATTTTTATTTAAACATATTTAAATTTTAATTTGTTTATTTATTTATAACATAATATTTAAATAGCCATATTTGTTTAAATAAAATTTATTTTATGTTAATTATCACTTACTAAATTTGAGTGGTAACAAATTATTTCATATATGTGATTAATGCAAAATTGGTAGGTTATTAACTATTCCTAATATAGGTGATTAATCCCCTACTACAAATAGAGGAATCCAATCAACAACACAATCTTGTCAAACTATTATTTCATTTAACCATAGTCACTTTTCAAATCAATTTTATTCATTTATAATTCATTTCTAATCTTTCCAACGCACTCAATTAATTTTCATAATTTTCATTTCAGTCTCACATTAATATGAGGGCGTCCCAAATAATTTCTATAGCCCTCAAAAATATTTCTAAGGCCAAGAATAATAGAAATAGGCTTTTCAGCCACGTTTCCACTAATTTCCACGCGCATGTTCCATATTTATCAGATTCATTCAATCCATTTCTAAAAATATTAATCGATATCCAAAAATCACAATCTTGATATTGAAATGTCTGAAATTCAATCCTCTTTAATTCTATGATTTCAGACATAAGTTTTATCGGAGTTTTACATGGTTCCAATAGTCTCAAATATCAAATTTGGCTTCCAACAGCTGTACCGGCGCCAATAATACTCATGGACGCAAACAAATTATATATTCGGGATTTACACAATTATAAAAGTTTAAATATATTATTTCTACATGTTTTCAATTAAAGTGGGTCTAAACCCTATTTTTAAAAATAACATAAAATACTTCCTGTAGCAAAAAATATTCTGCTAAAAACCTCACATTTACTTAAAAGATTAATTTTGCAATGAAAAAGGGTGAAAATGACTTACCGGAACCTCGAATCGGCCGCGAACCATCTTCTTCCTCCTGCGAACATTTTCCCTCATCTATGTGCTTTCTTCATCTTTCCTCTTTTAATTCTTTTTTTTTTAAACAACACATTAGTTTAGATTTAAAGGGAAGCATGTGATTCTTTTGATACCATGCTCCCTAGCTTCACTTAGTAAACCAACTTCCTTATTAAATTCAATTCAATTTCTTCTTCTTTTTTATATAATTTCATTTGAACTCAATTTACATATTTCGCATATATTCATATACATACATACATATGACTCTTACGTACCTATACGTGTATTATACACATCGATATACATATAAGTCAATGTAGGTATTTGATTAAAATTATGGGGGTGTTACATGAGAAGTTGTTTAACAAGGCTCTTGATTATTCTTCTCTCAAAACTTTTGGATGTTCATGTTTTCCAAACTTAAGACCTTACAGTAAATGCAAGTTGCAGTTCAAATCAGTTGAATGTGTATTTTTGGGTTATAGCTTTAACCAAAAAGGTTTTAAGTGTCTTGATCGAAATGGAAGAATGTACATTTCTCGAGATATTATTTTTAATGAGAGTTCTTTTCCTCATTCTAAACTTGGTTCTAGTGTGCCTGCTTCAGGTTCTTCATCAGACAATTTTCTACCATTAGTTTCAATTCCTTTGCATATTTCCTGTGCTCTAGTTCCTGTTGTTTCTGATGTCGCTGGCTCCTTTGATTCTGTTGAAACTGTAGCTGATGTTGTTCCAGGTATTCTTGTTACTCCTCCTGATTTGGTCGATATACCTTCTCAGCCTCCTCTACTGCCAACACCCTTAGACAATGTACTTGGTCATCTTATGCAAACAAGGTCTAAATCAAGTATTTTTAAACCTAAAGTTTTTATGACTGTCAAGGAACCTTCATCTGTTAAGGAAGCTCTTCTTCAACCTGAATGGAAAGAAGCTATGACTGCTGAGTATCTTGCATTACTAAGGAATAACACTTGGTCTCTAGTTGAATTGCCTCAAACCAAGTCTCCTATAGGTTGTTAATGGGTTTTTAAACTAAAAGAAAATGCATATGGTAGCATCTCAAAGCACAAAGCTAGACTAGTAGCAAAGAGTTTTAGTCAAATTCCTGGCTTTGATTTCTCAGAGACTTTCAGTCCTGTGGTGAAACAGACAACAACAAGGATTGTTCTTACAATTGCATTGTCTAAAGGGTGGCTAATTAAGCAATTAGATATCAATAATGCATTTTTAAATGGTGATTTGAGTGAAGAGGTTTATATGTCCCAACCTCCTAGTTTTGAAGATCCAAATTCTCCTCATTTGGTATGTAAATTGCACAAGACCTTATATGGACTGAAGCAAACACCTCATGCTTGGTATGACAAGCTACGAAATGCTTTGTTTGAATTTGGTTTCTCTGCAGCTAAGTCTGATAATTCTTTTTTTATAAGGTTTTCAGGTTCTCATGTTATGTTTGTTTGTGTACGTTGATAACATACTAGTTATAGGTGAAAGTGTTTCTGCCATTACTGAGTTGATTGCTAAGCTCAATTCAGCTTTTTCTTTGAAAGATCTAGGTGATCTTAATTATTTTTTGGGGATCCAGGTTGAATCCACATCAGATGGTTTGTTATTGTCTCAAAGAAAGTATGTTATTGACTTGTGTAAGACAAAAATGCAGTTTGCAAATGCAATCAATACTCCAATAGCAACAGGTGAAAAGTTTTGCTTTTTTGGTAGTGATCCTATTACTGATCCACATATGTATCGAAGTGTTGTTGGGGCTCTTCAATATGTCACCATCACACGTCTTAAGCTAGCTTATTCAGTCAATAGAGTTTGCGAGTTTATGCAAAATCCTTTGCAATCACATTGATGAGTGTTAAACGAATTCTAAGGTATCTTAAAGGCACCTTAGATCATGGTCTTCAATTGAAGAAGTCTTCTCAGCTGGATGTTACTAGGTTTTGTGATGCAGATTGGGCTTTAGACCCTGGTGATAGACGTTTCACCTCTGGTTTTGGTATCTTTCTTAGTTTGAATCTTGTAAGCAGCCTACTGTCTCTAGAAGTTCTTCTAAAGCTGAATACAGGAGTCTAGCTAACATGATAGCTGAAATAATGTGGATCAATTCTCTGTTAATGGAGCTTCATCAGCATCAATCTCGTCCTCCTCTTCTGTTCTATAACAATGCTAGCACACTTTTGATGTCTGCTAATCCTGTTTTTCATGCAAGGACCAAGCACATAGAGATTGATCTCCATTTTGTTAGGGAGAAACTCTTGACAAAACATATTTCTCTTTGCCATGTTTCTTCTCAAGAGCAAACTGCAGATGTGTTCACCAAGGCACTAGCTAGTTCCATATTTCTTCTTGCCAGAGATAAACATGGAGTTGACTATTGCTCCCCTCCAAGTTTAAGGGGGCAATGCTAGGATATATGGACCACAGTTAGTTTACGATAGTTAGTTTTATGCTATAACTAACCATCACACTCTTGTATATATGTATGTATTGAGCTGTATCAGGAAGGTACTGCAATAATACAATTCATCCTTTCACCTGATTCTCTCTTCTTCTTTAAATTCTTCTTCTTCTTTCTTTCATTCTCAAAATTCTTTCACTATTAATTAAAATTATAGAATTATTAATATACCCGTTATCTATTGTATATACTTTTTATTAAGATAGAACATGTCAATATATATATTATTGCTTTATCTTCGTAGTACAATAGCATATACACAATGAAAAATTTTACTGCAAAGGATTTCTCTTTTTTTAGAAAAGTTTTTGGACTTCTATTTAATTTAATGTCATTCGCAATTAGCGTGTGTATTTTTCATTTATTCTTTTAAAAAGGTATGTACAGATAATCATTTTGGTATTAAAATTCGACATTTTTCAGAAGTAAAGGGAATATTTTAGACAATGTTTTTATGTATATTTTGATCACATTCCTTCCTAAAAAAAAAAAAAGTACGATTCTTTTGGATTAATATTTTAATTTTCTTTTATATGAGATAATTATATTTAATGAAAACATTATCATATAAATAGAGATATATTTCCTTCCATCCTCCATTAAAATTCTTTATGATAAATCTAAATTATCTCCTCTTCAATTTTTCTTGAAATATAGTATTCCTTGGATATTAAAATGGAATTATAAATTGACTCAACATAATCAAACTCCTGCTCTATCAAAGAAATCCATATTAAATTGTATGATAAATTTAATATGGCATCACTCACTTGGCCTCTACAATGGATAATCGCGTCATCATCATCTCTCAAGCCTAAAAGTTATAAAGAAGTTGCTACAAAAAAAAAAATGTTAACTCAACAAAATCAAGAACTCCTCAAAGAACTAAAGGAAATGCGATGAAGAATGCAACAATACAAAGCTGAGTTAACTCAATAAAACCTACGCGGTTTGAGGAGATGTTTGATAACTCTAATTCCAAGCTTTAATTCCTCCAAAGTCTAATTGAAATAGAGATTGGCCAAATTAGAGTATTTGTTAATATTTTGTCAACTTCTAAATTATTTAGAGGCTGATGAATAATAGATATTAAACCTTTAAAATAAAAGGCAAAAAACTTTGCTTTTTTTTTTGTAGAAGTGCTTCTAAGATCACATTGAAAGATAATAACTCATCGGATAATTTTTAAGAGTGATAGAGATGTCTAAAATTTCAATCCAACTCCTCACCTAACCTCATCTTCCATTATCAAACACACAATCATATAATTAATCTCATAAAACCATTCATGAAATTCATAGACAAGTGCAAGCAAGTATGAAGTGTAAGTGATCTCAAATAAATATATATAAAGTGAATCCCATAGGCAAATCTTTCCTACCACTCTCCACTAATGTAGATCACACGCCATTTAAAATTAATAGGTTTTTCTTAGGTTGTAATGTATGGCCGAGGTTCAAAGGTAGAAAAAGTTGGAAAACTTTATGCTCAAAACACCCTAAACACTTTGATCTTTTAAAAACATCCACAACATTACATTTAGAACCAAAAACCCAATTTCAGCACATATATCTTCTCATTAAATATTCAATCTTTCCATTCCATTCCTCATTCTTTTGTTTGCTTGTTTTCTTATTTTCAAAGAACAAGTACACCCCCAAACTTATTTCTTTTCATAATCATGGGCATAGCATCCTTTCCTTCTCCTTTTCCTTTTCCTTTCTCTTTTTTTTTTTTCTTTTTCAATAAAACTCATAAGCAAACTTCACATTTTTCTCTTCTTTGTCACCTTTTTTCTTGACTTTTCTTTCCCATTGTTCTTTCATCCAAATAATGACACTCCAACATTATCAAAGTGTATAAGGTACATAGGTTGAAAAACAGGAAAACTAAACATGATAAGCTCAAATTTTCTGATGCATAGGTAACAAAGAAAAAGATATTCAACTCAAAATGGGAACTGTGGATACAATAAAAAGTAAATTAGGCTATTTGGCTCAAACTTATCCAAACATGGCCTAAATCATTTTTCTCATAACATGCTCTTTAGATTTCGCCTCAAGTGATAATTAAACTTGTTCTAGGATTTCTAGAGATCTAATATATATAACTTTACATGCACACTCCAATTTAAACAAGTCATGATTTCACAAAATCAACCACACTAGACATGTAGAGAATTTCCAACAAAGCTAAGCAAATAGTCGAATCAAGCACACAGAGTTAAGATATCTCTCTACACTCTCCTAGAGTTATATTCATGTATATGTTCTCTTATCATTGGTCATTCAGAAAAATAAAAATAATTGAATCAAATTAGATTTTGTAAAATCATAGGACATCCTAAACAAGTATTTACCATGACAAGTCAAAAATTCAAAATTCTCCCCCAAAACTTAAAATAAGCATTGTCCCCAATGCTTCACAATAAAAACATAAATAGAGAATGGATGGAAGTAAAATAGATAAGGGTAAGAAAACCCCCTATAACCCAAAAGGGTCGAAGTCGCATCAACTCTCCATCATTTCTATGTAGCTCGCATTAGAACCCCCAAACTTGATCTAGAACCTGGGAATGAGATAACAAAAGACAAGTCATTGGTAAAGGTAGATACTAAACAACTAAATAAACAAAATAACTGAATAAAATAAAATAAAAATTAGAAAAAATAAAAGTAACAGATGGGTTGCCTCCCAACAAACGCTTAGTTTAAAGTCCTCAGCCCAACATTCATCAATCTCCTCAATTAGGGTCCTCCAAGTATATATCTTCCTCATGCGCGTGCTCTTTCCTGTAGTAGTGTTTCACCCGATGGCAATTGACTCGAAAGGGAGAGCCTTCTTTGATACGCAAATCTATTGTGCCATATGGAAACACTCGCTCAATAATAAAAGGACCCGACCACCCAGACTTCAATTTACTCAAAAACAATGTCAACCTTGAATTGTATAAAAGAACCTCTTGTCCTGGCTTGAACTCCCGCTTCACTATCATCTTGTCATGCCATTTCTCTGTTCTTTCCTTGTATATCTTGGCATTCTTGTATGCATCTTGGCAGAATTCATCCATCTCATTCAATTGTAGAAGTCTTTGGTCACCGGATGCCTTCAAATCATAATTTAGCTTCTTAATAGCCCAAAAAGCACGGTGCTCCAACTTAACCGGTAAATGGCATATTTTCCCGAACGCTAAACTATACGGAGACATCCCAATGGGTGTCTTGAAAGCTGTTCGGTAAGCCCATAAAGCGTCATCGAGCTTTAAAGCCCAATCTTTTCTCTTAGTATTCACGGTCTTCTCTCGGATTTACTTTACCTCCCGGTTACTAATCTCGGCTTGTCCATTGCTTTGAGGATGGTAGGCCATGGCAACCTTGTGTTTCACCTCATACTTGGCAAGTAGTTCATTAAAGAGCTTGTTACAAAAGTGGGATACTTCATCACTAATGATTGCCCGAGGAGTGTAAAGATGTTCTTTTAAAGGAACTTCAACACTACCCTTGCATCATTTGTAGTCGTGGAAATTGCTTCCACCCACTTTGAAACGAAGTCAACCGCCAAGAGAATATATGTCTTCCCACATGAAAAAGGAAATGGTCCAATGAAATCTATACCCCAAACGTCAAATAGCTCCACCTCCAGGATATTAGTCAATGGTTGCTCATGTCTCCTTGAAATAGTACCAAGACGTTGGCATCGGTCGCATGTCTTCGCAAAAGCATAAATATCCCGAAACAATGTAAGCCAATAGAACCCATTTTGAAGAACATTTGTCGATGTCCTTGTAGCCCCAAAGTGACCACCATATGGAGACGAATGACAATCAGGGAGAATGGGCAGCACATCCTCCTCCGGTACACACCTCCTAATAATTTGATCATTGCAACTCTTAAATAGTAAGGGCTCATCCCAAAGGTAGAAGCGCACATCATGTAGAAATTTCTTCTTCCTTGCATATGATAGATCCGGAGGTAAGACACCACTAGCCAAGTAATTCACGTAGTCCGCATACCATGGAAGTTTCACAAATAGCCCATATAGTTGCTCATCCAGAAACGTTTCTAAAATAGGCACACCATCATCTTTCTCATCTAGTTGCAACCGAGATAAGTGATCAACAACTACATTCTCACTCCCCTTCTTATCTCTAATCTCCATATCAAACTCTTGAAGTAAGAGGACCCATCGAATCAACCGAGGCTTTGCATCCTTCTTCTCAAATAAGTAGCGAATGGCGGCATGGTCGGTGTAAACAATCACCATAGACCCAATGATGTAGGATCTAAACTTATCACAAGCAAAGACCACTGCTAGTAATTCTTTCTCGGTTGTACTGTAATTTTGTTGAGCCCCATCAAGTGTCCTACTCGCATGGTAGATTGCTCGGAACATCTTCTATCTCCTTTGCCCAAGAACCTCTCCTACTGCATAGTCGCTCGCATCACACATGATCACGAACGGTTCACTCCAATCTGGTATCACCATGATAGGTGCTGATATCAAAGCTTTCTTGATCAACTCAAAAGCTTCCTCACAATGCTCATCAAACAAAAATGGAGTCTCTTTCTCCAGTAGGTTGCAAAGAGGTTTTGCAATCTTGGAAAAGTCCTTTATGAATCTTTTATAAAACCCCGCATGCCCCAAGAAACTTCTTATGACCTTAACACTCTTCGGATGTGGAAGCTTTTCAATAGTAACAATTTTTGCCTTGTCTACCTCCAGCCCCTTAGAAGAAATATGGTGTCCAAGAACAATCCCCTCATGCACCATGAAGTGACACTTTTCCCAATTAAGCACAAGGTTCGTTTCTTCACACCTTTTCACCACAAGGGAGAAGTTATGTAAGCAATGATCAAATGAGGACCCAAAAACTCAAAAATCATCCATGAAAATCTCCATGATGTCCTCCACCAAATCAGCAAATACAGCTATCATGCACCTTTGAAAAGTTGTCGATGCATTACATAATCCAAACGGCATGCGCCGAAAAGCAAAAGTACCATACAAGCAAGTGAATGTAGTTTTTTATTTTATCCTCCGGGGCGATGGCTATCTGATTATACCCCGAATACCCGTGTAAAAAATAATAGTAATGGAAGCCAGCTAACCGATCTAGCATTTGATCAATAAAAGGAAGAGGAAAGTGATCCTTCCTTGTGGCCTTGTTGAGCTTCCAGTATTCTATGCAAACTCTCCAATCCATCACTGTTCTAGTAGAAATCAGCTCATTCTTATCATTCATCACCACAGTCGTACCTCGGTCATACATGCATCAACCACCTCTGCTACATCAATCCGGTGACATGTATTCCCCTCCGATGGGAATTTAAGAGTCTTGTATATGTTAAACACCACTTCTTCATCATTCACTCGCAAGGTAAGCTCGCCATGTTGCACATCTATCAAAGCTTTCCCGGTAGGTATGAATGGCCGCCCAAGTATAAGAGGAATATCGCCATCTTCCTCCATGTCCAAAACTACAAAGTCCATCGGGAAAATGAACTTGTCCACCTTCACTAGCACGTCCTCAATGATACCCCGAGGGTATGTAAGTGATCGATTCGCTAGTTGCAAAGATATTATAGTTGGTTTTACCTCACCAAGCCCCAATTTCCTAAAAATTGACAAAGGCATCAAGTTAATGCTTGCATATCACATAAAGCTTTATTAAAATTTAAAGAATCAATGGTGCAAGGTATAGTGAAACTCCCTGGATCTTTTAACTTTTGAGGTAGTTTCTTTTGTAGTATGGCACTACACTCTTCAGTAAGCTTCACCGTCTCGTAGTCCTCTAGCTTCCTCTTCTTCGTCATCACATCCTTCATGAACTTAACCTAGTTTGGCATTTGCTCCAATGCATCTGCAAAATGGATGTTAATGTGAATCTTTTTGAAAATTTCTAGAAACTTGGCGAATTGCTCGTCAAGCTTCTTCTTTTGTAATCTCTGAGGAAATGGAATAGGAGTTGAGTGTTTAGGAGGGTTATCCGTGAAAGTAATAGAACCAGGCCGGAAAGGCCTCTCATGTGGCTTCTCCCCCTTTGATGACTCAACTTCCTTCTCTTTACTCGGCTTGGACTCAGTGCTTGCCTCTTCATGTTCTTCATTGGGTGGTAATGGTGTACTTAGGCTCGAATCAACCCCCTTTTCTTCCTTTTCACTTCTCAAGGTAATGGCTTGGCATTGCTCTTTTGGGTTTACCTTAGTGTTGCTAGGTAGTGACCCCCTATGTTGGGCATTCATATTTGAAGCTAGTTGCCCCACTTGTACATCCAAATTCTTTATAGATGCCCTCGTTTCCATCATAATGACCCCAACATATCCTCCAAAAATGGCTTCTTTTCTTGAGCTTGATTATAAAAACCGGGTTGAGGTTGCAATGTATTCCTCGTGTTGGCATAAGAGAAGTTCTCATGATTTCTGATGCTTGGGTGGTACTAATTCAGAACTCCTTGATTGATTTTATAGTTGTACCCCCGATTGCTAATGTATTAAACTTCCTCCTCATGTGCTTCATTCCCCAAAGAACCCATGGATAAAGCCACCACCTTTTCAATAGACAGTTGTGCACTTTGAGTAGTAAGCACATCAAGTTGGTTGGCAATGCTTGACATCTGTGCAGAGAGATATGTGAATGGATCAACTTCATGTAGACCGGCCACCTTCTTTACTATTGGTAGTCATATCCTCCAACATGTTCAGTGCCTCAATAGCCGTCTTTTTCAACAATGATCCATCGCCCGCCGTATCAACTAGTGTCCGAGTAGAAAATGTCATACCATTGTAGAAAAGTTGAATTTGTAGCCAATCCTGGAATCCATGCTGAAGACACTTCCTTAAAAGCTCCTTAAATCTTTCCCAAACCTCATACAAAGATTCCGACTCTAGTTGCTTGAATTGCCCAATCTTGGCTCGTAGTTGGGCGGTTTTGGCAGGTGGAAAGAACTTTTGAAGGAACTTCTGTACCATTTCTTGCCAAGTTGCAATGCTCCCCGATTGCAAAGATTGCAACCATGCTCGTGCTTTGTCCCTTAGAGAAAAAGGGAACAATCTCAGTCGTATGGTGTCCTTAGTAACACCATTCATTTTAACTATATCACACATCTCCAAGAAGGTGGTGATGCGGATAGTTAGATCTTCAATAAGAGACCCCCCCCAAACTGATGTTGTTGAACCATAGAGATCAACGTCAGTTTCAATTCAAAATTGTTCGCATTGATAGGAACATGAACTATGCTTGAATAATTCTCATTGATGACCAATTTGAAGTAATCTCTCAAGGTCAACTGATTTTGCTCGTTCGCCATTTCTTCGGCTTCAATTCTTTTTTCCCTTCTTAGTCTTCCAAAAGTGCGTTCGATTTTGGGATCAAATGGTAGTACTTCAAAACTTCTTGCTCGTTGCATAAACTCTTAAAATCCTATAAAACAATAACTAAGGAAGAAAATCAGAGAATAAAATAAAATATAAAAATCTAAATTAAAATCAAAGTTAAAGGATGCTATATTAGTGAAAACTAGTACTAGTCCCCGGCAACGGCACCAAAAACTTAATGTGTGCAAAATCGCAAGCGTACGGTGTCAAGTTATAATATAGTCATATAAGATATCTGGTATCTTCTTAGGGATTATTACTACACTAGCTATCACGTTTTAACCCTAATTTTATCTAGAAAACCAAATTTGAATGATTAAGTGATTAAAAGCAATAACTAAAACAACCAAGTATTAAATTAACAATGCAATAAAAATCAAATAGGAAAATCAATGGTAGAACGATCTAGAGGTTCAATATTACTTCACTTTCAACTATGTCTATATATATATATTTATTATTGAGTTGGTTCCCTCGTTTATAAGTCGAAAATCCTAATGTTTCTAATTTCCTCTTTTGGAACAACAACTAGAGCATATTATTATCATCTTGGCTTTACTCTTTCGATGAAAACCTAAGATGATAATAACTCGTTAAGTTCTATGATTTCCTTTTAATGACTTCAAAAGTTTTCAATCTCTTTTTGAGTCTCACGATTGCTTAGGTTATATTTTTCTTATTCCAATTCAAGGTGCCCTCTTTCGGAGCATCTACCTCAAGTCTATGATCATCTAATCCATGATCAATGGATCAAAAGCATTACACCCAGAAAAATATAAATAAACTATAGAAACTTTATTACCATAATTAAACCATAAAACTAGACATAGTATCAACCTTGGAACAATCTACACCTCTAGAAAGAGGCTTTAGTTCATGACTAAAGACATAAAAACATGAAATATAAGTTTGAACATGAATAAGAACCAAGAAAAACAAACTAGAATGTTGTAGAGATTATGAATAGTCTTCAATGTAGATCTTCTTCTCCACTTCGCTTCAACCGTAAACATTCATTCTCCGCTCTATTCCAATGTATTCTCCTCGAAAGACCCTAAATTTTGATATATAATATGCCCCAAAGTCTTGTGGAATTAGAACTAGAAAGTTGGAAAAAATCCACTTTTAACTTACAAAAATCGCAATTAAAAATCCCTTTCAGCGCCGCGGTTCTCAAAACGTCAATTGTGGTGTTTTTTTGTGGACTTAGCCAATTTTTTACTCCTTTTTAGACTTAAGTTCTTCAAGCTTCTCTTTTGCATCTTCTTGTACATGTTTTCATCATCCAAAACCATGACTAACACATCTAAATACCTACAAAACAAAGCAAATCAAATCAATAACACACTAAAATATAAATTGAATCAAATCATATACTAATAAACCAAATTAATGCATAAAAACCCAATTAATCCTAAACTAATATATGCATCAAAACTAATATAAACAAATGAAACTAATGCATAAAATATCCTAAAACATGTTTTAAAACCTATCTAAATATGCAACTATCACTAACAAGAGAGATTCAATTTCAGAAATAGAATAGCTATCAGATCTGGAATTAACAGACACAGTGAATGGATCATAGTTGATAGGTAACCCATCAAAGATCACTTCAATATGATCCTTAAGAGAAAGTGACAGATTTTTGGTAAAGTTGTATATTACTTTTCTTGTAATCTTTACAGAGATGGAGATATATATATATATATATATATAGAGAGAGAAAGAGAGAGAGAGAGAGAGAGAGAGAGAGAGAGAGAGAGAAGATAATTGAAACCTATTCTAGGATATACAAGTGTTATGGCTAGAATAATGGGTGATCCTTGATACAGGGGATTTACATTCAATACTCATCCCTATAATCTCTCTAACTGATTCTAATGACAAATCACGATTTACATTCAATACTCATCCCTATAATCTCTCTAATTGATTCTAATGACAACTCACGCCAACACTTCCCCTCAAGTTGGTACATACAGATCTCTTATGCCCAACTTGTCAAGTGAGTTGTAGAAGTTCTTGCTGCATACTGCCTTTGTAAGTATATCCACTAACTGGTCTTCAGACTTCACGAAAGGAAAATGAATTATCTTGGTTTCAAGGTTTTGTTTTATGAAATGTTTATCTACCTCCACATGTTTTGTGCAATCATGCTGAATAGGGTTGTGAGAAATATCAATAGCCGTCTTATTGTCACAAAACAGATCCATCTCGGAGCTAGGAGCAAAGTCGATTCTATCAATAGTCTCCTTAGCCAGAGGAGCTCACAAAGACCCTTAGCCATTCCACGGAACTCGGCTTCAGCACTTGATAATGTCACTACCTTTTGTTTCTTGCTTCTCCATGTAACCATATTCCCGCCAACAAACATGAAGTAACCTGAAGTGGACTTTCTGTCAAAGATAATCCCTGCCCAATCTGCGTCAGTGTATCTTCAACTTTTAGATGATTATTGTTTGAAACCATAAGTCATTTTTCGAGGGGATGACTTTAAGTATCGAAAAATCTTGATTACTGCATCCATGTGATCCTCACTAGGACAATGCATGAATTGACTTACTACGCTTACAACATAAGCAATATCTGGGCGAGTATGTGAGAGATAAATAAGTTTTCCAACCAACCTCTGGTACCTCTTTTTGTTTGTCGGCACTTGATCTGGATATTCTCCAAGTCTGTGGTTCTGAACTATTGGTGTGTCTGCAGGCTTACAATCCGATAATCCCACCTCAGATAGTAGATCAAGTATATATTTTCGTTGGGAGAGAAATATACCTTGCTCTGATCTAGCCACTTCAATTCCCATAAAATATTTAAGTCCTCCCAAATTTTTCATCTCAAATTCAGTAGCCAACTGCTTTTGGAGTCTCAAAATCTCTTATGGATCATTTCCTGTAATAATCATGCCATCTACATAGACTATCAAAGTTGTTGCCTTGCCCAGTTGACGATTTAGAAAGAGTGTATGGTCTGAATTGCTTTGTTGAAAGCCATATTTCTTCATTGCCAAGCTAAATCGCCCAAACCATGCTCGAGGTGATTGCTTCAGTCCATACAGTGCTCATTGTAATTTGCACACAGCCTCAGTCTTTGAGGTTGCCGTGTAGCCTGGTGGAATATCCATATACACTTCCTCCTCAAGATCGTCGTGAAGCAAGGCGTTCTTTACATCAAGCTGGTGCAGTGGCCAATCAAGATTTGCTGCTAGAGATAGCAAGACTCTAACTGTATTCAACTTGGCCACTGGTGAGAAGGTTTCCTGATAGTCCACGCCATATGTTTGTGTATAACCCTTTGTCACCAGCCTTGCTTTATACCGTTCGATCGATCCATCTACCTTATGTTTGATTGAGAACACCCATTTGCACCCCACCGTCTTTTTTCCTTCAGGTAACAGAACAAGAACCCATGTTTTGTTCTTCAGTAATGCCTCCATTTCTTCTTTTATAGCCTGGGTCCACTTAGGGTCTGTTAGAACTTCTTGAACACTAGTGGGAACATGGCATGAGGAAAGTTCATGCGCAAATGTTTTGGGGCCTCAGACAGTCTGTTTGTGGATACATAGTTGGCAATTGGATACTTTGACCTTCGTTCCTCAATTTTTGGAGAGTACCTATTTGGTGGCTTGCCACGATTACTCCTGAAAGGTAAGATATAACCAGCAGAAGTGTCCTTATCATTATTAGTCGGAGGTGCAATAGGAGAGTTTACCTCAGGGATATTCTCAGGAGATGGCTCTTCAAGTATTGAGGAGTGGGGGGATCTGGTTCAACTTCAGGTGGTGTAGATGTCGCTCTTAAAGTTATGTCTTCTTCCGGAGATGCATTCGGTGTTATATCAAGTTCCCTATTGACCACCATATTTATGTCATTAAAATCCTGCCAGTCAAATCTTAACCAATTCTGCTATTCATCATGGATCTACCCCTGAAGAGAAGAGTTGGATACCGAGGGAGAGTAGAACGTGTCGGATTCCAAAAATGTGACATCCATAGTTACATAGGTGAGCTTGGTGGTCGGATCATAGCAGCGGTATCCTTTTTGATGTACGGCTTACCCTAAAAACAGACACCGAACAGCACAAGGATCAAGTTTTGTGCGTTGGTTCTTATGAAGATGTACAAAAGCTACACATCCAAAAATTCGAGGAGGAATCATCAACACTGTGGGCAAGAACACATGAGTTGAAAGGGCTTGTAGGGGTGTTTTAAAACCCAAAACTTTGGATGGCATACGGTTGAGGAGGTGCACAGCTGTTGCAACAGCATCACCCCAATGTCGGTTGGGTACATGAGCTCCAAGTAAAAGAGCATGAGCAGTTTCATGAAGAATTCCGTTCAGCAACACCATTTTGTTGAGGAGTCTGCGGGCAGGAGGTTTCATGAAGAATTCCATGGTATTGGAAATAATCATGGAACCCCCGGTTAACATATTCACCACCATTATCAGATCTGAGAATCTGTATCTTAGCTGAAAATTGAGTTTGAACCATGACATAAAATGATTTGAACACACTCAATACTTCATCTTTATGTTTCAACAAGTATAGCCAAGTCATGCGAGTACAATCATCAACAAACATTACAAACCAACGATTACCAGATGCAGTAGAAATAGGAGAGGGACCCCACACATCGGAATGAATTAAAGCAAACAGAACCTCACTTTTATTCATACTCAATGGATAAGTAACTCGATGACTTTTAGCACTTTTATCAAGTATCACACTTAAAGGCAACAGTTGATATATGTGAAAACAAATCAAGAAACAAATGTTGCATATAACCAAACGACGAATGTCCCAACCGACGATGTAAAATCCAAATTTGTCTCTCCTTAGTACCACTCGGATGATGCATGTGATGTGCTCAGCGCACACTGAAATCATCCATGCAGTATAATCCCCCCTCTTGGTACCACACCCAATGATCTCCTTCGTGAGAATATCCTAATGAAGACAAAAAAGTAGGATAAATGAGCACAATACAATCTAAGTCTGTTGTTACTTGGCTGACAGAGAGTAACTTATGAGATAGGGAGGGAACCAATAAAGTATTAGATAATGTGAGAGAAGGTGACAAAGTCATAGTGCCAGCCCCGATGACCGAAGAAACAACTCCATTGGCATTTGCAATGCTAGTGTGTCGCGGTAGAGAAGTGTGCGAGAAATCATTGGCGTCGAACGTCATGTGGTCGGTAGCCCCAGAGTCAAGTATCCAAGTATTATTGTCAACCTCTTGATGAGAACTAAATAAAGCAGCACCAGAAGTACCTGAATCCGAAAAAGATAACAGGCCCTGGGAAGATTCAACAGGCGGCGTAAGTGAAAGAGATGACTCTATAATAGCCAGGGCAGCCTTCCCTTTCTCTCCATCAGTTCCAGTGGTGTCACGGCGTTTTCGAACCTGAAGTTCATTCCACCAGTCGGGATACCTGTGTAGCTTGAAACAAGTCTCACGGGTATGCTTCATATTTCCACAGTGAGTACACTTGGTGCCATCAGGTAACTTTTGTGGCTTGGAGGATGCCCCGAATTTCCCACTGCCCAGTGAAAGAAATCCGGTAGAGGAAGATTCTAACTTTCCCGCATTGAAACCCTTAGAAGCCAAAACTGCTCCTAGGGTGTCATTGGTTCCGCCAGTAATCATAACAGTTTGCCTGATTGCTTCTCAGCAAACATGGGCGTAATCTTGTTCGATGGTAGGAAATGGATGCATCTGTAGCACGTCACCCCGAATCTTGTCCAGTTGATCGTCAAGGCCATCTAAGAAGATGTACACTCGGTCTTCCTGCAGAAGATGGTTATAGTTTTTAATATCGGTAGGACACTCTGTCAGATTCAGATGACGGAAATCGATCTCACACCATAAGCCTTGGAGGTCGTTGTAATATTTTTCAAGAAAACCTCCAGCTTGTCGCAGATGGGTTACACGAAGTCGGAGGTCATAGACTTGTGAAGTATCACTGCCATCAAAATATGTAATCGCAATGGAGTCCCAAACTTGCTTTGTCGTGGGAAACTGAATAAAATTCCCAATCAACGAAGGGTCCATGGAATTAATCAACCACCCCTTAACAATGGCGTTGTCAGTACGCCATTTGCTAAAGGATGCAGACGTTGAAGAAGGTTCAGGAAAGTCTCCATTGATATATCCCAACTTGTCTTTTCCAGAGATGTACATCTAGACAACTTGGGACCAGAGGGCATAGTTGGTGTCGTCTAACTTGATGCCAATCGGTGCAGCGGAATTCTCGGTGGTCTGCGTCGGGGTCTGAGCTTTAGTAAAAGCTTTTGTCATTCGAGTAGTTAATTCTGTGAGGATGGTGTTGGTTTGGAGTCCACCAGAGTTGCGAAGTCATCGGTATCCTCCATTGATGTCGATGAGAAAAAAAAGAATTTGATCAAACGTCAAGGAGAACAGAGAGCCACGGGTCGATTTGCTCTGATACCATGACTGATTTTTGGTAAAGTTGTATATTATTTTTCTTGTAATCTTTACAGAGATGGAGATATATATATATATATATATATATATATATATATATATATATATATATATATATATATATATATATATATATATAAAGCTACACTTTGGCCAAATTCCTAGATCAACTAATGAGTCAGCTCATCGACTAAGCATATATGCTTTCGCATAAAACTTCAGATGTCTTTAGATTGAAGAAACTCCCCCAGTGATAACTAACGTTGAAATTTCAGAGGCTAATCCCCTCTCTTTGAAAAAAAAAAACTAATCCCCTCTTTGAATGAATGAACGAAATCCAATATTATTTTTAAAAAAAGAAGAGATAAGTGTTTTTACAATCGAAAAATTATACTAAAACCATATCTAATGTGGTGTATGCTGATTACGGCTGTAATCGGGTCAGGCCGAGTCAGGTTTAAACCCAATTTGGGCCCGACCAGACATGGTCGGGTGAAGGAAATTCCTCACCCGAACCCTACCCAAAAAGAATTATAGCTAACCCGTCCCGACCAAATGTTCAGGCGGGTTGGGTCGGGTGATCGGGTGGAGCCAAACCCAAGGAAAAGAATACAAAGATGAAAATGCAAATCAAAAGAAATTAGAATGTATATATATATATATGGATCATGACCTAAGAGAGATTAGAGAGTGTCACAATTTTCAAGAATTCCATTTTTCCAGGATTTTTGTGGTAATTTCTCTTTTTGTGGGCTAAGGTTTAATTTATAAATGAGTACTAATTACTTGTTTCTTTAACCCATTTATATTCAGCATTGTCATGCTTAAATTAATTGCTGCAATGTGTCCTGTAAGACATTTGTGAATAAAAACATCAATATTCCACCGTATGACATGCTTGAAGTGTTTTTATTGCCTTGTCTTCATAGCTGATCATTTATCTTCTGTCTTTTGAGGTAAATGATTGCCGAACATTGTTGAATGGAACATAGACGGGAAGAAGATATGTTGCCTCTTCAAGTGTAAAATAAAGCATTCATAAAGAGAGAAGCAAAAGCTGAACTCCATGCATGTACTTCATCATGCCATGCTATGCACACACACGTGAGTGGCCAGCCTATCCAACCTTGTCTCGAATTTTACTTTAATTCTCTATGCATACATTTTTTGTTTGCTATTTATAGAATGGGTGCTTACAATCCTTCTCTGTATTGTTGGCTTGTGTATGGGTGTGAGTTATCTATCTAAATCTGTTTTGAAATCCAGCTTCTGTCTTGAATTTCCAAAACTCATTATTTATTTAAGAAGATAATTTATCTCTTTGTTTCTGTCGTTCATCTGTATGTTGTTTTATGTTTCTTGTGCACTTTGTTGGGTTGCTCTTCCATGATTTTACTTGTGCTGTTATGCTGGAACTTGGAGTTAACTCATTGAATTGGCGTCAATCTCAACTCAACACGACAAGGCCTTTTTTTGCTCCCCATATGTGGTTAGGTTGACTAGATGAATCTAGTTCCTCTGCTCCACTCTATGAAGGACATTTAATTAACATAAATAAATCTAATAAATATATGCATCATGTTTTAATTGATCTACATATCTATTAATTGTCATGGAAGTCTCTCGTCACTAGAATAGAATAACACGAAGTGTGAGTTGGAGAAGATAATGAGAAATATTTAACTCAACGATAATTGATTATTCTTCTTTGAAACTTACTCTGCAGAGACCAGCCATGTTAATGCTTTCATAAAAGATACATATAGAATATTAAAAAAGAGGTACAAGATATATAGGTATTCTCAAACAGACTGCTATATAACTGGTCATTCATGCCCACTTACCAAACTAATCTTCTTTTGATCCTAACCAGCAAACCATGTCTCATGTTAAGGATTACGGAGTTCTTAGGAGCCACAGGATGGTTTTCTTCAACTTCAAAATGGTAGTTGTAGAGTAGAGTTGCCACAACCAGTTTCATCTGAGTGAAAGCCACTTGCTTGCCTAGGCAAATCCTAGGTCCTGCATTGAACGTCAAGAACTTGTACGGTGATTCATACTTGATACGACCTTCTCCGGAAATCCATCTCTCCGGCTTGTATTCTAAGCAGTCTTTGCCCCATATTTCTTCAATCCTTCCCATTGCATACAAGGAAATCAAAGTTACTGATTTAAGACTTAGTGTATGACCACTAGGAAGAGTGTCTTGCTGTATTGGGCTCTTGTGTTCAAATGGAACTGGTGGGTAGAGTCGAAGGCACTCGCTTAAAGCTCCATGAAGATAAACAAGCCCACTTATTTCGTTCATCTCAAACTTCCGGTTTTGTTCCATTGGATTATTCTTCATTGGTGAAATTGTTTTGAGTTCTTCAATGATTTTATTTTCTACATCTGGGTTTTCTGAAAGAAGCCAGAAAAACCATGTAAGTGCTGAACTAACAGTGTCTCTTCCTGCAACCATGTAGTTCACCACTGTGTCCCTCATGAACTTATCCGACTTCAATCCGCTTATTTCTTCTTCATTTAGGTACGATGTTAATAGATCGATGCCCTCTTCTTCTTCCTTAATGTTCTCTTTTCTGCTCAGTTGTTCTCGCTTCAATGCCACGCACTGGCCGATGTAATTATCTAGTGTCTCCTGAGCTTTACGCATTTTCTTTCCATTGCCAATGCCTAGCCACCTCTGCAGCTTCCAATACCACACTGGAGTCACATGACGATGAAATATTAACTGTAGAACATCATCTAGTGCATCTGCAACTGGAACTTTCGGCGTGTCTAGTGTTAGGCAAGCAGGATCAAAACCTGCCACCAAGATAAATGTAGTATCAAATGTAAACCTTTTGAACAAATCTTGCAAATCAACAACTAGTCCTTGTTTGGCTACATGCTCAATAACCGGGACCAAACCGTTCTCCACCTTCTCCCAACTAGTCCTTTCCAAGAAGCGGAGGAATCTCGGGTGGTTGATCATAGCATGGCCGATTTTCCTCTGGATTCTCCAGATATCAAAGTCAGAATTGAAAATTCCATCTCCTAGAACATCGAAAATCTCCTTGAATACTTCCCCTTTAGGGAAGTTTGAGAAATTAGTGCTCAACATGTACCGAACATTGGCAGGATCGCTTGTGTAAATCATGTTCATGTTGCTGAACCATGGCCCTTCAAACAAAATCGTCCACCCATTTCGAAGTAGCATTTGAGTGCCCCATTCGTGGGAACGGTTCATGTTGAAAAGAAGGGTTGGGAGCATTCCTGCAATTGGCCATTTCATTGGAAGTGTGGTGCATTTCCAACGACGAAGGCAAAGAAGAAAGAAGAAGCACCCAATGGCTACTAGTATCTCAGGGAAAGCCACCTGCATCTCCATCATCACCTTCTTAAGAGTTTTTTTTATGCTACAGAGAGCAAGCAAAACAAGCTTTTCAATAGCTCAGTTTCAATTGGCCTTATCTGCGCGGTTGATCAAAGTTTGGAGTAAATGACTTCACTTAGCATTTCGGCATGTCTTGTTGAGACATCATGAACACGCTGGTAGATAAGGAGGATAAGTGTCCTGGTACTAAGTGAAATATGTGGTTTAGTTTAGTTTGAAATATGTGGTTTAGTTTAGTTTGAAATATTCACTACAAATTTAAATAATGTGTCTTAGAGAGAGTTTGGTTTGACACGGAAAAGTAAGTAATTAATGTTTGTTGTCTTTTTTTATGTCCAGTGTATTATTGATTTTTTTTTCTTTCCTTTTTTTTTTTTTTTTTTCTTTTTCTGATTTTGTGTGTGTGTGTGTGAAAACTATCATTGATGTCTCATTTCTCTCGGAATTATAAAAAAGTTTTTCTTTAGTTAAGTCATTAATTGGATAAGCATCTACTACAGGTCTCTCATAAATTAAATTTGGTTGTACCCTCCATGGGTACCTATATTAGCAAATTAGATGTAATGCTGTACTAAAAAAACTAAATATTAGTAATGTAAATAGAAAAATCTTCTTTTCCTCCATCTCTAGTTGTTTGATAACTTTGATGCCGGTTACATTAATTATATTTCAAAACAAATTTGAGTGGTGCTAGGAAGCAGGGAGAATCAATGTCCAATGAAAAGAAAGGGCTCTTCCTACAGAGAAACCTTATCTCAAGCTAAGGCTCCGGATATAATTTTATTTTTTTTAATTTAATGAGTTTTTCTTATCTAAAATTTTTAGAACACGGAAAATAAATTTGATTACGAATTTGAAAATAATTTTTAAAGATTTTATTAAAAAAACAATTTGTTTTCTGATAATGATAAAAGCTCGTTTTTAATTTTTAATTTTGGACTTTATATATTTCTGTTTTTATTTATTTATTTAGATTTGTTACTTTATTTTATTTTTACATTTTATATTGATCACGGGACTTTTTAAATTTTAATACTTAGTAATCTCGTTGTAAACGTAGAAAAACCCACTAAGTTCAAGAGTCCAAAGGGGATGATAGTGTATTATATATTGATATTGATCAAATCTTGTATCAACAAAACAAACCTATAAAAAGCAAAAGACAAAACTAAGAAAAGATGCACGTACATTTATTTTAGTTTCTTAATAAAAGAGTAAAAATTGTCTTGTACAAACAAAGTAATCGTGCACATGAATGATCCATGGCACTCGCCACTCTGTAGTAGTAGTATATCTTTCAAACATGATTTTCTAATTTTTTTGTGGATGAAAGGACGAAAGTATCTGTTAAAAGTCCATATCACATTTAAAGATGAAGCCTGATTTGGAAATTAGTTGCATTGTATTTTCAGTTCGGTGGGTACATTTATGTTAATGTGGATAGAGTTACGCAATTCTAACCTAATTTTTGTACTTGAAATAAATGCCGATCATTTTTTATCATTTAATTATGATGAACATATATTATTACCGAAACTACAATTGAACTAAGAAATATATATTACCTTCTTCTCAATGCTTTATGCAAGCTTAGTTTAATGGGGCATTTGCAAACCATAGGCTATGGGCCTTGGCTTTTCAATAAGTATCTATTTCTTATAAAACCTTGGAACCCATCTATCGATCCTAAATTGATCTCTTTTTCCTCTTTGGGTACAAGTGCATGGGTTACCTCTAAATAGGGGTGACAATTTGACCCGGTCTAATCAAAATGACCAGATCCAAATTTGGATTCAATTATTATATGGGTTAGTTCGGCCCGATTTTAAAGTTTATTGGGCGGATCCGGAATTACATAAATAGATCCGGCTCGGCTCGCAAACCTGATCCAAAAGCTCGACCCGAAGGCTTGACCCACAGGCCCGGTCATAGACCCGAATTAAAGATAATATATATATATATATATATATGTAATTAAGAGTATATAAAATATATATAAAAAAAAGAAGACATGATCAAGATTCAAGAACGCTATATAATTGTAATATACACATTCTTATATACATATATAAACACACACATAAACACACACACACACACATATATATATATATATATATATAAAGTGGAAAAAAAAAACATAATGATAATCAAGTGTGTTATATTTAGAGAGTATATACAGTATATTATATACATACATACACACCCACATATATATATATATATATATATATATATATATATATATATATATATAGTAAATAATGTAGTAAATAAATATTAAGAGTATATACATAGAGATAGAAATTAAAAAAATATTATTTATTAATTTCTAAATAAATAACAAATAATTTGTAAACCTAATATTTTTTAATTTACTATGAAATTCTAAATATTATAATGTTATAACAATTTTTCAATTCTAAAACTATTTTGGGTCAGGTTTGCAGTGATAATCGAGTTGGTCGGGTCTTGGGTTGGGTGCCTTACAAATCAAAAGCCCCCCTCCCCCTAATGTTTTGTTTTCTTTCATTTTTTTTAACTCTTAACCCTAAGAACCCATTTCAAATTTGCAGATCCCAATTTTTTAGACCTGACCACATGTACCATAATAGAGTGCAACTTATCTAAATTACCTAATTGGGACGTAAGTGTATATCATTCATGTTAATGCCCTTATAATTAATAGATTTATAAAAATAATAAGAACCTGTGTTTAAGGACATTAACTAAACTTTAGTCTTCCAGTACCTGTAAATTTAAGTCGCGTGAGACTGAGTGTCACTATAATTACTTTGGTCTCAACATAGACCTTATTATATTAGTTTAACCAAGAAATGCCTATTGTCTTGGCATTCTTAACCCCGCAAACATCAAATAGTAGATTCATCTTCAATATTAACCCAATTCACCGTATAGAGACAAATTCAATGATAATAAACTAATAACTCACATTTTATTTGAATTAATAAAAAATAATGTCCACCATGTATTGACATAATCAAATAACATTGTAATTAGTTAACATATTCCAGCATAACACTGTACATACTAAAATCAAACTATAACATTAATACTAACTCTTATCCGGACCATTAATTACTCCTACTACTAGATAAAATATCCACTGCGCAAAATCAAGACCAAGTCACCACCAAGACCAGCTGCCACTATTCCTCAATTCAAGAATAATTTACGCTGCATCATTAATTCCTGAAAAAAAATAGAGGAGCAAGCTAATGCTTAATAGATCACCGTGGACAATATTTTTTAACTCTTATTTATAATTAGTAGCAAAATATATGTAGCCCAACTAGATAAACAAGTAAGTGCAGACATTACGTTATAACATTAATTTGTTTTAAGAGTTGTCAGTAATCATTAATTCAGGGTTGTAGATCACTTGCATGGAATCACCTTTCCATCAAAATTCTTAGGTAATAGAGTTTGAAAAACCTATCATTATGACATATAACCTTGTCCTTTTGGGACACCTTAGGGTAGACCAAGACACATTTTAATGTATTATTTATCTTTTTAAAGTGTCTTTAGTGAGACAAGTAATAAAATAAAAAATTATTATGATCAAGGAGGTGTAATCAACATGCTATACCATTATAAATCTAATCAGGTATATACCAATATACCAATTCATATAGTCATCATAATCAAGAGAGCATGGCATTATTCTACTAAATTAAGTAACCAATCATTAGCATAAACTCTAGAAGAAATATGGACTACATCATATCTAATGGCAAGCATAAACACACACACACAAGCAACTCATAAATATATAGCATGCAAATATTTCAAGGAAAATAATACGTCTACAAACATCTAATTAAACAAGACATAACATGCCAAAATGTAATACCCAAAAATTGAAAGAATTAGTTTATTTGTTTATTTATATCATTTTGCAGCAGGTTGAGTGAATCAAGTGATTTTTTTTTATTAAAAAGGGTTAATTTATATGGCTCTTATCTTATATATTTATATTTATGAAGATTTTGCGGCAAATTAGGTAAAATGTATTAAGGCTCAAAATTAAAATTTTCAATTTTGTCCTATACGATAGTAATGTGAAAGTTGGGTTAATTTGAGGCCCACATAGTTTTTCCATTTTTAAAGTGAATGGGCTTTAACGGATACTAATAAAAATTTCTTGGGCCTAGTGGGCCCAATCCTACCGAATATGGAGGTTAGGTGGCATCAGGTCATTTTCCATGCGGTCGGGTGGGTGACTAGGCCCAAACCCGACCCAGTTTCACCCCTGGCTACACAACGTGACTACCCATTATCTCACAACTGTTCTAAAGAGATCCCAGGTGACTCACCACCTAACCCAAGTAGCCTCTTTCATAAAACAACAGGTCTATCCAATAACACATTGACCCAATCTACAAACAGTGGGAAACATCCCTTCAACCAAACCGAGCCCACCAACTAAGGCCCATTACCAATAATCGAACTTAGCCACCTCATTTAACATTAATCAAGCCCACCTCCCACCAACCCAACTACCTATCTCTCTTAATACCCATTAAGCTCGCCCCTCAACAGCCCAACTTCCCCCATCTTCTAATAGCAATCAAGCCCATACTAGCCTAAACTTAAATCCAACCCAGATCATGTTGAAAACCTAGCCTCCCGCCATTAACCTCTAATCATAAACCCCGTCTTCATTAGACCCTTTCAACCGTATGCCAGCCATTGAAAACAATTTGGGCAAAAAACCCAAAAAACGTTGAGGGCAATTGCTAGGGAGCACTAGATGGAGCCAAAATCTATAGTAAGCTTTCAATCTGAGGCACATATAAAGGTAGAGGCGGTGACTGTTTTCTTCTCAACAGATATGGTCGCTTCTAAGCGTCAAAAAACATTGATCTTCTCTTCAAAAAGGGTGGAGGTAGACGACCCTAATTAGCCTTAAGGGGCCCAATGAAGATCATTTGTTAGAATTGTCAGGATGTGAGGAACCCCTTGACAATTCATACGTTGAATAAGCTTGTTCGGCTTCATTCCTCAGCTGTAATCTTCTTACTGGAAACTAAGAACAAAGAGAAAAACTTCAATAGCTAAGTATTAAGCTCGATTTCAAGTGTTGTCTGCCCATAGATCCAATTGGCTTATGATAAGTTGTTTTCTAACCACTTATTTTGTAGGGTTATTAGTGATAATTGTGTGTATTACGACTATTTTATGGTTTATCTACTCATTCATTGCTTTATTTTGTAGGGATACAAGCAAAGAGGATAAGGGAATTGAGTTCAAAAGTGGTGGTGAAAACTAGTACGGGGAGGCCTAGGCTTAGAAAATAGAAGCCTAGGCTCTGGAAAGAAGAAAAATAAGGTGGTGGAAACTTGCGTGTGGAGGCCTAGGTGCCCAAAATGGAAGCTTAGGTGTCGGGAGTTGTAATCCTATTAGGACTCTTATGCGATTTGTGCAAATTTTTCTTGTTTCTCCTTCATACTTATAAATAGGACATATAGAAACTTACGAAGCGGATATCCATTGAAAGAAGAAGCAAAGAAGGTGCAAAGAAAGAATAAAGACACGTGGAAGAGCCGCAAAGAAGTCAATTGAAGAATTTGGTGAAACTGTTGCTAGATCTTTATTTTGTTCTTTCTTCCCTTGCATTTCAGTTTCTTCTTTCAATGATGTCAAATACCATTGATTTTGAGATTTTATTATTAGCTATGGGCTAGATTAGTTCCTAGGATTGCAATTGGAACTCTCGTGTAACTTGCAGTTTATGTGATTATAATATATGCTTATTAGTTAATATTGAGTTGTTTACTTTAATTTATTCTTATTGCTTCTAATTAACCGACCATTAATTAGACTGATTTGATAAATCTAGATGAACTTGGGAAAGAGATTTTAGGTTTAGACTTAATTAAAGTGACATATTGTCACGATGCCCCTGACGTAAGCTGACGTCATAACTGACACAGTGTACTAT
This sequence comes from Paratinospora sagittata, assembly GCA_035771175.1. NCBI lineage: Eukaryota > Viridiplantae > Streptophyta > Magnoliopsida > Ranunculales > Menispermaceae > Paratinospora > Paratinospora sagittata. Next base: position 39,612,644 of record CM069590.1, on the reverse strand, counting down.
ACACCGTACATATCCGTGTACAGAATATAATACACTATCAGCCTCAACATACATTCACAATAATTTTCAAAATTTTCAAAAATTTCAGCTGCATTTCCCCATATGCTGGACAATTCACACTTTTCCCTGATATACCACAAATAAAATCATATATATAGATAATTCATCCACAATAGTCATCCATACATCTAGCCATTCACATTCCATTCATTTATCAAATCATATCATCCCTTCTTCCCACCAAGTAATCATGTAATCATGTACATTATCATTAACATTTCATAATCCAATATATTCAGCTATCATGTATATGCTCACACATCCCATCTAGATGATAATACATATATATAATGTGTGATATATATATATATATATATCAAACTAACACAAGTATAATCCATTACTCCAATGCATACATACATCAACAAAGTAAGGATTCGGTCACGAGTCAATCACTCTCTAACCTTCCCTTTTCCTTTTAACTTTATACCTGAAATATTGAAGGAAATGAAGTGAGCAAACAACAGCTCAGTGAATATATGTTTTGATATGACAATCATATATAAATTTAGGGAAACATGACATTTAAAATCATTTAAAACAATTATTAAACACATGCATCATTCAACAAATATATCATACAGGTCAACAATATAAATTTCATAATTTTTCAAGAAAACAATGCAACATTTTCAACTAGAACCACAATCTCCCTCCTTTTCGTAATGGAGCTGGTACGAACTCCTTATTATGCATCGATAAGGAACCTACGCTCAGACCTCACATTACTCAATTCACAGTCATTTCAAGACTCTCCAATCCTTGTTAGGACAGTCCTATAGTCAATGAGGTTACGCATAACGGTCATCCGGGGCTAATTCCTAACGAAATGACATCGTATGCGACCTGCCTTCGCAAGTCTCACATGCTCCAAATGCTAAAATCATTTTGAATGATCAATAAAATACAATGCATTTACATATATAACATGCTTACAGTTAAACATTTCATATAATACAATGTCATATAAGAACCAAAAGCAAGAAATATACTCACAGTGGTTAAACAACAGGTCTAAGTCAATGTGCCCACCAATATCTAGCAAAAATGATCATCACCAATTACAATTGCATCATCAAATTTTCAGCGCCAATGTTCTCTCAAGATAAGTCATCAATACATCAAATTCCCAATTTCAAACACTGCACATGTGAAACTCAAGCCATATTTAATCATTAAAATCAACTAAGCACCATTCAAACTCACTTAAACACCATTACAATAGCTCCACATTCCCAGAGGGAATTATTGCACCATGAAAATGCATCATTTATTCATATCCATTTCACGCGTAAATACTCAGTTTTCATTTACATAGTTAATTTTTCAACTGAATTTAGGACTCATAAGCAGTTGAAAACGCTATTATACCGTTTCTACGGTCAATCTAGATATTTTCACAAGAAGAAACAGTGAAAATAGATTTTCAAATCATATTTTCACTAGTTCTCAATTTTGTTTTCTACTGGAAACATATATCAATTTTATTGAAAATATAGAAGATTTTTAAAATTATTCTGTCCACATTAACATGTGTAAAATCAATCATACTATCATTCTACCACCTATAACAAGTATTTCACTGAGGTTTTACATGTTCGCGGAGGTATCCAAAGTCAATTTTACTCACTAAAATAATATATTTAGTTACTAAAAAAAGATCAAATCATATCCAAAAATCATGATCTTAACATCGAAATGTTGAATTGATAGATCTATCTTTCTACAATCTCAAACCGGAGTGTCATCGGGTTTTAATAAGGTTCAAAAGGTCTCAAATATCAAATCTAACTTTCAACAGCCATAAAAATTCTAAATGAACAAATAAATAAAATCTAACAAATTTTTCGGGGTTCTACAGTCTAGGAAGTGTTTTTCAACCTTTCAAACAAATTTTTATTCAAGTCGGGTCAAAACCCCAATTTTGAAAACACCGTAAAATGGCTCCCATAGCAAAAATTACTCCGAGAAAATCGTTACATCTAACTTAAATATCAATTTCATAAAGAAATAGAGTAAAAATTAGTTACCGTAGGTCCCAATTAGGCGAAGATCTGGCGTTCTCTTTTTTCTCTCTTTGTTCCTTCTATTCACTTCTCTTATGTTCGAGTTTTTTATTTTTTTTTAAAACGCTGAGAGAGTTGGAGAGAGAGATTAAAAAGGACAGAAGATAATTGTTAAAAATTGGATCTCATGCTCCCCATGCACTTTAATAAAGCAACTCAACTTCCTTATCTTAATTCATATCATTCATTAATTCATACTATTGATTCCTTATCTTAATTCATACTATTCATTAATTTATTAATCATCAACTCAATTCACATACTTAACTAATCAATCCCCATTCACCTAATTGAGCTTATATTATGTTTTTAATAATTTTATTTATTTTTTAATACCCCTTACATATAGCATGTACTTTCATACACGCATACATTTGCCTCTTACGTATAAAATACACGTATTATACATCTTGGTATGCATATAAGTCAACGTAGGTATTTGATTAAAATTACGCGGTGTTACAATCTCCCCAACTTAAGGAATTTCGTCCTCGAAATTTAACAGATAAGGAGAAACTTACCTCAAGTGGCAAAGAGATTAGGAAATGTCTCATTCATCTGGTCCTCGCGTTCGCATGTATGCTCCTCATTATCATAAAATTGTCATTTGACACTGACTAAAGAAATTTCTTTATTTCTCAACTTCTGAATCTTTCTGTCCAAAATCTGAATGGGCTTTTCTTCATATGTAACATCCTCCCCAACTTGTAACTGTGTTACATCTAGAATATGTGTCGGGTCTGGATACTTAGTTGGGTCTGTGTGATACTTTCTCAGCATAGAAACATGAAACACGTTATGAACACCAACTAACTGAGGAGGTAAAGCAATCTTGTACGCTAACGGACCAATCCTTTCTAAGACCTTAAACGGTCCAATAAAACGAGGAGATAATTTGCCTTTCACCTCAAACCGCATTTGACCTTTTCGTGGCGAGACCTTAAGCAATACTAGGTCACCCACTGCAAACTCTAAAGGTTTATGTCGGTTATCAAAATAACTCTTTTGACGATCTTGGGCAGCTTTCAATCTCTGTCTGATTTGCTTAATCTATTCAGTGTGATCAACAACAACTTTCGGCCCCACTAACTGTGATTCCCCAACTTCATACCAGCAAGTCAGAGATCTGCACAGCCTACCATACAAGGCCTCATAAGGCACCATGCCAATACTGGCCTGATAGCTGTTGTTATAAGCAAATTCACACAAAGGTAAACTTTCACTCCAAGTCCCACCAAACTCTAAACTATACAATCTCAACATGTCTTCCAGCATCTGAATCACCCTCTCAGTTTGGCCATCAATCTGAGGATGGAATGTTGTACTAAAACGGAGATGTCAAACCGAGTCTACATGGCTTGCCAAAAATTCAATGTTAATCGCGGATCTTTATCCGACACAAACAGGTACACCATGCAATCTCACAATCTCCCGCACATACAATCTGCTCAATCTGTCAATCGAGTCTCTGGTGTTCATTGGGAGAAAGTGTGCAGACTTAGTCAATCTATCAACTATCACCCAAATGGCATCATATCTACCCTGAGATCTGGGCAGCCATGTGATAAAGTCCATAGTAATATGCTCCCATTTCCATTCTGAAATGGATAATGGTTGTATCTGGCCTCCTGGCCTCTGATGTTCAACTTTCACTTGCTGACACACGTCACATTTTCTCACATACTCAGCTATATCTTTCTTCATCCCATGCCACCATACTGTTCTCTTCATATCGTGATACATTTTAGTAGACCCTGGGTGAATGGTATACTGAGATCTGTGCACCTTCTCTAGTAACTCGGCCCTCAATGCTCTATCTACAGGTACCAAATCTCCCCTGATAATGCAGGACACCATCTGGACCTCTCTGCTAATCAGCCCTGTCTGTACTATCTGCCCAAGACTCGTACATACCAAGATCAGGATCATGCAGCTGCATATCCTTAATCTTCTGAATATGAGAATCTGTCAACTGAATATGCATTTGAGCACAAATATCAACGTGTGGAGCCATAGAGAAAACACTCATCATAGTCGCTTTCTCTAAAAATCACCACTCCTGAGCCATCTGACAAGCTACCACATGGGTCTTAACTTGTTTTCGACTCAATGCATCAACTACGACGTTGGCTTTTCCAGGATGATATTCTAATGTGAAATCATAATCCTTTAGGAATTTTAACCATCTACACTATCTCATATTCAGATCTTTCTGATCAAACAAATATTCCAGACTCTTATGGTCTAAGTACGGTGTGAACTTTTTCCCATAGAGGTAATGCCTCCACAAATGCAGCGCAAAGACAACAGTTGCAAGCTCCAAATCATGCACATGGTAGTTTTTCTCATGTATCTTCAGCTGTCTAGACGCATAAGCAATCACTCTACCCTCCTGCATCAATACACAACCCAAACCTGAGTGTGACGCATCAGTGTAAATCACTAGCTCCTTTCCAGGTTCTAAGAGTACTAAAACTGGAGCAGTAATCAGTCTTTTCTTCAACTCAGTGAAAACATCCTCACATGAAGAAGTCCACACAAACGATATGTTTTTCTGAGTCAACTTGGTGAGTGGGGAAGCCAATCGGGAAAAGCCCTCCACAAATCTCCTGTAATAATCAACTAGACCCAGAAAACTGCGAATCTCAGTCACTGTGGTTGGTCTTGGCCAATTGATGATTGCCTCAAGCTTAGCATAATCAAAAGAAATATCGTCTGCACTAACCACATGACCTAGAAATCTCACCTCATTACCCAAAACTCGCATTTATTGAATTTAGCATACAACCGATGCTCTCTCAGTGTCTGCAAAGTGATAAAGAGGTGCTGTTCATGTTCCTCCCGAGTTTTGGAATAAATGAGAATATCATCAATGAACACATGATAAATTGATCCAGATATGGTCTGAATACCCTTTGCATCAAGTCCATAAACATGGCTGGGGAATTAGTTAATCCAAAGGGCATCACAAGAAATTCATAGTGACCATATCTTGTTTTGAACGTAGTCTTTGGCGCATCCTCTTCCTGTATTCTTAGCTAATGGTATCCAGATTGCAAATCAATCCTAGAAAAGAATTTAGCACCATTCAACTGATCAAACAAATCATCAATACGGGGTAAAGGATACTTAATTTTCACTGTCATCCTGTTCAACTGTCAATAATCAATGCATAACCTCAAGCTTCCATCCTTCTTCTTCACAAACAGTACTGGTGTGCCCCAGGGTGACATATTCAGGGTAATAAACCCTTTTGCCATCAACTCATCTAATTGCACCTTGAGTTCCTGTAACTCCTTTGGTGTCGTTCTATAGGGTGGAATGGAAATAGGCTTTGTGTTAGGTATCAGTTCAATAATAAAATCAATCTCCCGTACAGGTGGTAACCCTGGTAAATCATCTGGAAAAACATATGGGTACTCACGCACTACAGGAATACCTAATATCTGAACGCCTGTATCCTTTTCTTTCACTGGCTTTATACTAGCCAACATCCACATCTCTTCATCAGTGGCCATCCTACCTCGAGTGAGAGGTTTTGAAGATGTCTTGCCACTATATACAAATGCGGGTTGTGCTGGTATCTGGAAGACCACTTTCTTATCAAAGCAGTCGACATGGGCATGATAGGCAGCCAACCAATCCATACCCAGTATAACATCAAATTCCAGGAATTCAAGCACCCTAAGATTCACAATCATCTCATGATCAGCATATTTCATCACACAATTTTCACACAACATATTTGGGTAGATTCGGTCTCCTGCTGTAGTACTCAGAACTAATGGTGTACTAATCCTGACATGAGTAAAATGCAACCTATCTACCATGTGGCCAGCAATAAACTACAAGGTGGATCCGGGATCAATCAACATATACATCATAGTGTCACAAATAAAGATCATACCTTCCACCATGTTCTTGTTCGCCTCAAGATCTAGCTTTGTAACAACCCTGACTTACTCTCTGACAGGAGTGGGAACAGTAACAATAGCAGATGGAGGTGCTTGAGTCCACGGAGCTGGCTGGAAAGGACACTGGTACACCTTATGCCCCTTATTCCCACATCGAAAACATGTGATAGGTGAGCGGGGTGCAGATGATGCTATCTGAGACTCAGTATCTGGCATGGGAAGCCAACTACTCCCTCTACCTACTGCTCTATGCGGCCACGGTGCCTTAACAGATGATCCCTGTGTCGATGGCCTCATAGCAGACTATGCTCCTCTTCCCGCTTATGGTGGTATTGCTACTGCTGGAGGAGTAACTGGAGCCTCTAGAGCAGTAGGCGTTTCAACTACTTTTGTCTTCTTCTTATCTCCCCACCATTTTCTGCCCCATCTACCTTTTGTCTTACCCTTACAGGGTACCTGCTGCTCCACAACTATATGTGCTGCTGGTGTTGGTCTATCACTCATCTCAACTGCCTCATAGTCCAATGCCTGCCGCACTGCCTGATCATAAGTCTGAACACCAGCTAGAGCCAAACCCTTCTTAATCGGGTCATTAAAACCATCTCTGATTGTGGCGACCCCGCGCCCCGGACCACCAACCCCACAGGGAATGGCATGCGGAATGCCGGGGCGGGACGCCCGGCGTAGGCATCTCCGACCACTCCTCAACTCCCGTGAGGTGGTTGAGACCCTACGAGCCTTATCTCAAACAACGACATAATATCAAAAGGTACTAAACAAAACTACCCACTGTATTAATCATCAAAGACGAGATAATCCATAAAAATGAACCATAAATAAAATCATAATTCCTACAGTCCATTAAAAATTGACATACACATAAAGTCCAAAATTGTGGGTACAAATAAAAAAAATCGTCATGTGCCCACATGGTCTATCTAGCAAGTCCCAACTCACCCATACTAAAATGTGGTAAGTATTATAATTACATAATCCAAAATATAATACTTCATAATATAAAACACAATTCAATCAAAATGCCTCTCAACTCACATAGAGGACTTGGATTCTCTCGCAGGCAAGGCCCTCAAGATATGACTACTCCCTTGCCCTTATTCGGGACAGAAGGACCTGAAAGAGGAAAATGAGGGTGAGCCAACGATGCCCAGTGAATAGAATTCAAATATGCTATCAATACTCATCAATAAAAACCATGTATGCATGTCAATGTGTAGCATGATTAAAAGCTCATAACATATAGATATCAAGCATTTATAATAAGTTCGATGCAAGTAAAAGTTTATCAATTTGGATCCACATTCCACATGCCTTGGGTTACTAGTCCACGTCTATTTCGCCGTGCCGTTGATCCCAATCATGTTTACTTGGGTTACTAGTCCACGTCTATTTCACCGTGCCGTTGATCCCAATCATTTCCTTCTTAAAACCCTCCTATGACAAGGTCAAGTCCCCCTATTAGCCAGATAGATGGGCCCAACCAAAGTCATAAGGTTTTCTCAAATCAATGCATCATTCAAAACATTAGAACACATTCATGCTTTCAACATACAATATATATAAGTGATATGATGACATAAATGATATAATCATAAGTGAAGCCTACTCACAACCAAGCCTCGCGAGAGTATTTAATCACACACGACCACCAAACCGAATCAACCCAATCAAGATCCTGAAACATACATCAATATCCTACCATACATCAATTTCTATGCTCAATTACATAGACATTACAAATCAACCCTAAATCAGCCCACATATAATTAATAGGCCTAAATCCCATTTAATCCCATCATTCAACTCAAATCACATGACTTAGGCCTCTAATGCATAGTTCTCATTCATAAACCATTCTATTAATCAAAAATACTGATTTTCAATTCCTTAGGCATAAACATGTCCAAATTTGGGTCACTTGATCACAAGTAGGCCTAACCCATGATATGGTCACAACCACCAAATCAGTAGCATAATCAACCCTAATCATGCTTAATTAAACATAAGTTGCATCAATTCAATGATTCTAAGCCAAAAGCATCAAAAGCCCTAAAATATGAAATTTTCCATACTTAGGCCATATTGTCGATTTACACTAGGTCGCCATGTTCAGCCATGTATATCACTGATTTTGCATCATGGGTTCATCCACAATGGCAACTAGGTCAACATAGTTGACATGCAAGCTATTTGGAAAGGTCTAAGTTCATATTCTAAATGTAGGTCTAATACAAACAACCCTACCAATTCTTTACATGTATTATTCTGTTCAGATGTATCAATCTACCAACAGAAATATGTAATCACAAAATCAACCGTACAGATTGAAGTATGTGAAGAAACAAACCTTCTGTCCAAATATCAGCCCAATCCAACGGTGGACCGAAAAGATATGTATCTTTGATGAACAAGTATCTAATCAGACAGTTTCTCCTTTCCTGCTGCAAATATCCAAACTCAGATGGCTATATCGCACAAAATACTAAACGTATAGACATCTCCACCGTTCAGAATACAGAAATATCTGTTATAAACGACATACCCAAATTTTATATCCATCCAACGGTAGATTGAGGAGATCTGTAAGTTTGACCGAAATGGCACGAGAAACCCAGAAATTCCGACCAGCTTCGTTTAAGAGGTTATATCTCTCAGAAAAAGCCTCTAATTAAGATCTCCACCGTTCAGAATGTATAAATATCAGTTTTAAACTACATACCCAAATTTGGTAGCCATCTAACGGTAGACTTAGGAGATCTATAAGTTTGAGCGAAACGGTGCGAGAAATCCAGACTTTCCGACCAGCTTTGTTTGAGAGGTTAGATCTCTCAGAAGAAACCTCTGATCAAGATCTCCACCGACCAGAATGAAGAACCATAAGCTACGAACGTGCTGACAAAATTTGAGCTCAATCTGACCGTAGATTCCAAAGATCCACTTCTTTGATGAAACTCTCGCAGGGTTCTTACTCCTGCAACTCTCTCCTTCTTTCTCTTCTTCTTTCCTTTCTCTTCTTTTCTTTCTCTTCTTCTTTCTTTTCTCTCCACTCACCTCTTTCTAGCACTTCCTTGATTCCCTCCTTGATTCTCTCCTTGATTCTCTCCTTGTTTTCCTCTCCTTGGTTCCCTCCACTCATTCTAGCACTTCCTTGAAGAAGACAAGTGGGCATTGGACACTTGTCCACTTTCATGCACCAACCTTCACATGTGTTGGTCTCATACTACCCATACCAACCACATGTATTTTAAATGTCCAATCCATTTAATACACCAAATCTTCAATTTCATTTATCCTTTTATTCCATCAATCCTAACCCATATCAATTCATGGTTTAATGAGCCCATGCATAAATAATAACATATGCATTAAACTTTAATTTAACATGACTCATATACAATTTATGATACATATATTTATATACATTATCAAGCATTAACTATACAAACATTAAACAATCATCAAACAAACACCAAACATATCAAGGCAACACATAGAGTTTGGGCAAAATACAATTGGGTTATGGGCTAGATGAAATAATTTTCGGGGCGTCACACTGATCCTTTTCATCCTCATCAGATCCTCCTGTGCCATCTCAGGGGCGAACAAAGCTAGCTTGTTGAACTCATGCTCATATTCTCTAACTGACATATTCCCCTACTTCAGCTCTATGAACTGCTGATGCCTCTTGTTAACCTCATAGGGAGGATAATATGTCTTGTAGAATACCTCATTGAACTTATCCCATGTATCAATGGGTCCCTGAGCTCGGCCAGTCGTCTGCCACCATTGCTCTGCCTTACTCGAGAATTTAAATTGAGCAAGTCTAATCTTATCCCTGTCCAGTGCATGCATGTCCTCAAAAATAGCTTATATACGCAGAAGCTAGTCCTCGGCAACCTCCAAGACTAGACTGCCATCAAGGTAGGCGGTTCATGCCTCTTAAAAGTTTTCATTACATCTTCATATCTGCGGGCCTCATCTACATTATCATGTGACCCTACTGTCTCTGGCACTGGCATAGGTCGCTCTGTAGATGCACCAGCACTACAAGCACCAACCTCCGGTTCTACAAGTGCTGCTGGCCCTTGCAGAATCTCCTGCAAGCGAGACATCATCCTCATCATCTCAGCATTCTGTCTCTGTTCAGCTTTGACCAATTTTTCTAACTTCTTTAATCTCTCTTCTTGAGGGCCCATGATTGCCTGACACTTCCCTTTCAATCTGTCATTCATAGAGATAGAGAAACATATAAGTCCGACAATCCAATCATGTAAGTACAAAGTAAGTTAACTACCCATACATATACCCATACAAACAAACATAAGATATTATGGCTTTCAATCTTTTAGGCTTTTAATCCTAACCTCAGCTCTGATACCAATGTTGTCACGATGCCCCTGACGTAAGCTAACGTCATGACCAGCACAGTGTACTATACATCGTACATACCCGCATACAAAATATAATACATTGTCAGCCTCAACATACATTCATAATAATTCCCAAGATTTTCAGAAATTTTGGCGGCATATCCCCATATGTTGGACAATTCATATTTTTTCCTGATATACCACAAATCAAATCATATATATATATATATATATATATATATAGATAATTCATTCACAATAGTCATCCATACATCTAGCCATTCACATTCCATTCATTTATCAAATCATATCATCCATTCTTCCCACCATGTAATCGTGTGCATCATCATTAGCATTTCATAATCCAATATATTCAGCTATCATGTATATGCCCACACGTCCCATCTAGATGATAATACATATATATAATGTGTGATATATATATTGTTAACCTATATGGTTCATCCTTAGCACATCCCTAAAGTATACTTGATGAAGTATATTTTGATGATCACAAACAAAGTATTTTTTGGTGCTAACGAACGTTTTTCAAGAACTTATCTCTTCACCAAAGGAAAAGCAAAAAGCCAAAGAACGACTCGATCAAGGAACTCAAAGCTTACATCCAACGATCAAGCTTGTTTCAACTAACGGACTTCAACGATCACATCATGATTTCAAGATCATTTATCTCAGACGTTTTGATCAAGCTTCAAGACTACATCTCTCGATCAACGTTCAAGTCATTCAACTCCGAATTACTCTTATTGAAGATCTCATAATGAAAAGTTGGATTTAACGGTTATGAGAAAAGAGAAATATACAAAGTATTTAAGGTATATCTTTTTCTAATCGTTATTGCTCAAAATGTTTTTCAAAATCATGCATATATCATTTTCATATGTTTTCTAAATCTGCTTGTTTTGATGTCTTAACTATATTTCAAGAAATTTAATACTATATATTTAATTTGAAATATACCGAGTTTTTATTCGCATGTATCGAATATTTTATCGCGAGTCAAAACTATTTTGAAAGAGTCTTTCAAGATGCTAATAAAATAGCAGCGCTCTCTTGAACTTTTTAAGTTAGGACGCTGATAACACTCAAGGTTGAAATGAACTGATTAATTAGGACGCTTACTTGTATAGTAGCGGTCTTATATATTAGTCAACCTCTGAAGTTTTCAGGAAGCTGACTCAGCATCAGCTCACTGAAAGATCTTTTAAAAATTCTTCAAAGAATGTTTCTTTGAGAACGCTGATGGTTATAAGTTGATTAAACTATCAAGACGCTTATTGGATAGGAGCGCTCTCACTTTTAGAAATCAACTTAATAACTTTCAGAATGTTGATTGTCCTTCAGCGTGTTTTTAAATGTCTTAACTTGTGAGACGCTTACATAATAGTAGCGCCTTCATGTTATGTTTTTATCTTGTAGGACGCTCATGTAATGTAGCGCCCTCATGTTTTGTTTTATGTTTTAAAAGCAGGACGCTTACTCGGATAGTAGTGCCCTCATGCACTTAATAGTTTTAAAACATAGCAGGACGCTAACTGTGCATTAGCGCCCTCAAGGTTTAAGTCGTCTAAACGTCATAAGTAAGTCAAGACGCTTACGAGTTAGTAGTGCCCTCACTTAAGTGTTCAGCAGGACGCTTAGACGTAGTAAACGCCCTCAAGGAACAAAACGACAAAGTTGATATTATGCGTTAGGACACTGATTACGGAATCAAGACACTAATTCAACTACCGCCACTGTTTGAATGAGTACACTACGTCAGTTTACTTTTTCAGAACAAACATTTGCACAGAGTCTTTTTCAAACCTATCAGAGATCGTATCTGATACATGAAATAAGTTTTTCTAAAACTTTCCTCTTTCATGAAATCTAAAAAACACCAGAATGTTAGTGAAAATTGCAGTTGCTATTTTCATATAACATTCTAGCCATTGTGTGAAAACGTTCACATTATTTGAACTTCAAATGTCTAACGGTTATGTCCCACTAAGTCTATAAATACCAACACTTAGGACCAAACAACTTGCCAATCACTTTGTGTTGTGCCAATACTTTTGGAAAGTTAGTCTGTGTCAAAATGAATTTCATTTTTCTAATCTTTCAAAGTATTTTTCACTGATACCTATACGATTTTCATATTGAGTTTCAAATATATTTATATATTTGAAAATCTATTTTTATATTAGTATCAACTCAAATTCTCAGCACTGATTCATATCTGGTATCATTCATGTTGGTGATAGAATTTGAGAAATAGTTCAAGATATACAGTCGTACTTGATTTCATATCTTAAGTATTGTATTGAACTATATCAGTAGTTGCGTTAAACTACTGATCGTTGAACCAAAAGTTTTCATACATATATTCTATATCTATTTTGAAAACTATATGGGTCTTTGATTTACACCAGTCCTCTGTTTTTAACGAAAATATTTGTTTGGTATATTTTATCTTTCAATAAAGCACTGATTTTCATATCATAACATTCATGCTTTTCGAAACTGCACTTGAGCAATACCGAACATTGAAAGGTAAAGGACAAAAGGTGTATTTCAACTTAGCATTACCTACTTCACATTTCATATCTTTGTAATGCTATGTACTGTGCTTAATGTAAAGTGTTCTACTACGTTAGAACCACCCAACATCTTAGAGTTGTAATGTTGGTGTGTTTCTGGATTGAAACAACTAGGACAAGTGAAGGTAGTTCACTTGATGATTTCAGGATTGAAATCATATAGGTTTTCTCTGAGCCTGTAAAAGAGAAATTAGTTCATCCTCATCCAGTAAAAAGGTAGGTGTGTCCTTAACAGTAAAAATGATAGGTTATCTCTCAGCCTTAAAAGAGAAATCGGTTGTTCCTTATCCTCCAAAAGGATCATGGTTCTTCCTTAGCCAGTAAAAGGAACATGGGTTTCTCCTCATCCCGAAAAAAGGAAATATGGTTCTTCCTTAGCCAGTAAAAGGAATATGAGTTTCTCCTCATCCCATAAAAAGAAAATTTGGTTCTTCCATAGCCAGTAAAAGGAACATGGGTTTTTCCTAATCTCGAAAAAAAGAAATGGTTCACCCTTAGCCCATGAAAGGATAGGTTTGCCTTTAACCTGTAAAAGGATAGTTGTAACGGTTTGGTTCTCACCCGTAAGAGAATCAGTTAGTGGATTGAGTAAATCATAATCTGGAGATTAAGTAGTGGACGTAGGCTTGGCCGAACCACTATAAATTTGTGTGTCAAACGTTTGCATTTTAGTCTGTGTTCTAATTTGCACCATGTTCCAATTAACTTATGTAAATCGCTTAAGTTATTGAAAGACCTTTTTAAAATTGACCATTGCACCCAATTCACCCCTCTTCTGGGTGGAGCAACATATATATATATCAAACTAACACAAGTATAATCCATTACTCCAATGCATACATACATCAACAAAGTAAGGATCTGGCACGAGCGATCACTCTCTAACCTTCCCTTTTTCTTTTAACTCTGTACCTAAAATATTGAAGGAAATGGAGAGAGCAAACAACAACTCAGTGAATATATATCTTGATATGGCAACCATATGCATTTAGGGAAACATGACATTTAAAATCATTTAAAACAATTATTAAACACATGCATCATTCAACGAATATATCATACATGTCAACAACATAAATTTCATGATTTTTCAAGAAAACAATGCATCCTTTTTAACTAGAACCACAATCTCTCTCCTTCTCGTAATGGAGCAGGTACGAACTCCTTACTATACACCGATAAGGAGCCTACGTTCGAACCTCACATTACTCAATTCACAGTCATTTCAAGGATCTCCAATCTTTGTTAGGACAGTCCTACAGTCAATGAGGTTAATACACATCCGGGACTAATTCCTAATGAAATGACATCATATGCGACCTGCCTTCGCAAGTCTCACATGCTCCAAATGCTAAAATCATTTTGAATGATCAATAAAATACAATGCATTTACATATATAACATGCTTACAGTTAAACATTTCATATAATACAATGTCATATAAGAACCAAAAGCAAGAAATATACTCACAGTGGTTAAACAACAGGTCTAAGTCAATGTGCCCACCAATATCCAGCAAAAATGATCATCACCAATTACAATTGCATCATCAAATTTTCAGCGCCAATGTTCTCTCAAGATAAGTCATCAATACATCAAATTTCCAATTTCAAACACTGCACATGTGAAATTCAAGCCATATTTAATCATTAAAATCAACTAAGTACCATTCAAACTCACTTAAACACTATTACAATAGCTCCACATTCCCATAGGGAATTATTGCACCATGAAAATGCATCATTTATTCATATCTATTTCATGCGTAAATACTCAGTTTTTATTTACATATTTGATTTTTCAACTGAATTTAGGACTCATAAGCAGTTGAAAACGCTATTATACCGTTTCTACGGTCAATCTAGATATTTTCACAAGAAGAAACAGTGAAAATAGATTTTCAAATCATATTTTCACTAGTTCTCAATTTTTTTTTCTACTGGAAACATATATCAATTTTATTGAAAATATAGAACATTTTTAAAATTATTCTGTCCACATTAACATGTGTAAAATCAATCATATTATCATTCTACCACCTTTAACTAGTATTTCACTGAGGTTTTACATGTTCGCGGAGGTATCCAAAGTCAATTTTACTCACTAAAATAATATATTTAGTTACTAAAAAAACATCAAATCATATCCAAAAATCATGATCTTAACATCGAAATGTATGGAATTGATAGATCTATCTTTCTACAGTCTCAAACCGGAGTTTCATCGGGTTTAAAAGGTCTCCAATATCAAATCTAATTTCTAATAGCCATAAAAATTTCAAATGAACAAATCAATGAAATCTAACCACATATTCGGGCTTCTGCAGTTTAGGAAGTGTTTTTCAACCTTTCGATCAAATATTCATTTAAGTCGGGTCAAAACCACAATTTTGAAAACATCGTAAAATAGCTCCAATAGCAAAAATGACTCTGAGGGAATCGTTACATCTAACTTAAATATCAATTTCACAAAGAAATAGAGTGAAAAATAGTTACCGTGGGTCCCACTTGGGCGAAGATCCGGCCTCTTCTTTCCTTTCTTCGTTCTTTTTATTCTCTTCTTTTTGTTTGAGTTTTTATTTTATTTTGTTTAGAAAACGTTGAGAGAGCTGGAAAGAGAGATTAAAAAGGAGAGAAGATAATTGTTAAAAATTGGATCTCACACTCCCCATGCACTTTAATAAAGCAACTCAACTTCCTTATCTTAATTCATATCATTCATTAATTCATACTATTGATTCCTTATCTTAATTCATACTATTCATACTATTCATTAATTCATTAATCATCAACTCAATTCACATATTTAATTAATCAATCCCCATTCACCTAATTGAGCTTATATTATGTATTTAATAATTTCATTTATTTTTTAATACCCCTTACATATAGCATGTACTTTCATACACACATACATTTGCCTCTTACATATAAAACACGTGTATTATACATCTTGGTACCCGTATAAGTCAACGTAGGTATTTGATTAAAATTACAGGGTGTTACACATATGATCAAAGGGTGGAAGCCATGAGTTCATATGAGATAAGAATATACTCGTATGATATATGTAAACATTGAGAGAATGAACCTAATGAATCTTGTTTAATTTAAATCTCATTGGAATATAGTGATTTAATTTAATGGGATATTTTATTTGGCCATCAAAAGAGGCTTGTAAATAATTTAAGACTTTTGGTTAACAACTTAAATTAATTAATTAATCGAAAAATGAGTAAATAGACCCAAGTGAAGTGTTGAGGATAATTGTAATCTCAGGTTTCTTATATTTGATTATTTTATTTATAACTTGTTTAGTTTAATTCTTAGTTTTTAATTCAGTTATAGTTGATTTCGTCGTTTTGTTTAGATAAGATTAAGTTGAGATGATTTTGATAATTAACTAGAAATTAGTGACAAATCTCTGTGGAACAATATTTTACTTATCATTATATTACTTGTTTACGATATTGTGCAATTGCAATAAATTCAGAAGAAGTTTTTGGCTCCATTGTCGGGGACTTGTTTTCTAATTTCTTTTGTTAATATCAATACTAATCAATTATAGTCGTAATATGAACTTTTAGTTTTTATTTGTTTTTTAGGTACTTTAAGCCATTGTATGCGAAGAGCCATAAGCTTGGAATTAATTCCTTTAGACCCAGAGATTGAAAGGACTGCCTGAAGAATTCGTAAAAAGAAAAGGCAAGCTTCTACTCAATAACACATAATGGAAGACTAGATTATCCCAACACCGAGAGCAGGAGAACCTAGATCTTTGTGGGATTATGTTATCCCGTCGATCAATGACATTCCATCTAGTATTTTAAGACCTATTATCCAAACCAATAATTTTAAGATCAAGCGAGCGACCATTCAAGTGCTCCAAACTTCGATGACCTTTTGAGATGCACCCACTGATGATCGTACTAAGCATATCAAGAATTTCTTGGAGATTTGTGACACTTTAAAGCATAATGAAGTCTCTACTGATGCAATTTGACTCCAACTTTTTCCACTCTCTCTCCGCGATAAAGCCAAGAGTTGGTTGAACTCTCTTCCAGCCGCATCTATCACTACTTGAAAAGGTTTGGCCCAAAAGTTCTTAGTCTTGATCTAAGTGGTTTTCCACTTAGTACTCTTCTTAGTGTTTTTATGCTTACAAACAATATAATCACGGTACTAATATCTTTGACGTAGTTGTTTCAGTGCGAACCTACTATCTTATATGGAATTAACTATCTCGTCAAAACATGTGGATGGAACAACACCACTCGAAGATTCAAGAGCTTCATGCCCATGCCTATGCTTGTTTGATATAAATGATAAAACATATATCATGTTAGGCCCAGCGTATAATTGATAATGCTTATGTCTATCATCTTGAGATGAATTTGCCTATGTTTAAACTGCTTGTGAATCAAATTTATTTTGGCAAATCTCATTCTCATTCTTACATGTCTAGATGTTTCTTATAGCTTTTATCTTGTATATGCATCTACACGTACATCTCATTGGCTATGTTATGCATCTGTTCTAAATCTTATCTAGCTAGCCCATGTATGTTTTTGAGCTGAATTCTTCCAATACTTATCATGTTTGCAATTCTCCATGTGGTTCAATTTTTTGATTATCATAACTTGTCTTGTGATATGACATCATCTATGTATTCATGTGTGCTTCATCTTGATTATGTATCATGAATCCTCTTGAATATTGAATGCATAGACTTAGGGGGAGTCTCCATCTCTTTTAGAAAGGGAGAGTTTTTGTGTTTTGATGCTATGTCCTAGGTATTTCTTCATGAGAATTTAGAAAACTTTTAGATCCTTTTTTATGACATCAAAAGGGGGAGAACTATTGGAATCTTCACAAACAATCCAGATTTGTTTTAAAACATGTCATAGTATGTGTGCTTTTCATATCCTAAGAATCATGCTATTAATACTATTTGATTGTTTGTTTATCAAATTTATATTGTTTGTCATCATAAAAAAAAGGGGAGATTGCTGATCTAAGTGGTTTTTCACTTAGTACTCTTCTTAGTGTTTTGATGCTTGCAAACAATATGATCACTTTACTAATATCTTTGACGTAGTTGTTTCAGTGCTAACCTGCTATATTATATAAAATTAACTGTCTCGTCAAAGCATGTTAATGGAACAACACCACTCGAAGATTCAAGAGCTTTATGATTGTATTTCTTTAGAATCTTCGTGTTGTAGAATTAACATTTACATGTTCCAACCACACATGATCTGCATCTTTTCAAAATTCATGCATATAGATTATAATTCTCATACATACACATTTTTATGTGTTTAATCATGCATGCATTCATATTAGTTTGATAATAATGCAATCACTTGATTATAATTGTTCATCATGCATTTTTTCATTTGTGATCAACATGCATTATTTTCACCAACTTTGCATGATTTTACCATTGTACTTAAAATGTTATCACTATTTTAATCGTTGGTTTAATCGATCAAATTATTCATGTTCAACTTTGATTATTATATCTCAATAGTGTCAAAATGTTTTTAAGATGTTAATCTATGCTTTTGATAGCGTCCTAAACCTATTTTGATCAAGAATCAAATTTTTATCACTTCATAGTGAAGGAACGCGGTCCTGGTTGAAGGAACTCGCTCTTATACATTTTTCCCAAAACTTAAAATTTTTTATTAGGGTTTAAGGAACGCGCTCCTGTGGCATTTCCTGAGGCTCATAATTTTTCTGATCAGGGAGAAGGAACACACTCCTGTTGCTAAGGGCAAAATGAGAAATTTTTTAAGAGTTAGTGGTTCTGGTTGAAAGAACTCGTTCCTATGCCCAACGGACACATTGAGGAACGCACTCCTTAAGTAAGGAACGCACTCCTTAAGTAAGGAACGCACTCCATCAGTGGAGGGAAATCTGGAACTTTTTAGATTTTAAACCAAAAGCGCCCTCCTGCTTTGAGGAAGGCGTTCTTGTGCCTCGGTGTGGTGTTTGTCTATAAATATCACACTTGCTCATTTGAAGAGCAACTTTTGCAAAACTCAAGATAACTTGTGCGCTTTTTCTACAGTGTTTATACTCGTCCAAAACAAGTTCCTAAGCCTATTTCAAACATCTTTCAAGCAAAATTTCAACCACATTTGATCATTTGATCCAAGCTTTTGAAAATTTCTCCACATCTTTTCTAAACCTTGAGAAACTTTGGAGTTTCTCTTGTTCATGTTTTCAAGACGATTTTAGTAGTTTCAACATCAATCTTTGAGTCTTGATCGTGTTTTCGAGCAACCAACTTCACACAAGAAGAATCTCGTGCTTCAATCTTACCTTGTGGGGTATACATTTCTTTAAACTTGATTCTTGTGATTTTGGTACATGCAAATAAGTTTTGTGCTTATATTGTTATCTTTAAACTAATTTGTATTGAGTTGAGTTATGAAACCCTATCTTGTTCTTCATATCAAAATACATTGTTTAGTGGTTTCATAAATCTATGTGGTTTCGATTCATTTGTTAACATCATATCCTACTTGAATCGAAGTTTTAATCAATACTTGATTTGTATGATTCGTGTTCTTAAACATATATTCATTTAGAATCATCAAGTCTTGATTATCATAGTATATTGATTCTTGTGCATTAAACTTGTATTTGTTTAGAATCAATATATTGATTGATAGTGCATAATCGATTCACTATTTTATATTGCATATATTTGAATCGAGTGCATTTGAGAAAAATATCTATTTCAACACTTTGCATCATTTAAAATCATAGTGGTTGGAATAGTATTTGTTAAGTCATTCAAGATTGTAAGCTTCATTGTTGAGAGTGAATTTGATCACTTCTCTATCATTTTGTAATCTTGATGTATTGTTGACCTGCGTGTCAACTTGGGATTATTTGACCATATATTGTACAGCCCGTAACCATGCCCGTAAGTTGGTTACAAGTGTGGCTTTCTAGCCAAGCCTTGGTGTAGGTTAGACTTTGACTTTCTAACCAAGCCCTAGTGTAGGTTAGAGTGTGAGTGGCTTCCTAACCGACCCCTGGTGTCGGTTAGTGTATAGGCTTGAGCCAAGCCTTGGTGTAGGCTTAGTGTAAGCGCCTTCTAATCCACTTGTAAGTGATTAGCCAATAGTGGATTGGGAAATCCTGACCTGTGCGGTTGGGTAGTGGATGTAGACTCATGGGGAGTCAAACCACTCTAAATCTCCATGTTCACATTTATTTCTCGCACTTGCCATTATTTGCTTTATTTTCGTTGTTACCTACTGCGCTTTATATTTTGTTAATTTAATCAACCGAAAGGTAACGTGAAAATCCATCAAGTTCAATTCACCCCCCTCTTGGACCATAATACTGGGCCAACACTTAGCAAAATTCTTCCCACCAACTAAGACTGCAAAGATGCAGAACTGCATCACCCAGTTCAAGCAGCATGACTTAGAATCTCACTACGACGCATGGGAAAGGCACAAAACATTGCTTAGGAAATGCCTTTATCATGGGATATTAAGGTGGCGACAAGTACAAACTTTCTATAATGGGTTGTTGGAACCTGTAAGAACTACTATTGATGCAGCAATGGGTTGAGCTCTTATGTCAAAGATTATTGATGAAACATACGATCTATTGGAAGAGATGGCTTCAAACAACTATGAATAGCCTACAGAACGAGTAATACTAAAGAGGACCGCTGAAGTTTATGAAGTGGATGCACTCACCGCATTATCTGCACAAGTTGTAGCTTTATTTATGAAGTTTGACACTCTGGGTGTTCATGTTATTCAAAGTCCCCATGTGACTTGTGATCTGTGTGGGAGCAATCATCCAAGTGATCAGTGTTTTCTAAATGCTAAGTCAGTGCAGTTTGTGAACAATTATAACAGGCAATAGAACAACCAGAGCTATTATAATTCGGGGTGGAAAAATCATCCTAATATATCATGGGGTCAACACCAAGGTCAACTTTTAGCAATGAGGCCTATGTTCCCACCTAGGATACCTCAGCAGGCTCAAACCCAAGAGAAGAATTCATCACTGGAAGATATAATGCAGCAACTGGTCGTCAACACTGATAAGTTCATGACTGAGACGAGGACTCAATTTCAAAGCCAAGCAGCTTCTATTCAAAATCTAGAAATGTAGGTTGGTCAATTAGCTAACAATCTCAATAACCGACCTCAAGGCATTTTTCCCAGTAACACTGAGATCAATCCCAAGAGGGATAATAAGGAGCAGTGCAAAACAGTTACTTTGAGGAACGATAAGGAGTTGCCTGAGGTGATCCGAAAGCCTAATGACTCGGTTGGGCCTACTCTAGAGAAGACAACGAAAGAAAAGCTAGAACAGGAAGAAAAGCAACAGGACATCCAGAAGAGTACTATGTCTTACAGGCCACCACCACTTTTTCCTCAGCATCAGTAGGAATAGAATTTGGACAAGCAGATTTCCAAATTTCTTAAGTTATTCAAAAAGCTCCACATAAATATTCCCTTTGCTAATGCTTTGGAGAAAATCCCAAGCTATGTCAAGTTCATGAAGAAGATTTTATCCAAAAAGCGAAGGTTGGGGGAATTTGAGACAGTTGCTTTAACAGAGGAGTGCAGTGTTATTCTTTAGAAGAAACTACCACCAAAGCTCAAGGATCCAAAAGCTTCACTATTCCATGAACTATTGGGAACTAGTTCTTTGGGAGAGCTTTGTGTGATTTAGGAGCTAGCATCAACTTGATGCCTTTGTCTATATATTAGAAGTTGGGTTTGGGGGGAAGCAAAGCCTACAACCGTCACTTTGCAATTTGCAAATAGGTCATTTACATATCCAAGGGGTGTGATTGAAGATGTTTTGGTGAAAGTTGATAAATTTATTTTTCCAACTGATTTTATTGTTCTTGATATGAAAGAGGATAAGGAGATTCCAAGCATACTTGGTAAGTCGTTCTTAGCTACAGGGAGGACTCGTATTGATGTGTAAAAGGGCAAATTAACTATGAGAGTTCAAGATCAAGAGGTAACATTTAATGTTTTCAAGGCCATGAAGTTCCCTAAAGAATCAAATGAATGTTATAGAGTTGAGGTGCTCGATGCTTATATTGATGGGACATTTCTGGAGAATGCTACTAGAGATCCTCTTGAGGATTCTCTTGTTAACACCTTAGCTATGGAAAGTTGTGACTCTTGGGAATATGTAAAATTGCTTAATGCTTCTCCTTGGTTTTATAGGTCTAAGCAATAGTTTGAGTAGTTGGAGCTTCCATCTAATATGAATTCTAGGGCAAAACTATCTATTAAAGAACCACCATCATTGGGACTCAAGCCACTCCTCAAGCAATTGAGATATGCTTATTTGCTCGTAATCATTGTAGCTTCACTTGATGATGAACAAGAAGCTAAGTTGCTCAGAGTGTTGAGAGAGTACAAACTAGCCTTGGGGGTGGTCTGTAGCTGACATAAAAGGCATTAGTCTTTCTATATGTATGCATAAGATTATCTTGGAAGATGATTTCAAGCCTACTATTGAGCATCAACGCCGTCTAAATCCAATTTTGAAGGAAGTGGTGAAGAAGGATATCATTAAGTGGTTGGATGCGGGAGTAATCTATCCAATCTCAGATAGCTCATGGGTTAGTCCAGTACAGTGTGTTCCAAAAAAGGAGGTATGACAGTGGTGGCCAATGAAAATAATGAGTTGATTCCTACTAGGATGGTGACCAGATTGCGAGTGTGTATGGATTATTGGAAGCTCAACAAGGCTACTAGAAAGGATCACTTCCCTCTTCCATTCATTGATCAGATGCTTGATAGATTGGCTGGTAATTCATTCTATTGCTTTTTAAATGGGTACTTGGATTATAATCAGATTGTTATTACTCCTGAAGATCAAGAAAAGACCACATTCATGTACCCTTATGGGGCATTTTCCTTTAGAAGGATGTCATTTGGACTATACAATGCTCAAACTACTTTTCAGAGATGTATGATGACAATTTTTTCAGATATGGTGGAACAATTCATTGAGGTATTTATGGATGAATTCTTAGTCTTTGGTGATTCTTTTGACCTTTGTCTTCATAATCTTGTTCGGGTGCTCCAAAGATGTGTAGAAACAAATTTAGTGTTGAATTGGAAAAAATGTCATTTCATGGTTTAAGAAGATATTGTTCTAGGTCACCTAGTTTCTGCTAAAGGAATTGAAGTTGATAAAGCCAAAATTGAGATTGTTGAAAAACTACCCCCTTTAACTTCCGTCAAAGGTGTTCGAAGTTTCTTTCGCCATACAGGGTTTTATCAAAGATTTATCAAGGACTTCTCAAAAATATATAAGCCACTTAGCGATTTATTGGACAAAGAGGTGGTGTTTACCTTTGACGAGGCTTGTCATGCGGCATTTCAGACCTTGAAATAAAAACTTGTATCATTACCTATTATAGTAGCACCGGATTGGGATCTCCCTTTTGAGTTGATGTGTGATACGAGCGATTTTGTAGTTGGCGTGGTTATGGGCCAACGTAAGGAGAAGATTTTTCATACCATCTACTATGCTAGCAAGACATTGAATGATGCTCAGTTGAATTATACCACAATTGAAAAGGAACTCTTGGCGGTGGTATTTGTATTCAGTAAGTTTCGCTCCTATCTTATTGGCACCAAGGTGATAGTTTACACTGACCACTCGACCATCACGTATTTAATTGCTAAGTAGGATGCCTAGCCACGGTTGATTAGATGAGTGCTCTTGTTGCAAGAATTTCACTTAGAAATCTGAGATAGAAAATGAACGAAAAATCAAGTTGCATATCATTTATCCAAGTTAGAGAATGGTGAACAAGATGTAGGGATGTCTTTGATTAATAAATCATTTCCAGATGAACAACTTTTTGCTCTTAAGCAGCATAGTGTGTCATGGTATGCCGATTATGTTAATTACATAGCAAGTGGCGTACTTTCCCCATATCTTACATACCAGGAAGAAATTTCTACATGATGTTTAATTTTATGTTTGGAACGAGGCTTTCTTATTTAAGTAGTGTGCGCATCAGATTTTGAGGAGGTGCGTGCCCAGGGAAGAAGCAATAGATAAACTCCATCATTGTCATTCTTCAAATTATGGGGACATTTTTGGGGTGATACACCGGCTACAGATGTTCTTCAATCTGGATTTTATTGGCTTTTAAGGATGCCTACTCATTTGCTTTCACGTGTGATCGGTGCCAAAGAACGCACAAGAAGAAAATGGCTTATTAGCCACGACATTTTTAGGGAAAAAGAACATTCCGTCGCCAAACCCCAATTTTCAGCGATAAACCATCTTTCTTGTCGCTGTATCCCAACTGATCGTCGCTAATCGTTTCGTCCAAAACGGGAGTCTTAAACTGTTGGTCCACCTCAAAATAATGGGTTGGTAGGCAGCCAAAAAATTCAAGAATTCATTCTTAGTGGGCGGCTGAACGAAATGTCAGCCAACAACAACAATCGCGTGGGCAAGTTGCATGGGCTGCATGGGTCACGTGGGGTGTCCAACAAATTACAAAAATGCCCTCCATAGCTCTATAAATAGAACATTAACTTCAACTTGAAAATTCATTCGATAGATCTAAGAGAGATTATTAATTCTAGAGAGATCTATTAGGAGAGCCTCAAAGAGAATTTTTTGAAAAGAAAAAGTGTGAACCAATTTGTGAAGTGTTATCCACAAATTGAAGATACATAGGTATTGTGTATTTGTGAGAGATTCACCGAAAGGTGACGTTTGTAATCTTATTTGATTATAGTGGAAGTTTCTTAAGCGGCCTACGGGTCCCGTAGTTTTTACCTCATCTTTGGAGGGTTTTCCACGCAAAAATTGTTAGTGTTATTTTTATTGTATTTTTAGTTTAGGAAATGATCCTAGATTGTAGAATTTATTTTTTTACAACCATCGATTTTTCCAACATAAATTGGTTTCTTTCATTTAACTCCACTTCACTCCGACATTTCTACCTTCCTCTTGGAAACTGATTTCGAGCTTTGAGAACCAAAGATCGTTTATTCCTCTTGTAAACCCATTTTGAGCTTCAAGAACCAGAGATCGTCTCTTCCTCTAAAAACGATTTCATCTTCTTAAAAAAAAATCTCTGCTTCTCCTCTTACGATTCACCATTTTGACGGAATCTGCTGGATGTCTCAATTTTCTTCTTGGAAATGCTCTTGCGTGGTTATGCTTTTTTGAATCAGAGATCTAGCTTCTGAGATCCTGAGATTGAGCTCATCGGAGATTTGAGATTTCTCAGAACAAGTTCAAGCGATGTGTGAGATTGAGTTGTCGGATTGTGCGAGAGTTTTAGGTGCGATTCGATTCGATTTGTGTTTTTTCCCCTTTGATTGCGATTCAGTTTGGTTTCTTCATTTAATGAGTTGATTTGTTGTGATCTTCTGAAGACATTTCACAGTTAGAGATTTTCTTCATTTTGTTTTTTTTTTTTTTTCGTCTGATCAGATGAACAAGTTCAAGCGATGTGAGACATTGAGCTGCCGGATTGTGCGAGAGTTTGAGGTGTGATTTCATTCGATTTGTGTTTTTTTCTCACTTTGATTGCGATTCAGTTTGGTTTCTTCATTTAATGAGTGGATTTGTTGTGATCTTCTGAAGACATTTCACAGTTAGAGATTTTTTTCATTTTGTTTTTTTTTTAAAATTTGTTGTGGTCTGATCATATCTGTTCCATACTAGTAATAGAAAAGAAGAACAAAGATCTTGTAGTAAACACCATTTCTATTTCATTTTAGAAGATCACTTATAGTTTTAATATCAACAACATATTGCTTTTCTTTTGATCTCTTAAGAGAAAGTAACTTTTAACCCAAACCAGTTTCTTGCAGTACTAGATTATCAAGATTATTTCAAAGAGTATAAAAACAAAGTTCCACCAATTCTCCTCCTCACGTGCATATAATTTTCAGTTTTAGTTTATAAATTTTTTTTTTCTTAACTGCATTTTTTTGCCAGATATTTATCTTCCTTGTGAAAATCTGGGTTATGTAAGGGACTATATATTTCAGATCATGATGAATGTTAACTAGAAAATAAGTCTGTTATAGTGTCCTATGCCTGATTTACTTTGTATTATAGACTTCAGCTTTAAAATCTGACACATCTTGTGTAGCAATCAAAATTACTTCCAAAGACTCTTTATAACAAGAAAATAACAGCAAAAATACTAACAGGAATCTTGAACCTTAATTTAGCTAGCTAGTTGAGAAAGAGAAGACTTTAATTCCATGCAACTAGATATGCAAAATGCGTTGTTGAGTCTAATCTGCACGTTGTGCCATAGGATGACTTGATATTTGCTGGTTCATATCTTAAAAGAAAATACACTACAGGAGAGTAGTCTTTTAGCCACAAGATTTTTAGGGTCAAGTATTTTTCCTTGCTAGATCTTTATATTTAACAACGGTATTTTTGGGTTGTTGATAATTGCTTGCACTACAACAGGAAGCTTATTTGGCGACAACAATTTTAGCGAGGAAGCAGATTTCGCAGTTAATCGGTCTTTACAGTGACAAAATAAGGTGTCGTCGCTAAGGAGAATGTGACTGTGGTTTAGACATACTTGCGAACTTCAGGTACAGTTCATGATCTTATTACTAATAATCAATGGTTTAGACATACTTGTAGAACTAAAACCATCAACTTCTAAAATCATATTATTGAAAAGCTTTATGTTTTATCTTTGTATATGAAACATATTGCTATAGGTTCTTTTTTTAAATTTCTAAAAAGTTAGTAATTGATGTTAGTTCATATTCTGTACCCATCTTTTTTAGTTCCACTTTTGTGTTTTATGTTTCACTCTCCTCAACTTGAACCAGCACCACCCACAGCCCTTGCTTCTGATTCCTTCTCTGTAAATATAATATGATTGCAGAGAAAGTTAAGGATTAAATTATATTTTTGAAAAATTTTATATGGCTAATGATAGATTTTAATGTATCAGAACTTGATAATTATTAATTGTAAAGAATGAAAGATTCAGAAACTTAGAATTACAGCTGATAGGGTAATAAGTAATAAGTTAGTTGTTTGCTTTGTATATATTTTTATTCATGCAGTCAATATCAATAAGGGGCAAAAGAGAAAGGCTTGCATTAGGTTGAAAGCAACATAAAATCAGATTTTAAATACATGAGCTTAAGCCTTGAATCATTGCTTGAACCTTATATTTTTATAAATTATTAAGCTAGCTTAATGGCATTTTCCATGTGAAAGATAAGAAGATGCCTAGTACTAGTTCCAAGGCTAATTCAGAATCTAATAGGTATATTGATCTGCACTAGAGAAGTTACTCTGCATATCTGATTTTCTAATGCATTTGTCTTTTATTAGCTCCAATGTAGTAGCTGATTTTAGCTTTTACGAAGGTGCATTGAGTTTCAAGTTTCTTGATATCATTGATCCATTGCTCTAATTTGATGTGCTTCTTGGTTTTATTACTTCGTTTTGACTGATTCCCTTTGCCTAGAATCTTTCCTTTAGCACTTTTTTTTTATTATTTTACATTGAGAAATTGATTTGCTCAAAATAAAAAATATCTGCGATAGTAAACCAAAAAAAAAAAAAGAAGTAAGAACCAGATTCACCAAAATTCTTAATGTGAAAACTTCAACTACGAATGGATTTGTACTGTATGTTGTGACTACACAGTTTTTACAATTCTTATCCTTCATATTTATGCAAGCACTCAATTTTTATCCTTCATATATCATTTGAAAGTCTTAGGTTTTAGAGAGATAAGTTAGTTTCTTGTGTTAGTTTGCAAATTCTAGATGTTGTTATAGCTGAGTATTCTAGTCATGTAAAACAAATTATAAAAAGTGTGCTTACGGTGAATTACCACTTTGAAAAATTAGTTGAATTTAGTGTGTGCTTAGACTAAAGTCTTAGGTTTTAGAAAGATAACTTCAAATATATTAACTTTTTCTTGCAATCAGGTACTTTATAATTAGTGAGTTGATTGCTCATTTTAATCAGATTGCAAGATGATGGATAAGAGTTGGATGACTGAAATGAATCGACTTAGTAAGAAGTATACTGATGGTGTAAAGTCATTTATAGAATTTGGTCAAGCGAAATTGCAAAGTAATATGATACGACGTCCCTGTCGAAATTGTTTGAATACTGAGGAGCGGACGATTGATGATGTTGAGACACACTTGTATGTTTATGGTATATCCCAAGCATACAATTGCTACTTTACAAGAGTAAAATAAAGAACAAGAAGGGCTCATTGCAGCATTACAAGAGCAGAAACAGCAAATCATAGCACAACAGAAAGCATTCCATGAAATGATGGCACATGTCATGCAACAAACCTTCACTTGCAGTTCCTCTGAAACACAACCCCCAGAATATTCATTTTAAATGCATTAGATGTTGTTTTGAGACTTTACATTTGATATGTAATAATTCTTTTAGACCATGTAATGACATAATCATACTCTTGATTCGGAAACTTGCTTTTCTATACTTTAATAGATTTCACAAAACCCAAAGGTAACCCCCAAATTTTCATTTTTGATTGGAAAACTTGTTTTTCTATACTTTAATAGATATGAAGGCCCTTTACATGAACTGTTCTGATTGTTTGAGCTGCTAATTTCCCAGGTCTTAGCAAGCAAAACCAAAATTTACATGGTTCTCAAATATGTCACGGGTGGTGAATTGTTCGGCAAAATTGTAAGAATCTTCTATTATATATTTTCCTTCTACATATATATATATATTAGCCTTTTGATCTTCAAAAAGTTGTTAAGATTTCATAGTTCTAGTTTGTTTACAATTGACATTTATCAAGTTCTATTACAGGTTATGAAAGGGAAGCTTTTGGAAGACAGCGGCAGGAAGCTTTTCCAACAGTTAATTGATGTTGTGAGCTACTGTCACAACAAAGGAGTCTATCATAGAGATCTAAAGGTTAATTTAAAAGAATGAAGAGAACAATATCAGGCAGTACTAGTTCTTGTCTCATGTAATTTTCCTTCCTTTTAACATTAATTTATCAAATTTGTGTTCTAATTAGCAGCCTGAGAACGTTCGCATTGACACCAAAGGGAATATAAATGTATCCGATCTTGGGCTTAGTGCTCTGCCTCAACATTTCAAGGTAATTCTTTTTGTTTTTTTTCTAAGATATATTTGTGAGCGAAATTCTATCAGTTCAAGTCATTTCTGCTTATTTACATTTCTGAACAAATATTATGGTTGTATTTATTTTCCTCGTCCAGGTCTTAGGCTAGGAGAAATGGAACTAGCATGAAGATTTTTGAGAGCTTAATGATCTCTAGTGACCCATTTGAGGTTCAGGTAAACTTCTCAATTTATCTTTGAAAATATTCCTGTTTGATGTTGAAATGCACCAATCCATGTGCTTTTTCTAATGGCATGTCAGTTTTTTATTGCTTAACCATGTTATTTTGGTTTCTGGATGCTTCTAATTGTTCATTTTAGATTCAGATGTAAGTGTTCTTTGATAATACTAGTGTTTTTCTTTTCTTTTGTTTTTTGGGTTTTGGGGCTCTGTTTAGGCTGTGAAGGGAAGGGTTTGGTTAGGTTTGATTGAATTTGATGGGAATATCAAATATGGATGAGTTGTTGATTTTGAAGTCTCATCTTTCTTTTTTTTGTTTCATCGTTTTAGAGGAATTTATTAATTTCGGTGAGAAACATTGCAAGAGATATGTACAAGACTTAAAGAGAAAGATAGGTGCTGATGAGATAAGAAGGGAAATAAAATCAGAAAATAAGTGATGACTTGTAGCCTTGAGAAAGACCTTATGCAAATTTTGCAGACCATGGCATGGAGACTTGAAATAAACAACAAATTAGTTTCAAGGCTTCCAGCTAGAGAATCATGATGCCAATACTTTTGAAGGTTTTCCATGATCTACTAAGTGTGCAATTGGTGTATGCTTGAGTCCTGGCTAATCCATATGATCTTTCTAATGATATTCTATAATTTCTATTTTATGGTTGATGTTTCTTCCCTCTTTTGTGTTACTCTGCTAAAGGTTAGAGAAGGTGACTTAGAAGACAATCCTTTCCTTAAGCTTAAATATTATCTAGTTGTGTTGTGTTTAATCTTTGACTGAAAAAAAGTAATCACTACAAGACTCCTCATTCCCTGTTGTTTGCTTGGTTTGATATTAACTTTCAGGTGATTGTTGAAAAAGCAGAGAGAAGTGATATTCCAAATATTGACAAGATAAGGTAAGACTTTACTGGTTGTTTCTTTCTTTTTGCTTGTATCCAATCTTTTGTTTTGACGTTGTGTGCATCATTTTATTTCATTTGTTGAATTGCTCAGCTAAAAGAAGAGTTGTGACTGATAATTGCTATTTCTCTTGTTGATATTTGATATTGCATTCAGCAAATGCATTTATCTCCCATGACTGATAATTTATCAAATTTCCAGGCACTTTGGTGGAAAAAAAAAGTTCTTTGAAGTCTAAAAATGGTTTACATTTTTTTAATCTTTTCTTCTTGTATTTTGTTACTAAATCCACTTTCATATTTTGTGCATAATATAATATATTAGGTGGAAGAAGAAGAAGGCAAAGCACGGTGTTGAAGCCGGAAGCCTATGGCAAATATAAAATTAAAGAGTGTATGTATTGTGATGATTATATGCAGTCTTTTTTCTTTCTTTTTTTAAATAATATATATTGTTGTGATTTTTGTTATAAAGCATAATAAGTAGATCAAAAGTTTTAGAAAATAAAGTTCAAAAAAAATTTAAAATATTTGTTGTTTACGAGACTCTAAAAATTTAAAATATAATGTGGCAGGTTTATACAAAAAAATAAATAAATAAAATTAAATAAATAAGTAAATAAAATTTCAAAACATTATTAGCGACGGAATAAACCATTGCTAAAAAGAATATTGCGTTGCAAAAACTAGATTAACAGCGTAGCGCTGGTTTTGTCGCTAAATGGATCTGTCAGCGGCAAAACAGCTTGTCGGTGAATGGATTTTTGGCGACGAAAATAAAGTTGTCGCTAATAGCTTAAGCAATGAAGTTAAAAGCGGAAATGTCGCTGAAGTCATTTGCGACGAAAAAGTAACGTTTAGTGACAAAAAAAAAATGCTGCTAAAATTCAAAAATTTTGTAGATGAGATGCCTCTTAACAATATTTTGGAAGTTGAGATTTTTTATGTACGGGGCATTGACTTCATGAGGCCTTTCATTCATTTCTTCAATAACCTTTATATCTTGGTAGAGGTTGATTATGCTTCTAAGTGGGTGGAAGCAGTGGCCTTGTCAACGAATGATTCGATAGTAGTGGTGAAATTCTTGAAGACTAATATATTCACCCATTTTGGGACTCAAAGAGCAAAAATCAACGACAAAGGTATACATTTCTATAACAAGTCTTGTGAAACTATTCTTGCTAAATACAGAGTTATTCGTAAGATGGCTACTGCATATCATTTACAAATGAGTAGACAGGTCGAGGTGTCTAATCGAGAGATCAAAAGAATTCTTGAGAAGATGGTGAATCCCACCCGGAAGGATTGGTCTAAGAAGCTAGATGATGCTTTACAGGCGTATCGAACGACTTTCAAGACCCCAATTAGAGTATCTCAATATCGTTTAGTCTTTGGAAAAGCACGTCATCGTATGCGATTTGTGCAAATTTTCCTTGTTTCTCCTTCATACTTATAAATAAGACATATAGAAACTTAGGAAGGGGATATCCATTGAAAGAAGAAGCAAAGAAGGTGCAAAGGAAGAAGAAAAACATGTGGAAGAGCCGTGAAGAAGCCAATTGAAGAATTTGGTGAAATCGTTGCTAGATCTGTATTTTGTTTTTTCTTTTCTTTTATTTGAGTTTCTTTCTTTCAATGATGTCAAATACTATTGATTTTGAGTTTTTATTATTAGTTATGGGCTAGATTAGTTTTTAGGATTGCAATTGGAACTCTTGTGTAACTTGGAGTTTATGTGATTATAATAGATTTTTCTTAGTTAATATTGAGTTGTTTGCTTTAATTTATTCTTATTGCTTCTAATAAACTAACCATTAATTAGATTGATTTATTAAATTTAGATGAACTTGGGAAAAGGATTTTAGGTTTAGACTTAATTGAAGTGACATGATCAAAGGGTGGAAGCCATGAGTTTAAGTTTCTAATCTTTAATGGATTAAAAGAAGGAAAGACAAAGAATGGTAGGCAATGATGGGTTGAGATAACAATAGGCATACTATACTATTATTGGTGGGATTTCCATGAGAGAGATATGGTGTGGGATATGCTATAATCTCCCAGGAGCCATGCGTTAGGATGCTTGATATGAGAGCACGTGTTTGCAGCCATTAAGGAAATCGTTATCTCGAAGGAAAATAGCCCAATCAAAGTTATAAAGAGTGAACAACCTGTGGCGTTGCAATTTGGGAAAGTATGGTTCTTTTAGCAAGATTTTCTTTGTGTTGGGTTGGAAATTAATGGAGAAAAAAAGAAGGAATTTGGAGATTGCTTTGTAGTTTGTTGGATGGCGTAGGCTAGTAGTTGGAGAAGGATAAGGAAGCGTACCGTATGGATATTCATGACCATTCCACCACAACTTGCAACTAAGGGTTAAGAGATGATACGTGGATTTTATAGATTTAGTTGAAGTAAGTGTTGGGTTGTTCATAAATATATATTATCCAAATCCAAAAACGTGGGTAACTTGGTGACCTTGTTTTCATATTTAAATTGTTGTTCTCATCATAGATGAAAATTAATAGCAGATTAACCAATGAAAGACTTGTTAGCACATGGTACATGATACACACGTCCATGTACCCATGCACGTCCATGCGTTTAGAGAAAATTAGAAAATGGGAGGGGAAGAAAGAGAGGAGTCTCCCCTTCCTATTGAGTCCAATCGGGTCACTCACGCTAAATTGTGCAGTGACACATAATTTTTTTTTTTTTTTTTTATAAAGTGTTCTATTAGGACCAAAATTCTTTTCCAACAACCAAAATCAATAAACTTGGTCTCTAAGGGACTGTTTGGGGCACGAGATTAGATGAGATTAGACTATTTTTAGTTCTAATCTCATATTTAAAGGTAAAGTGAGGTGAAATTATTTTTATCCTACCTCACCATTTTATCCTATTACTGTAATATAAAACAATCTCACTATCTTGGTGGGATTGTTTTAACCCCCCTCAAGTGCAACTCCATCTTCTTCTTCTTCTTCTTTCTAGTTTTGTGATTTTGCAAAACTAGATTTTTTATTCTAGATTTGCGAAATCACAAAACCATATTTTCTGATTTTGCAAACCAGATTTTTTTTTAATTTAATTAAAAATTTTAATTATTTTTTGTTTCAATCCCAAATATATCACAAAACACAACATTACTTTATTTTTAATCTCATTCCACCCTATCCAATCTAATTTCATAAAAATAATATTATCCTATCCTACACATCAAACAAGCCCTAATGTTTTCGAAGCTCCTAAGTTATCCGCAAAAGTCAAATATTTAAAAAGAAGTCATTTGATTGCTTTTTCGCTCAACACGATGAAATTGCCCTCGTAACATTTTTGCACGCTTTTAATCTCAATGCAACCCCTTTTTCACTGTTCTTGTTACGATTCATCTAAAAAATAGATTTTATTAATTTTTTAATGTAACACATGTGACATATGACTTTACGTATATTTACAAAAATACCCTTAGGCAAAAATTATGAAATTGACCTTAAAATTTTTGGAGTATTACACTCTGATCCTCCGATTGGCAATCGTGTGAAGGAGCCGGAAGCTCCACTCGACTCTCTGATCAATTCTCCGATTGGTTCCTTAAGGTGTCATTGTGACCCTTAAAATTAAAATTAGCATCGGAGGATGACAGAGATCCGGTGCTTTCCTTCCTAGGTCATCGGGATTTTTGGTCTTTGGTTCAATCATTTGATCTGAGGTATCACGAATCCTCATTTTCACCTCAAAATCTCAAATCTTTAACCTAAAAAACTTGTTTCGATTATGCAAATTTGAGAGATTTTGCAAATTTCGCGAGTGTTTTCGTCAAATTTTGATCTAATTTTGTTGAACAAGGATTTGAGGATTATGATCGGTTCTTTTTTATTTTTTTTATTTTTCTCCAGTGGGTATATTGAGGAGTAATTGAAATTTTTGACCACAAAAATCTCTCTTGTCATTTCAAATTTAGAATTTAAATTGAATCTCCTTGAGTCAAGTACTCTTGTTCGGTGTCCATCTCTTTGCCATAGTCATGTAACTGAGGTTTTGAACATTAGATACAGGCTGCAACCATTTAACCTAGTTAAAGATACAATATAACTGTTGTTACATTGTATCTTTAGCAACGAATTTTGTTGCTAAAAATAACTATTAGCAACAATTATTGTTGCTAAAGACATAATTTAGCAACATTTTTAGCAAAAACTCAAACTTTTGTTGCTAAAACTTAAAACTTTTGCAATAAAATAATTT
Source organism: Paratinospora sagittata (assembly GCA_035771175.1). Taxonomy (NCBI): domain Eukaryota; kingdom Viridiplantae; phylum Streptophyta; class Magnoliopsida; order Ranunculales; family Menispermaceae; genus Paratinospora; species Paratinospora sagittata. Next base: position 39,578,119 of record CM069590.1, on the reverse strand, counting down.
GTTGCTAAAAAATCATTTTCGGCAATAAAATAATTTGTAGCTAAAAACAATTTTTAGCAACAAACCAAGTAATTATCACTAAGATATCATTGTCAAGCACTATCAGGAACAAAGTTAGCAACAAAAAATAGTGTTTTAGCAACAAATAGCTTTGTTGCTAAAACTCAAGTTTCTTGTATGGGGTTTTTTCATAAAGGAGAGTTGGGATGTTTTAGCCAATTTATTTTCATGCCTTTTCTTTCGTGTTGCTATTAGTGGGACGCTAGTGAAGCCATGCATCTACCAAGCCTATGATTTCCATAAAGAGTTAGTTAATAGCCAAATAAAAGTTAATCTAATACAAAGTAGTTATATACTTTTGTCATGTCCTAAAAAGAATACGATATAAATTACATAATCTAAAAATAAATCTCAACCTTCAATCATCAAAAGAGATTAAAAAATTGAATAAAGTTAGTTCTCATTTTGATAGCATAGTGATACCCACAACAATCAACATTTTTTTAGCTGAAATTCGTTGAATTTCCCTTGATTTCAACACTAAAATGGAGGAGCACAGACGGAAGAAGTTTTCCGTCATGTAGGTCTTTGGTTTCTTCCAGTTTAGGGTTTTTCTAGATATATTAAGGATCGTTTGTCAAATTGCAAGTTTTTTTGAGAAGTTTAATCGAGATTGACCTAATGGAGAAGTTTGGTGACTTTGCATTCACATAGAAAAACTTGATCTTGACTTTGGACTTCAACTTAAAGGTATTGAGAAGATGAGTAATACTCAAAAGTTGAGATCTTGATTTGGTATTTTGTTTAGGGAGAAAAAGTTTGCGAACAAAGAGCTTATGTTATGGTTGTGGCCCATCCCTGCAACTGTTAAAAGGTCTTAACACTTCTGAACACAATTTTGGACTCACAACAAATTGAGAAGTTAGAAGATCAGTACAGTTTGGGAGAGCAGTTGGGTTGGGGGCAATTTGTTGTGATCAAGGCTTGTTTTGATAAGTTTACTGGAGAGAAATTTTCCTGTAAGTATATTGCAAAGAGAGATTGATCACACTAAATGATGTCTAAAGCGTTAAGCTCGATGTTGAAATCATGACGGGGTTATCAGGGCACCCAAATGTTGTGGATCTAAAGGCAGTTTATGAGGATGACAATTTTGTGCACCTGGTTATGGAGCTTTGTGCTGGTGGGAAGCTGTTTCATAGGCTGGAAAAGCATGGTAGGTTATTAGAATCTGAGGCTAGGATCATTTTCAGGTAGCTAATGCTGGTGGTTATGTATTGCCATGACAAAGGTGTTGTCGATAGAGATTTGAAGCCTGAGAACATTCTTTTGGCCACAAGGGCATATTCATCACCCATCAAATTGGTAGATTTTGACCTTGCAACTTATATCAAGTCTGGGCAGAACCTTCGTGGGACCGTTAGGAGTCCATTATATATGGCCCCAGAGGTGTATTTTAGGGGCTACAACCAGGCAACTGATGTATGGAGTGCAAGTGTTATCCTTTACATTCTTCTCAATAGGATGCCACCCTTTTGGGGGAAGATTAAGTTAGGGATTTTTTTTTATGTTGTTAGGGCAGCTAATTTGCAGTTTCCATTTGATCTTTGGGATCGCGTATATTTGGGATTGTTGTGGGTACTATGCTATGGAAAGGAACCTAGCCTCAGATTCTGAAAACCTACCATGCTTTTCCAACCTATGAAACAACTTCCCACCAGCACAAAGCTCTATTACCATATGCACAAAATTATCATCCTCATAAACTACCTTCAGATCCACAACGTTTAGGTGCCCCGATAACCTCGCCAGGATTCAATCTCGAGCTTAAAGCTTCAGACATCATCTAGTGTGATCAATCTCTCTTTTGCAATAGGCTTATAGGAAAATTTCTCTCCAGTAAACTTGTCAGAACAAGCCTTGATCACACCAAATTGCCCCCAACCCAATTGCTCTCCCAAACTATACTGATCTTTTAACTTCCCAATTTGTTGTGAGTCCAAAATCGTGTTCAGAAGTGTTAAGACTCTTGAACAGTTACAGGGATGGGCCACAACCATACCCTAAGCTCTCTCTTCACAACTCTTTCTCCCCAAACAAAATACCAAATCAAGATCTCAACTTTTGAGTATTACTTCTCTTCTCAATACCTTTAAGCTAAAGTCCAAAGTCAAGATCAAGTTTTTCTATGTGAATGCAAAGTCACCAAACTTCTCCATTAATGCAATCTCAATGAAACTTCTCAATAAAACTTGCAGTTTGACAAACAATCCTCAATATATCTGGAAAAACCCTAAATTGGAAGAAACCAAAGACCTACGTGGAGGAAAATTTCTCACGTCCGTGGTCCTCCATTTCAGTGTTGAAATCAAGAGAAATTCAACATAATTTAAGCTAAAAAAATGTTGCTTTTAGAAATAATTACGGATTTGGATATCAAATTTATTGGAGCTAATTTATTGATTTAGAAATTAGATTTTTGTAAATTATTTCCTTTTTATTAGTTTCCTATTCTTTTATTATTTGTATAATTAGAACATTTTCAAGTTTGTATAGTTTCTAATTGGTTGTAATTTTCCTTTTCTAGGACTAGCAAAAATCGTATTTAAGAATGCAAATCCTCCTTTAACAATACAAGAGAATTTCAATTATTTCTCCATATTCTAAACTATATCATGGTATCGAAGTGACAATAGTGTTCCTGAAACCTGTTTTTCTTTTTCACTTTGGCATCAAGTTATTCGATAGTTGTTTCAATGGCAAATCAAGCAAATATGAATACGAGGAATGCTAAGAGTATTTATTCTCTTCATCCCTTGGATAATCCAAGGATTGTTCTAGTGTTTTCTTTGTTGAATGGAGACAATTACATCATGTGGAGTAGGGCTATGCTAAAAGCACTTGGTGCCAAAAACAAACCAGGTTTTGTTAATGGAGTGATCTGGAAGTAGGGGTGTACATGGGTTTGGTTGGGTCGGGTAGGTTTGAGGCCAAAATCTAACCCAACCCAAACAGTTCGGGTTAGGTTTGGGTTGGGTCGGTAGATCGGGTTAGACTTGAGCCTAATTTTGGTAATTTCGAATAATAATTTACAAAATAATTGCCACAAAGAAAATTATGGTGGCATTTTTCTTTTGCCCAATATTTACAATATGCTATTATAATGGCTTAGATTGGTGATTATGAAACTCATGTTCATGATGATGATTCAATGCTCTTGTTGGTTTACATCTTTAAAACTTAATATGAACATAACTTGTTACAGGGGCTTACTTTTACAGTGACAAAAAGTGTCAATGGTTAAACACTGACAACTTTTATCGAACAGTTGAAAAAACACACATAAGAACGGATAAAGTAGAATAAGTAAAGACACAAATACACAATCGAGCCAAAAAAGACACAAAAAAGATAAAAGAAAATCAATTTTCAGTTATTATGATTGTTAAGCTCCGCATTAGTATGTTTTTTTTTTTTTGAAATTATTAAAGCTCTAAATCATAAATATGTAATTGTAAAATTTATGACTCTGAGACTAATATTAGGGTTCGGTTTGAGTCAGGTTATTCAGTTTTTTATGGGTTGAACCCGTGACCCAACCCAAACCGATTGAGTTAGGTATTTTAGAACACAACCCAATCCAAACTACCTATTTAACCCAACCTAAATCAACCCAAATCAACCCAAAATGTTCAGTTTGGTTGGGTTGATGAACACCCCTATCTCCAAGCCTTAGTATCAAGCCTTCGGGACCTTAAAATTATTTTCTAACTCTCGAAAAAAAATACAAAAATAAAAATTAAGAAATTAATTCCTAATGAATCCTAATTAAAAAAAATGTGACAAAAAATATATTTTTCTAAAAATGTACTTCTAAAATAACCTAAAATGCCAAAAAATGATCTAAAAACTCTAAAATATAACTTAAAAAGGTTTTATTATTTTATTATTTTTATTCTTTTTTTTATTTCTTAGTCTAAAAACATAAAAAATAAGGATAAAAATATGCAAAATTATTATTTGATCAATGTCCCTCCTATATGGGTTCAACATGTGCTAATGTGCGTTTTCTTTGAGTTAACTCTTGTGAGACTAATAGAGAGTCCGTACATACTTGGAATGTGTTCCCTCCACTGTTAACCATTGATGAAAGACATCTGAGAATTGCCTTTGCTTTAGCGTCTTCTACTGTGAGAGACCACCCAACCGCACAACTTTCCGCCTTTCGTCTTCTACTGTGAGAGACCGCCCAACTTTCCGCCTTTCTGACGAGTTCAGCCTCGTCAAGGAGCACCCATCCAATTTCGGTGCGTGTGTACGAGGGGTTCCAGTTGACATCTGAAAATAATTCCCATCCGTTGTCCACCTTGTTGGTTGTATGTTCTATACTTATTGCACTCCGATCTATCCCACTATCAAAATATTTCATAAAGTTAAAGTGGTTATTAGCAAGGTAGTCACGGACCGTAGGATCGTATGATCCTCCGATCCTAAATGTGAAAAACGATCCGTGATAGGATTGAAAAAATGCCTCTATTGCGCCTGAATTGGGATCCTAGTCGTAGGATCGCGATTCATTTGTGATCCAAAATTTAACCATTTTTTTTTTTTTGAGTTATGTTTATGTTAAAATAAATAAATAACAAGCTATACATACCGCGCCAAAACGGAAGAAAGGAAGAACCGAAGAAGACGACGACAACTTTAGCGTCGACGACGACAATTCCAGTGATAGGTATCGCCACCTTCTCTTCTTCTTCTTCTTCTTCTTCTTCTTCTTCTTCTTCTTCTTCTTCTTCTTCTTCTTCTTCTTCTTCTTCTTCTTCTTCTTCTTCGTCGTCCCAATAGCACAGTCGCACAGTGCGAACCGTGCGTCTGTGCAACTTTTTTATTTTTATTATTTTTTTTTTCCGGCTTTCTCTTCTTTTTTTGTTTTTGTTTTCTTGTCTTCTATTCTCTTCATTTTCAATTTTATTTCTATGATACCTATTTTTAGAAACTCTGTTTTTGTTTTTTTTTTTTTTTTGAAAAAAATTATACAATTCATTGATTTTTGTTTTGGTCTATGATATATAATTGTATTTCTTTCATATGAATCAGCTGTAAGCCTCCAACTAAATTATATAAATTGTATGTCTACCTTTGGTGATGGTGTTGATGGGATTAGAATTAGAAATAAGAGGAAGACTAAGAGAAAGAATACTAGTGGGAGTAGGACTGATCGTGGATGGGAACATGGAATAAACATAAACTCTAAAATGAAAAAGGTTCAATGTAAGGAGTGTGGAATTGTTTATAGTGGTGGTATATATAGGTTGAAACATCATTTGGCTGGAATTGGTGATAATGTGGAGGCATGTACAAAGGTGCCTGAAGATGTGAAACAAAAATTTATAAATATATGTTTAGCTCTAGTAAAAGAAAAGCTTAAAAAATAGGGTAAGAAGTTTGAGGGTGCAAGTTGTGAATCTGAATTTCATGAAGTAGGATCAGGATCAAGACTCTGCGGCTGAGGGTTCGTGTCCACTGTGTCCGTCAAAGTTGAAAAAGGTCTTCTTTCAGCCTAGTAGTACCCGACTCTAGACTAGTCTTCCCCCGCAAAGGGGTTAAGAGGACACTGGAGGATCATAGACCATAAAAAAAAGAAATGAGAGCACGTGTTTGCAGCCATTAAGGAAATCGTTAGCTTGAAGGAAAGGGATATTGAATTAGATAATAGCCCAACCAAAGTTATAAAGAGTGAACAAGCTGTGGCGTTGCAATTAGGGAAAGTATGGTTCTTTTAGCAAGATTTTCTTTGTGTTGGGCTGGAAATTAATGGAGAGAAAAAGAAGGAATTTGGAGATTGCTTTGTAGTTTGTTGGATGGCGTAGGCTAGTAGTTGGAGAAGGATAAGGATGCGTACCGTATGGATATTCATGACCATTCCACCACATGCTGGCAACCAAGGGTGAAGAGATGATACGAGGATTTTATAGATTTACTTGAAGTAAGTGTTGGGTAGTTCATAAATATATATTATCCAAATCCAAAAACGTGGGTAACTTGGTGACCTTGTTTTCATATTTAAATTGTTTTTCTCATCGTAGATGAAAATTAATAGCAGATTGACCAATGAAAGACTTGATAGCACATGGTACATGATACGCACATGTCCATGTACCATGCACGTTCATGCGTTTAGAGAAAATTAGAAAATGGGAGGGGAAGAAAGAGAGTAGTCTCCCCTGCCTATTGAGTCCAATCGGGTCACTCACGCTAAATTGTGCAGTGACACATAATTATTTTTTTTATTTTTTAGAAAGTGTCCTATTAGGGCCAAAATTCTTTTCCAACAACCAAAACCAAGGCTGTTTGGGGCACGAAATTAGATAAGATTAAGCTATTTTTAGTTCTAATCTCATATTTAAAGGTAAAGTGAAATGAAATTATTTTTATCCTACTTCACCATTTGATCCTATTACTGTAAGATAAAACAATCTCACTATCTTGGTGGGATTGTTTTAAACCCCCTCAACTTTTTTTTTTTTTTTTTTTGCTGCAACTCCATCTTTTTCTTCTTCTTCTTTCTAGTTTTGTGATTTTGCAAAACCAGATTTTTTAATCTGGATTTGCAAAATCACAAAACCATATTTTCTGGTTTTGCAAACCAGATTTTTTTTTAATTTAATTAAAATTTTTAATTATTTTTTGTTTCAATCCCAAATATATCACAAAACATAACATTACTTTATTTTTAATCTCATTCCACCCTATCCGATCTAATTCCATAAAAATAATCTTATCTTATCCTACGCATCAAACAAGCCCTAAGGTTTTTTTCGTTCCTAAGTTATCCGCAAAGTCAAATATTTAAAAAGAAGTCATTTGATTGCTTTTTCGCTCAACATGATAAAATTGCCCTCGTAACATTTTTGCACGCTTTTAACCTCAATGCAACCCCTTTTTCACTCATCTTGTTACGATTCATCTAAAAAATAGATTTTATTAATTTTTTAATGTAACACATGTGACATATGACTCTATGTATATTTACAAAAACACCCTTAGGCAAAAATTATGATATTGACCTTAAAATTTTTGGAGTATTACACTCTGATCCTTCGATTGACAATCATGTGAAGGAGCCAGAAGCTCCACTCGACTCTCTGATCAATTCTCCGATTGGTTCCTTAAGGTGTTATTGTGACCCTTAAAATTAAAATTAGCATCGGAGGATGACGGAGATCTGGTGCTTTCCTTCCTAGGTCATCAGGATTTTTGGTCTCTGGTCCAATTATTTGATCCGAGGTATCACGAATCCTCATTTCCACCTCAAAATCTCAAATCTTTAACCTAAAAAACTCATTTCGATTATGCAAATTTGAGAGATTTTGCAAATTTCGCGAGTGTTTTCGTCAAATTTTGATCTGATTTGGTTGAAGAAGGATTTGAGGATTAGGATCGGTTCTTTTTTCTTTTCTTTTCTCCAGTGGGTATATTGAGGAGTGATTGAAATTCTTCACCACAAAAATCTCTCTTGTCATTTCGAATTTAGAATTTAAATTAAATCTCCTTGAGTCAAGTACTCTTGTTCGGTGTTCATCTCTTTGCCATAATCATGTAACTGAGGTTTTGAACATTAGATACAGGCTGTAACCATTTAACCTAGTTAAAGAGACAATATAACTATTGTTATATTGTATCTTTAGCAATGAATTTTGTTGCTAAAGATAACTATTAGCAACAATTATTGTTGCTAAAGACATAATTTAGCGACATTTGCCGCTAAAACTCAAACTTTTGTTGCTAAAACTTAAACTTTTGCAATAAAATAATTTGTTGCTAAAAAATCATTTTTGGCAATAAAATAATTTGTAGCTAAAAACAATTTTTAGCAACAAACCAAGTAATTATCACTAAGACATCATTGTCAAGCACTATCAGGAACAAAGTTAGCAACAAAAAATAGTGTTTTAGCAACAAATAGCTTTTTGCTAAAACTCAACTTTCTTGTATGGGGTTTTTTCATGAAGGAGAGTTGTGATGTTTTGGACAATTTATTTTCATGCCTTTTCTTTCGTGTTGCTATTAGTGGGACGCTAGTGAAGCCATGCATCTACCAAGCCTATGATTTCCATAAAGAGTTAGTTAATAGCCAAATAAAAGTTAATCTAATACAAAGTAGTTATATACTTTTGTCATGTCCTAAAAAGAATACGATATAAATTACATAATCTAAAAATAAATCTCAGCCTTCAATCATCAAAAGAGATTAAAAAATTGAATAAAGTTAGTTCTCATTTTGATAGCATAGTGATACCCACAACAATCAACATATTTTTAGTTGAAATTCGTTGAATTTCCCTTGATTTCAACACTAAAATGGAGTAGCACAGACGGGAGAAGTTTTCTGTCATGTAGGTCTTTGGTTTTTTCCAGTTTAGGGTTTTTCTAGATATATTAAGGATCGTTTGTCAAATTGCAAGTTTTTTTGAGAAGTTTAATTGAGATTGACCTAATGGAGAAGTTTGGTGACTTTGCATTCACATAGAAAAACTTGATCTTGACTTTGGACTTCAACTTAAAGGTATTGAGAAGAGGAGTAATACTTAAAAGTTGAGATCTTGATTTGGTATTTTGTTTGGGGAGAAAAAGCTGCGAAGAGAGAGCTTATGGTATGGTTGTGGTCCATCCCTGCAACTGTTAAAAGGTCTTAACACTTCTGAACACAATTTTGGACTCACGACAAATTCGGAAGTTAGAAGATCAGTACAGTTGGGTTGGGGGCAATGTGTTGTGATCAAGGCTTGTTTTGATAAGTTTACTGGAGAGAAATGTTCCTGTAAGTATATTGAAAAAGAGAGATTAATCACCCTAAATGATGTCTGAAGCGTTAAGCTCGATGTTGAAATCATGACGAGGTTACCAGGGCACCCAAATGTTGTGGATCTAAAGGTAGTTTATGAGGATGATAATTTTGTGCACCTGGTCATAGAGCTTTGTGCTGGTGGGAAGCTGTTTCATAGGCTAGAAAAGCATGGTAGGTTATTAGAATCTGAGGCTAGGATCCTTTTCAGGTAGCTAATGCTGGTGGTTATGTATTGCCATGACAAAGGTGTTGTCCATAGAGATTTGAAGCTTGAGAACATTCTTTTGGCCACAAGGGCATATTCATCTCCCATCAAATTGGTAGATTTTGACCTTGCAACTTATATCAAGTCTGGGCAGAACCTTCGTGGGACTGTTGGGAGACCATTTTATATGGCCCCAGAGGTGTATTTTAGGGGCTACAACCAGGCAACTGATGTATGGAGTGCAGGTGTTATCCTTTACATTCTTCTCAGTGGGATGCCACCCTTTTGGGGGAAGATTAAGTTAAGGATTTTTTTTGTTGTTAGGGCAGCTAATTTGCAATTTCCATTTGTTCTTTGGGATCGCGTATATTTGGGATTGTTGTGGGTACTATGCTATTGAAAGGAACCGAGCCTCAGATTATGAAGACCTACCATGCTTTTCCAACCTATGAAACAACTTCCCACCAGCACAAAGCTCCAATACAAGATGCACAAAATTATCATCCCCATCAACTACCTTCAAATCCACAACATTTGGGTGCCCCAATAACCTCGTCATGATTTCAATCTCGAGCTTAAAGCTTCAGACATCATCTAGTGTGATCAATCTCTCTTTTGCAATAGGCTTATAGGAAAATTTATCTTCAGTAAACTTGTCAGAACAAGCCTTGATCACACCAAATTGCCCCCAACCCAATTGCTCTTCCAAACTATACTGATATTTTAACTTCCCAATTTGTTGTGAGTCCAAAATCGTGTTCAGAAGTGTTAAGACTCTTTAACAGTTACAGGGATGGGCCACAACCATACCATAAGCTCTCTCTTCGCAGCTTTTTCTCCCCAAACAAAATACCAAATCAAGATCTCAACTTTTGAGTATTACTCATCTTCTCAATACCTTTAAGTTGAAGTCCAAAGTCAAGATCAAGTTTTTCCATGCAAATGCAAAGTCACCAAACTTCTCCATTAGGTCAATCTCAATTAAACTTCTAAAAAAAACTTGCAATTTGACAAACGATCCTTAATATATCTAGAAAAACCCTAAACTGGAAGAAACCAAAGACCTACATGACAGAAAACTTCTTTCGTCTGTGCTCCTCCATTTTATTGTAAAATCAAGGGAAATTCAACGAATTTCAGCTAAAAAATGTTGATTGTTGTGGGTATCACTATGCTATCAAAATGAGAACTAACTTTATTCAATTTTTTAATCTCTTTTGATGATTGAAGGTTGAGATTTATTTTTAGATTATGTAATTTATATCGTATTCTTTTTAGGACATGACAAAAGTATATAACTACTTTGTATTAGATTAACTTTTATTTGGCTATTAACTAACTCTTTATGGAAATCATAGGCTTGGTAGATGCATGGCTTCACTAGCGTCCCACTAATAGCAACATGAAAGAAAAGGCATGAAAATAAATTGTCCAAAACATCACAACTCTCCTTCATGAAAAAACCCCATACAAGAAACTTGAGTTTTAGCAACAAAGCTATTTGTTGCTAAAACACAATTTTTTGTTGCTAACTTTGTTCCTGATAGTGCTTGACAATGATATCTTAGTGATAATTACTTGGTTTGTTGCTAAAAATTGTTTTTAGCTACAAATTATTTTATTGCCAAAAATGAGTTTTTAGCAACAAATTATTTTATTGCGAAAGTTTAAGTTTTAGAAACAAAAGTTTGAGTTTTAACGGCAAATGTCGCTAAATTATGTCTTTAGCAACAATAATTGTTGCTAATAGTTATCTTTAGCAACAAAATTCATTGCTAAAGATACAATATAAGAACAGTTATATTTTATCTTTAACTAGGTTAAATGGTTACAACTTGTATCTAATGTTCAAAACCTCAGTTACATGACTATGGCAAAGAGATGAACACCGAACAAGAGTACTTGACTCAAGGAGATTTAATTTAAATTCTAAATTTGAAATGACAAGAGAGATTTTTGAGGTCAAGAATTTCAATCACTCCTCAATAGACCCACTGGAGAAACGAAAAGAAAAAAGAACCGATCTTAATCCTCAAGTCCTTGTTCAACCAAATCATATCAAAATTTGACGAAAACACTCGCGAAATTTGCAAAATCTCTCAAATTTGCATAACCGAAATGATTTTTTTAGGTTAAAGATTTGAGATTTTGAGGTGAAAATGAGGATTCGTGATACCTTGGATCAAATGATTGGACCAGAGACCAAAAATCCTGATGACCTAGGAAGGAAAGCACTTCGATGCTAATTTTAATTTTAAGGGTCACAATGACACATTAAGGAACCAATCGGAGAATTGATCGGAGAGTTGAGTGGAGCTTCTGGCTCCTTCACACGATTGCCAATCGGAGGATCAGAGTGTAATACTCCAAAAATTTTAAGGTCAATTTCATAATTTTTGCCTAAGGGTATTTTTGTAAATATACACGGAGTCACATGTCACATGTGTTACATTAAAAAATTAATAAAATCTATTTTTTAGATGAATCGTAACAAGAACAGTGAAAAAGGGGTTGCATTGAGGTTAAAAGCGTGCAAAAATGTTACGAGGGCAATTTTATCATGTTGAGTGAAAAAGCAATCAAATGAATTCTTTTTAAATATTTGACTTTGCGGATAACTTAGGAACGTCGAAGACCTTAGGGCTTGTTTGATGTGTAGGATATGATAAGATTATTTTTATGGAATTAGATCGGATAGGGTGGAATGAGATTAAAAATAAAGTAATGTTGTATTTTGTGATATATTTGGGATTGAAACAAAAAATAATTAAAATTTTTAATTAAATTAAAAAAAAAACCTGGTTTGCAAAACCATAAAATATGGTTTTGTGATTTTGCAAATCCAGATTAAAAAATTTGGTTTTGCAAAATCACAAAACTAGAAAGAAGAAGAAGAAAAAGATGGAGTTGCAGCAAAAAAAAAAAAAAAAGTTGAGGAGGGTTAAAACAATCCCACCAAGATAGTGGGATTGTTTTATCTTACAGGATAAATGGTGAGGTAGGATAAAAATAATTTCATCTCACTTTACCTTTAAATATGAGATTAGAACTAAAAATAACCTAATCTCATCTAATCCCGTGCACAAACCAGCGCCTTAGAGACCAAGTTTATTGATTTTGGTTGTTGGAAAAGAATTTTGGTCCTAATAGGACACTTTATAAAAAATAAAAAATAATAATTATGTGTCACTGCACAATTTAGCGTGAGTGACCCGATTGGACTCAATAGGAAGGGGAGACTCCTCTCTTTCTTCCCTTCCCATTTTCTAATTTTCTCTAAACGCATGGACGTGCATGGGTACATGGACATGTGCGTATCATGTACCATGTGCTATCAAGTCTTTCATTGGTTAATCTGCTATTAATTTTCATCTATGATGAGAACAACAATTTAAATATGAAAACAAGGTCACCAAGTTACCCACGTTTTTGGATTTGGATAATATATATTTATGAACAACCCAACACTTATTTCAACTAAATCTATAAAACCCTCGTATCATCTCTTAACCCTTAGTTGCCAGCATGTGTTAAGACTCTTTAACAGTTACAGGGATGGGCCACATCCATACCCTAAGCTCTCTCTTCCCAGCTTTTTCTCCCCACCAACCAAAATACCAAATCAAGATCTCAACTTTTGAGTATTACTCCTCTTCTCAATACCTTTAAGCTGATGTCCAAAGTCAAGATCAAATTTTTCTATATGAATGCAAAGTCACCAAACTTCTCCATTAGGTCAATCTCAATTAAACTTCTCAAAAAAACTTGCAATTTGACAAACGATCTTCAATATATCTAGAAAAATCCTAAATTGGAAGAAACCAAAGACCTACATGGAGAAAAACTTCCCCCGTCGTCCGTGGTCCTCCATTTCAGTGTTGAAATCAAGAGAAATTCAACATAATTTAAGCTAAAAAAAATGTTGCTTTTAGAAATAATTACGGATTTGGATATCAAATTTATTGGAGATAATTTATTGATTTAGAAATTAGATTTTTGTAAACTATTTCCTTTTTATTACTTTCCTATTCTTTTTTTATTTGTATAATTAGAACATTTCCAAGTTTGTATAGTTTCTAATTGGTTGTAATTTTCCTTTTCTAGGACTAGCAAAAATCGTATTTAAGAATGCAAATCCTCCTTTAGCAATACAAGAGAATTTCAATTATTTCTCCATATTCTAAACTTTATCATGGTATCAAAGTGACAATAGTGTTCCTTAAACCTGTTTTTCTTTTTCACTTTGGCATCAAGTTATTCGATAGTTGTTTCAATGGCAAATCAAGCAAACATGAATACAAGGAATGCTAGGAGTATTTATTCTCTTCATCCCTTGGATAATCCAGGGACTGTTCTAGTGTTTTCTTTGTTGAATGGAGACAATTACATCATGTGGAGTAGGGCTATACTAAAAGCCCTTAGTGCCAAAAACAAATCAGGTTTTGTTAATGGAGTGATCTCGAAGTAGGGGTGTACATGAGTTTGGTTGGGTCGGGTAGGTTTGAAGCCAAAATCTAACCCAACCCATACAGTTCGGGTTGCTAAATTTGAAACCCAACCCAAATAGTTCGGGTTAGGTTTGGGTTGGGTCGGTAGATCGGGTTAGACTTGAGCCTAATTTATGTAACTTCGAACAATAATTTACAAAGTAATTGCTACAAAGAAAATTATGGTGACCCTTTTCTTTTATCCAATATTTACAGTATGCTATTATAATGGCTTAGATTGGTGAGTATGAAACTCATGCTCATGATGATGATTCATTGTTTTTGTTGGTTTACATCTTTAAAACTTAATATGAACATAACTTGTTACAGGGGCTTACTTTTACATTGCTAGAAAGTGTTAATGGTTAAACACTAAAAATTGTTATCGAACAGTTGAAAAAACACATATAAGAACGAAGAAGGTAGAATAAGTAAAAGACACAAGCATACAATCAAGCCAAAAAAGACACAAAAAAGATAAAAAAAAATCAATTTTCAGTTATTATGATTGTTAAGCTCCGCATTAGTAAGTTTTTTTTTTTTGAAATTATTAAAGCTCTAAATCATAAATATATAATTGTAAAATTTATGACTTTGAGACTAATACTAGGGTTCGATTTCAGTCAGGTTATTCGATTTTTTATGGGTTGAACCCGTGACCCAATCAAAACTGATCGGATTAGGTATTTTAGAACCCAACCTAATCTAAACTACCTATTTAACCCAACCCAAACCAACCCAAAAAGTTCGGTTTGGTTGGGTTGGTCGGGTTGATGAACACCCCTATCTCCAAGCCTTAGTATGCAAGCCTTCCCAACCGTAAAATTAATTTCAACTCTCGAAAAAAATACAAAAATAAAAATTAAGAAATTAATTCCTAATGAATCCTAATTAAAAAAAAATGTGACAAAAAATACATTTTTCTAAAAATGTATTTCTAAAATAACCTACAATGCCTAAAAATGACCTAAAAACTCTAAAATGTAACTTAAAGAGGTTTTATTATTATTATTATTATTTTATTTTATTTTATTTTTTAGTCTAAAAACATAAAAAATAAGGATAAAAATATGTAAAATTATTATTTCATCACTGTCCTCCTATATGGGTTCAACATGTGCTAATGTGCCTTTTCTTTGAGTTACTTCTTGTGAGACTAATAAAGAGTCCGTACATACTTGTAATGTGTTCCCTCCACTGTTAACCATTGATGAAAGACATCTGAGAATTGCCCTTGCTTTAGCGTCTTCTACTGTGAGAGACCGCCCAAGAGCCCAACTTTCAGCCTTTCTGACGAGTTCGGCTTCGTCAAGGAGCACCCATCCAATTTCGGTGCGTGTGTATGAGGGGTTCCTGTTGACATCTGAAAATAATTCCCATCCGCTGTCCACCTTGTTGGTTGTATGTTCTATATTTATTGCACTCCGATCTAGCGCACCCTGACTACTACTTCCAAAATATTTCATAAAGTTAAAGTGGTTATTAGCAAGGTAGTCGCGGATCGTAGGATCGTACGATCCTAAATGTGAAAAACGATCCGGATCGTGATAGAATCGAAAAAATGCCTCAGTTGCGCCTGAATTGTGATCCAGTCGTAGGATCGCGATTCTTTTGCGATCCAAAATTTAACCTTTTTTTTTTTTTGAGTTATGTTTATGTTAAAATAAATAAATAACAAGCTATACATACCACGCCAAAAGGGCAGAAACGAAGAACCGAAGAAGAGGACGACAACTTTAGCGTCGACGGCGACGACTCCAGCGATAGGTATCGTCACCTTCTCTTCTTCTTCTTCTTCTTCTTCTTCTTCTTCTTCTTCTTCTTCGTTTTAATCGCACGCACAGTCGGTGCGACTACGATTTTCTTTTTTGTTTGTTCGATTCTTCTTTTTTTTTTTTTTGGGGGGGGGGGGGGGGTCTCTGATTTTCTCCTCCTCTTCTTCTTCTTCTTCTTCTTATCGTCTTAGACTCTCAATCGCACAGTCGCACTATGCGACTGTGCGATTGCGAGTTTGCGACATTTCTTCTTCTTCTTCTTCTTCATCGTCTCAATAGCAGAGTCGCACAGTGCGAACTGTAAGATTGTGCAACTTTTTTATTTTTATTTTTTTTTTCGGCTTTTTCTTCTTTTTTTTGTTTTTTTTTTTCTCGTCTTCTCGTCGCAAATACCTATTTTAAGAAACCCTATTTTAATCAAATACCTTGTTTTTTTTTTTTTTCTGAAAAAAATTATACAATTCATTGATTTTTGTTTTGGTCTATGATATATAATTGTATTTCTTTCATATGCTGCAACTAAATTATAGAAATAGTATGTCTGGTGACGGTGTTGATGGGATTAGATTTAAAAATAAGAGGAAGACTAAGAGAAAGAATACTAGTGGGAGTATGACTGATCCTGGATGGGAACATGGAATAGACATAAACTCTAAAATAAAAAAGGTTCAATGTAAGGAGTGTGAAATTGTTTATAGTGGTGGTATATATAGGTTAAAACATCATTTGGCTGAAATTGGTGATAATGTGGAGGCATGTACAAAGGTGCCCGAAGATGTGAAACAAAAATTTATAAATATATGTTTAGCTCTAGCTAAAGAAAAGCTAAAAAAAACAGGTTGAGAAGTTTGAGGGTGCAAGTTGTGAATCTGAATTTCATGAAGTAGGATCAGGATTAGGATCAAGAACAAGAGAAAAAGGAGTGGCTTGTTTTTTTAACAAGTCAAAGAGCCATATTACATTAAATCATATGTTCAAAAAAGAAGAGCGGGAAAAAGTTTGCCAACAAATAGCACAATTATTTTACACAAGTGCAATTCCTTTTAATGTTGTAAGGAACCTAGAGTTTATTCGAACAATTGAAATGATTGGAAGGTATGGAGTTGGATTAAAGCCTCCATCTTATAATGACATTAGGGTAAAATTTCTTAGAAAAGAGGTGAAAAGAAGTTTGGATATGCTTGAGGACTACAAAGCAGAGTGGAAAAAAAACTGGTTGCACCATCATGTCTAATGGTTGGACAGATAGAAAAAGGCGATTAGTATGTAATTTTTTGGTGAATAGTCCAAAAGGGACAATGTTCTTATCATCTATAGACACATCAGAGATTTCAAAAACAACTGATAAAGTGTTTGAGATGTTAGACGAGATTGTGGAAAAAGTTGGTGAAGAAAATGTTGTCCAAGTAGTGACTGATAATGCCTCAAATTATAAGTTGGCTGGGGAGAAGTTGATGAAGAAAAGAAATAGTCTATTTTGGACACCTTGTGCTGCCCACTGCATAGATTTAATTTTGGAAGACTT
Source organism: Paratinospora sagittata (assembly GCA_035771175.1). Classification (NCBI taxonomy): domain Eukaryota; kingdom Viridiplantae; phylum Streptophyta; class Magnoliopsida; order Ranunculales; family Menispermaceae; genus Paratinospora; species Paratinospora sagittata. Next base: position 39,561,276 of record CM069590.1, on the reverse strand, counting down.
TGAAAAGAAGCTTCAAATACATCGTGTTACAATTTTAAAGGGAAGGAGTATTACTGCCTACATATATTCAAGAACAATGCTCGTTATTTGGTTGAAGAAATTTACAAAGGGAAGAGACTTGATTAGGCCAGTTGTCACTAGATTTGCTATAGCTTACCTGACTTTGAGTTGCCTCAATGAAAACAAAGTGGCATTGATTTCCATGTTTTCCTCTGACATGTGGAAATCAAGTAGATTTGCAACATCACCACAAGGAAAGAAAATTCAAAAGATAGCTTTGGATAGTGGGGGATTTTGGAAGCATGTTGTTTTATATTTAAAGGCTGCAATTCCTCTTATTAAGGTGCTTAGAATGGTGGATTCTGATATGAAGCCTGCAATGAGTTTTATTTATGAAGCCATGGACAGAGCCAAATAACAAATACAAGCCAATTTCAAGAATATTCAAAAGAAGTAAGTTTTTCTTGTTCATTGTAATTAAAGTTTTATATTTTAAATTGTTCAACAGTCTAATAATTTATTTATTTTTTCTTGTTTACTTGTAGTTATCAACCAATTTGGAGTATTATTGATGAAAGATGGGAACTCCAACTCCATAGACCCTTGAATGTTGCAACATACTATTTGAATCCTCAACTTCATTACAATCCCAATTTTAAAGTTGATGCAGAGGTAAAATTTGGATTGTATAGTTGTCTTCAGAGAATGGTGTGTGATGCTCAAGAAAGAATAAAAATAGATGAGCAGCTTGAAAATTTTAAGAATGCTAGGCGGCTTTTTGGTATTGAGGCGGCAATAACTGCAAGAAATATGAAATCTCTGATAATAAAATTATCTTATTGTATTCACCATTAGTTCAATTTTATTTCACTTAAAAGTGTCTTTTTAAATATAATTGGATTATTGTGTTTGTGTAGTTGAGTGGTGGGATTCATACGGAGATCAATGTCCAGAGTTGCAGAGATTTGCAATTAGGGTATTAAGCTTGACTTGCAGTTCCTCTAGTTGTGAGAGGAACTGGAGTGCATCTGAGATGGTAATAAATAATAACATCAACATTTAGTGTAGTTAATTTTATTTGATTTACCTTTTTATTGAATATTATTATATTAGTAATGTTTTTTTTTCGTCAACTTAATTTGTTAGGTACATTCAAAGAGGAGAAATCATTTGCACCAGCAAAAGATGAATGACTTGGTTTTTGTGATGTATAATTTGAAATTGAGGGAAAGGCAAACAAGAAGAGAAAGTAACAATGCAAATGTTCAACAAATTTCATTGGATGAACCCCAATCTGATGATGAGTGGATTACAAAAAAGAGAGTCCAGTTCTTCTAGGAAGAAGAAAATTGCATGATATTTTTAATAGGCTTGTCAACAATGGCAAGATAAGTGAAGATGGGAATTCTGATGAAAATGTAGAAGAAGGGGAAGATGATGAAGAAGAAGGTGAAGGGACCGACAAAAGAGTAGAAGGTATGTTTAGAACTTTAGATTAATCTATGTTATGAATCATGATATGAATGTTTAAGTTATGAAATGTTTTTTTTATTAGGATCACTTATAAGTTATAATGGATCTATTACTTTTATTTATAAAGTATCATGTAGGTGGAAATATTGGAGTGGAAGAGGATCTGGATATAAATGTAGAAGATGATCATGATGACGCTGATGGTGAAGAATCTGAAGATGATATTATGGATGAATCAAGAGAGTTAGATGAATTTTCACCTGTTGAAGATGATGATGAAGAAAATGATATGAATATTGATTTGAATTGCGACCTGTGAATCAGGATAGTTATTTTTTTTTTCGTTTTTTGTTTCATTTTTTGTGCAAATGATGTAAAGCTTCTCATTTTGTAAAGCATCATTCATTTTGTAATTTTGTTGATATCATACATTTTTGTACAAAAATAATTTGAGCTTATCTAAAATCTTTAATTGCGAAGTATTTTTCCAAGCCTTTGATTTATGGTCCTGATAAGTAGATGAATCTATTGCTTTGCCCCCAAAGCACACCACTTTGGGTCAATTGCAAGGCAAGAATATAACCAGATTTGAAACTATAATTTTCATATATTGGAATAGTGTCAGTGTAATACACTAGTTTTGCACAAAAAAAAAAATAAAAAATTTCAGGCACCTGCCCGAACCTTCAAGCGCCATTTTTCCTATTTTAAGGAACCCCTCCCCCTTCTCATTTCTCACACCAAAATCATTTTTCCTTGTGATTTTTCTTCTCTTTCTCACTCATTTTGAGTTTTTGTCTTCTCTTTTGAGACTCTCTGTGCGGTGCAACGCGGTTCTGGCCGGGGGAAGGCGCTAGTTTTCAAAGGAGTTTTTATCTGAAGGTGGGGAACGAAACATAAGTTTGCGTGTCTTATAACTTTTATTAAAGTTTATATTTATTTATCATTATGTCTACTATTCATTTACACTGCATTATTGCGTATAATGTTTATACTTGTCATACTTATGCCTGTATGTTTGGAGTTCATGTATTACACTGTTGTTATGCCAGATTAGTGGTCAATCTGGCTCAACCAGACTCAGTCTTGTCCTCAGTAACTTTAAATAGTGAACGGGAGGCAGCGTGCTGCTCTAGACGATTGGTATTTAAGTATACCTCGTGTCTCACCTCAACTGGAGACTGATCTGGTTGGTCTTATTTGAAAGTTAACAACTTATACAAGTAATACTGAATGTCCTAACCTTGCACGTAGTGATACCGATCCTGATAAGGATCACCAGACGCTGTCAAATCCTGTCTAAATGTTAAGTAACGAACGGACCAGTTCATGCATTGACATCATACATAGCACCACCTAGGGACGTATGTGGTTTATGATTCATAGAATAGTTAGAAGCAATACTCGCTATTCATTATATTTCTCTGGAGAGGGACGTACAATGAGAACCTGACTACTCCTAGGGAGGGACATCTGTACGTGAATCCAGAGCGTCGTTCCTGAGGAGGAACGTACAATGAGAACCCGACTACTCCTGGGGAGGGACATCTGTACGTGAACTCAGGCGATGTACAATCATCAAACCAATACGAGACGGTGTCATGCATACATACATGTTGGATTGATTATGATGCTCTGATGTGTATTTAAGATATTTGATTATGAAGTTTGCTTTATTAATTGTTATATGCACGAACTATTTTACCTACTGAGCGTGTAGCTCACCCCGTTGTTATCCATTTTTTCACAGGAGATTAGGGTGGACTGGGTGCAGGTTTCTGGGCCCACATTTTGTACCATTTGTATTATTTATTGGGGATTTTAGAAGAATGTTCCCTTAACTATTTCATTTACAAATATATTCTAAAATTAATGAAATCAGACTTGTACTTAATCGTGTTTCTGCGCACTCTGCTATCGTTATGATGTCAATTTGCGCCCCATCCGTGAGTGTCCCCCCGGTTTAGGTGCGTCCGGGCGGGGTGTGACATTTAATGGTATCAGAGAGTAAGGTTCACGGCCCGCCCAAGTCCACCAAATTAGGGGAATAAAATTTTTATTAGATATATATATCTTTAGAACTATATATATATAAATTATATATAGTTGAGATTTATATTAAATATATATTTAGAAAACTATATAGTTTTTATATAGTTTAGATTCAAATATATATATAGTTATGATTAAATATATATATATATATATATATATATATATGTATATATATGAGATATATATATCATATTGCTAATGGAAAATTTGGATTAAATGATGGCATAAACATCAAGAAAAAAATAGAAAATAGTGTCCAACGGACAAGACATAAATCTTAAAAATGTTAGGAGTATATTTTGTGTCTTTCACAAGTTTATTTTTCTTTCAGCAAGATAATGGCCTAAAGTGAAGGAACGACTTCCAGTAGTCAGGAACCAATTCCCACCAGACTCAAGGAATTGTTCGAAATGGAGGTTATGACTATAAGGAGTATCGACAATAGAGATCCCCGCCTCCGTCCGATCCTTCACGAAAAACTCGCAACACTAGGGTGGTTGAACATAACAAAAGTTGAGGGTTACGTCTCTTACAACTTGGTGAAATCCTTCTACGAAGCCATGAATTGCGTAGGACTTCAAGAAGATGAGATCAGCCCTGTTTTGGAGACAACGGTCAGGGGAAGAAAGATATTTATCAACGCCGAAATTATTGTGTGACTTATGGAGATCCCGATTGAAGATAAAATCATTGATCCACACGAACCGCAGACAGTTGCAGAGATCGCGGAGTCCAAAGAACAGTTGTTCAATTCCCTTGCCAAAAAACCGTACACACCTTCTAAACAATCTCCTTAAACCACCTATTGTCGGCCTTGGAAAGATCGTAAAAGGTGACTAGAGGTGCTATGTCAATTGCTCAACTTCTTGTGCTATACTGCATAAAGAAGAAAATTAAGGTCTCCCTACCTCACATCATCATCCAACAAATGTTGTGGGTGATCCAAAACCCTTTAAGAAAGGAACTCCTCGACTACGAAGTCTTGATCAAGAGGATGCTATACGAGGCAAACGTCAACACTTTTGATGAGTCTTCGAAGCAGATTACTGAGGCGGTTACAACATCCTCTATCTTTAAGACGTTTGTCACCAGTGGAGGGGTGACTGACGAGGAAGTATTCGGCGCGACTTTAGGAGGAGATGGTGAAAGAATTAGAGACAAAAATGGACGTTGTCAACGAAAAAGTTGGCGCAAGATTCCTGTTAGGGAGGTACCAAATAATGAGCCAAACCAGAACCCTACGGCAAACCCAGCCCCGGATAATGGTCAAACCGATCACCTATTCTCTGAGGAAGATTTCTTTGCCAACCTAAATCAACCTCAACCAAATCAGGATGGACAAAGAGTTCCAGCAAATCCACCTTCCTGGAACATGCCAACTCAAGGCAATACTACGTACCAAAGGTTTCCAACTCCTAGGGTACCATATCGGCCAGTTCCACAAGTTCCTGTGAACCAACAACAATAGAATTGTGCGGCACCAAATTTTGGAAGACAGGATATCCCAATGAGCCCATTGTTTCAAGACTTTTCAACCCAAGCATATCCAAATGTCCAAGGGGTTCCAGTTAGGGAACCCCCGTACAATCAAAACAACTACCCCACACCTATGAGTCAACCGTACGGCCAATACTTTCCACCAATGCCTACGACGTACCCTCCACCTATGGGACAGTCGACCCATCAACCATCGATGAGGCAATTCACTAACTCATTCGAGCAGTTAAATGTGATTGTAGCTAGTATTGCTCGGATGGAGGAGACTCAAAATGCTTTGTTAACACGTATGCAAAACGTCGAAAAACAACGAGCAAATTCTCAACCTTCTTCTAGTAGTCTTTTTGTACCTAGCAGGAGGTCTAAAAGGAGTGGTAGTAGGCAGGAAAATCAGAAATGATCACTGGCATTGTAAAATTTATTTTATATATGAATGAAAATGTTTTGTTTAAGACTATCTTTGGTGGGCCGACTTACAACCATTCTTTCTTTTGTATCACTAACTTTGGAGTGGTATGGGACACAACAAAATTGGAGGATACTAAATAAAATGTGGAAGTAAGAAAACCCACGACCTTGTGTGAAAAGAAACATTTGGAGAAAGTTGCATTACTAACATTATCACTAAGTTTACACGGTATGGGACGAGTAAACTTGGACTATACTATTAGTGAACTACTATTCAGCCGATGTTTTATAGAGACCGTGTTCATACAACTTAACTTGGTTGACACCCTGATTACCAAATTCATGTGGTATGGGACACACGAATTTGGATAATAGTTGAAAAGACTAAGAGAAAGAGCTTGAATACATAAGATTGCGATAGAACGTTAGATCAGGATATTTACCGAGGCAAATCTTAGAATTTTTATGACTCGTATGGATTTTCAATGAAATATATCTGTATGTTCACAAAAACCAGAACCAAAACATTTGAAATACTTGCAAAGTTTTATACTTATTATATAAACATTCTAACCTTGTTTTATACCATGGCCAAACATACGAGGCTCATAAGATTCTTTGATTCCTCAACAAAAACCTTACACTATACTCAGAAAGATAGGTGGTTTTTATATTGTAGTACTCTCGAATTTGTTGCTGAGAATATCATAACATTATACTTGGCTACAGTTCCTAAATCATGGTTTTATTTTCTCCTTGTCAGTGAGAAAATGCAAACCAGGAATAGAGGAAGGCCACGTACTGTCCATCTAGCAGAGGGGGCACCTCCTGAGATTCAGAACCAGGAACGGCCACCTCCGATGACAGTGCAGGCCACACCCGACACTGCCACTACGTCTGGGTAGGCAGTGCCACCCCAACCCACATCATTTGCCATGCCTTCGAGTATGGAAGTTTTTTTCGCAGGATTTATCGAGGCAATGAGAGTAACTGTTCAGATGGCCGTTCGTGAGACCGCGGTCAATCAGGTTGTCACTGTTTAGGCACCTGTGAGATCTGAGTTGGTAACTCAAATCGACCAAATTACGAAGTACAAGAGGCTACAACCTCTTACTTTTGCTGGCACCAGTGATGCCGAAGAGGTGCACAAATGACTGGATGAGTCAAAAAAGGCTCTTGATGCAATGGGAGTCGATGAGGCTCGAAAGATTCCACTTGCGTCCTACCAACTTGTTGGTGGAGCAAATACATGGTGGATAACAATAAAGGAGGACCCAAGGGTCAACACCACGGACATGACTTGGCAACAGTTCGAGTCAATGTTTAATGATGAGTACTTCCTCGGCGCTGTGAAGAGACTGAAGCGCCAGGAATTCGCCAAGCTATACCAAGGCGGCATGACAGTCAGGGAGTATGCTGGTAAGTTTAAAGAATTATGTTTACTCTCTCTCCACCATCTCAACGGAGCAAGATAAGACCAAGAAATTCTACAATGGCCTTCGTCCTGACATTCGACAAACCTTGTCGATTTTGGATCTCAAGATTTACAGGGAGGTCGTTAACAAGGCCATGAGCTTTGAGCAAGAGAAGATTGTGCAGGCAGAACCAGCAAAACCAGGGGAAACTGAACCAAGGCAGAGCATTTGCTATCGCTCAACAACTGCTCCCAGACAACAATATAGTCGAAGGTACATTTCCCTTGTTCAATACAATGGTGCATGTCTTGTTCGATTCGGGTGCTACGCATTCTTTTATATCGTCTACATTGGTAAGACATTTAGGGTTGCATCCTGAACCCACAGAAATCACAATCCATGTCACATCACCTTTAGGATCTGGTACTGACGTGAATTTGTAGTGTTCTCGATGTGAGCTTCGAATGTCAGAACAAATAATATATGTAGATCTTTTTGTGTTAGACATTGAAGACTTCGACATCATCCTCGGCATGGACTGGCTCGCACCACTAAATGCAAAGATCGATTGTATGAAGAAGCAAGTTTAGTTAACCTTGCCCACGGGGAAGTTTATCAAGATTTAGGGAACAAGGAAATGGATACACAACTCGACTGTTGCACTTCTCAAGGCACAACTTCGAGCTCTATCCCTTGGTGATGAAAATGAATCACCAGCACTTTACCCTCTCGAAGTACACGATGTCCTAGTAATATCTGAATTCCCAACAGTTTTTCTAAATTACCTTCCTGGTCTACCTCCGCTTAGGGAATTCGATTTCGAAATCAATCTCATACTTGGGACGGGGCCTATCTCAATTCCACCATACAGAATGTCAAATGTCGAGCTGGTCGAATTGGACAAACAACTGAAGAAATTAGAGAGTAATGGCTTTATCAGAAAAAGTTCATCACCCTGGGGCCCTCCAGCTCTGTTTGTTCTAAAAAAGGATGGTTCGTTACGACTTTGCATCGACAATCGCAAGCTGAATAACGTCACCATTAAGAACAGACACCCGTTGCCCAGGATCGATGACTTGTTTGACCAACTTAGAGATGCCAAATACTTTTATAAGATTGATTTACGATCCGGTTATCACCAACTCCGGATCCGAGAGTCGGACATTACCAAGACGACATTCAAAACTCGGTACGGTCACTACGAGTTCTTGGTCATGCGGTTCGATCTAACAAATGCACCTGCTGCATTCATGGATTTGATGAACCGCATTTTTTGGTGATACTTAGACCGATTTGTGGTGTTTTTGTTGACGATATCTTGATATATTCTTCAACCGAGGAAGACCATAAGATACACCTGAGGATAGTCCTCCAGACCTTGAGAAGCCACCAGTTGTATGCAAAGTTGAGTAAGTGCGAATTTTGGGCGAAGCGAGTTCAATTCCTAAGCCATGTGGTTTCAGGCAATGGCATTGAGGTGGATCCTTCTAAGGTTGAAGCGGTTTTAAACTGAAAACAACCTACCACTGTTACTCAGATTAGGAGTTTTCTTGGTTTGGCTGGCTATTACAGACGCTTCATCAAGGACTTCTCAAAGATTGCTGAACCTATGACAAAGCTCACTCGGAAAAACGTGCGATTCATTTGAAATCCCGCCTGTGAAACATAATTTCAGGAATTGAAGAAGCGGCTCACGACGGCACCAATACTAATCACTCCAAGAAATGCACTTGGATTTTCACTATAAATCGATGCCTCTCTCCAAGGCTTAGGTGTCGTACTAATGCAAGAAGGTCAAGTTGTTGCATATGCCTCAAGGCAACTGAAGATTCATGAGGGTAATTACCCAACACATGACTTGGAACTTGCAGCTGTCGTATTTGCACTGAAGTTATGGCGTCATTACTTATACGGTGAACAGTTTGAGGTCTTCTCGGATCACAAGAGTCTTAAGTACATCTGCACTCAGAGAGACCTAAACCTCCGCCAAAGACGATGGTTGGAATTCTTGAAAAATTATGACTTTCAACTCCAGTACCATCCCGGTAAGGCCAGTGTTGTTGCTGATGCCCTGAGTAGAAAATCTTATGTTGCTTGCACTCTTAACTTCGAAATGGGGAAGTTGGCTACAGAGATGGAGAATTTTAACCTACAACTGATCGAGGAAGGCGCAAGATCACGACTTTCTCAATTATCAGCCAACTCTGAGCTGGTTCGAAAGATTTCAGCAGCTCAAGCCAATGACCCTATGTTAATGGAGAAACGAGAACTTCTACTCAGCGGACAAGACCTTCCTCACTGGTCGGTCTCTGAAGACTGGGCCGTTTTCTATTAAAAAACGTCTCTGTCTACTGAACAATCTTGAGGTTCGAAAAGAAGTGCTCACTGAGATGCACTATTAACTTTGAAATGGGGAAGTTGGCTACAGAGATGGAGAATTTTAACCTACAACTGATCGAGGAAGGCGCAAGATCACGACTTTCTCAATTATCAGCCAACTCTGAGCTGGTTCGAAAGATTTCAGTAGCTCAAGCCAACGACCCTATGTTAATGGAGAAACGAGAACTTGTACTTAGCGGACAAGACCTTTCTCACTGGTCGGTCTCTGAAGACTAGGCCGTTTTCTATAAAAAAACCGTCTCTGTCTACTGAACAATCTTGAGGTTCAGAAAGAAGTGCTCACTGAGATGCACTGTTTGAGGTTCTCTATGCATCTTGGGGGTGACAAGATGTACAAGGATGTCATGCGACAATTCTGGTTTTCTGGAATGAAGAAGGCGATTGCACACTTCGTTGCTCGATGTCTCATTTGCCAGCAAGTTAAGGCAGAACGAAGACTTTCCTCTGGACTTCTCCAGCCGTTACCTATTGGAGAATGAAAGTGGGAGAACATCGCAATGGATTTTGTTACGGCCTTGCCTCAAAATAATAAAGGGCAAGATGTTATCTGGGTTATCATTGACAAACTTACAAAGTCTACACACTTCTTGCAAATAAAGTTCACGGATAACCCCACCAAGCTTGCCGAACTATATGAAAGAAAGATCGTACGCCTCTATGGCATACCACTCACGATCGTCTCTGATCGAGACCCTCGATTCACATCAAAGTTTTGGCAAAGTTTTCAGAGTAGAATGAGCTCTAAGATCACCATGAGCACAGCCTTTCACCCTCAGACTAATGGGCAGTCAGAGTGTCTTATCCAAATCTTGGAAGACATGTTACGGTGCTGCATTTTGGACTTTAATGATGGATGGACAAAGTACTTACATTTAGCTGAGTTTGCATACAACAACAGCTACCAAACTAGTATTGGCATGGCACCGTACGAGGCTCTCTATGGTCGCCCTTGTAGATCTCCGGTGTGCTTGTTAGATATGGCAGATCGACCGCAGTTGGGCCTTGAACTAGTTCAAGAGACTTCTGAGAAGATCACACTAGTAAAGGAGTGACTTCGTGTTGCACAAAGTCGACATAAGTGTTATGCTGACAAACGGAGGCAGCCTCTAGAGTTTGATATGGAGGACTTGGTTTTTTTAAAAGTTCAGCCCACAAGAGGTGTCAAACGCTTTAGGATCAAAGGAAAGCTCTCCCCACGGTATATTGGTCCATTTCAGATCATTGAACGTGTTGGCAAACTTGCTTATCGTCTTTTCCTTCCATTGTCCATGTCTAAGGTTCATGACGTTTTTCACGTATCCATGCTTCGAAAGTATCATCCTGATCCTTCCCATATCATCCCTCTGGTCGAGGTTCGGGTTGAGGAAGGAAATAGGTATCAGGAGAGAACGATACAGATTATGGATAGAAAAACTCAAGAACTAAGGTGACGTAGCATACCACATGTGAAGGTGCTCTGGGATCACCACAGAATAGAGGAAGCAACATGGGAACTAGAAGCAACAATTAAACAGAAATACCCTGAATTGTTTTCTAGTAATAACTGATGATGTGACACATTGTACTAATACATCGTTTCACTTGAATAACTATGCAGATGTCTGAAAATAATATCGATGGATGTAGTGATGCACACACGCACTGGCTTCCTTGGCAACCTGTGGCAACTCCTCCAGGATCTGAGTCAAGTCACAACTACTTTGCATCACCAACTCCATCGCCACACAGACAACGATCCTTATCGCCAGAGTGTGCATGGCTTTTTCGTAACAATTTTGCCCAAAAAAATCCTGTGCCCTCATCTTGGCAGGATCTCTTTCCAAAATTGCTAGGCGGCTGGATTCGAGCTACAACACGAAAAAGCATCCCACCGCTCAACCTACCTCCCCTTAAACGATGCAACCAACAAAACCCTACACCATCATCTGTTAAGCAAAGGTTGGAACCTTCTGAGGACGAATCCGACTCCATTTCTCTTCATGGTTTGATGATGTTGAGGATTCCACCGGCCACAGTGCCATTCAGGGACCATACAAGCACTACCGTGAGCAAGCAAACGATGACGACGACAATGAATCCCAGGCAGATAGCCATCATGACTACTTGGACTGATTTCGAGGGCGAAATCCTTTTAAGGGGGGTAGAGTGTAATACCCTAGGTTTGCACAAAAAAAAAAATTTCGGCACCTGCCCGAACCTTCAGGCGCAATGCCAGAACGTTCCGGCGCATGCCCGCACCTTCAGGTGCCATTTTTCCTATTTAAGGAACCCCTCCCCCTCCTCACTTCTCACACCAAAATCACTTCTCCTTGTGATTTTTCTTTTCTGTCTCACTCATTTTGAGTTTTTGTCTTCTTTTTTGAGACACTCTTTTCGAGACTCTCTGTGCGGTGCAACGCTGTTCTGGCCGGGGGAAGGCGCCAGTTTTCAAAGGAGTTTTTATCTGAAGGTGGGAAACGAAACATAGGTTTGCATGTCTTATAACTTTTATTAAAGTTTACATTCATTTATCATTATGTCTACAATTCATTTACACTGCATTATTGCGTATAATGTTTATACTTGTCATACTTATGCCTGTATGTTCGGAGTTCATGTATTACACTGTTGTTATGCCTGACTAGTGGTCAATCTGGCTCAACCAGACTCAATCTTGTCCTCAGAAACTTTAAATAGTGAACGGGAGGCAGCGTGCTGCTCTAGACGATTGGTATTTAAGTAGACCTCGTGTCTCACCTCTCAATTGGAAACTGATCTGGTTGGTCTTATTTGAAAGCTATCAGCTTATACAAGTAATACTGAATGTCCTAACCTTGCACGTAGTGATACCGACCCTGATAAGGATCACCAGGCGTTGCCAAATCCTGTCTAAATGTTAAGTAAAGATAGGACCAGTTCATGCATTGGCATCATACATAGCACCACCTAGGGACGTATGTGGTTTATGATTCATAGAATAGTTAGAAGCAATGCTCGCTATTCATTATATTTCTCTAGAGAGGGACGTACAATGAGAACTTGGCTACTCCTGGGGAGGGACATCTGTACGTAAATCCAGAGCATCATTCCTAAGGAGAGACGTACAATGAGAGCCCGGCTACTCCTGGGAAGGGACATCTGTACGTGAACTCAGGCGATGTACAATCATCAAACCAATACGAGACGGTGTCATGCATACATACATGTTGGATTGATTATGATGCTATGATGTGTATTTAAGATATTGATTATGAAGTTTGCTTTATTAATTATTATATTCACGAACTATTTTACCCACTGAGCGTGTAGCTCACCCCGTTGTTATCCAATTTTTCACAGGAGATTAGGGTGGACTTGGTGCAGGTTTCTGGGCCTACATTTTGTACCCTTTGTATTATTCATTGGAGATTTTGGGAGAATGTTCCCTTAAATATTTCATGTACAAATATATTCTAAAATTAATGAAATCAGACTTGTACTTAACCGTGTTTCCGCGCACTCAGTTATTGTTATAATGCATTCACGCCCCTTCCGTGAGTGTCCCGGCGGTTTAGGCGCGTTCGGGAGGGGTGTGACAGCCAGACCAGTTTATCCTCGCTGAGAAACTAACTTAATGGAATGGAGGCAATGATCTTAGCCTCTTCATGGGAGAAGAGTGAATTAAGCAACTCAAGATTCTATTTAAACCTATTAGTACAAAAAAGATCCGAGACCTTCGCTGTCATGCTGGATGTTGGAGATAGCACCTTGAAAGTAATTGGACGAAGAATCCATGGATCCTTCCAAATGTGCACGGATTGCCTATTCCCAATTCTCGATCTAATGCCATGCGGGATTAGCTGTCGCTTTACTCTCAGACTTTTCCATCCCCACGAGAGCCTCCTACTTGAACTAGCATAAAGAAATTCTACAAAGCTAAAATATTTTGCCTTTAGACATTAGCTTAGTAAAGAATCTGGGGCTGTAACTAAACGCTAGCACGGTTTGGCCAAAAGGGCCAAGTTAAAAAAAACTCCACGTTCTGAAAACCCAAGCCCCTTTTTGTTTTTTCTAGTACTAGCCTCTGCCAATTACACCAATGAATACTAGATTTACCATTGTGAGAGTAACTGTCACGACCCCTGACGTAGGCTGACGTCATGACCGGCACAGTATACTATACACTGTATATACCCATATACAATATACAATACACTGTCACCCTTCACATAATCTCACAATCCTTTCCAAAATTTTCAAAAATTTTCGGCAACACCTCCCCATAAAATTGGGCAATTCACAATTTTTCTTGATATACTACAAATCAAATCAAATCAAATATATATATAGATAATCATTCCACTCACATTCATTTCATTCATTTCTTTCATTCCATTCATTCCACAAAGTAAATTCTCACCTGATAAATATCTATGATCATCTCATTCCATCATCCCAAGCACTATATAATATTACCACACAATCCATCTAGATGATAATACATATATAATGTGTGATATATATTCAATTGAAAATAAAGAAAATATAATCCATTTCCTTCGCATACATACACATACCAGACGAAGGCTCCCGTGATTAGCACTCACGAATTTTTCCTTTTCCCATCGACTCAATACCTGAAATATTAGAGGAAATGGAGTGAGCAATCAACAAGCTCAGTGAGTATAGCTCTTGACATGACCATCGCATGCATTTAGGGAAACATGACATATCAAATCGTTTAAATTAAAATATCTCAAAATCCCATATGAAACATTCAACAAAATAATATACATGCACACAATATATAGTTTATGCTCATTCAATAAATCAGTGCACAGTTTCATCAAAAACTATGTATCATCTTCATTTTATAATTTTATTTATTTGCTCATATTCCTTAAATATAGCATGTATTTCATACACGTGTATATTTGACTTCTACGTGTAAAATACGTATATTATACATCTCGATATACGTGTAATTCAACGTATGTCTTTGATTAAAATACGGGGTGTTACAGTAACTTTTCTGGGAGAAAGTTTGTAGAATAATGCGTGAAATTCTAAAACTTGACATAAAGTAGGGATTGCAAAACCTATTGTTTTAATTAAGATCTCTTGTCCTGCCGAAGATAGTAAGTTTTCTTCCCAGCCCAAAATTTTGGAATTAAGTTTGCAGCCCAACTCAAAAACTACTTCTTTTGGATCTTCCAAAGTCCACTGTCGCTCCAAGCAACCTCATTGAAGGCGACATGCATAGGATTTCAGCCAGGTTGTTTCTTTCGACCTCGATGACCTTGTTATTGAAAATCATGTTGCAAATTTGTACATTAATCGGCTACCCCCAAAAGTCGTGTGGTACCGGTGTAGCACCCTCGCCAACTCTTTTAAGTCTTTGGGTGTGGCTCTATAGGAAAGAAGGCATCATTTGCTAAAAAGTAGATGAGACATTACAAGTCCATTATTCAAGAAATTGAAACCACGTAGAGCTTGAGATTTCATAGATTTAGATAAAAGAAAAAGAAAAGCTTCAGCACATATAACGAATTGGAACGGGGAAATAGGGTCCCCTTGGCGAAGGTCGTGAGATGGGTATATAGTTTGTGATAATTCACCGTTGACCTTGATCTGATATGAAACTATACATATACACAGTTGAACCCAACTTCTCCATTTCTTCAAGAAGCCCAACTTATGAAGCACATAACCCACAAAGGCCCATTCGACCCGATCATAAGCTTTGGACATATCAAGCTTGATAACTGCTTTTTCGCGCTTCTTCTCCCATTTTTCGTGGTGTGGTCAGTGGATCACTCATGTGTGAAGGGAATTTTCTGTGATTTGTCTATTTTGGTTGAAAGCACTTTGGGTAATGTTGATGATCTTATCAAAAACTATTTTAACTTATTAGCCAAGATATTGAAAATGATTTTGTAGGTGAAGTTGCATAGGCTTATGAACCTTAGATCATTTATTGAGGAGGGAGTTTTGACATTTGGAAGATGGTGATATGGTGTGGTTAAGGGTAGGATCAAGACGATTATAATAAAAGAAATTATTGATGGTTGTAAATAGATGAAGAGAGACATTCTCCCAACATTGTTGATAGAAGGCCGCAATGAGCCTGTCCGGCTTAGGAACCTTATGAGGGTGCATCTCAAATGAGGTATTTCTCATTTCCTCTATGGTGACTGATTTAGCAAGCCATCTCTTTTCAGCCATGCTAGGCTTGGCGGGAAAATTTTCCATGTAGTATAGGCCAGCTGGATCAAAATGACTAGTTAAAACATTTTGAAAGAACTGCCTTGGAAGTTCAATCAGTAGGGGAAGGATCCTCAATCCAAACACCTACCTTATTCTGTAGAGCCTTATTTTTCATGAAAAAACTTTGTATTCTTGTCTCCAAGTCTAAGCCAAATCATTTATGGCTTTACTTCGCCAACACTCTTTTTCCCTATTATAGACTTCCTATAGTTTTCTTTCAAGAGCCCGTATTCCATATCAGATGAATTATTGTTGTAGAGTTTGGACAGCTGCATCTCATAAATTTGGATAATCTTTCTTGAGTTGGCTTGGGGGCACCTTTTTCTCCATGCTAATACGTTGTTCTTAGTTATCAACAATTTTTTATGACAAGTTCACATTGTTAATAGACGCAACAGATGATGACCAAATTTCCTGAATGATCTTGTTACATTCATCAAATGATGACCAACGACTATCAAAGATAAATTTGTTGACCTAAGTGGTTTTTCACTTAGTTTTCTCTTAAGTGTTTTGATGCTAACAAACAATATAATCTATGGTGTTAATGATTTCAACTAAATATGTCTTAGCACCTAAAGTGAAAAGGAAAAATATCCATGATCAAGATTCTTCAAGTTCAAGGTTCAATCGATTTAAAGCATGGAGCAATGGAAGAAATGAACTACTTGAAGACAAGAGGTTGAGAGTCTTATGTGTTTAGAATTAGGATGTAGTTTTTCTTGTTTCTAGTTTGCTCCATCATTCTTTAAATAACATGCATGCATTAGACTTTCTCTAAAATCATTTTTCAAATGTTCAAACGTGTTTTATTTATATTCTTAAAGTATTTTCAAACTTGTGTGAATCGTACTTGCATATATTTTAATCAAAATCACATATTTAAAAGGTTTCCAAAAACTTATTGGTTTAAGTTTTTCATTTTAACTTGTTTTTTTAACATAAATTGGTTCTCTTTGTTTCGAATGTTTTCAAAGTGTTTTAATCATCAAATTGAATATATTTTGATCCTCAAACATTTTCATAAAGTTAGATTTTTGAAAAACCAAAAAAAATTGCAAAATCATGTAAGACTGGCTCAAACCAATGGACTCGATGGGAATCCAATTGACTGGATTGAAACCAGTTGATTGGATTCCCATCCAATCAATTGGATTCCCATCCAATCAATTGGATTCTTTGGCAACACACTCCTACCTTGGAGTAGCACACTCCTGCTTGGGTTTTATGGGTTTTAGCTCACTGTTTGCCACCTTCGCGCTATTGTTTTGGTTCAGCGCATTGGTGACTTTCGGAACGCGATTCCAATAGTTGAAAACTTGATTTTTGAGCTCCCAACGATTATATCCTTGTGTCTAACGGCTAGTGCTCAATTCCAAACTATATATACATGCACTTAGGACATTTTAAACACAAGATATACACAAATATGAGTCAATTGAGTGATTTCCTAAATCAAACCCTTTCTCATATTTTCAAAACCCCAAAGCCAAATATTTGAAACTAAAGTTTGGATTTTGAGCATTCTTTTTGTGCTTCATCAAAATGAATTTCTTGATCAACGTGATGCAAGGAAAACAATATTCATGGTTGTAAGATCTCTCTCGCTTCATGCTTAAATTTCTATATATATCTTGTATTTTGGTATTTATATTGTTCTACTTAATTTGCAATTGTTCAATTTATATAGAGCAAACATCATCATTGTAATTTCTAAAGTCCTTGGTTTGTTTCTAGTTGAAATAAACCAATACAAGTGATTGTGATATTACTTGAGATTCCAAGGTTGGAACCTAGGCTATGTTTCACCCTTTTATCTTAAAAAGGATCAAGTGGTTCTTCCATATCCTGCGAAAAGGAATCTGACTTTTCCTTTGCCCTCGAAAAAGGAGCAAGTAGTTTATCTTTGGCTCATGAAAAAGATAAGTGATGAGAAGGAAAGGTTTGATTTAGGAAACAATTAATTTAGCGAATAATTGATTTGTAAATCTTTCTTGTATCTTTTCATTCTATAATTCTTTGATTCTTTCTCTATAATCTTGCCTGAATCATAAGATTTGATTGAGGTTTCTTTTGTATATAAATATGTACCAAACCTTTTATTGAAAATAAACACAGAGAATTTCTCATTCATCTAGTTTTATTATGGTATCAGAGCACCGATTCTTGGTGGCCTGATTTTTTTCTGCTCATTTCAACATCTTTTCTCCTTCATCTACTTTGTTTGTTCAATCCAACAAACAAATTCATAATCATTTGCCACTGTTTGTGATCATTCCATGGCAGACATGCAGAAAATTTCATCATCTAACCATGAAGATCAAAAGAGCATTTTGTTTCGCCATCACTCTGATCATCCAAGAGTGGTGTTAGTGTCTTAGCTCTTAACAGAGGAAAATTATAACACTTGGAGTCGTGCTATTATAGCAGCCCTAAGCTCAAAGAACAAGATTGCCTTCATTGATGGAACCATCTCAAAGCCACCTAGTTCATCACCTGACGATCTCCAACAATGGACACGTTGCAACAATATGGTAAAGTCATGGTTGCTCAATTCTTTATCAAAGGATATTTCTTACAGTGTTATTTATTGTGATTTAGCACATGAGATTTGGACAGATTTAAAGGAAAGGTTTTCACAAGTGAATGGTCTACGTCTCAATCAAACTGAGAGTGAAATACACAACTTGATACAAGAGATTCTTCAATATCAACAAAATCAGAGAACAATAAAATTTCTTATGGGTCTCAATGAGTCATATTCGGCAATACGTGGGCATATTTTATTAATAGATACTGCAAATAAAGCATATTCTCTTATTCTTCAAGAAGAATGTCAACAAGCAATATCCTCAAACAAAGGTATTGTTCTAGAGACTACAGCTCTTGCGGCAAAACGATATCCAAATACACACGATGGAAAAGAACACAAAAGTATGGGAAAGAAGAAGAAGCTCCCAAAATGTGGACACTATGGTTGGGTTGGTCACACAATTGAAAAGTGTTATCATATCCATGGTTTCCCTCAAGATTATCGGGGACGCAAGAATGATTCAAAGCCTAGTGTTAATCATGCCTTTTTGGAAACCAAAGAGCAACCGAGTAACTTAAACTTCACTCAAGAGCAATATCAACAACTCTTGAATCTTCTGAATAATCCCACCAAGCCACCTACGATGGCAAATTATGTAGGTAACACATCTACAATGTCCAATCTGTCAGGTAAAGTTTTTTGTCTCTCTTCAGCCTCTACAAATACACCATGGATTCTTGGTAGTGGAGACACAGACCATATGATTTGTTCTCCATCCCTTTTAACATCTTCACTAGAAGTTAAAGGGCAAACTGTGAAATTGCCTGATGGTTCATTAGCCCTTGTAACACACATTGGTTCGATCATCTTTTCTCCATCCTTGATCTTGACCAATGTTCTTTGTGTTCCTTCATTTCATTTCAATTTAATTTCAATCAGCAAACTTTCTAAAAATTCTCAATGTTCAATAACATTTTTTGCTGATTCTTGTGTCATTCAGGACCAACACTTGAGGACGATGATAGGGAAGGGAATTGAGCGGCATGGTCTATAATACTTCACCAAACCCCACAAGATTGTATGTCTATGTGCCAAACCAACTTCCTTTAAACTGTGGCATCATCGTTTGGGTCATCTTTCTAATAAAGTTTTGCACTTCTTTCCAATAATATTTCTGAACTTAAGAGCTTGAACATTGAAAATTGTTTGATTTGTCCTTTCGGCTAAACAAACTAGGCAAAAGTTTCCTTTAAGTTTTATATCAACAATTGTTATTTTTGAGAAAATACATGTTGACATTTTGGGAGGGGATATCAAACACCTTCTTTGAGTGGAGCACATTACTTTCTTACTATTGTTGATTATTATACACGATGTACTTGGGTCTATTTGATGCACCATAAATCTGAAACACGTCACTTATTAAAGTCCTTCATTCAACTTGTTGAAACCCAATTTTCTTCAAAAACTAAAATCAAACAAAGTGACAATGGTTCAAAATTTAATATGCCCACTTATTATTTTGAAAAGGGAATTGTTCATCAAACAAGTTGCATTGATACTCCACGGCAAAATGGGGTGGTAGAGCGTAAGCACCGCCATGTTCTCAATGTGGCACGTGTTATTCTCTTCCAAGCTAACTTGCCTAAATGTTTTTGGGGGGATGCCATTTTGACAGCCACTTATCTCATAAACAAGACCCCTTCTCCACTTTTACTTGGGAGAGCACCTTATGAAATATTGTTTAAGGCTTCTCCATCCTACAATCATTTGAGGGTTTTTGGGTGCTTATGTTTTGCTTCCACACATGCACACAAACCTTCAAAGTTTGATGTTCGATCAACTTGTTGCATTTTTCTTGGGTATCCTCATGGTCAAAAGGGATATCGTGTTTATGATCTTGAAAATCAAAAGGTCTTTATTTCTCGGGATGTCATTTTTCATGAAGATCAATTCCCCTTTGCTAATTTCTATGAGCCACCCACTTCTTTAGTTTTACCCATTCCTTTGAATACCCCAAACGAAAATGAAGTTCCAACTCCTCCAATGACATTGATCCCTTAATTCCTTCTCATAGGCCTACCCGTACTGTGAGAACTCCTAGTTACCTGCGTGATTTCCACCTTGAGTGTAGACCGCCGTCTCGAACTGAACAATTGTCAAACTCAGCAATGATCATCTCCAATGGTACTCCTTATCCCTTATCCAATTTTCTTTCTTATGATCGATTATCTTCATCTAATCGCGTTTTCACTACTTCTATTTCTCTTGAGGCAGAGCCTAAGACTTTTTTGCAAGCTGTTAATGATCCTAAGTGGCAAGATATTATGCAAACAAAAATTAATGTTCTTGAATCCAATAACACATGGACCTTAACTCCACTACCTTTTGGCAAGAAAGTTGTAGGTTGCAAGTGGGTTTACAAGACCAAATACAATTCTAATGGGTCAACTGAACACCACAAAGCGAGATTAGTTGCTAAGGGCTACAACCAAATTGAAGGATTAGACTGTGGAACCAATTATCCTCATGTCTCTTACAAGAGTATGTTCCTAATGTGAAAGATATTTTGATGATTACAAACTACATTCTATTTATGATAATACTGCATACATGACATATCTAATCTTGCTTGAAGGTTTCGAAGAATCAATGATGCATGGTGAACGTATTATTAAGATTTGCGTGAAGACCATGATCATTTGAAGATATATATATAATTGTATGATTAGATTGTATTTAGGTTGTAGAATCTTCACTATCATATAATTTAGCAATATGCATGACTGCATGATTTAGTCGAATTGATTATCAATCATTTGCATTGAATTTTCTATGTTTGATTTGATCTGAAATTACCGAGATTTTAATCGTATTTATCGAGTTTAAATGAGAAATCAAAATTGTTTTTAAGTGTCCATCAAGACGCTAATACGTCTTATCAAGATGCTAAATGTCTTAGCAACGCCCTCCTGGACTTGGTGAGTCAGGGAGCTGATAATACATTAGGATGTTGATAATGTCCAAGGTTGAATTGTACTTATTCAACAGGACGCTTACTTCATTAGTAGCGGCCTCATTTAAGTCAACCTGTGAAGTCAGGATGTTGATCTAGCATCAGCTCACTTACTGTCTTTCAAAGTTTTAAATTGTTTTTAAAACATCAGGACGCTTACTCGTTAGTAGCGCCCTTGTGACTTCAAATAGTTTAAAACAAGGCAGGACGAAGTTTAGTCTTTTTAATCGTCAAAGTAAGTTAGGACGTTTACGATTAAGTAGCGCCCTCACTTCACAGTTCAGCAGAATGTTTATGGTTCATGACCGCTCTCATGGAACAAAATGTCAAAGGACCTAATCAGGATGCTAATTCAACACTGTCACTGTTCTGACACTTACACTTTTTCAAAACTGTACAAAACTTTTCAGAACTTTTTGAATCTATTCAGAACGTTCTAAAACATTATCAGAACATTCCTCTTTCATGAAAGATCAGAAGATTCAGGTGTTATCGCTGGAATATGCACAGAGTGTAGTCGATCTATTTCGGGAAAGAATGTATTCGTTGCTTTTGAAATGACTTTGTGAGATAAAATCTCCAAGTCCATTGCGCCTCTATTATTTCTATATATATGCAGCCTTAGAGCAGATCAAAACCATCGATCAATTAATACGAAAACTGTAATTCATTCAAAATGTATTAACAATTTTCATTTGTGCAAAAACCTTTGGAAGTTAGTCTTCTACTCTCTGCTTTTGAACTCACGATCTTTGAAATACGTTAAGTCTTCTGAATTAGTTAATCTTCATCTATAACATTTTCAAAAATCCATTAAAGAAGACAAACTTTTTGAACCAGTTTTCAGCTAAACCTCATCATACATTTTTTGCTGAATTTGTGGTAACAGAAGGTTCAATCCAAAGCTTTGTAAGTATTAATTTTATTTTAAGTAAAGGGAATCATATCTCATCTTGTATTTAAATATTAGTGACTGGTTAGTCACTGGGCTAGAGTAAGTGTTGCTCAAAGTTGTAATGGTTCTTCTCACACTTGAAAGTTGAGAAAAGATTCTTCTCACACCTGTAAGTTGAGAAAGTATAACGGTTCTTCTCACACCCATTAGTTGAGAAAGTGTATGGTCTTCACCTGTAAGAAGATCCTTAGTGGAGTTTGGACAAATCCTAACTGAAAAAGTTAGATAGTGGATGTAGGCGAGGCCGAACCACTATAAATCCTATTTGCACTGTCCCTTTTACCTTCATTGTGTTTATTTGCTATACTTTATTTAATCTGCTTTCAATATTTCTTACATTTAAAAGAAAGGTTAAAATCTGCCAAGTGTCCAATTCACCCCCCTCTTGGACATATCTGGGCTAACATAGATTACAAGGAAACTTTTGCTCTTGTGGCAAAACTTTTCACAATTCGAGTTATTTTAGTTGTTGCAGCCATTCAAAATTGGCATCTTCATCAATTAAATGTTAATAATGCATTCTTTCATGGTGATCTTGAAGAGGATTTCTACATGCAACTTCCTCCCGGTTACGAGCGAAAGGGGGAAACACGAGTATGCAAACTCAATAAATCTTTGTATGGATTAAACCAGGCTTCAAGAAAATGGTTTGTCAAGTTTTCATCCGTTCTTAATGAAGCCAGGTACAAGCAGTCTAAGGCAAATTATTCATTGTTCGTCCAATCTGAAGGAAGAAGTTTTGCTACTGCTCTAGTTTATGTAGATGATATCATCTTGGTTGGAAATGATTTTGAGAAAATTCAAGAGCTCAAAAAGTTTCTGAATGATCTTTTCAAACTAAAGATCTTGGAAATTTGAAATACTTCTTGGGAGGAATTCATTTGTCCCGGAGGAAATATGCACTTGAAATTCTAAATGATACAAGATTTCTTGGAGCAAAACCATCAAAATTTCCCATGGAGCAAAATCTGAAGCTCAATGAAAATGATGGTGAACTTTTGGCAGATCATTCCTCATATCGAAGGCTTGCTAGGAGATTAATTTATTTAACCATTACAATACTAGATTTGGTGTATGTTGTGCATGTGTTGAGCCAATTCATGGATACGCCTCACACACCTCATCTAAATGCAGCCCACAAAGTGTTGAGATATATTAAGCAAGCACCGAGTCATGGCATTTTCTTTTCAACTCATAGTAAAGTTCAGTTAAGGGCCTTTTGCGATGCGGATTGAGCAAGATGTAAAGATACTCAACAGTCAGTTACTAGATATTGTATATTACTTGGTGATTCTCCAATTTCTTGAAAAACCAAGAAGCAAACAACAGTTTCTCAATCTTCTGCCGGGGCCGAGTATAGATCTATGCCATCAACATGTTGTGAGATAACATGGCTGAGGTACCTCTTAAAGGATTTGATTATAGAACACTTACTGTTGGCCCAGATATGTCCAAGAGGGGGGTGAATTGGATACTTAGCATATTTTAACCTTTCATTTAAATGTGCGGAATAATGAAAGTAGATTAAACACAGTATAACAATTTGATACAATAAATGTATATGAGATAATGCAATCAGGATTTATAGTGGTTCGGCCTAGCCTACATCCACTACCTAACCTCCTCAGTTAGGATTTGTTCAAACTCAACTATGGACCTTCTTACGGGTGAAGATCAAACTGATACACTTCTCAACTTACTGGGTGTGAGAACTATTGTTTCTCAGCTTATGGGTGTGAGAAGACTGTTTCTCAACTTGCGAGTGTGAGAAGACCTATTTGCAACTTACAGGTATGAGAAGACTTTTTCTCAACTTACGAATGTGAGACGACTTATTCTCAATTTAAGGGTGTGAGACGACCGGTTACAACTATGAGCAGCACTTGCTGTAACCCAGTGACTTACCAGTCACTATAAACTGAATGCAAGATGAGATATGATTTCCTTTACTCAGAATCAAAGTGATACTTACAAAGCTTTGGATTGAACCTTCTGTTACCATAGATTCAGCAAAATATGTATGATTAAGTTCGGTTGAAAAACAGGTTCAAAGAGTTTTTGCCTTCTTCAATGGATTTTGAAAATGATGAAGATGAAGATCAATCAATCTAGAAGACTTGAAGTTTTTCTTTCAAAATGATCGTAAGTTCAACCAGAAAGAATAAACGACTAACTTGCAAAAGTTTCTCGCATAAGTGAAAATTGTAAATTTGTTCTTGAATGAATATCAGTTTTCATATTGAATCTTAGTTTTTCTGCACTAAGGCAGAACGTATATTTAGAAATAACAGAGGCGCCATGGACTTGGCGATTTTAGCGCTCTAGGTTATTTCAAATACAACGTCTACATTCTTTCCCAAAATGGATCAATTCAACTCTGTGCGTATTACGACGATAGCACCTGAATCATCTGATCATTCACAAAAAATGAATGTTCTAAAGAGGTTTTAGAACGTTCAAAAAGTTCTGAAAAGTATTCATACGGTTCTGAAAAAGTTAAAAGAAATAGCAGCAGTGTCAGAACAGTAACATTATTGAATTAATGTCCTGACGCTTATTATCAACTTTGTCATTTTGTTCCTTGAGGGCGCTCATGAAGCCTAAGCGTCCTGACTCATCAAGTCCAGGAGGGCGCTGCTAAAACATTAGCGTCCTTAAAGACTATAAAAATGATTTTTGATTTCTCGATTAAAGTTAGATAAAACGGCAAGATGTTTCCAGATTAAATCAAATATGCAGACGTTTGAAAATCAATTTGATTAAAACATGCAGTCATGCATATTGCTGATCAAATGGCAGAGAAGGTTCAACAACCTATCATAATCTAATCACATTACCGAACATCTTCAAATGAACATAGTCTTCAAGTAGATCTTTCATACGTTTGCCATGCATCATTGAATCTTTGAAACCTTCAAGTAAGATTAGATACGCCATATATGCAATAATATCATACACAGAATGTGGTTTGCAATCATCAAAATATCTTTCATATTAGGGACGTATTCTCGCAAGGGACATGAGGATAATTGGTTCAACACTTACAGCCAACATTCCTTTACTGTGATAACCAAGCCGCCATTCATATTGCATCAAATCTTGTTTTCCACGAACGAACGAAACGTATAGAGATTGATTGTCATGTCGTTCGAGAGAAAATTCAAGCTGGAATTATTCAAACAAGATATTTGAATATTGCTGAGCAACCTGCAGATCTTTTTACAAAAGCGCTTGGATTAGCTCAATACCATCACCTTCTTGGCAAGTTGGGTGTTAAGAACATACACTCCAACTTCAAGGGGAGTGTTGAGAAGGAAAGGTCTAATTTAGGAAGCAATTGATTTAGGGAATAATTGATTTGTAAATCTTTCTTGTATCTTTTCGTTCAATAACTCTTTGATTCTTTCTTTGCAATCTTGTCCCAATCATAGGATTTGATTGAGGTTTCTTTTGATAAGTTTGTCTTAAACCTCTAAAAAGACATTGTAAAGGTTTGGTTCACACCCTTGAAATGAACTTGAATATAGTGGAATCCTAGCGATGGTTTCTCTAAGCGTGGACGTAGGAAAAGATTTTTCGAACCACGTAAAAATTCTTGTGTGCAATATTTTAAATTTTCGCACTTTATTTTATGCAAATTGATTCATATTGAGTATATAACTTAATTTAATCAAAAGATTTCCATTAAGAACTTAGAATTTGTCAAAACTGGCAATAACACCCAATTCACCCCCCTCTTGGTGTCCAACAAAATTGTTGTTTAAAATTTCTCTTAATGCTCTCCGTGGACAATAGCAATGCTAAATGGTTTGGACCCGGAGAAGGAAGATGAGTTAGGAAAACATGTTCATACAAAGTCAGTCAGGAAGGGTGCACTAGATATCTATCTAACCTCTCTAAAATCAATTGATTCATACGCCTCTTATTTGCCCATGTAAAGACAGACCCAAAAAATTTCATGTCATGCAAGTTATTGAAACATATAAAACTATAGAAAGCCTCACCTTTTTTTTTTCTGTTCCAATCATCACCCCCAGTTTTTTTAGTCGACTCAACAGTAGGATTAAAATTTCCTACAAAATAGCACCTTGTTTGCTGGCTAACAGTCTCTTAGACATGATTTCTTATTGTTTCGTATGGGTATTAGACTTTAGACTACCATGCAGTCCTATTAGGCGCCAACTTGAGTTCATATGGGGATCCTTAACAAACAAATCAATGAGGAAGTGAAAGAACACAACTACCTTAATTATTGTTGAATCAGACCAGAAAGCACACAAATCACTCAATAAGCTATTTTGAAATTATTGCAAGTGCACAATATCGTAAACAAGTAATATAATGATAACTAAAGTATCATTTTCACAGAGATTTGTTACTAATTTCTAGTTAATTATTAAAATTATCTCAACTTAATCTTATCTAAACAAAATGACGAAATGAACTGTGACTGAATTAAAAACTAAGAATTAAACTAAACAAGTAATAAATAAAATAATCAAATATAAGAAACCTAGGATTATAATTTTTCTTCAACACTCACTTGGGTCTATTTACTCATTTCGATTAATTAATTAATTTGAGGCGTTAACCAAGAGTCCTAAATTATTTACAAGCTTCTTTCGATGGCCAAATAAAAATATCTCATTCAAATAAATCGCTATATTTCTATGATATTTAAATTAAACAAGATTCATTAGGTTCATGCAGGGCTGGCCTTGGGCAAATGCCCAAGGGACGACTACCCCGGGCCCCAAATTTGTGGGGCCCTATATATATATATATATAAATTTTATTTTTTACTCATTTTTAACTATTTTTTAATCCAAAAATTTTACACTTTTTTTTATGTCTATTAAAAAAAAAAATTTCTCACTCTTCATCGCCTTAAATTGCAATTTGTATATGTCGCCCCAAATTTGTGGGCCCCCAACCCCATATATATATATATATATATATATATATATATATATAGGTTTTTTATATTTAGTTTTTTAAATTATGTTTTTTTTTAATTTTTTACTCATTTAGAGTTTTTCTTAATCCAAATATTTTTACTTTTTTTTTTCTATTAAAAAAAAAAATCTATTCACTGTTCATCGCCCTTAATCACAATTTGTGTCTATCAAAATCCTAGTCAAGTGCGACTTCCATTGATCGAATGAGTGAGACGACAGTGATGCTCTGTCGGCATTCCAGTATTCGGCTAGCTGCTACTTCTTCTACTTCCGCCTCTGCCAGTACGCCCTATCTCATTACGTCTGCAACTTTTTTTCTTTTTCTACTTCTCTTCTTCTTCTCTCGCTTCTCCTTCATCTTTTTTCTTTCTTTTTTTTCGTTCTTTTCCTCCACTTCCAACGGTGCTCAGGCTGTCACTGTTGTCACACAGTGCGACACTAACGCCTCGACCCTATTTTTTATTTTTTATTTTTCCTTTTTTTTTTCTTTTACAATCCAAGCATAGTACTTAATTTTTTATGATTTTGTATTGAGATTAGGTGCAACAATTTTATCAATAAGGTTTAAGTTGTCAAAATAGTCGACGAACATTAAGCATTTTCTTGAACTTATTACTCTTTGATATTTGTATGAGATTTGTGATAATTTTCTATTCATTTTGATTTTGTAGCTTTATTGAGTTGATTTTGTAACTTTTATAGTGTTGATTTTGTGGTTTTAGGTTATATTAAATATTTGTGTGAAGTTTGGGATAATTTTCTGTTTATGTTAATTTTGTAGCTTTATTGTATTAATTTTGTATCTTTATAGTGTTGATTTTGTAGTTTTAAGTTGGATTGAATCTGTACTTGTGTGTTTTTTGTGTCGATGATGATAATTGCACAAATATATTTCCAAAGAAGTATGATTTTGAATGTGCAAACAAAAAAAAAAGGATAATTGAGTCTATCTCAAAAAGTAGCACTAAATAAGTTTTTTAATGAAAACCTTGGAAATGCATTTTGGGTACTTTTGATTTGTTATCATGTTTTGTTTTATTTAGAACTATTTATAGAACTATTTGTTTATTTATAAAAATATGTAGTTGTAATATATTTATGATATTTATAAAAATATTTATTTATTAATGTATAAAAGGCCCTATTTTACATATTTCACCCTAGGGTTCATGTATTAATGTACCTTGGGTTCATGCTCTCGCTGGTGAGATAACTCTCTAATTTCCATCGTTCTCACACCATTGTGTTGGCTGATTGAAGAGAACAAGCGAAGTTGTGGTAGTATCTCTTTCCATTCCCTTTTTCTTTTCTTTCGTCTTTGCCTCTCTTTTTTTTTTCTTTTTTTCTTTTCCTTCCTGCACCACCACCACCGTCATGTATATGCATTACATAACACGAAAGATTGTCTTAAGATTGTAGGAAAATGTTGTTGCTTACAAAATAGAAATGGAGTAATTGATCGAGGCTAGAGTTTGATTCTATGTCCTTAAGACAATCTCGTCCCGCACTGGTGCTCACAGTCTATGTCTCTCAGGATACAATGATTACATCTTGTAACAATAGCACTCTAAATTACAAGAACAGCGAAGCAAAATATGTGTAGTACTCTCACACACACTATAACTAAAAAAAAGAATACATATTTTAATTGAATCTAATGAAATGATTTCTAGTGCAAACTATTTATACTTGTCAAAACGGTACAAATCAAAAAGACACCATTGAGAAGAGACATTTCCTAAGGACATGTTTATACATAATAAGAGAAGACACCATTGAGAAGAGACATTTCCTAAGGACATGTCTATACATAATAAGAGACACCATATGAATAGTCATATCCTTTTAAATGGATAGGTGTTATGTGAATGGACACACTCATTTAATACACCTTTTCATCTTCCCAATTTTTCATTCATTTTAAAATAGGATTTTCACATCTATATTTTTCAACAGTCCCCCACATGAATGAAAATTGTACTCTTTAGTATATGCTCCACATAAATGGATTTTATATGCAAAACATAATGCAGACACTTAAGATAGTACTAGTGGAATTAAATTGCATGAGGATAGATAGTTTGTGGCTTTAAACCTTCCCTAGTGAGAAACTATCAGATTTACTGGCCAATCAATGAACGTGTGTCACACCCCGCCCGGACGCGCCTAAACTGGCGGTACACTCACGGATGGGGCGCGCATTTGGAATTATCACAATGGTAATATCAGAGTACGCAGCGGAAATATAATACAATACATGTCTGATTTCATTTAACTCAGAATTCATTTGTACATGAAATAGTTAAGGGAACATACCCACCAAAATCCCCAATGATAATACAAAGGGTACAAAATGTGGGCCCTATAAACCTGCACCCAGTCCACCCTAATTTCCTGTAAAAATTTAGATAACGAAGGAATAAGCTTAACGCGCTCAGTGGGTAAAATAGTTCGTGAATATAACAATTAATAAAACAAACTTCATAATTAAATATCTTAAATACACATCAAAGCATCATAATCAATCAATATGTATGTATGCATGACACCGTCTCATAATGGTTTGATGAACGTACATCGCCTGAGTTCACGAACAGATGTCCTTCCCCAGACGTAGCTAGGTTCTCATTGTACGTCCTTCCTTAGGAACGATGCTCTAGATTCACGTACAGATGTCCCTCCCCAGGCGTAGCCAGGTTCTCATTGTACGTCCCTCTCTAGAGAAATATAATGAATAGCGAGCAATGCTCCTAACTATTCTATGAATCATAAACCACATACGTCCCTAGGTGGTGATATGTATGATGCCAATGCATGAATTGGTCTAGTCTACTGGTCTGGTCTTTACTTAACATTTAGACTGACTTTGGCAACGTCTGGTGATCCTTATCAGGGTCGGTATCACGACGTGCAAGGTTAGGACATTCAGCATTACTTGTATAAGCTGATAGCTTTCAATAAGACCAACTAAGTGAGTCTCTAGTTGAGAGGTGAGACACGAGGTTTGCTTAAATACAAATCGCCTAGAGCAGCTCGCTGCCTCCTGTTCACTATTTAAAGTTACTGAGGACAAGACCGAGTCTGGTTGAGCTAGATTGACCACAAATCCGACATTATAACAGTGTAATACATGAACTCCAAATATACATGTATAAATATAACAGTATGAACGTTATACGAAATAATGTTGTGTACATGAATGGTAGACATAATAATAAATGAAAGTGAACTTTAATAAAAGTTATAAAACACGCAAACCTATGTTTCGTTCCCCACCTTCAGATAAGAACTTCTTCTTTCAGATCTGGCGGTTTCCTCCGGACAGAACTTCGTCGTATCGCACCGAGAGTCTCGAACATAGAGTTTCAAACAGACAAGAACTCAGAATGAGTGAAAAGAGGAGGAAAAATCACAAGAGAAGGTGATTTGGTGTGAGAAAATGAGGAGGAGGGGGCTTCCTTATATAGAGGATTTGGCGCCTGAACATTCTGGAGGGGGCCCGAACGATACATTTTTTTTTTGTGAAATCATAAGGTATTACAACGTGATGTTTTGAATTGTTCAGCCGTTGATGTAAACCAAGAGTATAACATTCACACTGTCACACCCCGCCCAAACGCGCTTAAATCGGCGGGGCACTCACGGACGAGGCGCGAATTGGCATCATAACTATAGCAGAGTGCCCGGAAACATGATTAAGTACAAGTATAATTTCATTAATTTCAGAATATATTTGTACATGAAATAGTTAAGGGAACATTCTCCCAAAATCCCCAATAAATAATACAAAGGGTACAAAATGTGGGCCCAGAAACCTGCACCCAGTCCACCCTAATCCCCTGTGAAAATTTGGATAACAACGGGGTGAGCTACATGCTCAATGGGTAAAATAGTTCGTGAATATAACAATTAATAAAGCAAACTTCATAATCAAATATCTTAAATACACATCAGAGTATCATAATCAATCCAACATGTATGTATGCATGACTTCGTCTCGTATTGGTTTGATGATTGTACATCGCCTGAGTTCACGTACAGATGTCCCTCCCAAGTAGTAGCCAGGTTCTCATTGTACGTCCCTCCTCAGGAACGACGCTCTGGATTCACGTACAGATGTCCCTCCCCAGGAGTAGCCAGGTTCTCATTGTACGTCCCTTTCCAGAGAAATATAATGAATAGCGAGCATTGCTTCTAACTATTCTATGAATCATAAACCACATACGTCCCTAGGTGGTGCTATGTATGATGCCAATGCATGAACTGGTCCGGTCTTTACTTAACATTTAGACAGGATTTGGCAACGTCTGGTGATCCTTATCAGGGTCGGTATCACTACGTGCAAGGTTAGGACATTCAGTATTACTTGTATAAGCTGATAGCTTTCAAATAAGACCAACCAGATCAGTATCCAGTTGAGAGGTGAGACACGAGGTCTACTTAAATACCAATCGTCTAGAGCAGCACGCTGCCTCCCTTTCACTATTTAAAGTTACTGAGGACAAGACTGAGTCTGGTTGAGCCAGATTGACCATTAATCCAGCATAACAACAATGTAATACGTGAACTCCAAATATACAGGCATAAGTATGTATAAACATTATATGCAATAATGCAGTGTAAATGAATAGTAGACATAATGATAAATGAATGTAAACTTTAATAAAAGTTATAAGACATGCAAACTTATGTTTCGTTCCCCACCTTCAGATAAAAACTCCTTTGAAAACTGGCGCCTTCCCCCTGGCAGAACTGCGTTGCACCGCACAGAGAGTCTCGGAAAGAGAGTCTCAAAAGAGAAGACAAAAACTCAAAATGAGTGAGAGAGAGAGAAGAAAAATCACAAGGAGAAGTGATTTTGGTGTGAGAAATGAGGAGGGGGAGGGGTTCCTTAAATAGGAAAAATGACGCCTAAAGGTTTGGGCATGCGCCCGAAAATTTTAACTTTTTTTTTTTGTGCAAACCTAGGGTATTACACACGCAATTCCTTTCCAAACATTATTGGTTCTCACAGTTATGTTCATTTTGGCCTTGAACAACTCTCGGATTCATGAGTGTTTTTAGAGAATTCAAGCCTTAAAATCCTTATAGAATTGGCTCAATTCACACTCACATGGGTGATTTCCTATTAAGAATATCTTGCTATAACCCACATGATTGCAATGTCATATGAATCATTAAAAGCAATACCCTGTATTTCACAAAAAAAAAAAAAAAAATTGTTTGGGCATATGTGCCCGGAAGTCCGGGCAACCCGCCCGGAAGTCTTGGCGCCAAAACCTCTATATAAACCAACCCCCCTCTTCATTTTTCGCACCAAATTCACTCCAAATTATGATTTTTCCTCCTCTTTTCACTCATTTTGAGTTTTTATTCTTTTGAGACTCTTTATTCGAGACTCTCGGTGCGGTGCGACGAAGTTCTGTTCGGAGAAAAGCGCCAGATCTAAAAAAGAAGAAGTTCTTATCTGAAGGTGGGGAACGAAACATAGGTTTGCGTGTTTTATAACTTTTATTAAAGTTTACATTCAATTATTATTATATCTACTATTCATTTACACTGCATTATGTCAGATAATGTTTATACTGTCGCACTTATGCCTGTACACTTGGAATTCACATATTATACTATTATAATGTCAGATTTGTGGTCAATCTGATAAATGAAATCATATTTGTACCTATGTTTTATATTTCCGTTGCGCACTCTGTTGTTACCATTGTTATTATTTTAAATGCGCGCCCCGTCCGAGAGTGTACCGCCGGTTTAGGCGCGTCTTGGGAGGGTGTGACATTTAATGGTATCAGAGCGTACGGTCCATGGACCGCCCAAATCCACCAAATTAGGGGAAGAAGAAAATTTTCATTAGATATATATATATATCTTTAGAACTATATATATATGAATTATATATAGTTAAGATTTGTATTAAATATATATTTAAGAAAACTATATAGTTTTATATAGTTTAGAAAAATATATATATAGTTATGATTAATGAAAACTATATATATTGTTATGATTAAATATATATATATATATATATATATATATATATATATATATATATATATATATATATATATGCATATACGAGATATATATATACCATGTTGATAATGAAAAATTTTATTAGATATATATATCTCTAGAACTATGTATACATATGTCAATTATATATAGTTGAGATTTATATTAAATATATATCTAGAAAACTATATGATTTTTATATAGTTTGATTTAAATATATATAGTTATGATTTATGAAAACTATGTATATTATTATGATTAAATATATATATCTATATACCTATGCATATAAGAGATATATATATACCTTGTTAAAATTGATGAAAAATTTGAATGAAAATTTTTATTAGATATATATATCTCTAGAACTATATATATATGCCAATTATATATAGTGAGATTTATATTAAATATATATCTAGAAAACTATATAATTTTTATATAGTTTGATTTAAATATACATATAGTCATGATTTATTAAAAACTATATGTATAGTTATGATTGAATATATATATCTATATACCTTAGTATATATGAGATATATATATATCATATTATTGATTAAAAATTTGAATGAAAAATGTTATTAGATATATATATATCTTTAAGACTACATATATATGAATTATATATAGTTAAGATTTGTATTAAATATATATCTAAGAAAATTATATATGATTTTTATATAGTTTAATTTCAAATATATATATATAGTTGATTTATGAAAACTATATATATAGTTATGATTAAATATATATATCTATACATTCATATATGAATACTATATATATTATATCATATTGCCGATAGAAAAATTTGGATTAAATGATGGCATAAACATTAAGAATATAAAATATTATCCAACTAACAAGGCATAAATCTTAAAAATGTTAGGAATATATTTTGTGTCTTTCACAAATTTATTTTCCTTTTAGCAAAAAATGACCTTAAGTGAAGGAGCAACTTATAGTAGAAGGGAACCAATTCCCACTAGACTCAAGGAATTGTTCAAGAGGGAGGTTATGACTATAAGGAGCATCGATAATAAAGATCTCCACCGCCGTCCGATCCTTCATGACAAACTCGCAACTTTGGGGTGGTTCAACATAACAGAAGTTGAGGGCCACGTCTCTTACAGCTTGGTGAGATCCTTCTACGAAGCCATGAATTGCGTAGAACTTCAAGAAGAGGAGGTCAGCCCAGTTTTGGAGACAACAGTCATGGGAATGAAAATTTCTATCAACATCGAGACTATTGCTCGACTTATGAAGATTCCGATTGAGGAGAGAATTATTGATTCACATGAACCCCAGACAATTGTAGAAATCGCGAAGTCTAATGAACAATTATTCAATTCCCTCACCAATGAGCCATACACTCAATCGACGTTCACCAACCACCCAAACAATTATCTTAAGCCATCTCTTGTCGGCCTTGGAAAGATCGTGTTCGGCAACATCTTGCCAGAAAGGGGGGCTAATGGCACTATGTCAACGGCCCAACTTCTTGTGTTATATTAGATAGAGAAAGAAATAAAGGTCTCCCTACCACACATCATCATCCAACAAATGTTGGAGGTGATTCAAAACCCTTTGAGAAAGGATCTCCTCGGTTTCGGAGTCTTGATCATGAGGATGTTGTACGAAGCAAACATCAACACTTTTGATGGGACTTCGAAGCAGATCACTGAACCAGTTACAGCATCATCTATCTTCAAGATATATGTCACAAGGGGAGGGGTAACTGACGAGGAAATATTCGGCATGACGTTAGGAAATGCCGAAAGAATGAGAGACAAGCATGGACGTTGTCTTCGAAAAAGTCGACGCAAGATTCCCGTCAGAGAAGCACCAAATAATGAGTCAAATCAGAATCTCACGTCAAACCCAGCCCCAAATAATGATCCAACTGATCATCTATATACTGAGGAAGATTTATTTAACAACATAAATCAACCTCAAAATAGACAAAGTACTCAAGCAAATCTACCTACTTGGAACATGCCAACTCAGGGCAACACGTCGTACCAAAGGTTTCTAACACCTGAGGTACCATGTCAACCATTCCTGTAACCTAACAACAACAGTATTGGGCGGCACCAAATTTTGGAGGGCAGAACATCCCAATGAGCCCACTGTTTCAAAACAATTACCTTTCACCTATGAATCACCCGTACAACCAATACTTTCCCCCAATGCCAATGACCTACCCTCCAGCTATGGGACAATCGAGCCATCAACCACCAATGGGCCAATCGACTAACCTTTTTGAACGGTTAAATGAAATGGCATCCAATATGGCAGAAATGAGAGAGACTCAAAATAATATATTAACACATATGCAAAACTCCGAAGTAGAGCGAGCAAACTCTCAACCTTCTGTTAGTAGCCGTTCTGTACCTAGCAGGAGATCTAGAAGGAGCGGTAGTAGGCAGGGAAATCAAGATTGATTACTGACATTGTAAACTTTTCTTATATATATGAATGAAATGTTTTGTTTAAGACTATCTTTGGTGGGCCGACTTACAACCATTCTTTCTTTTGTATCACTAACTTTGGAATGGTATGGGACATAACAAAATTGGAAGATACTAAATAAAATGTGGAAGTAAGAAAACCCATGACCTTGTATGAAAAGAAACATTTGGAGAAAGTTGCATTACTAATATTATCACTAAGTTTACACGGTATGGGACGAGTAAATCTGGACGATACTATTAGTGAACTTTTATTCAGCCAATGTTTTTAGAGACCGTGTTCATACAACTTAACTTGGTTGACACCCTTATTACCAAATTCATGTGAAATGGGACACACGAATCTGGATAATGATCGAAAAGACTAAGAGTAAGAGTTTGAATACATAAGATTACAATAGAACGTTAGATCAGGATATTTACCGAGGCAAATCTTAGAATTCTTATGACTCGTATGGATTTTCAATGAAATATATATGTATGTTCACAAAAACCATAACCAAATCATTTGAAATGCTTGCAAAGTTTTGTACTTATTATATAAACATTCTAACCTATTTTTTACACCATAGCCAAACATACGAGATATATTAGATTCTTTGATTCCTCAACAAAAAAACCTTACACTATACTTAGAAAAATAGGTGATTTTAATATTGCAGTACTCTCAAAATTGTTGCTGAGCATACTATGACATTATACTTGGCTACAGTTCCTAAATCTTGGTTTTATTTTTCTCCTTGCCAGTGAAACAATGCAAACCAAGAAGAGAGGAAGGCCACGTACTGTCCGTCCAGCAGTGGAAGCACCTCCTGAGATTCAGGAACCGCCGCCTCCGACGGCAGCACGAGTCATACCCGATACTGCCACTACATCTGTGCAGGAAATACCACCACCACCCGCACCCTTTGCCATGCCTCCGAGCATGGAAACCTTCTTCGCCGGATTTATTAAGGCGATGAAAGTCACTGTTCAAATGACCATTCGTTAGACCGCGGCCAGTCAGGTTGCCACAACCTGTAAGATTTGGATCGAAATCTCAAACCGATCAAATTACTAAGTACAAGAGGCTACAACCTCTTACTTTCGCTGGCACCATTGAGGCTGATGAGGTGAAAAAGTGGCTGGATGAGTCAAAGAAGGCTCTTGATGCAATGAGAGTCGATGAGACTCGAAAAATTCCACTAGCGACCTACCAACTTGTTGGTGGGGCAAACACATGGTGGATAACAGTGAAAGAGGACCCAAGGGTCAACATAGCAGATATGACTTGGCAACAGTTCGAGTCAATGTTTATTGATGAGTATTTTCCTGGCGCTGTGAAGAGGCAGAAGCGTCAGGAATTCGCTAAATTATACCAGGGCACCATGACAATCAGAGAATATGCTAGCAAGTTCAAAGAATTATCAGGCTACTTTCTCTCCACCATCTCAACGGAGCAAGATAAGACTGAGAAATTTTATAATGGTCTTCGCCATGATATTCGACAAGCCTTGTCGATCTTGGATCTCAAGATTTACAATGAGGTTGTTGACAAGGCCATGAGCTTTGAACAAGAGAAGATCATGCAAGAGCAGAGAATGGATAAGGAAAAACGACCTGCAACGTTTTCCCAACAGGGCTTGCAACAGGGCAACAAGAAGAAACCCTACTACAATCGAAACCCAACCCTCCCAGCCCCTGTTTCGAAGAATGAGGCCACAACACCTGCGACTGAACCTTCTAACCTAACCATCAGGGTTTTCGAAATCATGGCCGTGGAGGTTGTTATGGAAGGGGTGGCAGTAGAAACGACAATGGCAGAGGTGGTGGTCGACACCACAATCAGCAAGACCAGCAGAACGATCAGAATGGCCAGCAAAACAATCAGCAGTACAGGCCGACTTGTTTCAACTGCGGCCAACAGGGCCATGTAAAATATCTCTGTCCGCACCTTCAGCAACCTATTCTTGTTGTTCTAGTCCATCAAGCACCACCTGATGCTAATGCCCAACCCAGGCAGAACCAGCAGAACTAGGGTCAACAGAATCAGGGCAGAGCATTTTCCATCGCTCAACAACCCCTCCCAGACAACAATGTAGTCGAAGGTACCTTTCCTTTGTTCAATACAATGGTGCATGTTTTATTTGATTAAGGTGCTACGCATTCCTTTATATCGTCGGCATTGGTAAGACATTTAGGCCTGCATCCTTAACCCACAAACATCACACTCCATGTCACATCACCGTTCGGATCTGGTACTGACTTCAATTTGCAGTGTTCTCGATGTGAGCTTCGTATGTCAGAACATATAATATATGCAGATCTTTTTGTGATGGATATTGAAGACTTTGACATCATCCTCGGCATGGACTGGCTAGCACCACTGAATGCAAAGATCGATTGTATGAAGAAGCAAGTTCAGTTAACCTTGCTTACAAGAGAGTTGGTCAAAATTCAGGGAACAAGGAAATGGATACACAAATCAACAGTTGCACTTCTCAAGGCACAACTTCGAGCTCTATCCCTTGGCAATGAAAATGAATCACTAGCACTATACCCTCTCGAAGTACACGATGTACCAGTCATATCTGAATTCCCAACAGTTTTTCTAAATGACCTTCTTGGTCTACCTCCAGTTAGGGAATTCGATTTTGAAATTAACCTCATACCTGGGACAGAGCCTATCTCAATTCCACCAAACAGAATGTCAAATGTCGAGCTGGTCGAATTAGACAAACAACTGAAGGAATTAGAGAGTAATGGCTTCATCAGAAAGAGTTCATCACCCTGTGGTGCTCCAGTTCTGTTTGTTCGCAAAAAGGATGGTTCGTTATGATTTTGCATCAATTATCGCAAGTTGAATAACGTCACCATCAAGAACAGATATCCGTTGCCCAGGATTAATGACTTGTTCGACCAACTTAGAGATGTCAAATACTTCTCTAAGATTGATTTACGGTTCGGTTATCACCAACTCCGGATCCGAGAGTCGGACATCACCAAGACGGCATTCAGAACTCGGTACGGTCATTACGAGTTCTTGGTTATGTCATTCGGTCTAACAAATGCACCTGCTGCGTTCATGGATTTGATGAATCGCATATTCAGGTTATACTTAGACCGATTTGTGGTGGTTTTTTTGAATGACATCTTGATATACTCCTCAACCGAGGAAGACCATAAGATACATCTGAAGATAGTTCTCCAGACCTTGAGAAGCCACCTACTGTATGCAAAGTTGAGTAAGTGCGAATTTTGGGCAAAGATAGTTCAATTCCTAGGCCATGTGGTTTCAGGCAATGACATTGAGGTAGATCCTTCTAAGGTTGAAGCAGTCTTAAATTGGAAGCAGCCTACCACTGTTACTCAGATTATGAGTTTTCTTGGTTTGGCTGGCTATTACAGACGCTTCATCAAGGACTTCTCAAAGATTGCTGAACCTATGACCAAGCTCACTCGAAAGGACGTGCGATTCATCTGGAATCCCGCCTGTGAAGCATCATTTCAGGAATTGAAGAAACGCCTTATGATGGCACCTGTACTTATCACTCCAAGAATTGCAATTGGATTTTCATTATACACCGACGCCTCTCTCCAAGGCTTAGGTGTCGTACTAATGCAAGAAGGCCAAGTTGTTGCATATGCCTCGAGGCAACTGAAGATTCATGAGGGTAATTACCCAACACATGACTTGGAACTTGCAGCTATTGTGTTTGCACTGAAGTTATGGCGTCATTACCTATACGGTGAACGGTTTGAGGTCTTCTCAGATCACAAGAGTCTTAAGTATATATACACTCAGAGAGACCTAAACCTCCGCCAGAGACAATGGTTGGAATTCTTGAAAGATTATGACTTTCAACTCTAGTACCATCCCTGAAAGGCCAATGTTGTTTTCACTCTTAACTACGAAATGGGGAAGTTGGCTACAGAGATGGAGAACTTTAACCTACAGCTGAACGATGAGGGACGAAGACCACGACTCTCTCAATTATCAGCCAACTCTGAGCTCGTTCGAAAGATTTCAGCAGCTCAAGCCAATGACCCTATGTTAATGGAGAAACGAGAACTTCTACTCAGCGGACAGGACCTTCCTTACTGGTCAGTCTCAGAAGACAGG
Source organism: Paratinospora sagittata (assembly GCA_035771175.1). Taxonomy (NCBI): domain Eukaryota; kingdom Viridiplantae; phylum Streptophyta; class Magnoliopsida; order Ranunculales; family Menispermaceae; genus Paratinospora; species Paratinospora sagittata. The sequence continues at coordinate 39,521,732 of CM069590.1, read as the reverse complement.
GTTGTTTTCTATAAAAAAGTGTATTTGTCTACCGAACGATCCTGAGGTTCGAAAAGAAGTGCTTACTGAGATGCACTGTTCGAGGTACACTATGCATCATGGGGGTGACAAGATGTACAAGGATGTCAAGCGACAATTCTGGTTTTCTGGAATGAAGAAGGCAATTGCAGACTTCGTTGCTCGATGTCTCGTTTGCCAGAAAGTTAAGGCAGAACGAAGACTTCCCTCTGGACTTCTCCAGCCGTTACCTATTGAATAATGGAAATGGAAGAACATCGCGATGAATTTTGTTACGGCCTTACCTGGAAACAATAAAGGGCAAGATGCTATCTGGGTTATCATTGACAGACTTACAAAGTCTGCACACTTCTTGCCAATAAAGTTCACGGATAATCCCGCCAAACTTGCAGAACTATATGAAAGGGAGATCGTACGCCTTCGTGGCATACCACTCATGATCGTCTCTGATCGAGACCCTCGATTCACATCAAACTTTTGGAAAAGCTTCCAGAGTAGAATGGGTTCTAAGATCACCATGAGCACAACATTTCACCCTCAAACTGATGGGCAGTCAGAGCGGCTTATTCAAATCTTAGAAGACATGTTGCGGTGTTGCATTTTGGACTTTAATGATGGATGGGCAAAGTAATTACATCTAGCTGAGTTTGCCAACAGCTACCAAACAAGTATCAGCATGGCACCGTACGAGGCTCTCTATGGTCGCCCTTGCAGATCTCCGGTATGCTGGTTAGATATGGCAGATCGACCGCAGTTAGGCCCTGAACTAGTTCAAGACACTTCTGAGAAGATCACACTAGTAAAGGAACGACTTCATGTTGCACAAAGTCGACAGAAGAGCTATGTTGACAAGCGGAGACAACCTCTAAAATTTGATAAGAGAGACTTTGTTTTTCTAAAAGTTCAGCCCACAAGAGGTGTCAAACGCTTTGGGATCAAAGGAAAGCTCTCCCCGGGGTATATAGGTCCATTTCAGATCATTGAACGTACTGGCAAACTTGTTTATCGTCTGTCCCTTCCATCGTCCATGCCTAAGGTTCATGACGTTTTTCACGTATCTATGCTTCGCAAGTATCGTCCTGATCCTTCGCATATCATCCCTTTAGTCGAGGTTCGGGTTGATGAAGGAAATAAGTATCAGTATCAGGAGAGAGCGATACAGATTTTAGATAGAAAAACTCAAGAACTAGGGCGACGTAGCATACCACTTGTGAAAGTGCTCTGGGATCACCACAGAATAGAGGAAGCAACATGGGAACTAGAAGCAACAGTTAAACAGAAATATCCTGAATTGTTTTCTTATACCAACTGATGATGTGATACATTGTATTATTTTCACTTATCAATAAAATGATGAAACATTGTTTACACTTATCTTAATACATTGTTTCACTTGAATAACTACGCAGATGTCTGAAAATAATATCAATGGATATAGTTATGCACACATGCAGTGGCCTCCTTGGCAACCTGTGGCTACTTCTCAAGAAGCAGAGTCAAGTCACAACTACTTTGCATCACCAACTTCATCACCACACAGACAGCGATCATTATCGCCAGAGCGTGCATGGCTTTTTCGTAACAATCTCGTGCCCTCATCTTGGCAAGACCTTTTACCAAAATTGTCAGGAGGCCAGATTCGAGCAACAGCACAAAAAAGTATTCCACCACCCAACCTACCTCCCCTCAAACGATGTGACCAGCGCCCTCCTCCACCATCCGTTATGCAAAGGTTGGAATCTTCAGAGGACGAGCCCGATTCCATTTGCTCTCCATGGTTTTATGATGACGAGGATTCCACCGGCCACAGTGCTATTCAGGGACCATACAAGCACTACCCTGAACTCGCAAGAGATGACGCCGGCAATGAATCTCAAGCCTCCCGGAAGTCCAGGCGCCAAAACCTCTATATAAACCAACCCCCCTCTTCATTTTTCACACCAAATTCACTCCAAATTGTGATTTTTCCTCCTTTTTTCACTCATTTTGAGTTTTTAGTCTTTTGAGACTCTCTGTTCGAGACTCTTGGTGCGGTGCAACGAAGTTCTGTCATGAGGAAAGCGCCAGATCTGAAAAAGAATAAGTTCTTATCTGAAGGTGGGGAACGAAACATAGGTTTGCGTGTTTTATAACTTTTATTAAAGTTTACAATCAGTTATTATTATATCTACTGTTCATTTACACTGTATTATGTCATATAATGTTTATACTGTCGCACTTATTCCTGTACACTTGGAATTCACGTATTATACTGTTATAATGTCGGATTTGTGGTCAATCTGACTCAACTAGACTCGGTCTTGTCCTCAGTAACTTTAAATAGTGAACGGGAGGCGGAGGGCTGCTCTAGGCGATTGGTATTTAAGCAGACCTTGTGTCTCACCTCTCAACTGGGGACTGATCTAGTTAGTCTTATTGAAAGCTATCAGCTTATACAAGTAATACTGAATGTCCAAAGTCAGTCTAAATGTCAAGAAAATACCAGACCAGTAGACTAGACCAGTTCATGCATTGGCATCATACATATCACCACCTAGGGACGTATGTAGTTTATGTCTCATAGAATAGTTAGGAGCATTGCTCGCTATTCATTATATTTCTCTGGAGAGGGACGTACATGAGAACCCAGCTACGCTTGGGAAGGGAGATCAGTACGTGAATCCAGAGCATCGCTCCTGAGGAGGGACGTACAATAGAACTTGGCTACGCAAGGGGAGAACGTCCGGATGGACATTTGTACATGAACTCAGGCGATGTACGTTCATCAAACCACTACGAGATGATGTCATGCATACATACATATTGATTGATTATGATGCTTACATGTGTATTTAAGATATTTGATATTGAAGTGTGTTTTATTAATTGTTAAACTCACGAACTATTTACCCACTGAGCGTGTTAAGCTCACTCTATTATCATCCAATCTTTCACAGGAAATTAGGGTGGACTGGGTGCAGGTTTATGGGGCCTATATTTTGTACCCTTTGTATGATTCATTGGGGATTTGGGGGAGTATAATCCCTTGACCATTTTATGTACAAAAATATTCTCAATTAAATGAATCAGATTTGTACCTATGCTTTATATTTCCGCTGCGCACTCTGTTGTTACCATTGTTATTATTCCAAATGCGTGCCTCGTCCGAGAGTGTACCGCCGGTTTAGGCGCATCCGGGCGGGGTGTGACACATGTTGCAAGCAACACTATTATATCATAGGAGTGGGTAGGAATTTAGTTTCCTTAGTGTTACACCATATTTCATAATTTAGTTGTTTCTTTTGAATCTAGTTCTGGAGATTTTCTGTCATCTAGGTTGGGTTTCTACTATGAAGTATATTTTCTAATAGGCTTTAATCTCATTCTCCTCGATGAACAGTATACTTGATCTCTTGACAAGCCTTTAGTTAGTGGATCCGCAAGGTTATCCTTTGATTTAATATATTCTGTGGAGATTATTTCATCTTCAAGTAACCGTTTAATGATATTATTGTCTTTGACATATATGTCTAGACTTACCATTATATATTTTATTCTGTACTCTAGCAATATCATGGAAAATCCTCTAAAAATTACGAAGCCATTTTTGCTTCTTCACATACTTTATTCAAGTGTATGAATTCAGATTTCATAGTAAATTTAATTTTTTTTTAGGATTTCCAAGATACTACGCCTTCTTCTCCAATTGTGAGCACGTAATCACTTGTGGACTTAATGTTCTTTGCAACACTATATCCTTAAAGTACTATTGGATATCTTGTATAATGTTATCCAAAACTTAGGGTATACTTTAGATATCTAAGTACCCTAATTAATGCTTTCTATTGATCTTTCTCCATATCAATAGATCCATGAGCCTTTAATTTTCTTTTAAAATTTCATTTACACTTCATAGAAAAGAATAAATGGTTTTAGGCTCCAATTTCACCTTTTTAGGTTCAGGTATTGTTACATTTGCTAAATACCCCCACATTTTAAAATATTTTATAGAAGGATTCTTAACTTTTTCTAAATCATAAGGAGTAAGATCCTTCTCTTTTTTTAAGGGGTAGTAATTTATATAGCTCAAGAACAAAGCAAACCTGCTTAGTATAAAGCATCAAACACTACAAGTAATATCCATCAAGAGCCCATACAAATTAAGGACATATCTCACACTATAATCAACAAGGTCCCAATTAATAAGGCATGAGTGACAAAATTATATAATTATTACATGCATTTGGTCATGTCTTGCCAAACAAGACGGTATCAAGTGTTCGATATAGGCTCTTATAATTGCAAGCTATATAAAATATGAACATTTGTATTATAACATCAAGATTTATCTAGCATTATCTTATTTCATGATAAATAAGCATGAGCATATAAATAAAATTTGAATGTCAACATTATTATATACTCACTGCCGTGAATCTATGATACCCACATAATACACATAGTGCATACCCATTTATATGTGTAAGTGTATTAACTATTAGTCTCAAATTAATAACCTAATCATAAAAAAATCTTTGAATAAAATATAATTGAGATCATGAATTAGGCAAACATCATGAACAAACATAATATATATGGGTTGACATGCTTTGGAGCTCAACGCATAACGACAAGACTAATAGACATTTGATGGACCATAATTCATGAAAAATCTTAAAATTTTCTGATTTTATGGCTTTGATATACTAAAACTTAAATTGAAATTTCTGTCAACTAATATATGATTACGTTTAGCCTACACTTCAGTGACTTCACCATTACTAGTTGTTTGAGGGCTCCAAGAACAACACGACACACACACATGTATATATACTACTGTTTTCTTTTCCATCCAGTTACCCTTGCTGTTGCTGCATTCCTATTGCGGCAGGAAAGATCTTCAGCCCCAAGTGGAAAAGCCCATTCTTGAAAATTGCTCTTCCCTTGCCAGTTTCATTTCTGATCTCCGATTCAAGTGCTGATAAAACGAGATTCAAGCAATAAAAATCATTACGGTAACAACTTGGTAACAAAGCCATCGTTACAGGAACAGATGCATCCATTCTGCCATTAAGGTCTAAACCTCCAATTCCTCTTCCAAATCATTTTTGGGTAACAAACAGTCATCCGCTAATAAAGGTTATTCTGGCATCCTACTCTCTGCTAATTGTAGCAGATTACTATAGCCCAATAGAGAGAATCTAATTTTTGTAAACAAATTATTCCAATACAAGTAAATAAATCGAATTAAAGAGGGAAGTAGAAACGTTAGCAAAATTGTCGCGACCCCTCACTAGGTGACATGACGACCAGTACAGTACCCCAAATAATGTCACTATATGACAAAGTCTGAAACATTGATAAGCCTCATGCGGAAATACCTAAAATAATACTTGAATAATCATAATATACAACCTGTATATGACAAATATAATTGAACCAAAATTTAAATCCATCATCCATAATAAGACAAGATCACATCTATCTTGTATACATGGTCCAACATCAATATAATTATTCACTTGAACTCAAACAAGAGTCTATCAACCAAAATTTTCATATACAGTCCATCTACAACCAACAAAACTATGTGATTTATACATATATACGTGTGATAGTTATATACAAGTTCTAAAAGAACAAAATAATCAAAATTAACCAAAATACATATACCCAAGTCCTCAATAGAACCTACATCCAAAAAGAAGGACAAGAAGGTCCTCGCAATCAATCAAGCTTTGTCTTTCCCTTTTGGATCCCAACCTAAGAAAATAGGGGAAAAAGGGTGAGTTCAACTAGCCCAATGAATAATTCTCACAATAATCTCTACATATACATTTATAAAACATGTATGTCATTGAAATAACATTTATAAACACAATGCATCAATGAAGTATATCATACATGATTCCAACTAATCATATGGATTGTGCATCATTTTTATAAAAAATATGCATAAAAGCCTCAACAGGAGGTCGCGTCAGGATAACACATGCATACACTTCCTCCATTGCGCCATGGTTCAGACTAGCGCATTATCCAACACAATCCTTCCACCCTTACATTCCTCGGTCAGGAAAGGTCTTTTCCCCCAAAAGACAAGTAAATAGAAAGAAAACAAATGCTAAGGTATTTAATCCAAAATACCTAAGGCAATTTTAATGCATAAAATTTATGCTTATGATCATAAACACAATGCACATATACAATAGAATGCATAGCAATTAACAAGCCAAATTCATATAAATACAATGCCATAAATGGAGAAATAAGGTAAGAAATACTCACAACCAACCACTAGCTAATTAACCAAGCCTAATACCCACAAATTAGCCAATCAATTCACAATGACCTGAAATGAATGAAATTTACATACATTGATCAATTCCAAGTCATAAATACCCAATTGTACAAATTGCATAAGTTTTCCAAATTCGTTCCTCCAACCATGCCCTCAACACCAATTCTCTACAATTCAACTCTAATCCACCCAAAATTGGATTAGAAACACCAATTACACATTAAAACCACAAGGGTTTCCATTTAAAACCCACATGCATGATCAAATCAATTTTACAATCCAAGCTCATCAATTCCATGGAAAGCTACCATTAAAGCACGTAAAAATACTCTAAATCATGGAAATTAAGCTTAGAATTGCAAGATTACGATTTTACAATTTTGAAACTTTATACCAAATTATAACACATACATGCCATCTAAACATCAATCTAAAGCTAGAAATCATAATAAGGAGCAAAACCATGGAAGAAATCGGGTACAAACCTTACCTTATGAGCAATCTACACAAACCCAAACTCCAAATCACCCAACTTTCTCCTCTCCTCTCCCTTTTTCCTCTTTTCCCATCTGAAAGTGGCAAAATGAAGTGAAAATTGAGTGATTTTTGCATATATACCAGCACCGGGCCCACTTGCAAGTTTTTTAAAAAAAATCGCAAAACACGCGAGGAGCGCGCTTCTCGGCCTTGTTCCTAAGAAACAACTCTCTATCTGACTCAAAGGAGCACGCTTCTCCCTTAAAAAGCAAGCTTCTCTAATTTCCAAAAAAACCTAGATTTTGATTTCACACTAGGAGTGCGCTTTTGCTACCCAAAAACAATAATTTTCTATGCTTAGGTGCATTTTCATTTATCCAAACACATAAATAACATAATAAACATGAAAATACACATAAATATTTTGTATAAGCACAAAATACGAGTATAATACACATCAAATACATACACAAGCACCTAGAGTTGGGCATTCTACGTCATCATAACATCATATGTGAGTGTGGGTCGTTATAAAACTTTTCACGAAAGTGTTCCATGCGTTTATTATTGTCACGGTGATTAGGACCACGATGTGATGGGTTCCCAATGTGTTCCAGAGTCCCAAAGTTCCCCTCTCTACTCAATGAAGATTCTCTCCAATTTTCAACGTTCAATTCCATGTTCACATCCCCTTATTTTATATTCATATTAGAGAATCAAATCTCCTTGATTTTCTCATCCTGTCCACTTTATTTGGGATGTGGTGGAGATAGGATAACTCCAAGTAGTTATCTCTTACCTTAAGGTTACTATTGAGTAGTTATCTAAGTTAGATAACTTAAAATAACCATAACCCAACACAATCACATGATCAAATTCCAACATCTCCCACTCATACATGATGTGTACGTACGAATATATGGGTCGAACACATCATGTGCGCCCCGAATTTTATCCACGCGGTGTTATCTCCCACTCGCACATGGTGTGGATGACAAGTGTTCAATCTTCAATGAGGAAGTTATAAGCTAATGGACCGCGCGATCGTGAGAGCATCTGCATTCGGGAGCTTTACACTAGAACTCATGATGAGCCAGCATAAAGACATCAACCCCTTTAAAAAAATGTTAGTGCTTCAAAATGCCCTAGATTCATTTTGTCACATCTGTTCAAATATTCCTTATCCCTTTAAAGCAATACTTATACCTCAAAATTCAATAGCATATTCTTACTTATATTGCCATCCTAAATGATGCAACATAAATATCGCGCGATTAAGAATATACTATAGAGATGTGATTCTAAAGAATCTTTTTTTTTTTTGCCCTCACACCACTAGGTTTAAAATGAACCATTTACCCAATAATGTCCCGTAAAGGTCAAATCACTCATGACCTTGGGTGACTCACCAAAGTAGCGAACATCACGACTTCACTTCGTGGTATAGTCAAAAGTAACGAAGGGCATCCCTTTAGTCCCATATAGAAATGGACATATGTTAACTCACACAGTGAGGAAGCATGGATAATTCACTCACTTTCAAAGTGGTCAACTTACACATGTAATGTAAAATTACATGCTACAATGGAGTAACTCTTGTTCACAATAGCGATTTTCAACTCAAAATACTGTACGGATTTCTAGTCTAGGACCATCTATGTGCCTAACACGAGTTCCTTAATAGCTCACATATCCAGTGTAATGCGCCAATTAATGGATCTCGTATCCAGTTCCAAACAACAGGCTTAATGGATAGTGGGTTAATCTATTAACAATCCTTGAAAATACACCTCATCTTGACTTCAATCAAGGTGGCATATCATCATAAAATGACCTATTTCTATTCAAAGAAACATTAGTCAAATGTCTTATCTATGTTCGCTCTCCATCAAGCGCCAGAGGCGATTGCTCGTGTGAGTAAGCTAATGGTGCCTGTGAACATTCTCATCAGTTGTGTGTTGGTGCTAGTAATAATAGATCAAATGGAAACAACCATAATAAATAATGAGAAATTTATTAAATGATCTAATGAAATAAGTCAGTTACAAAAAAAAAATGATTACATCCTAGGCAATCCCAAGGATTTAACATGTGCAAGGAAAACATCTCTAGCGATTGGCTTAGTCAAGGGATTAGCCATCATCCTATGCATAGAAATATGTTGATCCCCAGAACCTCAAATTGCTTAAGTCAGGTTTTCTACCCGTCCAGAGCTCATAAGGAGTTGAGGGTACTGATTTAGAAGGAACGCGGTTAAGGATGCATACCGCAATCATCAAAGTATCTCCCAAATTAGATATGGGAAGATTCACTTGAGTCATCATTGATCGAACCGTATCTAATAAAGTTTTGTTCCTCTATTCAACAACACCATTTTGTTGCGAGCTGTTTGGGATTGTTAGTTGTCTAACTATCTCTTTTTCATCACAGAATTCTTTGAATTGATCATAAAGGTATTCACGACCTCAATCAGTTCGTAATGATTTAATGTGTCAATCAAGCTGGTTTTCTACTAGCGATACATATTTCTTGAAGCAGTCCAATGCTTCAAATTTATGGGATATCAAGTAAATGTATTCAAAGCATGAAAAATCATCAATGAAGGTGATGAAATATTGAGCACCATGTCGTGCCCGTACACTCATGGGTCCACAGATATCATAATGAATCAGCTATAAAGGTTGTTTGGCTTTGAAAGCTTGACCAAAAGGTTTTCTGGTAGCTTTACCAGCCAAACAATGGGTACATATGGGCAAGTTTATTTTTTTCAAAGAGCCTAAAGGGCCTTCTTTTACAAGTCTATTCATTCTATCATGCCCTATATGTCCTAATCTAGTATGTCATGCATTAACATCCCAAACATTATTTGAAGAGGATGTAACAAGAGAAAAACTACTATAATTTATTGAATTAATATGATCAATGTCAAGAACAATAAAACCATCAGAAAAACCCTTATGTCCATAAAATTGAGTTCCTAGATATAACATTACACTAGCAACATTGAAATTTAAATTGAAACCTAAACCTAGAAGGACAACTACAGAAACTAAATTTTGTGTGATATCAGGTACATAGAGGACATCATGCAAGAGTAGGGTTTGACCATCACGCAACACCAGCTTGCAAGTGCCAATCCCTTTGACTTCAACTTTGGTATTTTTTCCTACATAGATGCATCGAGCTCCCACTAGAATCTGATGATATTCTACAAAAGCTCCACGGTCTTTCACTATATGGTTTGTTGCTCCTGAATCAATTATCCACATAAGATGAGATTAAGCAAGAAAACAATTATTGGAAACAAAACACTGAGAAAAAGTATAATACATTACCTTTTATTTTCGTAGTTCAGTGCACTCACGTGCAAAATGACCAAGATTACCACAGTTGTAGCATTTGATATCCTTTTTGCCACCACGTCTGCCCCTTTTGTGATGGTTATTATTTGGTTTCATAACATTTCCATTTGTGGGACCTGGCCTGCTCTTTCTATTATTTTTCTTGAACTGTTGGTTCTTTCTTTTCTTTGAATCAACTGATTCAGTAACCAGAGCATGAGTAGAGGTTTTGACAGCTCCCAAGCACTCAGCCTCTAGCTTAACATGTCGAGCAATATCTTCAAATGTTTTGATATTTTCATTATGGATCAAAGTGATCTTCATATGCTTCCAGTTCTGAGGAAGAGAGCGGACGATTGCATGAATCTGTTGTTCATTCATGAGAACATGCCTAACACTGTTTAGTTCATGAATCATGTTTGACATTTCACATAGGTGTTGTTTCATCGTTTGATGTTTACATTTTACATACGTGTCAAACTTAATTGTAAGCTACTGCAACTTAGTTGCAGAGGTCATCTCGAACTTCTCTTTAAGGGCAGTCTACATTTCTTGAGTAGTCTCATACTGCTCAAATTAGCACATTAATGCATCTTTCATACTACTGAGTACAGTGATGCGTGCAAGGCTATTCATGCGTTTCCACTGTTGAGACGCTTCCAAATTTCTCCTATACTGAGCAGTGTTCCCACGTTCAAGTTCAGGCATGGTATGGTTTAAGGCTTCAAGAGCCTCTTGCTCCTCAAGTATGAACTGGACTCTTCGATGCCAAATGTCAAAGTTGTCCCCGTTTAACTTTTCTCCCTTATTCAGGTCAGCAGTAATATTCTTGGAAAAAGTGGTCACAGCTCTAAAAATATAGACATTATAATAGCACATATTAATACTAGCACACATCATTACATACATTTATGTCTGCCGCAAAATTCTAGTTAAGTCAATGATTTTAGAAAATAGGTTCGAAAGGTCACTTCATTCACAATCGTCACCTATTTCTCCAAATAAAATTATCATTACTTAAACAATTTGCGCAAACCATGCCATTCGATAATATCCCACAATTAAAGTTCAACATTAATCAATAATATCAAGATAATCATCCGTACAGATTTAATTTTCATTCAAAAATAGCATGCATTTCAGTTCAATGCAAACATTAAATCACATTGTATGATCATGATAAAAAAATGAACATTCCAGATCTTGTCATGATGAATGGTCTTGATCTTAATCAAGGAAAATCAATGGGCAAAATCATATCATGCATACTATCACTGATTATTATCATGTTATATTCATATCATCAATGTAATCGTACAGATGCAAAGATCATTGAAAAAAAAATGTCACAGTTCATGAGGTTTTGAAAAAACATGATCTAGCGCACTGATTTTAACAGGTAAAATTCAACGGTTCATGTTAATTCACAACATATATTGCATATCAGCACATTTTAACATGAATCTGATTAATGTAATCATATGAATGTAAAGATCATGCAAAAATATGTTAAGGTCCAGTTCATGACTTTTGCCATAAAACACTAGAAGGCTTTCATCTTAAGCCATCAAGATTAAACGGCCCAAATTTAACCTTTTTTTTCGGTTCAAATAGACAAGACCAGTTAGGGTGGACCGGCCGCTTAAACCGGTCCAGACCGGTCTGGTTCGGGTCCGGATCGGGCCTAGTTTTGGTCTGAAACTGGGCCTAGTCTCGGTCTAGGTCCATCCTACGATCTAGGCGTGGAACAGTCCTAGGTCTATGGGCCTTTTTTTTTGGTCCAGGTTGTATCGACCCGATTTGGGTTAGGTGGGTGGGTGATGACCTACGTGGGGTCATCTCCTCTACTCGTCTAGTATGCAACCTGTAGACCCCGCCATGGTGGTTACGGCGCTACCACACCATTGCCTCATCGGTGCCAAAGTGAGATTTGATTGGACCACCAGCAACCGAGGATCACACCGGTGGGATCAACAGTCGAAGCAACTGCCAAATTTTGGCATTCCCTTTTTTGTGTTTGCAACTTTTCAAGTGATTGGTTTGGTAAGGGTGTCACTATCACTGTGGCACACCTATGGACACGCAAATAGGTCTGTTTCGAAGAACTCACTTTAGAGATCGTGTGGGTATGTTCATCAAGCCCATTGGTTCGCCAGATTTCGGCAAAAACATTGTACGGGAAAACATCTTTTTTCAAAAAAGGTGATGGTGGTGGCCGCCACTAGCAACGCCACCACCACCTATTTCTAGCAACAAAGGGAGCGCTGGTATCCGACGACCACCCCGGGGTGTAGCCAGTTTCCAACACCTCTCCATAAAAATAAAAAAAAATAAACCGGTGGTGGTGGTGGCTGCCTCAATCGGCGCCGTCACCACCCCTACATTTTTTATTACGTTTTTTCTGTCTTTTTTATTCAAGAACATCATCGAACGTTAACAAACACGAGAACACCCATACTAGCTCTGATACCAATGTAAACAAATCATTCGAATACAAGTAAAGTAAATCAAATTAAATAGGAAATCGGAAACGTTACCAAACTTATTACGAGAGTGTTCCACGCATTTACTGTTGTTACGGTGATTAGGACCACGATGTGATGGGTTCCCAATGTATTCCACAGTCCAAAAATGATAGAGTGCATAATAGCTATATAACTTGTGATTTCCTCTTTGTGCTTTAATATTTAAAAATGTTTAAATCTTGGATTCTAATTATGTTTTGTATTTTGTGAAGTAGATTGAAGAATAGCATCAAAATGAGGTTGGAATTGAATAGTTAACATGATTTGAGCAAAGTCATAAATTATGAAGAAAATTTGGAGCTCAAAACGGTGAACGGTCCATAAGAGGTTTTTGTTTAAGGCGTGGGCGGGTTCTATTTACCCAGTGTGTGTAGAGTTGAGTTCGTTCAATAGAGCGTGGGCGTGCCTTACCATTCCATATAGTTCCTATTTTTTACCATGATTTCTTGAGGAAAAGATGTGGTTAATAGCTGGAAGAGTTTTTAATTAAGGCTATCTTCATTTTAAATCTTTTTGGAAAGTCTTTGTTGATTCCCTTTAGGATTTTTATCTTTATTAAGGAAAAGGATCAATGTTAATAGGATTTCCTTATTAAAGATAGATACTTACTTTTAGTATAATTCCTTTTTTTTAGAGTTGGAAAGCTAGATTCTCTCAATGAGGGATTTTGTATACATAAGGCCTTTTTGTCACACCCCAGTACACAGCACACCACAGTGTCTAGTACCCCCGGGATGTGATGGGTACCTCATACCCAGCGTACCCCAGCCGTTATATACCACATAATATTGTCACATCCTAGTACACAGCCCGCCTACTGCATCTAGTACCCCCAGGATCATTTGTCCACACTATTCATTCATTTTTATGAATAGTGCAGAGTCTCCCCCAGATTCGAACTCACAACCTCCTTATAAGGTTTGATTTCGCAATCTGAGTAGCCACTGAACCATTATGACAATATTATGTGGTATATAACGGCTGGGGTACGCTCGGTATGAGGTACCCATCACATCCCGGGGGTACTAGACACTGCGGTGTGCTGTGTACTTGGGTGTGACAGATTTATTTTTAGATAGCTAGATATATATTTAGAGAGAGGGCTCTTAATCAAGAGAACAAGGAATTTTCTCTTTTTTTTGGCATTTTTCCCTCTTTCATGTGTAACTAAATATTTTCTTCTCCCCAAAGGATAATTAAAGTTTTGGATTCTTCAAGAATTGTGAGATCTAATTAATTTTCATTGTTCTTTTATTCTTGAGTATTTATATATCTTCAGTAATTCTAGAGATTATTGTTTTGGTTGATTAAGCAAAGAGCCCGTTGTTTGATTGTCAAAATAATATATCGCCATTTAGAATTTCAAATTTGTAATTGTTTGAATATTCTAATACTTGTGGTAAAATACAATAGTTGATTATAAAAGAGATTTTCAATTTATGTTATTAAGGTATGTAATCTAATCTAAATGAACCGAGCCTATGTGTTTGTTGGTTAGAATTGGTGATCTCTCTAGTTTTTAATACTATTGATAAATTAAATCCTAAGAGTTTGTTTAGGGTTGTTTATTGATAAGAGAAATACTCGAAGAGCTTGTTTTGGTTATCGACAAGGTAAAGAGAAATAGGTTATTAGAGCTTGTTAATAACCATAACCAGTTTATTCAATATTAAAGGAATCTATCGTTGCATCAATGATCAATTCTATGAATCAAAACTGAAATTATACCTTTGGCTGGATATTTGTCGTATATTGATTTTCCATTTAATTGCATTCTTGTTATTAATTAAAATTGCTTTTCTTCAAATTGTTTTTAATTTTAATAAATTTTGAAACCCCCCTTCTTTTATTTTTATTTTTATCGATTTTCGAAGAAATAAATCTAACCAATCTCTGTGGGAACCCTGCTCATCACTACATACAATTTATATTTTTAAAAGTAGGAATTTATTTTTGTTGGATTCGACACCCATCAAATTTTGGCGTCGTTGTCGGGGAGTGGTATGGAATAGATTTATTCTTTTATTTTTGTTATAAGATTCTTATAAGCATGCTAATGCAGTTGGAGGGTTCCCAGGTCCAGCACAAAGGAAGTATGATCCTTACTCAAATACATACAACCCAGGATGGAGGGATCATCCCAATCTCAGTTATGGAGCAAGAACACCAATTTTTTAGCATTTTCAACCTAAACAGCCTACTCCACCACAACAGTCTTCTTCAAAGCCAGGTATGTCTCTTGAAGAAATTGTTAAACCACTTGCAACTAACACACAACATTTTCAACAGGAGACAAGAGCAAGCATTCAGCATTTGGAGAATCAAATAAGTCAACTGGCATCCTCCATGAGTAGGATGGACTCTCAAGGTAAATTGCCTTCACAAACTGTTGTTAACCCAAAACAAAATGCTAGTGCAATTACCTAGAGAAACAGGAAGGAGTTGAAAGAACCCAGTAAGATAGCGCGTGGGCATGCCTTGGAAGAAGCTGAAAAGGAGATAGTTGCTCCCCAACCTCAAACCGATCACCCCAAATGACTAAATAGTGAACAACCAAAGGCCATGGTGACAAATCCTCCTTTTGCTACTAGATTTGCTAAATCCAAGAAGGAAGAGGAAGAGAAGGAAATTCTTGAGACCTTTCGCAAGGTTGAGGTGAATATCCCTTTACTTGATGAAATTAAACAAGTGCCCGGCTATGCTAAATTTCTCAAGGAATTTTGCACCAATAAGAGAAATTTGAAAAGTAATGAAAATATGAGTATGGGGGAGAACATTTCAGCTGTCCTCCAGAAGAAATTACCTCCCAAATGCAAGGACCCAGGTATGTTTACTATCCCTTGTAAATTAGGTAATGTTAGGATTGAGAAAGCAATGCTAGATCTAGGAGCTTCAATAAATGTCATGCCTCTCTCTATCTATTCATCTTTGAATGTTGGACCGTTAAAAGAAACAAGTGTGATTATTCAACTTGCTGATAGATCTAATGCATATCCTGAAGGAGTTTTGGAGGATGTTTTGGTACAAGTTAATGAATTGATTTTTCCTGCTGATTTTTATGTGCTTGATATGAAAGAAGATAATTCTTCTAATTCAACTCCAATTTTATTAGGAAGACCATTTCTTAAAACGTCTAGAACAAAAATTGGCGTGCATGATGGCGCACTCACCATGCAATTTGATGGTGAGATTATTAAGTTTAATATTTATGATGCCATGAGATATCCTAGTGATGTGTCTTCTATTTTTGTTATGGATGTTATTGACCCTCTCGTGTAGGAAACTTTTGATTTGATTGATGATGATATGCTAAAAGTTGCACTCAGCAGGAATTTCAGTCTTGAAGGGTTACAAAAATTCATGAAGAAATTTCTGTTGAATTCTGACTTGCAAGATGCAATCTACGAATTGGGATCGCTTAAACCTACAAGGTTTGATGTGTCTTACGTCGAGCTGCCTCTTTCTCACACAAAACTTCTTCCTTCGATTTTGCAGGCACCGAAATTGGAATTGAAACCCTTGCCAAATCATCTGAAGTATAACTTTTGGGGAGAAGAAGATGCCCTTCCGGTGATCATCTCCAATAAACTCAGTACTTTAAAAGAAGAAAAGTTGATTCGGGTTCTCAAAGAGCATAAAGAAGCTATTGGATGGAATATAGCTGATATCAAGGGACTGCGCCCTTCCACATGTATGCATAGGATATTGTTGGAGTAAGATTCTAAGCCTTCTAGAGACGCCCAACGTCGATTGAACTCGCCTATGATGGAAGTGGTAAAGAAGGAGATCTTGAAACTTCTCGATGCCGATATGATCTATCCAATTTCAGATAGTAAATTGGTAAGCCCGGTTCAGGTTGTCCCAAAGAAAACAGGTATCACTGTAATTGAAAATCCTGATGTGAGTTGGTGCCCACCCGTGTTCAAAATGGGTGGCGGATTTGCATAGATTATAGAAAGTTAAATGCACCAACTCGGAAAGATCACTTTCCTCTCCTATTTATTGATCAAATACTTGAACGTTTAGCCGGTCATACTCATTATTGTTGTCTTGATGGTTATTCAGGTTCTCATCAGATTCCAGTTGCATCTGACGACCAAGAAAAAACTACCTTCACATGCCCGTTTGGTACTTTTGCATATCGACATATGCCATTCGAACTTTGCAATGCCCCTGCCACGTTCCAAAGGTGTATGGTTAGTATATTTTCAGATTATGTAGAGAACATAATAGAGGTATTTATGGATGACTTTACAATCTATGGTGATTCTTTTGATGCATGTTTGATTAACCTCACAAAAGTGCTTACAAGGTGCATAGAAACAAACCTTATTTTGAACTATGAAAAATGTCATTTTATGGTTGATCAGGGTATTATTCTAGGCCATGTGGTATCCTCTAAGGGAATTGAAGTTGATAAAGCTAAGATAGATGTGATTAAATCTGTGTCTTACCCCGCCAATGTGCGGGAAGTTCGTTCCTTTCTTGAACATACAGGATTCTATCGACGTTTTATCAAAGATTTTTCCAAGATCACTCAACCCCTATGTAGATTGTTGCAGAAATATGTGGTGTTTGAATTAAATGAGGCATGCAAGGAAGCATTTGACAAATTGAAGGCGATGTTGACCTCTGCACCAATTATCCAGCCACCAAATTGGAACCTCCCATTCGAGATCATGTGTGATGCAAGCAATTATGCAGTTGGTGTTGTTCTTGGACAAAGAGTTGGACGAGCTGCTCATGCCATTTATTATGCTTCAAGAACACTTGATAGTGCATAGTGCAACTATTCAACAACGAAAAAAGAACTTTTAGCTGTTGTTTTTGCTTTGGAAAAATTTCGTCCATATTTGCTTAGCACTAAAGTGATTGTTTATTCTAATCACGCAACTCTCAAAGAAGGAGGCGAAACCTAGACTCATTCGGTGGATACTCTTGTTACAAGAGTTTGACTTGGAGATACGTGACAAGAAAGGTACAGAAAATCTGGTTGCCGACCACCTCAGTAGATTACTCACAAATGAAAAGCCATCACCATCACAAGACAATTATCTGGTTACTAGAACACTACCAGACGATTTGTGTAGAGCTTAAAAAGATAAAATCAAAAGTGATGCTAAATATTACATTTGGGATAATCCTTATTTATAAAAACATTACTCTGACCAAATTATTTGAAGGTGTGTCTCTCAACAAGAAATTCCTTCCATTTTAAAATTTTGTCATTCATATGCATATGGAGGACACTTTGGTCCTAAGAGAACAACCCATAAGATATTAGAGTGGGGACTGTTTTGGCCTACTTTGTTTCGTGATTCATACATGTTTTGTAAGGATTGTGAAGCTTGTCAGAAAACTGGAAATTTAGGGCATAGAGATCAAATGCCACTTACCCCTATTCTTGTTTGTGAGATATTTGATGTTTGGGATATTGATTTTATGGGCCTTTTCCCTTCTTCTTACGGTAATGTTTACATTATTCTTGCTATGCATTATGTTTCTGAGTGGGTAGAAGCTAAGGCTACCCAGACTGACGATGCTAAAGTTGTTGTAGATTTTGTCAAATCTCATATTTTTGTCAAGTTCGAAACACCA
Organism: Paratinospora sagittata; assembly: GCA_035771175.1. Classification (NCBI taxonomy): domain Eukaryota; kingdom Viridiplantae; phylum Streptophyta; class Magnoliopsida; order Ranunculales; family Menispermaceae; genus Paratinospora; species Paratinospora sagittata. Next base: position 39,503,493 of record CM069590.1, on the reverse strand, counting down.
AAAGCTATAATCAATGACCAAGGCACTCATTTTTGCAATAGAGTGGTGGAAGCCTTATTGAAGAAATACAATGTTACTCACCGCATCTCTACAACTTATCATCCACAAACAAGTGGACAAGCTAAGGTATCCAATAGAGAAATCAAGTCCATACTTGAGAAAACTGTCAACCCGAATAGGAGATATTGGAGTATGCGGCTTGATGATGCACTATAGGCCTACCGAACAACCTACAAAACCCCTATAGGTATGTCTCCTTACCGTTTGGTATTGGCAAACCATGTCATCTTCCTGTTGAGCTAGAACATAAAGCGTATTGGGCTGTCAAGCATTGTAATATGAGGATGGATGAGGCGGGTGCACAAAGGAAATTACAACTGCAAGAGCTAGAGGAAATTAGTAATGATGCCTATGAGAGTTCGCGAATTTACAAGGAAAATACTAAAGCCTTTCATGATCAAATGATTTCTAGAAAAAAAATTTCAATTGGTCAGAAAGTTTTACTTTTTCATTCTAGATTGAAATTATTTCCTGATAAATTGCTTTCTAGATGGGTTGGACCTTTTATTGTTACAAACGTATTTCCTCATGGTGCAGTTGAGATACCAAGTCCAGACACTGGTAAAATTTTTAAGGTCAATGGTCTTCGCTTAAAACCTTTTTATGAAGGCTTTCAGGTGTGTAATGTTGAAGAGATTGATTTGGAATGCCCGGTTTATGGACAATAAAGCGTGACCACGTCTAGCCAAAGACATTACAGAAAGACGCTTCTTGGGAGACAACCCAAATTTTTTATAGCTATCTTTTCTTTTCTTTTAGTATTAAAAATTATTTTTATGCTTTTTATGATTTTTGTTAAATTTTTCGAAGGGCAATCCACATTCTAGAAATATACCCTACACATCTGCTACACCTTCCCAGGGCCGATATGATGACCAGTTTAAAAGACTCGAGCTTCGGATTACGAGGATAAAGGAAAACATGGCCGCTTTCTTTGATCATGTGGGATTCACTCCACCTAGCATGTAGATGATGTTTTGATGATGCTCAACATTTTCAGGGAAGTCTTTTGCTTACTTTTGCTCCCTGCCCTTTTGTTTTTTTTGTCATTTTTGGGCATCTGTTTTTTATCCATTAAGGACAATGTATGGATTAGGTGTGGGGGAGAGAACTTGACATTTAAATTCTGATTTTTCTTTGAACATGATAAATAGTTTAGTTTCAATTTTTCATATTTGCTTCATATTTCATTTTTGCTATAAGAAAATTTTTCAAAATCTAAGTATGCTTTAGTTCTTGTTTGTTGATTTTTCTTTTCAGAATTCTAGATTCTTTCAAGGCTTATCCTTAAATGAGTTGAATTGAATTAGGGGATTGGCATGAATAGTTGAGTTCTTATTTGCTACACAGTGATTGATTGTCTTGAATGAAAAATGTGCAGGATTTGATACACATTCAACTTTTTGTGAGCTTTTGAGCCAATGAGCACTTATTACATTATGCTCCATTTTCTTGTTGAGTGGTCATCATACATAGTTTGATTATTCTAGAACTTGCTTTGTTAATGCATGTTGAGGCTACATTGTTGAGTTGGATGCATTAAAATGATAAAGGCATTTAGGTTTAGCCATTTTAACTTTCTTAAAAGCCTACCCTGATTTTACCCTTAGAAAGCCAATTTTGAGCCTTACCTTTTTCTTTGTTGAACTAACCATGATATAAGCAATATTAAACCCTTCTTGTTGATATCTCTTTTGAACCTTGAATTGAAGGATTTTATGAGCTTATTTACATGAAAATTCAATTATCTTTGAGAAGTTTGAAAGATGTTGGAAATAAAGTGATTAAAATTGCAATTTTCTTTATCTCTCAAAAAAAAAAAAAAAACCAGAGAGAGCAATTGTATTTGTGTTGATGCAACTTGGAGTGAAGAGAACATTTGAGATTATTGAAATTGAATTTCATGTGAAGGATTTGTACAATTCGTTTGATTGATTTTTCCAAAGATTCCTTCTTATCAAACCTTACCTAAGCCCCATTACACCCTATTTTAAATGCCCTTAGATTTTTGCATTTGACTCATATTTAGTGGTGAAGATGTGATATATTAGCAAGCTTATGATAATATCCTTCTATGTTTTGATTTGAGAGTTTATTAATACCCTAAAATCTTTGAGTGTATAGAGTGAATCCAATGAGAAGATTGTCAAGATGATTATTAAATCCTATTGCATTTTGATTTTGAAAAGATTGTCAAGATGATTATTCACTTGTGTTGGTTTATAAGAATTTATTCTATGAATTGCTTGTTTCTTGTATTTTGATTCGAGCCTTTTAAGGCATGATAATCTGGATTGTTTATGGATGAGTTGAGATAGAAGAAAGAAGGATGATGAGAAGAGTTGATGAATTTGAGCTATTGTATGCTTGAGGACAAGCATTACTTTAGTGTGGGGGAATTTGATAGAGTGCATAATAACCATATAACTTGTGATTTCCTCTTGTGCTTTAATATTTAAAAATGTTTAAATCTTGATTCTGATTATGTTTTGTATTTTGTGAAGTAGATTGAAGAATTGCATCAAAATGAGGTTGGAATTGAATACTTAACATGATTTGAGCAAAGTCATAAATTTTGAAGAAAATTTGGAGCTCAAGACTGTGAACAATCCAAAATAGGTTTTTGTTTAAGGTGCGGGCGCGTTCTATTTACCCAGTGTGTGCAAGGTTGAGTTCGTTTGATAGAGTCTGGGTGTGCCTTACCATTCCATACAGTTCCTATTGTTTATCGTGATTTCTTAAGGAAAAGATGTGGTTAACAGTTGGAAGAGTTTTTAATTAAAGCTATCTTTATTTTAAATCTTTTTGGAAAGTCGTTGTTGATTCCCTTTAAGATTTTTATGTTTATTAAGGAAGGATCAATGTTAATAGGATTTCCTTATTAAAGTTAGATACTTACTTTTAGTAGAATTCCTTTTTTTTAGAGTTGAAAAGCTAGATTCTCTCATGGAGGGATTTATTTTTAGATAGCTAGATATATATTTAGAGAGGGGGCTCTTAATTAAGAGAACGAAGAATTTTCTCTTCTTTTTGGCATTCTTCCCTCTTTCATGTGTAACTAAATATTTTCTTCTGCCTAAAGGATAATTGAAGTTTTGGATTCTTCAAGAATTGTGAGATCTAATTAATTTTCATTGTTCTTTTATTCTTGAGTATTTATATATCTTCAGTAATTCTAAAAATTATTGTTTTTGTTGATTAAGCAAAGGGCCCGTTGTTTGATTGTCAAAATAATATATCGCCATTTCGAATTTCAAATCCGTAATTGTTTGAATATTTTAATACTTGTATTAAAATAACATAGTTGATTATAAAAGAGATTTTCAACCTGTGTGTTTGTTGGTTATAATTGGTAGTTTCTCTAGTTTTTAATGCTATTGATAAATTAAATCCTGAGAGCTTGTTTAGGGTTGTTTATTGATAAACGAAGTAATCGAAGAGCTTGTTTTGGTTATCGAGAAGGTAAAGAGAAATAGGTTATTAGAGCTTGTTAATAACCATAACCAGTTTATTCAATATTAAAGGAATCTATCTTTGCATCAATGATCAATTTTATGAATTAAAACTGAAATTATACCTTTGTTGGATACTTGTCTTATATTGATTTTTTATTTAATTGCATTATTGTTATTAATTAAAATTATTTTTCTTCAAATTGTTTTTAATTTTAATAAATTTCAAAACCCTCCTTTTATTTTTATTTTTATTAATTTTCGAAGAAATAAATCTAATCAATCTCTGTGGACATGACCCTACTCATCACTGCATATAATTTATATTTTTAAGAGTTGAAATTTATTTTTGTTGGATTCGACACCCATTAAAAAGCTCCCCTCTTTACTCAATGAAGATTCTCTCTAATTTTCAAGGTGCAATTTTATGTTCATATTCCCTTATTTATATTCATGTTAGATAATCAAATTTCGTTGATTCTCTCGTCCTATCCACTTTATTTGGGATGTGGTAGAGATAGGATTACTACCACATAGTTATGGCTTGGCTTAAAATAATTATCGAGTAGTTATCTAAGTTAGATAACTTAAGATAACCATAACCCAATCAAATTCCAACATTGGCACTCAAAATCAAGATTATATCGGTTACAGCACTGATACCCGATAAAATCTGAAAAAGCCGCCCTTTTTCAATCTTCTCTTCTAGAAAAAAGAAGATGAAGTCAACTGCATTAGATTGCTTCCTTCTGGGACCCTTTGCAGTATCCGCATCAATGTTGGAGAAGCCATTAATGCCGACATTTTCTTTTTCATTAAAGCTCCCTCCATTCTCACCAGTGAAAGAACCGGTGCGTCTAATCGCTATTGGTCGAGCACTAACCCACCACCGAATTCTCCATTGTTTGTGCCTTGCCAGCAGGTGCTTCCAACAGGTTCATTGAATAGTTTAAGCGCCTGTGCACTCGCTACAATTCCAACCGGTGTTTCTCGGCACTTCACCAGTGTTTCAGGATGGACCGTCGGCAATCAAGGATCACATATGGTGGCAGAACCATGACCGTACAACCAGAGAATCATTCTCAGTGTGTTGTGTCATTCTTTGCCGCCGAGATGGTCGTGGGGTTGTTTGACAGATCAAAATATGTCAATACAAACACATAAACAGATCTTAAAATGATCTGTTCATGGATTAAAACATATGACACTTATAACTTTAACCTATATTAACACGTATATTGGTGCCAACTGGTTAAAATATTTTGGGTGTGTGCGTCCCTTGAAATTAAAGAATTAAACATTTATGAAATGTGTCGTACATCACAATTCAAAACATGTAAAATGGATCTTACCCAATAGCACACAGACAGAACAAAGAACACAATATTGTACACTAACAATCATCCAAATCACATGGGGATCATAAAAAAACTGTCTTAGGATTATAAGAAAGTGAGGTTATTTACAAAGTAGAATACGATGTAAATTGATCGAGGCTAAACTTTGACTCTATGTCCTTAAGATAATCTCGTCTCGCACTGGTGCTCACGGTCTATTGATGATTGTCTTCCAGAATACAACGATCACATCTTATAATAGTAGAACTCCAAATTACAAGAACAACAAACTAATATATGTGTAGTACTCTCTCACACACATTATGACAAAAATGAAAAATACATATTCTAATTGAATCTTATGAAATGACTCCTAATAGAGACTATTTATACTTGCCAAAATGGTGCAAATCAAAGAGACACCATTGAGAAGAAACATTTCCTAAGGACATGTCTATACATAGTAAGAGACACTATATGAATAGTCATATCCTTTTAAATGAATAGGTATTATGTAAATGAACATACTCATTTACTACACCTTTCCATCTTCTCAATTTTTCATTCATTTTAAAATAAGATTTTCACATGTATATTTTCCTAACACTTCAAATGTGGACACCACATCTTTCCTTCTCCTCGATCAACCCCATTTACGGCCACCACCTCCAACTGACATTCAAATTATATATATTATACATTATATATTATGTTTTGTTGTATCGTATTATACATATAAATATAATATTATGATATTATATCATTGAAATATAATATTATGATATCATAAGATTAATTAATTTATGTAAAACAAATGGAGAAAGGGCGACTAGGCGACGAGGTGAAGGCGACCTTTCGAGTAAGGTCGAAGGAGTTTGTTGCATGGTACAATGAAAAGGAACGGTGTTTGTCGTTGAGGAGAAGAAAAAATGGAGATCATTCTTCATCAGTCTGGGCTCAGATGCGACGGTTTGGCTCTAAACACTAGACGTTGGGAAGTCGACTGATCGAAAACGGAGAGGTGGCAAATGGACTTCCTGTGATGGGTCGGGAGTAGTTTTTCTCAAAGAACTGGCTAATTAGAGGGGAAAATTCTTCCGCATTCTCAAGGTGGCGAATGGCACGTCATCATTCTGAATGACGATCATGGAAGGGGTTGGGTGACCTTCAAAAACGGCGTAAAACAGATGACAGATACGAAAGGAAATGCACCTATAATGGCCCAGAAAGTTCAGTCAACGTTAAGACGGGAGACAAGTTCCTCTACAAGTGAAGGAGGTCCCAAATGGAAAAATCAAGTGCCACTCATGAGGCTGAAGAGGGGAGTGACCCAGCTGGTCATTGGAAGATAGCGGTTGTGGTCTACAAAAGCAGTCCTCACACCCGCTGGAGTGAGGTTCAAATAGAGATCTCAAGGATACAGGAATGTTAGATTTTTCCTTTCTGTAATGGTCGACGATCGGGTGATCATGTGGTGCGCAACCACAAAGGAGCAGACACTTCTGGTCTCTGAGACTATACTAACCGGATTGGAAGTGAAGGTGTGGGAAGACGTTCTCTAATGGCATGAACCACGCATGCAATGTTATGACGAATGAGTAGGGGTCGATGGTATTCCATTGAAGTATTGGGGGCGAGAGTTTTTCAACAAAATTGGGAAACTTTGTGGCGGTTTATTGGCCATTCACAAAGGCACTTCGCAGTTTAAATTCCTATGGTATGCAAAGTTAAAGGTAGGTGGTTACAAAAATGGCAATGTACCATCATTTTTGTTCATCCCGATGTTGGTTCAGACTATGGGGTTAGAATCTTCAGAATCTCGGGGGATCAATGGAGGAATGATTCCATGAAGCAGTCACACTTCTTGTCTGGGTTTGGAACCGGGAAGTTCTTACTAAAGAAGACGATAGGCGACCGGAAGGATGTGGTTGCCCAAGTCCGGGAGAGCGAGGGCATGATGGTACGGCACCTGAGCTGGGGACGGCGCTCCAGTGGGATGGAGTTAATGTTGTTGTGACGTGTCCTTCAAGTAGCTTGCCGAGGATTGGCGCTGGGGTGGTGGCAGCTGACACCCAAATCGCACTAGACAGGTCATGCGATCCTGTGCAGGAGAGGAGTGGACACATGTCTGTTCCCAGTGATCAAGAGGGGATGGTTGGGCCCAAGCACGAACAAATAGCGGGCCTATGCAACCTCAACCCAGAAGCTGGTTTGGATGAACCTAGTTCTTTTGGCACGACTTTGGATTCGATTAAGGATGATAAACCTTTGTGCTCTAAGCCCAAGTATATGGGCGACGTGCATAAGCCCATACGTCAGATTCAACACCAGTATCTCTCATCCAGCCCATGCTCAGCGATGGATAAGGTTTCACTTGGGGGAGACTCTGAATGTGTTTTGCCAACACGTGTCGGACACGTTTGAACCATGCAAAAGGGGCGGTGCAATTTCAGTAGCTCTGTTGGGGGAGGAGTTACACAGAGGGTGTTTTGTGGTTACGAGCACACAAGTGGCTAGCAAGGTTGATAATTCGGCGGATTCTGGAGTTAGGACGGCTGGCTTAAGGGGCAGGGTCGTCGAGCTATCTCAAGATGATGTCAGCCTTGAGGCAATGAACTCCAAGTGATGCAAGAAAGGTGTAATACCCTAAGATTGCGCACACAAAAAAAATTGAACTTCGGGCAGCCCACCTGAAGGTTCGGGCATCTTTTTTTCTATAAAAAGAGGGCTTCCCCCCTCTCATTTTCACACCAATCTAATTTTCTCTTCTTGTTGGAAAATTTATCTTTCTCTCTCTTTTGAGACTCTCTTCGCAGTGCAATGAGGTTCTGCCCTGGGAAGGGCGCCAATTCTCGAAGGAGTTATTATCAGAAGGTGGACAACGAAGCATAGTTTTGCGTGTCTTATGACTTTTATTAAAGTTTACATTCATTTATCATTATGTCTACTATTCATTTACACTGCATTATTGCGTATAATGTTCATACATGTCATACTTATGCTTGTATATTTAGAGTTTATGTATTATACTGTTGTGATGCCGGATTAGTGGTCAATCTGGCTCAACCAAACTTAGTCTTGTCCTCAGTAACTTAAAATAGTGAACGGGAGGCAGCGTGCTACTCTAAACGATTGGTATTTAAGTAGACCTCGTGTCTCACCTCTCAAACTGGTGACTGATCTGGTTGGTCCTATTTGAAAGCTATCAACTTGTACAAGTAATACTAAATTTCCTAATTGTGCACGTAGTGATACCAACCCTGATAAGGATCACCAGAGGTTGTCAAATCTTGTCTAATGTTAGTAAAGACCGAACCTATTCATGCATTGGCATCATACATAAGCACCACTTAGAGACGTATGTGGTTTATGATCCACAGAATAGTTAGAAGTAATACTCACTATTATTGATATTTCTCTGGAGAGGGACGTACAATGAGAACCCGGCTACTCCTGGGGAGGGACATCTGTACGTGAACTCATGGGACGTACAATCATGAAACTAATACGAGACGGTGTCATGAATACATACATGTTGTATTGATTATGATGCTCTAATGTGTATTTATGATATTTGATTATGAAGTTTACTTTATTAATTTTCATATTCACGAACTATTTTACTCACTGGTCATGTAGCTCACCCCGTTGTTATCCAATTTTTCTCAGGAGATTAGGGTGGACTGGGTAGAGGTTTTTAGGCCCACATTTTGTACCCCTTTATTTATTCATTGGGGATTTCTGGAGGATGTTCCCTATACTATTTCATGTACAAAAATATATTCTAAAATCAATAAAATCGGACTTATACATTATTGTGTTCCTACGCACTCGGTTATTGTTATAATACATTCGTGCCCCGTTAGTGAGTGTTCCGCCGGTTTAAGCGTGTCCGGGCAGGGTATGACAAAAGGGGTTCTCTCAGACGGTTCTGGAAGGCAGCATCAGGCCGTTGGGATAGGTAAAGATTCTCATCGGTGAACCTCTAAGAAACAATATAAGCGACAACGGGCTTTGGCGAAGGCAAATGCACAGTCCAGGAAGTTGGCAACGAAATAGTTTGTTGAGGATTTTGATGATATTGGAAACTTGTGGGGAGGTAATTCTCACGACGAGGACAAGTCGAGAAGTGATGAGGAATCTTTGGGCTCGTCTGGTCTGGGATCATCACCTGAATCAAAGCAAGATGGCAATGTGGAATTGGTCGGCATTGTGGTTGCTCTTTCTGAGGATGAACCTAACCAGGTACGCCAGTCTTCTTTAAATTTAAATTTAGATGAAGATTGTGTGTCTGTGCCAAAACAACATTTTGCTTCGATCTCTATTTTTTCTCCTCACTCCTCTACCGAGTCTTCCTCTTCCCCCTCATTTTCTTCCATTTTCTCCCATATTAAATGTTCATCAGGTCGGTACGAGTAATTCCAAGGATTGCTCCCTTTCGTTAATCTCATCTGGCAGTAATGCCAACTCCCATGTGACAGATAGTCTATTGGCCAATGAGTTCAGACAGTTTTGCCTAAGTCTGGATGGAGGAATGTGTCTCAAGGCCGAGCAGAAGTTTGGGGTTGGGGAAATAATATCTCATGAGGTGGTTTTTGAATACATGTAGAGGATGAATATGAAGGCGTGCAGGGTTCAACAGAATCAGGTGTTGGAATCTATCAAAAAGTTCAAGGGGCTAGATAACAGGGACTTTCTCAGTAAAGGTTCTAGAGGTAGAAGGGATTCGAGAGTTTTCAAATGAAGGTCATGTCTTGGAATGTTAAAGGCCCCGATGGTAGTAGGAAGAGAAGTGTGATCAAGAGGGTGATTAGGAAAGAAAACCCAGACATTGTCATTCTCCAAGAAACAAAAAAGGAAAGGATAGGTAAAAGATTGATTAGACAGCTTTAGGGTTTGAGACATAAGAGGTGGGTTTATTTACCTTCGTCAGGGGCATCAGGAGGGATCTTAGTATTATGGGATTCCATAATATTTGAAGTTATTGATAGCCTAATTGGATCGTTCTCGATGTCAATTAAGGTGAAGGATTCAAGTGCAAGACATTGGTTGGTGTCTGGGGTGTACGACCCAACATCTTCTTCTCAAAGGTTGTTATTGTGGGACGAATTGGCAGGGTTGTCTTCAGTATGTGGAGAGAGATGGTGTTTAGCAAGTGGCTTCAATACAACCAGGTTCGTGGAAAAGAAATTGAATAGCCCAAGACTCACCAGAAGCATAGAGGAGTTTGATCAACTGATCAATGAGTTGCAACTTATGGATTTACCTCTGTTGAATGTGAAGTACACTTGGTCTAATTTTAGATCAGAGCCTATCTGTTGTCACTTGGATAAATTTCTCTTATCAATAGAATGGTCTGAAATGCTTCCAACTCACTGACAGGAAGCGCTTCCTAGACTTACTTCAGCCACAATCCCATTGTACTGGATATAGAGAATCTAAAGTGGGGCCCTTCTCCGTTCAAATTTGAAAATGTATGGCTTTCCCATTTGGATTTTCTTCCCAAGGTGGGACAATGGTGGCGGGATGCCTGGACAGATGGCAGGAAGGGACACAGATTTATGGCTAGATTGCAGATTATGAAAGATCTTATCAAGACATGGGATAGAGAGGTCTTCGGTGTGACTGGGCTTAAGAAGAAGGAGTTGGAAGATGTACTTTGAAGCTTTGAGAGAGTGGAAAAAAAAAATAAGCTGAGATGGAAGAATTATGCGTTAGAGATGATAGAATGGTTCTTCAAAAAGCAAAGATTCGATGGCTCAATCAGAGGGATGTGAACTATAGGTTCTTTCACAGAATTCTTAACAGTCTCCAAAGTAGGAATGGAATCTCATCAATTGTAAGGGAGGATGAAAAATTGGTTACTAACGAGGATGGGGTGGTGGATAAAATTGTTAACTATATTACAAAGGTGTACTCATTTGATAGAACTCATGCTTGGGAGTTGGAAAACTTGAAATGGGGGGCTATCTCTTAATAGGATAAAGATTTTCTTGAATGGCCATTCGAGGAGGAGGAGGTAAGAAAGGCGGTGTTTAGTTGTGATGGGTCAAAGGCTTCTGGGTCTGACGGGTTTACTATGGCTTTCTTCCATAAGGCATGGGATGTGGTAAAAGAGGAGGTAATGAGGGTGCTCCATAATTTTTCCACAATGGTGTAATCAACAACCTGACAAATGAAACTTATATATGCTTGATCCCTAAGAAATGTGATTCGCGGTGCTTGAAAGATTACAGGCCTATTAGCTTGGTGAAGAGTTTATACAAGATCATTTCCAAGACGTTGCCATTAAGGTTAAAGTCAATTTTGCACAAAACGGTGGAAGAATCTCAGTCAGCATTTATTCAAGAGAGACAAGTTCTAGATGTTGTACTGGTTGCGAACAAAGCAAGCAAGGGTGGTCTTTAAAGTTGATTTTGCTAAGGCCTACGACGCGGTAGATTGGAGCTTCCTACAACTTGTTATGTTGAAAAAGGGGTTCAGAGATAGATGGATCCCATGGATGATGAGGTGTGTCAATTCAGTTATGTATTTTGTGGTTATTAATGGAAGACCAAGGGGTAAGTTCTGGGCTAGTAGGGGACTCTCTCTTCATTTTTGTTCATACTAGTAACAGATGGGTTGGGCAGGATGATGACTAGGGCGAAACAGTACTCTTTGGTGAAAGGTTTCCAAGTGGGTAAGGATAGAGTGGAAGTCTCACATCTGTATTACGCGGATGATATTTTGTTTCTGCTTCATGTGGATGAAGAAAATGTGGTGAATGCATTGCACATTCTCAACTGTTTTGGTGAATTTTCTGAGCTAAAGGTGAATATGTAGAAATGTCAGATAGTTGGGATCAATATGGATTCCGAAGAGATTCTGAGGTTGGCTAATAGGGCGATGTGTTCAATGGGTGTTTGGTCAATGACCTACCTGGGTGTTTGGTCAATGACCTATCTGGGCCTCCCATTGGGAGGAAATCTTTTGTCTCAAGGCTTTTGGGATCCTGTGGTAGCTACTATATCTAGAAGACTAGAGGGATGGAAGCATGTTTTTCTTTCAAAGGGAGGGAAACTGGTTTTAATCAGGTTGGTGCTAATGGCCATCCCAACATATTATTTTTCTATGTTTAAGATCCCTATAGGGGTGGCAAGGAGAATTGAGAAGATGTTTAAGTCCTTTTTGTGGGGGGAAAGCAGATAAAGAACAATGAAGCCTGGTAAAGTGGGATTTAGTGCAAAGTCTAGTCAAGGAAGGAGGCTTGTGTTGGCCCAGTATTACTGTCCAAAAGGGGGGGTGAATTGGACGTGGCAGATTTTTGCTTTACCTTTCGGTTAATTTAATTAATCAATATATGTGCGTAGTATAGGTAACATGCAAAGCAGTAAAGTGCAGGAAAAATAAACAAATGGACAGCAATTTATAGTGGTTTAGTTCTGCTTGAACCTACTCCACTACCTGACCACCCACGATCAGGATTTCACAAATCCACTAAGTCTATCTAACTTACGGGCGTAAACAGAAGTCATACAATCTAGTCAACTTACGGGCGTGAATAGAAGTCGTAAACCTAACCAACTTGCGGGCATGGCTAGAAGTCGTACAATCTAATCAACTTACGGGTGACTAGAAACCGTAAACCTAACCAATTTACGGGCGTGGCTAGAATCCGTACAATCTAGTCAACTTATTGGCGTGACTAGAAGTCGTAAACCTAACCAACTTGCGAGTGTGGCTAGAAGTCATAAATTAATCAACATACGAGCGTAATTAGAAGCCGTACAGATATGGTATAATCCCCTAGTTCACAAACATGTCAACTTTACATTCAAGGTTACAAATGATATTAAGAAAAGTTCTAGGAACTCTCTCACAATTCTAGCATACAACCTTATAATGAGTAATCCAAACCATTCCAACCACAATATGTTAAGTGAAGTGTACGTTGAAATAGTCTTTGAAAAATACATGCAAACGATTCAAAATATGTTTATGCAAGTTCAAGAATTGTATGCATACATGTATTTCCAAATATTGATTCTAAGTATGATGAATGAAGCACAAGAATCAACATGCAAGTTATTGATCAAAACTTATTGATTCGAAGATATAGATAAATATTCAAGTGTGTGAATCAATATCAATATGCATAAGTTGTGATCAAGGAAAAATCGATTCAAATAATATATGTTAAGCACAAGAATCGATATCAAACACAACACATAAAACCATAAACCAAGATGATATAAGTTGTAGGATCAAAATGGTTTCACACAATAGAGAAAAAAACGGTTTTAATAAGATAGTAAATAAAACAACAAAACCGTTTCTACTCAAACACAAACACAAGAATCATAAAAGAGATAAGCTCATAAATTCTCTGAAGAGAATGTGGTTGAGAGATTTCTCCTCCAAGAATGATCAAGATCAACAAGTATGTGTTGTAAACACTCAAGAACAACTTGTTCAAACACTCTAGAAATCCTTTCTAGATTCTCAAAGGTTTTGAAATGATTAGGAGAACTTTTCGAAGGTTGAATCAAAGAATCAAATGAAGTGAACTTTTGCAATCAAAAGGTGTTTAAAATAGCTCAAGAACTTGTTTAAAACTTGAAAATAGAGAGAACAAAGATTCGGCACAAGTTCTAAAAGTTTTGGAAAAGTTGCTCTCAAATGAGCAAAGTGAGGTATTTATGGACAAATACTTACCAGAAACACAGGAACGTGTTCGTAAAGAGAGGAGCACGTTTCTGGTTTGAAACTTGAAAACTTTTAAGTTTCCCTCCAATGCAAGAGCGCGTTCCTTCATTTAACCGTTGTACATTGGAGCGAAGTTCTTCATGGAAATTCTTGTTTTGCCCTTCACTCCAGGAGCGTCTTCCTGATAATAGGAGCGTGTTCCTTCAACCCTGATCTGAAATCTGGGTTTTCAGGACAAAAGCAAAGGAATGCATTCCTTCATTAAGCAGCACGTACCTATTTCACTATGTCACTCCCGGGTGAAAAGCCCAGGAGCGTGTTCCTTGGCTACGGGAGCACGTTCCTTGACATTCAAAGTGATAAAAACACGATTTTTTTTGTCCAAAATAGTTCAAAACAAGTTTAAACACTTAAACCAACTTTAAAGACATTTTGAACATGTTTAAAACATAGTGAATGAAGAGGAACCACGTGTAAAACATTCGATAAATACAGATACAACAAAATGATCAAAGCATACGATAAAACACACGTGAACCTCATGAAATCCATGCAAAGTTGGTAACGTAAGTGCATGATAAACAATAATATAGATATGCATGAATAACAACCTAATCTATATGATTGCATGATAAACAAGATAATGTACGTGCATGCATGATCAATATAAATGATATAATACATGCATGATTATCTAATAACCTATATGCAAGTATAATAATGATGTGTGCATGATTCTGAAAAGATGTAAAATAATATTGCGGTTGGAACAAGTAAAGATTATTCAATAGCACTAAGATTCTAGACAAAAGATTATAGACTTGAAGCTCTTGAATCTTCGTGCCTCATTGTTCCATTCATACACTTTGACATAATAATTGAATCCATTTAATATAGCTAGTTAACACTGAAATAGCTCAGTCAAAGATATTAGTACCGTGATTATATTGTTTGTTAGCATCAAAACACTTAGGAGAATACTTAGTGAAAAACCACTTAGGCCAACAGGTTAGGCATTGGGAACATTGCTTAAAGGAATTCAGTCTTTTGGGGTAAATGGATTTGGAGGTAATTGGGGGAGGTGGATTCTTTTTGGGAAAGGGTGGTCAACAGCAGATATGGAAAACTATCTTACTTTGATCCAGGGGCAAGTTAGAGAAGAGCAAGGAGGTCAACATTCAAAGGTCCATGAAAATTTATGGCATCTCTTGCTCTGATGGTTTTCTGCTCTATTCGTCCAAGAGTTGGTAATGGGAAGACTTTTCACTTTTGGGAGGACAGATGGCTAGGAGAGTGTTCCTTGGCAGTGGCATTCCCTCATCTATATAAGTTATCCACGGCCCATTATCAACCCATTTCCTTTTTTAAAGAAATTGATCCTAACGCACACATCTCTTGGACTTTACACTTACCTAGGAATTTATCCTATAGAAAACAATCTGAGATGTCCAAGATCTCTCCAAGATTAGGGGAGGTGCGTCTCTTGAATGTTCCAAATCTTTTAACATGGTGCTTAGAACCTTCTGGCTCCTTCTCATGTAAATCCTTCTTTGATGTCATTACCACTTCTAGTCCCAGACCACACTTTCCTCTCTCATCATTCATATGGCAAACACACACACCATCTAAAGTTAAATTTTTCGGCTAGTTACTAGCTCACAGGAAAATAAACACTTTTGACATGTTACAAAAGCGCTTTCCTCATGTGTATCTATCGCCGCACTGTTGTATCTTTTGCTTTTAGGAGGGTGAGCTTCCGAATCACATTTTCCTGCAGTGCTCATATTCCAAGTGGATTTGGATTAGATGGAGTTCTTCTACAGGTGGAAGAATGGCCATTCCTAGTAGTCTAGAGGATTGTTTCTATCTTTCTCAGGTAAATTTTATGTCGAGCAATGGTAAGGAAGTGTGTATTATTGTTGCTTACGCTACCCTTTGGCACATTTGGCTGGAAAGAAACAACAGGATTTTTCTGGATAAATTTAAAGCGGAAGACAAGCTGTGGGAGGATGTCAAATTTGTTGCAAGTTCATGGGTCCATGCGTCATCTTTGGGTCAAGGTTTTTCTTTGTCTGATTGGGTGTTAAATTGGTTTGGCTATATGCATCAGGTTTAAGTTGTGTGGGGCGGATGATTGGGGGGTGTAGTTGGTTTGCGTTGGGTTTTTTTGGAGGGTTGGAGATTGTTAAGAGCTCTCCTGGTGCTCCTGTTGGTTGTACTCTTACATTTTAATTTTATTGTAATTCGAGATGGTTTCTTCTCAAAAAAAAAATTAATTTATGCACAAAATATTTGTATGTAGGTTGACACCGACATTTATCGGGAAACTTGAGATATTAGGATTAAGTGATTCAAGGGGGAAGAATTCGTACTCTTCACCTTATTTTTGTTAGATATGTGTATAGGAACATATATAATAAATATGTGTTTGTTATTTTATATTCTAATTGCTTAATATTTGATATGCATGCCTGCCATGTCTTCCTTGCCATTGCCATGATGAATTTTGATGCTATTATATTATGTTAATATTGTGATGATCATGTATGACAAGTAGAGGAATTTGTATACCTAGTATGATGAGATTAATATGACGTAATGTGAATATTCTACGATTCATTGATGTGTGTATCATGCAATTATGTGAATCATGCAATTATCTGATTAAACTTGTATGTTATAAGCATGTTATATGGATGTCATCTTATGCATGTTTTCACTAAAGAACACTATAAAGATAAGAATTACACGGTTATTATAGGGCAGTTATTCTAATGAATATCGTCAATGTTTATTATGGGGTTGTTATTATTTATGAATATCACCAATGAGTTTTATTTTTTGGGAGGTAGCACCTTGGGGCAGATCCCCTAAAGGTAAAGAGTGATTCTCGACTATTAAACAAATTAATGTATGCAACATTAATGTTTAAAACTTGTGTGTATGCTCTCACGTATATACTTGAGTAAAATACTGTGAATGTGTATGGAGGACCCACTGGGCTTTCAAGTTCACTCCAATTTTTTTTATTGTCGGTAGTGATTATTAGATTGATGCAGTTTATGAAGTTCTCGAAGAAGAATAGGGGTGATAAAATTATAGGAAGTTAGTAGATGTGTGCAACTGATAGTATGGTAGTTAGATATTTATGATTTTGGGTAATGAATGTATTGGATATTAGTGATCAAAAGGGTCGAAATTTTCTGAACTTGTTATTTATAATTTTTGGATTTGACCTAATATTATTAAATTTTTGGCTTACTTTATTGTGACCATGCCATGGTACTTATGTAATCTTGATTATTGTTGGTAATTACTTCACCAACAAAGTTAAAAAGGGTTAAGTCCCAAATATGTGGACAAGGTTGAATACCATTGTATTTGAACATATGAGATTTTGATATATGAGTTAAGGCCTTGGCATATTCGTGAGATAATGTAGTATTTACTTGTCTGAAAAAAAAAAAACTTATTTGAAAAAAACAAAATACAAAATTTTTGGAGGTCGAAATCTAGGGTGTGACACAGAGGCACCATTCGAAGAGGTGCAATTTGAATAAGAAAGAGTGAAACCCTAGCGTTATATGGCCAACATCGGGAGATCGATTGAAAACTTGAAAAAGAAGAGTCGTTCATTGAGCGGCAGAAATTCTCCATTTTGATCCTTGAGAAGCTTGATGGAGATCGCTTGCACGATTTCTTGATAAGAAAGCTTTTGAAGAAGAAGAAAACGAGAAAGATATAACCACCAACGAAGTTGAAGCCTTTTGCATAGCTCCATTTACATATGAATTTTTTCACCCTATATATTTTGGGTGTTATAATATAGTGGCAATATAGGAATTTTGTTGTTGTAGATTGTCTTTAGCAACAATTATTTTTTATGCTGAAAACCTCTAATTTAAAACAATTAAAAAAGAAAAGAAACAAACAACATATTTTGAAGCAATTTATGAACAAAGTGAACATTCGTTGCTAAATATAGCTTTAGCAACAAAAAAATTTGTTGTTATTCTTATTCAATTTTATATGAAAAACAACAACAAAAATAATATTTTGTTGCTAAAAGTGATATTTAGCAATAAAAAAAAATTCATTGCTATTCTTAATCAAATCTTTTTTATGAAAAACAGCTACAAAAATAATATTTTATTCCTGAAAGTGATATTTAGCAACAAAAGGTGTTGTGTACAAAGTGATGAATAGAGTATCGTTCCACAGAGATTTGTTACTGAATTTCTATGTTAAATATTAAAATTGTTTCACCCTAATCTTATCTAAACACCAATTAAAATTTGTTGTAACCTAAACGATAAAGTTAAATCTAAAACAAATCAAAATTAATCAAAGTAATCAAAATAATTAAAACCTAAAATTACAATCTTGTAATACCCTAGGTTTGCACAAAATATATATATATATATATATTCGGGCAGACATGCCCGAACGTTCGGGCAACCCGCGTCAACGTTCGACACCTGCCCGAACGTTCAGGCGCCAATTTTTCTAGATAAAGAACCCCTCCTCCTCCTCATTTCTCACACCAAAATCACTTCTCCTTGTGATTTTCCTTCTCTTTTTCACTCATTTTGAGTTTTTGTCTTCTCTTTTGAGACTCTATGTGTCGTGCAACGCGGTTCTGCCCGGGGGAAGGCGCCAGTTCTGAAAAGATTTTTTATCTAAAGGTGGGGAACGAAACATAGGTTTGCTTGTCTTATAACTTTTATTAAAGTTCACATTCATTTATCATTATGTCTACTATTCATTTACACTGCATTATTGCGTATAATGTTTATACTTGTCATACTTATGCCTGTATATTTGGAGTTCATGTATTACATTGTTGTTATGTCGGATTAGTGGTCAATCTGGCTCAACCAGACTCAGTCTTGTCCTCAGTAACTTTAAATAGTGAACGGGAGGCAGCATGCTGCTCTAGACGATTGGTATTTAAGTAGATCTCGTGTCTCACCTCTCAACTGGAGACTGATCTGATTGGTCTTATTTGAAAGCTATCAGCTTATACAAGTAATATTGAATGTCCTAACCTTGCACGTCGTGATACCGACCCTGATAAGGGTCACCAGACGTTGTCAAATCCTGTCTAAATGTTAAGAAAAGATTGGACCAGTTCATGCATTGGCATCATACATAGCACCACCTAGGGACGTATGTGGTTTATGATTCATAAAATAGTTAGAAGCGATGCTCGCTATTCATCATATTTCTCTAGAGAGGGATGTACAATGAGAACTTGGCTACTCCTGGGGAGGGACATCTGTACGTGAATCCAGAGCGTCGTTTCTGAGGAGTAACGTACAATGAGAACCCGGCTATTCCTGGGGAGGGACATCTGTACGTGAACTCAGGCGATGTACAGTCATCAAACCAATACGAGACGGTGTCATGCATACATACATATTGGGTTGATTATGATGCTCTGATGTATATTTAAGATATTTGATTATGAAGTTTGCTTTATTAATTGTTATATTCACGAACTATTTTACCCACTGAGAGTGTAGCTCACCCCGTTGTTATCCAATTTTTCCCAGGAGATTAAGGTGAACTGGGTGCAGGTTTTTGGGCCCACATTTTGTACCCTTTATATTATTCATTAGGGATTTTGGGAAAATGTTCCCTTAACTATTTCGTGTACAATTATATTCTGAAATTAATGAAATCAGACTTGTACTTAACCGTGTTTCCGCGCACTCAGCTATCGTTATAATGCATTCGCCGGTTTAGGCGCGTCTGGACGTAAGGTCCACGACCCCCCCCCCTCCCCCAAGTCCACCAAATGAGGGAAAGAAATTATTTATTAGATATATATATCTCTAGAACTATATATATATGAATTATATATTGTTGAGATTTATATTAAATATATATCTAGAAATTTATATAGTTTTTATATAGTTTAGATTAAAATATATATATAGTTATGATTTATGAAAACTATATATATATAGTTATGATTAAATATATATATATATATATATATATATAGATATACGAATATATGAGATATATATATCATATTGCTAGTGGAGAATTTGGATTAAATGATGGCATAAACATCAAGAGAAAAATAGAAAATATTGTCTAACGGACAAAGCATAAATCTTAAAAATGTTAGGAATATATTTTGTGCCCTTCACAAGCTTGTTTTCCTTTCAGCAAAATAACGGCCTCAAGTGAAGGAACGAGCTCCGGTAGTAGGGAACCAATTCCCACCAGACTCAAGAAATTGTTCAAAAGGGACATTATGACTATGAGTATCGATAATAGAGATCTCCGCCTCCGTTCGATCCTTCACGAAAGACTCGCAACACTGGGGTGGTTAAACATAACAAAAGTTGAGGGTCACGTCTCTTACAACTTGATGAAATCCTTCTACGAAGCCATGAATTGCGTAGGACTTCAAGAAGATGGGATCAGCCCTGTTTTGGAGACAACGGTCAGGAGAACAAAGATTTCTATCAACGTTGAAATTATTGCGCGACTTATGGAGATTTTTATTGAAGATAGAATCATTGATCCACACGAACCCCAGACAGTTACAAAGATCGTGGAGTACAACGAACAGTTGTTCAATTCCCTCACCAAAAACTCGTACACCCAATCGACGTACGCCCTCCTCCCAAACAATCTCCTTAAACTACTTCTTGTCGGCCTTGAAAAGATCGTATTCGGCAACATCTTGCAGGAAAAGGTGACTAGAGGTGCTATGTCAAGGGCTCAACTTCTTGTGCTATATTGTATAGAGAAGAAAATTAAGGTCTCACTACCTCACATCATCATCCAACAAATGTTACAAGTGATTCAAAACCCTTTAAGAAAGGAACTCCTCGGCTACGGAGTCTTGATCATGAGGATGCTATACGAGGCAAACATCAACACTTTTGATGAGTCTTCGAAGCAGATCACTGAGGCAGTTACAGTAGCCTCTATCTTCAAGACATTTATCACAAGTGGGGGGGTAACTGACGAGGAAGTATTCGGCGCGACTTTTGGAGGAAATGGCGAAAGAATTAGAGACGAAAATGGACATTGTTACCGAAAAAGTCGACGCAAGATCCCTGTTAGGGAGATACCAAATAACGAGCCAAACCAGAACCCTACGTCAGACCCAGCCTCGAATAATGATCCAACCGAGCACCTGTTCTCTGAGGAAGATTTATTTGCCAACCTAAATCAACCTCAACCAAATCAGGATAGACAAGAAGTTCCAGCAAATCCACCTTCCTGGAACATGCCAACTCAAGACAATACTACGTACCAAAGGTTTCCAACTCCTGAAGTACCGTATTGGCCAGTTCCATAAGTTCCTGTGAACCAACAACAACAAAATTTTGCTGCACCAAATCTTGGAAGACAGGACATCCCAATGAGCCCATGGTTTCAAGACTTTTCAACCCAAGCATATCCAAATGCCCAAGGGGTTCCAGTTAGGGAATCCCTGTACATTCAAAACAACTACCACACACCTATGAGACAACCATACGGCCAATACTTTCCACCAATGCCTACGGCCTACCCTCCACCTATGGGACAGTCAACCCATCAACCATCGATGGGGCAATCGACTAACCCGTTCAAGCAGTTAAATGTGATCGTAGCTAGCATTGCTCGAATAGAGGAGACTCAAAATACTTTGTTACCACATATGCAAAACGTCGAAGAACAACGGGCAAATTCTCAACCTTCTTCTAGTAGTCTTTATGTACCTAGCAGGAGGTCTAGAAGGAGCAGTAGTAGGCAGGAAAATCAGGAATGATCACTGGCATTGTAAAAATTTATTTTATATATGAATGAAATGTTTTGTTTATGACTATCTTTGGTGGGCCGACTTACAACCATTCTTTTTTTTGTATCACTAACTTTGGAGTGGTATGGGACACAACAAAATTGGAGGATACTAAATAAAATGTGGAAGTAAGAAAACTCATGACCTTGTGTGAAAAGAAACGTTTGGAGAAAGTTGCATTACTAACATTATCACTAAGTTTACACGGTATGGGACGAGTAAACTTGGACGATATTATTAGTGAACTACTATTCAGCCGATGTTTTATAGAGATCGTGTTCATACAACTTAACTTGGTTGACACCCTTATTACGAAATTCAAGTGGTATGGGACACACGAATTTGGATAATAATCGAAGAGACTAAGCGAAAGAGTTTAAATACATAAGATTACGATAAAACGTTAGATCAGGATACTTACCGAGGAAAATCTTAAAATTTTTATGACTCGTATGGATTTTTCAATGAAATATATATGTATGTTCACAAAAAAAAAAAACAGAACCAAAACATTTGAAATACTTGCAAAATTTTATACTTATTATATAAACATTCTAACCTTGTTTTTACACTATGGCCAAACATACGAGGCACAGAAGATTCTTTGATTTCTCAATAAAAACCTTACACTATACTTAGAAAAAATAGGTGGTTTTTATATTGCAGTACTCTCGAAATTGTTGCTGAGAATACCATAACACTATACTTGGCTACAGTTTCCTAAATCATGGTTTTATTTTCTCCTTGCCAGTGAGAAAATGCAAACCAGGAAGAGATGAAGGCCACGTACTATCCGTCCAACAGATGAGGCACCTCCTGAGATTCAGAACCAGGAACTGTCGCCTCCGACGACAGTGCAAGCCACACCCGACACTGCCACTACGTCTGGGCAGGCAGTGTCACCCCAACCCACATCATTTGCCATGCCTTCGAGTATGGAAGTCTTTTTCGTCGGATTTATCGAGGCGATGAAAGTAACTGTTCAGACGGTCGTTCGTGAGACCGCGGCCAATCAGGTTGTCACTGTTCAGACACCTGTGAGATCTGGGTCGGAGACTCAAACCTACCAGATTACGAAATACAAGAGGCTACAACCTCTTACTTTTGCTGGCACCATTGATGATAAAGAGGTGCAAAAATGGTTGGATGAGTCAAAGAAGGCTCTAGATGCAATGGGAGTCGATGAGGCTCAAAAGATTCCACTTGCGACCTACCAACTTATTGGTGGAGCAAATACATGGTGGATAACAGTAAAGGAGGACCCAAGCGTCAACACTACAGACATGACTTGGCAACAGTTCGAGTCACTGTTTATTGATGAGTACTTTCCCGGCTCTGTGAAGAGGCAGAAGAGCCAGGAGTTCGCCAAACTATACCAAGGCGGCATGACAGTCAGGGAGTACGCTAGCAAGTTTAAAGAATTATCGGTCTACTCTCTCTCCACCATCTCAACGGAGCAAGATAAGACCGAGAAATTCTAAAATGGCCTTCGTCCTGACATTCGACAAGCCTTGTCGATCTTGGATCTCAAGATTTACAGGGAGGTCGTTGACAAGGCCATGAGTTTTGAGCAGGAGAAGATTGTGTAGAAGCAGAGACTGAATAAGGGAAAATGGCCTACAACGTTTTCCCAGGGCTCGCAACAGGGCAACAAGAAGAAGCTCTATTATAATCAAAACTCAACCTTCTCAGCCCCTATTAAGAAGAATGAGGCCACGACACCTGCGGCTGAACCATCTAAACCTGGCCAGCAGGGTTTTCGCAATCATGGCCACGGAGGCCGTAATGGCAGGGGTGGCCGTCGAAACGGCAATGGCAGAGGTGGTGGTCAACACCACAATTAGCATGGCCAATAGAACCATCAGCAGCAGAGGCTGACGTGTTACAACTGCGACGAGCAGGGCCACTTAAGAAATGTCTGTCCGCACCTTCAGCAACCTATCCCCGTTGTTCCAGTCCAACAAGCACCACCTGCTGCTAATGCCCAACCCAGGCAGAACCAGTAGAACCAGGGGCAACAGAACCAGGGCAGAGCATTTGCTATCGCTCCACAACCCCTCCCAGACAATAATGTAGTCGAAGGTACATTTTCCTTATTCAATACAATGGTGCTTGTCTTGTTCGATTCGGGCGCTACACATTCTTTTATATCGTCTGCATTGGTAAGACATTTAGGGTTGCATCCTGAACCCACAGAAATCACAATCCATGTCACATCACCTTTAGGATCTAGTACTGACGTGAAATTGCAGTGTTCTCGATGTGAACTTCGAATGGCAGAACAAATAATATATGCAGATCTTTTTGCGATGAACATTGAAGACTTCGACATCATCCTTGGCATGGACTGGCTCGCACCACTGAATGCAAAGATCTATTGTATGAAGAAGCAAGTTCAGTTAACCTTGCCCACGGAGGAGTTTGTCAAGATTCAGGGAACAAGAAAATGGATACACAACTCGACTGCTGCACTTCTCAAGCACAGCTTCGAGCTCTATCCCTTGGTGATGAACATGAATCACCAGCACTGTACCCTCTCGAAGTACACGATGTCCCAGTAATATCTGAATTCCCAACAGTTTTTCTAAATGACCTTATTGGTCTACCTCCGGTTAGGGAATTCGATTTTGGAATCAATCTCATACTTGGGACCAGGCCTATCTCGATTCCACCATACAGAATGTCAAATGTCGAGCTAGTCAAATTGGACAAGCAACTGAAGGAGTTAGAGAGTAATGGCTTCATCAGAAAAAGTTCATCACCCTGAGGCGCTCCAGTTTTGTTTGTTTGCAAAAAGGATGATTCGTTACGACTTTCCATCGACTATCGCAAGCTCAATAACGTCACCATTAAGAATAGATACCCGTTGCCCAGGATCGATGACTTGTTCGACCAACTTAGAGATGTCAAATACTTCTCTAAGATTGATTTACGATCCGGTTATCACCAACTCCGGATCCGAGAGTCGGACATTACCAAGAAGGCATTTAGAACTCGGTACAGTCACTACGAGTTCTTGGTCATGCCGTTCGGTCTAACAAATGCACCTGCTGCTTTCATGGATTTGATGAACCGCATCTTCAGGTTATACTTAGACCGATTTGTGGTGGTTTTTGTGGACGACATCTTGATATATTCCTCAACCGAAGAAGACCATAAGATACATCTGAAGATAGTCCTCCAGACATTTAAAAGCCACCAGTTGTATGCAAAGTTGAGTAAGTGTGAATTTTGGGCGAAGCGAACTCAATTCCTAGGCCATGTGGTTTCAGGCAATGGCATTGAGGTCGACCCTTCTAAGGTTGAAGCGATTTAAACTGGAAACAGCCTACCACTGTTACACAAATTATGAGTTTTCTTGGTTTGGCTGGCTATTACTGTCACACCCTGGGTTGCACAGCGTGCCCCCTACCCAGGTGCGGGCGCACCACCACGACCTCAGCCGTGTGGCGAACGCCTAGCCATTATGGATCCATAATATTGTCCCATCTCGGCCAGCCACGCCACGCAAGGACGCCGGACACCGAGATCATTTATCCATATTATTCACACTCCCATGAATAATATAGGGCCTCCCCCAAGTTCGAACTCGCAACCTCTTCCTCATAAGGTTAGATTTTGCAACTTGAGTATCCATTGAGCCATTGGTTCAATGGATACTCAAGTTGCAAAATCTAACCTTATGAGGAAGAGGTTGCGAGTTCGAACTTGGGGGAGGCCCTATATTATTCATGGGAGTGTGAATAATATGGATATCCTTGCGTGGCGTGGCTGGCCGAGATGGGACAATATTATGTGGTACTATGGCTAGGCATTCGCCCCGAGGGGGTGGGCCCGCACCTGGGTAGGGGGCACGCTGTGCAACCCAGGGTGTGACAATTACAGACGCTTCATCAAGGACTTCTCAAAGATTGCTGAACCTATGACAAAGCTCACTTGAAAAGACGTGCGATTCATCTTGAATCCCGCCAGTGAAACATCATTTCAGGAATTGAAGAAGTGCCTCACGACGGCACCAGTACTCATCACTCCAAGAAATGCTCTTGGATTTTCACTATACACTGATGCCTCTCTCCAAGGCTTAGGTGTCGTACTAATGCAAGAAGGCCAAGTTGTCGCATATGCCTCGAGGCAACTGAAGATTCATGGGGGCAATTACCCAACACATGACTTGGAACTTGCAACTGTCGTATTTGCACTGAAGCTATTGCATCATTACCTATACGGTGAACGGTTTGAGGTCTTCTCGGATCACAAGAGTCTTAAGTACATCTACACCCAGAGAGACCTAAACCTCCGCCAAAGACGATGGTTGGAATTCTTGAAAGATTATGACTTTCAACTCCAGTACCATCCCGGTAAGGCCAATGTTGTTGCTGATGCCCTGAGTAGAAAATCTTATGTTGCTTGCACTCTTAACTTCGAAATGAGGAAGTTGGCTACAGAGATGGAGAATTTTAACCTACACCTGATCGAGGAGGGAGCAAGATCACGACTTTCTCAATTGTCAGCCATCTCTGAGCTGGTTCGAAAGATTTTAGCAGCTCAAGCCAATAACCCTATGTTAATGGAGAAATGCGAACTTCCTCACTGGTCAGTCTTTGAAGACGGGACCGTTTTCTATAAAAAAAACGTCTCTTTCTACCGAATGATCCTGAGGTTCGAAAAGAAGTGCTTACTGAGATGCACTGTTAGAGGTTCGCTATGCATCCTGGGGGTGACTAGATGTACAAGGATGTCAAGCGACAATTCTGGTTTTCTGGAATGTAGAAGGCAATTGCACACTTCGTTGCTCGATGTCTCGTTGTCAACAAGTTAAGGCAGAACGACGACTTCCCTCTAGACTTCTCCAATCGTTACCTATTGGAGAATGGAAGTGGGAGAACATCGCAATGGATTTTGTTACGGCCTTGGCTCGAAATAATAAAGGGCAAGATGTTATATGGGTTATCATTGACAGACTTACAAAGTCTACACACTTTTTGCCAATAAAGTTCACGGATAACCCTGCCAAACTTGCCGAACTATATAAAAGAGAGATTGTACGCCTCCACGGCATACCACTCACGACCGTCTCTGATCGAGACCCTCGATTCTCATCAAAGTTTTGGCAAAGCTTCCAGAGTAGAATGGGCTCTAAGATCACCATGAGCACAGCCTTTCACCCTCAGACTGATGGACAGTCAGAGCGTCTTATCCAAATCTTGGAAGACATGTTACGGTGTTGCATTTTGGACTTTCATGACGGATGGGCAAAGTACTTACATTTAGCTGAGTTTGCATACAACAACAGCTACCAAACTAGTTTCGGCATGGCACCGTACAAGGCTCTCTATGGTGGCCCTTGCAGATCTCCGGTATGCTGGTTAGATATGGCAGATCGACCGCAATTTGGCCCTGAACTAGTTCAAGAGACTTCTGAGAAGATTACCCTAGTAAAGGAGCGACTTCGTGTTGCACAAAGTCGACAGAAGAGCTATGCTGACAAGCGGAGGCAGCCTTTAGAATTTGATAAGAGGGACTTAGTTTTTCTAAAAGTTCAGCCCACAAGAGGTGTCAAACGCTTTGGAATCAAAGGAAAGCTCTCCCCACGATATATCGGTCCATTTCAAATCATTGAACGTATTGGCAAACTTGCTTATCGTCTGTCCCTTCCATTGTCCATGTCTAAGGTTCATGACATTTTTCATGTATCAATGCTTCGAAAGTATCACCCTGATCCTTCGCATATCATCCTTCTCGCCGAGGTTCGGGTTGAGGAAGGAAATAGGTATCAGGAAAGAGCGATACAGATTTTGGAGAGAAAAACTCAAGAACTAAGGCGACGTAGCATACCACTTGTGGAGGTGCTCTAGGATCACCACGGAGTAGAGGAAGCAACATGGGAACTAGAAGCAACAATTAAACAGAAATACCCTGAATTGTTTTCTAGTAATAACTGATGATGTCATACATTGTACTATTTCACTTATCAATAAAATGATGAAACTTTGGTTACAAATATCTTAATACATCGTTCCACTCGAATAACTATGCAGATGTCTGAAAAGAATATCGATGGATATAGTGATGCACACACGCAATGGCCTCCTAGGAACCTATGGCGACTCTTCCAGGATCTGAGTCTAGTCACCACACAGACAGTGATCCTTATCCCCAGAGCGCGCATGGCTTTTTCGTAACAATTTTGCCCAAAACAATCTCGTGACCTCATCTTGGCAGGATCTTCTACCAAAATTGCCAGGCGGCCGGATTCAAGCAACAGCATGAAAAACCATCCCATCGCTCAACCTACCTCCCCTTAAACGATGCAACCAGCGCCCTATACCACCATCTGTTAAGCAAAAGTTGGAATCTTCTAAGAACAAATCCAACTCCATTTGCTCTCCATGGTTTCATGATGTTAAGGATTCCACCGACCACAATGTCATTCAGGGACCATACAGGCATTACCCTTAACTAGCAAACGATAACGACGGCAGTGAATCTCATGCAGATAACTATCATGACTACTTGGACTGATTTCGAGGGCGAAATCCTTTTAAGGAGGGTAGAGTGTAATACCCTAGGTTTGCACAACAAAAAAATAATAAAAATAAAATAAAAAAATTTGTTCGGGCAACCCGCCTGAATGTTCGGGCGCCTGCCCGAACGTTCAGGCGCCATTCTTTTTATATAAAAAACCCCTCCCCCTCCTCATTTCTCACACCAAAATCACTTCTCCTTGTGATTTTCCTTCTCTTTTTCACTCATTTTGAGTTTTTGTCTTCTCTTTTGAGACTCTCTTTCCGAGACTTTCTGTGCCGTGCAACGCGGTTCTGCCCGGGGGAAGGCGCCAGTTCTGAAAGGATTTTTTTATCTAAAGGTGGGGAACAAAACATAGGTTTGCGTGTCTTATAACTTTTATTAAAGTTCACATTCATTTATCATTATGTCTACTATTTATTTACACTGCATTATTGCGTATAATGTTTATACTTGTCATACTTATGCCTGTATATTTGGAGTTCATGTATTACATTGTTGTTATGTCGGATTAGTGGTCAATCTGGCTCAACCAGACCCCAGTCTTGTCCTCAGTAACTTTAAATAGTGAACGGGAGGTAGCATGCTGCTTTAGACGATTGGTATTTAAGTAGATCTCGTGTCTCACCTCTCATCTGGAGACTGATCTGGTTGGTCTTATTTGAAAGCTATCAGCTTATACAAGTAATACTGAATGTCCTAACCTTGCACGTTGTGATACCGACCTTGATAAGGATCACCAAACGTTTCCAAATCCTGTCTAAATGTTAAGAAAAGATTGGAACAGTCCATGCATTGGCATCATACATAGCACCACCTAGGGACGTATGTGGTTTATGATTCATAGAATAGTTAGAAGCGATGCTCGCTATTCATTATATTTCTCTGAAGAGGGACGTACAATGAGAACTTGGCTACTCCTGGGGAGGGACATCTGTACGTGAATCCAGAGCGTCGTTCCTGAGGAGGGACGTACAATGAGAACCCGGCTATTCTTGGGGAGGGACATCTGTACGTGAACTCAGGTGATGTACAGTCATCAAACCAATACGAGACGGTGTCATACATACATACATATTGGATTGATTATGATGCTCTGATGTGTATTTAAGATATTTGATTATGAAGTTTGTTTTATTAATTGCTATATTCACGAACTATTTTACCCACTGAGCGTGTAGCTCACCCCATTGTTATCCAATTTTTCACAAGAGATTAGGGTGGACTGGGTGCAGGTTTTTGGGCCCACATTTTGTACCATTTATATTATTCATTGGGGATTTTGGGAGAATGTTCCCTTAACTATTTCATGTACAATTATATTCTGAAATTAATGAATCAGACTTGTACTTAATTGTGTTTCCACGCACTCAGCTATCGATATAATACATTGGCGCCCCGTCCGTGAGTATTCCGCCAGTTTAGGCGCGTCTGGGCGGGGTGTGACAATCTTTTCTCATATTTCAATTTGATTTATCTAACCCATTTTGAATTAATTAATTAATTAAATTTGTTAACCAAGATCTAAATTATTTACAACCCTCTTTCGATGGTCAATCAAAAATACCTTTAATAATTAAATCTCTATATTTCTATAAAATTTAAATTAAAACAAGATTCATGAAGATTATAGTCTTCAATGGTTACACATGTAACATGAATATATTTCTATCTCACATGAACTCAATAGCTTTCGTCCTTATGATCATATGTTATTTTAATCAAGTTCACAAATTTAAACTCCCTTCGTCAAGATCATATAGATTCAACAAATCATCTAATTAGTGATCAAGTAATTAGAAGCATTAAGAACGGATTAAAATAAACAACTCTAAATAATCAATTAAAATCTAAAATCAAACATAAAATTCAATATCCATATGAGATCCAATTGTAACTCTAGACAAACAACTTAGCTCAGCATTGAAATAGAAGAAAACATAAAAATATTGATGAACATGTTGAATAAAAATAAGAAGAAACTAGAAAACCAATTGGAAGATGTTGAAGATGTTCCCTTGTTTCCAACTTCGCGTTCTTCGCCTTCTTCGATTCAATTTTCTTCAGCTCGTTCTCTTCTCTCTTTTATCCTCTATGATCCTTTGAAAACCCTAAAAAATGGTCTTTATATAGCTACAAGTCCATAGGAAGTCATCCAAAAAGTGTCCAAGTCGAACTAGGAAAGTTCACAACAAAATTAGAAAGTTTTTATTTTGAATTGTACATCCACTTTCTTCCTCGCAGTTTTTCTTCATGCTCTCCACTCCAAATCAACCTCAAAACCCTTTCATCTTATAGTATTTCACGTAAGGAATCCATAGAAACAAACCGCGTCCAATTCAAAAATTGCACAAAATCAAAGTTTCCGACGCCGCGGCGCCCAGTTACAGGTTTTTATACTTTTTTTCCTAATTTTCTTGTGGACTTGGCCATTTTTTCGTACTCCCAAGGCTTGAATGCAATTCTTTCTTCACTCTAACTCCCTTGGCTCCTCTTGCATCATGTCTTCATCTTCTCGATCATCATCTAGAACATCAAAGCATCTACAAAACACATCAAACAAAGTAAGTATCATGCTTTAATAATCTCATGAACCAACTTATAGAGATTTATACGGAAATAATGTAAAAATACTAAAATATAACTAAACTATCAAATAACCAAATTTATGGTAAACTAATATATGAACTAAATATCATAAAACATGCTCTAAAACATATACTAAATACTTACTTATCAAATACAATTTGTTGTTGTAAAATTTGTTGCTAAATATCAAAATATTTATAGTGACCTAGAGAATATTTTCCCTTCATATCACCCTAAATCCTAAATATTAAGTCAATCAGTACAGCCATATTTATTCTACCATCATTTTTTAAATATTTTCATTGTTTCCTTAAAACTTGTTAATCCATCATCTAAAAGTAAAATATAAAACATGTTCGGTACTTTAGCTTATATATATGTGTTGAAAGCCTATTTGGCCAAACTTTTCTCCTTTTTTACATTATAAATTACCTTAGAACAACTTCAATCAAATAATTAATTTTGAAAAGCTCGGTGGGACCAACGTTTTCTATAAACTTTGAAAACTACTTATTTTTTAGCAGATGCGTCACTTGCCAAGGCCCAAAAAGTTACTATAACTTTAGAAAATAAAAAATAATAAAAAAGTCAAATTGTAATTTCTATCCCCATTGAGCCAATGCATTTTTCCTTCTTGTTGTCGAGGCAGTCCTAATTATTTCGGGGCTCAGGGCACAATACATAAAATGAGTTCATTTTATATATGTGGCTATTAAATTCACTCGCCATTTACTCTTTTTTTCATCCACCTAAGTTTAAAAATAAAAAGATAAAAATATCTTTATGTGAAATTACCAAAAAAGACACATAAAAACGACCCTAAATCCCTCAACTCTCCAATTTTGCAACCCTTTCAATCTTCCGTCTTATTATTTTTTTTGGTTTTTTTGGTAATCAAATTGTGTATTTTTCATCAATTTATTGTCTCAAAAGCATTTTCAAGCATTCAAAAGCATTTTTCATTAGTTTGAAAAGTGTGGGAAGTGTTGAAAGTAGTTTTACTCTAATCAAGCAATTTGATTGATAAGGGGAAGGAAAGCAAGTGAAATGGGAAGTTTTTTCTGCCCTACGACATGTTTATTAGTTTTGTACACTTTTTTTTGTCAAAAAATATCCATAAATTGAAGAAAATTGTGTCGAAAATGGGATTCAAAATCCATTTTCGATGCCCCAGCACAACTTGTCCAACCATCCAAGACTGGACATACTAGGTTTGTCCCCAATTTGTCTAGTCAGCCCCGTTGGACAAATCATTTATGGGTTTTTTATTTTTTTATTAATTACATTTTTGTATATTTTGTTATTTACATATGCATTTAATACTAATTTTAACTTTTATTTATCAGGATGATGAGGGATTTGACAAGTAAAGTGATGATGTTGGCTCCGAGATTATACGGGATTACACTGATGAATTTACCATTGATTTAATATTTAGAAGTAGAAATGAACTGATTGCATGAAAAAATGACTTTGTTATTATCATCAAGAGCTCAGATTCAGGGAGGAGAACAATTGACAGGTTATTTTGGGCACAACTAGTCCTTTGTTACCTGTTACTGTCAACTGGGCCAAGTTCCATCTCCCATGCACTAAGAGTTGGGACACCCCATACCTAGATCATATTCTACATTTTACTGGAATTGTTCCTAACGTAACAACTATGGAAGCAATTGATGATTAAAAAGAAAATTTGTGATTGTCAAAAAGAGTTTGTACTTAATTTATTACAATGATCTTGATGTACATGTTCATCAAATTAATATTCAAGGAAATTGTTTTTTTTTAATTCCATGCATTCATTATCCAAAAAAAAAAAATTATACACCATCTTTTATGCTTGTCTTCTTCGAACTCGTAATCGAACATGAATTTCATCGGCAAATGCCTCCCCTCGATCAAAATTTTTTGATTGAGTTGTCGAGGGTTCTCCACGTTCAAAACAAGCAACTAGGATCCTCTTCCTCTGTCCCTTCCTCCACCTCTTCTCCTTCATCTTCATTAATGACTGGCAGTGGTAATTCGTTTTGAATCAAACAACTTCTTCTTGCAGTGGTCGTCGGTTGAGTTCTTTTGGAGCTTTGTTCCTCGGTAGTAGGGATATCACTTTTCCTTTGTCTTGGTGGTATATCTCAATAAGAAAATACAAAAAAAAAACATGTTATTACAATAAATTATTGTAAATAATGAGAAAAAAAACAAAAAAAAAACGTAAAAAAAGCCCTTGTCCAACCTGCCAAGGCCGAACAAATATGGTCGGACGGAATTGTTTTGTTCAGTCGGGTTTGGCCAAACAGATACATTCTACAAATAATACATAAAAATCAACTTATAACTAGTAAAAATTGTGTTTTACTTATCGATTTAAGATCTAATCTTCTCCTACACCGATTTGAGTAAAACACTTTCAAATAATAAAATCTCTCGATTTTACCGCAATATCTCGTTACTTTGTTGCTAAGGAACCCTTGAAATGTTGTTCTAACTTGTTGAATGGTTGAAAAATTACAAGAAATGATGCATGAACAGAGAAGAAAGGAAAAGAAAATAAAAGCAGTTGGAAAATGAGAGAGAAAATGAAAAGGCCAAAATGAGAATATGGGTGGATAGAGAGAGAGTATTTAATTGATTTTAAATTTTAAGGTGAGTTAAGAGAGTGAGTAGGTGGAGAGAGTAAATGGTGGATGGATTTAGGAGCCAGCTTTTATATATTAATAAATAAATATTTTTTTATAAATATTGTGAATATATTATAAATATATAGTTTTATAAATAAACAAATACTTTTGTAAATAACACTAAACATATCCTCAAAATAAACTATTACAAAAATAAATAAATAAATAAATAAAAATCAAATACATTTACAAAAGGGCTTGGTGAAGAGAGAAAGAGTGACTAGTGGACAACAAAAAAAAATGTAATTAAATTATAGTTAAAAAATATAAAACATAAAAAATAGATAAAAACAAGGGTTGGCTGTTGGCGAATAAAGAGTGGTTGGCAAACACAAAAAAGGAGCAGGAGGTCACGCTGTCACAATGTCATTGTCGTCGAATTTCTTCTTTCAACTCACAGTTCTTTTTTTGGATTACAATAATTTTTTGGCATGAGCAATACGTAAAAAAAAATGTTTTAATTAAAAAAATTAAAAATGAGTTAAAAATCATATTTAAGAAATAAATATTAAATTAATCTCTCCCTCTTTCTATATATAGAGAGTGAGAGAGATTAATTTTATATTAATTCTTGTGCAATTAGGGCTCCCAAATTTAGACAGTCGCCCTGTGGGCCCTACTCAGGGCCAGGTGGTTGCCTCAGTCCTTTGTCATCCTTACGACGAGGACACAATTCATTGTATTAATAAGGTGTATTAAATAAAAGGGTAATCTTGACTATTGCAGGAGCAAGAGTCTTCTTCTCTTGGTCGCCTGTTGTGAGCCTACGTGCCCTTCTCTTCTGGCAGTATTAGCCCATTAATTGTATTTGCATTATATGTACCTTGACCCACACAAAAAAACACTAAATGGGCCGTAGATGGCCATGTGGAATCCATTAATCTTTTATTTCCTTTTTTATGATAGAGGATATCTCAATGATACTTCACCTGTCAAACTAATTCCTCCCCTCACAAGAGCCATGTACATAAACCCAAGGACTCGAACCTATGACGTCACTTGAGTTCTTGAGGCGAGGGATTTCTTGACAATACAGGAGCCTTTGGACTTATTATTTTGACAAATACTAGATTGACATTCATATCAAACATATCAAATATTGACTGACAGACGCATCACCTTCAAATACCAAGGGATTACCTATAATCATGTGTTGGTGAATGATTAAAGATAATCTAATGGTACATGATGGAAATATTTTTATTTTATCAATGTTAACCGTGGAT
This sequence comes from Paratinospora sagittata, assembly GCA_035771175.1. Lineage (NCBI taxonomy): Eukaryota > Viridiplantae > Streptophyta > Magnoliopsida > Ranunculales > Menispermaceae > Paratinospora > Paratinospora sagittata. Next base: position 39,469,131 of record CM069590.1, on the reverse strand, counting down.
GTCACTTCAGCATTTTTCAGAAATAAATGAAAGAAAAGGGTTTTTTTTTTCCTCAGTTGTGAATTGCCAGAGTTATTAAGAAGTTCAAAGAGATGGTGACAATGAGCTTTCAAAGAGAAGAAAGTGAAAACCCAAAAGAATCTGTGCAAATCCATTAGAGGAAACTCAGGTTTCAAACATTTATTTGACATTGAAAGCATTAAAGATGTATAATTGTGCTCCATATACTTTTGGTATCAGTCTCCATAATGAATGAGGGGTTTTTTCTTTTTTTTGGTTCATTTTGATTCCTGGGGTGGCATGAATTCAAAACTTACACAGCATATACCAAACCATTGAACAAAGAATTCAACTTTAATTATCCCTTCATTGGTTGGTAAGGCAGTAACTTTTGATCTTTTGATCGCCAAGTTTATTCCATCTTCACACCAACCTGCCTAAGTGCTTATTAAAAATAATAAGAGGAGATCCTTGTTTTCAGAAATTTTTATCAAACTCGGCCTCTAATTTTGTTGATGGAAGTCATAAAATAAATACCCACCTTCATAATCTTCCCCAAAATACATATCAACAACTGCCTATATATCACCAAAACAGCAACAATCCTAACACTGTAATTAAGCAAACATTTCTAATATGATCTAGAGCTTTATATCAACATTAAAATTCCTTACTGGTTCTTGTCAGCTTTCCTCTCCTCTACATTGAATGAATTTTGACTATGAAGTAAATAACCTAGGGATCATTCACAATGCACAGTTTCAACTCTCCATGCACATATCCATCCAAGTTACAAATGGCATAACTCAAGACATGCAAAGAGATAAGTGGCAATCCCGTAAACTTCACCAAGAATAAAACCTCCTACTCTCTCTACTGCTTGACACATCAAGCTTGCCAGTGCAGGAGGTGTTATACTATAAAACCAAGGTTCTGAACAAAGAATTAAATGATAGACACAGCTATTTGTAATGGATCCATGACCTTTTTAAAACTATATCATCATCACTACTACTAAGTTAAAGAAGATCAGTGAAACCCATTACCATGAACTTTCCAAACATGGGTCTTTCATCCCTTTTAGGCTTCTTCACTTCCTACCCTGAAATCTTCTTAGCCTCAGCTTCTTTCCTCTTCATTTCCTGGCTTTTGAATCGCAAGACCCAAGTCCTTTTCAACTGGCCCATATTAGGAAACTTCCCATACCTTATTCTCAATGCCAACTTCTTACATGACTGGTTCACCCAAGTACTTAAAGTTAGTAAGGGAACATTAGTACTAACTGGCCCATGGTTCACTAAAACTGACACACTCCTAACTTGTGATCCATCTAATGTGCACTATATCTTAGTCACCAACTTCCCAAACTTTCCTAAAGGATCTGACTACTCTGAGATCTTTGATCTTCTAGGTGATGGGATTTTCAATGTAGATTCTAAGTCTTGGATGTTCCAAAGGCAAATGGCTCATGCCCATTTGAATTCTACCGCGTTCCGACGGTGTTTAGCTCAGACTAGCAGAGAAATGGTGGAGAGGAGGCTTGTACCTGTACTAGAGCAAGTGTGTAAACAAGGTAGAATTGTGGATTTTCAAGATGTGTTGCTACGATTCACATTTGACAATATATGTGCATTGATCTTTGGAGCTGAACCTCTATGCCTATCAATAGATTTTCCATTGGTTCCATTTGCAAAAGCTGTTGATGATGCAGAGGAGGCTATTGCCTTTAGGTATATTGTGCCTGGGAAGCTATGGAAACTTCTAAGATGGTTGAAGATTGGGAAGGAGGGAAAACTAGTAAAAGCTAAGGAAACCATCGACCAGTTTATAAGTCAGTGTATTTCGACAAAACTAGAAGATTTAAAGAAAGTTCCCCAAGAAATTAGAGAAATAAATGAAAAGGAGAGAGGAAAAGATTTGCTAACATGTTACATGGAAACCCAACTTGAAGCCCAAATGGATAGACTAAAATACTGTAAGTTTTTGAGGGATACCACACTGAACTTGCTGATAGCTGGGAGAGACAACCAGTGCAGCCCTAACTTGGTTCTTTTGGTTAGTATCTAAGAACCCAACAGTTGAAATCAAAATCTTTGAAGAGCTAAAAGCAAAATCTCAGAATCTGTCTAAGAAACCAGTGGTATTTGAAACTAGTGAACTTAATGGATTGGTGTATTTGCAAGCAGCTTTATGTGAATCTTTGAGGCTATTCCCACCACTTCCAATTGATCAGAAGGGTGTGTTGAGTCAGGATGTTCTTCCTAGTGGTGATATGGTTAAACCAGGGAAATTGATCATGTATTCCATGTATGCAATGGGAAGGATGGAGTGGATATGGGGAGAAGATTGCTTGGAGTTTAAGCCAGAGAGTTCAAAGAAAAATGAGCTGAGATTTGAACCTTCCTACAAGTTCTTAGCGTTCAATGCTGGACCAAGAACTTGCTTGGGTAAAGACATTGCTTTTACTCAAATGAAGGCAGTTGCAGCTGCTGTGCTTTACAATTTTCATGTTCAAGTAGTGGAAGGCCATGCAGTGTTACCTAAAACTTCAGTGATGCTTTTCATGAAGCATGGTTTAAGGGTTAGATTGAGAAAGAGAGAAAATGACTACTAGTAACTACAAGATGTGTAACTCTTCTTTTCTTTTCTTTTTAATTTTGTTATGAGCTGTGTACTTTGACCAAGAAATCAAAAATCTACTGGCAGTCAGTATTTTGAAACAGGCAAAGCAGACTAAGGTGTCCATGAAATAAAGTTAATTTGGAAATAGATTCATTATGTATTTGGAAATAACAATCATTCATTCAAAAAAAAACCACAAGAAAGCAAGGAAAAGTAAGTTTAAGCTGTATTGTTTCAGAATATGAGATGAAAGAGGTTGCAAGGCAATAAAAAGTCCAAGGGGATCATCAACAATCTTAACCACAGAAGAAAAAAAAATCAAAAGAACACGGCAACTAAGTAATTGCCAACGTTTTCCCCACGACTAGCCTTGCCACAATGATTTGTACTAATTGAACCAGTAGAGAGAGCTGAACTTTTATCTCAGTAGAACTTGTTTTTGAGTTGAGGTCATTTATGGTTGGGTTTGTTTAACGTTTGAGGTTGAAAAACCTAACACTACTACTACCCTCATGGATTTACCCTCACAAACACACACAAGGCTCGTTGACTCGCACTCTCACAAGTCACGCTCATCCTCAATATCCCCCCAAAACAGGTATTCACATATATAAGTCACTCCCTTCACTTATATATAGCACAATAACCATTTCCCACAGACTATTTTGGGGCTATCACATTTTGCTAGCCTAGCCAATCTATTGGAAAGTTAGCTTCTCTTTCAGTGAATTCCTATACCCATCTCTTCATTTGATCAAGCCTATATTTGATCTTTAGAAGGGAGATCTCTTCCTAAGATACAGTTTTGTTGAATATCCTTCAAAGATCATATTTATTATCTTCCCAACTTTCCACCAGCATAATTAGCAATTTAGCTTCACATTCAAACGTGTGATCATCTACAGCGCAGCTCTCCGATTTATGAATTGGATTGTCTAAACCTCTATTTTGGCTCATCCTAAGTCATACCACTATTTTCTCCCATATTCTAGGAAATACAAGAATTTGGCATTGTGACAATTTAGTATTGGATACATGATCAAAAGACAAAGCTATGTACACCAGAAAATCAACTGACATTCATGAAGTTCATGAAATTGTGCATCTCCAAGGATTTCCTCAAAAAGAGATCCAACAAATTCTCACTTGCAGATGAAGTCAATATGAAAATCTAATAACAACGATATTCTGATTTTGAGGAGAAATGAAATTAGAAAGAGAACATTCTAAAGCTAAAACTGATCAAGTAAGAGTGTATAGATGATGGTACCTTGAATGAGCCGTTACAACAGAACGCCCTTGACCATGGATGAGAGCAGCACCACGTTCTACTGCCCTTCCTCTGTCTCCCTGTGCATGAATGGTTGTTTGTCCAATGGGGACAAAATCTGATAAATTCTAGCATACAACCGGTAAACTACAATATGGCCAAAAGTGCCCCACAAATTCTTCACTCGCGTATCCTTCCACAACGCTATCTTTGGATGATCATCTTGAGAAAACAGAACTTCAGAACATAGAATAGGTTTCAGCCCCAAGCTGCATTTTCAGTTGCACATATGAGAAAAGGACCAATGGCATAATGCCCAGCCAAAGAACCTTAAATTCCAGAAGCATTTGGAACCCCGAGACTAATTTTTCATTGAATTGCTTTTGGGTCCCGCTTTCAAATAAAAAGATTTGGAATAGATTCTTCCGATTATCCACTTTTTTATCCCAGGAAGTCCTTCAAATAAAAAGATTTGGAAGGCATATACACCTAGCTACATTATGATTCCACATTTAATTGAATAAAATTCCCTACGTTATTCATCATCAAGTGGCTTTAGTAAATAGCTTCAAACCTGAGAGTATTAACATGAAATGGCTTCAGTTTCTTTTGTTAATTGGATCCTCTTTTTAAGAGATTGCACAGAAGCAAGAGAAACAAGGGATTTGCATTGCATTTTCATTGAATACATCCTTCTCTTGACTGCTCAATTAGTTCTTTCATGGAGAAAAAAATAAGCAGCAAATGAGATTGAACAGGCATATATACACACATAAAAGTCTTAACCAGATCAAGAGTTGCATTTAAGCAACTCTTCTTATTTATTTTATTTAGGATATTTACAACTTGAAAAGGCCCCCCACCCTACAAGAATAATCAGAACAACAATTACATATACAACAAACAATAGAAGAAGAAGAAGAACCTACAATTTTGATGAGTCTGCTTCCTTCTGTGACAGCAGTGCCAAGAATTGACTGAGCCACTGAAGACCAAACTCTAAACAGTCTTCAACAATGACAAAAGACCCCTATTATATAGACAATACCAACATCCTCAGCATCATCACCCAGTTCCTAGTAATACATAACTACGAAACAAAAGTTGGAAATGCTTGAACAACTTGAACTACATCACCACATAATTCACATCCCATCAATAGCATTCCTAAGATTCCCACCAAGTAAAGACATGAGTCCTCCACCATGGACCCTCCCTTCAGGAATCACAAAATTAAAGCTCTTGCTCCCACTGTCTCTGCCGCTGCCTCCTCCCTCTTCATCTCCTTCTACAGTCAACTGCCCTGAAGAGGACGACGACTTCATTGAAAGGGGAACCAACACCTGGGGTGGTATAAGTGGTTGCTTTTTTGCAGGTTTTTCTGCTGAATCTACTCCGTCAGAAACAACACTAACACTTGAAGAGGAATAATCGTTGTCAAAGCCGCTTCCAGTTGTTGAAATGGGCACAAGCCCACTAAAGAGTCCAGGACCAATCATACTACTCTTATGAGAGATCTTTACCTGAACCATGCTTCCATGAGCTGCGCATAAACCACTCTTTCCTCTAGCAAACTTCTCACACTTCCCTTCCTCCCAAGTGCAACGTTTTCCCCCTCCATGGGCCTTGCAGAAATCTGTACTCCCTTGAGCACTTTTCCCGCAATTCTCAATTTTGCATCGCTTCCCTCCACCATGCCTAACACAGGAATCAGTTCGACCACGAGCGCTCTTCGTGCAACCTGGAACAGCACAGCGCTTGCCCCCTCCGTGTGCAACGCAATAATCAGTGCCACCATGTACACTCTTTGGGCAAATTCCGCCACCATCAAAAAGACACCGCTTTCCTCCTCCGTGCCCTTTGCACAAGGGCGTGCTCCCTTCGGCGCCTTTGTTGCACCCAGCAAACACACATCGCTTGCCACCACCATGAGCCTTGCAGTACATGGTGCTCCCTTGAGCCCCCTTGGTGCATGACGGGTAATCGCACCGCCGGCCTCCTCCATGTGATATGCACAGCCCAGCTTGCCCCTCTGCACTCCTTGTGCAACCTTCCACCCTGCACCTCTTGCCTCCACCATGCCTGATGCACAACCCGGACTTGCCACGAGCTGCCTTGGCGCAACCTGGATGCCCACACCGCCTGCCACCTCCATGCGCTATACAGTAATCTGTCTTCCCCTCGGCACTTTTAGTGCAGCCCAGGTGCTGGCACCTTTTCCCTCCTCCATGAGCCTTGCAGTAAGCTGTTCTGCTCTCAGCACCCTTGTTGCACCCTGGTTTCTGACATCTCTGCCCACCACCATGGGCTATACAAAGGCCTGATGCTCCTCGTGCCCCTTTTGAACATCCATCAAACTTGCATTTCTTAGGATGGTGGCTTCGCTGATCTGAAGATCCCCGGGTACTAACAGGCTCAGAGCTTGTTTCCATAGAGAATGTTATTGAAGTCGATCGTTCAGGGCTCATGTAAGGATGATTATGATGCTGCCGATTGGTCCCAAGGTCCAGGAGTTCTTGGGTCTGCAGCGGTTCTTTGCTACCATCTACCCTTGGAGCCAAGAGAAGAGATGGCATGTATCCACCGGATTTCTTAGCCGAAGTAGAACCTTCATCCACAATTGGGATGAAACGCCTGTTATCATCCACAGGCATTTCATTTTGGTAAAATGTCCTCTGATCACTTGGCATTGAAACTGGATTTTGATGCATGCCCAGAATTTCCCGCTTCCCTCCTGGAAGCCCAAGTTCTAGAATCGCCAATTCGCTCTCCGAAGCCAATCCTTGCCCAGATTCCTGGCTTGTGTTAACCCCAACTGTGCGATAATCATCATAAAATAAACTAGGCGTCGGACCTAATCCAAGCACCAGCCTGCAACCATCATCCGGGACTTGGGTAGCAGAAACAACACCATTGAAACCACGAGAATTCCCAGATCTACCCGTCTTACAAGTACTATGGCCGAGGCATTCCAAGCGCAGAGCAGTATCACCAAAATTATCATTCTTAGCAGGTTCACAACCAGTAGGGAAGAGAAGGGTGAACTTGTTAAGATCCATTCTCTTAAAACCAAGGGGATATTCTGGAATTTGGGTACTAAAAATCAAGGCAGCAGCAAGCAATCAAAGAACAAGGGAACCTAATCAACAGAGAAAGTGAAACCCACCGCTTACAAATCCTGATGTGTCCGACCGATCCATTCTTACTTGGAACGAATCCAATGGCAACTAAAATTTTTACTAGCTTGAAAAACGCTTAGCTCCCAAAATATTTAATTACGTTTCTGGGATAAAAGCCTTTTATGAGAACACAACAATAGATAGAAACACTGACAGAATCCGCATACCGCTTCTTGTGACTTGCACAACTACTTCTAAAAAGCTTCATTAATCCTGACACAGAACAAAACAGAAATATTAAGTGTCTTTCCAATCATTCACTTACCATAAATATTATATAAAAATACAAATCCACTTCCATAATTAGGTAAAACCCATTAAAACTAGATCTAAGCCAGAAGTTCAAATTTTTCCGATTAAAAAGAAGAAGAAAAATCCAGCTTTTTCAGACAAAAAGATAACTACTTTGGAGCTAATTTCCTATTTTCTGAAGGCATTTAAGTCGCAAGGCCAAAAGAATCCTATTTTATCCTCTCCAACACCAACAAATTTTTTTAAAAAAAATCCTGAAACTCTAATCTGAAATCCCTATTTTCCAAAACTACCAGAACGAATCCGAACAATTAAACAACAGAATCATCCAAAAAAAAAAAGGAATCGTAAAGAATACGAACAAAATTACCACAAAAAATCCCAGATTTTCCACCGTTTAAAACCGGAAAAAAAAGAACAAATTCTTCAGAAGAGAAGCGATTACCTGGAATTTAGTGACGACATCTAAGGAAAAATCTTCAGAAGAACAGAGGTTTATACAAAGAGATTATTGCAGATGTTCTACCAAGGAAGAACAGAGAAGGGAATGGAACTTACGAAATGAAAGATTAGGAAAAAAAAAATGAGAGTTTGAAGCAGACACGTAATTATGTAATATACGCAAGGAGAGGACTGAGATGTCAATTAGGGGAATGTTTTAGGACTAGAGAGTCAATTAAAGAGGAAAGCTGAGTTATCAAACGGTGTCGTTTCTGTTATAAGTTGTGGCACGCCGATGCGCCGTTATAGCCGTCGGCTCTGTTGGGTCCACTACATCATAGGCCCAGCTGAGCTGAGCTGACGCTGCTGCTTTTTTTCGCTGTTTTGCTGTTTTCTGCTTTACCGAAGTTGTGATGTAATGTCATCTTGATTGTGACACGTGGATGGTACTGCATTATGACGGAAACGGCTTCACGGGGTTGAACCGACGGATTCCTAAGTTTTTTATTTATTTTTTTAATTATTGAAAAAAAAAGATTAAATTTTAATATATTTTTCGTTGCGGCTATTTAAACTCCCAAAAAACTCTATGTACACCATAAAAAATCACTTATTTTGACTTTCAATAATACTATCGTGTAATTATATCAAAATGTCCCTATTTTTTTTTTTAAGTTTTTTTTTATTTCTTCGTCATGGAGTTCGGTGTTGTATGACCAAATTAAATATTTTAGGTTTTGTCGCACACAACGAACCAAATATAAAAATAAATTTTTTGAATTGTTCGATCGGAGATGGCAAAATTTAAAATATTAGGTAATGTAAAAATAACTTTTTTGAATTATTCGATCGAAGATGACAGAACCTAAAATATTAAGTTCGATCTAAGATCGAACCTTTCACGATCGGTTCATTATGGCAGGTTCGAACTAATCGCGATTCTTTCTCAACCACACCTGTTTCTTCCCACTTCCGATAACATTTTTTATGAACAAAAATATCAAAAATTTGATTTTACGTAATTTAAATACTAAATATGATTAAAAAAAATATCTTATCAATTTAGTGATTTTTTCACTAAATATAGCAATAAAGTAAAGGATTTTGGAAGTCATTTAGAGTTTTAGGTGTAGTAATTTTAAGTTTTGAGTGTTAAAAATTTTAAAAAAAAAATGGAAGGAGAGTTGAAGAGGGTGTTTTAAAAAGCTTAAAATCTAAGAGAAACTGAGAATGTTGTTTTAAAAAGTTTAATGGGTGAAGATAACAGCTTTTAATATTTTATAATAAAAATAGGATACGATAGAAAGAAAAAAAAAATGTGATTTAAATAGCTGCCCCCAATTTTTTTTTTTTTCATGTCTTATCTCGATCTCATGAGGCGAGGCTAGTGCGCTTCGCAACATTAAAGTACATTAAAGTATTTTATTTTTATTTTCTTTTCCACTCACGTCATATAAAGTATTCCACAATTTATAAAAGAAAAGGCTTGATAGAGCAATTACAAGGGCTTTTTTATTTACGTTTTAAGCAACTTCTGCAATCATAACACTTATTTAAGAAACTAATGTAAACCAATAAATTTTTGTCAAACTTCTACTAATAAGATGTATAAATGAAAGAAAAAATGCCTTTTAATTTTTTCAGTTAAGTAGATACTGGTGCTAAAAAAAGAAAGATCAAAATATCATTTACCACCCCCTCTCAAAAAAAAAAAATTTAAAAATAGTATGGCCCTGTTTAGGTGCACAGTAAAAACCTCGTTGCGATGCGAAATTAAAGAAAACACAAGGTTAACACGTTTAACAAGCCAATATCGAGACTGCGTTTCAATTTTTAACGCAATTTTTAGGCCGTTTTACAAAACACTTTCTTCTTATTTTTGCGTTTGCCGTTAGCGTTTCAAAAAAAAACACTTTTGGCCCAAAACACCCCCGCTCTCTAAAACAAGCACTAAACCAAATATTTTTATTATCACAAAAAAACATTAAATACAAATTTATTTTATTTTATTTCTTAATCTTGTGAACCATGAGAGTGTGAAAATGTATACGACATAAAAATATATATATATATATATATATATATATATATATATATATATATATATATATATATATATATATCATATATCCACATTATTGTACGTAAATACCCTCACCTCACCAACACTACAAGAGAGGGCAAGAAGGAAGACCGAGAACTGATGGTCGTAAATATCCATACATTACCATTAAGTTAAAAGCACTCATATCAGTTGCACGGGTCCTACTACAATTAATAACACATTCCAGAACTTTTAAAACTTAGTGTCTATGTCGGTTAATTCCTCATAGGTATCTCATAAACTATTCCTATCTTTCATAATTCCTCATGCGTATCTCATAAACTATTCCTATCTTTCATAGGGTTAAGGTACGTACGTAAATTCTATCAATCCATAGATGTTTATATATGTAGGATTTTTTTTTTTTTTCAATCATAACAAATAAATAAATAAGTAAATTTTAAAATTTAATATGCAACACAAGAAGACCATATATTGCCTTGTTGATTTTGGTAGTTGCATTGTCATGATCATATATAAAGTTGTTTCATAGCTTGCTTTTTAATGAACTTTTAAAGCTGTCAACGATCAAATAGACATGTCCGGTTACACCCTTTTAATTAATAAACATCTATTCATATAAATACATTTGTCTATTTTATTAAATGTGTGTGTCTTTTCATTAATAAAGATCTGTTTTTCAATGTATCCAAAGCAATTATTCATCATAAGCACCTCCTTGTTAAATGGATACATGAAGATATAATATATCCAAAGCAACCATTCATTGTAAGCACATTTTTGCTAATAGATATGTAAGTAACCATTCATCATATCCGAAAATAAATAATAATTAAAATATTTTCCAACATTATTTACATGTATAGATCATAATAATATTAAAATTAGTTATTAACAAAATAAATGTAATTATCAATTCAAAATTATGCATATTAATCATTCTTTGTAACACTTCATAATAACTTGATCACTCCTACTTTGACAAACAAAGATACAAATTTTTGATCAATTTCAATTTTTAAAATTATGTATTTGTGTATGCTCAAGTTGTTATATGATAATTAACGTGTTAAGTTATATTTTCTTTTTCTTGTGCTTGATTATATTTATGAAAAGCTTTTGATGTTCTGATTTATTCTCAATTCTAATAAACCATTTTTTTGATCTGTTTTTTTAAACTTATATATGCTTTAATTTAGTAACTAAAAGTTGGTAATTCAAGCTGCACTTTTAATTATCTCCAACAAACTAATTCCTAGATCGTATCTTAAGGATTAGGGCGGGCGGGGCATCTGTCCATCTCTTCCCCTCTCTCACTGTTCTTTTAGTTTTTGGATGCATTTGTTTCAACTTGTCACTCGCAGCTCGCCCCTTTTTTTACCGGTAGCGCTTGCATTTGTTTAAGGCAAATAATCTAGGTGTTTTTTTTATGTTTATGTTCAAGCTTTTTGTTATTTTGGATTTTTTTTCCATTTCTAGTCATTTTATTGTCCGAAATCTCGGTTAATCAGGGGTCGTGTTACTACAACTATATCCTCTTATTGTTGGATATTTTTGTTTGTTACGGTGTTCTTTTCTTTGATATTGGGATTTACCTATTTTTCTAAATTTATTATTGTGTCTATAATGTATTTTAGTATATGATTGTATCTATAAACAAAATGTACTGAAATTTACGAAAAAATCAAATAAAACTTTGACAAAAAAAAAACCGATTAGTGATTCCCAAAAAAAAAATATATATATATATATATATATAACCAAGAAACGATTGCCCATCTGTCACCAGTGACTTGTCACCTTATAATCAATCATTATTTTATTTTTTTTAAGGCCTGAAGCGATAATTGTATTCAAATATTCCATTAATTCTAGTATTTTACATTTTTCTCGCACAACTTTTTCTTCAATAAAAAAAAAAAGAAAAAAAAAATTTCTTATTGCTGGTCAAGCACGTGCAACGTCACAAAGTGTGACAGCGACGGGTAATAACGTCACCATTTAGGTATTGTTGCCATCTTTTCCATCTTCGTCAAGTTACCTGGCGGAGTTGTAACTAAAATATTTAGATTCCCAATAAAAATATGCCACGTCGGATAAAAAGACAAAAAATGTCGGACCCGATTGAGCAACTCAATTACAACTCTCCAGGCCCACACTCCCACTCCTCTTGTCTCGCACGGCGTTACCGTTACTAACGACGCATTTCATCATCTTTCCAAAATAAATATCTAAAGCTTGGCATGCGAGCCGATCCCTAGCGATTAATCGGCTTCTGCGTTTTCGCTTAATTCTACGACGCGACTCTGATCCGCTTCCGCACAAACAAGTTGGTCGGATTTCAACTCCGCGCTTCCAAGCTCGACTTTTTGCATCTTGGAAGCGACAAATTGAATTAAATAATTTAGTAACACGTAATGGAACCAAATTATTATGTTCATTTTTGACTTTTTTAGACATACAAGAACTAGCGCGTATTAATTTTATTACGATTTATAAATTCTTGGCATTATTATTATGTTAAAAATATTTATTTATTTATTAAATTAAAAGTTAATTAGAATTCTTCTGTTAATTAAATTGAAGTATATATAAAATAAGTAAAAGATTATAATTAAAAAATAAAAGAAGTTGTTAGGAAGACTCTTACGATATAGTAAAAGGCGTTGAATATGTTATGTGCATAAAACTCTTTAATTAATAAAAATTCACTGAATATATAATTGACTTCTTGTTAATTTAAAGTGTTACGTGCATAAATTTTAAGAACGGAAAAAAGTAATCAAAATGTTAAATTATTCTCTTCTTCATTATATAACTAAATTGTATTTTAAAATAAAAAAATCACAATAACAATACTTTACAAAGACATGTAAAAATGATCATGGTATTGATAAAAATTAGGTTATTATTCACCAAAAAAATAAAAGAAGTTGGATTATTTCCCAATACCTAATTCTCCTTCACGGCGTTAATTAACGTCGTTTACCTAATCGTTATCAACATGCCGTCAGCAGGTGCTTCGCGCGTGGCGCCTCTACAACAATAACATGTTAGTTAGTCCGTCAGTTACTGTCCTCGCGGGCGTTCCGCATCCAATTCGCTGCGTAGTATCTACCATTGGTCCACGTGGCACGTGGAGACGAACACGAAGTTGAACTCGTGGTGGTGAGAGGAGCGTTGGGATCCACGTTTTCGAGTCCCCAGAGAGAAGACCGTCCTTCCAGAAACGACAAAAAGAACAAGGGCGTACGAGCCACGTGTCCTTCTATTATTGAGTGATGACATCACATTGTTGAAGTTTTCGAAGCTTATGTCTGACGCGCCAACAGCGCTACAAGGATCTACTCTGGCCATATAAAACGCTTACGCCATTTCTATTATTTCTATTTCTTATTTAATTTTTAATGTTTTGTTTAAATAATGGTGAATTAATATTAAGCTAGAAGCTTCCAAAAAAATACTAGAAATCTATTGAAATAATTGTTTTTAACTTTTAAGTTTCTCATATAAAATTGTAATATCATCCTTCATATCATATAATTATACCATGTTTTACAATCATCGTGATTATATGAGATGATGAAAGATTATTGATTCTAATGTTGTATGAGTTAGAAATTTAGCTAAGTGCTTAAATTAAAAAAAATTTAAATTTTTGAAAATAATAAAAAGATTGGAAAAATCAAGTTAGGAACATGAGAAATTAATTTAATTGATAATTTTTACTATTTTTAGCATAATATAGATTGTAATTGAGTTAAAATGAGAAATTGGTGAATTTTCTATGATTGAAAGGATAGAAATATTGGGTGTTTTAATGTTAAACTGTAATAAGTTGATTATGAGAATAAAATGAGATGTTGGGTAATTATATTGATATGAAAATGATAATATTTAAAGGATTTGACAGAGTTGTGCAGTGAATTAGAACTGTGGAGAATATTTTGCCATTGGTTGTCAGTAGAATTTCAATCTTTTTTCATTATTTATGTCGTCCTATATATATTGAACTGTTTTGCTCATTTATGTTTTATTTGAAATTCCATGATGTGGGCATGGATGAAAACTCTTTATTTGTTATTGATTTGATTTATTTTGGAAAAGATGGTTTTTGGACATTCACCTAGTAGGATGAGAATTCTCTACAAAGAAATAATCGGATCTCTTATTCCAATAAACCTACTAATTATGAATTAAAGGTGTGTTTTAATATCGTCTATTGGTTGAAGATAAGTCATCATTTATTGTTCTACTGCGGAGTCTTTTTATGATCAGTATTGAGTCTATGCCTTAGAGAAGATCTGGCTAGATTTTTAACAAAGTCATAGAATACTTACGTTGGACTATTGAATGGACTTTATCATTCACTGTCATTGACGATAGTATTCAAGTTGTATGAGATGATATGTGACCTTAAGTTAAGAAATCAACTTAAGTACAATTGGTTATATATATAATATAGCCTTGGGGCACTTGTCATAATGCTTGAATAAAGATGAATAATATATTTTAAATTGCATTGATATATGTACTGTGATTACGATATGCATATGAAACTGCATTTGTTCCTCATTAAACATGCATACATGGATTTTAGATGAATGGATTATGGTATGTTTGAATATTCTACCGTTGGCTTATTCTATTTCCAAATTTTTCAGGTCCTTCAGGTGCAAATAAAGGAAAGGGCATAGCTTATCAGAGATAGGAGTGTGCCTTGCCAGAAAAGTTTTGTTTTGATGTAGGTTGAAGACTTGGTATACATGTATTTTGATTTTGTAAATATATGTATATAACCCCACATATATAACTAAGTAGATGGACACGTTGTCGTAATAGTTAGTAACTGTTAGATGCTAACAGGGTTGGAAATTACATAGTAAGTATGATGAAATATTTTGATGAGAATGTTGATATATATATATATATATATATATATATATATATATATATATATATATATATATTTGAGTTGATATGATATATGTGTGGATGTGATGTTTATCAGTCTATTTGAGATTGTGGGATGTCCAGTTTACAGGGGAGACTCTGTCGGAGTCTCGGTTGAGGCTTAAAAGGATCTAATGGTCCTATGGAGAAATATGATGGTTAGATTTCTGTGCCGGTCAAGATGCCCTGAGGGATTGTTAAGGGGTGTTGACACCCAAGACATACTTCGTCCACACGCCGACACTTTAAATGTCACACCCCACCCAGACGCGCTTAAACCAGCGGGACACTCACGGACGGGGCGCGAATGCATTATAACGATAGCTGAGTGCGCGAAAACACGATTAAGTACAAGTATGATTTCATTAATTTCAGAATATAATTGTACATGAAATAGTTAAGGGAACATTCTCCCAAAATCCTCAATGAATAATATAAAGGGTACAAAATGTGGGCCCAAAAACCTGCACCCAGTCCACCCTAATCTCCTGTGAGAAATTGGATAACAACGGGGTGAGCTACATGCTCAGTGGGTAAAATAGTTCGTGAATATAACAATTAATAAAGCAAACTTCATAATCAAATATCTTAAATACACATCAGAGCATCATAATCAATCCAATATGTATGTATGCACGACACCATCTCGTATTGGTTTGATGACTATACATCGCCTGAGTTCACATACAGATGTCCCTCCCCAGGAGTAGTCGGGTTCTCATTGTACGTCCCTCCTCAGGAACGACGCTCTGGATTCACGTACAGATGTCCCTCCCCAGGAGTAGCCAGGTTCTCATTGTATGTCCCTCTTCAGAGAAATATAATGAATAACGAGCATCGCTTATAACTATTTTATGAATCATAAACCACATACGTCCCTAGGTGGTGCTATGTATAATGCCAATGCATGAACTAGTTCGGTCTTTACTTAACATTTATACAGGATTTGGCAACGTCTAGTGATCCTTATCAGGGTCGGTATCACTACGTTCAAGGTTAGGACATTCAGTATTACTTGTATAAGTTGATAGCTTTCAAATAAGACCAACCAGATCAGTCTCCAGTTGAGAGGTGAGACACGAGGTCTACTTAAATACCAATCGTCTAGAGCAGCACGCTGCCTCCCGTTTACTATTTAAAGTTACTGAGGACAAGACTGAGTCTGGTTGAGCCAGATTGACTACTAATCCGGCATAACAACAGTGTAATACATGAACTCCAAATATACATGCATAAGTATGACAGTATGAACATTATACGCAATAATGCAGTGTAAATGAATAGTACATAATGATAAATGAATGTAAACTTTAATAAAAGTTATAAGACACACAAACCTATGTTTCGTTCCCCACCTTCAGATAAAAATCCCTTTGAAAACTGGCGCCTTCCCCCGGGCAGAACCGCGGTGCACCGCACAGAGAGTCTCGGAAAGAGAGTCTCAAAAGAGAAGACAAAAACTCAAAATAAGTGAAAGAGAGAAGGAAAATCACAAGGAGGAGTAATTTTGGTGTGAGAAATGAGAAGGGGGGAGGGGTTCTTAAATAGGGAAAATGTGCCAAAACCATTTTTTCTTTTTTGTGCAAACCTAGGGTATTACACTCCACCCCCTTAAAAGGATTTCGCCCTCGAAATCAGTCCAAGTAGTTATGATAGTTATCTGCGTGAGATTCACTGTTGTCGTCATCGTTTGCTAGTTCAGGATAATGCATGTATGGTCCTTGAATGACACTGTGGCCGGTGGAATCCTCAATATCATGACACCATGGAGAGAGTCAAAGCAAGAAAAATGGAGAGACGAGTTGCAAAATATTCCATAATAGACGATCAACTCTACAGGCGTAGCTTCACTATGCCTTACTTCAGATGCCTACAGGAAGTGCTAGGACGACTAGTTCTGGAGAAAATTAATGCAGGCGTATGTGGCAACCATTATGGCAGAATGACTCTCGCATACAAGGTTCTTCGCTAGGGTTATTATTGGCCAACAATTCACAAGGACACTGTAAGGATAGCTCGGAAGTGTGATAGTTGTCAGAAACATGGAACCCACATCCGAGCCCCAGTGGAGAATCTTTCTCCGATCCAGAGCCTATGACCATTTGCTCAATGGGAGGTGGATCTGATGGGACCCCTACCGACTTGTAAGGGTCAGGTCAAGTTTGTAATTGTTGTTGTTGACTACTTCACCAAGTGGGCAGAGGCCGAACAATTAGCAAAGATTACTGAGGAGAAGACCATGAGTTTCATCTGGCAGTCACTTGTGTGCCATTTTGGTGTCCCGTGTGCCATCATCTCTGATAACAATTCGACAACGCAAAGTTTCGGTCATTTTGTGAATACCTCGGTATTCGACACTTCTTTTTTACTCCAGCCCATCCTTAAGCCAATGGTCAGGTAGAAGCCGTGAACAAGATTATCAAACACACATTAAAGGCCAGACTTGAGGAAAAGAAGGGAATGTGGGCTGAAGATATGCCTCAAGTCATCCGGTCATACCACACCACCTCCCGAACAACGACGGGAGAAACACCATCTCCCTAGCATTCAGAATTATGGGTGAAATCGTGTCGGGTCGGTCAAGTTGGCCCCCATTAAATAACCCAATTTTTTTAAAGCTTAATAACTATTATTTAAGCTTATATTAGTAATAAAATATATTGGATTATCATGTATCCAACTTATTAAACTACTATTTAAGCTTTAAAAGATGAGATTTCTCTTTTTGGAAGAACTCATATATGTACAAACTAAGCTACTCTTAAACTTGACTTATGAGAATGAGGATGAACTCATATGTATATATATAAATTTTAAGAGGTCGGGTCGGTCGGGTTGCTTACACCCCTATTCAGAATGGAGGCCGTCATATCAGTGGAGATCAGTATACCGACCTTGAGGACCTCTTTCTTCGATGAAGATAGGAACCGGGAGGCCCAGTGTACCGACCTAAATCTACTTAAAGAAATACGAGAACAGGCACAGCTTAAGCTAACGACACACCAACAAAGAATCTCGAAGTACTACAACACCAAGGTGAAGCATAGAAGCTTCAAAGTTGGTGACCTACTGCTAAGAAGGTCATGCCGAACACACGTGAGCCTGGAACAGGCGCCCTCAGTCCCAACTGGGAAGGGCCCTACAAGATCACTGCAGTACTTCGCACGAGGGTATATGAGCTCGAAGATTTGACAGGAAGAAAAATTCCTAAGCCTTGGAATGCAGAGGACCTCAAGAAGTATTACCAGTAGGCATTAGTAGTAGTAGTAGCAGCTCAGTAATTATGTTCTAGTATTTGCTGAGGTGTTAGTTACCTCTAGCTTTATTTTTTAGATTTTCATAAGTGTTTGTTCGAGACTTTTCTACAATAAGCAAGAGGTGTTGTTCTACAAATCTACGTCTATGATCTACAATTAAAAGTGTCTTGAGACTATCGGCCAGATCGAAAGCCACTGAGAATAAGGGCCCTGGCCCTAGAATGTCTTGGGGGTACCAAGCTTTAGCTATGTATCTACCGAGAAGATGACTACAGTGAAAAGTGCCTTTAAGTATTGCCCTAAAAGGGCAGATACTACCGAGAAGATGGGTTATTGACCCTTAAAGTGCCTTGGAGCGGCAATCAAACCGCTACCGAGAAGAGAACCTAAAGGTTCAGAATGCAGTGAAGGGTCGAATGTTATCTATCGACCTCACAACTCAAAGAACACGCGAAGAAATCAAGTAAAAAAAACCCGCAATAGTCTACGACTCACCGACCTCATCACGTGACATATACTTTGGAAAAAAGCCAAGTACAAATTCAAAGTGCTAGGAAGTCAGGTCGGAACAAAAACAAAATTTCATTAAGATTAAAGCATAATACAAATAGGAACAATGAAAGTAAAATCATCAAGGTATGCAGGCTCATTACAAAAGACTCAACTGGGACAATAGAAATCCTTAACGACTCTGGACTGATGGAACGGTGCAGGATTTCAATTAGACTGACTGGTTCATTATCGTCATCAGCTAAACGTGTTTCCTCCTCGGAGTCGACAGTTTGAGGCTGGTTAGATGATGCCCCCGGAGCCGTGGGGGTAGCACCAGTTTGTGGCTGCTTAGATGATATCTCTGGAGCTGTGGGGGTAGCACCTTGGTCGACAGAAATGTCCTCAGCCCCGACCTCCTCCTCTAATACTCCTTATCCAGTTGTCGAGTTGGCCCACTTCTCGAAGCCCTTCCAGTCTATCGAGTCGCCAAAGAACTCATCCAGATTTGCTCGGTACACAGTCACCGCCTCGACGCAAGCCTTATCCACTCGGGCTTGGCAGAGTTCTTCAACCTTGGCCTTGACAGTGGCTAGGAACTGAGCCTGGTACCTGGTAAACTCATCCTGGATTGACTCCACTTCAATCTGTTTGAGCTTCAGCTGCTCCTTCAGCTTCTTAATCTCGACATCCCGAGCCACAACCTTGGACTCCTAAATCATCGAGGTTGTCTGGGCATCCTTCAACGCCTCTTGAAACTTGACGTAGTGACTTTTGATGCAACGGAGGTTATACACATTCTGAGCAGCAGCCTGCAAAGCCAAAAAACACAAAGTCAGAGACTACAGAGGAAGACCACATAGACAACAAAGTGGATTAATAAGCCAACTTACCTCAATCGGCTTCATGAAAGAATCAACCATGCTTTCAAACATGTCATCGTCTTTCATCGTGATGGAAAATGCATTGGGGACACCAATCTGATAGTTGTCAATGTTTAGGTTGATGTTCCCAATCTTAGTTGTAAGGCGTTCGACCTCACCAAACCTCGCCTTCTTGGCAGTTCCCTGGTTGGTAGGGGTAGGGGATTTCGACTTGGTGTCTACCGACCTCGTCTCCCGGACAGGTGAACGAATTTGATTGGCAGCCGGAGTTTTCCCCTTAGAAGCCAAAGTCTTCTTCGGGGTGCTACTAGGAGATCTCACTTCCGACCCCTGAGCGACATTTGATCGTTCAGCAGTGAGGTTCTTCAACATGGACGGGTCGACAACATACCTAACAACAAAAACTCTCTTTGGGGCCATCTCTTGTGGCTTATCTGTTTTCTTCTTCTTCCCTTTCTTGACGGAAGATCCGAGAGCAGAAAAACCTACATCACAGGCATAGCATTTCAGCTTGGAACTTTAAAAAATTGATCGGTATAAAAAATCAAAATATTTCAAGGTAAACTTACGTCCTGAGAAGACTTTCTTCTCTTTGATAATACCAACTTGGTATAGCCTCTCGGAAGTAAGAATTACTTTGTACCGCTGATCCACAAAAGGGAGTTGATAGATTTTGTCAACACGAGAGAAGTCAAATCCTTCTTCCCTGCTCGGTTTATCCCAAGTACCTGTCAAGAACAACGAAATATATGAGTCTCTACCGAGTAAGAATTAGATGAGACATAAATATAAGACATGGAGGGAAGCTCGGTACCTGATTTCCCAAAAGTGGTCGGTACCAAAACTTCCTTCGTCCAAGGTCTCAAAGCAAAAAACTGCTTGTCTTTCCATGATTTACTGGAGGTTGAGTTTTTTGTGATCAGGGGTTGACCCTTCTCGGCACCCTGATGAGCCGATGCATAATATCACCCACTACATCTCGGGTGGACTTTTAGTTGGTATGCTTGGGCAAAGTCCTGAAATTCGAACTCCAACCACCCCTTCTCCTTCCAGAGCACAAGGCAGCTCAGAATTGCCCTCCACATATTGGGGTTGAGCTGAGCAGGGGCAACTCGAATATGGCCAAGCAGGCGACACAGGGGCAAGTGAAGGGGCAGGGTTAACCCATCCTCAAACAGGTTGATATACAGAGTAACCTCTCATTTCTTAAGATGGCTAGCTCGGTCTCCAGGAGCAGGTGCCCTCAACCCTATACGGTTGGGTATACTGACCTCCCTCCTCAGCTGAGCGAGATGATGCTCCGTTATCTTGGAAGGAATATGGTCTACCGAATAAAATATCTCCCCTACACCGGTGTCTTTAGGCTCAGAGGATACGGGAGTAAGACCCGATGTGCTAGGCTCGGAGGAGGATAAGACTACAGTATCCCCTCCGACCTGAGAATCAACCTTAACTTCTTCTTCTCCTTCCCGAAAGAGGTCCTCGTAGGAGACTTCCAGAGAAAAAGAAGAAGGAACTCTCTGGTCGGTGGGTAGATCTACACTAGAAGAAGCCATCTAAATAACCTAAAGACTACCTAACAAAAATACAAAACAAAAAGAGGATGGAATAAAGAGTTACCGCGTAAAGATGGAAGACCAAAAAAATTGAGCAAGCAATTACCGATATTTCAGAGCGCAGTTGATGAATGTAGAGCCAATGACCAGTTCTCTATTTATAGGCGAACGAATTGTAAGGTGTAATAATGAGTATGAATCTTGAGACAAAATCAACGGCCAACAGTCAAAGGACGTGCATTGGCAGTCAGGCTGTCAGGCGACGCACGTCAGCGCAGGTTTCAGATCACAACTGTCACAAGCATTGAATGGCTCGGTATCAGGCATTTCATCTAACCTTCAAACAATTATTCTTGCTCAGAGCTTGGGGGGTAACTGTTGGACCATATACTGAGTACAGGACACGTCGACCATGTTATTCTTACCCAGTAGGACGTAACTCGTGTCAGGTCGATGTACCAACCTGTTCTTGACAAAGAATACGGATCTACCCAACCGTGCACGTAGTCCGAGCCCATGGTCAGTACTACCGCTCGGATCATTCACAATGTTTTCTAGATCGGCACACCATATCATGGATTACCGACCATAGTCTACCGATCTTCTTACAGGCCATGTGTTCGATATCAAGCAGATCGAATGAGATACTACAGATCGACATACCGACCTGTAGAGATCTCCAACTCCAAAACGGATGACAACGGAACTCTCGATCAAGTAGGAATAAAGTGTGATCCACTGTGATAAGTTCGGGATCTACTCCTAACTCTACTCTGATAAGGCTTGAAGCTCTACTAGTTCGACTATTCGACTAGGAGACTGATAAGTCATCCTAATCCTACAAAGATCGTACCAGATATTCCTAGTTCGACTAGGAATCAAACATGCTCTCCTAACAAGAGTTGGATCCCTAATTCTATAACAACACTACTACAAGACCAAAAACCTCAAGCATTCTTTATAAAAAGACCATAACCCCTAAGGGGGAGGTGAGCAACTCTAAGTCATTCTCGATTCAATTCAGTACTACTAAGCTCTAAACTAACTTAGGCATCGAAGGGTCTTTGGCCGATACCACATTGGTGTTCCTTACAATAGCATGTATTCTCTCGTTTTCTTTCTCTCAGATAATCAACCTCTGACGATTTCTCCATCACTCTGGCGAATTTAAGATCAGTATCTTTCCTCCACCTCATCATTTACTAGTGTTGGTTAAATTCTGCACTAACAATCATAATTACTATTTAATATAAAAGTAATAAAAAAAAATAGTTAACACATTGTACTTTTTAGTTAGTAATACATTGGAAAATTATATCTTCAAAAAAATACATAAAGAAAACAATATTACATATATTCTTATGTTTCTTCGCATCGCTTCTTATCCATGCATAAAATTGCTTCGTCTTCGTCAAGAGCCAAGTTCTTCAAAAAAAAAAAACAGAGAAAGGAAGATTCTTTTAAACAATTAATGAGGCGCACCCAAAATATAATTAATTAAGAAGTGTAGTGCATTAATAAATTTAAGTTAAGAAATGAAGAAGTTGAAAAGTTTAAGTATGTACATATGCTCATTTAGCCGTCTTTGTTGAGAAGGTTAGCTCAAATATCTCTATAATACTCAAGTTCAGAAAAATTAGTCTTGCTCAAATAAAAGATCCCTTCAAAATGTCAAAAAACCGATTAAAAATAAAATAAAACAAAAAAACAACAAGTCAATAAAGATGGAAAAATGAAAATTTAATTTAGTTTGGCGAAGTTGATCCTAAGAAGCAAGCTGCATACATATATTTCAATTAATAGTTAACAAATAATTATTTTGTATTCTTTAAATAATAATTAGAAATTCTTATTGGTAATACCAAATTGAATATTTAATCAAAGAAATAGTTACATACTGATCAATTATTGTCCAAGTGGATAACTCATCAATAAAATGCATGGCATAATGCAAAGTTGATTTTCTCCTTAAGGAGAAGTCTATAAATGATGCTGTCATTATTTCTATTGATCTGACAAGTTGATAATATCCTGTATGTACATCATCTCTTAGTCATTGTTTATATAGTTCACAAATAAATACAAGTACTCTCATTTGCTCATCTATCTTATTATTATGTCTACCATCTTATTTTCTCTCTCTTTTTCTTCAAATAATACATTTTCTTTTTTCTTTTTTAATTCTAATATTCAGTTTTTATTTTAGATTTAAAGGGTATTAAGCGAATAGTACTACTACCAATGAAAGATATTAAAAGGAAGAGAGATTAAAAATAAAATATTTTATATGGTGCTTGTTGTATATATTTAATATATATACAAATTAAGAGATGGCTCCTTACTTTCATTTTACACCTTAATAATCATAACTAGGATTTTCCACCACAAATGTGGCCGTATTTATATTCAACCAAACCATTATATTTAGGTATCCCTTTTTTTTTATCACAAACATTGAAAAAACTAGCGTTATCATATTCCTGACCACCTTCACTCTAAAGATTTTGTGTGATACCTAAATTCTTTTCCATGAAGCCATAAACCGTGTAAAATAAGAAAATACTAAATTTTTATGTCGCATAGGAAAAATTCATGAATATCAGGTACAATCATCCGTAAATAGAACATAATAACAAAAACCCGAAACAAAAAAATAGAAAACATCCATACATCAAAATGTACTAAATCAAAAGGGACATAAACCCGTCTGTAAAATATAATTTTTGTAAGGGGTCGAAAATAAATATTATTGTTGGATTTATTATCATTTTTAATAAGTCAAATATATATCCTTTAAAAAAAGTAAAATATATTAGACAATGTCTCTTCCAAAAACTGTCATTAGTAGTGATGGAGCTATATATCAATACTTATATCGAATGTAGTAAGTTAATATGTTTATATTAAACATGAGACTATTCTTAATTTGTGTACACTTAATAAATAACACACACACATGTATATATACATGTGGTCCACGGTCCCAGTACTGGCCGACGCATCATAGGTTTCATCAATTTTCGTGGTCTCCACTCTACACGTGTCAACAGACAACAGCAACAAATATTGTTGTGGAGACGACGTGTTCCACAAGGGTGCTTCCCGCCACGGACAGACAAGTCGCGGCGTAGCCCTCCACTACGCGGCGATCTGGAATTTGTCGCATGTGCAGCTCTCATTAATGATTGTTAAATGCGCGAGCAGCCAATCAGTTCTCGGACTCCAAATCTACATTTTAACTATAAACTGATCAATTTAACAGTCGTCTTCGAATCCGCTTTCGTGTCCGGGCTTCGCTTGCTTTAAAACCTGGTAAGTGACACGTGGCACCATTTGGCTTGCGTCTTAGGTCTCGATTTTAGATGTTTCAATGTTTCAAACTCTACTGCTTGACATCTAAACGAGGCAGCACGATGCATAAGTTTAAGAAAAAGGAAAAGGGGATAGTTGAAAATTTAAAACTCTAGTTATATATATAATATTTTGAAGAAATATTATAGATAATTAAATTTCTCAATTATTCCTAGTTTTTCTTTTATATTTGTGACACAATAACTTAAATTATGAATAAAGAGAACAATAGTCTAAGTGCATGTTCATTATATCTAGTATAGTTTGCCTAGATAATTAATGTTCCTTATTTTCTTGCAATTTTGAACTAAAAGGATCAAACCCTTACCTTAGTCATGTGAATTAATTTTTTAAGTTATGAGTCCATTACCAAATTAATGTTGTCTCTTCAATGTTATAATAACACCCCATGCACATATAGCTGTACTTTTTATGATATTAATATTTTGGAAAATTATCATTAAACCATTATAGCCAGTATCCCAATAAGAACCTGTTAAATAATAGTTTTTTTTCTTTTAAGAAAAAAATTAAAAGTAGTAAATTAATAAATAATAAATGACAAATACCAATTAATTAATGTTAACAAATAACTTAAGGGTAGCTAAAATAAAATAAAACCACGAGTGCTGCTAATGGTACCACAATTTTTTCTCATACCACTAATCTTCTTTAAATTAACTTAAATAATATTGTACAGGTAAAAAAAAGATCTTAATTCCTAGTTAAAAAATCTAAAATGTTATTTAATGCCCTCATTTTTCACATACACTCGTACAACCTTGAAATTGCTTTTGGGGTATAAGATTGAAAAAAAAGGTTTACCAAAGATAAATTAGTTATATAATAAAATTAAGTATTATATCATCGAATAACCTTTGGAGAAGTCCAACTTCTTTAATGCATATAATAAAAGTGACCAATGCAGTTTGCAATGGCCAAATCAAACAATTCATAGAAAATATAAAATAGCATTTTTCCTGTTCAACCATAACCCCATATCACTTGCAATGCCCAATCAACACTATATATTTGAGTGATAATTTACAAATTAATTAAATCAAGTTATTCGTAGTATTATTATGAAAATGTGACAGAAATTTTAAGTATTAATGTCTTTATTAGGATTCGTAAGAAATACGTCAACTTTCAATCACGTACGTTATGAAATATATAAAATCAATATTAATAGCAATCTTAATCCTAATTATTTTATAATATGTATATAGATATACTCATTATACATTCACTTAAATACATTCTTACATGTCTCTTTTTATTATTTTTTTGTATAGAATTTCATTGAAGGAAATTCCCATACAACAAATTAAACTTGCTTACAAATAGAAGACTTTTACTTGAACAATGTAGACACACTATTAACTAAAGTACCAAAGTTTAACAATGAGCTCAATAGCTCTGCAACATTCATAGTATCAAAGACAACGAATGAGCTTATCGGCTCAACAACAACGATGTTAAACAACGAAAACTATGGACGAATGGACGAATTCGACAAGGGCGATGTCCTCGCAACAAAATAAAAATAAAACAAACAATTAAGAAAAAAAAATCCAACCACCGCTTCCTCATATGGATAACATGGGATTACGACGAGAAGGAAGAGCCGCCGGTGATTGAAGATCAAAGGTGAGATAAGAGCGGCGAACGGAATAACGACAACTCGGGCCATTTGTGCACTTTGAATTATTTCTTGCAATTGACGTCATCCTTTTTCTGACTACTGTACACTCTTTTTGGTTTTAGTAGCCTTAATTTCCACCTAAAAGTTCATCACTGTTTCAATTATTGGATCGTTTGTTTTACTTTTTTTAATTAAAGGTCACTTGCTGCTAATAAATGTCAACTTAGGGTTAGCTTTTATACCAATTAATGATTCTTATTTTTACCTTCAATTAAACAAATTGCTTCTCACTGGCTTATCAAAACTCAGGGAATCATCAGCATCTTAGTGAGGTGATCAATATATTCTATTATACGAACACGCATGCGTGCATGGGTCATGGTTCATTCAATGTGGTTCATACATCATCGGTGGACCATATGATTCTGGAATTTTCATTTGGAATATGTCCTGCACACATAACACTTTTATTGTTGAGATTTGGGCCTTTATTTTCATTTTTGTTAGTATGAAATTTTATATATATACACCAGGGCGTAGCAAAACGATGACATTGTGAATAGAATTAATAGTTTATATACTTTATAATTATTATTTTTATATTATTTTAAGTCTTACTCTATTTTTATTAATCTTATGAGATATTAATAAGTCATTTTCGTAATTAGTTTTTATTACATATATTTGAATCACTTTAAATTATCTTGGATACAAGATGTAATTATTTATGGATAGCCTAAATTCAGGTAAATATTTTTAAAAAATATTTTATAATATCTTTAATTTATATCCTTAATCATTAATTCAACGGTCAAATCGTCCAAATTGTTAATGACCAATCATAACTCTAAATTAATGGTCAAATTGCTCAAGCCATTTTGCAACTTTTCTTTTTCTTTCTTTCCTAAAATTCAAATTGCCCAAATTAGAACTCTAAATCAATGTTCAAATTGCAACTCTAAATCAATGTCTAAATCATAGATCTAAATCAACGCTCAAATAGCCTAAAACCTCTTGCAATTCTTATTGTATCGTCAAAATTTTTTTTAAAATTTTTTTAGCCCACCCGACAAAAAAAGCCTAGCTACGCCCCATGTATATACATGCATGGTTCTTGTAGTGCGAAGTTGCAATCTTATATATTAAGGTTGTAACCACAGGGTACATCTACAATAGACGAGACAAGCTAGTTAACTGGTTTTGTACCCCTGGCATATTTACAATTTTTTGAATATGATGAAGTACGATGTACTGGCCTATTGACCAAGTGAAGTGTCCCTCCAGCTTATGGATTTCATTTAATTATAAGTTTTGTTAGAATGACATATTAAAATACTATAATTTTATTAATCTTTAGGATAATTAATAAGCAAAAGAATCAAATATTTCTTTTGTACTTTCTGCATTGTAAGATAGTGCATCTAGCTGTATAGATGAGCAAGGATAAAAATTATCAATAAATATAAAAAAATTAGTATAACATATGTGTACATGACCTTTTTTTTGTTTTGGGTATACTTGACCTACTAGTAGGGTGGGTGCTGACTATTTTGAGGCCTAGGGCCAATTATATATAATAAGGCCCTTTATATATATATATATATTAACAAATAAATATTTTTTATGAATGTCATTAATACATTAAAAGTCACAAAATTAATATAATAAAAAAAATATAAAATTAATATAAAATAAATAAAATTACATAGTCAAAATAAATAAAAAATTATTTTAAATTTTACATAAATATAAATTAATGCTTATTGTGGGGTAGCACAACATAATTTTTTTTACTATTTTTTTTTAAACTTTTTGTAATGTTAGTAAATCAACCTCTTCTTTTTTATAATTTTTAACCCTTTTATTTATGTACAATATACGTGCCTGTGGACTAATAAGTAATTAATAATTTAAATAAATTTATATTATAATAAATAAATATTTTTATTTATTATTGTAAAGTATGAATAGGAAGAAGTTGAAATTTTAAATTAAAAATATTTTAACTCTAAAATAAAACTAAAAGAAGAAGTTGGACTACTTACCAAACACTATCTTAAATATATTGAGATAAAAATTTTGGGAGTGTATAAAAGAATAATGTAATTAAAAAGTTTAAAACTGAGTTAAAATAATATTAAAAAATAAAACTAAGAAATTAAATATAAAGTTAATCTATAGAATATTTAATTTTGATGCAAAATTTAGGGCCCCAAGAATTTAAAAAAGGTTTACAAATTAGTTAAAAATGATATTTAAAAAAATAAATATAATATATACGAACCCCCCTCCACCTAGCTCCAGATGGACCCGTCAGTGTTCAATCATCCTCTGTCTCTCTTGTCTTTATTTTTTATTTGTCAATTCTCTCTGTTGTCTTTATTTTTTATTTGGTCAAACTCTCTCTCTAGTTATTTTACGTGTGCACCGAGTACATAATATAATATTTTATACATATATATACATGGCCCCCAACTTATATACGTGGGCCTCCAAATTTAGGTTCATGTGTTCAAAAAAAAAAACAAAAATTTAGGTTTATATGCCAATAACTTTCGCATATTAGCATGCGCACCACACACAATATATTATATAATATATAATATATATATAGGTGGTCCCTAAATATCGGGGGCCCGGGGCGGTCGCCCAGTTCACCCTTCCCTAGGGCTGGTACTGCCTACTACGAGTGTATAACTATATATAAACATAGAAAAAAATTTGGTAGATACGGTGCTACTCAGCGTTTGTTGAATGTTTATAGAGATACATGTATTGGACATCTTCTTGATGAGCGCCAACGTTGAAATTGAGAGTTTGACACCCAATGTTAGTTTAGCGTTACTCATAAAAATATATATATATACTAGTAATAAACATATTAGATAAAAATTTATCTTAATACATCATAAACTGAAATGTAAGTTTCCTAGTTACATAAGTTACAAATGTTTAGTTTGACAAGAATAGTATTGTATATAACTTCTTGAAACGTCATGGTCTTGTTTGATTGCATCGGCGCGAGAAAAGAAAAAAATCGCTCGCGACCTTTAAACTTTTTTAATGCATAAGAACCTATGCAATTTGCAATGGCCAATGCCAACTACAAAAAGAAATGCGAATTGTATTTGCCGCCTTTTTCCTGTTCAGCATAACCCTGTGGTGCTTGCAATGGCCAATCTATACATTATATGGCAATATTTAAGTGGTCACCATTATAATAAAAGAAGGGTAATGTTACACTTATTTTATGTATTTAAAGTTTATATTACTTTTATATATTAGATTGTTTCAAATCATATATTAATATATAATTTAAGACAATTAAATAATATATTAATTATGATATACATTTTAAATATACAGAAAACTACGTATTATATTATTCAGAGGAACCACAAGGCAAGTAACTCTTCCTCATCATTCATCTATCTTGCTTTTTTTTTTTCTTTCTTCTATTTTTCATTTCATTTCATCTTGATCATATTTCTTTGTAGATTTGTGTTCCTTTCTATGTTCATATGTTCCAATCTTGACAGCCCGTTAGTTTTTTATATACAAGCACCTAAATCATTACACGTCTATTCGACCCACATGACAATAAGGAAAAATGTTTAAGAAAGGCAAAAGGAAAAAAACCAAAATACAGACCGTGGGTGGCCTGCTGGTGCTACTTGCACCAGAAGATGGACATGAGAATGAGAGAGGGAAAGAGGGGAGAAGGGGGAGGGAAAAGAAAAGAGAAAGAGAAAGGAAGAGAAAGAATGGAAAACAGGGTAATCTCCCTCAGCTTTAGGCCATTGCTCTCCCTCCAAACAACACCAATTAGAGAGGTGGGTTAGCTAGATCAAACTTAGGAGAATGAGAGAGTAGAAATATGAAGAAATAACAAGAAAATGTATGAGAAACAATGGGAGAAAAATAGCTAGAATAAGGAAAAATGAGGACATTATAAACGCTCTACTTGAGCACTATTATTCGTCCTTCAAACACCCTTAATTAGATTTGTGGGTTAGCAAGACTTAAACTGGGAAGATAGGAGAGGAGAAGTGTGATGAGAAGATAGAGAAATAGTTAGAAATACTATGAGAAATAAGAAGAGAAAAAGGGCTGGAATTAAA
Source organism: Paratinospora sagittata (assembly GCA_035771175.1). Taxonomy (NCBI): domain Eukaryota; kingdom Viridiplantae; phylum Streptophyta; class Magnoliopsida; order Ranunculales; family Menispermaceae; genus Paratinospora; species Paratinospora sagittata. Next base: position 39,439,046 of record CM069590.1, on the reverse strand, counting down.
AAAAAAAAAAAAAAATTGGTGCTCCGCCATCTGGGTGGAGAAGAAGATCAAAATGGGTCGCCCAGCCCGATTGACATCTGTGATGTGAATCAGCCTGGCCCAATATGAACAGCTTATGGTCCATTTGAGCAATTTAACTACCATGTGCTAATTGGACTTCTTGGGTTCAAAAAATCAACTTAAAAGTTAAAATTTGGAATATTTGGGTAAAATTACTTTGATTAGCTTATTCTCACTATTATTTTAAGAGTCAGGCTATTTTTACACATTTTTTTCTATCTTTTCACTCACCTTATTTAAAAATTAAAAAAACAAAAAAAGCCTAATATAAAATTACAAAAAAGGACAAATATTAAATCTATTAAACCTTCTCACCTCTCTCTCTTCACCCACTCACTCGCTACCCTAAACTCTTCAACCCTTCAACTCTCCAACTCATCTTAATATCCAATCTTATCATTTTGTTGTATTTTTTTAATCAAATGCATATATTTCCACTATTTTCACCCTTTTGAAGTATTTTTTTTTACAAAAACATACGCAAAATCAAAGAGAAAAGAGGGCGAAAATGGGTTTCGAAACTCATAAAAACATGACTCCTGAATTGAGTGTGTCCGACCCTGCGTGGACTGACAGAATGAAAATTTTCAGTCTTTAACAGACAGGACAAAAAAGAAAAATTAAAAAAAAAAATCAAAAAATACATTGTCCAACCCTATTAGGTCGAACACACCTCTTTATGTCTGACCCTGGTAGGTCTAACGTTTGCGATTGTGGTGCGCAAAATGGGTTTCTGAAACCCATTTTTGTCACCTCATTCCACCATTTTCACCAATTTATTTTTGCAAAAAAACATTCAAATCTAACAATGTAACATTGAAATCAACTTAAAACATATTAAAATCATGATTTACTTATCGATTTGTAATCAATATTGCACTTAAATCACTTTGAGTTCGAGACTTCAAAACTCAAAATAACTCGATTTTTTGGCAAGATTTCGCAAAGTTGTTGCTCACAAATCTTTCTAACGGTGTTTGAATCCTTTGAATGATTGAAAAACTTAAAGAAATGGTGAATCAATGGTGAAGAGAAGAGAAGAAATGAGAGAGAGGGAAAGGGTTTAGGGCCTTGGGATGAGAAGGGTAGAATGAGAATTTAGGTGGATGAAGAGATAGAAAATAATTGATTTTAGATTTTTATGTGGGTGAAGAGATAAGAAAATGTGGGTGAAAATAGTGGGACCCTTATTTCAATCACCCATGTCCCCATAAATAACCAAATAAAAAATATGTAAATTATCTATAAGTAAGTGACGGTTAAGGAAATAACAACTAATTAAGTAATCAGCTTAACCACAACTAAATCTGGTCAAAAATGAGTTGAAAATTAGCGTAAGGTAGTGTTTAGTAACTCTACTTCTTTTGGCTCTACAATTTTTAGTACTAAAAAAATTAGCTCTACTTTTTTAGCTCTAATTTTATAAAATGCTTATTTTAAAAATATTGTTTGGTAACAAAAATACTTCAACCTATTATTTTAAAAAATTAAAAATAGAAATTAATTGTTATATTGTAATCATATGCTATATTTGGTTAAATTAAAAATTATTTTGTAATAATTATCACTTATTAAATTTGCCTGGGACAAATTATTCTATATAATAATTAACACAAATTTAGTATGTTACAAATTATTCCTAATACAGTCGGGTCATCCTTTCCTACAAGTAGAGAATAAACCTCTATAAGAAAAAAAAAATCTTGTTTAGTTTTTTTTTGTTTTAGAGGTTTAACATCTACTATTTGTCAACTTCAAAACCCTAAAACCTAAAATAGAGGTTGACAAATTATTACCAAATCTAACATCTATTTCAGTTAGAGTTTGGAGAAATTAGAAGTTAAAATTAGAGTTACCACACGCTACTTAAGTCTACCCATATACATGAGTTACCCATAAATGACTTAGGTGTATAATAAGGGAACTACAATAGTAATCTATAACCACGTGATGTATTGAGAAGCCACCATGAATGTGCAAGAGAAAAATAATGAGGATGAGTAAATAAATGAGATAATTAATTACATCATGTGATTTTGCATGTAGAAATGGAAATCTTATGTAAAATAAAAATAATGCTAACAAAATAAAGTACATAATCTACTTAGGAAACATTTTTATCTACATAACCCACTCCATATGAGTGACGTTACGACCGGCACAGGATACGATATACGTTATATGACGACGTATATAATAATACTGTGACGCCTCGAAAATTATTTCATCTAGCCCATAACCCAATTGCACTTTGCCCAAACTCTATGAGTTGCCTTGCTATGTTTGGTGTTTGTTTGATGGTTGTTTAATGTTTGTATAGTTGATGCTTGATAATGTATATAAATATGTGTATCATAAATTGTATATGAGTCATGTTAAATTAAAGTATAATGCATATGTTATTATTTATGCATAGGCCCATTAAACCATGAATTGATATGGGTTAGGATTGATTGAATAAAAGGATAAATGAGAATGAAAATTTAGTGTATTAAATGAATTGGACATTTAAAATACATGGAAACATGAGATTGGTTAAAGTACATGTGGTTGGTATGGGTAGTATGAGACCAACACATGTAAAGGTTGGTGCATGAAAGTGGACAAGTGTCCCATGCCCACTTCTCTTCTCCAAGGAAGTGCTAGAAAGTGAGGTGAGTGGAGGGAATCCAAGAATGTGCTACAAGAATGTGCTAGAAAGTGAGGTGAGTGGAGAGAATCCAAGAATGTGCTACAAGAATGTGCTAGAAAGTGAAGTGAGGTGAGTGGAGGGAATCAAGGAAGTGCTAGAAAGTGAGGTGAGTGGAGAGAAAGGAAAAAAATAAAAGAAAAGAAGAGAAAGGAAAGAAGAAGAGAAAGAAAGGAGGAGTTGCTTGAGGAAAATCTCTGCAACATTTTCATCAAAATGATGGATCTTCGGGATATATAGTCAGATTGAGCTCAAATTTTGTCAGAAAGTTTGCAGCTTATGGTTCTGCATTCTGAACGGTGGAGATCTTGATTAGAGGTTTCGTCTAAGAGATCTAACATCTCAAACAAAGCAGGTCGGAAAGTCTGGATTTCTCGCGCCGTTTCGCTCAAACTTATATATCTCCTCAATCTACCGTTGGATTGATATAATATTTGGGTATGTAGTTTAACACTGATATTTCTGCATTCTGAACAGTGGAGATCTTTATTAGAAGTTTCGTCTAAGAGATCTAACCTCTCAAACAAAGCTGGTTGGAAATTATGGATTTCTCGTGCCGTTTCTCTCAAACTTATAGATCTCCTCAATCTACCGTTGGATGGATATCAAATTTGTATATGTTATTTAAAACTGATATTTCTGAATTCTGAACGGTGGAGATGTTTATGTGTTAAGTATGTTGTGTGATATAGTCATCTGAGTTTGAATATTTGCAGCAGGAAAGGAGAAATTATCTGATTAGAGACTTGTTTATCAAAGATACTTATCTTTTCGGTCCACCGTTGGATTGGGCTGATATTTGGACAGAAGGTTTGTTTCTGCACATACTTCAATCTGTATGGTTTATTTTGTGATTACATATTTCTGTTGGTAGATTGATACATCTGAACAGAATATTAAATGAAGAATTGGTAGGGTTGCTTGTATTAGACCTAAATTTAGAATATGAACTTAGACCTTTCCAAATAGCTTGCATGTCAACTATGTTGACCTAGTTGCCATTGTTGATGAACCCATGATGCAAAATCAGTGATGTACATGGCTGAACATGGTGACCTAGTGTAAATCGACAATATGACATAAGTATGGAAAATTTCATATTTTGGGGCTTTTGATGCTTTTGGCCTAGAATCATTGAATTGATGCAACTTATGTTTAATTAAGCATGATTAGAGTTGATTATGCTGCTGATTTGGTGGTCGTGACCATATCATGGGTTAGGCCTACTTGTGATCAAGTGACCCAATTTGGGCATGTTTATGCCTAAGGAATTGAAAATCAGTATTTTTGATTAATAGAATGGTTTATGAATGAGAACTATGCATTAGAGGCCTAAGTCATGTGATTTGAGTTGAATGATGGGATTAGATGAGATTTAGGCCTATTGTCTATATGTGGGCTGATTTAGGGTTGATGTGTAATGTCTATGTGATTGAGCATAGAAATTGATGTATGGTAGGATATTGATGAATGTTTCAGGATCTTGATTGGGTTGATTCGGTTTGGTGGTCGTGTGTGGTTAAATACTCTCGCGATGCTTGGTTGTGAGTAGACTTCATTTATGATTATATCTTTTATGTCATCATATCATTTATATATATTGTATGTTGAAAGCATGAATGTGTTCTAATGTTTTGAATGATGCATTGATTTGAGAAAACCTTATGACTTTGGTTGGGCCCATCTATCTGGCTAATAGGGGACTTAACCTTGTCATAGGAGGGTTTTAAAAAGGAAATGATTGGGATCAACGGTACGGTGAAATATACGTGCACTAGTAACCCCAAATAAACATGATTGGGGTCAACGGTACGGTGAAATAAACGTGCACTAGTAACCCCAATGCATGTGGAATGTGGATCCAAATTAATAAGCTTTTACTTGCATCGAACTTATTATAAATGCTTGATATCTATATGTTATGAGCTTTTAATCATGCTACACATTGACATGCATACATGATATTTATTGATGAGTATTGATAGCATATTTGAATTCTATTCACTGGGCACAGTTGGCTCACCCTCATTTTCCTCTTTCAGGTCCTTCTGTCCCGAATAAGGGCAAAAGAGTAATCATATCTTGAGGGCCTTGCCTGTGAGAGAATCCAAAGCCTCGATGTGAGTTGAGAGGCATTTTGATTGAATTGTGTTTTAAATTATGAAGTATTATATTTTGGATTATGTAATTATAATACTTACACATTGTAGTATGGGTGAGTTGAGGCTTGTTAGATAGACCATGTGAGCATATGACGATTTTTATTTGTACCCATAATTTTGGACTTTATGTGTATGTCAATTTTAATGGACTGTAGGGATTATGATTTTATTTATGGTTCATTTTTATGGATTATCTCTTGTGTTGGATGATTAATACGGTGGGTAGTTTTGTTTAGTACCTTTTGATATTATGACGTTGTTTGAGATAAGGCTTGTAGGGTCTCAACCACCTTACGGGAGTTGAGGAGTGGTCGGAGATGCCTATGCCGGGCGTCCCGCCCCGGCATTCCGCATGCCATTCCCTGCGGGGTTGGTGGTACGGGGCGCGGGGTCGCCACAAATACCCTGTCAGCCTTATCCAAAATCACATCCACATTTTTCTCGAAATTTCGACAGTCTCCTTTGTTTATTGGTCATGTCACAACCTAATTATCACAAGTCAAATTCAATCATAGTATAAATATGATCATTCACATTACTACACATCATCTACACTTCACATATAGACAGCTATGTAAGACTATTCACGTACAATTATCTAAAACTCTCTTGTCACATTTCATCTATGTGATATATATACATAGATAATATTATTTACAAAACTTTTATTCAAAATAGTATTTAAACATACTAGTATTCTCAAACATTTACATACATACAAACAGTAGAAAAAATCTCTATCCTTTTTGCGTCTTCCCCTTGCCCTTGGGGTTCGAACCTGAAATGTTTGAGAATTGGTGAACAACCACAGCTCAGTGAATATTCCTAACTATGACATCATATATGCATTTAATAAAAATCACATGAATCAATACATTCAAATCTCATTCAAACATGCATGAAATATTTCATAATACATACATGCCTATAAGTAATTCCAAAACATGCAGGGTTACAATAAAATCAAACAATCTCCATCATCTTAGTAATAAAGCGGGTATGCACTCCTTATTATGCATTTATAAGGAGTCTACGCTTGGACCTTTCATTACCCAATTTTCTGCTATGAATTATTTCAAATTAGGGCTTAATCATTATATCTATTTGTTTTCAGTTATTCATTAAAATCTAACTCTCCAATTAATTCTCATAATTCCATTTCAGCCTAAAATTCACGTGAGGCATCCCAAATATTTTACACGGCCCTCATGATTATTTTTAAGGCAATGGACAACAGAAACATGCCTTTCAATCACATTTCCACTAATATCTAAGTTTATCGTATTTATCGAATTCATTCAGGCATATATTAAAAATATTAATCGATACCCAAAAATCATAATTTTAGTATCGAAATGTCCGAAATTCAGTTCTCTATAATTTTATAGTTTCAAAACAAAATTTTACAGGAGTTTAACATGGTTTCAAAAGTTTCCAGTGTCAAATTTGGCTTCGGACAGCTGTACCAACACCAATAATACTCGTGGACACAAACAAATCACATATCTAGTATCTACACATATATATGAGTCATAATAAATCATTTCTACGTGTTTCCACTTAAAATAGGTCCAAACCTCATTTTTGAAAACATGGTAAAACACCTCTTATAGTAAAATTTATACCGATAGAAATGTCACACGTAGCTTAAATTGCAATTTTACAACAAAAAATGGTAAAAGTAGCTTACTGGCATATTAAATTTTACCACAAAACTGCGTTTCTCCCGTTCGTTCTTCTTTATCCTCTTTTCTCTGTATGCTCTCCCTCTTTTCTTCTTCTAACTTCTTTTATTTTACAAACACCTTAATTTAAAGAGAAAAGATGAGCATGAGGTTTATTTGATCCCATGCTACACACTATTAATTAGTAAGGCAACTCCCACATCATTTCATTTTATTTACACCAATTAATAATACCATTTCCTTCACCATCTTTATTTAAGTTAATTTCATCATATCCTTATTTAACTCATTCACATATTTAATTCACTTAATTTAATTCACATATTTATATGACAATTCACATATTTACTTTATACCATTCAATTTATGTATTTAACATTTATTCTCATACGTACATATATTTGACTCCTACGTATGTATATGCACATTATACATCTCGATATACATGTAAGTCAACGTATGTATTTAATTAAAACTATGAGGTGTTACACCCAAGTTAGGAAATCATGCCCTTAATTAAGCGACTATTCTTGGGATTTATTGCTTCATTGCTATACTATTTCTTGATTTATTTTATAATTCTGATTTTTATTTATCTTATTCATCATTTGTTCCTCCTTTAATCTTTGTCATCCTTACTACTAGGAATGTTACTGCAAACTTAATAAATAAATAAATAAATAAATATGCCCTAGCTAGGTCCCCATTATATAAGTATGTTAAGGAAAATCATATTATGCACCATAACTAGGAATTTAATTAGGATATTGTAAAATTATCATTTCAAGATGAATTGTAATAGTACTAATATTACTATGATTTCAATTCCTTCTTAATATATAGATATATATACATAAAACATGATTAGCCGAATATTTAACATGATTAATCGTTGGATTTATTGGGGATTTTTACTAAATTAAAAAAAAACGGTTGATCCTTGTGCTTTTGATGATTACCTAATTTTTATAATAAGATTTGTTATATTAAGTAAATAATACTAGCAAAATTAAACGAAATAATATCGAGGTTGATTTTAGGATCATATAGGGAAGTGGCGTTCACAAAACGCGGTAATTTTTGTAGAGTATATATATACATACACGCGTCACCTTGATTCTTAAACATGGTTTTTCATGATTTGTCGACCACGAGCATGTCGTTGCAATTAATAACACTTCAAAAGGAAATGGTAAAATAGATGAGTGGTCGACCCTAGAATACATGTTTGCCTGATAGGTATAGACATGAGGGTCATGCCGACCTTAGATTTTTAATGTATCTGCAAATGTCCTATTATCGTCTGACCAGCGAATTAGTAGGTCAAACATCTGACTAGCAGATTAGTGGGTCACCGTTTGACCAACGAATTAGTGGGTCACTGTTTGATTAACGAATTAGTGGGTCAAACGTCTAGCTAGTAGATTAGTGGGCCACCATTTGACCAATGAATTAGTGGGTGTAACGACCCACATCACCTATGATGTCACGATGATGTAGAATGTCAAACTCTAGATGTTTGTGTATGTATTTAATGTGTATTATACTCATATTTTATTCGTATATGATATATTTGCATGTATTTTCATGTCTATTATGTTAATAATGTGTTTTGGCAAGTGAAAAAGTATGAAAAGCTAATGTTCTAGGTTGAAGAAGCGCGCTCCTTAAAGGGAGAAGTGCGCTCTTTGCATAAACCCAAGAACAGGATTTTTAGGAAGTAAGAGAAGCGCACACTTTGTGTAAACTCGAGAGCTGAGTTTTTTCAGAAAATTGGAGAAGCGCGCTCCTCCGAGTCAGACCGAGAGTTGTTTTCTCAGGAAATGGCCTGAAAAGTGTGCTTTTTGCGCTCTGGGCAATTTTTTTAAAACATGCAAGAGTGGGCCCAACACATGTGTAAAAGTGAAATCACCCCATTCTCCACTCATTCTCGTCATTTTGAGATGAAGAAGAGGGGAGAAGAGAGGAGAAGAGGAACTTGTGAGATTTGGGGGTTTTGGTGATTTGGGAGCTAGGGTTTGATAATTTGAGCTCCTAAGGTATAATTTCTTGCTAAAATCTCCTATTTTAGTGCTTCTCTTGTGATTTCCAACTCTTGAATGAGATTTTAATGGCATGCATGTGTGTTTTCATGGTGTAAAGTTAGGGTTTTGAGATTGTAAACCCCAACCTAGCAATCTTAAGCTTGAATTCCATTAATTAGAGTATTTTTACATGCTTTAATGAGGATTATTCATGGAATTGGTAAGCTTGGATTGTGTGGTTGATTTGATCTTGCATGTGGGTTTCAATGGAAAGCCTTGTGGTTGTAATTGTGTGTTTAGTGATTCTAATCCAATTATGGGTGGATTAGATGTGATTAGAGTTGAATTGATGAATTTTGATGTTGAGGAATTAATTGTGGGAATTTGGAAATTTTATGAAAATTATGCAATTGGGCATAATTAGGCTTGTAATTGATCAATGTGGTGTGAATTTCATTCATTTCAGGTCATTGTAAGTTGATTGGCCAATTTGGGAATATTTGGCTTGGTTTTTCACTTGTGGTTGGTTTTGAGTATTTCTCATCTTATTTCTCCATTTATGACATTGTATTATGTAAAATTGGCTTTGTTAAATGCTATGCATTTTATTATATATGTGCATTGTATTTATAATTATGAGCATGAATTTTATGCATTGAAGTGCCTTTGGTATTCTGAATTGAATACCTTGGCGTTGATTTCTTTCCACTTACTTGTCCTTTGGGGAAATGACCTTTCTTGACTGAGGAAAGTAAAGGTGGAAGGATTTGTGAGGGATAATGCGCTGGTTTAAACCCATAGCGCAGTGGGGGGAAGTGAAGGCATGTGTTATCTTAACGCGACCTCCTGTTGAAGCTTTTTCTACATATTTTTCTGGAAGTGATGCACAACTGTTATGATTAATTTTGGAAGCATGTATTATATATTCCATTGATGCGTTTGTGTTTATAAATGTTGTTTCAATAATATACATGTTTTATAAATGCATATGTGGAGACAAATGTGAGAATTATTTATTGAGCTAGTTGAGCTCACCTTTTTTCTCCTATTTTCTCAGGTTCAGATGCGAAATGAAAGGGTAAGGCTTGATTGTGCGAGCAACCTTCTTCTTGTTCTTCTTGAATGTAGGTTTTGTTGGGGACTTGGGTGTATAGTTTTGATTACTTTTCATTATTTTGTTCTTTTTGGAACTTGTATATACCTATCACAATATATATGTATATATCACATAGATGTGTTAGTTGTATCTAGATAGACTGTATATGACAAACTTGGGTTGATAGACTCTCGTTGACTTCAAGTGGATATTTTAGATGTTGAACCAGCTTTATACATGATGAATATGATCTTGTTTTCTTATGGATGATGGATTTAAATTTTTTGTTCAATTGTTATTGTCATATACAAGCTGTATATTGTGATTTATTCAAGTATTTTGTTAGGTATTTCAGCAGAAGGCTTAGCAGTGCCTCAAGTTTTGTCCTGTAGTGTCATTATCTTGGGTACTATATCGATCGTGACGTCACCCAGAGAGGGGTCGCGATAATGGGTCAGTGTTTGACCAGCAAATTAGTAGGTCAAACGCTTGACTATTGGATTGGTGGGTCATCGTTTGACCAGCGGATCAATCCATTCCTATTTCCTCCCATCAGTAAATCCAGTAAAGCTAAAAGGCTACTTGGATGAGTGAATTGTAAAGTAATAGTTATGAGTGTGTTTGGTCAGCGGAGTGGCTATGTGCGCTTCATGCGAAGAGTTGGAGCTGGGAGTAACGACGACTCTGTCTAGAGGTTGACAATTTAGAGTTCTAATGAGAACCTCCTCGCTCGATGAACATGAGGACCAAGATACCTTGACTGGGATGTTGTAAAATTTGCAGTATATCTTGTTGTTCAAGAAAAAGTTCATGGGGTGGGGTTCCTATCATGGAAAAGAGGAATCTTAATAAAAGCTAAGGGATGAATCCCGAAGCTTGTGATTATTAATATATTTGTGTGCTTGCATAAGGTGGATTCATGAGAAACCCTTTGTATGTTGGACACCCAAGAGGGGGGTGAATCGAGTGTAATAGCCGGTTTTGACAAATTCTAAGTACTTTGGTGGAAATCCTTGTATCAATACAGATGAATACTTAAACAATCAAAGTGTGTAAATAAAACGTGCGAAAGTAAATACAACTTCACCCAAGAAGTTTTACGTGCTTCGAAAAACCTTTTCCTACATCCACGCCTTCATAAACTATCTCTAGGACTCCACTATACTTGGGCTCACTTCAAGGGTGTGAGCCAAACCGTTACAATGTCTTTTAAAAGGTTCAAGACAAACTTATCCTTTTCATGGGCAAATAACAAATAACTTGTTCCTTTTTCAAGGGCAAAAGAAGAGCCAAAATTCTTTTTATAAGTTAAGGATTAACCACTTGACCCTTTTCAAAGGTGAAACTAAAGACCTAGTGTAACACCTCGAGAAATTAAACCCGAATCTCATATATATTCAATTGGCATACTATGTATGTATGTATGTGTATATGTAGTCGTAGCATATTTTTACGCGTATAAGAGGTTGACAGGAGTGTTAACTCAAACTTGGCATGTTAAAAAATGGTTGGTTATGTCAGCAATGAGCGCAGAGTGTGTCTTTACATAGATTTTGATGTATAATACATGCATATTTTGCGTTCATTTGGTCGTATAATTGATGGAGAAAATAATAAGGAAAATAGGCAGTCAACTGGACAAGAACCAATCGATTGGATTTCCTATGGGTCCCACCAAGGGCAGTGTGGCAGTGTTTGTGCAATTAAAATCGATTTTTTTTTTTATCATTTTTCGCCATTTCAGCTACAGAACGTGGGGGAAATGCTGTCAGAAGGGGAAGATCAAATTTTTTCCCAAATCGACACTCTGGTAAGTGTTTTTTGTTGTATTTCTTCAAGAAATTGCTATTGGAATCATGTGTGACCTTTCCCTTAGAGTAGTTTTTGCTATGAGAGTCGTTTTCACTATTCTAAAAAAGGGGGTTTTAACCCATTTTGACTGAGAATCAGCTGGGAATGGTGAATATCACTCCCTAAGATGTGGAAAGACTGAAAATATAGTTAATTTGACTTAGATTGTTGAATTGGAACCGATACAACTACCGGTAGTGCAATTGGACATTGGGAACCTCCGAAAACAATTGTAATACCCTAAGAAATTAAACCCAAATCTCATATATATTAAATTAACATACTATGTATGTATGTATGTATGTGTATATGCAGACATAGCACATTTTTACGCGTATAAGAGGTTGACAGGTGTGTTAACTCAAAATTGGCACGTTAAAAAATGGTTGGTTATGTCATAAATGAGCGCAAAGTGTGCATTTGCATAGATTTTGATATGTAACACATGTATATTTCACGTTCATTTGGTCATATAACTGATGGAGAAAAGAATAAGGAAAGCAGGCCAGTCGACTGGACTGGAACCAATCGACTGGATTTCCTATGGGTCCCACCAGGTTGGTGTGAAGGTGCTTGTGCGACTAAAATCAATTTTTAATCAATGTTTTTATCATTTTTGCCATTTCAGCTACAGAACAAGGGGGAAACGCTATTGGAAGGGGAAGATTCGAGTTTTGCCCAAATCGACACTTTGATAAGTGTTTTTTGTTGTATTTATTCATGAAATTGCTATTGGAGTCATATGTGACCTTTCCTTCGGAGTAGTTTTTGTTATGAGAGCCATTTCCATCGTTCTTGAAAATGAGATTTTGACCTACTTTGACCAGTTGGGAATGGTAAATATCACTCCCTAAGATGTGAAAAAACTGAAAATATAGTTAGTTTGACTTAGTTTGTTGAATTAGAGCTGGTACAACTACCAATAGTGCAGTTCGACATTGGGAACCTCTGAAAACAATTATAACACCCTGAGAAATTAAACTCGAATCTCATAAATATTAAATTGACATACTATGTATGTATGTATGTGTATATGTAGCCGTAGCATATTTTTACGCGCATAAGAGGTTGGCAGGTGTGTTAACTCAAAATTGGCATATTAAAAAATAGTTGATTATGTCATAAATAAGCGCAGAGTGTGCCTTTACATAGATTTTAATATTAATACAAGTATATTTCATGTTCATTTGGTCGTGTAACTGATGGAGAAAAGAATAAGGAAAATAGACGAACAAGTCAATTTGATTTCCTAGTGGTCCCATTAGGTCGATGTGGTGGTGCTTGTGCGATTAAACTTGGTTTTTTTGATAATTTCTTGCGATTTCAACTACAAAACAAGGGGGAAACGCTGCCGGAAGGGAAAGATCCAATTTTTGCCCAAATTGACACTTTGGTAAGTTTTTCCGTTGTATTTCTTCACAAAATTGCTATTTGAGTCATGTGTGACCTTTTCCTCGGAGTAGTTTTTGCTATGGGAGTCGTTTCCACCATTCCTGAAAATAAGTTTTGACCCATTTTGATTGGGAATCAGCTGGGAATGGTGAATATCACTCCCTTAGATATGAAAAGACTGAAAATATAGTTAGTTTGACTTAGTTTGTTGAATTGGAACCATTACAGTTGTTGGTAGTGTGATTTAACATTAGGACCCTTCGGAAACATGTAAATCCCCAATGAAAGACCTGCTTTTGGTTGTAAAATGACAGTATGACTATTTTACATTGTCGCGACCCCTACATAGGGTGATGTTACGACTGACGCAGAATACCACATACGTCGTATGTAGACATATATGATACCCTGTCAACCAAACCTGTACAATCTACCTATGAATTCATCCATATATCACAAATATAACATCTCCACATAACTTGTTCACAAATCAAATATAACACATTTTCCTTATAACGTCTCAAGACGATACTTTATATAGACATTTCATAATCACATAAACATTTGCATTCCATAAGTCATTAGTGACACATCTAGATGATACTATATATACAATATGATGTTATACATACATACATACATCAAAATACAAAAATCTCTAACTTCTCCAAGAAGACATACATCAATGAGTGTAGGAGTCTGGTACTCCTTGTCGTGACCCCTTCTCGGTTGACGTCACGACCGGCACAGTACCCCAGATAATGTCACAACCCGACAAAGCCTGAGGCACTGATAAGCCTCTACACGGAAATTTACATACGATCCAAAGACATCATCCGTATATGATCAGGATAATTGAATTAAATAGAGAGATATCGCATTATCATCCAGAACATGATGTCATCGACCCAATCCACAAGATTCGACTCGACTATCCTTAATATGAACATGGAACTTCAAAATGTTATTTTACTATTATTCGATTTATCATATACAGATCAAAATTTTATCACGAACTAGATGTTATATACCATAGTATTTGTGATAATTATATACAATAACAAAAGTTCAAACATAAATATCTTCTACCATTTTCCCCTATGTACAAATCAAAACTCACATATAAAAGAAGTAAGGCAGACTATACCAACTCTAAGCCTTGCCCTTTCCTTTACGATCTGATCCTGAAAAATATAAAGAAAATGGAATGAGCTCAACTAGCTCAGTGAATACTTTTCACAAAAATCTCCATGTATGTTACTTGAAATAACATTGTTAAATTTAAATGCATCAATGAAATATATGATACATGCTTCCAAACTAAATATATAATTATGCATTATTTTCATAAAAGATATGTAGAAAAGTCTCAACAGGAGGTCACATCAGAATAACATTGTGTACACTTCCCCCATTGCGCCATGGGTTCAAACCAACACGTTATCCAACTAATCTTTCTACCCTTATATTCCTCAGTGATTCGGAAAGTCATTTTCACAAAGTATCAATCCAAGTACTCCGTCGGTACATTTCCCCGAAGAATAAGTAAATAGAAAGAAATCCAACGCCAAGGTATTTAATCCTAAATACCTAAGGCCATTTCAATGCATAAAATTCGTGCTCATGATCATAAATACAATGCACATATATAATATAATGCATATCATTCAATAATTCAATTTCATATATATACAATGTTATACATGGAGAAGTAAGGTGAGAAATACTTACAACCACAAAATTTTGCCTAAGTCCACAATTCTTCGCCAATTCACCAATACTTCAATTGTGTTCACAAATCTTCATCCAATTCATAATCAACCCATTGCAAATTACACATTGCACACACACAAATGAATTCCAGCAAAATGAATTTAATCACTTGATCATTCAATTACTTACCAAGTATCAATAACCCATTTACCTTACCATTTCAGTTACTAACATGGAATTTCCAGCACATAATCAAATTACTCATTTGATCACCAAATTAGCACAGAATTTCCATCCATATAAGTTAATCAATTTAATCACTAAGAAATTTACCTAAGCATTCTTCAAATGCTCTAACATTTCCAGCACTTAAATTTCAGTCAATTACCCATCAAATTGATCAACATACATCATCAATTCATAGCTTACCAAAAGCTTCTCAATTCATCTAAGTTTCCAGCACAGGTGACTCTCTTATGATCATCATCAAACCCAAAATTTCTCAAATGCTACATTCCAAATTCTGTCAAACATCATCACAAATGATCCAAGATTAATTTCCAGCCATTAACCATATGGAAATACCTCAAATGAACACTAAAAATGGGTTCCCAAAACCCTTACCCAGCAAGGTCTGGAACACCATTTCAGCAATGTTAAATCAGTGTTTAAACTATTAATTTACTCACCAATGAACAAGAAATCAATCTCCCATGGTTTCCTTCAATGAATCACTAAAAATCCAGCTCAAACCCTCACTTTCTAGCTTCGTTTCTAGCCATGGAAATCACTTGCATGTTACATATAATAGACAAGTTGAAGAGAGAAATTCATTAATGGAATTTTCAGCTCAAAACCACCATTCCTTATCTAGTATTTTAGCCCTCACGCACCAATTCTTTCCTTCTCTTTCTTTCATCTTCTCTGTTTTTTCTTTAGAACTTGCTCATTTCAGCAAGTTATTTCTCTCAATTTCAGCAAGTTTAACACCTTCAACTAGCTGCCAGCAAGCCAAAACGTGTTGATTTCAGCTTTCCAACAAGTTAATACGTGCCATAATCATGGCTAAGTGGCTGCAAGTAAAGTGTTTTATTTCATGCCCAAACACACAAACACATAACAAACATATACACGTATTTTGACTTACACATACACACTAACACATAGCAAACACAAAAATACATCAAAATACTTCGTATACACACAATATATGAGTATTATACACATCAATCACGTGCACAAGACTTCGAGTTGGGCATTTTACGTCATCATGACGTCACATGCAAAAAGTGGGTCGTTACACTCCTCCCTAGCATTTCCCTTGCCTTTAGTGTCTTTTCTTGAAATATTGGAGAAAAAAGAGTGACCTACAACAAGCTCAGTGAATATTCCTAATGATGACATCATTTATGCATTCATATAAAACATGCTCAATTAACACAAGTAAGACAAACATATGCATCACTTTAACAAATATTCTACATGCTCAACATACATGTATTCATTTCTAAAACAATGCAATAACCAATGTAAATCCATATCCATCTCCATCATTCTAAGTAACAAAGCAAAACTGCCCCTCATCATGCACTGAAAAGGGTAACACTGACCCTCTTGTTACTCATTTGAATATAATCATCCCTGGGTTCTCAACCCAAACTAGGACAGTCCACTGGTCATGAGCACTTCAACAGTTATTCACCCGGGGCTAATTCCTAAAGGTTTTCCCCCAAAATACATGATTTCATATTTTAACTTATTCTAGCAAGTCTAAAACATGTTCCATTTTCTAAAATATTTTCATGAATTTAAACCAAATGTGTGTATCATAGCATGTTTATCATTCCAAATAATTTTCTTAGAATACAATGCCCTTTAAGAAGACCAAGTCAAGAAATACTAGCAATATGAGATTCCAAACCTAAGCTCAAGCACCACCGCCACTACCGCTAATCCAAATCAAATTCTATTAGTCTCAAACACATGTGAGAATTCTCTTGTTTCGTTTCCGCAGCCACTCTAGGCATTTCCAAGGTCAAGAATAATGTGAATAGGCTTTCCAACCACTGTCCCACTAGTTCCCAATGTCATATATAGGATGACTCGGTCCATCTAATGGGCTTTTTCTATTTGTGTATAATTTTTTAGTGTATTAATTTCTTAGTCTAAATTAGAATTTTTTTATTTTGTGTTGAAAACTAATTGGTATTGGAAGCTAATTTGAACACCTAGTATTATATAAACCCTCATTGGAGTATGTGAGAGTGTGAGAATTTGAGATTTGTGTGAGAGCACTTTGTGAGTAGAGGAATTTTTTTTTAGATCTAATTATATGTTGTAACCTATTTGCGTTCTCTCGTTAGTGAATTAATTCTCATATTCACTATGCATAAGAAATTAGTATCACCTATTTGCATTTTCTCGTTAGCGAATTAATTCTTCTATTGTTAGTGAATTGATTCTCATATCCACTGCGCACAACAAATTGATATCACCCATTGATTCTTATATCGTTAGTGAATTGATTCTTAATCCACTGCGCACAATAAATTGGTATCAGGGCCAGGACGTTGCACTGTTATTTTGCTAGATGGAAAGACTCTCTCGATTTATCGTTGACGGATCACGGTAGGCGGTTGTTATTTGTAGAAATTGAATCCGTGATAAAGAAATTTAATCAAGACGGTTTGTGTTAACCGTGGGTGGCTAGCAAGGAAAAGACAAGCCAACAAGATTTGTTCTCAATTAATGCTTGAGCGTCATTGAAAAAGTGTAGAGAACTTTTGGTTTGGATTTTTTTGATTATTTTTAATAATAAATTTGGAGTTGAATTGTTTGACGGTGGGTTATATAACGACGACATTGGTTTTGGAGTTTGGAGAATTTTTTGATTTGTGATTTTTTAAATCACTTGGGTTTTAGGTCATTCTTATTTGGTTTCGGTCAATTGATTTGGCTTACTTTGGAACTTGAAAAAACTTTGGCAATTTGTTCTTGTGAAGATTACTATGGTGAGCAAAATTGTGTGTGTATCGAATGTAAAGTTTGAGGTAGAGAAGTTTGATGGCAAGAACGATTTTGGCATATGGAAAATGCAAGTGCAAGTGCAAGTCCAAGATATCTTGATACAACCAATATTTACACAAGGCTTTAAAAGGTCCAAGTGGAAGACCAACAAATATGTCAGATGAAGATTTGACATAATTTGATCTGTAGGCATGCAATACTATTAGATTGTGTTTGACAAGGGAGATCACGAATAGTGTCAGGCACTAGAAATCCGCGGCATCACTCTAGTTTAAGTTAGAAAGCCTGTCTATGACCAGGTCTCTCACAAATAGGTTGTATATGAAGAATAAGTTGTACATGTTTCGGATAAAAGAAAGCACAACTATGAATGAACACCTTAATCAATTTAAGGGAGATGTTGTGGATTTATTAAATATTGGTCAGAAGGTGGATGATGAAGATAAGGCGCTACTCCTTATTTGTTCGCTCCCTGAGTCATATGAACACTTGGCCACTACTTTGCTTTATGAGAAATAGACTCTTAATTTTGATGATGTTTTGGTTACACTTATTTTAAATGAGATAAAAAAGATGACTTTTGTTAGTGATCCTCAGGCTCGGGCGGAGGGTCTAGTTATAAGGGGTAGATCATAATAGAGGCAATATGGTGAGTATGGTAGATCCCAACTCAAATCGAGAGGAAAATCTTTAGAAAGGCAAAATTTGTCAAAAGATGAATACGCATTTTGTCACCTGAAAGGGCATTGGAAGAATGATTGTCTGAAGATACATAAAAAGAGGAATGCCAGTACGAATGTTGCACATGTTGAGGATGATACAAGTTCTGATTTCATTACGAGTTGTTTATTATTGATATGTCGATCTAATGAGTGGATCTTGGATTCAGGTTGTATTTATCATATGTGTTCTAACAGAGATTAGTTTTCCAATCTTGAGGAGTGTGATAGTGGTTCAATTTTTATGGGTAACGACAATACCTGTAAAACCAAAGGAATAGGTACAATCTAGTTAAAATTGCATGATGGAACAATAAGAAAGTTGACAAAAGTACGATATGTGCTAGATTTGAAGAAGAGTGTCATCTTTGTAGGTGCATTGGACTCTAAGGGATTCAAAGTCACCATTGAAGCTGGTGTTCTGAAGATTGTGCGGGGTGCATTGGTCGTGATGAAAGGAATTAGGAAGAATAACATGTACTTTTGCAGGGAGTACAGTTTTAGGTGGAGCTGACACAGTTGATGAGGTTCCTGTTTGTGAGTCC
Organism: Paratinospora sagittata; assembly: GCA_035771175.1. Taxonomy (NCBI): domain Eukaryota; kingdom Viridiplantae; phylum Streptophyta; class Magnoliopsida; order Ranunculales; family Menispermaceae; genus Paratinospora; species Paratinospora sagittata. The sequence continues at coordinate 39,420,083 of CM069590.1, read as the reverse complement.
CTAAAGCAATCAAAATTAGTTGTAGCTGAGGGACAAAGATGGAAACTTAGACGATCTATATGTTTTGCAGATATGGTAGCGTATGCACTCCCAGTTGTTGCAGATGATATAAATGGTAGGCATACCACTTATAAGGATGTCATTCGAAGATGAGTGCCTTCGAGCACATGTGGAGGTGAGAATTTGGTATTTGGATAATATGATTAAAGTGGTCCTTACCAAGGTGTAGATTGTTATATATGGGATGGCTCGGGCCATCCAATGGGTTATTTCTATTTGTATACAGTTTCCTAATGTATTAGTTTCCTAGTGTATTAGTTTCCAAGTCTAAATTAGAAAGTTTCCTAGTTTGTGTAACACCCCGTACCTTTGGTCAAAACTCAATATTGACATATAGTAGACAGGGGTGTATAATATGCATATAAGTACGTATGAGTCATGTGTGTATGTCAAATGGAGTTGGAAATGGTAAAAAAGAGTTTGAAATGTGTTTTTATATAAAAATTGATATACATCACATGTATTTTCATTGGAAATAGTAATATGAATAGTATATGAACAGTAATTAATAGTGATTAACAGTGAATAGTAATAAATAGTGATGAATAGTGAACAATATTTTGGTGATCGTTTTTGTTTTGAAATGAATATCGTTTGTTTTTTTTTTTTATCATTTTTATCCCAAACAAGCATAGAAGAATGGAGAAGAAGGGGGAAAGGGAGAAAAGGCATTTCAGGGCCAAATCGAGGTTCCAGTAAGCTATTTTCATTCTTTTTCGTTGCAAGATTAATCTTTAAGCAAACGTGTAATGATTCTATCGGTGTAATTTTTGTTATATGAGGTGTTTTTTGGTGTTTTAAAAAATGAGCTTTTAACCCAGCTTGAATAAAAATTAGCATGGATCTACGGTTAGTTTGGGTTGATTTGTTTAATTTGAATATATATAGTTTTTAGAAGTTAAATTTGACATTGGATATTTGTAGAACCATGTTAAACTCCGGTGAAATCTCGGTTTGAGACTATAAAATTTTAGAGGAATCAATTCTGGACGTTTATATATCAAGATCATGAGTTTTGGATATCGATTAGTATTTTCAGAAATTGACTGAATGAATTCAATAATTACAAAGAATTTGGAAATTAGTGGACATGCGGTTGGAAAGCCTATTTCTACTGTCCATTGCTTTAGAAATAATCATGAGGGCCACGAAAAATATTTGGGAGGGCCTCACATGATTTTAACACCGAAATGGAATTATGAGAATTAATTGTGTGAATTAGAAAGTTAATATTGATTTTTGAAATGAATAGGAATATATGAATTTGATATATATTGGGTATGGAAATGAATGTGACAGGTTCAAGTGGAGAATTGGAGACTTGGATAGTTTGTACAAGTGAGCTACTTGTGCAGTAAATTGTGTAAAAAAAGTGTATTGGTAAAAGGCATTGCACCATTGTATTGTGATATTCTTACCTTTGGTTTTATGTGTGACATTGTATATATATGACCTTGTTTATGAAATGTAAGCATGACATGATGTTGGCATTATGATTTAAATGCATTAATATGGATTTGTAACTTCTGAAAGACCAAAACCCCTCATCGTAAATGCTCTCACGTTGGAATTTTGATGATTACAAACAACATTAATAATAAAGAATACATTGTCTCAAAGTGTTGCAGCAAAATTCATCAAGATCACATCAATAAAAGCTGTAGAAGAAACTCAAGATCAAGCTCAAGCAATGAAGAAAAAGTTGTACAAGTGATGAGTCTTAGTTTGATCTTAGGATTGTACGATCATACTCAAAGTGTTTCAAGTTTTCGAAAATGTTTTGATCTTCAAATTGATTTAATCAAAAAGGTTTTTGGAACATGTTCTTTGCATTTTGAATGATTTAAAAATGTTTAATCATGTATCAAAATGATTTTAAAGGAATGGAGTTGCCTTTGATCTATTGGATTTTCAATAAAATAAAAAATCAGATTTTTAAGGCCTCCAGCATGCTAGCCAAGAGCTATAGCGCTCTAGCAGCATGCTGGAAGGAATGGCCAGCACGCTAGCAAAGTGGCCAGGACGCTAAGGAGACCATCTGGAGAAATGGAACTCTTAGCCTTCGTACCCAGCGCGCTAGCTCAGTATGGCCAACGAGCTAACGAGTGATAATCTCACTTGGACACACTGGCTAACGCGCGATCGCAAACAGAATGACACGTTCTGAGAATTCTGGGCAGAAAAATGTGGATTTTCCAGTTGCAATAATTTTTTATATTTTTTTCCATTCTCTCTGATTTTTAAGCAACCTTTTCCCATGACATTGAAGAAAATATTCAGACCGTTACATTGAAAATACATTAATCAAATCAAAGTTTTCTTGGAGATTGGAATCCAAGGAATGGGCATGTTCTTGGTTTTTGTTTTTAAAAAGAACACTTGCTCATTTTGAGCATATATACACATAGATCTACACGACTGAGAAAAGAATATTAGTGAACGAAATTGAGAGCGTTTTCCATGCTTTGAAAAAGTTCTTCAAATGTTCTAAGTGCTAAAAATGATTTGCATCTTGTTTGTTCAAAACAGTTTGCAAAAACCTCATTTTGAAGGTTTCTTGCTGAGATTTCTAGAGGTGATCAACACTCATTGTGTGTAAGTAGAAGTGTTCCTCGTAAGAAGAACAACTTCAAATTTGTACTCATTGTAACCTTTGATTTCTGTAAAGAGACGATTGGTACTTGTGTACTATAATAGTGACTTTTGTCACTTGAGAGTTGAGAGCTGTGTGATTAGGCTCTTGTAACGGCTGCTCACACCTGTGAAGTGAGTGGTTGTAATCGGTTTCATCCTCACCCTTGAAGTAGGATCCTTAGTGGGAGGTTTTGGGAAATCTTAATCGGGGAGATCAAGTCGTGGACGTAAGCCGTTGGTACTGAACCACGTTAAATCTTATGTTCTTTGTATTGTGCCATTTACTTGCTTGTTGTTTATTTAAAGTTTTAAAAGACGAAAAACTTGCAACCGTCCAATTCACCCCCTTCTTGAACGTGCACCTGGGTCAATAATCAGAGCAAGTTACCCATCAAAATATCTAACCATCTTTGATTTCTATGGCAAGACAAAGTAATAAGGATCATTATCTCGATGAAGGTCAATCGAAAAATAGACCTCCTCTTTTCAAAGTAGATAACTACGTCCATTGAAAAACTAGGATGAGATTTTATCTCAGAACCCAAGGCTTAGAAATGTGAAATGTTCTTACGAAAGGGTGACCAACACCTACCAAAATAGAGGATGGTGTAATTGTCCCTAAAGAATTAGATGAGTGGAATGCTAGAGAAAAGAAGAGAGAACTTTTGAATGACCAAGTTGTAAACATTTTGTTTTGTAGCCTTTCACTTAATGAGTTCAATAGAGTTAGTGCATGTGAAACAACCAAATAAATATGACATAAACTTGAAGTGACCCATGTGGGAACTTTGCAAGTTAAAAAATCCAAACTTTAAATTTTGGTCGAAAAATACGAGACCAATTGTCACGCCCTGACCGCAGTCAGAATGCGGGCGGAGAACGCCAGCCCCATATCTCACAATATTGTCATATCGCCATGTAGCAACCCAACCGCAGCTGGTCTACATCGAAACGATTATTTGTCTGCCACTATTCATGAATAGTGCAGGGCCTCCCTAGGAATCGAACTCAAGACCTCCCTTAAGGAGTTAGATTTCGCATTCCTAGTAGCCACTGAACGATGTGCCGCCCCCAAAATTATTTCATCTAGCCCATAACCCAATTGCACTTTGCCCAAACTCTATGTGTTGCCTTGATATGGTTGGTGTTTGTTTGATGATTGTTTAATGTTTGTATAGTTGATGCTTGATAATGTATATAAATATGTGTATTATAAATTGTATATGGGTCACGTTAAATTAAAGTATAATGCATATGTTATTATTTATGCATGGGTCCATTAAACCATGAATTGATATGGGTTAGGATTGATTGAATAAAAGAATAAATGAGAATGAAAATTTGGTGTCTTAAATAGATTGGACATTTAAAATACATGGAAGCATAAGATTGGTTAAAGTACATGTGGTTGGTATGGGTAGTATGAGACCAACACATGTGAAGGTTGGTGCATGAAAGTGGAAAAGTGTCCCATGCCCACTTCTCTTCTCCAAGAATGTGCTAGAAAGTGAGGTGAGTGAAGGGAATCCAAGAATGTGCTAGAAAGTGAGGTGAGTGGAGAGAAAGGAAAAAAATAAAAGAAAAGAAGAGAAAGGAAAGAAGAAGAGAAAGAAAGAGGGAGTTGCAGGAGGAAAATTTCTGCGACGTTTTCATCAAAGACTCGATCTTCAGGATATATGTCAAATTAAGCTCAAATTTTGTCAGCAAGTTCGTAGCTTATGGTTCTGCATTCTGAACGGTGGAGATCTTGATTTGAGGTTTCTTCTAAGAGATCTAACCTCTCAAACCAAGCCGGTCGAAAAGTCTAGATTTCTCGCGCTGTTTCCCTCAAACTTATAGATCTCCTAAATCTACCGTTGGATGGATATAAAATTTGGGTATGTATTTTACAACTTATATTTCTGTATTCCGAACGGTGGAGATGTTTATGCGTTAAGTACTTTGTGTGATATAGTCATCTAAGTTTGAGTATTTGCAGCAGGAAAGGAGAAATTGTCTGATTAGGGACTTATTCATCAAAGATATTTATCTTTTCGGTCCACCGTTGATTGGGCTGATATTTGGACAGAAGGTTTGCTTCTTCACATAATTCAATCTGTGCGGTTGATTTTGTGATTACATATTTCTGTTGGTAGATTGATACATCTGAACAGAATATTAAATGAAGAATTGGTAGGGTTGCTTGTATTTGACCTAAATCTAGAATATGAACTTAGACCTTTCCAAATAGCTTGCATATCAACTATGTTGACCTAGTTGTCATTGTTGATGAACCCAAGATGCAAAATCAGTGATATACATGGCCGAACATGGTGACCTAGTGTAAATCGGCAATATGGCCTAAGTATGGAAAATTTCATATTTAAGGGCTTTTGATGCTTTTGGCCTAGAATCATTGAATTGATGCAACTTATGTTTACTTAAGCATGATTAGGGTTGATTATGCTACTAATTTGGTGGTTGTGACCATATCATGGGTTAGGCCTACTTGTGATCAAGTGACCCAATTTGGGCATGTTTATGCCTAAGGAATTGAAAATTAGTATTTTTGATTAATAGAATGGTTTATGAATGAGAACTATGCATTAGAGGCCTAAGTCATGTGATTTGAGTTGAATGATGGGATTAGATGGGATTTAGGCCTATTGTCTATTTGTGGGTTGATTTAGGGTTGATGTGTAATGTCTATGTGATTGTGCATAGAAATTGATGTATGGTGGGATATTGATGAATGTTTCAGGATCTTGATTAGGTTGATTCGGTTTGGTGGTCGTGTGTGGTTAAATACTCTCGCGAGGCTTGGTTGTGAGTAGACTTCATTTATGATTATATCTTTTATGTCATCATATCACTTATATATATTGTATGTTGAAAGCATGAATGTGTTCTAATGTTTTGAATGATGCATTGATTTGAGAAAACCTTATGACTTTGGTTGGGCCCATCTATCTGGCTAATAGGGGGACTTAACCTTGTCATAGGAGGGTTTTAGGAAAGGAAATGATTGGGGTCAACAGTACGGTGAAATAGACGTGCACTAGTAACCCAATGCATGTGGATTGTAGATCCAAATTGATAAGCTTTTACTTGCATCGAACTTATTATAAATGCATGATATCTATATGTTATGAGCTTTTAATCATGCTACACATTGACATTCACACATGATATTTATTGATGAGTATTGATAGCATATTTGAATTCTATTCACTGGGCACCGTTGGCTCACCCTCATTTTCCTCTTTCAGGTCCTTCTGTCCCGAATAAGGGCAAAGGAGTAGTCATATCTTGAGGGCCTTGTCTGCGAGAGAATCCAAGGCCTCGATGTGAGTTGAGAGGCATTTTGATTGAACTGTGTTTTAAATTATGAAGTATTATATTTTGGATTATGTAATTATAACACTTACCACATTATAGTATGGGTGAGTTGGGACTTGTTAGATAGACCATGTGGGCATATGACAGTTTTTATTTGTACCAACAATTTTGGACTTTATGTGTATGTCAATTTTAATGGACTGTAGGGATTATGATTTTATTTATGGTTCATTTTTATGGATTATCTCTTGTCTTTGATGATTAATACGGTGGGTAGTTTTGTTTAGTACATTTTGATATTATGTCGTTGTTTGAGATAAGTCTCGTAGGGTCTCAACCACCTCACGGGAGTTGAGGAGTGGTTGGAAATGCCTACGCCGGGCGTCCCGCCCCGACATTCCGTATACCACTCCCTGCGGGGTTGGTGGTCCGGGGCGTGGGGTCGCCACAGTTGGTATCAGAGCCTGATTTAACTAGGTTTGGTCTATGTATTGGACTTAGATGACTTTGACCTAGGAGTTGGGTGAGAGATTTAGGTGATTAAAAAGCTTAAAGGAACTAACTTAAAAGCCTTACTATCATATTTTCTGTGTGTATTATATGATATGGGTAGTTATGAGGCTTTGTTATTGTTTTAAATTCTTTAATGTGTGATGGTTGCTCGTATTTCTACTTCTCAGTGTCATGAGGAGGAGCGAGAGATTGGGACAGCCACACACAGGGCCTTCCGATGATGACCGGATGGGGAGGATGGAGGAGATCATTCAGGCACAGGGCCACTTGATGGCAGCCCAGACTTCACAGATACAGGCGTTAGTGCAGCAGGTTGAGGCTATTGCTCGACAGTCACCTCAAACAATACCTCAGGAGGTGGGCACTAGTGGGGCTGAGGCTAGTGGAGCTGCAGGGGCAGCAGGACCTCAAATGGCTGTACCTCAGCCTATGCCTACACCTGCTCCTATTGTTGTGGAGAACCCCACTGATCGGCGGATCAGACTGCTAGAGAAGTTCATGAAGCTAAAGCCTAAGGAATTCACTGGTGGAGTTGACTTGAAGAAGGCCAAAGATTGGCTGAAGAATGTCGAGAAGATCAGTCGCTCCTTAGAGCTGGATGAGGAGTCTCAGGTCCTATGTGCTGCTCACACACTGGAGAGTGATGCAGAGGACTGGTGGCTTTCAGTGTTGGATACACAGGGGGCAGTGAAGAGTTGGGACGCCTTCAAACGGTTGTTCTTACAGGCTTACGTTCCAGAGACTGAGAGACAGGCTAAGCAACTCGAGTTTTTGAATCTCGCACAGAGCACCATGTCAGTCAGGTTTAGGCAACTCGCAGTTTATGCCCCTGGGTTAGTTCAGACGCCGAGTGACAAGATTATGAGGTTTTCTTTGAACCTAAGGCCTGCGATCCGACAGGCCTTGTCTGTGACGAAGATGACTGATTTTACCACAGTGGTCCAGAGGGCCAAACAGTATGAGTTGGCTGACCGGGTTGATGGTATGTCTACACGAGCAGCTCCAGGTGAACCGACTTCACAAGTAGAGTCTGGGGGACAGTTCCAGACTCCGTGGAAGAAGGGAAGATGGGAAAGGAAGAGAAAATTTTTTGGAAGAGCACAGTCTGATGGTGCTCAGAGTAAGGCATCCCAGGTTCAGACTGGTATGATGGCCTCACCAGTGGTTTCCTCTCCTGTCCCGATTCCTATTCAGGCACCGAGTGCACCGAGACCCCCATTCCCACAGACTGCTGGCCGAGGCAGAGGTAGAGGCCGAGGAAGTTGTGTGACGACATCTCAGACTGGGTCATTTGCGCCCAGGGCTCCGTTCTTATGTTTTTAATGTGGGCAGGCTGGGCATAGGAAGTTCGAGTGTCCGAATTTTCAGAGAGCTCAGGGATTTGTGCAGCAGTCCAGTGCCAAAAAGACAGCGAAGGCAGCTACTGAGCCAGACCCGACAACATGCAGGACTTTGGTGGAAGGTACTCTTATTATTTGTGGTACTTCTATGCATGTATTATTTGATGCTGGGTCTACATTATCATTCATATCTGGACGTATGGTAGATAGTTTGTGTTTGACTCCCATTAGGGCTAGTACATGGTTAGTGGTGAGTATTGTAGCTGGGGAGAGGATCTACCCGAACATGATCTGTAGCCAGTGTGTGGTTCAGATTGGTGATGTTGAGATGCCTATTGACTTTCGAGTCCTAGAGTTTTTAGAGTTTGATGCAATTCTAGGGATGGATTGGCTCGCGGCTTATCATGCAGTTGTCGACTGTTTCGCGAAGAGAATCATTTTTCAAATCCCCGGACACCCAGTGTTTACACTACAGGGTAGAGCTTCAGACTAGACAGTCACAAGCGGTAGATTTGTGACTGATGGAAATAGGGAGATTTTGGCTGGGTTAGTGCCTGATGAGGAAAAGACTAGTGAGGTGATACTTGAGGATATTGCCATTGTTAGGGACTTTCCAGATGTGTTCCCTGCGGATCTTCCAGGATTACCACCGAAGCGAGAGATCGATTTCATTATTGAACTAGTCCCTGGCACGAAGCCTATCTCCATGGCACCATATAGAATGGCGCCAGCCGAGTTGAGAGAGTTGCAGAAACAGCTCGAGGAGTTATTGGCTAAGGGCTTTATTTGCCCGAGCGTGTCACCCTGGGGAGCTCCAGTTCTTTTTGTGAAAAAGAAAGATGGGAGCTTGCGGTTGTGCATCGACTATCGCCAATTGAACAGGGTGACCATCAAGAACAAATATCCTCTCCCAAGGATTGATGACTTGTTTGATCAGTTGAGGGGAGCGAGGTATTTTTCAAAGATTGATTTGCGCTCCGGGTATCATTAGCTGAGGATCAGGGAGGAGGATGTGCCTAAGACAGCATTCAGAACCCGCTATGGACATTATGAGTTCCTTGTGATGCCATTTGGTGTGACTAATGCACCGGCGATGTTCATGGACCTGATGCAGAGGGTATTTAGGCAGTATCTAGATAAGTTTGTCATCGTCTTCATTGATGACATATTGGTGTATTCCAAGACTCGGGCTGAGCATGAGGAACACCTTAGAGTGACTTTGCAAACTCTGAGAGAGCATAGGTTATATGCAAAGCTGAGCAAGTGCGAGTTTTGGATCACCGAAGTGAAGTTCTTAGGTCATGTGGTAAGTTCTGAGGGGATTTCAGTTGATCCATCTAAGGTTGAAGCCATTATCAGTTGGCCTATGCCTACCACAGTGACCGAGATCAGAAGCTTTCTTGGGTTAGCTGGTTACTATAGGAGATTCGTTTAGGGATTCTCCAAGATAGCTACGCCTATGACTAGGCTCACCCAGAAAGATGTGTCCTTTGTATGGACCGAGGAGTGTGAGAATGCCTTTTTAGAGCTGAAGAAAAGATTGACGTCTACGCCAGTGTTGATTTTGCCAAAGCCTGATCAGGAGTTGGTTATCTATACTGATGCCTCTCGTATCGGCTTGGGTTGCGTGTTGATGCAGAAGGATAGGGTCATTGCTTATGCATCGAGGCAGTTGAAGGTGCATGAAAAGAACTACCCTGTTCATGACTTAGAACTGGCTGCAGTGATTTTTGCTTTGAAGATTTGGAGGCATTATCTCTATGGTGAGAGATTCACTCTGTATTCTAACCATAAGAGCCTCAAGTACTTGTTCTCTCAGAAGGAATTGAACATGAGGCAGAGAAGGTGGTTAGAGCTCGTCAAAGACTATGATTTTACATTGGAATACCACCCAGGTAAAGCCAATGTAGTGGCTAATGCGTTGAGCAGGAAGCGGGTAGAGACAGTTATGGTAGCACGCCAAATGTCTCATGAGTGGAGACTACTTGAGGCGGCTACGGTTATGAGTATATGTGCTACCCCTTCAGATCAGATTGTGATATGTGCTCAAATGAGAGCTCAACCTACACAAGTCCAGGAGGTGATTGACCAACAAAGACTTGACGTTGATTATGTGATGTACAAGTCTTGGGCTGAGAGCAGTGATTTTACTGATTGGCACTTGTCATCTGATGGTGCCTTGAGATTTAGGGGACGTTTATGGGTTCCCGCAGATCCACGACTCAGGCAGGGTGTTCTCCAAGAGGCTCACAGATCTCATTATGCTATTCATCCTGGCGGAACCAAGATGTATCATGATATGAAAAGAATGTATTGGTGGCCCGACATGGAGAGAGAGATAGCTCAGTTCATTCAGAGGTGTGATATCTGTCAGCGAGTCAAAGCTGAGCATCAGAGGCCTGGATGGCAGATGCAACCGCTTGCCATTCCTGAGTGGAAGTGGGAGCATGTCACTATGGACTTTGTTGTGGGATTACCCAACACCCCGAGGAGACATAATGCTGTTTGGGTTATTATTGATCACTTGACCAAGTCCGCTCACTTTCTACCGATGAACACTAGGGATTCTATGGACAAGCTGAGCAGACTCTATATGCTGGAGATAGTCAGATTACATGGAGTGCCAGTTTCGATTGTGTCAGATAAGGATCCGAGGTTTACATCGGTATTTTGGCAGGGGTTGCAGAGGCAGCTCGGCACAAGACTAGATCTCAGTACTGCTTTTCACCCCCAGACGGATGGCCAGTCTGAGAGGTTGATATCGATTTTAGAGGATATGCTTCGAGCTTGTGTCCTTGAGTCCAGTGGTAACTGGGAGGAGTACATACATCTGTGTGAGTTCGCGTACAACAACAGCTATCAGTCCAGTATTGGCATGGCTCCTTTTGAGGCATTGTATGGTCGACCCTGTAGATCTCCGATCTGTTGGACGGAGGTAGGGGATGTTGGGGTGATGGGACCAAAGCTTGTACAAGAACACATAGAGAAGATTAAGAAGATCAAGCATAATATGAAGGTAGCCCAAGACAGGCAAAAGAGTTACACTGATGCCAAGCGGAAGACCGTAGAGTTCGAGGTGGGTGACCAAGTTTTATTGAAGGTCTCACCTCAGAAGGGCCAAACTAGATTTGGGATAAAAGGCAAGCTCGCTCCGAGATTTATTGGGTCGTTCGAAGTTTTAGAACGAATTGGCCTCGTCGCTTACCGATTAGCCTTGCCACCTCAGTTAGCAACAGTCCACAATGTCTTTCATGTGTCACTGCTGAGAGTGTACAAGAGTGATTTTGATCACGTCTTGGACTGGAGGAACATTGAACTGAGGCAGGATGGGACTTATGATGAGGAACCTATTCAGATACTTGACCGAAAGGTCCAGAGGTTACGTAACCGCGAGATTCCGATGGTTAAGGTGAGATGGCAGTTCCATGGCGAGGAGCAGGTTACTTGGGAGCGTGAGGACTACATGATGGAGCACTTTGCCGAGTTCATGGGCTTAGGTAATTTCTTAACCTTAAAACTTCGAGGACGAAGTTCATTCTAAGGTGGGTGTGATGTGACGCCCTGAAAATTATTTCATCTAGCCCATAACCCAATTGCACTTTGCCCAAACTCTATGTGTTGCCTTGATATGGTTGGTGTTTGTATGATGATTGTTTAATGTTTGTATAGTTTATGCTTGATAATGTATATAAATATGTGTATTATAAATTGTATATGGGTCATTTTAAATTAAAGTATAATGCATATGTTATTATTTATGTATGGGTCCATTAAACTATGAATTGATATGGGTTAGGATTGATTGAATAAAAGGATAAATAAGAATGAAAATTTGGTGTATTAAATGGATTGGACATTTAAAATACATGGAAGCATAAGATTGGTTAAAGTACATGTGGTTGGTATGGGTAGTATGAGACCAACACATGTGAAGGTTGGTGCATGAAAGTGGACAAGTGTCCCATGCCCACTTCTCTTCTCCAAGAATGTGCTAGAAAGTGAGGTGAGTGAAGGGAACCCAAGAACGTGCTAGAAAGTGAGGTGAGTGGAGGGAATCCAAGAATGTGCTAGAAAGTGAGGTGAGTGGAGAGAAAGGAAAAAAAGAAAAGAAAAGAAGAGAAAGGAAAGAAGAAGAGAAAGAAAGAGGGAGTTGCAGGAGGAAAATCGCTGCAACATTTTCATCAAAGAGCTCGATCTTCGGGATATATGGTCAGATTAAGCTCAACTTTTGTCAACAAGTTCGTAGCGTATGGTTCTGCATTCTGAACGGTGGAGATCTTGATTTGAGGTTTCTTCTAAGAGATCTAACCTCTCAAACCAAGCTGGTCGGAAAGTCTGGATTTCTCGCGCCGTTTCGCTCAAACTTATAGATCTCCTAAATCTACCGTTGGATGGATATCAAATTTGGGTATGTAGTTTACAACTGATATAGTCATCTGAGTTTGAGTATTTGCAGCAGGAAAGGAGAAATTGTCTGATTAGAGACTTGTTCATCAAAGATACTTATCTTTTCGGTCCACCGTTGGATTGGGCTGATATTTGGACAGAAGGTTTGTTTCTTCACATACTTCAATCTGTACGGTTGATTTTGTGATTACATATTTCTGTTGGTAGATTGATACATCTGAACAGAATATTAAATGAAGAATTGGTAGGGTTGCTTGTATTGGACCTAAATTTAGAATATGAACTTAGACCTTTCCAAATAGCTTGCATGTCAACTATGTTGACCTAGTTGTCATTGTTGATGAACCCAAGATGCAAAATCAGTGATATACATGGCGGAACATGGTGACCTAGTGTAAATCGGCAATATGGCCTAAGTATGGAAAATTTCATATTTTAGGGCTTTTGATGCTTTTGGCCTAGAATCATTGAATTGATGCAACTTATGTTTAATTAAGCATGATTAGGGTTGATTATGCTACTGATTTGGTGGTTGTGACCATATCATGGGTTAGACCTACTTGTGATCAAGTGACCCAATTTGGGCATGTTTATGCCTAAGGAATTGAAAATCAGTATTTTTGATTAATAGAATGGTTTATGAATGAGAACTATGCATTAGAGGCCTAAGTCATGTGATTTGAGTTGAATGATGAGATTAGATTGGATTTAGGCCTATTGTCTATATGTGGGTTGATTTAGGGTTGATGTGTAATGTCTATGTGATTGAGCATAGAAATTGATGTATGGTAGGATATTGATGAATGTTTCAGGATCTTGATTGGGTTGATTCGGTTTGGTGGTCGTGTGTGGTTAAATACTCTCGCGAGGCTTGGTTGTGAGTAGACTTCATTTATGATTATATCTTTTATGTCATCATATCACTTATATATATTGTATGTTGAAAGCATGAATGTGTTCTAATGTTTTGAATGATGCATTGATTTGAGAAAACCTTATGACTTTGGTTAGGCCCATCTATCTGGCTAATAGGGGGACTTAACCATGTCATAGGAGGGTTCTAGGAAAGGAAATGATTGGGGTCAACGGTACGGTGAAATAAACGTGCACTAGTAACCCCAAATAAACATGATTGGGGTCAACGGTACGGTGAAATAGACGTGCACTAGTAACCCAATGCATGTGGAATGTGGATCCAAATTGATAAGTTTTTACTTGCATCGAACTTATTATAAATGCTTGATATCTATAGGTTATGAGCTTTTAATCATGCTACACATTGACATGCATACATGATATTTATTGATGAGTATTGATAGCATATTTGAATTCTATTCACTGGGCACCGTTGGCTCACCCTCATTTTCCTCTTTCAGGTCCTTCTGTCCCTAATAAGGGCAAATGAGTAGTCATATCTTGAGGGCCTTGTCTGCGAGAGAATCCAAGGCCTCGATGTGAGTTGAGAGGCATTTTGATTGAATTGTGTTTTAAATTATGAAGTATTATATTTTGGATTATGTAATTATAACACTTACCACATTGTAGTATGGGTGAGTTGGGACTTGTTAGATAGACCATGTGGGCATATGACGGTTTTTATTTGTACCCACAATTTTGGACTTTATGTGTATGTCAATTTTAATGGACTGTAGGGATTATGATTTTATTTATAGTTCATTTTTATGGATTATCTCTTGTCTTTGATGATTAATACGGTGGGTAGTTTTGTTTAGTACCTTTTGATATTATGTCATTGTTTGAGAGAAGGCTCGTAGGGTCTCAACCACCTCACGGGTGTTGAGGAGTAGTCGGAGATGCCTACGTCGGGCGTCCCGCCCCGACATTCCGCATACCACTCCCTGCGGGGTTGGTGGTCCGGGGCGCGGGGTCGCCACACCAATTGTCGCAACCCACTCCGTATGAGTGACGTCACGACCGGCACAAAATACAATATACGTCATGTGACGGCGTATAATACCCTGTCAGCCTTATCCAAAATCACATTCACTTTTTTCTTAAAATTTCGACAAAGTCTCCTTTGTTTATTGGTCATATCACAACCTAATTATCATAAGTCAAACGCAATCACAGTATAAATATGATCATTTACATTACTACACATCATCTACACTTCACATTTCCACATATATACAGCTATGTAAGACTATTCATGTACAATTATCTAAAACTCTCTTCTCGCATTTCATCTTGTGATATTTATACATAGATAGTATTATTTACACAACTATTATTTAAAATAGTATTTAAACACACTAATATTCTCAAACATTTACATACATACAAACAGTAGAATGAATCTTTATCCTTCGCACGCTTTCCCTTTGCCCTTGAAGTCCCAACCTGAAATGTTTGAGAATTGAGTGAGCAACCACAGTTCAGTGAATATTTCTAACTATTGTATCATATATGCATTTAATAAAAATCACATGAATCAATACATTCAAATCTCATTCAAACATGCATGAAACATTTCATAATACATACATGCCTATAAGTAATTTCAAAACATGCAGGGTTACAATAAAATCAAACAATCTCCCTCATGCTAGTAATAAAGCGGGTATGCACTCTTTATTATGCATTTATAAGGAGTCTTCGCTCGGACCTCTCATTACCTAATTTTCTGCTATGAATCATTTCAGATTAGGGCTTAATCCCAATTTCATTCAGAAACTATCACTTGGACCATGAAATTATTCAATCCTCATGCCGGACTGTCTTCTAGAAATGATCACATGTTTTAGCTTGCTCTAGCAAGTCCAAAACATGCTCCAAGGTCAAATATTTTCATGAATTTAAAACAATGCAATAAATACATATATTCATAATTTGAAACACACAATTTATATTATACAATGTCATATATAAGGAACCAAAGTCAAGAGATACTCACAGTAGTACCGTGTAAACCTACTCTTTACGACCACTTTACTATTCGTATCCAATCAACAATATAATCCTGTCATATATTCATTTCCAAATAATCCATAATCAATTATCAAATCATTATATCTATTTGTTTTTCAGTTATTCATTAAAATCTAACTCTCCAAATATTTTACACGGCCCTCGTGATTATTTTTAAGGCAATGGACAACAGAAACAGGCCTTTCAATCACATTTCTACTAATATCCAAGTTTATCGTATTTACCGAATTCATTCAGGCATATTTTAAAAATATTAATCGATACCCAAAAATAATAGTTTCAAATCGAAATTTCACCGGAGTTTGATATGGTTCTAAAGGCTCTCAGTGTGAAATTTGGCTTCCAGCAATTGTACCGATGCCAATAACACTCATAGACACAAACAAATCACATATCTAGTATCTACACATCTATATGAGTTATAATATATCATTTCTACGTGTTTCCACTCAAAGTGGGTCCAAACCCTATTTTTTGAAACACGTAAAACACCTCCTATAACAAAATTTATACCGATAAAAATGTCACACGTAGCCTAAATTGTAATTTTGCAACGAAAAACGGTGAAAATAGCTTACCGACACGTCTAATTTGGCCGCAAAACTGTGTTCTACTTTTCGTCGTCCTTTTTCTTTCTCTTTGTACTTCTTTTTTCTCACGCTTTCTCTTTTAAAAACAAACAATACCTTAGCTTAAAAAGAGAACAAGATGAGCATGAATTCATTTGATCCCATGCTCCCAAGTTCATTTAATAACTAACTCTCATCATAATTTAATAAAGCAACTCCCATGACTTTCATTTTTGTTTTATACTTTATACAATCATTTAATCATACTATTCATTATTCATTCAATTCAAAACATCATTTAATTATTTAATCATCAACTCAAGTCACATATGTAACCCATTCACCTTATTGAATTTATATTATTCATTTAATAATTTCATTTATTTGCTAATACCCCTTCAATATAGCATGTATTTTCGTACACGGGTATTTGAATCTTACGTATTAAGTACGCATATTATACTTCTCAATATACGTGTAAGTCAACGTATGTATTTAATTAAAACTACAGGGGGTTACACCTATAGAATGACTGAAACTGAGACTATTGCTGAGGCAATAGCAAGATTCACCAAGAACATCAATGAAATGAAAACCTTGGGAAAAGTCTATGACCAAGAAGAGACCTTTAGGAAGTTTTTAAGAGGCTTACCCAAAATCAGGGAGCCTAAAGCCACAACCATAGAAGAAGCAAAAAACTTGGCTGAATATACATTTGATGATTTATGTGGTTCCCTAATGATTCATGAGCTAAAGCTAGAGGAAAACCAAGCCCCACCTACAGTAGAGAATAAGGGGAAAAAAGACTTAGCACTAAATATAGAAACCGACTCCAATGAGTCCTCCAAAAATGAGACCACCGATGATGAAATTGCTATGATGTCTAGGAAACTCAACCGCCTCATAAAGAGGAAGGGAAAAGCTGGCTTATCATCCAAATTCCACAAGGGAAGGAAATTTGGAGCCAAGCCTAATAATTTAATATGTTTTGGTTGTAACAAACCTGGACATATTAAAAGTGATTGTCCTAACAAGAAAAAGAAAAGCTTTAATTCAAAACGGAAGGACAAGAAGGTGCTCAAAGCCACTTGGGATGACTCAAGCTCAAGTGAGGAAGAATCAGATTCGGGAGAAGAAAATGTCGTGTTTTGTCTTATGGCAACCACCGAGGTAAAACCTAAACCTGAAAATTTATATGATGATCTTTTTTATTCAAATGATTATGATTATATGAAACTATGTTCTGAAAAAGAGGTTAAGAAAAATGTGAAGCTTAAGAAAAGCTTGATGATAGCTCTTGAAGAGATTGAATCTCAACAAGAAACCATTGAGACCATGACCTTAAAAAAGAAACAAATGAACAAGGAGCTTGACACATCAAAAAGAGTGTTAATGATTTGTCCAAAACAGTAACGAAATTTACCAATGGACAAAAGCTTTTTGACATGATGCTTGGGTCACAAAGATGTGCCTTTGACAAAGCTGAACTTGGGTACACCAAATGGTCAAAACAGAAAAGTTACAACAACTTATTGAAGAAGAGACCCACATGTCACCACTGCAATAGGCAAGGCCACACCATACTTAGATGTCCACTTAAGAAACTTAACAAAAGTAAGCTTGCTTGGGTAGAAAATATTGTTTTGAATGGTGCTAACTTTAAAAGACCCAAAACTACTTGGGTACCAAAATCAAAAGTCTTTTATGTGGTGTAGGATCTCTCCAAAAAGAATTGTTGGTACCTTGATAGTGGGTTCTCAAGAAACATGAGTGGTGACAAATCCGTCTTCTTGAGCATTGTCCACAAGCTTGGAGGGAACGTGACATTCGACGACAACGACAAAGGAAAAATAGTCGGCATTGGCACTGTTGGTAACTCTTCCTTAGCTATTAATGATGTTTTATATGTAAATGGCCTTAAACACAATCTCTTAAGTATAAGTCAATTATATGACAAGGGATTCAATGTTAGCTTGAAGCAAATAAAATAGGTATTGTTCAAGTGCAGTTTCGAAAAACATGAATGATATGATATGAAAATCAGTGCTTCTTCGAAAATAAAATATACCAAATAAACATTGACGTATAAAACGAAGGACTGGTGTAAATCAAGAACACAGACAATTTTCAAAATAGGTATAGAATATAAGTATGAAAACTTTTGGTTCAATGATCAGTAGTTAACGCAACTACTGATATAGTTCAATACAATACTTCAGATATGAAATCAAGTACAACTGTATATCTTGAACTATTTCTCAAATTCTATCTCCAGCAATAATGATACCAGATATGAATCAATGCTGAGAATTTGAGTTGATACCAGATCAAATAGATTTTCAAAGATAGAATGAAAATAAGCTCAGTATGAAAATCATTTGAATACATAAGGTATCAGTGAAAAATACTTTGAAAGTTTAGATAATGAAAAACATTTTGACACAAACTAACTTTCAAAAAGTATTGACACAATACAAAATGATTGGTAAGTTGTTTGATCGTAAGTGCTGGTATTTATAGACTTAGTGGAACATAGTCGTTAGACATTTGAAGTTCAAATAATATGAACGTTTACACACAATGACTAGAATGTTATATGAAAATGGCAACTACAATTTTTACTAACATTCTGATTCTTTTCAGATTTCATGAAAAAGGAAAGTTTTAGAAAAACTTATTTCATGTATCAAAAACGATCTCGGATAGGTCTGAAAAGGACTCTGTGCAAAGGTCTATTCTGAAAAAGTAAACTTAGGTAGTGTACTTGTTCGAACTGTGACGGTTGCTGAATTAGCGTCCTGATTCCGTAATCAGTGTCCTAATGCATAATATCAACAATGTCGTTTTGTTCCTTGAGGGCACTTATTACGTATAAGCGTCCTGCTGAACACTTAAGTGAGGGCGCTACTAACCCGTAAGCGTCCTGAATTATTTTGTCACTTAGACGACTTAAACTTGAGGGCACTAATGCACAGTTAGCATCCTGCTATGTTTTAAAACAGTTAAGTACATGAGGGCGCTACTATCCGAGTAAGCGTCTTGCCGGTTTAAAACATAAAATTAAACATGAGGGGGCTACAACTATGTAAGCGTCCTACCAGTTAAAAATATTTTAAATAAAGACACAAGCACGCTGAAGGACAATCAGCGTCCTGAAAGTTACTAAGTTGATTCCTAAAGGTGAGGGCGCTTCTATCCAGATAACGTCTTGATAGATTGTTCAACTTATAACTATCAGCGTCCTCAAAGAAACATTCTTTGAATAACTTAAGACATCTTTCAGTGAGTTGATGTTGAGTCAGCTTTCTGACAACTTCAGAGGTTAACTAATAAAGGAGGTCGTTACTATACAAGTAAGCGCTTTGATAAATCAGTTCTATTCAACCTTGAAAGTTATCAGTGTCCTAATGAACTATCAGCGTCTTGACTTACCAAGTTTAGGAGAGCGCTGCTATTTCATTAGCATCTTGAAAGACTCTTTGAAAGCAATTTTGATAAAATATACGATATACGCAAATAAAAACTAGGTAGATTTCAAATTAAATATATATTATTTGATCATTTGAAATACCGTAAAAACATGAAATCAAAACATGCAAATTAGAAAAACATATGTAGATGATTTATGCATGATTTTGAAAAACATTTTGAGCAATAACGATTAGAGAAAGATATACCTTAAATACTTTGTGTATTTCTTATTTCTCATAACCTTTAAATCCAACTCTTCATTATGAGATCTTCAATAAGAGCTTTGCCTGTTGAATGACTTGAACATGTATTCTTGAAGCTTGATCGAATCGTTCGAGTGAAGTGATCTTGAAATCATGATATGATCGTTGAAGTTCTTTGGTTGAGACGAACTTGACCGTTTGATGTGATCTTTGAGTTCCTCAATCGAGTTGTTCCTTGACTTTTTGCTTTCCTTAGGTGCTTTGATAAAATCTTGATACATGCACGTTTAGCACCGAAAAGTACTTTGTTTGTGATCATCAAAATATACTTTATCACAGTATATTTAGGGACGAGCTAAGTGATGAACCGCATAGGTTGACAATGTCTCTATGAAATATTGCAATAAAGTAGAAAATGAGAAAGGATAAAAAATCATTGTCATTAGAAGTGATAGACGTGGAGAATTTGTGAACAAAAATCTAGAGTAGCAAACAAGGATATACTCACCACTTGTCAGCTCCTAGAACTTCACAACAAAATGAAGTGGTGGAAAGGAAAAATAGACCTATCCAAGAAATGTGTAGAACTATGCATAGTGAATACAACATTGCAACATATTTTTGGGCTGAAGGTATTAATACCGCATGCTATGTAATGAATAGGACACTAATTAGAAAAAGCATGAAAAAGACTCCATATGAATAATGGAAAGGTAGAATGCCTAATATTGGACACTTTAAAGTTTTCAGGTGTAAGTGCTATATCCTAAATGACAAAGATAATTTGGATAAGTTTGATCCAAAATCTGACATAGGCATACTTTTAGGATACTCTTTGCACAGTAAGGCATATAGGGTATATAACACATCTAGAGTAGTAGAGAAATCCATACATGTAAAATTTGATGATGATGATGCTCCAAAGAATTCCAAGGATTTAGACAAAAATGAAAATACTGATCAAGTCCCTAAGAATTCTAGACTCCTCATAGGTTACCCCAAAGATCAAATATTAGGTGATCCATCTAAGGGAGTGTCCACTAGAGCAACAGTGAACAAAGATCAAAGGCATGTAGCCTTTGTATCACAAATAGAACCTTCTAAGGTTAAGGATGCTCAAAATGATAAAAATTGGATTCTTGCCATTCAAGAAGAATTGAGACACTTTGCTAGAAACAATGTGTGGAAACTAGTACTTAGACCCTCTCACCAATTAATCATAGGAACTAAATGGGTTTTCATAAATAAAAGAGATGAAAAAGGAGTGATTGTGAGAAATAAGGCTAGATTAGTTGCTCAAGGATATAATCAAGAAGAAGGAATTGATTTTGAGGAAGCCCTTGCACTAGTAGCAAGACTAGAGACAATTAGAATGTTATTAGCCTACGCTTGTTATAGAGATTTTTCACTATACAAAATAGATGTAAAAAAATGCCTTTTTAAACGGGTACATCAATGAAGAAGTATATGTGGAACAACCTTCATGTTTTGAAGACTTTCAAAACCCAGACCATGTGTTTAGACTAAATAAAGCTTGTCTGAAACAAGCTCCTAGAGCTTGGTATGATAGGTTAAGCACATTCCTCCTTGAGCATAAATTTCTTAAGGGAAAATTAGATCCAACTTTGTTTCTTACGCACAAAGATAATGATATGTTGCTTGTGCAAATATATGTTGATGACATTATCTTTGGTGCCTCAAACAATCATCTTTGCGAAGAAATTTCTAAACTCTCGCGAGATGAATTTGAGATGAGTATGATGGGTGAACTCACATACTTTCTTGGCCTGCAAATCAAGCAATTACCAAACGGTATATTCTTGAGCCAAAACAAGTATGCTAAGGATATGATAAAGAAACTCATGTTTGAAAACTTGAAAACAATTGAAACCTCATGCAACTCGATTGTAGAAATGGACAAAGATGAAACAGGAAAACCCATAGACACTAAGCTTTATAGAAGCATTATTGGTAGCTTGTTGTATCTAACAACAAGTAGACCGGACATAATGTTTAGTGTTTGTCTATGTGCTAGATCTCATTCAAGTCCCAGAAAATCACACTTAAAATGTGTTAAAAGAATATGTAGATATATTAGTGGGACTACTGATCTTGGAATTTGGTATTCAAAAGGTACTTCTTTTGAGCTTAGAAGCTTTGTAGACTCCGACTACGTGGATAGTCAAATTGATAGAAAAAATACCTTAAGATTTTGTCACTTCATGGGAAACACTAATTTCTTGGTTCAGCGAGAAGCAAAATTCAGTGGCATTATCCACAGCTGAAGCCGAATACGTTGCAACCAATAGTTGTTCTGCTCAAATCTTATATATGAAACAACAACTTGAGGATTACCAAATTCACATTGAGTGTGCGGAAATATTTTGTAACAATACAAGTGTTATAAATATTTCAAAGAATCCAATGCTACACTCAAAGACAAAACACATTGAGATTAGGTATCATTTTCTTAGAGATCATGTGCAAAGAGGAGATGTGAAATTGATTCATATTAGTACTAAAGATCAACTAGCAGATATTTTTACCAAGGCATTGCCAAAAGATCAATTTATTCACATTTGTAGGGAATTAGGCATGTGTAGTGAGTCAAATGCAAGTAATCCTTGATTAATCATGTTATTGATCATGTTTGGTGCTTAAAATAAGGTTTGGAATGCCATATTATAAATTTTTTGAAATTTCATAGGCATCAGCGCGCTAGAGGGAGCTCTAGCACGCTGTCTGGAAACAGACGCTAGCGGGCTAGCGTAGGCTCCAGCACACTAGAGGGCATATGGGCAGATTTCACCTTTCGGTGAACTACGCCAGTGCGCTAGCCCAAAAGCATTAGCGCACTAACATGATGATATTAAGTATACTATATAAAGGCCCACGCGACTTCTCCTTTTTTCATTTCTCATTTCTCTTTCTTCCAACATGCTCGTCCAAGCCCTAGCTAGCTAGCATGACTTGCACAACTTCGTTTTAGCTCAATTCTGAATCGTTTTCACAATTCTTGGATTAAAACGAATGGATTTTCATTGTAAATCTCCTTCTCATTCTTCAATTTCAGTTTTGATCTCTCTTTCTCGTCACTTTGTTTCAAATGGCATTTCGGTCAAATCTACCAAAAGAACCAACCCCAGATATTGATCTCGAATGTCATGTCAAGCAAAGATACTATCATCCTACCCGACCTAGAACTAGAACAATTCGTACCCCATCCTTACCTACTGTCTATGAAGAAATTGACAAATGATATGTCTCTTGCACTGTAACTTACGGTGCTTGGGTAAACTTTGCTTACTTTCGAAGGTGTCGAATACCTATTGAAGAATATTTTGAACATCAAGGGCGGATCCCCTTTGTCACTTACCAAAATAAGTGGTGTCCTACCCTCATTCGCATCCTATACACCAACCTTAAGTTGAAGCGCGACACTGGATATGTGTTTCACACCATTGTGTTAGGGCACGAATTTGAGATTACTCCTAAGCTCTTTGCCATATATTGCAATATAGCCACTGAGAATAGACCGATTTGCATAAAGGAAAGCAATGGGGTGAAATTCCCTGGATATGACCCCGTGGTAGCATTAAATATGTTTTCCACAGATGTTCATGATCATGTACCTAATCCCTTGTTCAATCACACTTTCAAACTCAGTCCTCGGCTACTCCACAATGTTGTTTCAAGGCTTTTTCAGCCTCGAGAAGGGAGTAGAACCAATGTCGAAGACTTTGATATCTTCCTTACTTGGTGTCTTTACACCAAAACCCACATTGACCTTACCTTTGTGATCATGGATTACATAGACTCCATTCGATGCACCCAATGTAACTTTCCTTTCGCTATGCACATCACAAAATTCTTCGAGAGCACTAGTATAAATATGAAGGTAGAGAAGGATGTAAAAGAGCTACATACAAATGGTTGCATTGGCTAGATTATAGTGAAACATATGACGTATTTTTACTACAAGCCAGGATGAAAGTGGATGCATAAAGAGGAATTGCCTGAGGGAGCTTCAGAGAAGTCATTCTCCTCGACTAAAAACGGTGACCTTCCTGCGATTGATTCCGAGGTCACCATGTCTGATGCTCAAGCTTTAGGCGAGCCAGAGGGCCATGTCCCTTCTGACCAGGAGGTTACTTGAACTCCTCCTGCTGATATTGTCGGTCCTAGCACTACGATTTTTCCTTCCCCTCTCCCTGATGTTGGTGGACCTAGTACTTTTGTTCCACTTTCTCCTATTCGAGGTTCTTCACCGGCAGGAGATCATCTTTCATCTCCACCTACCGAGGCCCCAACACCATCTCATGTTGAAGCTACACCTACTCCTATTACTTTGCCTCACATGCCAGAGTCTTCTCATCAGTTCTCGCCTTTATTCTACAGACGGTTTAGGAGATGCAGACGGCACAGGCAACTATGTTTTCGACGATCACATCGACGCTGACAGCCATGTAGACACGGATGGACGCCCAGGAGCAGATGTTTATAGCCATTTGAGATCAACTACCTTTCGAGACCGCTTCTAGCACGATCTTTCCATGGTTTGCTAACCTAGAGAGGACTATAAGGGGTGCAGTTGGCCAGTCTGTAGGGAGCATCATGTCTTTCGATACTCAGCTCCGGTCCATGGCCACTTTCCTTGCTCATGCCACGAGATCTATGCACACCACGTCGACACGAGTTCTCATTGGAGTGGATTATCCAGAGGATTGAGGCCATTCTAGCATCTCGACCACAGCTACCTCTGATTCATACTGAGCCTCCACAACCCTCTTGGATGTCTACACCACCGCACCTCAAGCGTAGTTAGGGCCCCTCCACGTATCGAGCTCCAGGTCGCACTTCACGTCGACAGACTTGACCGCAGACTGTTGATGACACTCTCTGGGATCTTGCTATAGAGATGCATGCTCATGATCAGCCCCCCTTGTAGTGGATTATATCCCTCATTTTGTGATTTCAAAAGGAAGAGCAGATATTGTGCATTAGGGAAAAGATATTGGAGTTGTTGGGCATATTGTAGAAGGAGATAGGGCATAATGATAGGGGGAGCTAGCATATTAATAGGGGGAGCTATATTTGCTTTGGATTTCATTTCGCTTACACTTATCTTTATCATGTATATTTTGATACTTCCGTATATGATGATGTATATGATATGCTTGGATGTGATGATATGATGAACATGATTGATGCTTGACATGTATATTTGAATATTGTTTTGTGGTGATATCATATTTTCAAACAAAATGTTGCCAAAATTTTTCAAAATTCATGCATATTTTAGTTTGATACATAAGGCCAATATCGAGTGTTTGAAATCATAAAAAAGGGGGAGATTGAAGGACCAAAGCCCCTCACGGTGAATGTTCTCACGTTGAGAATTATTCACATTGGGATTTTGATGATTACAAACAACATTAATAATGAAGAATACATTGTCTCAAAGTGTTGCAACAAAATTCATCAAGATCACATCAATAGAAGTTCTAGAAGAAACTCAAGATCAAGCTCAAGCAATGCAAACAAAGTTTTCAAGTGATGAGTCTTAGTTTGCTCTTAGCATTGTAAGATCACACTTAGAACATCTCGACAAGATCATACTCAAAGTGTTTCAATTTTTTGAAAATGTTTTGATCTTCGAATTGATTTTATCAAAAAGGTTTTTCGAACGTGTTCTTAGCATTTTGAATGATTTAAAATTGTTTAATCATGTGTCAAAATGATTTTAAAGAAGTGGAGTTGACTTTGATTGATTGGGTTTTCAATAAAATAAAATAAAATAATCAGATTTTTAAGGCCTCCAGAGCGCTAGTCAAGAGCAATAGCGCGTTGGCAGCACGCTGGAAGGAATGGCCAGCGCACTAGAGAGACCATCTGGAGAAATGGAACTCTCGGCCTTCGTACCCAGCGCGCTAGCGAGCGATAATCTCGCCTAGACACACTGGCCAACACGCTAGCGCAGACAAAACGACATGTTCTAACAATTCTGTGTAGAAAAACATGTATTTTTCACTTGCAATAATTTTATATAGTTTTGCCCATTCTCTTTGATTTTTAAGCAGCCTTTTCCCATGACATTGAAGAGAATATTCAAACCGTTACATTCAAAATACATTAATCAAATCACACTTTTCTTGGAGATTGAAATCCAAGGAATGGACATGTTCTTGGTTTTTGTCTTTAAAAGGAACACTTGCTCATTTTGAGCATATATACACACATATCTACACGACTAAGAGAAGAATATCAGTGAACGAAATTGAGAGAGTTTTCCATGCTTTGAAAAAGTTTTTCAAATGTTCTAAGTGCTAAAAATGATTTGCATCTTATTTGTTCAAAACAATTTTCAAAATGATTTGAGGCAAAAGAGAAGTAATAAAAAAAACATATTTGCCATTAGAACTATGAAGCATATGAAAAAGTTATGAAAACTTTCAGGAAAAGAAACCCTCTTATCTTTGCTAGGAAATTGGTATTGGAGGTAACAAAAAACTGGCTACTCCTAATAGAGACCATCTTTGGAAATATGCAAGTCTTTGAAAAGGATAAAGTTGAGTTAGCTAAGTTTGAGCTAACAGATGATGTTGCAAGATGGTAGAAAATTATGTAGTGGACTCACGGTGATATTAAGACATGGGATTAATTTAAGAAGTTATGTTATAAGGGCTTCTATCATCATGCTAAAATTGGTCCAACACATGAGAATGTTATTTTATTAAAGCAAGGTGGCATGTTTGTTCGTGAGTATAAGCATGAGTGCAATAGGCTAGTACTGTTTATTTTTCGAGCAAAGATTTTAGGGAGACCTTCTAACCATAATTGGTTTCCAGTGCCAAAAAATACACCTGGATTAATTACACCTTAACCTTTGTCTGTTATTAATGTGGTTTAAAGGACACAAGAAGTGTCACACCCCAGTACACAGCACACCGTAGTGTCTAGTACCCCCGGGATGTGATGGGTACCTCATACCGAGCGTACCCCAGCCGTTATAATCCATAATATTGTAATGGTTCAGTGGCTACTCCAGGTGCGGATTCTAACTCCTTAAGGGGAGGTTGCGAGTTCGACTTGGGGGGAGGCCCCCTTTGTGGACAAAAAACCTCGGGGATACTAGACGTTGTGTGCGGGTTGTGTATTGAGGTAT
Source organism: Paratinospora sagittata (assembly GCA_035771175.1). Taxonomy (NCBI): domain Eukaryota; kingdom Viridiplantae; phylum Streptophyta; class Magnoliopsida; order Ranunculales; family Menispermaceae; genus Paratinospora; species Paratinospora sagittata. The sequence goes on along the minus strand of CM069590.1, from coordinate 39,393,454 downwards.
AACAATATTATGGATTATAACGGCTGGGGTATGCTCGGTATGAGGTACCCATCACATCCCGGGGGTACTAGACACTGCGGTGTGCTGTATACTGGGGTGTGACAAAAAAGGCCTTATGTATTGTCACATCCCAGTACACAGCACACTGCAACGTCTAGTACCCCGGGATCATTTGTCCACACTATTCATTCATTTTTATGAATAGCGCAGGGCCTCCCCCAGATTCGAACTCACAACCTCCTTATAAGGTTTGATTTCGCAATCTGAGTAACCACTAGCCAATCAGTGGTTACTCAGATTGCGAAATCAAACCTTATAAGGAGGTTGTGAGTTCGAATCTGGGGGAGGCCCTGCGCTATTCATAAAAATGAATGAATAGTGTGGACAAATGATCCCGGGGGTACTAGACGCTGCGGTGTGCTATGTACTGGGATGTGATAATATTATGTGGTATATAATGGCTGGAGTACGCCCTGTGGGGGTACTTATCACCCTGGGTAAGGGGCACTGTGTGCAACCCAGGTGTGACAAGAAGAGTCAGTGTTCAGTTCAGTCGATACAGAATGCCCAATTACTTTGACCAATGTGACCCCAGTAGACTTTAGAGAACAATTTAAAGTAATCACAGGATCAAATCCAGAGAATAGTGAAACGTCAATAGAAGGTATGATCAGCATTTTACTATTGCGTATATTTTAAATGAGTGTTGGATTTACCGTATTTTCTCTGGTAACAAGGTTGCAATTATCTTATGTTGGGACTAGTACAACATTGAATTTTGAGCACAGCTGCAGGAAAAAAAAAATTACCTTAATGTGGTCTACGAACATTGGGTGATAAAATATGAAGGTCATGAGATAATTATTGACTTTAAAATATGAAATTTTTTGAAGTTAGATACTCTTTTGGGTATGATAGACTGGCCCCCTATCGTGCTCAGGTAGAGTGTCTTTCTAAAAAGAAGTAATATTATAAATAACTCGATAATCCTCTTTTTGACTATCGATAATTGATTTCCTCGAAGCCTCCTACTTGAGATGGAATGACTATTGATAAGAAGAAGGATAATATGGCTAGTATAAAGCCATTGGGAGAAAGAAAATAAAGTGTTCAATTGGTTGGAATTTTTGTGGAGAGTAAGTACCTTGTTATGCTTTCTGATGATTTATAGGGATTACCACCTAGGCAGGAGATTGATGACATTAAAAACTGATGCCTAGTGTGACACCTATCTCCATTCCATCATGTAAAAAGTACCTAAGGAATTGCAGAAATTCAAGGTATAGTTAAAGGAGTTGGTGGAAAAAAAATTTATTATTCTTAATATGTCACCCTAGAGGGCATTTGTGATGTGGAAATGAAGTAAAGTAGATTACGTTTGTGTATAGATTATCGGTATGTGAATAGGGTGATAGTAAAGAATAAATATCCTCTATCAGGGATAAATAGTTGAATTTGATTAACTAAATAATGCCAAATTTTTCTTTGAGATCGATTCGTGATCCAAACACCATCAGTTGAGGATTTGAGAAGATGTAACGAAGGTTGCCGCTATAACAAGATATGGATGTTATGAATTATGGTAATACCCTTTTGGTTCAATTAATGCATTAGCCAGGTTCATGGATTTGATGCAGTGGGTATACGAACCATATCTTGTTCATTTCATAGTCTTTAGTGATGACATATTCATTTTTTCCTGGTCTCAAGAGGAGCATGAATAACACATCAGTATTCCATTGCAAACATTGAGAGAACACAGATTGTTTACCATGCTCAGTAAATGTACGTTTTGGATAAATGAGACAAGAATTTCTAGATCATGTGGTAAGAGTAATTGGTATCTTTAAGGATACTATAAGGGTCAAAGTGATCATAGATTGGTCAAGACTGATTTTAGTGTTAGAAATCAAAACTTCTCTGGAATTAGCTAAGTAGTATACAAGGTGCATGGAGGGATTCTTCAAGCTAGTTGCTCTACTCACTAAGCTAACCCCAGAAGAATGTTTTATATGTGTGGACGGTTGCATACGAGGAGACTTTCACATAATTGAAAAAAAAAAAAAAGAACTGACTACTGTAACGGTGTTAGTATTTCCATAACCTGGGAAATTAGTTGTGATTTATATAGATATATAATGTTCAGGTTTGGGTCATGTGTTGATGCAAAAGGATAGGGTGATTGCTTATAAAACCAGATAGTTAATGGTGCATGAGAATTACTATCATGTGCATGATTTGAGATTGGTTACAGTAATGTTTGATTGGAAATTGTGAGGGCACACTACCTCTACAGTGAAATGTTCACACTATTTTTAGATTATAAAAGTTTGAAATGATTGTTTGATCAGAAATAAACTGAATATGTGGTAATAAATGTGGCTAGAACTCCCAAAGGATTATGATTTTGTATTAAAGTATTATTTTGGGAGAGGCCAATGTTCTCGTTGATGCATTGAGCAAGAAATAGGCTGAGACTAGAGTGGTAACTGCCAGTTGGCCATTAGTGGTGGTTGTTAGAGAGTGAGAGTTATAGTTATGAGTGTACTCTCCATTATTCTACATGACGATATTTGTGCTCAGACGTATGTTCAGTTGGTTGACGCTCATATTCAGAGAGTTAAAGATCTATAATAATATGATTCTGATATCGGTAAATGTAAATCTTGGATTGGCAACATGGATTGTGTTGAATGACAACAGGATTCATATTGTGTCTTGCGGGTTTTGGATAGATATGATGTCATCTGAATAACGATTGATGGACTGACAATTTTGTATATTTTTTCTAATGAACACCAGAACTCTATTGATAAACTGAGCAGAATATGTATGTGTGAGAAAATGAGGTTTTATGGGGGTGCGCGGATGATTATTATGTCGAATTGAGATACGAGGAATTTATCGAGGTTCTAGCAGGTTATGCAAACTCGATTTGGGACCCATATTTATCTCGGTATGATATTGTATTCTTAGACTGGTTGACAGACTGAGAGAGTTCACTTTGATGCTTGACAATATACTTAGGTCTTATATACTAGGGTTTTGGTGGAAGTTGGAGTGAATATTTTATTTGTGCAAACTTGTGTATACTAATAGCTATCAGGTTAACATAAGAATGACATTCTTAAGGCTTTATATAATAGGCCTTGTAAATCTTCAACTTGTTGATTGGAAGTGTGGAGTTATTGTTAATGGTGCTAGAGGTTATTATTGAATACACCGAGTTTGTTTATAATGGCCATAAGTCCTTAGAATGTCTTGTGACTGACTTTTGTTAAAACTCTCATCACAGAAAGGCCAGATGCGGTTTGGGGTGAATGGAAACTTGCTTCATAGTTTGTCGAACTACTTGGAATCCTTAGGAGGATTGGTTCTTTGGTGTATAGACTTGCTCTACCACCTTAGCTTATAAATGTATATAATGTCTTCCACGTGTCCATATTGAGGGAATATCAACCAAACTTGATTTGCATTTCGATAGGACTCTATTACAAGTTGAGGATGACACCAAATATAAGGAAGAGTTGATATAGATATCTAACAAAAAGGTTCAGAAGCTAAGGACGGAAGAAATTCCATTGGTGAGAGTCAAGTGGCAATTTTATAATAACGAGGACAAGATGAGATAGTAGTTTTCATTTGAGATATATTTTTTCTTGATTTAATTTTGAGAACGAAATTTCATAAGTTGGAAAGATTGTAACACTCCGTACCTTTAGTCAAAACTTAACGTTGATGTACAGTATATAGAGGTGTATAATATGCGTATAAGTACGTTTGAGTCATGTGTATGTATGTATGTCAAATGGAGTTGGAAACGGTAAAAAAGAGTCTGGAATGTGTTTTTACATAGAAATTAATATATATCACATGTATTTTAATTGGAAATAGTAACATGAATAGTATATGAATAGTATATAAATAGTATATGAATAGTAGTCAATAGTAATGAACAGTGATAAACAATATGTTTGTGATTGTTTTTGTTTTAAAACGAATATCGTTTGTTTTTTTCATTTTTATCCGAAACAAGCAGAGAAGAACAGAGAAGAAGGGGAAAGGGAGAAAAGGCAATTCACTGCCAAATCGAGGTTTCGGTAAGCCTTTTTTACTTTTTTTCATTGCAAGATTGATCTTTAAGCAACGTATGATTATTCTATGGGTATAACTTTTGCTATAAGAGAAGTTTTACGGTGTTTTTAAAAATGGGGTTTTGACCCAACTTTATTGAAAATTAGTTGGGAACGTTGGAGAGCACTTCCTAAGTTGTAAAAACCATGGATCTACAGTTAGTTTGGGTTGATTTGTTTAATTTGAATTTAGACAGTTTTTAGAAGCTAAATTTGACATTGGAGATTTGTGAAACCATGTTAAACTTCGGTGAAATCTCGATTTAAGACCATAAAATTTTAGAGGAATCAATTCCGGACGTTTCGATATCAAGATCATGATTTTTGGATATCGATTAGTATTTTTAGAAATTGACTGAATGAATCCGATAATTACGGCAAATTTGGAAATTAGTGGAAAAGTGGTTGGAAATTCTAATTCTACTGTCCATTTCCTTAGAAATAATCATGAGCGCCATGAAAAATATTTTGGACGCCCTCACGTGATTTTGACACCGAAATGGAATTATGAGAATTAATTGTGTGAATTGCAAAGTTAATATTAATTTTTGAAATGAATAGGAATATATGAATTTGATATATATTGGGTATGGAAATGAATGTGACATGTTAAAATGGAGAATTGGAGACTTGGATATTGTGTACAAGTGAGCTACTTGTGGAGTTAATTGTTTAAAAAAAGTGTATTGGTGTAAGGCATTGCACCATTGTATTGTGAGTATTCCTACCTTTGGTTTTATGTGTGGCATTGTATATATATATAACATTGTTTATGAAATGTAAGCATGACATGATATTGACATTATGATTTAAATGTATTAACATGTATTTGTAACTTCGAACATACTTGGGCTTACAAGAGTAAGTAAGAATGAGATCGATTCCATTGGGGTAAATCTCTAGGTTCGTAGACTCGCATGAGTACAGAGAAAATATTCATGGCCACGGTGCAGTTTCTAGTTATTGATGATGCCCTGGGAATGATCGGAGTGGATGGTTAGATGAGGTCGGGTTTTCCTTATAGATGCAAAATAAGGATACAGACTCGCTCATATACTTGATTGTGAGGAAATGTTTTATTGACCTAGTTAGATGAGGTTGGGTTCTCCTTTTCTAAACGTATAAAAGGATACAGACTCGCTCATACACCAAGATTTAGAGGATAGGTTTTATTAAATTATGCATTGTTTAAAATATATAGAGTGGCGCAAATTATCTTGATCATGTACTATTATTTGATAATGGCTTGCATATCGGTTTATATTGTTTTAAATGTCATGTTTTACTATAAATGCATATATAATGTCATTGGTAGATTACTCACAAAGCTTGTTATAACTCACCCAATTCCCTTTTATTACAAGTGGGGTCTATAAGGGCAAAGGCAAGGCTACAGAGAGGTGATTTGTGCTTGTTTCCTTGATGTATGTATGTAGGGATGAGCACGGGTCGGGTTAGGGTCGAGTTAGGGCCGAGTTTGGCCCCAACCCCACCTGACCCTCAAATGTCGGGTGGCATCACAACCAACTTGATGTCACCCGACATCACCCAAAATAGGGTGACCGCCCGACCCTATTTCATACGAGTCGGGTGGGTTGGGTGGTGGGTTAACCCAACCATAGTCATTTTTAAAAAAAATTGGAGAAAGAAGAAGTGGGGGGAGTTGCAGCTGCAGGCCTGCAGCGAAAAAAGAAGGGGAGAAAGGAGGAAGAGTTGCAAGCGCAAGGAAAGAAGAAGGGTTTAGGGGAGAAAATAGAAGAGGGGATGCAGACTTGCAGCCACAGAGAAAAAAGGAGGGGAGAAAAATGAAGGGGGAGAAGCAGGGAAGAAAGATGAAGGGAAGTTGGCTTTGGGTTTGCAGTCATAACCGCAGAGAAAGAAAAAGGGGAGGGGCGTTAGGGAGTTAGGGTTAGCCGATTAGAATTAGGGTTTTTTTATTTTATTTTAGCTAACAAATGGGTCGGGTCGGGTGAAACAGGTAGATTTTCTCTAAACCCGCACCTGACCAGAAAATGTCGGGTCCCTTGTTTTGGGACCCGACCTACCTGACTATTGAGAGAGAACCCGACCCGACCTGGTGTTTTTTGTGCTGCTAGGTCGGGTCGGGTAGGGTTTTCGGGTGGCATGCTCCCCTATATGTATGAGTGAGGGAGATTTGGTTTACATTTCATACTTTGTATATATGTATAACACTACTTATAATATGTATAAATGTAGTGGGTATGAATATGGTTTTAGAAACTTATGATAATAGGATGCGTAAATATTGGAATGGTTATAATATGACGTACGTGTTTATGATATCATGTTTGGGTTTTGTGGAAATGATATGATGATAATCAAGTTTTGTGAGAGCCCATTTTTAGGTATTGTCGAAAATTTTAGTGTATTTTGGAGTATGAGAAGGCTGACAAAGTATTATGTATGTCTGGGTATAGCGTATATGGTATTCTGTGTTGGTCGTGACGTCACTCTACAAAGGGGGTCACGACAATATGTGTTGGAAACTAATTCGAAGACCTAACATTATATAAGCCCTCATTGTGTGTGAGACTGTGTGAAAATTTGGGATTTGTGTGAGAGCACTTTGTGAGTTAAGAAAATTTGTTTTAGATCTGATTATAGGTTGTAACCTATTTGCATTCTCTCGTTAGTGAATTGATTCTCATCTACGTATTCACCGAACTACGTAAATCTGTGTGTCCTTTTTTGGTTTGATTTTGCGTTTGTTTGGATTCTTTTGGATTGTTTGGGTTTGTGCGTTTGTTAGTTGGCTTTCGCTTCCATTGCGCACAACACCTAAGTCCATTTTTCCTACCAGGAACCTATGTCCAGTTACCAAAAATATGAAACCATTTCCTAAAATCATTTTTTTCACACCAAAATGTGTAAAAATAGGTCTTTTATTAGGGATTAATATACTTTTGAATTTACGTAAATAGGTCTTTCATCAGTGATTTACATATTTTCGGAGGTTTCCGATTTTAAATCACACTAACAACAACAATATCGGTTCCAATTCAACAAACTAAGTCAAGCTAACTATATTTTTAGTCTTTTCACATCTTAGGGAATGACATTCACTATTCCCAGCTAATTCCCAGTCAAAGTGGGTCAAAACCCCATTTTCTAGGAATAGTGGAAATGGCTCTCATAGCAAAAACTACTCCAAAGAAAAAGTCACATATGACTCTAATAGCAATTTCATGAAGAAATAAATCGAAAAACACTTACAGGAGTGTAGATTTGGGCAAAATTCGAATCTTCCCATTCCGACAGCGGTTTCTCATCGTTTTGTAGCTGAAATGGTGAAAAATGATCAAAAGAATTGATTAAAAATCAATTTTAATCGCACAAGCACCTCCAATCCCACCTGGTGGGACCCATAGGAAATCCTATCAACTAGTTTCAGTTCAATCGACTGGTTCGCCTATTTTCCTTATTCTTTTCTCCATCAGTTATACAACCAAATGAACACGAAATATACATGTATTATATATCAAAATCTATGTAAAGGCACACTCTGCGCTCATTTATGACATAACCAACCATTTTTTAACATGCCAATTTTGAGTTAACACAACTATCAACTTCTTTTAAAAAGATAATGTTTGTTCTATATGAATAGAACTGTTACAATAAAGCTCACAAATATATATATATACATTCACAAACGCAAGATATAAAAATTTAAGCTTAATGTGAGAGAGACTTTATAATCATAAAGATTACCTTCCTTACAACTATATTTACTCAAGTACGAATTTGATGATGATTTGAATGAAGCCTAGTGAGCATGATTTGCAAAAACTCTATGAATCAACACATTTAAGGTTTTCATATTTGAAAATGGAGAAAAGGAATTTGAACTTTAGAAATCACACATTGAAATCACATAGTTGTCTCTTTTACGTTTAAACTGACCAAAATGCTTGTATTTATAAGTTAAAATAGAGCACTAGCCATTAGACATAAGAAACTACCTTTTCGAGGCTCGAAAATCGAAAATTAGATCATTGGAATCACGTCCCAACGACCACTAGCTCATTGGCGCACTGGATTAGGCGTTGGTCCATCAGACAGACAGACACACTAGCTTGCTGGTGATAGGACTAGCAAGCTAGTCTTATACTAGCGCGCTGGTCTTGACCAAAAATGTTTAAAACTTGGGTTTTGAACTTTAAGCTTTATTGTTTGGGTAATTAAATATGATTGAAATACACATAATTTGATCATTAAACACTTAAAAGATCATTTTGAGAACTCTTCAAAAAATGGATTGAAAGCTAAGTTCTAAAAATAAGTCCTGAGCATAATGTTTTGGCAAACTTATGAAAGTTGATAAAACATATGAAAATATGATTCAAACAAGTTTAAAATAGTTTAAGAACACTAACTAAATATGTTTGATGTAACACCCCGTACTTCTAGTCGAAGTTCTACATTGACTTATATGAATATCGAGATGTATAATACACGTATATGTATGTAAAATTCATGGGTATGTGATTGTATGCATGAATGTTAAGTGTGTTGAGTGGTGTGTGCATGAAAGAGTGAAGAAAAGAAATAAAAAGAATAGCAGTCGAACCAATGAACTAGATGCAATCCAGTTGACTGGATCGACTAGATTTCAATGGACCCCACCTGCTAATGAGGCGGTGGAATTCAATTTTTAAGCCCCTTTTTTTCATTCTTCGACCATTCTCCATTGTTTTTCACTAGAGAACCATCGAGGAGAAGGGAAAACAGGGAAATACCAATTCTAAGCCAAATCAACACTCTGATAAGTGTTTTTCATGGTATTTCTTCATGAAATTGATGTTTGGGCTATGTGTAACCTTTCCCTCAGATTAGATTTTGTTATTGGAGTCATTTCTGAAAATGAGGTTTTGAGCCAATATGACTAAAAACTAGTTGGGAATGTTGAATAACACTTCCTAAGTCGTAGAAACCTCGAATATATGATTAGATTGACTTAAGTTGGTTGTATTGGCACCGGTACAGTTTCTGGTAGTGTAATTTAACATTGGAAGCCTTCAGAAACATGTAAAATTTTGGTGAAACACCTATTAGAGACTATAGAATGATAGTATGACTGATTCTGAGCATTTTGGTGTCGATGGAATAGTTTTAAGATATGGATTGATATTTTTAGTAATCGAACATAAGTTTCTGGTAGATGAAATGGAATTGAGAACCAGAGGGAATGTGACTGGAAAGCCTATTTCCACTGTTTTTCACTTGAAAACAGTTTGAAAGACTACATAATTAGAATAGAAGGATTCTCACCTGTGTTTAAGACCTAGATTGAGCTAGAAAAGTGGATAAATGGGATGGGAAATTAATAATATGTTGTAAATTGAATCTATATCCATGGAATTGATGAATTGGTATGTCTGGAATGAAATTGGTAGGTTGGAAACGCTAGCATTTGATCGGGATTGTGGTGGTGGTGTTAAGACTTAGAGTTCGTATTTTGTATTTAGAGTATTTCTTTACTTTAGTTTTATTATTTGACATTGTAGTATATGAAATGATAAGCATGTTATAGTATTTGCATTTGGTTTAAATTCAAGAAAATGGTTTGGAAAATGGAGCATATTTTAGACTTGTCGGAATAGATTAAAACATGGAATCATTTCAATAGGGAAAATCTCTGGGGATTAGACTCGCATGAGTGACTGTGACTCGGTACTCATGGACATTGATGTTGTGCTAGTTAAAGATAAGAACCCAAAAATGTTTGTGTTAAAATGAGTAATATGAGGTTAGCCCTTATTTGTGCATAATGAGGGATTAGACTCACTCTATTACTTATAAGGAGGGAGATATATATGTTTTTTTAAAGAATATTGCGTACTTCGAAAATGAATGCATTGAATGATTATAGGGTTGAGCATGTATTATATTGTTTATTCACTGCATATGATTGTTTAAATTGTTTTAATTAAGCATATTTTATATAAATGCATATATGATGTCATAGTTAAAAATATTTACTGAGTTTGTTTTGCTCACTCTTTCTTCTCAAACATTTCAAGTTCTAAAGGAAAGGGCAAGACACATGAGGAGTAGTAGACTCCTATATTCTCTTCCCTTGATGTATGTTTTCTTTTTTGAGGAGAAGTTAGAGATAATTATTTTTTATGGATGTATATATATTTATAACATCTTATTGCATATTTTATCATCTAGATGAGTATTTTGGTTGAATGTGGAACTTAGATGTGGAATTATGGGATTATGATCATGTGAATGGTTAGATTAAAAGATTTTGATGTGGATAATGATTTTATGAATATTTATATCTGAAATTGATATAGGGGATATGGCGTCAATAAAATGGGAATAGTTCTACAGGTTGAGGTTATGTACATGTTAAGCTGACATAATGTTATATACGTCTATGTATGACATATGCAGTATTTCGTGTCGGTCATGACGTTGTTCTATGGAGGGGTCGCGGCATTTGAACATTTATAAATCATTTTTAAATAAAACTAAATGTATGCTTGAATTTTAGAAAATGATTGTTTTTTTTTTTGAAGACCCATACACTTCATAAAGAAGAAGAAAGAGGACGAGCCTCCTCGTATAGAACATCAAAGATTATCAAAGGAACCTCCTCTAGCCAAACCAAACAATGATCAAGAGATACAACAAATTTGCAAAGCCTGTGGGCTAGCAAGTTACACTCCCTAGGGGCGACTTGGACAATAGCATTTGGCCAGGATCTCAAATACATTTTACAGTCTTCTACGACCTCACCTTCTTTTGTGAAAATGTTGTCAGAGGAGTGAAGCACTACAATGACTGATGACAAGTCTCCCTCCACAATATCTACTGGAATCCCTGACTCAAGAACTATTTCTAACCTCGATCTTATGGCCAACAATTCCACAGAAAACATTGATTTTATGCATTCGATCCTTCGCGCAATTGCAACAATTAACTGACCTTGACTGTCATGAATTACCACTGCCACACCAATTGCCCCCGAGCTGTTACATATGCTAGCATCAGAATTCAACTTCAGCGTCCCACGAAAATGAGGGGACCATCCAACTTCTCTGCTCAATACTATTAACCTATACGGTTCATCACTTGCCCGTCCCTAAATATATTGTGATATAGTATATTTTGATGATCACAAACAAAGTACTTTTCAGTGCTAACTAGCGTTTATAAAGATTTCATCAAAGCACCTGAGAAAAGCAAAAAGCCAAGGAACGACTCGATCAAGGAACACAAAGATCACATTCAACGGTCAAGTTCATTTCACCCAATGAACATTAACGATCACATCATGCTTTCAAGATCACTTCACTCGAACGATTCGATCAAGCTTCAAGTCTTCATCTTTCGATCAACGTTCAAGACATTCAACTCAACTCGAAGTTCACATCGAAGATCTCATGATGAAAAGTTGGATTTAACGATTATAAGAAATGAGAAATACACAAAGTGTTTAAGGTATATCTTTCTCTAATCGACATTGCTCAAACATTTTCAAAAAGCCAAGCACGAATCACTTGCATACTTGCATGTTTTAATCATATCTTTTACGATATTTCAAATGATTTAATTTTCTATATTTAATTTGAAATTTACAGAGTTTTTATTCACATTTATCGAATATTTAATCACGAGTCAAAATTATTTTTAAAGAGTTTTTCAGGACGTTAATGAGTTAGCAAAGCTCTCCTGAACTTTATAAGTCAGGACACTGATAGTTCATTAGGACGTTGATAACATTCAAGGTTGAATTGAACTGATTTATTAAGACGCTTACTTGTAAAGTAGCAGTCTCCCTTATTAGTCAACCTCTTAAGTTGTTAGGAAGCTGACTCAGCATCAGCTCACTGAAAGATGTCTTATGTTCTTCAAAGAACGTATCTTTGGGGACGATGATAGTCATAAGTTGAATAATCTATCAAAACGTTATTTGGATAGAAGCGCCCTCGCCTTTGGGAATCAACTTAGTAACTTTCAGAACATTGATTGTCCTTCAGCGTGTTTGTGTTTTGTTTCAAAAGTTTTTAACTGGTAAGACGCTTACACTATTGTAGCGCCCTCATGTTTTGATTTATGTTTTAAAGGCAGGACGCTTACTCGAATAGTAACGCCCTCATACATTGAATTATTTTAAATAATAACAGGACACTAACTGTGCATTAGCGCCCTCAGGTTTAAGTCGTTTAAGTTTCAAAGTAAGTCAGGATGCTTACGAGTTAATAGCGCCCTCACGTAAGTGTTCAGCAGGACGCTTATACGTAATGAGCCCCCTCAAGGAACAAAACGACAAAGTCGATATTATATGTCAGGACACTGATTATGGAATCAGGACGTTAATTCAACAACCATCACTGTTTGAACGAGTACACTGCGTTAGTTTACTTTTTCAGAACGGACATTTGCACAGAGTCCTTTTCAAACTTATCAGAAATCTTCTCTAATACATTAAATAATTTTTTCTAAAACTTTTCTTTTTCATGAAATCTTAAAAGAACAAGAATGTTAGTAAAAATTGCAGTTGTCATTTTCATATAACACTCTAGCCGTTGTGTGTAAACATTCATATTATTTGAACTTCAAATGTCTAACGACTGTGTCCCACTAAGTCTATAAATATCAGCACTTATGATCAAACAACTGGCCAATCTGTTTGTATTGTGCTAATACTTTTTGAAAGTTAGTCTATGTCAAAATATTTTTCAAACATCTAAACTTTCAAAGTATTTTTCACTAATACCTATACCTATTCAAAAGATTTTCATACTGAGCTTCAATTATACTTTATTCTTTGAAAACCTGTTTTTACTGGTATCTATTTAAATTCTCAGCACTGATTCATACTTGATATCATTTTTGCTGAAGAAAGAATTTGAGAAATAGTTTGAGATATACAGTTATAGTTGATTTCATATCTTAAGTCTATCGAACTATATCAGTAGTTAAGTCAACTACTGGTCACTGAACCAGAAGTTTTCATACTTATATTCTATATATATTTTAAAAATTGTATGTGTCCTTTATTTACACTAGTCCTTTAATTTTCAAATCAATGTTTATTTGGTATCATATTATTTACGAAGAAGCACTGATTTTCATATTACATCATTCATGCTTTTCGAAACTACATTTGAGCAATACCGAACATTGAAAGGTAAAGAACTGTAAGTGTATTTCAACTTAGCATTACGTATTCTTATTTCATATCTTTGTAATGCTATATAATGAGCTTCATTGTAAAGTGTTCTACTACATTAGAACCAATCAACATTATTGTGTTGTAATGGTGGTGTGTTTCTGGACTGAAACAACCAGAACAAGTGAATATAGTTCACTTAATGATTTCAGGATTGAAATCATGTTAAGGTTATCTCTAAACCTGTAAAAGAGAAAAAAGGTTCATTCTAACCTGCAAGTAGGAAACTAGTTCATTCTAATCCCGTAAAAGGATAGGTGTGTCCTTAACCTGTAAAATGATAGACTATCTCTTAACCTATACAAAAGAAACGGTTGCTCTTTAACCAGTAAAAGGATCACGGCTCTTTCTTATCCCGTAAAAGGAAAATGATTCTTCCTTATCCCATAAAAAGAACATAGGTTTCTCCTCATCCTAAAAACAAAAAATTTGGTTCATCCTTAGCCTGTGAAAGGATAGGTATGCCTTTAACCTGTAAAAAGACAGTTGTAATGGTTTGATTTTCACCCGTAAGAGAATCAGTTAGTGGATTGAGAAAATCCTAATCGGAAGATTAGGTAATGGACGTATTATGTGGCGACCCCGCGCCCCGGACCACCAACCCCGCTGGGAATGGCATGCGGAATGCCGGGGCGAGACGCCCGGCGTAGGCATCTCCGACCACTCCTCAACTCCCATGAGGTGGTTGAGACCCTACGAGCCTTATTTCAAACAACGACATAATATCAAAAGGTACTAAACAAAACTACCCACCGTATTAATCATCAAAGACAAAAGATAATCCATAAAAATGAACCATAAATAAAATCATAATCCCTACAGTCCATTAAAATTGACATACACATAAAGTCCAACATTGTGGGTACAAATAAAAACCGTCATATGCCCACATGGTTTATCTAACAAGTCCCAACTCACCCATACTACAATGTGGTAAGTGTTATAATTACATAATCCAAAATATAATACTTCATAATTTAAAACACAGTTCAATCAAAATGCCTCACAACTCACATCGAGGCTTTGGATTCTCTCGCAGGCAAGGCCCTCAAGATATAACTACTCTTTTGCCCTTATTCGAGACAGAAGGACCTGAAAGAGGAAAATGAGGGTGAGCCAACGGTGCCCAGTGAATAGAATTCAAATATGCTATCAATACTCGTCAATAAATATCATGTATGCATGTCAATGTGTAGCATGATTAAAAGCTCATAACATATAGATATCAAGCATTTATAATAAGTTTGATGCAAGTAAAAGCTTATCAATTTGGATCCACATTCCACATGCATTGGGTTACTAGTGCACGTCTATTTCACTGTACCGTTGATCCCAATCATGTTTATTTTGGGTTACTAGTGCACGTCTATTTCACCGTACCGTTGACCCCAATCTCTTCCTTTCCTAAAACCCTCCTATGACAAGGTTAAGTCCCCCTATTAGCCAGATAGATGGGACCAACCAAAGTCATAAGGTTTTCTCAAATCAATGCATCATTCAAAACATTAGAACACATTCATGCTTTCAACATACAATATATAAGTGATATGATGACATAAAAGATATAATCATAAATGAAGTCTACTCACAACCAAGCCTCGCGAGAGTATTTAACCACACACGACCACCAAACCGAATCAACCCAATCAAGATCCTGAAACATACATCAATATCCTACCATACATCAATTTCTATGCTCAATCACATAGATATTACACATCAACCCTAAATCAACCCACATATAAACAATAGGCGTAAATCCCATCTAATCCCATCATTCAACTCAAATCACATGACTTAGGCCTCTAATGCATAGTTCTCATTCATAAACCATTCTATTAATCAAAAATACTGATTTTCAATTCCTTAGGCATAAACATGCCCAAATTTGGTCACTTGATCACAAGTAGGGCTAACCCATGATATGGTCACAACCACCAAATCAGTAGAATAATCAACTCTAATCATGCTTAATTAAACATAAGTTGCACCAATTCAATGATTCTAGGCCAAAAGCATCAAAAGCCCTAAAATATGAAATTTTCCATACTTAGGTCATATTGTCGATTTACACTAGGTCACCATCTTCAGCCATGTATATCACTGATTTTGCATCATGGGTTCATCAACAATGGCAACTAAGTCAACATAGTTGACATGCAAGCTATTTGGAAAGGTCTAAGTTAATATTTTAAATTTAGGTCTAATACAAGCAACCCTACCAATTCTTCATTTACTATTCTGTTCAGATGTATCAATATACCAACAGAAATATGTAATCACAAAATCAACCTTACAGATTGAAGTATGTGAAGATACAAACCTTCTGTCCATATATCAGCCCAATCCAACGGTGGACCGAAAAGATAAGTATATTTGATGAACAAGTCTCTAATCAGACAATTTCTCCTTTCCTGCTGCAAATACTCAAACTCAGATGACTATATCACACAAAATACTAAAGTAATACACATCTCCACCGTTCATAATACAGAAATATCAGTTATACACTACATACCCAAATTTGATATCCATCCAACGGTAGATTTTGGAGATCTACATGTTTGAGCGAAACACCACGAGAAATCCAGAATCTCAGACCAGCTTTGTTTGAGAGGTTAGATCTCTCAGAAGAAACCCTAAATCAAGATCTCAACCGTTCAGAATGCAGAACTATCAGTTGTACACGACATATCCAAATTTTATATCCATCCAACGGTAGATTAAGGAGATCTAGAAGTTTGAGAAAAACGGCGCAAGAAATCCAGACTTTCCGACCAGCTTTGTTTGAGAGGTTAGATCTCTTAGACGAAACCTCTGATCAAGATCTCCACCGACCAGAATGAATAACCATAAGCTACGAACTTGCTGACAAATTTTGAGCTCAATCTGACCATATATTCCAAAGATCCACCACTTTGATGAAAATGTCGCAGGGATCTTCCTCCTGCAACTCTCTCCTTCTTTCTCTTCTTCTTTCCTTTCTCTTCTTTTATTTTTCTTCTTCTTTCCTTTCTCTCCACTCACCTCTTTCTAGCACTTCCTTGATTCCCTCCTTGATTCTCTCCTTGATTCCCTCCTTGATTCTCTCCTTGATTCCCTCCACTCATTCTAACACTTCCTTGAGGACATGGGACACTTGTCCACTTTCATGCACCAACCTTCACATGTGTTGGTCTCATACTACCCATACTACCCATACCAACCACATGTACTTTAACCAATTTCATGCTTCCATGTATTTTAAATGTCCAATCCATTTAATACACCAAATTTTCATTCTCATTTATCCTTTTATTCAATCAATCCTAACTCATATCAATTCATGGTTTAATGGACCCATGCATAAATAATAACATCTGCATTTTAATTTAATTTAACATGACCCATATACAATTTATGATACACATATTTATATACATTATCAAGCATCAACTATACAAACATTAAACAACCATCAAACAAACACCAAACATATCAAGGCAACGCATAGAGTTTGGGCAAAGTGCAATTGGGTTATGGGCTAGATGAAATAATTTTCGGGGCGTCACATATTACCTAAGCTCGGCCGAACCACTATAAATCTGTGTGTCTCACGTTTGCAATTTAGTCTGTGTTCAAAATTTTCATCCAATTCCAATATACTCATGTATATCACTAAGTTATTGAAAAAGATACTTAAAATTGACTATCGTACCCATTCACCTCCTCTTGAGTAGACCAACAAATACCTCCAAACACTCTTGCCTAATATTTTTGAGAGCTGCCACATCCCAAACTTTACATGTTCTTCTGCAACTTGCCATTACATGGACTCCAGATTCAACCTCTTCCATTCATTCCACACATACTGGTTGGTTTATAACCTTCATTTTCATTAAGTTATCATGAGTGAGAAGAGTTGTATCATTTTTCAACTAAAAACTTTGATTTTGGGGAGAATATTGAGGTTCCAAATCTTATTCCACATTTCTTTATTGTTGTCCCCTTGTGACTTTTCAGTTGAATTCACCTCTATTTTGAAGCCAATACTCACTTTTGACATTGTACTCACCATTTTTCACAAAATGCCAGACTGGTCTATCATGAGGCTTCCTAATGCTCAGTATAATTTTTTGAATCTCCTCCACATCAATGGGTAGAAAGACCTCTTGAAGTTTTTCCATGTTCCATTCATTTTCGACAGTGATAAATTCTTCTACTCGCATATTCTAGTCATCAGTGATAGGGGAAAAAATCTTGAAAGAGCATCGTCTTGAAATCCACTTTTCTTTGATACTAATCTGGGAATCGTTTCCAACCCTCCACCTATTACCTTTTTCTAATAGTCCGTGACCCCGAAAATACTCTTCCAAATTTTTGAAGCCCCTCTCATTGTTGGGGCTTCCCAAAATGAGACATGGGGAAATATTCTCCTTTAAGAACTCGTGCCATCAAAGAAAAGGGATTGCTTATGATTCTCCACCCTTGTTTGGCAAGTAGGGCTTTGTTGAAATCTTCCAAAACTTTGAACCCCCAATCCCCCTGATGATTTGGACTTGCACAAACTGCCCCAATTCTTCTAGTGAATCTTTGAACCTTGAGATGAATGCCCCCACCAAAATTTTGCTACCATTGAATTGATTTTTTTTTGCACAGACCCTTGGGAATTCTAAAACAACTCATAGAGTATATCGATTGAGCTTGAGCCACTGCTTTTCTCAGTATTTCCTTTCCACCAGCTAAGAAGAGCTTGGAGTTCCAATGCTGCAGAGATTTCCAAATCTTTTCTTTTATGAAATAAAACACTTAGGTAGTGTTCTTTTGACTTAGCGATGGAAACCCCAAATAATTCGAGTGACTGACAGTCTGACGGATGTTTAACCTCTTCTTGAACCAATGTTTTGCCTCTTCCAGAACATTTGGGCTAAAGAACAGTGTTGATTTGTCATAGTTGACTTGTTGTCCTAATGCTTCTTCATATGATCTAAGAATAAATTGCACTGCATAACTAGGCATAGAATTTGCTCTACACAAAATCAACAGATCATCAGCAAACAACAAGTGAGATAATCTAGGACAGCTCCAAGCAATTTTCATTCCTTCCAAGAATTTGGAATTCACAGCCATCGTTAAGGAGGCTGAGAGTCCTTCTACACAAATAAGGAACAAGAATGGGGAGATTGAATCATCCTATCTCAATCCTCTGGAGGAGCAAATGTACCCATAAGTGCGACCATTTACCACCACAGCTGATGAGACTGTTGAAACACATTTCATTATCAGATTGGTCCAATGGGGATCAAATCCTAGTTTAACCATCATAGCTTTAAGAAAAGGCCATTTTACTCTATCACATGCTTTGTTCATATCTATCTTAATGGCAACATATCTTGTATTTTATTCCTAAGTGATTTCATATGTTGCAAGCGTTCAAAGGCTAAAATGATATTATCAGAAATTAAACGACATTTGATAAAAACACTTTGGTTTTCAGAAATCAAAATATTCATGATACTTTTCAACTTATTAGCAATCATTTTTTACTTGACTTTATAAGCAACATTCCATGAACTAATAGAACAAAAATCCTTAGGACAAGAGGGATCTTTAATCTTTGGGATAAGGACAATATTTTTTTGATTAAAGATAGAAATTTCCCCCTAACTGTTAAAGCACCATAGACATACATTACTTAGAGCTTCACTAACACTGAGCCAAGTGTTGGAAAAATTGTGTCGTTAGTCCATCAGGACCGGGGCTTTTCAATGAGGCTATAAAAAAAAGTGTAAATTTTACCTTAGCTGATGTGAAAAGACTTAGAAGTTGTTTGTTCATCTAACTAGTTATCACTTGTTGGACGCCCTCCATTGCTTTTTCGATCTTTTCTACTACCGGATTGATAAATGTGAATAGCTCTTGGAAGTAGCTAGCCATGATTTCTCCCATCTTCTTGTTCTCAAATTCCTAATCACCATTTTCTTTTTTCAGCTTCCTTATGTTGTTATTCTTCTCTCTGGCTTTTGCTTTTACATGGAAGAAAGTTGTATTCTTGTCCCTATGAGCTAACCATCTGGTCTTCGCTCTCTGATTCCAATAAATTTCCTCCTTCAATTCAAGCTTCTCAAGTGATGCCTCAAGCCTTTTGATTTCCTGCCAATGCCTAGAGTCTTGGAGGCCGTTGTATCCCTCAAATGTCTAATTCCTTTCAAGTTTTTTCCAAATTTCTATTTACCCCATTTTCTGAGCTCCTCCATGCATTTAAAGATTGTCTCCGTAATGATCCTCTCTGGACTATGGTGTCTGACAAAAGACCTAACCGACTAAACGATCTTTGCAGCTTCATTTTCGCTAGTCCATAGTGCCTCATAACAGACTCTCTTCCCCCCTCTCCTCCTTCCACACTATTATCCACCGTCGAACCTTGATCATCAATCAAAATGGGCCAGTGGTCTGATTTCATGAATAATCGATGTCTACATATCGAAGAGCAAAATCTGAGTTTCCAACCAATAGTTGATAGAATTTTGTCTAATCTTTCTCTAACATTTGCATCCCCCACCCTTCTATTGTTCCAAGTAAAGGACGAGCCAGTAAATCCAAGATTAGAAAGTTCACAGTCACCGATTGCCTTTCTAAACTCTTCCAATTGTCTTGCTGGTTTTACTGGTCCACCAATCTTTTCTTAATCAGACAAAATTTCGTTGAAGTCTCCTATTACCATCCAATCGGCACACGAATGATCTTGCAATCTTTTTAACAACTCCCATGAGTGGAGCCTTTTTCTCTGGTCAGGTTCACATTAGAACCCTCTGATTCTCCGATTATCCTCGACCCAGAAATCCATATGATTTGTTGACATCGACTCTAAAATTTAAGGGTGTTTTCCACATCATCAGTAACCCACCGCCACTACCCTGTCTTGGACCCACTACACATCTATCAAAATCCAACTCACTTCTTAGCTTCTCAGCTCTTCCATGAGATACTCTGGCTTCCATAATAAAAACCACCTTTGGGGAATTTTGTCGCACTACCGTGCGAAGGTCCTGGAATCCCGAGGATTCTCCAACCCTCTAACATTCCAACATAATGTTTTCATTGTGCCCGACAGGGCCGGCTTGCCGATCTCGCGCCTTCATCTTTTGGGTTTGATTTACTAAGTTTCTTCTTACTTGGTCCATCTTCCGGATCTAGATCATTCGCCTCTCTGGTTCTCTTGGCTCCACCTTGAGTGATCGCACCTTCCTGACACGTTCATGGATGCTGTGAGATGTCGTTGTGTTTGCATTCCGCCCTCCAGAACCCATCCTGAAAGATGTTCTGATTATTTTCACAGGTTGAGGGTGTTTTGCAGCAGTTTGGTTGAGTTGATACTTTTGGATCGGGTTTTTTACATGATTACCCTTCCCAAAAAGAATAATTTCACAAATGCCATCAACTACAAAATAATGTCACTTTTGCCTTGTTTTACTGTTCATTGTACAGTCAGCGCACAGTCAGCTGTCCACACAAGCGCCACGTCGGCGCAGAGTTGGAATTTTTTACCGTTGAACGGAAGGCGTCTTTTCAAAAGACGCCTTCTCTTCGGTATATTTTTTTTTTAAAGTTGAAGGGAAGGCGTCTTTTGAAAAGACGCCTTCCCTTCGACTTTTTTTCTAGTGCAAGGGAAGGCGTCTTTTCAAAAGACGCCTTCCCTTGCAAGTTTTTTTTTATTTTAAGGGAAGGCGTCTTTTGAAAAGACGCCTTCCCTTCCCCAATTTTTTTTTTTTTTTATTTTGTACTTGTGTCACCGAAGCCAAACCACGTGGTTTTTTTCAACCCGACCACTTCCGACACGTCCCACTATCCTCCCCCGTTCCCCCGGACTCGACGGAATCCCATTCCCATGCCCGGTTGAATTTTTGGACCCCCATGCAGAATTCAAGTTAAAATGAAAATTCAACGCTATTACTAAACTGTTCGGCCTCACCGAAGCCAAACCACGTCGTTTTTTTCAACCCGACCACTTCCGACACGTCCCACTATCCTCCCCCGTTCCCCCGGACTCGACGGAATCCCATTCCCATGCCCGGTTGAATTTTTGGACCCCCATGCAGAATTCAAGTTAAAATGAAAATTCAACGCTATTACTAAACTGTTCGGCCTCACCGAAGCCATACCACGTCGTTTTTTTCAACCCGACCACTTCCGACACGTCCCACTATCCTCCCCCGATCCCCCGGACTCGACGGAATCCCATTCCCATGCCCGGTTGAATTTTTGGACCCCCATGCAGAATTCAAGTTAAAATGAAAATTCAACGCTATTACTAAACTGTTCGGCCTCACCGAAGCCATACCACGTCGTTTTTTTCAACCCGACCACTTCCGACACGTCCCACCATCCTCCCCCGTTCCCCCGGACTCGACGAAATCCCATTCCCATGCCCGGTTGAATTTTTGGACCCCCATGCAGAATTCAAGTTAAAATGAAAATTCAACGCTATTACTAAACTGTTTGGCCTCACCGAAGCCAAACCACGTCGTTTTTTTCAACCCGACCACTTCCGACACGTCCCACTATCCTCCCCCGTTCCCCCGGACTCGACGGAATCCCATTCCCATGCCCGGTTGAATTTTTGGACCCCCATGCAGAATTCAAGTTAAAATGAAAATTCAACGCTATTACTAAACTGTTCGGCCTCACCGAAGCCATACCACGTCGTTTTTTTCAACCCGACCACTTCCGACACGTCCCTTTAAAAGACGCCTTCCTTTAAAATAAAAAAAAAACTTGCAAGGGAAGGCGTCTTTTCAAAAGACGCCTTCCCTTCAACTTTAAAAAAAAATATACCGAAGAGAAGGCGTCTTTTGAAAAGACGCCTTCTCTTCGGTAAAAAAAAAAAGCATTTGAAGGGAAGGCGTCTTTTGAAAAGACGCCTTCCCTTCACAATATTTTTTTTTTAAGTTGAAGGGAAGGCGTCTTTTCAAAAGACGCCTTCCCTTCAACGGTAAAAAATTCCAACTCTGCGCCGGCGTGGCGCTTGTGTGGACAGCTGACTGTGCGCTGACTGTGCGCTGACTGTACAATGAACAGTAAAACAAGGCAAAAGTGACATTATTTTGTAAGGGATGGCATTTGTGAAATTATTCTTTTTGGGAAGGGTAATCATGTAAAAAGCCCCTTTTGGATCACCCTCTGATATTGCATGACCCGCCTTAGGCTGAGCACTGGTAACAGTGTTTCTTGTCTTTTCAAAATTTTCTTTTTTATTTTCAAAAAATATTTTCTAAATTTTTATCTCAAATTCTAACATATTCACCGTCATAACAGGAGGTTGAAGATTGACCTTTACACGCCACTACCAACCGCGGCGTTTTTTGAGGGGTTGAATCTAGCGCCACATGCTCACCAACTTGAGAACCACTGGTAGTCATTGTTCCGTCACTTCAGCCCATATGTGTAACACCCCGATTTTCAAAACTTAAATTTTAAATATAATATTGAATATTTTAATTTTATCGAAAAAGATCACTGAAAATCGTATCCGTCTATCTTAACCTATAACCATTATATAGATAGTAAAATTTGTAAAACTATGAATTTGTATTCTTCTAACCAACTTACTACTTAAGATAAACGAATACTCTTTGATCTTCATACCAAGGACCACATAATTTCACTATACAAATTTCTATATTGAATTGTGAGAGTACTTGTCCTTGTCCATATATTATGGACACAACATTTAAATACATTCATCAAATATAATTAATGAATTCAAGTCCAAGGCATTCACACGTGAAATAAACCACAGGGTCTTTACTAACCATAATAATGTTCATTAAATTTCGATTGTCAATACAACCCGTTTCAATAATAAACTTTTAAAAATCAAATAAAAATATTCAGCCCTGTCACCACAATACTAACAAATTAATTAACCCACCCCCACTACTCTGAACTACGTTATGAACTCGCGATTTTATTCTCTTAAGTACCTGCATATGAAAAATAGGGGTGAGCTTGAAAGCCTAGTGGGTCATCTAAACAATTCACAACATTTTATCATGATATATACACAAGAACATTACAAACAAGTTTCACACATTAATCGTTGCAACATTTGATTGTTTGAGTCGAGAATTCTATTACATTCTAAATCACGTACCTTTAGGGAATCAAACCCCGGGAGGCACTACTCAAAATCAGAGATTCGTTGGCGATATTCATTATGAATAACTGCCCCATAATGAACATTGGCGATATTCCTTAGAATAACTGCCACATAATAATTATTGGCGATATTCCTTGGAATAACTGCCCCATATGTGTGATTTTTATCTTAATTGTGTTCTTTAGTGATGTCACACCATACATACAACATAAGTATGATATTAATTGCATTCACAAGACATATTCAAACTTCACTACACATGGTATCATATCACAATACTAAATATAATAGTATTAACGCATGAACTTTACTATGTCAATATTCTCAAGTCATGTATTTCATCATCAGGCATTATAATATACAAATGAGTCTCAATTACCACATGAGTTGTATGCATCCAATTATCATTTAATCAGAACAAAAATCATGCTGACACACATATCATCATAGTTAACAATCACAACATGGTATATATAAAATCATGTAAAATAGACATGCAAGAGCAATCTGATAATATTATAAACCTAATCAATTTAACATTCCTATCTATATATCAAAATAACACATTGTAAAGGCATAGAATCTTCCCCACCTGTAACGCACGCAGTTCCTCGTTGTCCGAATTCCTTGGTGCATAACGTACGTCCTCAACCTTCAAATCAGAAAATGATATCCTCATCCTTCTTCATAGGATCAGACAACAAGTTGTGAGTTGCATTAACCAAAATTCCTTTCTGCAAAGAGATTTTCTCCTCAAACTGCTCCTCAGCAAATTCCCTAACAGCTGCAAGCTGTCTCTCAATCTCCCTTTTCTTGAACCCCTGAATCTTCTTCAACCTGAAGAAATCTTCTCTCTCAAGCTCATCCAACTCTCCCTTAATATAACTTGTAGTATTCTCCAACCTCGGCTTCACAACATTCTCCAAAGCATTAACCCTCCGATTCATCGACTTAATTGCCTCGTCAAGTGTCAAGAAAGACGTCTGAAGTGACGCAAGCTCAACAAGAACTTCAATTGCTTTCACATAAGCCGCGCGACAGAGCTGAACCTGTTGTCCACCGCGCGCCAACCCCGTGAGATCGTTCTTGGTCTCGCCTTCGTTGAAGTACTCGAACTTTGGGAGCTTCACACCGGCGACATTCTCTTGGCGCAATCTCATTTTCAATGACGCACTCTGAACATTCTCAAGAATAATGTGTTTGAAGTTCTCTCTGGCGACGTACTTTGCTTCAGTTAGGGCAAAAGAAGAGTTCTTCATGATCTCTCCCATGAACTCCTTCGCCGACACGATCTTCTTGAGGATCTGACGAAACTGTACAGTTAACGCATCGCTCTTCTTCTTGAGGAGCGCATGACCTCTTGTTGCGCCAACGAGACTTGCTTTCATCACACCAAGCATCGTAACTGTGGGAACTACGTTCAGGCACTGGCTTTGGCCCGACATTTTCGAATCGATTGTTCGACAAAAATTGCGTCGCAATCGTTTTTTGTCTTCGAAATCAGCTAGCGAGAGGGGGGAGAACTAGAGAGGGTGAGAGAGAACGAGATAGGGAAAGAGAAGCGTGAAAGAGATGAACGAGATGGCTGAGGTGCACAAGTATTATACATAGTATTATTAATTTTAGGGTTTAATGATGAGCATGTTCCATGATAGGAAAGTTAATAGTATTGGAAACTTGTCATAATTTTGTATTGAAAATCTTGTCAAGATTTCTTTGGTGTGATTTGTAATTGATTCCTTAAAAGAATGCGAGAATAATGTTGAAATTGGAAAATCGATATGTTCAGAATTTTCAGGGATTACAACATGCCTATCTCTTTGTCATCACCGACTTTCATCTGTTTTCCTTGGGTATTCAAATAAGCTACCCTCTTTTTACTTGTTATCACCTCTTTCCCGCCACCCGTAGTAGACTTTACACTATTTTGACCTTCATCCATCAAACTGTCAGACACCATACTCTCCACATGCCTATCAGTTGTAGACGACTCCAACTTCGCCTTTTGTTCAATCACGCGAATGTCGGAGTTTCTACTGTTGCTGCCGGTTGGAATTTCCAGAATTCTATTGCCGGAGTTCATGCTGTTCTTACCCGTCGGAGATACCAGGTTGCTACTACCATCGATGATCGGTGAGGATTGATTTATGCTACTTCCGCCGGTTAGGGAGAACCCAAGGTCAGCTCCCTTAGCATCCAAGCCCTAGCTCATTCCCAAACTTTCCTGGACCCACAACTACCCTCCATAGTTCGTTCCATGAGAATGATCAAGGCTTCCAACTTCTTCAATGGTTTTGCAGTATCTTCGACTGTGGTCGATCTTGTAGCACAAGAAGCAAAAGATTGGGAGCTTTTCGTACTTAAAATTGACCTACACCAGAATTTTATCCTGGTTAATCCTAACCATCGTGCCCCTCCTTAGAGGCTTAGTGATGTCAATTATTGACACTCTGATTCTTGAGGCTTTCCCCCAAAACTTGCCTTCATGCCCATCTCTCATTTCAATAAAAAAAAGCCAATCCACAACTTCGCTTTATCAAGTTTTACTTCACCAGAACGCTTTGTTCCATCAACCTCTGCCACTGCCACCAGTGCATTGTTAAAATGCCATGGTTCGTTTTCTAGAAATTTTATCTTATCAATCGGGTTTTTGAACTTTACAATGAACATGTCTGGTCCTACATCCATAATTTCCATCTTTCTGTGTGAAGACCAGACTTGTATCATTGTATTTTTGAAGGTTTCTCTGCTGAAGTGTCTTGTTGTTATTACCTTTGCATACAAACATCATTCCAGCTCTTCATCTACTTTGGGCTCCTTCCTTAGAAGATCAACCACCTCTGACTCATCTTCTGTTATAAAGAAAGTTTTCAATAAACCAGTTACCTCTTTGTCTAGCCGAGCCATCTCTCCTAGAAATGGAGAAGGAACTCAACCAAGGTGAGAAAACAACCACCAGCTAGTGGACGCAGACTTTCATACTTAGAGAAGCACATTGTCATTATTTTTAGAAAATGATTGAGCAAACTAGAGTGAGTAGGCTACATTTTAATTTTAGACATAATCAAGACTTTCAACTTCTTGTTTCTCTTTCCTTCAAATTGTCCCGAGTGTTGAAGTTAATTTTGCTTGAGAGACTTTTTAATCCTAAAGTACTTCGATCTTCTATTTTCTTCTTTTCACTTTAAATGTTGAAACATATTAGATAGAATCATTAGTCTCAATTATTATATTATTTGTTAACATCAAAATACTTCAGAGAAAACTAAGTAGAAAATCACTTAGGTCAACAATGTTTGGGCGCAAATGTTACGACTTGTCTTTACTGTATTATCACTGCATCTTTTTATCATGAGCATTGCTTGAGATGATTATTGCATGGATAATGATGTTATCTCATTTTGAATTCGAATTACACTTATGTATTTTGGAATCTTAATTTATTGAAGTCTTTAAGACAGAAGGAAAGACACAAATTTGGTTACATAAGTATATGAGATTTGAGGAGGATACACCTCTTGTATTATCAATTATATGTTATGATTTCAAGTAGTTAACTTCATTCCTTGTTTTTTTGAGTCTTCCATTCTCTTGGCCTCCACGATGAGTAGGTTTAGGAAGTTATAGTTACTTGCGGGCCTCATTGATTTAAGGCTCACAATCTCTCATATAATCTTATTTTTCAGATATAGTAAATATTGAGGGACTCTAATTTGTAGAGGAGGCGCCTGGTTGCAAGACTCTCCAAGACTTTTACTACGAGCCTAGGCCGAGGTTGTTGGAGAGCCTGCAAATGACTCGGCTATTGACATTGCAACGCTTCCGGAGGCCTAATTCATTTGCTTATCACCAGTATATGGAGTTTGTTATTTCTTTTTGCCTAATAATACTATTGTTGTTAGACTTTTTCTTCAGATAGTAGTGCATATTACTACCTCATCGTGAATATAGTATCACCATACTAGAAATGATTTTCGTGCCATCATAAAATTCTGCTGTAGTTTCTTCTAGTATGTGGGTAGGATCGTACTTTTGTATTGAGGATGACGTAGATAACTGTGGATACACTTACAGTAAGTGGTGATACTTGCAAAGCCGCACGAACTATTAAGGAAAAAAAATAAAAAATAAAATTGGCATGTTGTTCGTATCAATGACAATAGATGAAAAAATAAATATGATAAAGATGAGAATTATTATGGACACCATTATAGTTTCAATTATTAGAAACATGGTTATAGTCATTTGAAATATATATATCATTCCATTAGAAGTACTGAAATAATATTATTGCAATAGAAGAAAAATATAAAGGTTTATATATGAACTAAATCAATAACGATATACAAAAGTGTTTGCAAATGATATGGGATAAAAGGGCATTATCATATTTTCAAATAATTGATCTTTATTAAACTTCGATAATGAAAAAGAGGTTGAAATGGAAAATTTATTTATGGCTCTGAAAGGTGAATATTATTTTATCAAATGAAGCAAAATTACATATGGGTAATGTTTTATATTATACTAGATTTAGAAAATCTTGGTTAATTTTAAAAGATGTGTGAGAATTTATATTGCTTCATTTATTCATTGCAAAGGCAAAAATTTTGAAAGGCTTTTTAATTTAATTTTTTTGGCTTACGACGTCAATTGAAAAATATTGTGATCAGAAATTAGAAGTTCTTTAATATAAATATATATTTATATTTTGTCATAATTAATTAAGTTTAAGGAACCTTAATGATATTTTAGATAATGTCAAAAAATGGTCAGGAACTTTAATGATGTTTTGAATAATAACATAATTACCTAAGTTTTAATGAAATATTTTTTTTGCCATTAAGGAGGAATTTAATTTCATATAATGACAAATAAAATTAATAGAATACAATATAAACCAGTGTAAATCAATTTTCCGTTAGAGAAGGAAAATCAATTTAAAAAAAATGGCATGTAAAAATTGCTTAATGCCATATGAGGTAATTCCTCCGTCATTATGGAGAAGAGAAGTCAATTTAGAAGGAATTACATATAATATTGTTAAAGTGCGATAAAATATAAACTAAAAGTTTAAATAATAAGCTAAAAACAAAATAAGAATCCATAAGATCAATTATATGCCAAAGAATAACAAATTTGCTAATTGATGCATTACTTAATTAAGTTCTTATAAGACAAATTGCATGTACTATTAACACATGAATATATGATATAGCGTGATTAATTTGATTTAAGTCAAATCAAAGAATATAACTTCTTATAAGAAAAAATACAAAAAATATAGAATATTACAAAATAAATGTCCAATGAAGTGATAAATATCTCGTAAAAAGGTATGAATTGAGAAATATATATTTTATAAAGATGAATAAATTGATAAATGAATTTCTCCTAAAGAGACATAAATATCTTATGAAGAACTCAATTGGAAATTGAATATTTTCTAAAGAGACATAAATTGGTATAATGTTCAATGAAGGGACGTAAATATGTCTTGAAGATATATGAATCTGAATAATAATTATTCCTTAAAGAGGAATAAAAATTAAGTGAATGTTAATCTAATTGTAAAAAAATTACAACTACAATATAACCATTCATTAATAGCCATCAAATCATTTATTACATATATCGAGATGTGTAAACCAGACATATTTAATGATCATGAATGTGTAGTTGCAACTTCTCACACCACAAATTATAGAAGAATATCGACATTAAAATTATTAACAAAAGTCGAAAAAAATAATTTCAAGAAAAGCTAAACTCGTTAATAAATGAGAACTATTTATAACAAAAGTCCAAACACTTTATAGTGTAAGTTATATTGGTTATAAATAAATATTTAGAGAAGTTGACGTTGAAACCTTTTTATTCTACTCAAAATATTTTTGAAAAGTTTACATTATATTTATTTTTAAAAATTAATTTTGTAGTCAATAAGGCTAAAATAATAATTTTATAATTAACTAATTTTTAATTTGTTCGTATTAATTGACAAAATATATATAATTCTTTTTAATAAAAAAATATTTTGTTTTAATTATTTTTTAATAAAAATAAAATATTTTTTTATTAGCAAAGAAATGTTTATTTGTTGCATTTGAGTAATAAATAATAAAAGCCAGGCGAAAGACACCAGTACTTTCAATTTTTTTATTTTTATGTTTTGCCAATACAGTACTTTCAATTTGAATGATGAATAATAGTTCCGGTTCTAGATAGCTCAAAGCCAGATATCGGAATCGCTAAACGCTACGGTTGCTGGCCAAGGCCCAAGGTTTTCCCATTCTCAAAAATGCTATATATGCCATTTCTTATTTTCGCAGAGCGGCGAAGGAATTGGGAAGAGTTGGACGAAGGGAGAATTATCTGAGCTTCCCACCGTATATTAATATCGAAAAACTCAATCTTCCGAGTGAAACCGATGAAAGGCGGATTCTTCTGCTAACAAAGGCGCGCACTGAATCAGTTTCTGCTCTTCTTCACCGCCTGCGAACCTCGTAAAGGTTAGTATTTCCTTTGTTTTCATTGCTCCCGCGCTACACTTTCTCGATCTGTTTTTACGTTTTCTCTTCGGCTAGGGCTTCTCTGTAGGAACTGATTTTTTTTTTATTTTTTTTTCGTGGTTTCAATTAGATTCTGTTGAGGTTTCCTATGCATTGAATGTTTGCTGCTCATTGTTCTTACTTGTTTTTTTAACAGATTCAGAGATTAGAGTTTCATTTTGTTTTAAAGCTTGAAGAAGTATCGGCAGAGCCGTGTGTGTAATGGCTAGCCGAAAATTGGTTAGAGATGTTGTGCTCTCCAAGCACTTCAATTTTCTTCATCTTCAATCCCTACATGTTTGTGCTCCAAACCCTAACCACTCCATCTCATCTTCTTTCACTGCATATCCCATGGATGCAATTTGCAAAACTCTTAGAACTTTTTTTTTTTTATTTGAATCTCAGTTTCTCCTTTTTCATATTTGATTTCTAGGTATTCCTTTTTTTATTTTCATCATGGAAAAAGAGCATTTTTTTTTCCTAGTAAAGTTGGACTATTTTCGTGTTGGGATTTATTGATTTAGGTACAAAATGCAAGAATTACGTTAAGTACGGCAGATAGGTTCGTGGGTGCTCGACGGTTTGGCGTGTTCAATGAGTTTTCAAAGCAAGTGAAAGGAGAAGCGAAATGGTTTAATCATCTATACTCTCTTCGATTTTTATTTATTTTTTCTTTCGTTTCAAGCTTGTTGATGAAGAAAAATTGTAATTTTTGGTGTTGATTTGAAGGAAGAAAGTTAGTGCTTGAGATTTTTTTTTTTACTTTTGAGGAATTTGATGTAATTTTATATTGTTTCAATGAGTAGTTCTTTTGAGACCATTTTATAAATGTATAAAGAAATTGTTTCATTTGATTAGTTGGGTGTGTAGAATTTACTCTAAATTGAAGAGAATGATGACACTGAGATACTAAACCGGTCTATTTTAGCTTTGTTTTTAGTATTCTGTGAGCCCCTTTAATCTGGTTTCATGATTTTATCTAATCAGCATCAATTTGGATTTAATTAATGACAAGAGCTATTGTGATACTGAATGGCATCTAATTGTAACTTGTTATATGTCCTATTTAAGACTTTTGGCCATTGCGAAGCATGATTCTTCTTTTATTCTTTTGTTTGGTTTGATGAAATGGGAATATGGGATGTATAACTGTTTTCTCTTCTCCATGCCCTTCTTCTTTTTTACTTGTAGTGCTTCACCTTTGTAATTTTTGTTGGCAGTATTCACTGTGGCTTAATGATATTGTATGCAATTGCCTTGACTTAATGAATGGTAGAGTGAAGAGTTGGAATTGGAAAACCAAATTTTCAAAGGTAACTTGATACAATTTTGAATGATAGATGAGCTAAAAAGGGAAAAAAGAAAAGAAAATATTTGTAATAAATGTGGTGTAATTGGTTTTGTAAGAAATGTAGTACTATATAATCGACACATCTTATTGAAGTTGAAAGGAAAAATTTTGTAAGATTGCGAATACGCGAGCCATGCTCTAAGTATATGGAACGAAAAATGTTAAGCAATAAAAGAACATCATATTAACAAACCAAGTGTAAGGGAAATAAAATATTAAGATAGATATGTGGTGAAGCATTTAAAGTTAAAACCAGAAATGAACATATTCAAGAAAATGGTGGAAGTAGTCTCAACTGAAAATAAATTTAGAACCAACTGATTATGGTGTTCTAGACTTGTGGAATATAGACCATTGGATACACCAGGCTGTCACTCAAACTCTTTGCTTGAGCCTGACTTACCTGTGAAGAAACTTCATCATAGTGACATGGGTATATGATGTGTTGTTACTTCAAATTTTGGAATATTATTGTGTAGATTCTCTAAAGAAAGAATAGAAGATAAAAAAAAAAGAAGAGAATGACTACTTGGTGAAAAGTCACTTAAGTGAGAGAAATAAGTCAATAAACGATTAAAAAAGAGTAAAAAATAAATAGGAAAGAAGATAGAAGATAGGCTTCATAATGAAATTATCAATGTTCAAATATCCCAATCTAAATGCTTGGACACTTTTTAGTCCCCGTATCTAATTATATCAAAATGAACAAGTTTGATGTCTAGATATGTGCCTGCATCAGATGCCCCATACTCGAGTTCAGGTAAATAAATGTTAATTAGAAAAAATGATCTATTAACAATCTACAGTAATGATAGAGGTAGAGGGATAGTTAAGTTAACATTGACAGAGATAAGTAGAAAAGGTATTACTACTTATAATACATGTATATTAACTTAGCATTTGATAGAGTTAAATAGAGGTAGCGGATTTTGTAGCCAACCTAATTGGGAAAAGGATTTGTTGAGTTGGGTATAATCCCAGGTAAAAATAGAAGGATTTATCTTGTTTCTTGTTTGCCTTTTTTTCCGCATCTTTCTTGTATTCCAGTGAATTAGAGGATGTAAATGAAGTTTGTTTAAGAGTACAAAGTTTCAAAATAAAATGTGTGGTTCTGGAATATCAGTGAAATTTATAACCATGATTTGGAACAGAAAATTTGCAGCATATGCATGAATGTGAAATATCCCTAAAATCTGAGTAGAACCCATCCCCAATGGCAGGTTATTGATTGGCGTTTTTCTTTTTTATGATTTGATTATGATATTTGTCCCACCGTATAAAATTTTGTTATAATGTTATGTCCGTCTATGGCATTCTCCTGGATGTTGGGATCAATATTCATGTTAGAGGTTATAGATCTACAAGCTGAATATGCTCCGTTGCATAGTTGATCCCATAGGATTGACATGAAACACATTGTGCCTGTCACAAAAGCACAAGGATAAAGATCTTTTCTTCGTTTCTTTATTTTAAACATTTTTCATCAACTTTGCAGAGTAGAGTTGAGCAGTACACAATGTGCTTCTCTTATTGCAATTTTATGCAAACTTGGTCTCTTTTATTATTTGTTTAGACTATTTACCCTCCACACCTTACTTCTTTTGCTTCTGGATTTTATATTTTGACAGTAATCCAGATTTCCAACAGTCAGTCAAGGAACTAAAAGATAAGGCAGGAGAACTAAAAGGGGTGAAAGAAGAGCTGAAAGTGAGGTAACTTTAGGATATTCTCCTTTTATTGTTCCACAAATACAGCATTTCTAGGTTATAGGTTGAGACATACCGTTGTATGTCAAGACTGGCAGAAGCTTCAAAGGGAGGTCCTGAGATGGTACTCGCAAATGCAGAACGAAGGAGACAACAGAGCAGCTATACAAACACGTGGATGGCGTGTGGGCAGAAGCTGTAGCCACAACAAAAAAGGTCAGACTCAGAATTCCTGTGTAATTTAAAGCTATGGATCTTTTTTCCAGCAATTTCATGACTAAGAGAACAATTGATTTCTGTTATCTATAGGATTTCTATAATTGGTTGTTCATGATCATTGGAACATTATTTACTATGTTTTTGTTGTTATGTTCTGCATATTTTCGTAACCTTGCATGGCCTAATTAGAGTTTTGGTCTTTGGTGTACTAAAATTTAATTTCTGTTTAAGGTTTGTGGAAACAAACTTGTTTGTGGATGTATTTGTATTCTTCTTGCGAAAGGAATTAATTTCCTTTACTAATCATATGCATATCAAGCCTCAAGATTATAACTCAGAATATTAACTAACTGTTATAATTGTCAATGTTATTAATATGGGAGGATTGAGAGTGTCTTATGTATGGTTCTCTCTTTCTAGAACCGCTAGAACCAAAATAAATTATTGTCCAACGTTTTGTTTGGACTTCCCCTTTTTAATGCGACAGGTACTAATTTTTGGTTCCAACAAATTTATCTTCAGTTCCATATGGTTGTAATTGTATGAGACTGACACTTCACTTGGTCTCATGATATCTCAAAAATATGTAATTTTAGAACTGTTAGGATTGGTGATCTTTTTTGTAATGGCCATGTTCATGTCTGTTCAAGCAATAGACTTGTATGTACGATGCATGGACTTGAACAAAAATATTTATTAAATAGATTATTTAAGATTTTGACATGGTTAAAAATTGCATGTTGTATAATTTGAAATAGTAGTGTTAAAACAAAAAAGAGTCTCAGATGCAGCTGTTGTGGTTCTTAACTAATATCAAAAAATATTTTGAAGGTAATAGTTGTTGAAAGAAAATTAAATTTTGAATTATCGTGTCAGTTGAATCCTAAATTCATAGTTGGTACAGGATTTTTGGTACTTGATTCCATATGTTATGCTGATATAAAGGCTACAGATATCTAGACAGATTTTGCAGCGGGAACAACTTGATACACACAGGTTTTAGTTGAAGTTTGATCTTTGGTTTAGTTGGGCTTGGGCTGCATTGTTGTGCCCCTATTCCCTTCTAATTTAAGCCCAATTCTTTTGCTCATTAGTACTTGATCTTAAAAGCAATGATCTTTAAAGATTTTTAATTTGATTAATTCTCATAAAAGAATTGGAAAATCCTGATTGATTTGTCAGAAGTAATGAAAGAATTCGCCACACAAGCCTTTTTTTTTATTGCAATAAAACCTCAATTGATGAAACATCTACTGATTAACAAAAATCAATCACTGTTATTATGGGCTTCACATTAAATCCTAATCTTATGATTTTATGATTAGTCATATACATATGGTATCACCACTAGGCACTAAAGATTACTTCATTGTATTGAATATTTGAATTGGATCATTTGGAAATTTCATTCACATTCCAGAATTTGAATTGCAAATTTTGAGGATTTTAACTGCACTGCAAATGGTCAAATGAAGCTAAATTTGGAGAGTAATATAATGTTTCTCTGATATTTATTTTGTTTCTGACTTTCCATTGAGTCATTAACAGATAAAAAAGTTCTCCACTAGTTTGGCCATTGATTCATCTTGATCTGTTCTAATGGTTTTTGTTTATTTCTTCATTTTATTGTTTTATAGGTGTCAACAAACGTGAAGGAGAAAACATCAGCTGCCACCGAGGAGGTGCGTGTGGTGCTATTGCATTTTTGGAGTTTATGCTGGGCTGCAAAATTTGTTTCTGTTAGCGATATCAATTTTTTTTCCTCTTTATTCTCATGACTTAGGTAAAAGAGACCCTAGGATTTGGAAAGCAAGAGTCATCAAGCTCCAGTAGTAACTCTGATAAGTCTAGTACGGATGCAAAAGATGGAAATGATACCACCAAAAGAGAAGAAAGTTCCCAGAATTCAGAATCAAGCAATACAGAAGAAACAATATATGGCAAATTTAAGTCAAGTGTTTCATCTGCTTCTCCTAAGGTTTCCTTGGCATTTCAGAAATTGAAGGATGCTAAGGTGCTTGATTTAGCTAAGAAGGGTTACAATATTGTTAAAGATGAGTTGAGTGGCAACCCTAGTAAGAAGAAGCGAATGCAATATGCATCCTCCTCCCCATCAAGTGGGGAAAGAAGCACAAGAACAGACATTGTTGTTTTACCCACAAAGCAGTCACGCTGGGGTAAGAAATGGGAATCATTAAAGGAGAAGGTTTGTTTCTTATCTGAACACCTCAATTCAATATAGCTTAGAAAGAGTTCTATTCTGTTGTTTTTTAACTGGTTTTGCGTGTCACTTGAAGTTTATCTGCTTTTGTCCCAGATGCGTGGGCTTCCAGTATTTAAGCGTGTCAGTGGGATGAGTGAACCTGTGATGTCAAAGGGGCAGGAGGTTTGTTTTTTCTATTTTCCTTTTAGTAAATAGTTGATAATAATGATTATTATTATTATTATTATTAATGTGTGTCACATGTAATTTGTACTATTTATTAATAAAATCTTAGGTAAGATTTTATTGGTATTGTTGTTATTATTTTATTTTTTTAAGTTGTCTTTAATTTTACGTAAAAGGGTAAGAATATCTTTTTTATTAGAAATGGGGATAAAGGATAAAAGGCAATAATTGGGGGGGATTGGAAAAATCCATTTATGAACACCAAGTAAAAATGTGTGAAAAGTAGCGGGGAAAGTTAATTTATTGAAATGATTATATTTTACCATCAATGAATCTATGTTTCAATTTTAAATGATAGCAGTAATTTTTAGGGATATTAATGGAAGAATGGTGAAAGTGAGCAACTACATGAGTGTTCCAAATTTTGGCATTATAATAGCTTAAACTATTATTACTTTTATTTGTAAATATTTGTACATTAAGGAAACTGTCTAAAGAAAAGAATGTAAGACACTGGCAGATGTAGATCATGATAAATACAACAAAGGGAGGGATTGCTTCTGTTCTTCATTTCTTCTCCTGCTTGGAGGCAATTTCTGCCTCACTCTGAGGTTTTGAGAGCGTTGGGTTCATCAAGTACACAGTTGCATTCTTTTTCTAGAAATGCTTTTCCTTGATTGTTCTTTAGATTTTGGTTTCTCTTTTATATGTCACAAATGTTCTTCTCTATCTCATTGGACCAGTGGACCATGTGAAATATCGATTTGTAAGTCTTCCAAAAGCTGCGATTTTTGACATACAGGTTTACATATCTTTACATCCTTCATCTGGTTGAAAGTACATGATATTGATTTATATCCTGGGCTGAACTTGGCAGTTTGCGGAGGATATGCGGGAAAGGTGGGAAACAAGTGACAATCCCGTTGTTCACAAAATTCAAGAGTATGCCACTTTAATCTTGTCTTCATTTCAGTCTTCGTTCTAAAATTTTGTCATCCCCAGTACTTGTCTAGGATTATCCTTTCTTTATTATTTCTGGACATCTTTTCTCCCTACTGATAAAAAGCAAATGTAGATTGTGTTATCCATCAGCATGTGATTTTTTAATCATTTCACCTGTAAAATTATTCCAATTCAGAAACATTCTTTAAATTGCTAATATCTATATCATTTTCTAACCTTCTCCTTCCCTACCAAAAAAAACAAAACAGGAAAAATGTGCGAAATAGTAACCATCATAAAGGGTTTCTTAGTAGTTTATATGGAGACTAACTAAATAATCAATTATGATAATGAAGTAACAACAAATGGACCATTCATTAGTGAAATTCTCAAGTTGCTAGTTCCATCTTTCTCTCATTAACTTTAGATTAGCAGGTAAAAAGATGTATCAGTGTTCGTTAAAGCTTGTGTTCTTATTTTATTTTTTTTAATCCTCCATGGAGAGGTTCTTGTACAATGACTAACAAACTAAGCTTCTTTAATGAGTTGACTAATGGCTAAGCCTCTAAGGATGTGTTGCCATCATCAGGGTGTGATTATCTTCCCTAGGAATAGGTCCAACATTAATAGTTATGTTTGCTGATTAAGTAAATCCTTTCCAACATTTTTGTATGTGCTGATTAAGTAAATCTTTTCTGTCAGTCTCAATGAATCAGTTTTTGGAGAAACAGCTGCTGCCCTTTCCTTCAAGGAAATACGCCGCAGGGATCCGTAAGATACTCTTATCCAATGGCACTGAGCTTCTTGATTTTTGTTTGATCTATAGAAAGCTTCTTATTTGGTTATATCAAATATTTCCTGCCCTAGATCATTTTCTCTACCGGAGTTTGTAGCTGAAGTTCAGGACATGATCAAGCCAACACTTAATGCATACCTCAAGGTAAGAGATGAAGTGTACTGAAACAATTGGATTTTCTTAATAAATCAAAATTTTCTTTTTCTTTTCTGTCTTTTTCTTTATCTTATCTTATCTTTTCTTTTCTTTTTTTCTCTCTATTTGTCTGTATACAATAAGAAGTGTATTTTGCCTTGTGCAGGGTGACGTCGAAGCACTGCAAAAGACTTGTAGTCCAGAAGTAGTTGAGCGGTGTAAAGCAGAGCATAGAGCTTATGAAAGTCAAGGTATCTTCTTCGATAACAAGGTATGTCACCAAAACTTTTAGCCTTCCTTATGGTTTAGCAATTTCATTGTTTGTCTTTGAGATTCACATCATGCTATGCGCTGTAGCTTAGTTTCATAAAATTAATAGAAAGAATGGAAACTTTTATGATGGACAGTTCCTTTATGAGAAAGCAGTGTTACTGAGCTTTGCGTCAATTACCATTGTATATGTGCTGGCACACTTTGCATCATGCATGTCCGACAGTGTTGCACTTGATTCTACCAACTAGAATTTTACATTTTTAATTAAAATAAATTATGGAAACCACTAATATTATTATTTGTTATAAAAATGTTAATTATGAGTGAAGAAGAAAGAATACTTCTTTTTTTGTTTGCAAATAAAAAAAATGGTAGAAAAGAGTTAAAACTTAGAAATGAAAAGGGTAAAATGTGGAGAACACATGTTTTTTTTGACAAGAAACTTAGGATTATATTAAATAATATATATAGAACAGCGGAGAGGCAGTAGCCAAAAACCAAAAGAGGCCCCTGGGGACAAGATGTCCCCAAAAGGCATTACAAAGAAGATAAAATAGAATCCCAATCTCCAGCAGAGTAGCCCAAGGACAATTTGCTATTGCTCACCCAAGTTCCAAACAAAAAAAAAAAACGTATTACTCCATAGAACATCCTCCCCATTACACAAGTCATCAAAAATCGTGGCATTTCTTCCATTCCATATACACCATAAGATTGCAAAAAACAAAACCCTCCAATAGTTATTCATCTGTGCTACCCTCACAACGCCAGAAGGGAAACAAAAAGGGGTTTGCCTCACTGGATTAACTAATAGCTGATACCCCAACTTCCATCTATCCCCAATGCTTTTCACAAAGGCGCAGTCCTCAATCAAATGGTCAGTCGACTCCACTCCAGTCTTGCGTAGGCAACACCAGTTTGGGGATAGACAATAAGAAGTAAATTTCCTTTGGAGTACATCAACAATATTGATTTTTTTATGAGCTACTAGCCACCCCAGAAATTTAACTTTATTTGGAACATGGGTGTTCCAGATGAAGTTAGCATATGGAAATGAGAGAGAGTAGTTTGGCTGAGATGACAAGAGAATGATGAAGAAAGATTTAGTTGTGAATGATCCCGAACTATCACCAATCCACACCACCCTGTCTCTATCACTAGATATCCTACACTGGTCAAGACACTCCAGAAGACCCGTGATCTCATTAATAATCTTAGCAGCTGGAGGGCGACAAAGGTAGATATTCCAAGCCCCATCAGTACGATTCTCATCATTCTGAATGGGAGCAAAGGCAAATATAGGCACATTATGAAGTGTCGACATGTTGAACAAGTTGGGAAATAGGGACTTAAAGCATTCTGTCCCATACCAGGTATCTGTTGAACCAATTATCCTTATGTCCCTTATGAGATTATGTCCTCAAAGAAAGATATTTTGATGATTGCAAACCACATTCTAACTATGATAATACTATATGCATTACACATCTAATCTCACATGAAAGCTCATTCGAAGAATCGACAACGCATGGTGAAAGAACTTTCAAGATCAAATTTGAAGACCATGATCGTTCGTAGTCTTATCTGTGTGCTATTAGATTATGTTAGTTTGTAGAACCTCTTTTATCATTTGATTCAGTAATATGCATGATTGCATGGTTTAGTCGATTTAATTTTTCGATCACTTATAATGAAATTTCTATAATAGATTTGATTCAAACATACCGATGTTAATCCTGTTTTATCGAACTTTAAAAGTTGAAAAATATCAAAACTATTTTATAGTGTCCATCAGGACGCTGATGTGTTTATCAGGACGCTAATATCTTAGCAGCGCCCTCATGGACTTGGTGAGTCAGGACGTTGTTGATATATTAGGGCGTTGATAATGTTCAAGGTTGCAAAGTTCATATCCAACAGGACACTTACTTTAAAAGTAGCGCCCTCATTGAATCAACTAAGGAACTTATCAGGATGTTGATTAAACATCAGCTCGCTGATTGTGTTTAAACATCAGGACACTGACAGTCCAGTAGCGCCTTTATGTTTTCGGTCGTTTTAACTGTTTTAAAACATCGGGACGCTTACACCTTTAGTAGCGCCCTTATGTTTTCATGCTTTAAATATTATGACGCTTATGCCTTCAGTAGCGCTCGTGATTTTAAACGATTTAAAACAAGTTAGGATGCTTATCTTCGAATAACACCCTCACAGCTTTAGTCAATTTTAATCGTTAAGTAAATCAGGACGCTAACTTTCCAGTAGCGCCTTCCCTTCACAATTCAACATGACGCTTACAGTCTATAAGTGTTCTCAAGGAACAAAATGACAAAGTTGGCTTTACGCGTAAGGATGTTGATTGACAAATCATGACGCTAATCCAAGACTGTCATAAAGTTGCTATTTGCACTTTTTTTTATACAATTTTCAGAACTGCTCAAAACCTTTTTCAGAACTTTTCGAATCTTTTTAGAATGTTCCAACACTTTATCAAAATATTCTATTTTCATGAATGATCAGAAGATTAGGGTGCTATCGCCATAATTGCACATAACTGAATCGATCTGTTTCGGGAAAGAATGTGTTCGTTGTTTGAAATAGCTTTGTGCTCCAAAACTCTACTTAAAAAGTTCAAGTCCATAATGTCATTGCTATCTCTCTATATATATGTTGCCTTAGTGTAGATTAGATGTACAAAAAGCGAGAAAACTGATAATCGATTCTCAAATCTTGAAACAGTTTTCACTTGAGCAAATATTCTTGAAAGTTATACTTCTACTCTCTGCTTTAAACTCTCAATCTTTTTGAAATACGTTAAGTCTTCTAGATTAGTTGATCTTCATCTATATTTTTTAAAAAATTCATTAAAGAAGGCGAAAGCTTTTTGAACCTGTTTTCAGCTGAAATTCATCATACGTATTATACTAAATTTGTGGTAACAGAGGTTCAATCCAAAGCTTTGTAAGTATCACTTTGATTCTAAGTAAAGAGAATCATATCTCATCTTGTACCTTGGTTTTTGTGACTGGATAGTCACTGGTTTAGAGCAAGTGTTGCTCGAGTTGTAACGGTTGTTCTCACACCCGGAAGTTGAGAAGGTGTAATAGTTTGGTCTTCTCCCGTAAGAAGATCCTTAGTGGAGTTTGGACAAATCCTAACTGAGGAGATTGGGTAGTGGATGTAGGCGAGGTCGAACCACTCTAAATCTTGTGTGTCTTGCTGTTATTGTGTCTGATTTACCATACTTATTTAATTTGCTTTCATTACATCATAGGTTTTAAAGAAATGTTAAAATCTGCTAAGTGTCCAATTCACTACCTCTCGGACACATTTGGGCCAACAATATCCTCCCAGAATCGAATGCATTCCCCATCCCCCAACTTTAACCTTATACTGGTGAGATATTATGGGTAAATCGAATGGATAAACTTCCAGGGACTTTTGAAAGTTGCTTTAGGATGGATCTGAGCCCCTAGATTCTCCTTCACTCCATGATTGTTTTTTTTTTGTTGTTTTTTTGAGTAGATACAATGCTCCCAGTGCCACTGCACCCACCCAAGGGGTATCCATGGGCCCCTTGGGCTTGGGACAAAGCCCATGACTAATCCCCTCACCAACTCATTGGAGTGGGAAGGTCGAATCTCGGAACCTCCGAAATTCGAACTCGCACTTGCACCGCTAGGCCAACACCTTGTTGGCCTTCACTCCATGATTGTTGCTAATCACCTTGACCCATAAGGACTCTTTTTCCTTCGTAAAACACCATAACCACTTCCCTGTGAGAGCTTTGTTTTTGCTTAGGATGTTCCCAATTCCAAGGCCCCCGTTATCACAATTCTTTTGAACCATCTCCCATCTAATTAAATGTAATCCTTTTGATTTGTCCTCACTTTTGCAAAGGAAGTTCC
The DNA here is from genome assembly GCA_035771175.1 of Paratinospora sagittata. Lineage (NCBI taxonomy): Eukaryota > Viridiplantae > Streptophyta > Magnoliopsida > Ranunculales > Menispermaceae > Paratinospora > Paratinospora sagittata. The sequence continues at coordinate 39,351,702 of CM069590.1, read as the reverse complement.
TCATCATGCGTTCGATGATAGATGGCAGCCTTTTTGGGAATTTTGAACACTGACAGATAATAGGTTGGGATTGCTTCAAGCACGGACTTCAACAAGGTTAATCTACCCCCCTTGGACAGGAAGCCTTTTCGGAGAACACATGTAATAAGCCCAAAAATAGGAGACAGAGAGAAGTGAAAGTTGGTTAAACTACTTGAATGACTATAAAATAGAAGATAACTGTAGATTTAAAGGTTAATTTTGGAACATTGGTAAAAATGGCCATAGGGTGAACTTTTCAAGTATTTGTAGTATATAAAGTATAGATGTATCAGATCTTTGTGGGTTAATACATCTTACAATATCATATCAATGTTTATAGCCATAAAATTGCCTCTCTTTTACATGGATTGGCATCAAAAGCATTGAACATAATATGCTCTACTATATTGTACTGAAAATTCTAATGCTTAAAAGAACAAAATCATTTGGGCATGTCATAGTTTTGTTTGTTGTTAATTGATGTGTTAAATATACATAAGTATTATTTATATACATGTGGAAGTCTACCCAAGTGCAGAATCATGAATGGCTTGGATGTTCCAAAATTGCATATATCTGAACTTCAAACGACAAGTTTTTCGTATAATATTCTTCTGTTTTTTTTTTTTTTTTCCTATCATGTAAACTGAAAAAAAAAAAAGAAAAACACCTTTAAAATATTAGGTTGAAAAACAACTTCTTTTTTATCTTTTACTGTACTTTGTTGCTGATTCCATGGGAGCTCTATTCTAATCGCTTATGCAATGGTGTATACCATGATACCACAATATTTTAATTTATTATGCACGAGTAAAGATTATATGGTTACTTCTGATTTTTTGTAACACCATTGATACAATGTGCACATGTAAAACTTAAGTGGTGGATTGAACATGTGAGATTGCTAATAGAAGAAAAGAAGAAAGCAAGACATTGGTGACCCATACTTTTTTTTATTTTTGTATGTTTCGGAGGTCGGCGGGTATCAGGAGATTCCGTCCTACTAATTCCTCCGGGGCACGACCACAAACGCCCTTGGACACCGTTGGCCAACATATTGGGGGGCTTGTCTCTTGAGTTCGGTTTCGAACTTGCAACCTCAGGGTCACTGGTGACCCATCATTGGTCCTGCCAATACAATGTCTTTAATGGTTAGTCTTAAATTCAGTGTTGCCAAGGCGCCGCCTAGGCATTTTAAGATCAAATTGCCTAGGTGGCTAGTTAGTTAGGCTGTACATATTTTAAAATTTTTAGAAAGTTTGGGATTGTATGAAATTTCTTCAAACACTTATTAGAATTTTACATTAAGTGTTAAAAGAGGTATAAAAGGGAACTTGTTCATTCTCTACATATCTTCTTTCTCTCTTGTTGACAAACTGAATTCAAAAGACCCTCTGGTATGCATAAAGAAAATTGATTTGGCAGAATTAAAGATTTAAAGAGTTTGACATTTGATGTTATATTTATTGTTCTTTCTTTCTTTCTCAAGTCATTTTTTTTTTCTTTTTATTAAATCTACAAGATTTATTTGATAGTTATTGAGTAAATAATTAAGTAATAATATGACTTACGTATATTGCGTTTCTGAAACGTAAAATTCTTGTGAAGCCCTTTCATGTTGTGGCTGCATTTGTTACATAGTATGATTGATGCCAACAAGGGGTCAACAATTATAAATGCTTCATGTTAAATGTCAATTCACAGCAATTCTGGAATTCTTGTTGATGACATTAATGTTTGTTAGTACTTTCTGTTATGGAATTCTCTTTAAATTATTTTGGGACCTATACATAATTATTTTCTTATCGCCTAGGTGATGCTTAGGGACTGCCTTGCCTATTTTAGGTCAAATCGCCTAGACATCACTTTGGTATGGTGCTGACGCTGCCTAAATTTTGTCTTATTTTGGCACATAGTTGCTATTGCAAGAAAGCATTGAATGTGCACGCTAGTTGGTTGAAATGTCTTAATTGAAAGAATGCTAGCAAACCAATGATAAAGTTTCTTTGAACTCTATAGCTATAGCTTAGATAAAAAAAAGGCTGTTATGACTATCTTATCTACATTTTTCTTTCTTCCAACTTCTATCTGCTTTTGGAATTTGGATAGCAGATAACAACTCATGTTCCCTAAAATGTTGTTGCAAAAAAATAAAAATACCCTTGATTTCTTGCTCTTGCTTTAAGCCTAGCTAATGGATTTGGATGAATCAGGTTTAGTATTTCTGGATTCCAGAAAGAACAAACTACTGATAAATCATTACCTGCAACGTGTTTTATAATTTGTTGACAATGTCTAGTCATGTGGTTCTGTTATTTGTTTTGACAACTTCCATGTAAACGTTGAATAAGACGTTGATGTTGAACAACTTAAACCTTGTCAATGCTAAAATATGTTTAACTGATATTCAAAACCTAGATACTGGGCATAATATTTTTTGACTTTCGTATTTCTTAATTGTTTCTCTCGTAGATTCTACACATATCAGAGCTGGAAGTGAGGGAGACCAAACTTATGGGATCAACTCCCATAATTATTGTTGCCGTAAGATTTCTCACTTGAATGCTATTCTAAAAACATGAAGGTAACAATGGTGATGGATATCTTTCCCTGTGTATTAACAGTTCCAAACTCAGCAAGTTTACTGCGTACGAGATAGGCATGGTTCAATAACAGAAGGGGGAATGGTAATCAATATCTTTTTCTTTCATTGCTTTTTTTCTTTTTTCCCTGTTATTTTTTTAATCAATGCTATTGATTAGACTGGGAGGGAGCTACTACCGAACAGAAAAGGGGAAAAAGGGAGAACAAAACCTTGTATGCATCTCTTTGAAACTCGCCCAATATTCTGTCGCCGTTAAAGATAACCCACATAAACCATACCTTAACTGTTGATGTGCACCTTCCCTCATATTGGATGAAGTGGAGAGCCTTAGAATCTTAGGCTGCGATGCTCTGTTCAGTTTTTTTTTTATTTAAAACAGGGATACCCACCTGAAAACGAAAATTCAAAAAATGATATTTTTTGAGTAATTTTTTTTTTTTTTTTTTGTCCAAATTCTACCAATCAAATGTATTTTTTGTGTTTTCAAATGGCTACATCCGAACAATGAATCAAATGGGGCCTCAAATCCTTGGGTACTCTCTAAGTTGAGAGTTACGGACAGTCCATCTCACTCTTGCCCAATAGGATCTTTGCACGCTGCTATAGTAAATCGGTAGTTCATGAAGTGGGCCGGTATGAATTGATGTTTAGAATAGAAGGTAGCAATGGTAGTTTTCAAGTGAATGAATTCATGTCTGCCCTCTGTGCCCTTCTAATGGGGAGATTTATTGTAGGATACAATCCACACTGTATATTACGCGTGGGCGATGCAGCAAATGGACGTGGAAGAGCTGGGAGAAGGCGCGGTATACCCAGTTTGGAGGTTGAGGGAAATGCAGCAACTTGGAGTTCAAGCCCTTATTTAGCGTTCTTGCTAACTCGCATGTTTTTTTGACGAATCCCGAAGCCATCCGGCGTGTTCTCTGGAATTTTCAGTTTTCTGCCAGGGAAGAATATTCATAAATTATCTATACACCAACAATTGTTCTGAGAAAATTTATTAGCAAATATTCTTTTGAATAAATTAAAAGGCTTTGTTTCTTGCTTTCAATTTCTCCCTGAATTGTTATTCTTCCTTGTGCAATTGGTTGGGGTGTTGTTTAGTCTCCTGTTTAGTCACTCAAAACTTCTCAAATAGCTTTCGGGTACGATTATGCTACTAAGGTAAAGAGATGGCTTTCAACTCTTGCCACTGGTCTTATGTTAGGGGGTGAGGGAGATTAATGGGTTAGAAACGGGCCTGATACTTATTTGAGAGTATAGTATGGTGATGAAATTGGTTATACAATTAATTATTAACATTATATATATATTTATTTATTTTTTTAAAAAAAAGATTATGTCGTCTAAGGTTAATATAGGACCCGATTGGTTGAGCATAAAAAAAGTAGTTCTCAAAGGAATTTATTGTCCACTTTTTTATGGATTCTGTCAAAATATATCAATTTTATTATAGAACTAGTTATGAGTGAGACTGTCATTATAGTAAAAATTTAGTATGTAAAAATAAAATAGAATGTATTGATGACAGAATTTGAAAACAAAATTGTACATGTACTTTAATTTATAGTATATGCAAAATAAATTTAAATCTAAAGAGATAAAAATATTAAAATAAGTTTTCAAAGAGAAGAAATAGAGCTTAGCCCTCAGTTATTAATGGATTATGGATTGGTCAATCAAATCATCTTCACCGATGCAGACTAGATAGACATATTCGGTAGAAAATTTGTAGGGGCAGTTCTACAGATCTTCTCTAGATATCAATAGGTGGATGCCATTATTAATTCCAAACCACCAGAATGGACAAAAATCAGAGGCATCATACCAGCTCAACACAAGATAATATTGAACGGTCACGACAACAATCTCAGAATATTAAGATATGACCAACCTTGGGTCTATAATCGATCGATCAGAAAACATATTCGGCACTGGAGAGCAAGAGTTATTGGTACGAATTTTTGGCTAAAAGAAATGTCGAAAAATCATACATTAATTGCTAAAGATTTCATTCAAAAGATTTACTGTGAAGAAAGATATTATGAGATTTCGTTTCTGTCAAAAACTCATTACCAATCACTAGTAGACAAATATAAAGTTGAATTCTACAGAGATGAGGACGTTGACGACGAAGATAACAATGAAGATTGCGAGTGGTAGGGAAATCTTGATAAGATGGAACTCCATAATATTGAAAATATGATGGAAGGATAAGACAGCTGACCAACTGCACTACTATCAAGCATTAGACCTATCCACAATCCTTTCGTCTTTAGTAAAAGTAAATAGTAAATATGTGTAGTACAAAACACATGTCAAAATTAAGTAGTAAAGTTAGTTTGTCTTATTATCAAGGTGTCATAATAGTATTAAATAAAGAGATGAGGTGGCATGTGGCATGAGAAGGTGGCATAAATGAATAATAAACTTAAATAATTGTAAGTTACTATTAACGAATGTAAATTGGATTGAAGTCTGTAGGTTCATCTATAAATAGACATCAAAGGCATAACCAGGGGCATCGAAAAATCGAAGGCATATCGATCTTTCATATATTGTCATGCCCTTCGCAGTTAGTCTTTCCAAAGTTTGTTCGAGTATTTGTACAAAGTAGCACTGTAAGTGCATTGTTATATTATGAATAAATTTGATCTTGCTGTAAATTTAGCTAATGCATATTTTATTCTCTTCTTTATTTTAATAGTTTTATACTGTATTAGTTATTTGTGTGAATATAGAAAAAAGTAATTATTAAATATAATACTACTTGTAGTAAAAATATAGTAATTAAAAGTTAATTTTATAGTAGTTTCGAGGTAAGGCACGAAGGAAAATGATGAAACTATAAACAAAAATAATTTTTTAATTAGGAAAAAAATTTTGGTGTGATTTTTCTGGCCCGAAATCAGTTGTATAGTGTTTGACAAGAACATAACAGTAAGTCTGTTGGCTAAGGTTCTGTCGTTTGAAGCTGTTGATAGGCGTGTTGGCTAGTATTGGCGTGTCAAGCATGAGCTGTTTTGTTGAACATTATATTTCTGACTAAGAACCATGAAAAAAATGGTATCAGAGCTTTGACTAATAAAGATATTATTATGTGTTTATAGGAGTAGTCCAACTTCCTACGTGCCACTTTACAAAAATTGAAATCCTCCCTCTTTATTTCCCTATTATCATTTTACTTTTAATATTTATCTTCTTAATTTTCTTACATTTTCTTGCAGTATTTAAAATAATCAGTGAACCAAAAGCTTTAGCTTTAATTTTAAAATATTTTAGGCCTTTTCATTGGACTATATTTTATATAAATAAAATAGTTCCAGCAATAATCTTTCTAACTTTAGTAATAAAAATAAAAAAATCTGAACAAATATGAAGACTATACTTTAGAAAAATTAAGTGAATTAAAATATTTAATTCAACTTAGAATAACTAAATTACAACGTAAACTTGGAGAAAAATATCCAACTTTAGACTTAATAATTAAATCTAACAATTTTGTACCTCAATCTTTAACAAATCAAATAGTACAAATAAATACCGAACTAAGACAAATCTCTAGTGACTTAAATCAGATAAGAAATAATATTCAAGACAAAATTAATAAATAAAAATATATGCAACAATCAACCTACTTGGCAAGTCATGACTTTACATCCATTAATTATTTAAACTTAGAACTTTTTAACCATAAAAAGACAAAAACAAATCTAATAGGAGGCTTTAAAATTACGTGCAACTTTTCTAGTGGAAAACACCAGTTACATACTGAAGAAAATACTCAATTAAATAGTATAGTAGATTTAATTATCAATCTTAGTCAAAATTTAGAGCATAATTTAGAAAGAAATACTAGATGAATTATTGATCTAGTAGAAGCAGTCAAAAAAATAAAAATACAAACATTACAATCTAATCTAGACTATATTAAGTCAATAATAAATAATCTTAAGTATAAATCTTAACAACATTTCAGATAAACAAGAATTTAGAAAAATATTATCAAATAAAACACAAAATCAAGTAGACACAGAAACACATTGACTATTACAAAACATATTATTTGAAATAGAGATATTAAACGAAATATAAAAAAAAAACAATAAAAACAATTAACTAAAATCTGGAAATTAGTTAGTGAATAAATCAAAAGTAGCTACACATATATTATCATATTATATCTATAAGTATAATAGTCATAACTATAAGTCAAATTGTCAACATATGCAATAAAGTCTTTTAACTTTAGATATAGCTAGTCTTAGCGCCTACGTAGTTGTTGAAACATATCCAATAAAGGACAAATAAGTATTACAAAGTAAATGAGTAGTAATCTTTTTCTTGAAGAAGCATTAAAAATAGTAAAAGAAATAGTACCAGACGTAAACCCTATAGGCTTTAGCAATATATAATTTCAAACCGATAGCAACTTAATCCCACAATGTCAAGCTAATACTATAATTCAACTAATACTACAATTAAGCCATAGATTAGACTTATTAGAAGAAAAATTAACAAAACTAAGTTATATAATTAAAGCAAAAGAAATAACTACAGAAAAAATTAGTGAAGATAAAATTAAAATACTTAAAGATCACTTAGAAAATTTAACTAAAAAAGTTATAACACTAAACAAAGAATATAAACAACTTGAAAATTTAACACAATCAATTAATGATATTTTAGGACCCAAACGAATATGGAAAATAGAATATCAGTAAGTGAAAAAGTTAGAAATATATTAAATATTAACACAAAAGGTCAATAGAAAGAACTGAAGATTTAATAGCTGAAATAGAAGCAGACAAAATCATAGAACAAGGATTTAATAAAATTAAAAATAAATCTTTATAATTATAATTTAAAAGATAAAATTAATAATGGAATATATATTTATAAAGAAGAATAAAAAATAGTTGTAGTAAATAAACAAGAAAGTATAACATTAATAAGTCCACAAGCTAAAAAAAAATTGTTACAAAAAAAAAATGTCTAATATCCATATAGGAGTAGTAATGATAGAAGTAATAAGTCAAACTAGAGAAGGACTAGATACAAAAACTCATTTATATTTTTATGACAGAAGATTTAGTAATCATGAACAAGCTCAAATTGCAAGTGCAGAAATAGACTTAAGTAATAAAATAAAAGTAGTAGGATGTTTACCTAACATAGATATAGATGTACGAAAATTTGCATAAAATATAAAATTAAGTGTACAAACTAGAGGGTTCAAAATCAATAGTGAATTAAAAAATATTAGATTAAAAATACTATTACTAGGAAATCTCTATGATAAATATCATAAAAGATTTAAATTCGTAAATAAAAATCTAGTAGATTGCTTTCAAAGACAATACGTCAATATGATAATACAACAAAAATTAACTTATAGTCAACTTAATGGATTAGAATGACAACTACCACCCTTAGAACCTGAAAAAAATATTGAACACCCTGAACAAAGTAGAATATATAAAAATAGAAATAATCAAGTTGCACAAAAAAAAACTATGTAATAACCTAGGTTTGCACAAAAAAAAAAAAAAATTCGGGCAGAGTGCCTGAACGTACGGGCACCCTTTTTCCTATTTAAGGAACCCCCTCCTCATTTCTCACACCAAAATCACTTCTCCTTGTATTTTTCTTCTCTCTCTTACTCATTTTGAGTTTTTGTCTTCTCTTTTGACACTCTCTTTCCGAGACTCTATGCGGTGCAATGCGGTTCTGCTCGGGGGAAGGCGCCAGTTCTCGAAGGAAGTTTTATCTAAAGGTGGGAAACAAAATATAGGTTTGCGTGTCTTATAACTTTTATTAAAGTTTACATTCATTTATTATTATGTTTACTATTCATTACACTGCATTATTGCGTATAATGTTTATATTTGTCATACTTATGCCTGTATATTTGGAGTTCATGTATTACACTGTTGCTATGTCGGATTAGTGGTCAATCTGGCTCAACCAGACTCAGTCTTGTCCTCAGTAACTTTAAATAGTGAACGGGAGGCAGCGTGTTGCTCTAGACGATTGGTATTTAAGTAGACCTCGTGTCTCACCTCTCAACTGGAGACTGATCTGGTTGGTCTTATTTGAAATCTATCAGCTTATACAAGTAATACTGAATGTCCTAACCTTGTACGTGGTGATACCGACTTTGATAAGGATCACCAGACGTTGCCAAATCTTGTCTAATGTTAAGTAAAGATCGGAACAGTTCATGAATTTGTATCATACATAAGCACCACCTAGGGACGTATGTGGTTTATGATTCATAGAATAGTTAAAAACAATGCTCACAATTCATTATATTTCTCCGGAGAGGGCCGTACAATGAGAACCTGGATACTCCTGAGGAGGGATATTTGTACTTGAATCCAGAGCGTCGTTCCTGAGGAAGGATGTACAATGAGAATCCGGCTACTCCTGGGGAGGGACATCTGTACGTGAACTCAAGCGGCGTACAATTATGAAACCAATACGAGACGGTGTCATGCATACATACATGTTGGATTGATTATGATGCTCTAATGTGTATTTATGATATTTGATTATGAAGTTTGCTTTATTAATTGTTATATTCACGAACTATTTTACCCACTGAGCGTGTAGCTCACCCCGTTGTTATCCAATTTTTCACAGGAGATTAGGGTGGACTGGGTGCAAGTTTTTGGGCCCCCATTTTTTGTACCCTTTGTATTATTCATTGAGGATTTTTGGAGGATGTTCCCTTAACTATTTCATGTACAAATATATATTGAAATTAATGAAATCAGACTTGTACTTAATCGTGTTTCCACAGACTCGGTTATTGTTATAATGCATTCGCGCCTCGTCCGTGAGTGTCCCGCCTGTTTAGGAGCGTCCGGGCGGGGTGTGACAAACTGTACGTAGAAACTATACAATGGTTTAAAAAAAATCAAGATAAAGGATATATAAATACATTAGCACCATTAATAGAATTGGTAAGAATGAAAATTAAAGACTATTGTATAGCAGAAAGAGTACGAAAACAAACTAAACAAAGTTTTAATAAAATATATAATAATATATTTGAAGTACCAACATTTGGCTGTAATAAAAGAAAAATATACGAAAGAAAAAATCATATAATACAAAACATTAAAAAAAGAATTATAAACGAAAAATTATAAGATATAATAAACCCAAAATAAGAAAAAAAGCTACAAAAGCTTTTAGAAAAGGAAAAAAGAATAGTTAGGAAAACTTGTAAATGTTTTTTATGTGGAAAAAAAGGTCATATAAAATCAAATTGTCCCGAATGAAACAATATAAAAGCAAATATATTAGCAGAATTACCAAATTTCTTAGAAGAAGATATAGTTAATATAGAAATGCTAAATACTGATGATGAAATATACATAGATAGTGACAGTGATAGTGATACTAGTAATAGGGAAGAATAACATAATAATTTAGAAGAATCAAATAATGAAGAATCATATGATAATTTATATGTAATTGAAGAAGTATTTAAAACAGGAAGTGAATTAATTAATATAGAAACAAAACTAGTCTTTAAAAATAAAACATCAAAAGTAATAGCTATGGTTGTCACACCCCGCCCGGACGCGCCTAAGCAGGTAGAACACTCAAAAGCGGGGCCCGAATACATTATAACAGTTACTGAGTGCGCAGGTACACAAATGAGTACAAATCTGATTTCATTAATTTCAGAATGTATTTTTATACAAAATGTAATTGAGGGAACATCCTCCCTAATAATTAAGTAAGGGGTACAAAATGAGGGCCGAAACACCTCCACCTAATCCACCCTAGACTCCTGTAAATATGGTTAACAACAGGGTGAGTTATTACCCAGTGGGTAAAATAGTTCGTGAATATGACAATTAATAAAGAAAACTCCATAATCAAACATCACATATACACAACATAGCATCATAAATAGTATAACATGACTTAACAAGAATGTATGTCTGACACAGTCTCGTAATGGTTCTGTGATCGTTCATCGCTCTGGGTTCACATTGTACGTCACTGCCCAGGGAAAACATCGATAATAGTGAGCACAATTCCTCCAATAAATATATCATGGATCATAAACCACTTACGTCCCTAGGTGTTTCTTATTTCATGAATGATGGCTATGCATGTGCAGGTCCTGTCTTTACTAATATTAGACAGGATTTAGCAACGTCTGGTGATCCATATCAGGGTCAGCATCACCACATGTGTTGTTAAGATGTCCAGCATCACCACATGCGTTGTTAGGATGTCCAGCATCACTTATACAAGCAGATAACTTTCAAATAGGACTAACCAGACCAGTCTCCAGGTCGAGAGGTGGGAATATAAGGTCCCGCTTAAATACCAAGTCTTCTAGAGCAACAAGCTGCCTCCTGTTCACTATTCAAAGTTACTGAGGACAAGACTAAATCTGGTTGATTCAAATTGACCACTAATCAGGAGTAGTAACAATGTAATACATAGACTCCAAATATTAAGGCATAACTAAGACATGTATGAACATTATACACAATAATGCAGTGTAAATGAATAATAGACATAATGATAAATGAATGAAAACTTTAATAAAAGTCATAAGACACGCAAACTTGTGTTTCGTTCCCCATCTTTAGATAAAACTTCTTTTCAACACTGGTGCTTCTTCCCAAGTAGAACCGCTTCACACCACAAAAAGAGTCTCTAAGAGAGAGTCTCTAAAAGAGAGAGAGAGAGTCTCAAAAGAGAAAGAGAAAGTTTCTAGAAAAGGGAGAGGGAGTGAGGAGGAGTGGTGTGAGAAATGAGGGGGGATGGGGTCCATTTTATAGTAAAAGACATGCCCGAACGTTCGGGATTCTGCCCGAACGTCTCGATTTTTATATTTTATTTTATTTTATATTTTTTTTGTGTAAACCAGGGGTATTACACTCTACCCCTCTTAAAAGAATTTCGCCATCGAAATTTCAGTCCATGCAGTGATGATTGTTGTCTTCGTGAGATTCACTGCCTTTATCATCATTCCCAAGATCAAGGTATTGCTGGTAAGGTCCCTGAATATTGTGGCCGATGGAATCCTCGACGCCATCAAATAATGAATACCAAATGGAATCGGATTCGTCCGCAGAAGGTTCTGGCATTTGCCTGACAGATGGTGGTGTAAGGCCCTGCAACTTGCAACGTTTTAGGGAAGGTAGGTTGAGCGACGGAATGGTTTTTTCGTGCAGTTGCCCAAATTCGGCCGCCTGGCAATTTTGGTAAGAAATCCTGCCAAGATGAGGGCAGTGGATTGTTTCGGGCAATTTTGTTATGATAAATCCATACACGTTTTGGCGATAGGGATCGTTGTCAATGAGGCGATGGAGTTAGTGATGCAAAGAAATTATGGTTTGTTTCAGAGCTTGAAGGAGTTTCGTAATATCCTATTAACCCCTCCCTCCTCTTCATTTCTCACACCAAAATCACTTCTCCTTGTGATTTTTCTTCTCTTTTTCACTCATTTTGAGTTTTTGTCTTCTCTTTTGAGACTCTCTGTGCGGTGCAACGCGGTTCTGCCCAGGGGAAAGCGCCAGTCTCCAAAGGAGTTTTTATCTGAAGGTGGGGAACGAAGCATAAGTTTGCGTGTCTTATAACTTTTATGGAAGTTTACATTCATTTATCATTATGTCTATTATTCATTTACATTGCATTATTGCGTATAATGTTCATGTTGTCATACTTATGTCTGTATAATTGAAGTTCATGTATTACACTGTTGTTATGTCGGATTAGTGGTCAATCTGGCTCAACCAGACTCAGTCTTGTCCTCAGTAACTTTAAATAGTAAACGGGAGGAAGCGTGCTGCTCTAGACGATTGGTATTTAAGTAGACCACGTGTCTCACCTCTCAACTGGAGACTGATCTGGTTGGTCTTATTTGAAATCTATCAGCTTATACAAGTAATACTGAATGTCCTAACCTTGCACGTGGTGATACCGACTCTGATAAGGATCACAAGACGTTGCCAAATCTTGTCTAATGTTAAGTAAAGATCGGAATAGTTCATGCATTTGTATCATACATAAGCACCACCTAGGGACGTATGTGGTTTATGATTCATAGAATAGTTAGAAGTGATGCTCGCTATTCATTATATTTCTCTGGATAGAGACGTACAATGAGAACCTGGCTACTCCTGGGGAGGGACATTTATACGTGAATCCAGAGTATCGTTCCTGAGGAGGGACGTACAATGAGAACCCAGCTACTCCTGGGGAGGGAAATCTGTATGTGAACTCAGGCGATGTACAATCATCAAACCAATACGAGACGGTGTCATGTATACATACATATTGAATTGATTATGATGCTCTGATGTGCATTTAAGATATTTGATTATGAAGTTTGCTTTATTAATTGTTATATTCACAAACTATTTTACCCACTGAGCGTGTAGCTCACCCCGTTGTTATCCAATTTTTCACAGGAGATTAGGGTGGACTCGGTGCAGGTTTTTGGGCCCATATTTTGTACCCTTTGTATTATTCATTGGGGATTTTGGGAGAATGTTCCCTTAACTATTTCATGTACAATTATATTCTAAAACTAATGAAATTAGACTTGTACTTAATCATGTTTCCACGCACTCAGCTATCGTTATAATGCATTCGCGCACCGTCCGTGAGTGTCCCGCTGGTTTAGGCGCGTCCGGGCGGGGTGTGACAAGTTTGCACTGGTTGCCAAGTAGGCTATGGTGTGTGTGGTTCATTACTCCCATCGGCGTTGTTTTTAGACATCTGCATGGTTATTTAAATGAAATAATATATTAAGATATCGTAAAGGAAGTTTCATAATTTCATTGATTAGTGAAATAGTACAATGTATTACATCATCAATTATTACTAGAAAATAATTCGGGGTATTTCTGTTTAATTGTTTCTTCTAGTTCCCAAGTTGCTTCCTCTACTCCGTGCTGATTGCAGAGTACTTTTACAAGTGGTATGCTACATCGCCTCAGTTCTTGAGTTTTTCTATCCAAAATTTGTATTGCTCGCTCCTGATATTTGTTTCTTTCTTCAACCTGAACTTCGACCAGAGGGATGATATGCGAAGGGTCAGAACGATACTTTCGAAGCATGGATACATAAAAAATTTCATGAACTTTAGGCATGGATGAGGGAAAGGATAGTCGATAGGCTAGTTTACCAATTTGTTCGACGATTTGAAATGGGCCGATATATCGTGGGGAGAGCTTTCATTTGATCCCGAAGCGTTTGACATATCTTGTAGGCTGAACTTTTAGAAAAACCAAGTCCCCCTTGTCAAATTCTAGAGGTTGTCTCCGCTTGTCGGCATAGCTTTTTTGTCGCCTTTGTGCTACACAAAGTCGCTCATTTACTAGTTTGATCTTCTCAGAAGTCTCTTGAACTAGTTCTTGCCCCAATTGCGGTCGATCTGCCATGTCCAACCAACATACCTGAAATCTGCAAGGGCGACCATAGAGAGCCTCGTATGGTTCCGTGCCGATACTTGATTGGTAGTTGTTATTGTATGCAAACTCAGCCAAATGTAAGTGTTTTGCCCATCCGTCATGAAAGTCCAATATGCAACATCGTAACATATCCTCCAAGATTTGAATTAAAAGTTCTGACTGCCCGTCAGTCTGTGGGTGAAAAGTTGTGCTCATGGTAATCCTTGAGCCCATTCTACTCATGAAGGTTTGCCAAGATTTTGATGTGAATCGAGGGTCTCGATTAGTGACAATCGTGAGTGGTATGCCATGGAGGTGTACGATCTCTCTTTCAAACAATTCGGCTAGCTTGGCGGGGTTATCCGTGAACTTTATTGGTAAAAAGTGTGCACACTTTGTAAGTCTGTCAATGATAACCCAGATTGCATCTTGCCCTTTATTATTTTGAGGTAAGGCCGTAACAAAATCCATTGCTATGTTTTCCCACTTCTATTCTCCAATAGGTAAAGGCTGGAGAGGTCCAGATGGAAGTCTGCATTCTGCTTTTACTTGTTGGCAAGTGAGACATCAAGCAACAAAGTCTGCAATAGCCTTTTTCATTCCAGAGAACCAGAATTGGCGCTTGACATCCTTGTACATTTTCTCTGCCCCAAGATGCATAACAAAACTCGAGCAATGCATTTCAGTGAGCATTTCTTTCCGAACTTCAGGATCGTTTGGTAGGCAGAGACGTTTTTTGTAGAAAACCGCCGCGTCATCAGAGACCAACCAGTAAGGAAGGTCATGTCCGCTGAGGAGAAGTTTCCTTTTCTCCATTAACATGGGGTCGTTGGTTTGAGCAGATGAAATTTTTCGAATAAGCTCAGAGTTGGCTGATAATTGAGAGAGTCTTGATCTTCCTCCCTCCTCAATGAGCTGTCAGTTAAAATTCTCCATCTCCATAGCTAACTTTCCCATTTTAAAGTTAAGAGTACAAACAACAACATAAGATTTTCTACTCAGGGCATCAACCACAATTTTAGCTTTTCCTAGATGGTATTGGAACTGAAAGTCATAATCTTTCAAAAATTCTAACCATCGTCTAGGGCGAAAGTTTAGGTCTCTCTGAGTGTAGATGTACTTGAGGCTTTTGTGATCCGAGAATACCTCAAACCTTTCGCCGTATAGGTAGTGACGCCATAACTTCAGTGTGAATACGACAGCTGCAAGTTCCAAGTCATGCGTTGGGTAACTACCCTCATGAATCTTTAGTTGCCTAGAAGCATATGCAACAACTTGGCCTTCTTGCATTAGTACTGCACCTAAGCCTTGGAGAGAGGCGTCAGTGTTAGTAAAAATCCCACTCCATTTATTGGAGTGATTAGTATTGGTGCTATCATGAGGCATTTTTTCAATTTCTGAAATGACAATTCACAGGCGGGATTCCAGATGAATCGTATGTCTTTCCGAGTGCGCTTGGTCATAGGTTCAACACTCTTGGAGAAGTCCTTAATGAAGCGTCTGTAGTAGTCAGTCAAACTAAGAAAACTTCGAATTTGAGTAACAGTGGTAGGCTGCTTCCAGTTTAATACTGCTTCAACTTTTGAATGATCCACTTCAATGTCATTGTCTGAATCCACATGACCTAGAAATTGAACTCTCTTTACCTAAAATTCACACTTACTCAACTTTGCATATAACTGATGGCTTCTTAAGGTCTGGAGGACAATCCTCAGATGTATCTTATGGTCTTTCTCAGTTGAAGAATATATCAAGATATCATCTACAAAGACCACCATGAATCGGTCTAAATATGGTCTGAAGATGCGGTTCATCAAATCTATGAAGGCTGCAGGCGCATTTGTTAGACCGAACTGCATGACTAAGAACTCGTAATGACCGTACCAAGTTCTGAAAGTCATTTTATTTATGTCCAACTCTCTGATCCGGAGTTGATGATAGTCGGATCATAAATCAATCTTAGAGAAGTATTCGACATCTCTAAGTTGGTCGAACAAGTCATTGATCTTGAGCAATGGGTATCTGTTCTTGGTGGTGACGTTATTCAACTTGCGATAGTCAATGCAAAGTCGTAACGAACCATCCGTTTTGCGAACAAACGGAACTGGAGCGCCCCAGGGTGATGAATTTTTCTGTTGAAGCCAGAAATCTCCAATTCCTTCAGTTGTTTGTCCAACTCAACCAGCTCGACATTGGACATTCTGTATGGTGGAATTAGGTCAAGTCTCTGGTATGAGTTTGATCTCAAAATCGAATTCTTGAACTGGAGGTAGACCAAGAAGGTCATTTAGGAAAATCGTTGGAAATTTAGATATGATCAGGATATCGTGTACTTTAATAGGGTATAGTGATGACGATTCATTGTCATCACCAAGGGATAGGGCTCGAAGTTGTGCCTTGAGGAGTGCGACAGTCGAGTTGTGTATCCATTTCCTCGTTCCCTGAATTTTGACAAACTCCCCAATGGGTAAGGTTAACTGAACTTGCTTATTCAAATAATCGATTTTAGCATTCAGTGGTGCGAGCCAATCCATGCCGAGGATGATGTCAAAATCTTCAATGTCCATCACTAGGAGATCTGCATAAATTATCTGTTCTAACATTCGAAGTTCACATCTAGAACACTTCAATAACATGTCAGTACCAGACCCTAATGGTGTTGAGACATAGACTGTGATGTTTGTAGGTTCAGGTTGCAACCCCAAATGCCTTACCATTGCAGAAGATATAAAGGAGTGCGTAGCACCCGAGTCAAACAAGACATGCACTATTGTATTGAACAAAGAAAATGTACCTTCGACTACATTGTTGTCTAGGAGGGGTTGTTGAGCAACGACATACGCTATGCCCTGTTGCCTTTGCCCTGGTTCTGCTGGTACTGCTGGTTCTGCCTGGGCTGGGTGTTAGCAGCAGGTGGGGCTTGTTGGACTGGGACTGTAGGAACTGGTTGCGGCTGTTGTAGAGGGTGGGACAGAGACTTTTTACATGGCCCTTGCTGGCCGTAGTTGTAACAAGGCAGCCTCTGATGTTGAGGCACTTGTTGTTGGTTCTGTTGGCCGTGTTGAGTGTGGTGTTGTTGGCCACCGCCTCTGCCATTGCCATTGAGATGACCACCCCTACCATTGCGGCCTCCTCTGTTATGATTATGAAAACCCTAATGGCCAGGGTTAGAAGTTTCAGCTGCAGATGTCGTGGCCTCATGTTTTCGCAAGGGGGTTGGGAGGGCTGGATTTTGTTAGGGCTTATTCTTGTTGCCTTGCTGAGTGCCCTGTTGGAAAAAACGTTGCAGGCCATTTTCCCCTATTCTTTCGTTGTTCTTGCTTTGTTTTCTTGTTCAAAGTTCATGGCTATATTAACTAGCTCCTTGTAATTCTTGAGATCCAAGATTGACAGGGCCTGTCGGATGTCAAGAATAAGGCCATTATAGAATTTCTCAGCCTTATCTCGGTCAGTTAAGATGGTGGAGAGAGAGAAGACCGATAGTTCCTTGAACCTGACAGCGTACTCTCGGACTGTCATGTTGCCCTGGTAAAGCCTGACAAACTTCTGGCGTCTTTGTCTCTTCACTGCGCCAGGGAAATACTCGTCAATGAACAGTGACTCAAACTCCAGCCAAGTCATGTCTGTTACATTGACCCTTGGGTCTTTCTTCACCATTATCCACCAAATGTTAGCTTCACCAACAAATTTGTAAGAAGCTAGTGAAATTTTTTGACCCTCGTCGACTCCCATAGCCTCAAGAGCCTTTTTCTACCCATCAAGTCATTTTTGCGCTTCATCCGCATCAATGGTGCCAGCAAAGGTAAGAGGATGTAGCCTTTTATACTTCGTGATCATCTGATTGGTCCTAGACTCAATGACGGTCGTTTGTACTATCAATTTCATCGCCTCAATGAACCCAGCGAAAAAGTGTTTCATGCCTGGAGGCATGACGAAGGGTGCAGGTTGAGGTGGCACTGCCTGTCCAGAAGTCGTGGCAATGTCGTGTGTGGCCTGCTCTGTCCTAGGAGGCGGCGATTCCTAATTTTGTGTCTTAGGAGGTGCCTCCTCTGTTGGACGGACTGTGCGTGGCCTTCTTTTTTTTTTAGGTTGCATTTTTCTCACTGACAAAGAGAAAAAATAGAACTCTGCTTTAGGAAACGTAGCCAAATATAGTGATATGATATTCTCAGCAATAAGTTTGAGAGTTCTACAATTGTAAAACCACCTATTTTTCTAGGTATAGCGTAAGGTTTTGGTAAGGAATCAAATAATCTTATGTCTCGTATGTTTGGTCATGAAATAAAACAAGGTTAGAGTGTTTATATAATAAGTTTAAAATTTTGAAAGTATTTCAAATGTTTTGGTTCTGGTTTTTCGTGAACATACATACCTTTTTGAAAATCCATACGAGTCATAGAGATTCCAAGATTAGCCTTGGTAAATATCCTAGTCTAACATTCTATCGCATTCTTATGTGTTCAATCTCTTTTCCTTAGTCTTTTCGACTATTATCCAAATTCGTGTGTCCCATACCGCATGAATTTGGTAATAAGGGTTTCAACCAAGTTAAGTCGCATGAACACGGTCTCTACAAAACATCGGCTGGAAAAGAGTTCACTAATAATATCGTCCAATTTTACTCGTCCCATATTGTGTAAGCTTAGTGATAATGTTAGTTATTCAACTTTCCCCAGATGTTTTTCCACACAAGGTCGTGGGTTTTCTTACTTCCACGTTTTATTTGGTATCTTCCAATTTTGTTGTATCTCATACCACTCTAAAGTTAGTGATACAAAAGAAAAAAATGGTTGTAAGTCGGCCCACCAAACATAGTCTCAAACAAAACATTTCATTTACAATGCCAGTGATTTTCTTAATTTCCCTGCCTACTATTCCGCCTAGTTCTTCTACTAGTTGCGGAGTGACTACTAGAAGAATGTTGAGGGGCGTTTTGTCATTCTTCCATGATTTGCATACGATTCATCAAAACTTTATGGTCCTCACACATTTCAGCAACACTAGACACCAAAAACTGTAACTGGTCAAATGGGTTTGTTGGTTGTCCCCTCGGGGAAGGGTAGGCTATAGGCATTGTTGAAAAATGTTGGCCAGATGGTTAACCCATTGGTGGAGGATGGTTGACTCATTGGTGGAGGGTAGGCTGTAGGCATTGTTGAAAAATGTTGGCCAGATGGTTAACCCATTGGTGGAGGATAGTTGGTTTGATTATATGAGGATTCCCAAACTAGGACTTCTTGGAAGGTTGGATATGCTTGAGTCGGAAAGTTTTGAAAAAATGGACTCATTTGGACATCCTGTCTTCCGAAGTTCGGTGCTGGCCAATTTTGAAATGGTTGGTTCACCGGGAATTGTGGAGTCGGCTGGTAGGGTACCTCAAGAGTTGGAAACCTTTGGAATGTCATATTTCCTTGGGCCGGGGGGCTCCAGAAAGGTGGATTTACTGGAACTCCCTACCCATCTTGATTTGGCTGGGGTTGCTCAAAATTTCTTTCTTGGTTTCCAAAGAGTTCTTCCTCCATGACATAATGATGATTAGGTTGTTCATTGTTTGGGTCGGTGTTCATTTCAATCCTCTGACTTGATTCATTATTTGGCGTTTCCCTCGTAGGAATCTTGCGCCGGCTCTTTCGTCGACTACACTATGGGTCATCACTAGCTCTTTCGCTATTTTCCTTTGAAGTAGCGCCAAATAATTCCTCATCAGTTACCCCTCCTTTTGTGTTGAAGGTTTTGGAATAGGAGGATAGTACAACTTCTTTAGTAATCGGCACAGATGATTCATCAAAGGTATTAATGTTTGCCACAATCAGTATCTTCATGATTAAAGTTCCATAGCCGAGGTATTCCTTCTTTGTAGGGTTTTGAGTTATTCTTGTCATTTGCTGGACGATGATGTGAAATAGGGAGATTAAAATTTTCTTGTCTAAACAGTATAGGACAAGGAGTTGAGCTCTTTACATTGAACCTCTAGTCACCACTTCAAGCAAGATGTTATCGACTACAATCTTCCCAAGGCCTGCAAGGGTTGGCTTTAGGAGATTATTTGGGAGGCAGACGTATGTCTTTTCGGTGTACACCTTATGGGTGAGGGAATTGAATAATTGTTCCTTTGATTCAACAATCTCTGCAAAAGTCTAGGGTTCATGTGGATCAATGATCTTGTTTCATATTGGGATTTCCATTAGTCGAGAAATAGTTTCGACGCTGGCATAAATCTTTACTCCTCTGATCATTGTCTCCAAGACAGGGCTGATTCCTTCCTCCTAGAGTCCTACAATATTCATGTTGTCGTAAAACGATCTCACCAAGTTAAGGAAGACAAAACCCTCAACATTAGTTATATTCAACCACCCAGTTTTGCGAGTTTGTCATGAAGGAAAGGACGGAAGCGAGGATTCTTCTTGTCGATGCTCCTCATTAAGACAATTCTCTGTTTGTAAAGTTTCGTAAGTCTTGTGAAAACTTGTTTCCTATTACTGGAAGTCGTTCATTTACTAGAGGTCATCATCTTGCTGAAAGGAAGATAAAACTTGTGAAGTACACAAAAATATATCCCTGACATTTTTAAGATTTATTCCTTGTCCGTTAGACAATATTTTTTATTTTCCTTTTGATGTTTATGCCAGCATTTCATCTAAATTTTTTCATTAGCAACATATTATATATATATATATATAAATCTTAACTATATATATGTCACGACCTACTATAAGTGACGTCATGACCGGCACGAAACCCACGGGTATACCCTCCATTGGTACACCCGACGTCGGGTCGGCCTAATATACACGAAATCCAAAATGAAACACAATCCTAATATAGCATCCATCTAAACAAAACCAATAACAATAAAGTAAAAATATATATTACATCTCCAAAATTACCAAATATAAAATTTCATAAGTCCACAAAATATACAAAACCCAACACATCCCATCTATGTGTTAATTATACATATACTAGGTGTTATCATATACATAATATCAAAATACAAAAATGTACAACACCTACATTAACAAAAACTAAGGGAGTGCTCCGCAGTCAAGCCTTCCCTTTCCATTTCCTATTCGAACCTGAAAGAAAAAGGTGAGGTGTGAGCTACAACAAGCTCAGTGAATGTCATTTACAAGTGGCAATATACATGCATTTATAAAAACATGGCAAGATCATAAAAAACATTTGAAGTATCATGGTGATGAAAAAAGATTACATACATGCCAATATAATGCATCATGTCATAGCAAAGACAATGCATATCATTTTTAAACATGTCAATACAATCCTAACACCTCCTTAGCAAGGGCGATCAAAGGCCTGGTGCGCGACACACAGTGCCCGATCCGACCAAACAATACTCGTATTCTAGTAGGATTTCTGAGGTCGTGCAGCACGTAGGACCAGCTTAAGCTATCCTATCTATACACAAGCCATAAAACTCTTCGCCAGGTCCACAATTAGGGATCACCAGTAGACTTATGAGACTTTCCAAGAGAAATCTCAACTAGGAGACTCAACCAAATTGTTAACTCTATAGACTATGCTCAAATTC
Organism: Paratinospora sagittata; assembly: GCA_035771175.1. NCBI lineage: Eukaryota > Viridiplantae > Streptophyta > Magnoliopsida > Ranunculales > Menispermaceae > Paratinospora > Paratinospora sagittata. The sequence continues at coordinate 39,330,089 of CM069590.1, read as the reverse complement.
ATTTCATGGAATATTAAAACATGCATAACACTTATAAATATCAATTCAAATCAATTAATGTAATACAACTCCATATATAAAGATCCAAATGTAAAGAGACACTCACAACTTGATTGGCTAGACTTAGCCAATCCAAATTTCAATTCCACAAGAAGTACTTGGATGCCACAATCACCCCAAACACTACAACCTCTAATTGACTATTTAGGTTATATAGATCAACCACAAAATCCTGAAATAACATGGTTCATTCAATACTAAAAATCAGCCTTAAAAGTATGCTACACAACCATGTATAAACCCAAATCAAAAGCCAATTAAGATTCTAAAATAGTCTAACACATGAGCTAATTTCATATTGCTCAATTTAACTATTTAATAATACATTAACCCACATTTAACCCAAATTAAATCTAATAGGTTGATCCAACCACTATAATACATGAAATTCAATCATAAATAGGGTTAATTAGACTATTGAAAGTCAATTTGGTCAATTGACATTAGCCAATACATAGCATATGCCCCAATTTGAGAAAAAAATCTCTACAATAGGCATAGAATCAAATTGAACTAGGTCATTCAATTCTAACACATGTCCAACCATTCTAAACCCATAATTTCATTCAATTTGGGTCCAATTAGATAATTCTTAGGTCAATTTAATCAATTGACTTGGTTTGGGTCAAAACCCCAATTTGAATAAATTCTCAAATTACATGGCAATTTCCCAAATTACATGGCTTAGACCAAAATTATACTACACTAGGGTTATCCACTAATCAAGATCAGTAAATTGGAGTTTCATACCTCCACATTTACCCATTTAATTCACATAAATCACATGCAAATTAAATAGGAAACCCTAAGTCCAAAATCTTAGTTTAGGTCAAATTCATATAACCCCTCCAATTTCTTGTTAGAAATTGGGGGTTTTACCATTTATGGGCTCCCAACATCCTCTAGATTAGCATATCTCAAATTCAAGACCTAAGTCCAACATTGGTTTTCCACCACTCCCTTAAATTCTGGGATTCATGGGTGAAAAACGCTCATTAGGTGTTGATATAGGTTAGGGATGGCCATTTATACCATAAACAAGCATAAAATAGCTAAAACATGTAAACCCTAGGTCAAGAATTCACCAAATCAGGGATTCATACAAACCCTAAGTCAAAATAAAACTTGCAAACACACATGAAAGAGATAGAAGGAAGAAAATGAGAAAGAAATGCAAACCTTAGAGGGATTTTGGGCAACAATGCACCAAACCCTAGCCTTTCCCTCTCCTTTCTCTTTTCCCCTTCTTTTCCTCTTCTCCAAGCTCCTTTCCCTCTCTTCTAAGTGAAAAATGAGCAAGTGTGCCGAAAATTAGAGTGTGGTTGCTTTTATAGAAAAGTTTGGGCCCACAAGAAAAAACAACTTAAATAAAAGGAACAGTTTTTTTTTCTGTTGCAATTACTTACACTTAGATAATCTATTTATTGCAAAATAATCATTAATTTAACATCTAAATCGTTCATCATTTTTATGAGTCAGTTAAAAATATTATGGTAAAATTTCAGCTCAATACAATGGTGGGATTGCGATAACCAACCATTTCATCAAAACTACGCAAGAAAATTTGTAAATCTGTGAAACAGTGTTTGGAGTCTTATATCTCACATTAGACAACTCCGATCAACACCTTCACCGTTCATAATAAAGAAATATCATTTAAGAATAATCTAACAAAATTTCAGCTCAATCGTACCATGAATCTAGGAGATCACGCCATTCATGTAATCGGTGACAGAAATTTCTTCCTTAATGGAGCGAGCTCCATTGATCCAAAACACTGTTCTCGACATGTTTCGACGTCGAACGGGTCTTCGATCATTCCGAAACTTCACACACACTCTAAAGAACATAAGAGCATGCAAAGACACTCAAACCTACGTGTGTCGAACATGAAATATGTATACGCTTACGTATACAAATACATATACGGATATTCTACAGGTTAAAACGACGTCATTTAAAGGTACGGGTGCTACAATATATATAGTTATAGTTATCATAAATCTTAACTATATATAACTATATAGTTATATAGATATATATATCTAATATAATTCTTAACTATATATATATATATATATATATATATATATATCCAATTTAAAATTTTTTTCTCTTAAGTGGTGGACTTGGGCGAGCCGTGGACTTTTCGCTCTGATACCATTTAATGTCACACCCAGCCCGGACGCACCTAAATCGGTGGGGTGCAAATGCATTATAACAGTTATCGAGTGCGCAGGTACACAATTGCGTACAAATATGATTTCATTAATTTCAGAATGTATTTTTATACAAAATGTAATTGAGGGAACATCCTCCCTAATAATTAAGTAAAGGGTACAAAATGAGGGCCGAAACACCTCCACCCAATCCACCCTAGACTCCTGTAAATATGGTTAACAACAGGGTGAGTTATTACCCAGTGGGTAAAATAGTTCGTAAATATGACAATTAATAAAGAAAACTCCATAATCAAACATCACATATAGACAACATAGCATCATAAATAGTATAACATGACTTAACAAGAATGTATGTCTGACACAGTCTCGTAATGGTTCTGTGATCGTTCATCACCCTGGGTTCACATTGTACGTCTCTCCCCAGGGAAAACATCGATAATAGTGAGCACAATTCCTCCAATAAATATTCCATGGATCATAAACCACTTACGTCCCTAAGTGGTTCTTATTTCATGAATGATGGCTATGCAAGTGCAGGTCCTGTCTTTACTAATATTAGACAGGATTTAGCAACGTCTGGTGATCCATATCAGGGTCAGCATCACCACATGCGTTGTTAGGATGTCCAGCATCACTTATACAAGCAGATAACTTTCAAATAGGACCAACCAGACCAATCTCTAGGTCGAGAGGTGGGAATACAAGGTCCCACTTAAATACCAAGTCTTCTAGAGCAACAAGCTGCCTCTTGTTCACTATTCAAAGTTACTGAGGACAAGACTAAATCTGGTTGATTCAAATTGACCACTAATTCCGCCAAATATTAAGGCATAACTAAGACATGTATGAGCAATATACACAATAATGCAGTGTAAATGAATAATAGACATAATGATAAATGAATGAAAACTTTAATAAAAGTCATAAGACACGCAAACCTATGTTTTGATTCTCACCTTCAGATAAAACTTCTTTCCAACACTGACGCTTCTTCCGGAGCAGAACCGCTTCGCACCGTAAAAAGAGTCTCAAAAAGAGAGAGAGAGAGAGAGAGAGAGAGAGAGAGTCTCTAAAAGAGGGAGAGGGAGTGAGGAGGAGTGGTGTGAGAAATGAGGGAGGAGGGGGTCCTTGTCATAGAAAAAGGCATGCCCGAATGTCCCGATTTTTATTTTTTTTGTGTAAACCAGGGGTATTACGATGATAGATACAAGAGCAAATAACAATATAATACATGAAAGTATAGTACCTATAGAAGATAGAAATAAATTAAAAATCTCAATTAACATAGGCCAATTTGATGGAAAACAAATACTTATAACAGAATGTATAACTAATATTCCTATAATAATAAATAATGAAAAACATACTTTACCCCAATCATTTATTACTAACACTCCTTGTAGGTATAAATTTATATTAGGATTAAACTTCTTAATAGGAAATAATGGTGGATTTTTCGTAAGTGCAAATGGAATACATTTCTTTAAGAAGTTAACTTTTGTCCAACCTAAATATGAGACTACTATAGTACCTTAGACAAAACTCATTAATGCAATAAGACAAATCTACAATGATAATCTAGTAGAAGAAATTATTAGCATAGAAGATGACTATAAAAATATTCAAGAAGAATTAGAAGTACGTGACTATTTTGAAGAAGTTTTAAATATACAAGCATCAAACCTAGAAAATCTACCTATCAACATAAGTAATTTAATAAGTCAATTAGAAAAAGAAGGAATAATAGGAGAAAACCCAACAATTAGTAAAGCATATCCTTATAAAATTGAAATAATAAATAAAGAATTAAAAATAGATGTTGATGATTTAGCATATAGTTTAGAAGATAGGAAGGATATCAAAAATCATATTAGTGAATTATTGAATCTAAAAACTATAAGACCAAGTAGAAGTAAACATAGAAGTCCTGCTTGTATAGTAAAAAATCATAGTGAAGTAAAAAGAGGAAAAAGTAGAATGGTTATAAACTATAAAAGATTAAATGATAACACCTATGATAATAGCTATAAAATTCCTTATAAAGATGAATTATTAAATAATATACAAAATTCAACCTATTTTTTTAAATTAGACAGTAGAAGTGGATATTGGCAAATACCACTAGAAGATGAATTCATTCCTTAGACGGCATTTACTTGTTTAGAAGGATTATTTGAATGGTTAGTAATGCCTGATGGATTAAAAAGTGTACCATTTATATTCTAAAAAAGGATGGATAAAATATTTAAACCATATTCACATTTTTGTATAGTTTATGTAGATGATATTCTTATTTATAGTAAAAATAGAATAAGTCATATTCATCATGTAGAACAAATTTTAGAAGCCTTAAGAAAACATAAAATTGTTATAAGAAAAGAAAATGAAATTATTTAAGAATAAATTGATTTCTTAGGAATAAATATAGATAGAGGAAAAGTTAAATTACGGCCTCATATAATAGCAAAATAAATAGATTTTCCTAATAAAATAGAAGAAACCAAATAACTTCAAAAATTCTTAGGATTATTAAATTATGGTATAAAATTTATCCCTGACTTAAGTAGACTAGTTGTTGGTCTTTTATATAATAAGCTAAAAAAGAATGGTCAAAAATTTTCCAATAAAGAACATGTTAAGGTAGTACAAAAAATTAAGAAAATAATAAAAAATGTTAAACTTCTACTTTACCAATAGATGATTTTTATAAAATAGTACAAACAGACACTAGTAGTATAGGATGGGGGGCAATTTTAATTTAAAAACCTGAAGAAAATAACTCTTCTAAATTAGAAGAAATAACACTTTATCATAGTGAAAAATTTAATGAGTCGGAAAGTAAAAATCAAGCACTGATCTAGAAATATGAGGAATAATAAGAGCTTTAAATGCTTTCCATTTATACATTCAAAATGATATCTTTACTATTAGAGCGGATTGCAACAATATTATAGAATTTTATAAAAAATTAGAAAAGAAAAACTTTTTAAAGAAAAACTCATTTAATAGTAAACGATGGATATAATTTCTTGATGCAATACAAGGTAGAGGATATAAAGCAAAATTCGAGCATGTTAAAGGTAACAATAATTACATAGCTGATTTTTTATCTCGCATAATTTCTAATTAATTATTTTATTTTACAGATGCAAAAATCAAAAAGAAACCCAAGTACTCCACATGAACATATACAATTTGGATTTTACAGATTACAACTTTATCCTGGAAAAGGTTTTTGCCCAATAGTAAATATAGTTGGAAAAATAAAATTAGAACAAAAATATCTTTTAAATAATATTTGGACTTTTAGAAACGATAAAAATCGTTTTGCTGGTATTTTAAATGCATTAGCTCATTATTTTTAAACTAATAACAAATATGAATATTATGTAGTTTTTGAAGGCCATAATAGAGGTATTTTTAATTCATGGCAACAAGTTTTAGAAAATATAGAAAATTATGAAAAAACTAGTTATAAAGGATATATTTCTTTTGATGAAGCTAAAGAAGTTTTAGATTTTTATATTTCAAATCTTAGCAGGTCATATCCAGTCATCAAACTAAACAATATAACCACAGTTTATGCTTCAATTTACTTTAATATATGTTATTGCAGCTTATTATTTATAGATCTAAGTCTAATTAAGAATCCTTGGCATCACGTGTTGAGGAACCTTTGTCATGATAATTTTTTGCTTAAAAAAAGTTGTGTTCGATTCATGACTTAAAACTTATAAACTAATTTGCCTATTTGATCGATGTTTGGTGTGGCGAAGTGGTTGAATGCCCCGTACCCAAGTTTTTACTTGGTTGAGGTTCCAAGATCCATTCCCCTATCCCCATTTGAAGGGGTATGAGCATGAACAAAGATTTTTTCAGGGTTTCGAGCTGTATTTTAACTTCTAACATTTAATTTTCCTTTGAAAAAAAAATAAATCTAACACTTAATATCGTTTAAGGTCAGGAAAATAATATTTTAACTAAGGTTATAATATTAGAATGTTAGAAGTTAAAAGGACAAAATAGGGCATGGCCTATAAGCCTTTTTCGCAAGTTTACTCTAAGCGTAGGTTACCTGGCTTTAGAAGCTCATTTGTTGTCTAGGGATTTTTTATTATTTTTTTATTGTCAATTTATAGTATTTGTTACATTGAATTGTCATATCTATGCAAGTTATTTTAGATCAATTAATCAAATACAATGACAGTCCCAACAACTAATAAGGGGAACGAATATCCACACCAAGGCCCGACAAGGTCACAACAAGCATTTTGATAGGTGCACAACAACTCTAGCCTTAAGAGTGAGGAAATTTGAACCCTCCACCTCATATGAGGAGAGGTAAGTGCTTAACCGGGTGAGCTATTGGTTATTGGCTTCTGAACCTTTAAAATAGTTCATAAACTTTATGTTATTATGAAAGGCTTAGTGTAGTGGTAATGTTGCTCTATTGTGACCTAGAGGTCACTAATTCTTCACAATAAATTGCATAAACATTTAAAACTCAAAACTCAATGAAGCATTTTTTTTCATCTACTTGTAGTTGATTACATGGATCTCTTCCTCCACGGTTCTCTATAAAAGGCAAAATTTATTGTTATATTGCAAGTAGTTACATGTTTCCTAATTATTATATCTTTGTATTTTAGGTCTTCTGTTCGTCTATGTTTATTACAAATTGTCAATGTGTCACTTCTATGCTGGCACATTTAATGTTCTTCGTTGTAACTTGTATGTATCTAAACGATCATACTTATTTCTGTCTCATTTTCTCTTCAATTAGGACTATATCACTTCTCAATTTTTTCAGTTTTAATTTTGTCTTTTAATATTTTACCCCAGATCAATCTCAACAATTTGTATTTTTATAAAACTTTCATATTATTTCTTTATTGTCCAACATTTTGTTTCGTAAAACATTGGTGGCCTACTAACTATCTTACGGATCCTCTAAAAAAAAAAGAAAAAACTCAGAGGAATTTTTCATTTCAACTTTAATATGTTGATTATATAACATTCCAAAAGCACTCCTTCACTTGGCACAACTTGTTTTAATTCGATGGTTAAGATTATCATTTTTTTTCTCTCTCTTTTGATGGATAATTGCACCCTAATACTTGAAGTTCACTCCTTGGTATCGCTTATCTTTCAACTGTTTCATGTATCTTTACTTTCACGAACGTACATTTAATGTATTGAGTTTTAGTCCTAATTTTAAACACTCTAGTACATAAAGTATATATTAATGGATCAAAATCAAAATCCTAGGACTATATAATCTTGACACAAGGTTCAAATCTTGTTGTTGGTACTTGTAGCCTGGTCTTACATGGTAGCTCAAACCATAAATTTGAGAACTTGATAAATGTGCATTTGAATTCATTTGATAACTGCCACGGAAACCATTGGTGTCATTATCATAATTCATATATGGTGTAGATAGAAATAATCTCACTAAATTTTTGTTTTCTTTCTCCTAGTCTATCTATTTTTGCCTACCTGATAGATTGTCTTCTACATAGATGTAGTTCATATTGCTATTTCTTATCAAATTTTCCATTGTGAATTTGTTTGTTATCTGTTGTAGGTACAAAGCAGTTGGCATTAGGTTCCAGTGATCTAGCTTACTTATCGCGTGAGGCTAGGAAGCTTTTTTGTGCAGTTGAAAAAGAATTTGGGGTGCCTAGTTTTGGAAAGATGGTCATTACTGCTAGTAATGACCTCAATGAGGAAACTTTGGATGCTTTGAACTAACGTGGTAAACCATTCCAACATGCTACCAAGAGTATCAGAATGTAGGAACGTAGTAATCCAAAACCCAAAAGATGTGCACACAACTCCTCGGACAGAATCTACAAGTTTCAAATAAGGATTTCCCTCCCGTACTAGTGTCTACTAACTCAGTCTTGAGTTAGATTAGAATAGTCAAATGGGGAATAAAATGAGTAGTCCTTATTATATATTGTTATGCCTTTTGGAGTTGTGAGATTGCATAAAAAATACTAATTCTAGCACCATCCAACACTATTTATTAGTGGGCCATCAAATTGTGCATTTTTGTCACCCTAGCATAGTAATCATAGCTGGTAATGCTCACTAACAACATTCATTGTCATTGTCTGTAGTGTTGTCTTCTTGTTCTTACACCCTATCCTCTTCCCTTTGCATATATATTCAACTCAACTCTACAAAACCTTTCCAACTATGTGGGGTGGCTACATGGATATACTTCCTCCACCCCACTTTATCAAGGGCAAAATCGACAATTGTACTTCAAGTAGTTATATTTTTCTTAATTACCTCTATTTTATTTTAGGGCTTCCACTGTCCGTAAGCCACTCTTCACTACAACAAAAATAACTTTTAGCTGCAAATTTTTTTATAGCTAAAACTATTTTAACACAAATTCCATTTTGTAGTTATTTTGTAGCCAATACATTGTAGACAAATGTTTTAGGCTACAAAGTGTGTTTTGTAGCTAATGAGAGGCATTAATTACAACTAGCCTTTGTAGCTAATGAGGAACTTAGCCACAAAATCAATTTCGTAGCTAAAGTGAGATTTATCTACGAAGACATTTTTTTGTAGCTAATAAATATATTTAGCTACAAAGTTGATTTCATGGCTAAATGGCATATTTAGCTACAAAACAAATTTTATAGCTAAATCTTTCTTTAGCTACAAAATCAATTTTTGTAGCTAAACATGACATTTTGCCACAAACCACTTCATACCTAAAGTACAAATTGAATTGATCTTATAATTTCTTTATTATTAAAGCGAATTTTGGTCACAAGAAGTAAATATACACATAGAAGACGTCTAAATAAATACACTAGAGGAAACCACAAAAGAGAATTATGAAACACAAGTTGCATTGGCAATAAAATGTATATATACATAGTTATGAGTACATTATCCAAATGGATCCAACATAGAGATAAAGACAAATTCTCAAAAAGTATATATTTGTACAAACACCACACATACCAAACTATTTAGCTAATAAGCATATCTTCTATATTAAAAAAAAGTCAAGATCCCTCAAATGCCACACAAGACCTCAACATTGATGCATTCTCTTGACTGCTCCATAGCCTACATAGAAAAAACTTCATTGCTTTAGTACATAAAAAGGCATATGCTGAATAAATAGTGTATGCATAAGCTGGTATATCCATACTTACATTGTAAAACATTATAGTTGAAATTTTTTAAGGCTTTAACCCAACTTGGTGGACTTAACCCGGAATACAATTATTTAAAAAGTCAATTTATCATGAAGGAAGACCCCTCCATTTTGGCAATAGTCAGTCGATGCAAGGAACCCAATATCAAATGAACATCCTCTCACACTACGGATGTTCGTCTCCATCACTTACCGATCACATAAGAAAATTAATCCATTGTATAAATCTCCTCTTAAAAGTATATAACTCATACCAAGTCAAAATTTGGTACAATGAAAACAACCTAAAACATTTTACAATTAATAGAAAAAAATTAAAACACATTGACATCCATAAAAACAAAACTATGATCTGTAAAATGCTATGATCTATGATACCCAAAGTTGTAATAAAAATTGCAACAAAACTTTAAGAAAGAAAAGACGCATAAGTTAATAGCAATTATGAGGTCCATGGTCCACCTCCATAGAGGTAGGGAACATATACCAAGCTTAGGCATCTCGTATATGAATTATGAAAAGACCTTAATCTTATAGCCTTTTGTGAAGCCCCTCTTTCCTCTTTGATAAGAATCTAAGCTAACTTTGCTTTCGTTATGAATCTTATTGCCGCAATTTCTATAGACCAACTATGTTGTCCTTCCAATTTATTCATGTATTGAATGAGGTCTTCGAGAGATTTCTTTTTAATCTGATCGAGGCCAAAAAGAGGCTTTAGCCCATTGTTTCAATTCTCCTTTAACTTTTTGTAGCTTGATAATGAATCTATGTTCCTCATGATCGTAGGCATGTGCTTCCCTCTACCAGTCTTCAATCATATTCCCAAAGCCCTTTTGTGAAAGCCATGCATTTTTTTTTATTTAAAAGGTGATGGTCCCCAATTTATAGAAGTCGACTCCAACATATTGGGCAATGATCCGAAGTGATTCTGATTAGACCTTCATGTCTCAGAGAGGGGAACTTAGCCTCCCAAGCTAACGTGAAAAAGAATCGATCTGACCGACAATATATTGGAAACTCTTTAAGATTGGACCAAGTAAATCTTGCATTCAGGAGAGGTGGATCTTTAAGTTCTAGAGCTGAAATCAGCTCATCAAACTTTTGCATACTCATGGTTAGGCTCCCACTATTTATTTTCTCACTCAAGAACCGAACCATATTGTAGTCACTTGTAACACCCCGAAATTTGAAACAACTAGATAATATATCATAAATGACATAAAGCAACAATGTTTGCATGAACACTCGACTCAACATGAAATGTGAACTGAGGATGGAGGTTTCTCGAATTAAGCCCAGTGAAGTGCCTAATGAAGTACTTAGAAAAATGTCCAAAAATTGCCCGAAAAAGTGCCCACATACCCAGGCATGTGCCCAGGGACGTGCCCAGGCACTTGCCCAGACAAGTTTTCTCAATTTTTCTATAAATACCATAGGGGTGCCATTTTGAGGGTAGAGGGTCGACCCTACGCCTCCCCTGTGATGTTTGGAACATCAAGACGATGTCCATGGCTCTTAGAACCTAGCATTGTGCTGAAATGCTATCCGTGACGCTTAGAGTCTAACGATGCGTCGAGATGCTATTTGCGACGCTTGGGGACCCATGATGCACCGAGATGCAGTCCACGGACTGCAAGATCCAACAATGTGCCAAAATGTTGTCCGATTTAGGGCAGAGGAAAGCCATTGGCACGATGTTTGTTGAATGGTTGCGTAGATGGACGTTGTACATTCTCGCGAAGCGGTGACAAGATTCGCGAGGTGGGGATGAAGGCTTAGGTTTGCGTACCTTTTACTTAATGATAATCATAGCATTGCATTATTCATATTCATGATACTATGATACATTACTCCGTGCATTAACATACTGAATATATTTGACGGGGGTGGCTGGGGTGGCTTCATGCGTGTTTTTGTGACTTTGGACCATTAGAACTCCCTTTGACAAAAGGTTAAGCCCATTGTTTGCAGATTTGTAGCTGTTTTGCACTCAATCCGTGATTTCAAGGGAACTGTCACTTTGTGATACAAGGTTGAGCTCTTTGCTTGCGAGACTTGTAGCAAAATTGTGCTCGGTCCTGTGATATCAAAGGGGAACCATCACACGATGATACTAAGTATACGGCCCGCGGTGCACTCTGTTGTTACTTTATGATATTGCATTACATGATTGTACTTTCTTGTTGTGGTTTGATATGCATTGATCTATGTACTGTTGTCGTTATCATTCTGTAAACGACGCGTTTAACTTGCTAGATCCATTGAGTTGTTGAGCTCACCCCATTGATATTTTCCCCAGACTCTTAGACGTTGCATACTAGAGCGAGAGTCGTCGGAGTTAGCCTAGATGCGACCGAGAGGGTGGTGAATTGGACACTTAGCATATTTTAACCTTTCTTTGAAACATATGAAGTAATGAAAGCAGATTAAACAAGTATGGTAAATCAAACATAATATCGATAAGACACAAAAGATTTAGAGTGATTCGGCCTCACCTACATCTACTACCTAACCTCCTCAGTTAGGATTTGTCCAAACTCCACTAAGGATCTTCTTACAGGTGAAGACCAAACCGTAACACCTTCTCAATTTACGAGCTTGAGAATAACCTATTCTTAACTTCTGGGTGTGAGAATGACCGTTACAACTCGAGCGACACTTGCTCTAAACCAGTGACTGTCCAGTCACAAAAACCAAGGTACAACATGAGATATGATTCCCTTTACTTAGAATCAAAAGAATACTTACAAAGCTTTGGATTGAACTTTCTATTACCGTAGATTCAACAAAATATGTATGATGAAGTTCAACTGAAAACTGGTTCAAAAAGCTTTTGTTTTCTTCAATGAATTTTTGAAAATATGTAGATGAAGATCAACTTGAGAAGCCACCAGAGGACCCAATTGCAGGTTGTAGTATCCAATCTTTAAACCTCGAACACCATAGTTGCCCCATTAAATAACTGTCGACTGTCTCCTTCTTCACCTCCTGAAGTACCAATATGTCTGGTTTCACATTACACGTTGTCTTCTTGATAAGGATGCATTTGTTCCTTTCTCCACAACCTCTGATATTCCAAGACGTTATCCTCATGATTGAACTTCTTTTCCCACCTCGGATTGATTAGGCATCATGCCATCATTCCTCTCCGATCTCTCCAGTTTTATATTTACCACCACTTCTTGCCCCTTTTACCCCGCTAGAAGCTTGCAAACTAATAGCTTCAATTTCCCTAAAATTGATGCCATAGTATCTGAGGGCCTGCTTTGTGTACCTGTGTTAATCTCAATGTTTTACTGCCCAACATTAGTCGCAACGATGGTCACATCACCACACGTAGATTGGGATGTTGGAGTTGGGTTAGGATGTTTTAGGGATTTGTCATCTTGGTTCTCGTCTATGTGAATGGAAATGTGGGGAACAAGGGATTTGTTCTTATTATTGGGGCTTGAGTTTCCTAAATCACAAGATTTAGAGTGCACATGTAACTCATTAAAATTTAAAAAAAATCGGTATACCTATGTCCCCATAGGAGCTGTTGCATCTGTCATGCCATGAATGATCCTTGCCATGAATGATCCTTCTAGGTCATCCTGCGGTGTATCACTAGCGCCTAATTGATGCATTATTTTATTAAGTTCTTATAAGACAAATTGTATGTACTATTAACACATGAACATGTGACGACTCGCCTGAGGCGTGATTAATTTGATTTAAGTCAAATCAAAGAATATAACTTTTACAAGAAAAAATATAAATAATATAAAATATTATGAAATAAATGTCCTATGAAGTGACATAAATATCAGATGTATGGATTGAGAAATATATATTTTATAAAGATGAATAAATTGAGAAATAAATTTCTTTTAAAGAGACATAAATATCTTATGAAGAGGTCTGGATTGGAAATTGAATATTCTCTAAAGAGAAATAAGTATATCTTGAAGATATATGAATTTGAAGAATAAATATTTTTTAAAGAAGAATAAAAATTAGGAGAATGCTAATCTAATTACAAAAAGTTACAACGTAATTACAATGTAACTACTCATTAATAGCCATTGGATCATTTATTACACATATTTAATGACTATGAATGTGTAATTATATTGTAGTTTTAACTTTTTGAAGTTAAATTAATATTTTTTTTAAAATTATATAAGGAAATTCTCAAAAGTTCCATGCATACATACGAAATATATGAGATGTAAATAGTATTGACATTGAGATTATTAGCAAAAGTAAAAAAAAAATAATTTTAAAAAGAGCTAAACTTGTTCATGAATGAAAACTATTTATCGTAAATATTTAGAGAAGTTACTATGAAGCCTTTTTATTCTACTCAAAATATCCTTGAAAAATTTATATTATATTTATTTTACAAAAATTAATTTGTGGTTAATAGGACTAAAATAATAATTTTACAATTATATGCAGATATATATGCATATATTTGTCAAGGTGTATATTTGTTACAAAATATCTATTTTAATTTTGAGTAATAAATAGTAAAAGCCAGGCGAAAGACACCAGCACTTCAATTGGAATGATGAATAATAGTTCCGGTTCTAGATAGCTCAAAACCGGATATCGGAATCGCTAAACGCTACGGTTGCTTGCCAAGGCCCAAGGTTTCCCATTCTCAAAAATGCTATATATGCCAATTCTTATTTTCGCAGAGCGGCGAAGGAATTGGGAAGAGTTGGACGAAGGGAGAATTAGCTGAGCTTCCCATCGTATATTAATATCGAAAAACTCAATCTTCCGAGTGAAACCGATGAAAGGCGGATTCTTCTGGTAACAAAGGCGCGCACTGAATCAGTTTCTGCTTCTTCTTCACCGCCTGCGAACCTCGTAAAGGTTAGTATTTCCTTTGTTTTCATTGCTCCCGCGCTACTCTTTCTCGATCTGTTTTTACGTTTTCTCTTCGGCTAGGGCTTCTCTGTAGGAACTGATTTTTTTTTTTTTCGTGGTTTCAATTGGATTCTGTTGAGGTTTCCTATGCATTGAATGTTTGCTGCTCATTGTTCTTAGTTGTTTTTTTTAACAGATTCAGATATTAGAGTTTCATTTTGTTTTAAATCTCCAAAGTTCCTTCCTTTTCTCTTGTGATATTTGAGCTTTGATTAAATGAAAACTGAATTGGATCCTTGGTTCTGTTGAAATCTTGAGGAAGCTCGCAGAAAGTTCTTTTTTTTTTTTAATTTTTTTTTTAAGAAAATAAATATTGTGAAGATGAATTATTATTTCTGTGGTGAGGATGTAAGATGTATTTGTTTTCATGTTCATTAATGTTTTTGTGGTCGTTTTGAATTATCAAGTTGCAATTTTGGTTGATTTATTTGAGATTTCTGGCAATTAGGATGAATTAAACGAAGCGTTGTGCTTGGCGATATAGAATTCTACACTCAGGAAGTGATAAGTTGCAATGTATGCGAGGAGATTGAGCTGTAGAAGTCGGAAATGGAATTCTGTTTTTCAACACTGCAGACATTTAACGACCAGGTGTAGTGGACGAGAGTTAATCTTCTCTCCGTCTTGTGACAAGATACCTTTATCTGGATGTGAGAAGTCACGCAATAGTTCAATTAGAAAATTTTCTTCAGATCGACAGCTTTTCTTGCTAGGTGTTGCAACGCAGAACGGCCATAATGTTGGGAGGATCAATTCCTGCTGTACAAGGAGTGCATTGAGATTGTATAGCTCCAGAGGGGATGGGAGGAATGCGAGTGAGGATAAAAATGCACCAGTTAGAGATGCAGAAAATGTTGATAAGGGAAAGACGTATCGAGAAAAGGTTAAGGTGTATGCAAATCATAGTAGCGAACATGCTCGGCTCGGAGAACAAGATCAGATGGAATGGCTGAGTAGTGAGAAGTTGTCTATTGAGAGTAAAAAAAGGGAATCCCCATTTATGTCTAGACGAGAAAGGTTCAAGAATGAGTTCTTGCGGAGGGTGGTTCCATGGGAGAAAATCACTGTTTCATGGGAAACATTCCCTTACTACATTCAGTAATTACTGCCTCTTCTCATTTTCGTTTAAATTTGTAGTGTTATTATGTAACTAATGTAAGTGGTTTTTTTTTTTTTTTTTCCTTCTTTTTCTTGTTACAGTGAACACACAAAAAAGTTATTGGTGGAATGTGCTGCTTCCCATTTGAAGCACAAGAAGTTTAGTGTGTCTTATGGTGGCCGCTTGACCTCTTCAAGTGGGAGAATATTACTTCAGAGCATCCCAGGTTCTTTATGAAGTGACTATGCATCGCTATGTACCATTTTTTTTTTTTTTTGATCAGTGTTGTCTAGGCACTGTAACCTCAAATCACCTTGGCAGTTCTTTAGGCAGGCTGAAGGGGTGTCTTTGTAATTTTCGAAATTTGAAGTATACTATAATTTGCGAATTGACATATTTTCTATTAAAAAACTCGCTATTCAACTTAGCGAGTAAGGTTTTAAACTTTTAATCTCTGGAATAGTGTTTCCAGGTTTTATTTCTTTATTTTTCTTAAGACATATATCAGTTGTTTAAGTTTTAAAATTTTAAAATAGTTAACATTATACATGAAAGTACTGTACATGTACATTATACAATTTATTTATTTTTTATTGCTTAGACCATGCCTGGCCCATGCATAAGCACTGCCTTGCCCAAGCAAAAAAAAAAGACTTAACACCTTGAAAAACACTGGTTTTAATACTATTTTCATTGCCATAGCTAATTTATTGGATCAAAACAACTGGTTGTAGGAACTGAGCTTTACCGGGAAAGATTGGTTAGAGCACTTGCACGAGATCTAAAAGTCCCTTTGTTGGTGCTTGATAGCAGTGTTCTTGCTCCTTATGTAAGTTTACCAGTGAGCTTTAGTGCTTGTAGCGAATGTGAAACTCTTCCTTTTGTCTGCTGTAGTTCTAAGAAAAGGATATGGTAAGCATTTAAGGTTTAATTTGGTGCAGGACTTTGGTGAAGAATGCGCATCAGAAAGTGAGTCAGATGATGAAAATGCAGAATCAGGTGAAGAATGTACGTCAGAATCAGAAGTGGATGACGAGAATGAAAATGATGCAGGCAATGAAGAAGACTGGGGAAGTAGTAGTGAGGTGAAATCAGCTAGTGAAGATGATGAAGTTGATTTGCAGGCATCTGCTGAAGCTCTCAAAAAGCTTGTCCCGTGCAATCTTGAGGATTTAGAGAAGGTATGGGGCACTTAAAACTTATATGCATACAGCTTCTTGGTTGTGGATGTGAATGGTGTCCCCGCCTTTGGAGTGATTGAAATGAGAAGGATTTGTCTTGTTATGTGTTGTTGTTTGTCTTATATATATATATGTGTGTGTGTGTGTGTGTGTGTCTATTTGTTTTTCTGGGACTATGTTTGTTTGGAGTGAGTTGTTTTTCAACTGACCTAGTTATGCTGTGATACCAGTACATTGATCATGATGCTAACATAACAGTTGATCCACATTGTAGATTGAATCTTGTGTTTGTGGAAGTGAAGATTATATTGAATAACAAAAAGTTGTACCATGTTTAGTGTGATGCAAATTTGAATTTTACATCAATTAGCATTGGAATTAGTTATTGCTTTACAGTTTGTTTCCTTGTTTCTTTTACTTATATGCTAATTTATTCATTTGGCCAGAGAGTGTCTGAAGAATCTGAAAGTACTTCTGAGACAGTGAAATCAGAAACTGTTCATTCAACAGAGCAATCTAAACGGCCATTTAGGAAAGGTATGTTCCCTTTCTCCCTCTTTGGTATTTTATACATTTTGGATCTTAGTTTCATTGTTCTAAATACGTTTTCGCCTTCATATTATACATACACTTGATTATAAATTGTATTATCATTGAAAGTAAATTGAAAATATTGCTCATGGGGTAAAATTGATCAGTGTTCTTATCTTTATTCTTTCTTCTTGTTGTTTAGTATCCATTTATTCTTTCTTCTTGATTGTTTTCTGACCTAATCCCAAAATCATAAGTTATGGACTTCCGATCATTTCTAAAATCTGTTGTGGTACTCTTCTTTTCTAAATTATGTTTTGCTGTGTGGTTTTACCACATATATTAGTGGATATTGTTGGGTTGATCTTGAGAACTAAACAGTCAATTTACCCAGACTTCTGCATCCTGGATTCTTTATCCTTGTGATGTTTTATTTTCCTAAATTTAATTTATTGTTTGATTAGTTAAGCCTCAAGCCAATGACCTCACGGCTACCAAGCATATAGTTGACTTAACTATCACTAGTGACTACTACTACTTGTCTAGTACTGCTACTACTTCTAGTAATGCAATTAGAGGACATTGTTGGGTTGGTCTTGAGGATTAAGACAGTCTATATATCCAGAACTTCTGGATCCTGAATCCTATATCCTTGTGATGTATTATTTTCATAAATTTAATTTATTGTTTGATTAGCTGAGCCTCTAGCCAATGACCTCACAGCTTTCCAGCATCTAGTTGACGTAACTATCACTTGACTTCCTTTTACAAGGGACTGTAATTGCTTGTGTGAGTGACTATAGACTAAGTAATTGTATTATATCATGTATTCCCACTCAATAATTCTGAAATAGAGCAGGGGAGATTGTGGAAAGCGGGCATGAACCATGGCATATAAATGAACATTGAACTTACAATAATAATCTCCAACATCAGTAATAGTGTTCCAAGCTTAGACAGGTTCTCTCTTCGCTAAAGAAACTGAAAAGGGGCAAGGCTGAAGCTTTAAGTACTTAGCAAAGTCACAAAATCATATTTATTATTTATAACTGGCTACGAAGTTGGAAGCTTTAGAAATGGAAAACTGGATATTTATCACATTGTGAAAGTGCTACGAGATTTTGGGAATATTGAGTTGTATGTGACAATGATTTTAGTTTTCAGCTTCTTCTCTGGTTTGGTGGCCTTCAATATTTGTCTACATTTTCTTTGCCTTATCTCAGCTCTCTTAAGAGTTAAGGTTTTACTTCTCTTTACTCTTAAGGAATTTAGCATATTTCTATCTCCCTCATTTGTTCTAGTTCTTTCTTTACCATCTGAGTAGTGCTGCTTATTATGTACTCTGTTCAGGGGATCGGGTAAAATATGTCGGGCCTGCTGTAAAGGTTGAAGCTGATAACAGGTTTGTCATGTTTAGTCTATTTATGCTTTTCTAATTATCACGAATATCTTCTTTTTAAGTGGCTACATGCAAATTATGGTTACAAAACTTCTACTGCAATCAGATTAAATTTACGTGCTGTCATTTCTTAGATTTTGCTAAGAGGGATGCATTTTGCATTTGCTGATGTGCTTTGGACTTGTCATTTTATGAGATATATCTATGTCCCTCTTCAATTGGCCTCTTAACTTTTTAATACAACTATATTTTTCCCAACTTTTATCATTAGGGGCCTGTTTTTGTTCCCTTTCTTTTTAATTAGTACGTTATTATCATTTCCTAATACAAAACTTTTATCATCCTGTTTGTGTCTCTATCTAACCTCTACATAAGCTCTAAAATAAGTCTCTTGAAGCTCTTAAATTAATGTGGTATTTAGGCACCTTAATTATTGTCGTGTAGTTACTAACGATCTAATGATACTAGATGAAAGGAAAAAAATGCAGCGCTTCCCTGCAACACATATTTGATAGATTCATATTAGTAGTTTGAACTTAGGAAGGTACTGATAGCATGCACAATTGTACATTCACTTAAGAATGAATTTTTTCTATTTCCTGTTGAATGAGGTGCAAAACCATTGAGACAAAAGACACTTTTGTCAAGCTAAGATTGTTCTTGTGGTACAAATCTGTGTACTTGTGCATGTCTGCATAAATGTATGATAAGTTTTTCCTTTTTTATTTTTTAAGGTTATGTCTGATAAGATTAGGATGTAAGCTTCAGGAATGTCCTACCTTTCATCCTTTTGCCGTGATATAACATTTTCTAGATAAGTGATCTATAAAAAGTCAGTTTTGTTCCACGAAAGAGGGGTGGGACGGGGAAACTTGGACTTGATCTATGGGCATTAGGAGTGTGTTTGGGAGTTATGTCATATTGATGACAATCCTATTTATCCTAGCTTTTAGTTTTTGGGATCTTGTGATAGCTGGATCCTTCTCAGGAAGGGCCATAATGATCATACCATTTATGAGAGCAAATCATCCCACTTTTACTGTCCGGTTTTGAGTTCAATTCCAAATTGACATGTCAGCGTGATAATCTAATTCTTCACAGTGCTGCTTGTTCATGGCAATAGTATGTCCTTTTTATAGCACGTCTATTCAGCTTTGATAATTGTTGGGCAGCTAAGATGGTTTGCCATGTTATAGAGGAGTGTGGGTCCAATAAATGAAGGCATTTCTTGATTAACTCTTAGCCAATTGTTATGTTTTGGGCTCTACATACTTTTGGAGGAGTACGTTAGATGTAAAGGAATTTTAAAACTTTTTAATCATCAAATTAAGAATTAGAGGGAAATGAAAAATTATAAAAGTCTCATTGAAGTTAGGTAAAAATAAAAAAACCATTTGCAAAATTTTAAAAGTAAAAATTGTTTGAAATTTTAATTTCTAAATGCAAAGTTAATATGCATCAACCATTATGTGATTGATTAGAGAGGAACTCTAGGATTTTTGAGGGGACTTATGTTTTTTTTTTTTGAGAAAAAACAAGAAGTGATCGTATTAAATAAAAATGAAAATAAAAGTTACAGCTAGCAAGAAGCACAAGAAGTGCAAACATGCCAAGCAGAAACAAAACATTAAAAATCCACCCTACCCCAACTACTGAACATTACAAGTTGTGCATACAACTGCCCCAATCTAAGATCCAATTAGAAAGTGATGGGCCTTGAATTAAACCTGCTGCATGGACCCAAGAACTAGTGACAAACTTAATTTCCTCCCAAAGCTTAGGTAAATCCTTGGAGTTATCATTGAATAATCGATTATTTCATTCTAGCCAAATATGCCAAAGAGTAGCGAATGAAGCGATACTTGCCACATCCTTAGCCAAAGTGGAGAGAATAACCGAATGATTGGAGGACATACAATCCTTGATGCTAGTTGGGGGAGAGAATCTCATCCATAAGAAACTATATCACATGTTCCATATCCATCTCGCCGAAGTACAATGCATAAATAAATGGTCTGGGTCCTCTTTAGCTTGAAGACAAATGACGCAGCATTGAGGAGATTAGTACATATTAGGAAAACGTCTTTGTAATAGATCCAATGTAGTTAATCTCCTGTGAGCCAGTAGCCATCCGAACACTTTAACTTTCGATGGAATTTGTGCTTTCCATAAAAATGCCGACAATGGGAATTGGGCCAGAGGTTGTGTGGATGAGGAATTGAGGTTTTGAACGAGAGATTTGCATGAGTATTGGGTGTTAGGTTCAAGGTTCCAACGGAAATAGTTTGGGGTGTTTGACAAATGTACCTGTTTCAACCTGGCTAGAAGGACTTTTATTTCATTTTGTTCCCAATAGGTTAAGGCTCTAGGGAAATGAAGGTTCCATGCAAGTGACACTCTTACTGCTTGGGTTTCATCTAAGCTAGTTGCTTCAAGATGGTTAGGTGCGTCCAAGTTGGCGGGTGGTTTTCCCTTTTGTGATTGGTGTAGAAGTTGGTAGAACATTTTTTCCTTTGGTTAGGGGTCTTAGTCCTTAGGTGTTTTGGCATACCCTTGGCATGCCCTTATTTTTGTTGGTACTTTCTTTTTAGTTTAATGCAATTATCTTTTTTCTTCTCAATAAAATGTGCATCAATCATTAAGGACATCATAAATCTTATTTTGGACCATTATTATAATTATATTTTTTAATTATGTAATTACACTTATTTTAGCCTATCTTGAAGGAAACATGAATCCTCACAACAATTAAATGCTATTATCTATTCTTCTCTTACATGTTGAATTTTTATAAATTTTTTCAATGTCAAATTGGACTTCCTTAAACTAATTCTTACTTTTAAGTGACGGAGTTTAGGGCGAAGTTGAATTTTTGATCCTTGAGTATCACAACCACAACAATAAGATAATACCTTATCCTATTGTTGGCGTAAAGCCTTTTGTTTATAAGGAGTGAGTATATGGTGAAAAAAAAATTGTTTTGTGTGTGTTTTTTGGTTTTTCTTTTCTTGGTGGCAATCTCAAATTAAACGGACATGCTTTGGTGTTGGACTTAGTGTTTATTATTGGTTCTACCTGGAGTCGTATTTGTCAAGTTTTTGGAAGAGAGCAGTGTTGGCCTTCTAAATTGTTGCTTACAATGTGAAGGCTGTGTTAGAGGGTAACCTGGTGTTTTTTTTCCAAATCCTTCTTGATCACTATCTTGTCCCTCATGAGCTATGGCTTAAATCGGTCCTAATTATTGTCCTATATATTGCATCACAGGATTGATTTGGGGAAAATACCAACATCTGATGGTCCAACAGGTGCTTACACAATTATTCATGCCAGGTGGGTTGGTAAGTCTTCCCTATGTATGGAGGACAACTGTTGGGTATTTCCTATTCTTTTTTCACTTTTTAGGGTTGGGGATAATTTACTGCTTCTTTAACTGGACTCTAGGATAGTGAGGATTTGGCATTGGCTGGTAGGTTGTATCTTGAGAAGTTTTGATTGGCCCATGATGATAATACTGGAAAACAAGGATCAAAAATGTGATTTTGACTTGACTTTGGTCACTTGAAAATTGGAATTAATTCGGAGAAGTTTAATTCGACATGGAGAATTTTTGTAAAAAATCGCTAAATTAGAGAAGTTTAGAGAATTTTTGCACATATACTTAAATATCTAGATTAATTGCAGTATAAGCTAAAAACTAATATAAATAGACACTTTTAATACATAAGAATACCAATAAGTGACCTAACAAAATCAATCTTGTTTAGTGGGTTGATGAATTTGAAATGGTGGCTTTTGCTCTTAATTACTTTTCTTTGTTTTGATCTTTAATTTTGTGATGGCTTGCTTCTTGACCATATGCTTTGCTAGTTTGAATTCCACCATGCTTAATTTATTAGTTTATTATTTAAATGTATTATTTTTTAATTATAAGAGTTAACTAAAAGAAGATGACTTTGGGAACTCTTTTAATTTATTTTTACGTTTTTCTCTTATTTCAACTTTATTTATTTATTTTTTTGCTTCTTTTCTTCTCTTTTTGGTAAAACATATCCCATAAACTACATAATTTGTTAGCTCGTTAAATTATTTTTTAAAATTTATATTGCTATGTTGGTTGATGAAGTTGAAAATAATACATAATTATTGGTATTTCTTTGTTTTTTATTGATGAAATAACATTTTTTTTACTTCTCTGCTGAATTTCATCGAATTTTGTTGAATTTTATCGAATTTTATCAAATTTTTTGTTGAATCTTTGCATTTTTGAATTGAAAAATATAAATTTTACTGAAGTTTATCAAATTTTGTCGAATTTCTCGAATTTTATTAAATTATTTTGGCGAATTTTTGCATTTTTTCTTTTACATCCACTTCGCACTTCAGTGGTAAAAAAAAAGCGAAAATAATTCTTGGAAGTTCGCCGAATTTCAGAAAATTTTTGAACCATGCTGGAAAATACCATGTGGCTGCTCATTTGTGAAGATTCATTTGATTGCTATCGCTTTATGTGTAAGTCAGGAGATAAATAAATTCACCAACTGCCTGGAAACCAATAAGTTGATTATTCTGTGCATGAGGATTTATTGGTCTGGTTTTGGAAAAAATCAAGGCCATCTATTTGATAGAGTTTGACATTGCAGTTGATTTCTTTGGGAAAGATCAGATTAGATTGCATAAATCGCAATCATTATTGTAATTCTGTGCCGTTGATAAAACTTAGAAATGCCTTCGTTGCTTACTTGTCTCTTCCTTCTTTTGAATGGATTTGTTGATTATGTTTGAATAAATTTTTGCAACATGAAATCCCTGTATTTTAGATGATAATCTGCTTATACAATTTGGTCATTTTGATTTTAAGTCATCAGGTGGATGTAGGTATATCTGTATGCCATAGAAGTGAAAAAATTTTTGATACTTTTGGTGAGGATTACTTGTAGTTGGATGCCAAAAGATGATATATGGCCTTGTTTGCGTTAGAGCAGGTATGAATATGCAGCTCATGAGAGTAAAACAAATTTTGATTCTTGTGGTGAGGATTTCTTTGTAGATGTGTGCCGAGTTGTTTTTAGTCAAGTACACTACTTCCCAAACAAATAACTTAGTGGGGGAAAAACTCAATGTTTCATACAAACAGAAAGAAGGACTGCTTGAAGAATGTTTAATATTGAAAACTGAGCTATTACCACACAAATCAATATAATTGTGAGTTGGTTGATCTGATGAGACATGATACACAATCAGTAATTTCTTGTTTTGTTGTTTAGGGGAGGATTTTTGACAAAAATAGGCGCGATTTTTTTTTTATATCTCGAAATAGGCAGTTAAATATTTTATACCCACATCCAGGCAACATTTGGACAGCCAAGCTGCCCAAATGTTGCCCAGATTGTCTACGTTGGCTTTTTTTTATTTTAAAGAAGGCGGCACTGTTAAAAAAAATTGTTTGAGAAATTTTGCATCAAAATTTAAAACGACCAAGGGGTTATTTCATGTATGCTGCCCATTCAATGGACGACATATTTATTTTGATGTATAAATGGGCAACATACTTAAAAATAAAAATAGTCCCTCTCGGAGCGCCGCGACGCTCCGAGAGGTGTTTTTGTAATTTTGATGTATGGGTGCCGCCCATTGAATGGGCGACACCCGTCTTAACATGAAAAAAAATCAAAAAAGCAAATCGCAGAAGAGGGTTGAAACCCCTTCTGCGAATCGTGTTAAGGGTAAAAACCCTTAACGCTGTTCGCTATAAACAGTAAAAACGAGAAGAAGAAAAGGCGCTGTAAAAAAAATACAAAAAAAAACGAGAAAACACTCACGCCGTCTCCAGCGTCTTCTCTCCGGCGGCGTCTTCTCTCTGACGGCGGCTCTCCCTGGTCTTCTCTCTGGCGTCTTCCTTTATCTCTCTGACATTCACCATATTTGGTTTGATTCTGTTCCAATCTTTTTTTAGTCGAAAGTAACTATTTTTTTTAGGGTTTAATTGATTTTGGATATGTTTATTTAATCATTGTTATTGTTGTTGTTGTTTTTGACTATTTTCTCTCCGACATTTAACATATTTAGATTGATTGTATTCTTACCTTTTTTTAGTTGAAAGTAACTCATTTTTCTAGGGTTTTAGGGTTTTAATGATTTTGGAGATGTTTATTTAATCATTATTGTTGTTGTTGTTGTTATTCTTTTTCTTGTTAGTTTTGACTAATTTTCTTGGTTTTTTTTTTTATTTTAAATATCTTGATTCATTTTTTGTTGTTGTTGTGTTTGATTTTGGTAATGGAGCGATAGTTTTTTGACTTCAAAGTAGAATAGTAGCAATATTCTAATAATTTAATATTAGCTAGCAAAAAAAAAGAACGTTGAGTATTAATATTCTAGGATTGTTTTTAATTTTTTTTCAATTTTGGTTAATTTTTAATATATTTGATGATCTTATTATCATGCACATGACATGAGATCCGAGATAATCCAATTGAATCAATCTATTTCAATTCGATTTTGAATTTATTAAATTTTGGTCTGGCATGACTCTTTTCTTTTAACTTGATATAACTTTATCATTAAATTATTTAAAGTATTGTATTTATATAGTTCATTATATATATATATATATATATATATATATATATATATATATATATATATATATATATATAATTTAAGTCCTACATTGTTGATGTTTAGGGTACATTATGGATGACAAAATTGTCTCGAGTATATGTTACGTGAATGGAGATATGGTACATGGACCTAACGGAGTTGACTATAGTTGTGGGCCTTCTACTGGTATTATAGTTAAAATAGGAGCAAATATTAATGAATTGGAACGTGTTATACGGGAGGCATTGTCAATAGACCGTCGATTGACATAGTTAAGTATGATGTATCGCTACCCAATTTTTTTAGGAAGTGGAACATGTTTTTTCAAGCCTTTGCCAATTTTCAATGATCAAAGTATACAATTCATGTGGCAAGTTGTGTCTCAATTTTCACCTCCTAATACTATAGAGATGTACTTGGCTATTCAACATATTACTGCGGATGAAGGTCCTAGTGTGCAACCAGCCTTACAGAGTGATCATAGTCAACTGACGTATCACAACGAAGATGAGATGATACATAATAGGGTACGGGATGGTGATGCAAGAGATGAAATGGTTGGTGGCGACACTATACCAGATGTTTTCACTCAATCTCAACCATTTGAGGCTACAAATGAGAGTGATTCTGATGAACTCGGCGTGGATAATGAGACCAAAGAGGACGATGCTCGTGTAGATGACCTAGTGCAGGGCATACATGATCCTTCTTACGATCCTCCTGGTTTACTTGAGGTCGTGATTGATGAAGATGCACTTGTTATGGAACCAAGAACAAGAGTAGAAACCATGCAAGGGTATAAGGTACCAACTCCGATGTACTACAATATAGACTTCGATGCAGTTAATGTGACAGCTGACGAGCATTTGTTGCGGGGTGGGGCCTTTCAAAACTACATTGGTGAATTGTATAAAAGACTGAGGTTTAACAGTAAAGAGGACTTACAAAATACAGTGAAACGTTATTGTATTAAGAATCACAAAGAATTTGTAGTTATTGACTCCGATAGAAAATCTTGGGCTGTGTGTTGCAAGTAAGCAAGCGATGGTTGCAAATGGATGTTGCGTGCGTGCAAACGCAAGTCGCATGGCCTTTGGGAGGTTACTAAGTACCATGCAACTCATACATGTGTTTACGAAGGATTATCACAAGATCATTCCCAGCTCGATTTTAACTTGATATGTGCAGAGGCCTTCAATTTGGTTCATTAGGAGTCCGGTGCGGGGCGCGGTGCCAAAGACAGCTGGGGGCACTAATTGGGACGCGCTGGAGGTGGTTTGATGAAAAAATTTGCCGCGGATAGCCCGCGGTGGCCTTAAACAACTTATAATAGGAATAAAGGCCTTTAGTAGTTTTAAAATCTGGTTGGGGGGGGGTCAAAAATTCATCGGGAGTCCGGTGCGGGATGCGGCCGCCTAGGACAGTTGGGGGGCACTAATTGGGACACACTAGAGGTGGTTTGATGAAAAAATTCGTGGCGGATAGCCCGCGGTGGCCTTAAACAACTTATAATAGGAATAAAGGCCTTTAGTAGTTTTAAAATCTCGTGGGGAGGTCAAAAATTCACCGGGAGTCCGGTGCGGGTTACGGCTGCCTAGGACAGTTGGGGGGCACTAATTGGGACGCGCTGGAGGTGGTTAGATTGTCCCTATTGTCTCCATTGGGGACCTTTGATGATTCAGCGCGTGGAGTGTGTGTCTTCTGATCATTTCTCCGATTGACAACCATAGCTGAGCCTTCCATCTTCTGAGGTGTGTGCATAACACTTCTTCTGTTTTCTTCAGTTCGGATAACAGAGAGTCTCATTCAGAGTTGACAACTCTTTGCTAAGAGTCTGAACTCTGACTTGATCAAACTCTGCATTGAGTCCAACCAAGAAGTCATAGACCCGATCCTTCTCAATATGGTTCTTTAAAACTACAGCATCTGCAGAGCAGTTAGTCTCAATACACCTATAATGGTCAAGTTCTTGCCAGAGATTCTTCAATACATTGGCATATTCAGTGACCATCATGTTGCCTTGTTTTGTTGTTCCAACTTTTACTTTGATCTCATACACTTGGGCTGCATCATGGGCCTTAGAGTATGTCTGATGAACGACATCCCAAATGTCTTTGGCGGTAGTCAGAAACATGCACGTATCACTAATATTTGGCGTCATTGAATTCCATAGCCATGCCATTATAGAAGCATCTTCGTTATCCCACGCTATAAACTTAGGATCTTCAGGTGTAGGTCCAGTGCCCAAAAGATGACTCAATTTTCCTTTGCCCTTTAAAAAGGTACGCACCAGCTGAGACCACTTCAAGTAATTCTTTCCATTAAGTCTGTATGCTGCCTGAATGTTTGGTAGTTCCCCTTTCTCCGTTTTGTCAACTACTTCATAAGTCTGCACAATTTCTGAAGTGATCGACATTCTATTGTTTCCTTTTATTTTTTTAAAGGTTTACAAGAAAAAGAAAAAGAAAGAAGAAAGAAGAAAGAAGAAAGAAGAAAGAAGGAGCGAGAGAGAGTTGCAGACGACGAAGACGAAAAAGAGAAGAAGAAGGGGAAGAGAGAGAGAGACGATGAATCAGAGAGGGAGAGAGACGACGAACCAGCAAAGATGCTCAGCAGAGAAAGGCGATGAACTAGAGAGAGAGACGGGGAACGGAGAACCAGCGATGACGGAGATGTGCGACAGTGTTGATGGCAATGATGATGAACCTGTGGCAGCGGCAGCGACAACGATGATGACGATTAGGGTTTCTTCGAGCAGCACGAACAACAAGGATGATGCTATGATGGTGCTGAATAGTCGCACGAACCAGAGAAAAGGGTAGCACGAACCAGTTGCACGAACCAATCGATGGTGTTGAACAGTCGCACGAACCAGTCGATGGTGCTGATGGTGTGCAATAGTGTTGTCGGAAACAGAGGGTTCCGACAAGATGATGGAAGTCGGACACAACGACGGCAATGAAGGCCGACCACAAAGATTCGACGATGAAGGCTGGCACAGAAGATTTCGGCGATGAAGGCCGGAAAAAGTATTCCCAGTTATACGAGCCTAAAGCTCTGATACCATGCTGTAAAATAAACAAAATAAAAACACTAAAATATAACGTGGTTCGGCTTTATGGCCTACGTCCACGGGAGAAGAGAGAAGAGTATTTCTTATTCTTGATAATTATTGCACACATATAGCAATAATTACAATTTTAGTAACTGCTAAATAAAACAACTACTAAAATTATCATTTTTCCTTAAAGGAAATAAATCCCACACATTCTGCTCTTTTCCACAACAGAATGTATCATTAACACTTCCAAAGTAGTTAAAAGTTTATGTTGGTTATCTGGAATGGAAAACGACATGGAAAAAAGTCAATTGGCTGGGGTTTCTGTTCGTCTGGACTGGTTGAAGGATATGACAGATATAGTCAGTTGTTCCACGGGAAATTGGCCTGTGAAATACTTGGGCATGCCTCTAGGGGGTAGTCTGACCAAACTTGGTTTTTGGGAGCCAGTGACTTCTAAGGTATTGAGAAGGTTAGATGGTTGAAAGTGGAGTTTCTTATCAAAAGGAGGCCAACTTACTCTCATTAAATTTGTGTTGGATGCTCTTCCTACTTACTACTTATCAGTCTTCAAAGTGCCTATGAAGGTGGCTGAGCACATCGAAAGTGTATGAGGGATATTTTGTGGGGCAATGATATTAAGTCTCATGGATCTCATCTTGTGGCTTGGAGCATTGTTTAGAGGAAGCGCGAGCTTGGTGTGTTGGGAGTAGGAAACATTATTCTCAAAAATAGAGCCTTGGTAGGCAAGTGGTTATGGAGATCTCCCCACGATAGTGACCAGGTATGGAGGAAGGGGAAATGCAACAGGCACGGTTTTCGGGACAATCTAACGGATGCTGGATTGGTTGGTAGAGCTACACATAGGGGCCCATGGAAATTTATATCCTCTGTTTACTCATCTTATCTACCTTTGATTAGACTCAAACTTGGGATGGGGGACTCCATTCACTTTTGGGAAGACCTATGGTGTGGGATCGAAACCTTTCAAAACTTGTTTCCTAATCTCTATTACCGTTCCTTGCTCCATAATAAACCAATCTCTGCTTTTAAGTGCTCCCTTGAGCCTAGGAGAGAAGCCATTGGGGGGTGGGATTTGCACCTCGGGAGCTATTTCTTTCCGAGGGGGGAGCATGATGTCGAGTCCCTTTTATGTATTCTTGAGGGTTGTGTCCTATTTGGTGAGAGAGTTAGAATCATTTGGCCTTGGGATCCTTCTAACACCTTCACCACCAAATCCTTTTTTGCATCCATCCTTGATGACCCTAATATCCCCCTTTTCCAGTTCCATAATCTCATTTGGAAAGCACATGTATCATCTAAAGTTAAGATTCTTGGTTGGGTGCCGGCTCTTGGTAAGATGAACACTGGGGATGTGTTGCAAAAAAGATTTCCCAACATGTGTTTGTCTCCCTTTTGGTGCTATTTATGTAATCAAATTCGGAATCTGTTGGTCATCTGTTGTGGAGCTGTCCATTGTCTAGAGAGGTCTGGCGTAGATGGTGTCATCACTTCCCCGTTATGGAAGAGATAGTGCTGCAAGAGGTGCAGCCAAGTGTATTCCCTCTCATTAACAACATTCAGAGGGTATGGAAAGGCCATTGGCAAGTAGTTTGTTTGGTAGTCCTGTGGTTGTTGCGGAAGGAAAGGAATTCTAGAGTTTTCGATGGGGAAGGCATTTTGGCGGCAATAGTATGGGAGAAATCTCAGATGTTAGCATCTTTTTGGGTCAATAATAGTTGTTTGTCTAGGGGATATGCCCTAAGCGATTGGCTTAGAGCGTGGGGTAATTTTGTATAAACTTACAAGAAAACGTTTTTCTTTGTTATTCAATAGTGAGGTTAGGCTGATTGTGTTGTACAGTCTATTTGTTCATTGGTTTTATATATATAATACAATACTCTTTCGTTTCTTTTAAAAAAAAATAATGATTTCAAGGTCTTCAAGGGGGTGGCGCAAAATGAGGTTGGGGTTTGGGAGAGATCGCCTCTCTTAGCTTCCATGGGATTGACGCTTGTAAACTTTCCCATCAATATAGGGTTAGCGATTGGCTGTGGGGGCGGAGGCCTTTGCTGTGTTATAACTAAGGGGGACTAAGATAATGTCTTGTCCTCTGCTGGGTGCCTAGTTGTGTCTTGTACTTCTTGCTGCTATTAATGCTTTCATTATTAATTTCTTATTGAAAAACATGGAATAAAAAATTTGACATAATTCTCCAAATTTTAATGGATTCAATCATCGAACTAAGCATTATATAATTGAATTATAACAAAAATAAAAAATTCCATTGAAGTGTGGCAAAATATCGAAATAATTTGTAAAACTCGAAAAGTCTTTTCGTATTTTTGTACATTCCAAACACAATGTTAAAAAAACAAAATAATGCTGATTGAAATTTTTGTTAGACGTTGACCTTAAAGAATAAAAGTTTATGAGATTAAAGTATAATTTCATATGCAATAGATAGAGACTAAAGAATCACTAAAGGAAGAAGCAAAATAAAATTTATAAAACTCTAATTTAGAACAATAATCAACATGTAATATATAAACTATGCTTAATTAATCCATATATCTCTCATGTATGTTTAGCATAAAAGTCATAGAATAGCGTGTTACTCATATGCATCAAGTAACATAGAGTTTATAAATCTTACTTTAAATAATTATATATCATAAGTTAATGAGTTTTAAGTATATAATGAAGCTAGTTTCAACATGTGTAAAAGAAATATATATCTTTACAAGTTTTATATATAATTCTTTATAATTCTCTCCAATTCGAATTTTTCCATAAATTCTTTATGTCGAATTGGATTTCCCTGAATTAATTGCAATTTTTAAGGAACCAAAGTTTAGGATGAATCAAATTTTTGATCCTTGTTGAAAAAGAAGAGTATTTTGTTTTTTGCAAGAAGGCTAATTAGTAACCTATTAAGGTTTCATTGTAAATGATTTTTTCAATTCTGGTCTTGTTGGATAACTTACAAATCCAGCATGAATTATGAGATCCTACAAGGTCTAGCATTCTCATTGTATTCTCATTCAATGGATTGGAGCAATGTATGAAATTCCTGTTTTCGAGAGTATCTGGATTGGAGGAATACACTAAACAATCATCTTGGTTCTTGTTTATAGTAGAGCTTATGCTATTTTGTAAATTGGTCTTTTAACACCTTTTCCATGTCTTCAAAATCTGCTTCTTCTAAATAGCTGGTTTTTTAATTTTCTATATTCTTTGCTTATATTGTATTATTTTAGAATTTAGTTACGTTGACAGTGTGCTACTTCTGCAGGTCTTTGCCAAGTGGTCAGCGAGGAGAGGTGTATGAAGTGAACGGGGACCGGGTGGCTGTTATTCTTGATGATCATGATAAGAAGACAAATGGAGAAAGGGATGAGAAAATTGCTGAAGAAGTTGCAAAGGCATCAATCTATTGGATATACAGTATGATCTTTTCCTTATTAATTGGGATTGCATTATATGAGATTCTTCTTGAGAGATTATATTTAGATCCAAAGATTATGATTTTACTAACTTTAATCTATTAGTATCCCTATTCTGTAGGGTTGTGAGATTTAGAGAGTTTCCATGGGGCTCTTTTAGTTAGAATGTATTGAAGGCACTGTAGGTGCACACGAATTAATTATGGATAAAACATGAATAAGTTCAAGAAAATGCACTTTTGTTATTTCCAAAATTATTTGTTCACATGAATGAATAGATGCTTGTAATCACAAAGAGATATGTAGGGCAGTGGGAGACAAACGAGGTAGTAAGCTTTTTTTTCTTTCTTTTATTTTTGATAGGTTCCTAGATAATGTATAAATAAGGTAATTTTGAGGCAAAATGGGGAAAGAGGAACCCCAAAAGGAGCAGGATTAAAAGAGACAAAGCCACTTTCACCTAAATCACCAAAAGACAGTTCTAACCCTTTTTTAATGAAACAACCCGAAAGGAAGTCCCTAATCAAATTACATCCTAAAGCCCAAAAGGGACCCTCCCAAAAAGATCTCTAGTGAAAGACTCTTTTGTTTCTTTCCAACCATATTGGTCATATTTTTGTTAGTAGGAGAAGGCTCAACTATGTCAAAACTAAAAATCCAGATTCCATTTACCTCTTCCCTTCTCACATTGTTGTCCTATTAGTGAGCTATAGTGATCTTTAATTTTTCAATTTCCAATAAAATCTCTAGTGAGCTCCTATTAAGTATGATTGTCCCCAACTTTCTTCTCAATTCTCAAGTTGATTTAATTTGTGCATACTTTCAGAATTTATGTGCATTCTCAGTCTCATCTCAAAGTCAATTTATCTTGTTGCCTTAGTCTTAGCTTGCCGAGCAGCAACTTGGATCTTAAGGGAATGGAATGAGATTCAAGTCTTTAATAATTTTTAGGTAGGGAGAGTAGACATGCATTCTTCTTGTGCCCAACAATTGTAGGCAAATTTTGTTGCTTCATTTTGGGTTGGTAATAGCAGCTTGTCTAAGGGTTATGCTCTAAGCGATTGGCTTAGAGGGTGGGGCAATTTTGTATAGCCGTAGGGGGAAGACCAAAACTGGTCGTGATGTACAGACATTTTGTACACTGATTTTACACATATATACAATACTCTTATGTTTCTTAAAAAAAAAAAAAACAATTGTAGGCAAATTTAAAGTCTATTGAGAGATGAATAAATAGATCAGTTAATGGGGCATTGTTGAGGTTATCATAGATGATAAATATTGGCCTGAGTTTCTTTGACGATTTGGTTGGCAGCTTCATTATCTTTAGAAAGAGAAATGCTAGACATACTTTCTAACTACACTGCCCTTCATACTCCGCCTACGTGGATGGAAACACTGATAAGAAGTTGGTTAAAGTTTTGCTATTGTTTTCTCTCTCAATTTGTCTTTGACAGTCAACTTGCATTAAATGTGATGGGACACATGTACACATGTACAACACCTGGCAACTTATCAAATGAGAAGAGAATTTTATATCTTTTTTATTTTTTTTTGATAGCAAGAATTTATCTCTTTGAGAGTCAAATATTCACATAATATCCACCAAATCTTTCCTATTTAATTTTACAACTAATTAAATAAAAAGGAAGATTGGAGAATTTACCTCCCTAATTAAATGACGAACTACTTTTTACTCTTGCCAAGCGAAACACCATTTTACATGAAAAAATGTTAGACATACTTTCCAACTACACTGACAACTTATTAAATGAGAATTAAATTGGTAAAAAACAAATCTAAATCTTAATCTAAAGACTTAATATAAATGTCATACAAAATAGAATAAGTGTACATAACATCTTAATCTAATTCAAGGGAAAGTATTAGAGACTTGCCTATTCTTAGAGCAAAAGCATGAACTTACATTAACATTAAAGAACAAATACTAAAGACTAACATTCATATAGCTGGAATATTAAAAAGAAAAAAAAACATTCATATAGCTCGATACATATATTGTAAGGCGTTCACATTTTCTAATTGCCACAATCCCTTGGTTTTGTGAATTTTGCAGAATCTTGAACATTAACATCTACTTCAAAATCTTCTTTTGACCTAATTTTCACGACTTTCTCTAACATTTGGCTAAGTCCTTCAATTGTTGTATTATCCGTGTTGTGAGTGGGTGCGTTGATTGTGACTAGTTACATTATGATTTTCTATCTTGACATTCCATATCTAATGTCCGCAATCCTTTGAACACTTGCAGTAAGTACGTCCCTTGCTTGAAGTCTCCCCTTGAACAATTTTTGAAATTAAAAATCCGTGATGACAGTTAGGGCATGTCTTTTTGTTTGGACAATTCATCATGAAATGTTGCTTGTCCCCACATGACCAGCAATAAAATTCATTTGTAGCAGCCATTTGCCTATACAACATAAAATTAGCATAATGTGTTATTCAAATGAGTTGATATATTATAATATAAGAAGATAATCAAATTTTTACCAAACTAGAGACTTGAAATTGATACTCTTTTCCTCCGTTCTCTTCACAACTAGAAGCTTCTCCGCAACTACAATCGTTGTGAGAAATTCTCTCAATTGATGCCCTCTAAGGTAACCCATCTTTCTCAACAGCGTAGCCATTTAAATAGAAGATTACTTCTCAACAATTAAACGTTCATTTAATAAGTTGTAAATATATGAGAGATTTGGTAGATTGTTTTTTACCAATTAAATTCTCATTTAATAAGTTGTCAGTGTAGTTGGAAAGTATGTCTTAACATTTTTTCATGTAAAATGGCGTTTCGCTTGGCAAGAGTAAAATGTAGTTCGTCATTTAATTAGGGAGGTAAATTCTCCAATCTGCCTTTTTATTTAATAAGTTGTAAAATTAAATAGGAAAGATTTGGTGGATATTATGTGAATATTTGACTCTCAAAGAGATAAATTCTTGCTCTCAAAAAAAAAAAGAAAAAAAACGAGATAAATTCTCTTCTCGTTTGATAAGTTGTTAGGTGCTGTACATGTGTCCCATTACATTTAATGCAAGTTGACTGTTAAAGACAAACTGAGATAGAAAACAATAGCAAAACTTTAGTCAACTTCTTATCAGCATTTCCATCCACGTAGGCGGAGTACGAAGGGCAATGTAGTTAGAAAGTATGTCTAGTATTTCTCTAGATGTAAATGAATTTAAATGCTGCTTGTTAACTTTTAGTGCCCTTTTTAGTGAGCTTTGGTTTATTTGTTTGAAGGACTTATAGAGCAAACAGAAGCAGTTGCAACTTTAGTCTTGAAGAGAGTTCTATGTAAAGAGTTGCCTGAGGTGTCAGTTTGATTTCCTATGTTAATAGGTCAATTGGTTGAGCTCAAGCGATTTCACTGGAATTTATCTTTCGGGAAATTAATTCTACTACTGATGGAGCTAAAATGACTTTGGTGACGATTATCTCATGTTGAATAATTTTTCTCACATAGTTTGAATATTGAACACAACGTTGATAGCCTGATTGTGCCTCCTGAGTCCTGACATTGAAGTTTGATTACAATAGTTGTTACTGAGCTTTGCTTCATCGAGATAAAAATAATTTTATTGTCCAAATCAATATTTTTATTGTGATAAAATTGCCATTCTCAAGGGTTAATTTATGTAAGTACACTGGGCTGGACCCAACTTTGCACAAGAAGATACCATTCTCAATCTAAGACCTAAAGCCATGATATTAATCTTTGTTTTACAAACTTCTGTTCCATTTCCTGGTTCTTCATCATCATCTCACCTCATTCCTTTGAGTAGTAGAAATATTATATGATGGTAGAAAGTTCTTTTTATTTTTTTTTAATTTATTTTTATCTATTCAATTTTAAAAAGCATATCATAGATATCACTTATATGCCATTACATTTTGTCTATTTGGTTTTCTGTAAGCAAGGTTCATGCTCATGAACTTTTTTGGCATCTGATATTCTGATGCATAGAAGTGAAGGTGGTTCTTACTTCTTATCATCTTTACAAGACATAGCCGTCTATGAGTTCTTAATATGATTAAATTCCTAATAAATTATGAAAAAATCCCTTTGTGCTTAGAAATCTTATGTACTTATATTCACTTTCAGACTGGTTTTCACATTGTTTTAAAAGTTTCTTTTACATGATGCCTTTATTTCCTTTACCAAGTCTTATAATTTTTTTTTTTTTTTTAATTTATTTCACCAGTTCAGGACATTGAGCATGATCTTGATGCTCAAGCAGAAGATTGGTATATTGCAATGGAAGCTCTGTGTGAGGTGTGTGCTGAGTCAAATCTATAGTTCCAATGAATGGGAAATGAGTCAAAAGAAGGTTGTACTTAGTGCATGGGGCCTCTTGCTATTGTGAGCTTAAAAGGAAAGGTCTATGTATGGAACCTTACCCCACTTTGCAGGGAGTCTGTTCTGGATTTATACTAGTGACCTCTAGGTCACAATAGAGCAACATTACCATTACACTATGGCCTGCCCTTCATAATTACATGAAGTTTATGTACATATTTTGTAATATTTGGTTTATTATTCTAATTCAAATTTGGAGCTTTCATAGTGTCCAGTTGAAACTTAGAATTGTCTTTTGCTTTTTCTTTTTTTTTAATCAGGTTCTGCCATCCTTGGAACCACTTATTGTGTATTTCCCAGACTCTCACCAATGGCTTTCGGCAGTTCCAAAGTCAAAAAGGAAAGAGTTTATTCTTCAGGTTGAGGAAGCATTTAATCGGCTTTCAGGACCTGTTGTATTGATCTGTGGACAGAATAAACTAGAAGCTGGGTCCAAGGAAAAAGAAAAATTTGTAAGCCTTTACATTTCTCAGAATAAAATGTTAGGAATTTGTTTTGCTTTATTTGGTCCGAGAGTACAAATTCTTGCTTTATGAAATTATTTTGCACATTAAGTTCTGTATACTTTCTCCTTTGGATGACTTCTTCCATATTGTCTTTGGCAGACAATGATACTCCCTAACTTCGGTCGTTTGGCGAAGCTGGTGAGATGTTTTAACCCTATGGAAATTATGCATCAATTACATTTCTATGTTTGATGTTTTCTTGTTGAAACATGGCTCTTTATTTCATGAGGCTTCAGTCTTTGCTTAATGATTTAGATATGTGTGTACAGTATTTCACTTGGATGCAAGTTTTAAACATGAAACCAAACCATTGATGATTAAATCAAACAAATGGTGTGCATATTAAAGCTATCCAATTGTTGTCATCATCATCATCATTGCAACATGTTACTTATGCTTCATTCTAATTGCTGATGTGACAGCATGTATCTATTTTGTCGTCAACTATGACATCTGCCTTTTGTACTTTAAGGCATGTTATTTGCTTTCATGAATCATCCTTCATCCTCTTTCTGAAAGCTAAAGCTTGTGTTATTGTGCTGCTTTCTTTAGTGTTGTCATCAGTTTTTTTAGTATGTACTGAACTCATCTTGGTGGACATTTATTTAGCCCATGTCTTAGCATGCCTTAAAATTCTGAAAATACATCTCTGATTTTGTCTTTTGTAACCATGCAATCACTTTATTTAAGCATCCTTATTTGCTGCTATGTTTATCTTAAATGAGTATTTGGAAATTTAGTTGCATAAAGCATGATGAGTTCTATTATGTATTGTGAAATATCTGGTATTTAAGTAGGTGCACATCAATGATATAAGCTCTGGAAGTGATTCATTTTATCCAACCAGTGGTAGGATTATTTGATATCTTAATTAGTAGCTATGTAAGGTAAATCTTGCAAACTTAAGCATCTAACAACCCAATAGTTTCTGGTGTCCAGTTGGCCCTCTTCTATCAATCAACGTTCTATAGCTGATTATAAAGATAAAAATAATTCTGCATCTCCTTATTATTTGATTGTTGGCCTGCTGGTAGTCTTAGGCAATTTGGATGATTTGTTTTAGACAATGTTATCAAGGCCGCGACTAGGCCATCGCCTAGGCCATTTGTAGCTAAATTGCCTAGGCCATACAATACTTCAGGCAAGCAGTGGGACTCTTTGAAAGCTTTTAGAAGTTTAAGATGGTCAATATAAATATATAAAGCGTAAGGTTATTTTTTCTTCATATTGTTAGTTATGTCATTATGCAAGTTATATCTTTTTCTTTTTTCCTATTTTCTAACTCAGATTTTCTATTTTATTATTGTTATGTTGCTGCAAAGATTTTTCTTTTAACCAAAAGTATTACATCAAATATGACTCTTTAAATTGTTATTCTTTCATTATATGCCAACTTGTATTATTTTTTAATGTTTTTCGGATTTTTAATTTGTAAACGCAAGATTGAAGAGTGTAAAATATAGTTATATATATATATATATATATATATTTTACTCTAGATATTTATATATTTATATATTATGGAGTATGTATGTAATTATATATATAAGGATTGTATGTGAAAGCCAATTAATTATTTGTTCAAGAAGCTATAAATAAATATTATTTGTAATGCCTAAGCCTCGTCTAGGCCATACCTAGGCCCCTCACCTAGAAGAGGCCAATCGCCTAGACATTGCTTTGACGCCTTGACAACATTGGTTTTATAATAGATATGTATACATAATAATAGTAAGCAAATAGTGTAGCAAGATAAAGGAGGACAAGTGGTTCTGTGAGCATAAGAACTTTTTTTTTTTCCTTTAAAATAAGAAAGAGACTTGTAACTATTCCTTTAAAAACATAAAAAGAACAAATGAAAGGGGAGCCGGTCCAACCGGAGGTCCATCGAATACAAAAAAGAAAAAAGAAAAAAGAAAATGAAAGGACAAAAGACAAACAAATAGTAAGTTACAACACCGCACTCCAGTCTCTCAACACAACACTTAAAGAGCAGTGTTGACACTTTTTGTCCAACTTAGATCACAAAGACACTCTATGCTGAACCGTCATTTTGTTTTTCATAAAAAAACATATGGTTTCTCTCAAGCCACACTCCACAACAGACCCATAACTGCATAATTCCACAATGAATGTGTCTTAGGCTGTATCACCTAAAAATTCTTCTCAAAAAAGATCCTTACACCTTCTTGCAAGAACTCCACACTATCTAAACATCCAACAATCTTACCCTGAGGGTTTGAGAGAAATCACACTGCAAGAAAATGTGATCCGCAGTTTCCTCATTGCTCTTGCAAAGAACACACCAGTTTAAGCAGAAGAGACTAAAGAACAGCTACAATAGGTTTGGCCAGTCGTCTCAATTGCACATTTAAAGACAAGCCTAGTCAATGTTTTCCTGCTGCAGTCCAGGTGGAGGTGTGAATTACATTAAGTTCCAAAACTGAATGAGCCT
This sequence comes from Paratinospora sagittata, assembly GCA_035771175.1. Taxonomy (NCBI): domain Eukaryota; kingdom Viridiplantae; phylum Streptophyta; class Magnoliopsida; order Ranunculales; family Menispermaceae; genus Paratinospora; species Paratinospora sagittata. The sequence continues at coordinate 39,291,086 of CM069590.1, read as the reverse complement.
CCTGATATAGTCTTTAGGAATCATGTTGTTTCTCTCTAGTTAAATTGTTCACACTCTTTCCAAGATTGCAATCCTTCAAATTTGCTGGTTCTCGATTCTGCATTCTATGGATGATAATAACTCTTTCCTGTTCATTGGATTGCTGAATAGGATATTGAGTTCATTGCGTAACTTCATCCATATTTCTTCGATGAAGGGGCACATGATGATATGGTCCACTAAGTCTCCTTCTTGTTTGCATAGCACACACTGGCGCGGGCGGCGGTGGGGGGGGGGGGGGTGAAGATGAGTTTGTAGATGGATTCCTTCTTCGGATATTGTTTTGGGTGTCCACTTTTCCATGTGCCCCAAGTCATCCTATTGATTATGGCTGGATCTATGCTTTTTATATCAATAATGCAGGAGCAAAGTAAGGGCAATTGGGATCATCAATAAAAATAGTTAATAATTACAAGAAAAAATACCGGATAGTTGAAGGGTCCAAGAGTGATGTTCTGATGCATTACTTAATCGAACCTCATCAATGACTACTTGATAAGTGGAAGAATATGTCAATTGTGATATGTTGATCTTGGAGCCATCACCACATCCCACATTTTCTTGGAACCAATGAATAATACTGATGGTTGTAGCGCACATTGTTTCTTGTTCCTAGGAAATCTCCAAAGTCACTTAGCCAAGAGTGCGTTGTTCCCGTTTGAGATGTTTTCAACAGTCAATCCTTATTTTTCGAAGGGAAATAGGATGACTTCCCACACTAACATTGAGAATTGTTGCCATCCTATATTCCGCACCACCAAAAATCACGAATCTTTTGCTCCAACTCATTGGTTGTTCGAACTAAGATCTTAAATAGGGAAAGGAAGAAGGTTGGTATTGCCTCTGGCATCAATTGAGTAAAGTTGTGAGAGTGAATCTCCCACCCCTTAATAAGAAGCTTCTTCTCCATCCCTCTAGTCTTGGAAATTTTGGAAGTGTCAACTCCAAGAGCCGGAATGGCATTGGTTACCTCCTATAGAAGTCAAAGGTCCTTCATTGGCCATCATCTAGATCCACAACCAACCTTTGGGCTACATCTTCCACATTGGATGGGTGGTGTTGATCTAACTTAGAGGAGGTTATCTACTTTAGAGAAGGTAGAAACTCTCCAAGTGTGGATCTTTGGTGCATGTCATAAATGAATCCTTGGCCAAGGAAACATGAATGCTCATAATGTGCTCATGAAAGCCAAAAAGTATGCGTTGGAGCTGATTTGAAAACAATTAGAGTAGTGAAATGTAGCCCATGCATGCTGCTTCCATTGTTAATCAAAGAGGAAGAACCATTTGAAAGTCTCTTCACAATTATAGAACGAGGATATTTGTCCGACATATATTGTGATTGGTTTCATGTCAGCTAGTTTCGACTAAACTTGTTGCTAGTGGTATTCGGTATTCCATGATGCAAATAAATAGTTTAGTTTAGAAGGACATGTTGACACAAGTTCTAACATTAGGAGTTTCTACAGAGTATCTTTCATTGATTTTATCTAAATAAATTCCTATGAAGTGGTATATAATATTATTAAATAAATTTGGATGCAAATATATAACAAGATCAACAATCAATGTAATGACTTACTTTTATTACTTAGGGTTGAGTACAAATCTTGTTTTGCAATTTGATCTCTCTTTATGGCTATATTTCATAAAAACACTAGAAACATATTGTTAAAGTAACCAATTCTCAGGGTGCATTTATAGTTTTGACACTATCTTGCACTAATGGCCTCGGTTTACAGATGGGATGGACAATGGAGCTTAGTGCTCATAGAATTTCTATGGATTTTGGGGGTTATACAGAATTTTGATTTACTTTTCTGTCAGTTGTCCCGACTTTTTAGGCCGCTGTTTCTTGGGATAGTAAGGGGGCTAAGTTTTCAGGCCTTACATCCAAACATATTGGAAGCACCTTTTTTGAACATATGATTCCAATTGAATCTCATGTGCTCGAAATTATAACATTGCGGAAAAAGTACTTTTAGAACAACATTTTAGCAGTGTCTTTTACATATTATGTATTTTTTTTTTTTTTTTTGGAATTTGAAACTGTTAAGGGTCAATATGTTTAAGTATAGGGTGACATTTCAAGTTATGTTCTTCTCACAAAAAAGAAAAAAGAAAAAAAGAAAAAAGAAAAAAAGAAAAAATCTTCTGAAAAAAATACACTTCAAGTTAGGTTGAACAAATAGGTATGGGAAAATTCTCAAAGATTTAGTAACACTCTGTTTGCACATGTTAGTTAAAAATTTAAAACACAAAGGCAATTGACTATAATTTATCAGCTATATATTTATATTTTTTTGGTTGAAGCACATATGTAGTTTTTCATCTTAAATGTGGCTGATCATCTAGTTTGAACCTTTGAAGGACAATTTTTGTAAACGTTCCTATGCGTAGAATGAGGAATTTGGTAATGAGAAAAAAAATGTTGAGGTAAATGAAATAAATAGGAAATGTATAAAAGAAATAAAATGTGTGCATGATGTATAAGTCCAACATATGGTTGTTTCACTCAACTTAATTGTACCTGGGTAGGTCCAAATTGTGTTTCTCGCTTGTTTGCTATGCAGTGGAAAACCAGAATTATTACAATTTTCTTTTTTAGTTTTCGTTGGTTGGTATTCCAAGAGAGCATTTTTGTGGACCCCAGGGTCCATAAAAATGTAGACCTTGCATCGGAGCTGCACCATGTGGCTCTCGCGTAATGTTTTTTTCCTTTCTTTTTCAAGTTCTTTCTCTTTTTCTTTTACATTGGCACTGGAATTTTTTTTTTTTTTTTTTTTTTTCATGTAGTTCAAGATTAATGGATGATAATTTAGTGAAGACTAGTATCTAAGAATTTTTAAACAAAAAATTATAATTACATGTGTTAATATATAATTATCTACAAAAATAAATTTTTTGTTCAATAGTGTTTTTTTTTTTTTTTTTTTTTGTAATTCCTAATAATATATTAAAGATGAAGTCACATGCGTATAAATAGTAAAAAAAATACAAATGAAAATATACTAGCTAGCGGAGTTGACAATAATCCTAAAACACAGTTTTGGTCGCATAAGGCTCTGAAGAGTGATGATTCAATTTAAGTTAGTTGGTAATTTATCAAAGAAAGCCGAATTGACCACTCTTAAACATTGAAGTGAAATAAACCAAATATAGTTGCTTTAGTTTGATTTGGATTGATCAGTTTGAAATTTTAAATATATATGGTTTGCAACCCTTTCAATATAAATATCTCTCAGATTTAGCTATAAAAGAATAAGTTGCCTATAGTAAATATTGACATATGTTTATTATTTATTAAGAACTAATCTTTGACTTAAGCATTGAAGGTATTGGGTCGATACACCCAAGGTGGTATTTGGTAATTCTATTTGCAACCTCTAAAAAAATTAGAGGGTAATAAAAAGAATCATTTTTTAGATAATCTTTTTATTTTTTCAATCTCTAATTAAAGTAGAGGCAGTGTTGTCAAGACGGAAAGGCGGTGGTAGATGGTAAACCTTAATTAGGCGAGGCGGGATTAAGCGAGATAAAATATTTATTTAGAGGTCTTTGACAAATTTATTTATTTATTCATTGGTCCCTCACTCCATATATATATATATATAATTATTAATTTAATTCAGAAGTCGAAGTGGAAGAAGGGAGAGGATTTTGCAGGTTTTAACAAAAAAAAAATTAAAAAAAAACCCTTTAAAAAATATTTGCTTAGACCTCCCCAAACCGCCTAGACGGTGGTCTAGGCAGTGCCACTACCCAAGGGGCCTAGGTGCCGCCTTGACAACACTGAGTAGAGGTATAACCTCTACAAGAATAAGCATAAAAACATTGCTTATTTTAGTAGAGGTTAAACTTCTACTACAATTAAAGATTGGTTTTGAAGTAGAAGTAGAGGTTAAATAGAGTTACCAAACGCTACCTCAATAGTTGTTGTAGATAACTTACCTCTTTATAGTTCAATGTAAGAGGTATTTCTATTGAAGGGGTCGCATGCCATGAGATAAGACAAGTGATGAAAATAATATATTTTTATTTATATTATATTTTATTATTTATATGCCTATAGTCAACTTCAATATATTATCATGAATCAAAAAAAAATTGTAGAACTTACAAATATTTTTTGTAAATAATAATTTATTAACGCATGTAATTATACTTTTTATGTAAAAATCTTTAGGTCTAGTCTATACTAAATTATCATCTATTAATTTTGAGTTACATGAAAAGAACAAAATATTCTAGTGCTAATGTAAAAAACGCGCAATACTTGGAAAAAAAGGAGAAAAGAGGACTTGAAAAGACAAAAAAATAAAAAAATAGAGAAATAAAAAACCCTGCGTGGGAGCCACACCACACGGCTCCTACTTAGGGTCTGCAAAAAGTGCACTCGTATTTCAATGCCTCAAGTTAATTATGGTGTATTATCAACGGGGGTTTTGTTTTGCAAATTGGTATGTCATGTGAGAGAGGATAGTGAGGGTGTGTTGTAACATTTACGTTTTTTTTTTTCTTTGAGATTAACATGCTATATTACATGATTTTGTTCTGTGGTCTGTGGCAAGAACTAAACTTTTCTTTGAATTTCAAAGAACGTGAATATAAGCCGCATTGCAAGTTGTTGTCAAAGTCATGCTTTGGGATTGAATTGTCTTCATACTCGGAGCGAATGATAAGATTCATAAGGAAAATCTATATTCAATACCCATTTAGTTGTAAGGCCATTATTGTTACCATACCCAATAGTTTATTCGACCTGATTTAGATGAGTTCATTTAATATTTCATTAGCGGTTTACAGGCTTCATGTTTAAAAATTCGCCGAATTTTTTTGGTTGTTTTAACCATCGAAGTGCAAAGTGGATGTAAAATAAACAATGCAAAACTTCGCCGAAATAATTCGATAAACTTCGACAACTTCGACGAAATTCGATAAACTTCGACAAAAGTTTAGTTTTTCAATAAAAAAATGTAAAAATTCGACAAAAAATTCAATGAAATTGGACAGAGAAGGAACAAAAAAATGTTACTTCATCAATAGAAAAAAAAAACACCAATAATTATGTATTATTTTCAACTTCATCAACCAACATAGCAATATAAATTTTAAAAAATAATTTAACAAGCTAACAAATTATGTAGTTTATGGGATATGCTTTACCAAAAACAGAAGAAAAGAAGCAAAATAAATAAATAATTAAAGTTGAAATAAGATAAAAATTTAAAAATAAATTAAAAGATTTCCTGAAGTCATCTTGTTTTAGTTAACTCTTATAAAACAAGATTAATAAACAACACATTCAAATAATAAACTAATAAATTAAGCATGATAGAATTCAAACTAGTAAAGTATATGGTCGAGAAGCAAGCTACCACAAAATTAAATATCAAAATAAAGAAAACAAAGTAAGGCCAAAAGCCGTCATTCAAATTCATCAACTCACTTAACAAGATTGATTTTGTTAGGTCGCTTACTGATATTTTTATGTATTAAAAGTGTCTATTTATATTAGTTTTTAGCTTATACTACAATAAATTTAGATATTTAAGCATATATGCGAAAATTCTCTAAACTTCTCTAATTTAGCGAATTTTTACAAAAGTTCTCCATGTCGAATTAAACTTCTCCGAATTAATTCTGATTTTTGAAGGTCGAAGTTTAGGGCGAAATCGAAGTTTCGAACCTTGACATGCTCAATGATTTAGGAGCTTGATTTGAATGGATTTATGGGAAGTCAAATTACAAATATTTATTGGAAATCAAATTATAAATCTTTTGATTCACTTATTCGAATTGTGATTCTGAAAAAGAGAAGACCTTTTTTTTTTTCTTCAGAAAAACGATTAATTATCTGTTTAAGCTGTCAACATCAAAATTAAAATCAAGAGGGAGGAATCAAGATTCAAAACTCAAAATGAGGGGAGGGGCTTTGAGAATAATGGGAGTGCTGGTGTTTGAGAATTGAGGATTGAGATTATAGAGGGGTGGCAACGACAGGGGCCAGGGTTGGGGTGTGGTGGTTCTCAAAAATTGAGAACAAGTCATCACAGTAAAATAGTTTTTTTTTAATCTAAAACCTACAATTCTTCGAATGTCTTTTTTTTTAGAGTAAACAAAGCATTTTATTAAGAAGCAAGCAAAAACAAAAGAGCAGATAGATGAGTACAAGAAGTACTCAAACAAAATACAAAACAACAACAAGAATAAGCGCAAGAACTAAAAGAAAACACTCAACAAAATAGAACAACCCAGTTAAACAAGAAACTTAAGGGGTGCCTAAACAATATTACCAATTTCTTATCCACTCATTGATAGTATACTCCCCATTCAGGTTGAGAGCAAGTAACCAAGAGCTGGCCATGAAAAGAGTGTCATTCCACAAGGTTTGGACTGTTCGCACTTCCCCCTTGAAGATGCGTTGATTTTGCTCGAGCCAAATCATCCATAATGTAGTCCAAGACGCTGTCCTCATGATCTCCCTGTCTCTGGCCCATGCATGTTATCCAAACGTAAACACTCTTTACAAGATCTAGGATTGGAAAAACTGTCACCTAATCTTGAATGCCATTCCTCCCAAATTTTAGAGGAAAAAGAGCAAGAAAAAAATAAGTGATCCACATTTTTGTTATCATTAAGACAAAGAGGGCAACATTGATAAAAAAGGCAATCTTCTTTGCAAGACATCACCAATACTTAGCTTGTTATGGGCCAAGAGCCACCCGAACACCTTAACTTTTGAAGGGATAAGAGCTTTCCAAATATGAGGGGCAAGGGGAAAAGAAGGAAAGGCTAAATCGTCCATAAGATAGTGGAAGTAGGATTTGCAAGAGAAGGATCCATACGGGTGGAGAGGCCAAACAAAACGATCCTGCCCAATGGAGAGATTAACTGGGCTTAAATGGGAGAACAAGGAAGAAAGTTCAACTTGTTGTCCAACAGTAAGGTGATGGGGAAGGTGTAAACGTCATTGAGGAAGATTTGAGTCACCAGAATTGGAGATGAAGTGGGAAATTGGGTGGTTAGGAGAGGATGAAGTGTGATAGAGTCTGGGGTAGAGATCGGCTAAAGGGGTAGATTCTTCGAATGTCTTAAATAAGAGGTCCTTAAACTTTTGCAAAATTTTCAAAATCTCGAGTTAAAGTCTGCTTGAATGATACTTTTGATAGAATATCCACCTCTTAGTTATGTTTTTGAAATCTTATTCTTCTCATGTGTCAAAATGTTGAATGCTCCTTAAAATGACTTGTGATTGCATTGTCAATCTTGTCAACCATATTTAATCAATAATCACTAGTGTTTAGTCTTTTTTCATTATGTTTTAACTTTTAAACTATTCTAGTACTGCAATGTTTATAGATTTCTTTTGTAAGTGTAGTTCGTGACAAATTGATACAATTGAAAATATTCTGTATATGATGTTGACTTCCTTATATCAAATATTTGACCCAGCACATCTCCTTTTGAATTCCACAGCCTCTTTCATTGAAGCGTCTTACTGAAGGACTAAAAGCATCAAAGAGATCAGATGATACTGAATTATTCAAGCTCTTCACTAATGTTATGTGTGTACATCCCCCAAAGGTAAATCATGACTAGTTTGTGATGATCAAACAAACACCATTATCGTACAGGACAGAGAAACAATGAGTTGATAACTTGATTATTTGAAATTACCTCCCTGATGTTAGCTCTCTCTCTGTTGCTCTCTCCACCTGTCCTCCGTCCATTTGTAGATTTAATTATCTTTAAGTCTCTAATTTATTTGGATAAATGCAATCTATAGGATTTTGTTCCTTGGGTTACACTTACAAAAAATGAACTATGAAATGATTGGAATCCAAGACTTTCTTAAAGGTAATGGTAATGCATATTGCTAGAGAAGGTACCCTTGTACTTTAAAATCAGAAGTCTGTAGTGCATGGAAATGGAACATTATTGCCATACACAATATAATGATTTATGCAGTCTATTGTTCATATGTTTTATAATCATAATTCATAATTGATCAGTACCTCTTAAGCATCTCTGGTGCTTAAACTCATTATGTACATCAACTTAATTCATATAATATTATATTTGTTTCTTCTCAAAAAAGGTAATTGATAATTGATCAGTGCGTTGCTGTTACTTTAAACGACTTGTGAACAAGAGAGAGATACAGTGTCACCAACAAAAGAGATTGCATGACTGAGTGATTGACTCTTCAAAAGTACCATGGTTGTCTTTTCAATTATTGAACTCAGTTCTGTGATGCCATTTGACTTTTTGAATGGCCGAGGTCCTTTTTCCTTAATTATGAATGCTGGGGGCCTCCTGGTCTAGTTTTTACTTATGAGAGGTGCCAATCTATTGAAACTATATTTGAGATTTCATCATTTGGACTCAGAAAATTGGGACATTGATATTAAATTTCAGGAAAAAGTATGAGAAATAAAATCAATATCCTTGAAAATGCTTGTATGTATTTGTTTTTCTAAATTTCTTTTTGCCTTTGTTGGGTACTCTTTTTCATTTTTTGCTTTTCCGTTTATTGAAGCTAGAGCAGTAGTTTGTTGTTAAAGGAAAAAAGTAATATGCATAAAAGAATAGGTTTTGAAGGAATTTGATTGAAGTTTATATTTTCTGTTTCTGTCTCTACATGCAAACTTTCAGAAATTAGTAAAGTAACATTTGAATCTTTTACTTCTGTTTCTGGTTATGCCTCATGAGGCTGAAGATAAAAACTAAAATACTTGCCAAGTATGCTTTTCTACTTGACATATTGTAGCATTGACATTATCGTGTTCATGTCACAGTTGCATCTACTTGAGTGCTAAACAATTCTGTATTTATGTACTTCACGTTGTATTTGTTATTGCAGGAGGAGGATCAACTCAGAACTTTCAATAAACAACTTGAAGATGACAGGAGAATTGTCATATCAAGGAGCAATCTAAATGAACTGCACAAGGTATGAATGTAATCGATATGTGATTCTCTCTCTCTCTCTCTCTCTCTCTCTCTCTCTCTCTCTCTTGTGAAAAGATCTTATTGAGAAGGGGGTGACATACATAAAAAAAATAAGTGAGAGATGACCACATATTTCTTACAACATGCTAGAGCTCAAAGGATTTTATATTTATCATACAAACTCTTATGATCTGCCATTCTGCCTTATAATGCTTCATGATTATTTGTCCCAAACATGATTTCTTGAATGGGTCAATTTTTAGTAAGAATGACATCTTTGTCAAGTCTTTTTTTTCCTTGACATTTATTCTTTATTTCTTTGATAAGGTGGAACTTGAATCCATGGCCTTAGAATATACATATGACATGTGTAACACTTGAGCTATTTGTTCACTTTGCTAATTCAATGACATTAAAAAGGGCAACTTGATGCACAAAGCTCTTGCCTATGCAAGGTTTGGGGAGGGGTCGAACTACTCTAGGTTTATTGTATGCGGCCTTACCCTACATAGAAAAATGATGTTTCCATGACTCAAACCTGTGACCAGCAGGTCACATAACGTTAACTCTTACCATTGCGCCGAAGTCGTTTCCTCAATTTCATTATGTTCAAAATATTGTTAAAAATGGATCATCTATTATTGTTGAACTCCTAAAACTTTTTTCATGAAACTATGAATATTGGGATGGCTTTATTTATTTATTTTTGATGAAGACAATCATCTTTAGTTCCATTTTTATATGTGCACGTGTGCATGCGAGACCCATGACTCATGAAAATCTGGCTCATACTCTTAACTCATGGCTATTTAACCTATGTAGAAGTTTGCTAATGGCTATTTAACTCTTAACTTATGAAATCATGCCTTCACATGATCGGTTTCAAAAGTCATGGAATCTAATTTCTCTTCTATATTACCCTGTGATTGATTTGATAAATTTAGCCCCTTCTAGAATTCCTATGTAGACAGACGATCTGTTGTGGCTTTGAGGCAAATTTATGGTTTTTGAATTTTTCTTCTTTTTTTGTGAGAAACAAGAGAGATATATCAAAAAGGAGAAAGCGAGATACAAGGACGTATGGGGACCTTAGAGGACAATATGCCTTCATAAAGAAACTACTTGGAATGACATTTGACATTACCCCAATTCCTTCACCAATTAGCTATAACATAACTCATGAATAGCTTTCTTGCTACACCCATAAACAGTTTTAAAATTTGAGGTTTCCCAAGCTAACTATTCATTTTTTTGACTTGTTCTTCAAGTAGCAGTGTGTTCCTTTTTTCCCATATGCACCATGAAAAATCCATAATAATAATAATCCCAAATTCATTTAAGATGCTAAGGAATGCTAGAAATAGTTGTGGGTGAGAGACTGAGAGGAGATATTCACGTGTTTGGTCCCCTAAAGGACAGGAGTTGTGATCACTCCATTTTTCTCAAACTCTGGTGGAAAAAGGGCATGGAAAAGGGACAGTAGGTTGTCTCACTTGTTCTTTATGCAAGGAATGAAGTAGTGAAGATAGATATCGATGAGAGAATTGTCTTTGGAGCATGTCTATTGTATTTGTTCTTCCATGGGAGATAATCCATCTCAAATCCTAATTTTAGATGATAGAGCTTTCAAATGAGTAAGAGGCAAAGATTGGGTTGGTATAATTATTAATAAAGTGGTTGAAGAATGATCAATATGAAAAATGACTAGAGGAATTAAGTATAAGATTCTTCAGTTGCTAACTGTTCTCACCATTTGAATTCCTTTCACGTTGGCTTGTATGGTGCCTACTTCTGCGTTTTTCTGGCTGTTAGGTTCCTATGGAAATGAAAGTTCTAAGAAGGGCAATCATGTATGCTATCAATGTGAACCAAGAAGCAAGACTATTAGTTCCACACCATGAATATTCCCAAAATCAGATTCTTTGCCTGTTTCCCAATTTAAGGCTCGCCTAGTTCTAGAATACTTGATGAATGGAGGACATGAAAGTCCAAGGACTCTTAATTTACACTCTTATTGCAAGAGTTGCATCCGATTTTTTGTTTAGAACCCATGAATGCTTGTAATAACCTTATCCTAAGAAAATCTTGCTATAAAGGAAATCTCTAGAGACATTTACTTGTAACAAGGATTGAAAATTCAAATTTTCCTTGTACTTTGGTCACTTAAATTTCAGAATTTGGAGAAGTTCAAATTTCCATGGAGAAATTTTATAAAAGTTCAACGTCTTAGAGAAGTATAGAAAATTTCATTTCAATTTTTAGGAATATCTATGGTTCTTACAAGATATACTAAAACAAGCATGATTGTTTGGTTAAAACGTATTAAATTGTAAAATATTATTGTTTAATAATATTCATAATCTTTATGATGCTTGATACATTATGTGAGCCGCAAAACATTATTTGACTTTTATTCTTAATATATGCTCAACTTAACGAAGTCTTTTCCAAAGTATATGAGATCAAATGCATGAACTGGCTTCTTCCATTTTTGCTTTACCAAGGGCTAAGTCTACCTTTATATTACAACTAGTTTTATCTTTCTCAGTTATTTTTGTCTATAATATTTAAGTCTTCCATATCTTCTATTGTTACAGTAGGATTGTTTATATGCTCCTAAACCCTAATTGATGCCTCCAGTGGTTCTGTTTTTGACATATATACTAGATTTATGGCTTGATGATAAATTGTATGTTCTTTCTTTTTCAAAAACAGTAAGGTATTTTTAAATATAATTTTGTATTTCTTCTGGGTTCTTTAGTTTTGATTTATTACATATCAAATGAGCTTGAATCTTTTATGTTTTTATTCTATCGGAACATCTTCTAACATATATTGAAGCCAACCTTTTTTTTTTCTTTTTTTTATTTTAAAATTTTCTAAATGATTTTTTTTTTAATCTCAACTCAACTCAAACAAAGCCTTTTTCCAGCTAATTGGGGTCGGCTAAATGAATATGCTTCTTCCACTTTGCTTTATTGAGGGTAGTGTTTTCGAGGCACCAAGGCAATGTCTAGGCGATTTGCCCTATCTAGGCGAGGCGTAGCCTAGGCGATAAAAAAATATTTATTTATAGGTCCCTAGATAATTAATTAATTATTTACATGTCCCTGGACAGTTCATATACAAAATTATATATATTTAACTATATTCTATAATGAATGTTAAATTTTCATAAAATGATAAAAAACATTTCATATTAATTAAAATCATGTTTACAAATTGTTAGGCAACAAATATCTGTTGACAGAGGGTTGTCAACGGTCGTCGGAGATTTCGACTGCGTTTCTTGGTCGGAGCAAATGGAAAAAAATTGGCTTAGGGAGAGAGGTTTGAGGGTTTACTGTAGAAATTGAGGGGTTTTTGTTTTTAAAGCTTTTTTTTTTTTAATTAGGGAGGCCCCCATAAACTTTTTAAATATTTGCACAAACCCCCATCGCCTGCCTAGTACTGTGCCTAGACGTTTTCTCCCTAAAACGCCTAGAAAACACTGATTGAGAGCTAAATTGACATTTATATTACTTTTAACAAGTTTTATATTTAAAGAATAAAAACTCAAAAGAATTTTTATTTTTTTATTTTTGAATTTTCATTTCTTTTACAAAACATAGATGGATTTTTTTTTTTTTTTGGTAATTTTTGTCTACATTCAATTCATAATTCAATGATTAAATGATAAAAAACTCAATGAAGTTCCCAAAATTTTCATTCCATGTTTGCAAGTGGCTATAATGCTTGTTGTTGCCAAGCCTCCCTTATCAATCTTGCGTTTCACAATGTTCTATGCTATGAATTGTGACCCCATATGTTGTATCATTAATGAATTGTAGAATATCATGAATGAACAATTTTGAGTTTGTTCCATTGTGACCTTGAGGTCACAACATGTTCAAATTTGGAATTAACCCCCTCAGTGTGGAGGTAAGGCTACGTACATTGTTTCTTCCCCAAGAACCAATCCATTTATTATGAGAAGTCATGGAATGACTCTTGGAATGAAATGGATAGTGAAAGCGTAAATATTCGCCCGCGAAACACTTATACTTATTTATTTTATTGGTTTATTGGATTGCAACGTATTGGGCAATTCAATATTCAATAAAAGTAAAAAAAGAAAGCAAAATACAAAGATTCATTAATTAATTAGAAAAAAAATTCTATCTATAATACTCTAATAGAAATTTAGATAGAATTGTATATACAAGCAAGATATAAAACTTCCTACGTTCTATTTGGAGCATATGATATGAATTAGTTTTTGGTAATGACAATAACTTTATTCTGTGCATGATTTTGCGAAGTTTCATTGGATCTAAGAATATCATTTCTACTATTATTTGATGAATGTTAAGTGAAGAATGTAGATATGAGTGGGATTTTGTTAGATATGTTTACTTTATTATTGTGTTTGCACTACATTCCCCTTTGGTTTGTTGAATTTATTTGTGTTTTGGGCAATTATGAATTTTGCAGGTTCTCGAAGAGAATGAGCTTTTATGCATGGATCTTTTGCATGTTAATACTGATGGTGTGGTCCTCACTAAGAGGAGTAAGTAAACATTGTGCACATTATTTCGATTTATGTTTCACTTTGACCAAGGTGCTGTATGTTATATACTTCCATGCTTTTATGGGTTTGTCTTCTTAAAGATATTTGCCTTTTTTGTGAAAAATGTTTTTTGAGTTCTGCCTTGTTTTATTTATTTATTTCATAGGTTTAGTAATTGTATAAAAGAAAAAGTGGTGAGAAAGTCAGCAAGAGTCAACAAGAAAACCAAAAAAAAACCTTAAGGGGCCTACTCAACTAAGGAGAAAAGAGCCTTAGGAAGCTAATTTAATAATTCTGTACAGTTCTTTTCGTTGTACCTTGGTATGATGGACTCAATGGAAATGTAGCTATGCATTTTAGGACTTTAGTATTGACAATTTTTGTCCTTTTCTGTGAAGATTTACCTATTCTGCTTTTGATATTCTCCACAGAAGTAAAATTGTGAAAATGGGAGCAATTTTCTAATATGCCTACTTGTAAAAAGCCTTGGACTCCTAGTTCCTTTAAACAACAGAGTAAATGCACAAGAGGAAGGCAAACTTGAAACAGGCACAAAAATCAAGTATTCATTGGTTCACTATTGGATTCACAATGATACAAAGGTTGGCATAATGCATCCTCAAAATCTCAACTAACTGTTAGAAAATTTTCCAAGGTTAGCAGCATGTTAGATATAAGGAGTGCCATGAAATGATTCTTCCATCCCAGAGTAAACTTAGCGGGAAAATGATGAGGCAAATGATAATAAGAGAGAAAGAAGTATAGCGGTAGGAAGTCAAACATGCTATAATCAGTCAATGAAGCACTGGTCTGTTTTTCCATGAACCTTAATGCATTTGATCTCTTATGTGTGGTGTGATATGGCATGGTAGGACTCTAAAAATGCTATGCTAGCACTTCACTGGAAGTAAAATGGATAAAATTTATCTATGATATATATATATATATATATCAGTACAAAATAATCTCTTTATGACTAGTTTAATCTAAGATCTATATATACCTTATGATCCCTTTCCACATGATGCATCCTTGTGGCATGTAGACGTTCATGCATACCCATCCTTAATTGGACATATGCAGCGGTAATTTGAATCATGATGAATGAATTAATTCAAGAAACACTTGTTTCTTCTTGAAACAAGCATTGTTGCCAAAGAAGAGCCAAAGTACATTAAACTTATGTTGTGCAAACGCGATTCATTTTCTTTTTCTTGAGGTGCATAAGCACTCCATTTTGCCATATGGAATTTGTGGCTCTCCCAGGTTCATTCCCACACACACACACACACACACACACACAAAAAGAGAGAAAAAAAACCTCTCTCTCTCTCTTTATATATATATATATATTTATTGATGCCATTGTATGCTTAGCCTTGCTACTAAGGATTGGAAAACATACCATCAATCTCCTTTTAACCCTTTTGATCACTTGATGAAAATTGGTTTGACTTGTATTTAGCAACAAATGAACTATACTCATGGCCTACAGCTTTTTCAAGATGATATAAATATTGATCTATCCACAAAACAAAGACAGTTCTAGGCAAAAGTTACTTGACCTTGAAATTGCTTGGAAACAAGTAAGCCATCCCTAAACAATTGAATTTGTTGGCTTTAGCAGCTGCACCGTGATGGTATTCTACATATGTTCAAATAAAAGTGGTGGTATTGTCTATATTCAAACGACACCTCTTATTGTCAACATTGGAAACATGATTAGTTACCCACCTAATAGCTAACCTGCTTGTCTTGCTGGAATCCTCTATCACCAGAAGAACAAACTAAACTGTGAGAACTCCTGGGCTTGTACACATTCTTCATCCACCCCTTCCTCCTTTTCCTTGAACCTCATCTTGCCAAACAAATATCCAAGAGCCCCTAATTCACATCATACTATGCATTTTCAAGTGCAATCTTTAATCAAGATCAACATATTGCTTGATCTCTGTCTAGATTCAGTGCACTAGTCTAAGCCTGTATTTATGCAACAATATTGTGTACGCAACAAACCTGGATAGTTTACCTATATTTAGGAAATTCTCAGCTCTCTATATCTTAGGGACCTTGGTTGATAGAAATTATCATTAAAGAAACAATATTTTTTTAAGGAAAAGAAAAAAAAAACAAAAACAAAAACTAAAATGGTTGAAGAAATGCTCTGCAACTTATATGAAATCTTCTGAACTTGTGCTCCATCACTTATTGAAAAACTAAATTGGGGAACTGCAATCATTCCATGGGCATTCCTTGAATTCTAATATTCTTTATTGGACTCAAGGATCGAAAATTCGACTTTGCCCTTGACTTGGGTCACTTGAAAATTAGAATTAATTCTGCGAAGTTTAATTCGACATGAAGAATTTTTGTAAAAATTCTCTAAATTAGAGAAGTTTAGAGAATTTTTGCATATATGCTTAAATATCTAGATTTATTGTAGTATAAGCTAAAAACTAATATAAATACATTTTTAATACATAAAAATACCCATAAGTGACCTAACAAAATCAATCTTGTTAAGTGGGTTGATGAATTTGAAATGACGGCTTTTGGTCTTAATTCCTTTTTTATGTTTTGATATTTAATTTTGTGGGGGCATGTTCTCGACCATATACTTTACTAGTTTGAATTCCACCATGTTTAATTTATTAGTTTATTATTTAAATGTATTACTTTTTCATCTTATTTTATAAGAATTAACTAAAAGAAGATGACTTTGGGAACTCTTTTAATGCATTTTTAAGTGTTTATCTTATTTCAACTTTCTTTCTTTCTTTCTTTATTATTTTATTTTATTTTTGCTTCTTTTCTTCTCTTTTTAGTAAAACATATCCCATAAACTACGTAATTTGTTAGCTTGTTCAAATTATTTTTAAAATTTATATTGCTATATTGGTTAATGAAGTTGAAAATAATACATAATTATTGGTATTTTTTTTGTTTGCGTTTGATGAAATAACATTTTTTTACTTCTCTGTCGAATTTTATCGATTTTTTTTTTTCAATTTTTTGCTTTTTCTAATTGAAAAATAGAAATTTTATCTATTTTTATCGAATTATTTCGGCATGAATTTTTGCATTTTTTATTTTACATTCACTTTGCACTTTGGCGATTAAAAAAACCGAAAATACTTGGCGAATTTTGGCGAATTTTTTAACCATGATTGGACTCATGTTTCTTCTTCCACTAGCTATGTTCTGGGAAAACTGCATGTTTGCATCGTTTTCTTGCAACCATTAGACCCTTTGTGTACAAGAAATCTCCTCAGTGATGGATATTTTCTTATGTTAGACCTACAAGTCATTCTCTTTTTTTTTTTGGCTTTTGTTTTGACAAGAAATGGTGATATATTGAATAAAAGAGGCTTGTTTGCCTTTTTTATTGGCAAAGCTGAAAAGATTTAAAGGGAGTATAATATTTACAAATTGAAATCCTGAGAAAATGAAGGTAAATGTGAGAGGACCTTTTCATTTAGTGGTTGATATGAGTCGTCATTAATCAGCGTGAGAGCTGGTCATGCTCGCACCCTGTGATGAACACACTTCAAAAGGCAGGCAAGGGTCCCTACTTCAAGTGACTATCCCATTAATTTTTGAATGATCTTAGTGAGAGTTCTCATTCTGCATTGCATACAATATTATTTTTGACTTACTACATCCCACTATTAAAAACCATTTCATCAATGTCAGGTTTCATATTTTCTAATAGATGGTGTAAGTTCCACTCTTGAAAGTTTGGAGCATTGATAATTGTTATTTTCTGTTGAATCCTGGTACTGCATTTAGTTTCAAATTCCTCATGTAAGTGAACATTTTGTACAAGTCTCTCAAAATTCATGTGCTTGCTTGCCGATCTGGAGTCTGCTGTCTGGGCTGCAACCAGTAAACCTTTATTCATATAACCCACTGAAGTGAAGAAAAATAGCAAAATTCTTTGTTAGGTATTTGGATTTTTTATTAAATACCTCAAAATTCCTCATGTAACTTGTTTAGATATGCTAAAATGTAATGGTGCCAATCTCTCAATCTACCGTTTAATGTGATCATTAATAACAAATACTGCCACTTTAATTTTATAAGTTGCTAACAGATTAACTTGAATCTTTGTGTTCGAAAAAAATATAGAAAATGTAACACTATCTATTGTTTATCTGACTTGCAATCTCTGCATTCCAAAAAATATTGAAAATGTAACACTGATGGATCCTAACTTGTTTATTGGTTAATGTGATCATCATACTCAAAGCTTTTTGTTAGATGCCCTGGATTTTGGTTCATATATAAATTGGATCATATTTGTGAATTAGGTTAACAATTCCTTGTTATGTTTCATTTGAATATGTATAAAATTAGGAACTAAGGGTGTAGACATCAGACAGTCACTTGGATCCACTTTGCATGGGTTTGTTCTAGGACCTGACAATGAGATGTACGTGCATTGGCGTACTACTATTGTGGGTTCTTGGTGAACTTCTTGAGTTGGCAATTGTTGTTCGCTTCCCATTTACTGCTTCTTCTAGAGCATTATTGTCCTTCAAAGAATCATGCTAGAGACTTTGATCTCGAACTAACACCCCATTGTCTTGAGCTTTATAATTTTTTCCATTCAGAAGCTGAGCAAGTTATTGGATGGGCGAAAAACCATTACTTGTCTTCCTGCCTTCTTCCTTCTATAAAAGGGGACAAGTTACTTGTGCCTCGTGAAAGGTAGTAACTTTTTTAACTTGGGCATTTATTATCAGTGTTTCATGCCATTATCTTTAAGTTGGTTTTGGTTGTCTTTCATGAAGTCTGGAAATTGCAATTTTGAGATTGAAGGAGCAAGAGACGATATCTAGGAAACCTTCACACAGTCTGAAGGTATGTATGTCGTAACTGGGGAAGCCTTGTCAAATCTATGCTAATTTGAATTTTGATTTTTTTTTTTTTCATTTATACTGGCTCATTCTGACACATCTTATACTTGTGGGTTGTGACAGAACCTAGCTAAGGATGAGTATGAGAGCAACTTTGTTTCAGCAGTGGTTCCACCAGGTGAAATTGGAGTCAAGTTTGATGACATTGGTGCTCTTGAAGAAGTGAAAAGGACATTAAATGAACTTGTCACTCTTCCAATGAGGAGACCAGAGCTTTTCTCTCGTGGAAATCTTTTGCGAGTAAACTTTTCTCTTTATTTTCTTTGGTTACTTTACTAATTCCCAGTTTGAATCTTTTAAATATCTTTAGTTGTCTCTGGTTTTGATAATTCTACATAAAATTTATCACAGCCTTGCAAAGGGATTCTGCTTTTTGGCCCACCAGGAACTGGTAAAACACTTCTTGCCAAAGCACTTGCAACAGAAGCAGGAGCAAATTTTATCAGCATAACTGGTTCAACTCTTACATCAAAGGTATGGCGAGGTCTCTTATACTACCTTACATGGTACATGGATAAGGGTTGTTGAATTTAAATTTCTTATCATCCATGTGGTATGTGGAATCTCTTTGGAGTGGGAAAATGCTGTTCAAACATAAGAATGCAGAGTGATGTAGGACAAGCGTTTTTTTTTTTTTTTTGTCCAATTAGGAGTTCCAGTTGGTAGCAATTAGAGCTCCTTTGCATTTCTAAGTATAGCACTTGATGGATGTTTTTCATGGCCATGGGAAAGGTGTTGAGTACCTTACAGAACTTTGGTATACTAAATCTTGAAGTTAGTTATGGCCTTTTGGTGCTATTTTTTGGTTATCGGCCATCAAAGGATCTTCTAAATCAAGGTTTCGGCTGTACTTCTTTAGTTAAGGATTTTTCTTTCCTTATCATTGCGTTTGGTCACCTTGTCATCTGTGTTGTATTTAACAATAAAAAACTTATACAATTTAAGTATGATTGTGAACTGAATTCTGCTGTCGACAAATTACAGTACCTTTCTAATGACAATTACCCTGCCAACTTGAGATTCACTCGTCCTGTGTGTCTCATGATATTATTATCCTAATTTGCTGGTTGAATCTAGTAGAATGTTCAAGCTATTTTCCTGTTGGTTTCTTTATCTTTTGTTTAATGGTGATTTTGTCACCTTGCTATGGATTGATTGATATATCTATATATGACTGATATTCATTGTCATATATTGGGATTGATAACCTGCCCACAGGTCTGTTAACAAAAGAATTTCAGACTTTGGCGGTACACTGCTTGATACTTTCTGTTATTGGTAGTGGTGGGAGCAAGATATAATTACTTGTGCAGTTAGTTTTACTTGTTTTATCAGTTATAGAGTAATTAAGCTAATTTTCACATGGCTATGCTTTGGTTTGCCATAGAAGATGGAGGTGTACATGCATGTTTGTATTTTTTTTTAATCAAATTTTTGACTGATGCTCTGCTGGGTCCACATGAATCTTGTGCATATAGAGAATCATGAAGACATGCATTCAGACAGAATGTATGCTATATTGGGCTCTCTTTTGAATGTTTGGTGTATGTAAAATGAAAAGATTATTCGTCATTGATCTTCTGTGACGGTGGGGGGGGGGGGGAAGAAATGCTATTGCCATAGCCATATGATATCAAGAACTATAACATAATGATGTTGAGGGTACTGGGTATGGTACACCCTTTTATGGCCATAGTTTTTGTTTGACATTTATTTTTGTGGATGCAAATGCAATATGGCTATAAATTTCAGCAATAGACATTTAAGTAGGGAGCCGATCATCTTGAGGAAGAAGATTATTTTTGAGTGTTTTTCAATGACTTGTTATGAGACTGAGAATATCAATTGATGTGATTTTGATCATTTCTATTTGGTTGACTAGTTGGGTATTTGATTCATCTTATTTTCTCGGGGTTTGAGCTGCTTCTGCTACATATATGATATATGTAGTTGGTCATTCTGAAGTTCTCATTTCATTAGTCTTTTTTTAAATGATCTATAATATTAGGGCAATTTAAACCTGTCTAAATGTGCATGTGTGTGCTGATGTATTAATTGCTTTAATTTTTTGTGTTTTGTCCTACAACAGTGGTTTGGGGATGCCGAAAAGCTTACCAAGGCTCTTTTCTCCTTTGCCAGCAAACTTGCCCCTGTCATCATATTTGTTGATGAGGTGAGGATTTCATGTTAATGATATGCTAATAACAGGATTAACAGCTACATGCCTTATGCACATACTTTGTTATTGAAATTCTCTCGTTGAGAAATTTTCACTCTAAATTGTCTTTTGCTTAACTCAAAAACTTTATGGGAAACAACAAAAAAGTTGAGATGGTACAAAATTAAAGAGTTGCTTTTATTTTTCTCCTCCTGCTATGAGAAAATTAAAGATACCACACAAGGACAGTCTTTTTTATTTTTTTGGAAAAAAAAAAAAAAAACCTTTGTTTGAGTGATTAAAAATGAGTTTGACTTATTTTGCAAGCAGAAGTTGTTTTAGTGCATGCTTGAAAACTAAAACTTTTGCTTAAAAGAATGGACTATAGACACTTTTTTGAGAAGCTGTTCCATGGAGTTTTTTTTTTTTTTTTTAATTCTTCCCTGTTTCTTCCATTGAGATGTCTTTACCAAAGTAACCTTACTAAAATAATCTGTGTACTTATCAATGATAGAAAAGGTGAAATGCCATTTGATGAGAAAAAAGACTTTCAAAAGGATCTTACCATATGCTTTTATTTTCACATATGCATGTTTAAATATATTACGAAACAGGTCCATTAACTTCTTGATGAACACTATTTCATAATCACTTCTGCGTAAGCTATAGGCTATACTAAACAAGGTCTATATATCAAATATCAATAATGTATTAGCAGCCTTTCTAATTCAACTAATTTATATCTCGTAGGAAATTGCGTCATACTCATACTCATATGATTTATTTATTTATTTTTGTTTACTTAGGTTGACAGTTTGCTTGGAGCTCGTGGTGGGGCATTTGAGCATGAGGCAACTAGAAGAATGAGAAATGAATTTATGGCAGCTTGGGATGGTTTGAGGACAAAAGATAGTCAAAAAATCCTAATTCTTGGTGCCACAAATAGGCCATTTGACCTTGATGATGCTGTTATCCGCCGCTTGCCAAGAAGGTATGATTGAGAACGATTATTCCATTCCTTTTCATCTTTAGTGAATCAAAGTAAACTCTCCTTGAGGGGGCCATTCTCCATAGAGTTCTTGGAATGTGAGGAGAGGGAAGTTTGCGCACATCTCGAGGGATTAGTTGGGTACTTTAAGAGACCTAGATGCCCTCAAATCATAACCAAAAAAGAAAAGAAAAGGTTAAACCCTTTTGGATTGACTGTGCAGTGCATAAAATTTTAAAATGTGTCAGGCATTGTCATAGAATGGCCTATGCATCCTTGGTCAGGCCACCTTGTGAACTAGGCTTATCCAACACCTTCAAGTGTTAGAGGTGATGTTTTATTGGCAGCATTTGAAAAGCTCAAATGCATTCTAGACTTTGGTCACTTAAAGTTTTGAATTAATACAAGAAGGTTTAATTCGATGTAAAGAATTTTATGTAAAACTTCAACGTTGTAAAGAAGTATAGGGAACTTTCATTTAAATATTGGTAATATCCATGTTTCACGACATTCTAAAACAAACCTGATTGTATGCTAAGAAAAAAAATATTGCATTTAAAATATAATGGTTTAAAGTAAGATTTGTACTATCTATAATGCTTGATGCACACATTGTGTAATCAATAAACTATTTTGTGAGTTCTATTCTTAAGATAAAAGAGATTCATGGATTGAGTACACTTAGTTTATAAATGGCGCGTTCCTTTAATTTTTAAGTCAGTTTTGAAGTTTTAAATCTTGTTCTATTTCTCTGATTCCTTATTTTCTGTTTACTACATATGAGATTGATCTTCAATGTTATATATTTGTATTCTTTAGGAACATCAACAAAAGCTGAAGTTAGCATTTATTTTTTTCTACAGCTTTGCCTTTAAAGGTGTTTCTGAATTTTGTCAATTATTGTTTGATCTTTTTAGCCAGCTTCGATGGAGTTTTTGTACCTTTTTTTTCATTTAGGTTTAATTGATAATTCAATGACTAAAACATTGAAAAAAGATGATGAAAACAGGGAGAAGTGCAAAGAATGTTCATTACAATTTCCATGTTTATAGGTTGTATGTTCAACATGGTTCGAAAATTCTCCGAAATTCGGCGAACTTCTACGAATTATTTCTTTTTTTTTTACCATTGAAGTGCGAAGTGGATGTAAAATAAAAAATACAAAAATTCGCCGAAATTCGATAAACTTCAATAAAATTTCTATTTTTCAATTCAAAAATGCAAAAATTCGACAAAAAATTTGATAAAATTCGACAAAGAAGTAAAAAAATGTTATTTCATTAATAAAAACAAAAAAAAATATCAATAATTATGTATTATTTTCAACGTCATCAACCAACATAGCAATATAAATTTTAAAAAATAATTTAATAAGCTAACAAATTATGTAGTTTATGGGATATACTTTACCAAAAAGAGAAGAAAAGAAGCAAATAAATAAATAAATAAAGTTGAAATAAGATAAAAAATTAAAAATAAATTAAAAAAGTTTCCAAAGCCATCTTCTTTTAGTTAACTCTTATAAAACAAGATTAAAAAACAATACATTTAAATAATAAACTAATAAATTAAGCAAGGTGAGATTCAAACTAGCAAAGTATATGGTTGAGAAGCAAGCCACCAAAAAACTAATATCAAAACAAAGAAAATAAATTAAGGCCAAAGGCCACCATTTCAAATTCATCAACCCACTTAATAAGATTGATTTTGTTAGGTCACTTATTGATATTTTTATGAATTAAAAGTGTTTATTTATATTAGTTTTTTAGCTTATACTACAATAAATCTATATATTTAAGCATATATAAAACAATTCTCAGAACTTCTCTAATTAGGAAATTTTTACAAAAATTCTCCATGTTTAATTAAACTTCTTCAAATTAATTCCAATTTTCAAGTGACCGAAGTCAAGTTGAAATCGAATTTTCGATCCTTGGATGTGCGTTAAACAATGCTAATGTAAAAACACATGTTTCAACCGATTATATTTATACTTTTATATGTGAAAAGTATCTATTTTATGTTTGTTTTCATCATTTCTAATAGTAATTATGCATATTTTAACACCTATATAGAAATTCTTTAAACTTCTCTAAGTTGGTGAATTTTTACAATAATTCTCCAAGACTTCTCGAACTTCTACAAATTAATTCTGATTTTTAAAGGTCGAAGTGTCAGGCGAAATCGAAGTTTCGAACCTTGATGTTTAGTAGTGAGGCAATGATATAAAAAGAGCATACCCAGTGCATGAGGCTCTTTCCATTGTGGGATTTGGGGAAAGGGGATTTGTACATAGCCTTACCTCCACAAAAGAGAGGATGTCTAGGTTACAACGGAGCAACTTCTACAGTTGCACCAAGCCCTGCCCTTCGGAGTCATCAACATATTGATCCAAAATAAGTAAATCTAGGCACAAAGCACCCATTATTTTTCTTATTCTTTTCATTTTTATGCTATGGATTCTTTTCATGACATGATTTTGATTGTCCAAAAGTCCAGTCTCCTTTGGTCCATCGGTCCAGATTTAAATGAATGATAGACTGGTAGTCTATTTGATATATCTTCGAACAGAGAATCAGATTACATAAATGACTCAAGTCACTGCATCTTATCCTGAAAAGTGCTTATGGTTGAACTTCTAAGCTCATGAAATAAAAATGTCTGAGCTCTACAACTTTTAATAATTCATTAAGCTGGTTCTTAATGTCTGCATCCATAAGTGCCTGGGTGCACCAACTGATTTGCGATGTTTCTGTGTTGCTAGATCCATTAGGGATTAATCACACATCTAAGAGTTAGTGTACTCCAAAAGTTTGATATTTTGTTATTGGGATCCATACAGTACCACATCTACAAGACCAATGCAAAACTATTATTTCATGATTTCCTTTTTGTTTGCATTTTGTTTATATGCTTGAATTTATGAGTGTGTTTGCAAAAAAAATTGTGAATTATAGAAATATGGTACTCAAGATTCATTTAACCTTGAAGATACCATTGCAAGGAATTATCTGAAGCCTTTGCCTGGCCTGCTAGTGAGCAAGGCTGGGACCCATCTTGCCTGATCTCACCCTAGGATCGATCTGAACGCTTGACTTTGTCATATTCTTAAGTGTCAGTATCTAGGAAATGATTAAATGATATTCTATAAGTTAGATGTTGTAACCTGATTGATTTATAATCTTGATAATTAACTAGGTGGGCTATCCTAAATGTCCCTTCCTTTATCTATCATAACCTAATATGGAAAGCACAAGTGCCATCAAAGGTAAAATTCTTGGGGGGAAGCTGCTCATGGGAAGATCATTACAGGGGATATGTTGCAAAGAAAGTTCCCAAATATGTGTCTTTCCCCTTTTTGGTGCTATCTTTGTCGGCACGACTTGGAGACAATTGGACATTTATGTTGGAGTTGCCCTTTCTCCAAAAAGGTTTGGAGTAGGTCGTACCATCACTTCCCGGTTATGAGTGGATTTGATAGTGGGGAGGACTCTATAAACATCTTTCCTTTTATGGAGAGCATCCAACCTTCATGGAGAGAACATTGGACGGTGGTGTGTTTGGCGGTTCTGTGGTCTTTATGGAAGGATAGGAATAACCGGGTGTTTGATGGTGCGATGTCTCCAGCTATTAAAGTGTGGGAGCATTCTCAGCTTTTAGCTTCCTTTTGGGTAGCTAATAGTAATTTGTCAAAAGGTTGTCTTAGGGGATTGGCTCCGAGGGTGGGAAAATTGTGTCATCTTAGGGTTGGGGCCAAAGGTGGCCTGGTTGTAAAGTTTATTTTGTTATTCAATATTCAGACTTATACGTATATAATATTTCTTATTTTTTTTTTTTTGAAAAAGATAATTAACTAGTTGGGTATTTTGCATCAATGTTTTTTATTTTTTGTAGGGTATATGTGGATCTACCAGATGCTGACAACAGAATAAAAATTCTTAGAATATTTCTTACCCAAGAAAGTTTAGAACCAAGCTTCAAATATGAGGAACTTGCTAAAGTAACGGAAGGATACTCTGGGAGTGATTTAAAGGTATGATACTATATGTTTTAAATTTTTATGAATTTTGTGATCTTAAGTTCATTCATTTTTTTTTTTCTTGCAGAACTTATGCATTGCAGCAGCATATAGGCCAGTTCAAGAACTTCTAGAAGAAGAACAGAAGGTATGGTCTGTGGACTGACATGCTTGATGATACTGTTCCTGTTTCTAAGTTCTGTTGTGACTTGTGAGGCAAAATATGTAGCCTATTTAGTGGTGAGAGGGACAATACAAGTTGCATCAAACCCATACATTCGGCTTGTGTCATATTTGTTAGCCACAGATTTTGAAAAATGTTGTGGATTATATAGTTATGTACATTTCATTTTGAGTCTGGAACCCTTTTTTCTTACCTTTAGCAAAACCCACTAGCTGATGCATAACATTCAATCAGTTTATTTCCAACTCCATATTTTAGAGATTTCAGTTATATTTTAAATCTTTATCTCCTGCATCACGACTGTTTTGAGTAAATTGTGTTGTTTATACTTAAAAAGTTTATTAAAGCATACATCTAAGTCCTAGCATTACTCTTGCTGCCAGCATTGGTGAAAGTTAAAGTATTATGGCATTATTATGAGAAACACGCTTTTTTACTTTTCTTGGACGTTTCTTGCTACTGAAATTTTATCACAATTTTTGTACTGAACTTGAGCATGCATTGTACCCCCAAAAAATGAGGCGCTGCTATACTTTGTACTTGTTCTCTCCGTCTATATTTTATCTTATCTCATATTAGAGCATGCTGTTACTTTCGAATTCTGGCAAATTGTAATGACACTAGTTTCCGAGTAAACATAGTGAAAAATCTGAATCATGTTCCTTTTTTCAGACTGGACTATCAAGTGCTGCTCCATCACTTAGACCACTCAATTTGGAGGATTTCATTCAAGCTAAAGCTAAGGTAATTTTTTTTTCTTTTTTTCTTTTTTTGATGTTCTTGTGATCATTCAAATGCCTTGGTAAATTGCTAAATACTTCATTTTTACTATAATTGCAAGCAACTTTTTGCCTTATATTTCCTCGATTAGTTTCTAATTTTATTAAGGGAGTAATATATTTTATTCACATAGTATATATTTTTTCCTTACTAGTTTCTTACTTTAATCCATGGAATACAACTGCCCACTAGGCCCTTTCTCTTCCCGGTCATTTGTCTGATCAATTTTTCTATATGAATGTAAATATGCTGCAGGAAATTAGAAATTGTGGGACTGCATTTTTCTAGTCATGAAACTCTTCTAAAATTGGATTTTTTTAAAGTTATGATGCTCTGCCAAAATTGATATCCTGTTCTTTCCTATCAGGTGGGTGCATCAGTTGCCTACGATGCAACGAGCATGAACGAGCTGAGGAAATGGAACGAACAGTATGGAGAAGGCGGAAGCCGGAGAAAATCGCCATTTGGCTTTGGAAACTAACACATAGGTATTATTAATTTATACTTTTCAATTCTTTTTAAAGAATCTCCTTGTAACCTTTAGAGGGAAGCTCTCTTTGTTTCTTCTCTTCCTACTCTGAAGCACCAGGAGAGAATTGTCTTTGTAATATAGCGTTCAGGAAAAGTAGTTCTCTTCCTTGTCGCTTAATTTTTGGTGTCCCAGTATCTTATCTTTTGTATATTTGACCCAGCTTAATTAAGCATTTCTTTATAATAAGAATATGCTATTTTGCATTTGTTGATCTTGCGCATCTTTGGGTATTTTATTAGTTTGCATGTAATTCAAGTGTTCCTTAGTTATAGCAAGCACTGTTATAGTGTGACAAATGACAAGTTATTTTACATGAACTTTAGCAAAAATTAAAATCAGAACTGAGATATGTAATTGGGTCAGCATATTTACAAAATATATTTATGGGTGCCTTGATGACATCTAAATTAGCATGGTGTGCCATTCCAGTTCTTATTTGATGATCTTATTCCTTGTCATTCCGTCTAATCAAGATATAAAAGGATAGGTAAAAAGCTTGCATTTGGAGAAAAACTGTAACTACAAAGACCATAGAATGAGATGGGAGGCCTACCTACTGGGCTCTTATGTTGAAAAGTCACTCTAATCTGACCTGAAAACAAGTCATGAAAACTAATTGGATTAAATAACAATTACCACTCATATCAAACTTAAGCTGTACTTAATAAATTGTACAGAAATCTTCAGCCTAACATTAATCGTTCCTGATTTATTTTAACAAAAAAAACAAAAACCCCAATCATTATTAAATAATAAGTTTGATCTTCTTATACAATATGTCACGCTGTACTTGTGAATATATAATATCAAACCCTCGATTCGACGCCCCATTATTTCCTCCATCAACCAAAAAATAGAAAAAAAAAAGAAAGTTGAGAGTTTTCAAGTTTCAACAACAACCAAATATGCTAGCATAAAATCCATCCAAGTGTCATCTAGCATGCGACGTGGCTCATCCGGTTTTCCACGTGGAAACACAAAAGAGAGAGAGGAGTCGCACGTGGTGCATCAGTACTGCCATGTAGATAAACATCTTGGTCGCAGTTTGTATATATAAACAAAGACAAAAAATAAGGCTCAGCAAATATATAAGCCTCTATAGCTTTTGTTAAGCTGTGGTTGAAGACAAGAAGAGTAATTTTAAGGAAGGAAGGATGAGTAGTGCATTGGGACCATGGTGGGGTGGGCAACGTGGTGGTGGCGGAGACTGGTTCGGCGGTGGTGATCTATGGGAGCCATTTGACATGGGCCGGAGCTGGTTCTGGGACCGCCGCCCTGCTGGCGAAGGCAGCCGTGGTGGCAACGTCACCACCAGCGCTCTTCTTCCCACTAACGTCGACTGGCGTGAAACCCCTGAGGCCCATATCATCCAAGCCGATCTTCCAGGTGAGTGAAGTATAAGAGTGAGTAATGTTTTAGTTAGCACAGTTTTCAAAATTACTTTGTTAAGTTGTTGAATCGTCCCGAGAAACATTTTGATGCATGATATAAGAGGATCTGATGTCAACAAATTGTGTTTTTAAAGTATTTTTTAAAGTATAAACTTGATTAATTATTAATTATTACTAATCGAATTGGCCGGCTGGCTGGCCTACATGGTGCTAGGAAGATGATTTTTACCCATGAAACCTGAGTTCTTCATTTTCATTTCATTGTATTATATAGGTGGTGGAGACGAAGTAAGAAGCCCTTATGTCATGATGTTCACATGTTACTGATTTGAATTTTAACTAATTAATTACCTCGAATCTATGTGTTCAAATCATATATCAAGGGATAGCCATACGTTAGTCATTCATTTAATGATGATAAACACTTTGAATATTATTTTTAACATTTTACTTTTTAAATTTGTTTATTAGAAAAATAAGCTTATTTATTAATGGTGGTACTGGAATATATATTATAATAAAGGGGTGAAGAAGGGAGAAGTGAAGGTGCAGTTGGAGGATGATAACGTACTGCAGCTAAGCGGGGAGAGGAAGGAAGAGAAGGAAGAGGCGAATGACAAGTGGCACCGTGTGGAGAGGCGAAGTGGGGGATTCATGAGGCGTTTCCGTCTTCCTGATAACGCTAAGTCAGATGCTATACGGTGCGCTTTGGAAGATGGTGTGCTTACTGTAACCATACCCAAGAAGGAGACGCAGCCCACCACCCGTAACGTCAGAAACATCGACGTTGCTTAATATCATATATAGTACGTAATTAGCAGAACATCGATCATCTATATATATATAAAAAAAGAGAAAAGAGAATCTGTTAGTAGTACAAGAGTTTCCCATCCTCATATGTATAATGTTTTGTAGCGTGTAATAATAAGATGGGAGTAAAAAAATGGGATTTCGTAGGAGTGGGTGGCAGTAGATTTCTTGTCTCTGGTCCATCTACGTACATATGCATGTGTGGTTTCTCTCTTGTATATAATTATCTTATCTATCTTATATAGGTTTAAAGTGAATATAAGGCTTGTCGTGTATAGTGTTGTGTTAATCTTGTGATACGAAAGAAATAAGAAAGAAAAGAAAAAGGTAATTGGTTCTTTCCAGGGAATCAAAACTTCTAATAAATACTTTGAGGGAACCTAACCCCTCAAATGAGATTAAATCATTAATAATAAATTTCAGCTTCCCCATTTTCACTGATCATTATCATACATTTTAAAAAAAAAATAGATAAAATACATAATTTTATAACTTTTCATACCACCTACTACTCCTAGAGTGCGTTTTAGCGGACCCAGGGTTTGCTAACGAGCGTACCTGTGTCATACCCAGGGCTCTAATTTTTTTTTTTTTTTGTGCCATTTTATAATTTTTTTTACAAAACGGTAAAAAAAATTAGAACCACTCTGGTTTTTATTTTCTAATTTTAGTTTTTTCCTTTTTTCTATTTTTTATTTTATATTTTTCTTATTTCAACTTTTCTTTTTATTTTTTTCATTTTATATTTTTGTGACTAGATTAATTTTTGTACAATTAAAACTTACAAAAATTTTAAAAAATTAATCAATTAAAAAATTAAAATCATCAACAAATTTTTGTAAAATTAAAATTTATAAAATTAAAACAATCTAATCAATTACAAAATTAAAATTATCAGCAATATGAATTTATAAAAGACTGTCGACAAACAAAAAAATCTTGAGCTGTATATGCTCTTCTAAGTGATCTTCATGTCTTGAAGATAACTGAAAAAAGTAACTAACAATTAGTAAAAACTAAAATATGATATTTATAAATGTAAATTTAATATAAGTAAGTTTTTGTCACACCACGCAAATGTAATGGGTACCTCCTACTCGAGCGTACCCCAGTCACTATGATCTCATAATATTATTTCTTCCGGTGTACAGTCTGCCACACAAAGACGTCTTGTACCCTCGGGATCATTTATCTATACTATTCATCATGAATAGTATAGGGCCTCCATTGAATTCAAACTTCAACCCTTATATAGGTTGATTTCACAATCCGAGTAACCACTGAGCCAATCAACCTATATGAGGTTTGAGGTTCGAATCCAGGGGAGACCCTGCACTATTCATGATGAATAGTATGGATAAATGATCTCAGGGTATGAGACGTCCTTGTGTGGCGGGTTGTACATCGGGATGGGACAATATTATGAGATCATAATGGCTGGAGTACGCTCGAGTAGGAGGTACCCATCACATCTGTGGGGTGTGACAAAAATGCCTTATGTATAAGTGTATAAATTAATTACTAGATTATCGACTTGGTGATATTTTTTGTTATGGTTGCATTTGACTTAGAATTTGATTATATGGTAATTGAGGTACATGAGTCTTCATTCGAGCCACTAATAGCTGTAAAAATAATTTTTGTACAACTAAAGTTTAAGGAAGATTTTGAACCTTTTTCTTAAAAAAAAAAAGAATTTTGGAACGACATGACAACAATTTTGTTTTTTTTTTTGACCGTTTTGTAAATTAAAAAAAAATAAAAATTGACGCATGGCACAGGGTACGCACATTAAAATGCACTCCTACTCTAAGAAGTGGCAATTCTGGCCATTCGCCCTGCTCAGTTTCGCTGGGCCTAGGAATAATCGGGTCAGGTCAGGCCTTATAAAATTTTGAGTCAACCAGGGCTGGGCCGAGCTGAGTTGACACTAAAAAACTGTCCCAAGTCCGACCTAAAAAATATATGGATGGGACTTAAAATTGGGTTTTTGGACCACCAATGTAACCAAATACATAATTTTATGTTAGATTAATTATAATAAAATATGAAATTTTAGTTTAATAATTAAATAAAACATACAAATGCTTATTTGATGGTAAATAATTTTTGTATGTATATATCACATTTATTTAATTTATCTAAAATATGTGTTGATTCATTCTAATCATTAAAATGAGTGAGTTTATATATGTAGTTAGATAATGTCTTTCGTTCATAATTTTAACCTAACTCATGTTATTATAATTTAGTTAAATTCATTATATATTTATATCTAGCTTTACATACTTTTAAAGAGTATACTTGGTAAAGTTTTTTTTTTTAGAGAGTATACTTAATAAAGTTGAAATGCTGCAAAATAAAAAGGATACAATATAATATAAACTATATATATATATATTCTTAATTATTTATATGTACACTTTTTGTATTATATACTTAATTGAACATACTCTTACTTATGTATATAGTATATACAATACAAATATATACCCTTAATTATATAAGTATATAACACTCTTGATTATGTTTTTTTCTTTCATTTTGTAAACTCTTAACTATATCTATATATCTGTGTGTGTGTGTATGTATAATATATTCTCTAATTAGATATTCTCTTGAATTTTAATTATGTTTTGTTTTTATTATTCTATACTCTAATTATATACTATACATACTATAATTAAGAAATAGACAAGTGGATTATTTGTTTTATTTAATTTATCTTAAATATGTGTTGATTCATTTTAATCATTTAAATGAGTGAGTTTATATATATGGTTGGATAATATCTTTTTATTTTATAATTGTAGCCCAACCCATGTAATTATAATTTAGTTTAATTCATTATATATTTATATCTAGCCCTACATATTTTTAGAGAGTATACTTAAGAAAGCTTGCTTGGTAAAGGTTTTTTTTTTTTTTAAGAGAGTATACTCAATAAAGTTGAAATGCAGCAAAATAAAAAGGATACAATATAATTTAAACTGCATATATATAATATCTTAGTTGGTTATATGTATTCTTAAGACAAATATTACAATAAATCACAAATACCCAAAATATATTTTCAAAGTTCAAAACTTGACAATTCCAATGCATTTTCAAAGTATCCAAAATAGCTATAAAAATACAAATAAAAAATATCAAATCATTATTTAAAATGATTTTTCTAGCAGCATAAGAAACAAATTCATCAATAATATTTTTATAATTAATTTTTTCCAACAAATCATGTTCAATACATAAGATTGTTAATCCATCCAACCTTTTTTGTGACATAGTTGATCACAAATAAAATTTAAAAATTTTTGATTTAGAAAAACTTCTTTCTGTAGATGCCACAATCATATGTATAGTTAACATTACTCTATTATAAGCAATTGAGACATTGGGATAGCAACCTAAAACTTTTACAAACTAAAAAATTTTATTAGTTGTCTTCTTTTATACTGGTAAAGTCACTTGTAACACTTTCAATTCAGAAAAATAAATCGTTTGAATCAACATCTTAAAAGTTACCATGTTTTAAAGCATTCCTAAGATTGACACAATATTTTTTTAATTTATTATCATACATAGAATTTAATCTTTTTGAATTAAAAAAAAACACAAAAATATCATCAAATGTTTGTATTTGTTCAAATCTATTGTTCAAGGCAGCAATAGCAACATCCACAGCATGAAGAAAATAAATAACTCTAAATGATTCTTCCGCAGATTATATGTTATCCTCATCTGCATTCTCATCAAATTGTTTTTTCCTTCAAATTTTATGTTTTTTTAGGAAAAACATGTTTAATTTTCATTTCTAATGCAAAATCTTTAGTAGAAATCATAGCTTGTCTAAACTCATTTACTCTATACTTTTCAATAAAAGAAGTCAACCCTTTCAATTGTACTTTATGGCAACATCAATATGCATATCTTCAAATTGTAATATTTTGATAACTATATTAATGTTAAACAAAATATTATGCTAAATAAAAACTGAAATTTTTTTTGTTCATTTATAAAACTTTCAGCCAGTGGTGGATCCCTGGGGGCAGGGGATGATCGCCCTCCCAACATTTTAGAAAAACTCTTTATAACTATGCTATGTTATAAAAAAAAAAATTGATAGAATTTTTTCACTTAGTTTTTATGTCCCTAGGTTGGGTGTATTGGGTTGGTCTAATGACCTAGGTTAGTTTTGGTACTTTTAAACTAAGTTTTGTTAGTTAGTCCATATTTGTAATATAAAAAATTGTCTATCTTTTATATATAAAAGTTGTTGATAATTACTTTTTCAATTATAAATATTTTATATGTTTTCGTTTCGCCCCCCTAAGATCAAAAGTCTAGATCTGCCACTGCTTTCAGCTTCACTTTTTGTTTTAACGTCATCACTAGTTTCAAATAATTCAAAGAAAGCTTACTATATTTGTGGAGCTTGATATCTTATAACTCTTATACGTTCAACACGACTCTCCCGTCATGTGTTAGATAATGATTTAAGTATTAAAACATGTACATAATCTTGCAAAGTTTTTCCTCTTTTGTAGAATTAGAGAAAAATGAATATATGCATTGAACAACATATAAAAAAAAAGGTATTGTTTTAACACAAGAATGTGTGTTGACTTAAGTGGTTTTTCACTTAGTATTCTCCTAAGTGTTTTAATGTTAACAAACAATATAATCACTGTACTAATCTCTTTGACTTAGTTGTTTCAGTGCTAACTAGCTATATCAAATAGATTCAACTATATCATCAAAGCGTGTGGATGGAACAATAACGCACGAAGATTCAAGAGCTTCATGTTTTGTCTAGAATCTTTGTAATACCCTAGGTTTGCACAAAAAAAAAAATTGTTCGGGCACCTGCTCGAACGTTCGGGCAACCCGCCTGAACAACGCCATTTTTTCTATATAAGGAACCCCTCCCCCTCCCCATTTCTCACACCAAATCACTCCTCCTTGTGATTTTCCTTCTCTCTTTCACTCATTTTGAGTTTTTTGTCTTCTCTTTTGAGACTCTCTTTCTGAGACTCTCTGTGCGTTGCAACGCGGTTCTGCCTGGGGAAAGGCGTCAGTCTCCAAAGGAGTTTTTATCTGAAGGTGGGGAACGAAACATAGGTTTGCGTATCTTATAACTTTTATTAAAGTTTACATTCATTTATCATTATGTATACTATTCATTTACACTGCATTATTGCATATAATGTTCATACTGTCATACTTATGTCTGTATAATTGGAGTTCATGTATTACACTATTGTTATGTCGGATTAGTAATCAATCTGGCTCAACCAGACTCAGTCTTGTCCTCAGTAACTTTAAATAGTGAACGGGAGGCAGCGTGCTGCTCTAGACGATTGGTATTTAAGTAGACATCGTGTCTCACCTCTCAACTGGAGACTAATCTGGTTGGTCTTATTTGAAAGCTATCAGCTTATACAAGTAATACTGAAAGTCCTAACCTTGCACGTCGTGATACCGACCCTGATAAGGATCACCAGACGTTGCCAAATCCTGTCTAAATGTTAAGTAAAGACTGGACCAGTTCATGCATTGGCATCATACATAGCACCACCTAGGGATGTATGTGGTTTATGATTCATAGAATAGTTAGAAGCGATGCTCGCTATTCATTATATTTCTCTGGAGAGGGACGTACAATGAAAACCTGGCTACTCCTGGGGAGGGACATCTGTACATGAATCCAGAGCATCGTTCATGAGGAGGGACGTACAATGAGAACCCGGCTACTCCTGGGGATGGACATCTGTACGTGAACTCAGGCGATGTACAATCATCAAACCAATACGAGACGGTGTCATGCATACATACAAATTGGATTGATTATGATGCTCTGATGTGTATTTAAGATATTTGATTGTGAAGTTTGTTTTATTAATTGTTATATTCACGAACTATTTTACCCACTGAGCGTGTAGCTCACCCCGTTGTTATCCAATTTTTCATAGGAGATTAGGGTGGACTGGGTGCAGGTTTTTAGGCCCACATTTTGTACCATTTGTATTATTCATTGGGGATTTTGGGAGAATGTTCCCTTAACTATTTCATGTACAAATATATTCTGAAATTAATGAAATCAGACTTGTACTTAATCGTGTTTTCACGCACTCAATTATTGTATGAATTATATATAGTTGATATTTATATTAAATATATATCTAGAAAACTATATAGTTTTTACATAGTTTAGATTCAAATATATATATATATATATATATAGTTATGATTTATGAAAACTATATATATAGTTATGATTATATATATATATATATATATATATACATAGATATATAAGATATATGTATATCATATTGCTAATGGAAAATTTGGATTAAATGATGGCATAAATATCAAGAGAAAAATATAAAATATTGTCTAACGGACAAAACATAAATCTTAAAAATGTTAGGAATATATTTTGTGCCCTTCACAAACTTATTTTTCTTTCAGCAGAATAATGGCCTCAAGTGAAAGAACGACTTCCAGTAGTAGGAAACCAATTCCCACCAGACTCAAGGAAGTGTTCAAAAGGGACATTATGACTATGAGGAGTATCGACAATAGAGATCTCCGCCTCCGTCCGATCCTTCACGAAAGACTGTTACAACTTGATGAAATTTTTCTACGAAGCCATGTATTGCGTAGGACTTCAAGAAGATGGGATCGGCCCTGTTTTGGAGACAGTGGTCAAGGAAACAAAGATTTCTATCAAAGTCGAAACTATTGCGCAACTTATGGAGATTCCGACTGAAGATAGAATCATTGATCCACACGAACCCCAGACAGTTATAGAGATCACGGAGTCCAAAGAACAGTTGTTCAATTCCCTCGCCAAAAACCCGTACACCCAATCGATGTACGCCTTCCTCCCAAACAATCTCCTTAAACCACCTCTTGTCGGCCTTGGAAAGATCGTATGCGGCAACATCTTGCCGGAAAAGGTGACTAGAGGTGCTATGTCAAGGGCTCAACTTGTAATACTCTATATTTCACAAAAAAAAAAAAAAATTACTATTTGGGCAACGCCCGAACGTTCAGGCGCATGACAGAATGTTCAGGCGCAATGCCAGAACGTTCAGGCGCATGCCAGAACGTTCAGGCGCATGCCAGAACGTTCAGGCGCATGCCAGAACGTTCAGGCGCAATGCCAGAACATTCAGGCGCAATGCCAGAACGTTCAGGCGCCAAAAATCTCTATATAAGGAACCCTCCTCATTCTCATTTTTCACACCAAAATCACTCTCCTTATGATTTTCCTTCTCTTTCCACTCATTCTAAGTTTTTAGTTTTTGAGACTCTCTGATCGAGACTCTCGGTACGGTGCGACGAAGTTCTGTTCGGAGGAAAGCGCCAGATCGGAAAGAAGAAGTTTTATCTGAAGGTGGGGAACGAAACATAGGTTTGCGTGTTTCATAACTTTTATTAAAGTTTACATTCAATTATTATTATGTCTACTATTCATTTACACTACATTATGTCAATAATGTTTATGACCTGAATGTCCTAACTTTGCACGTCGTGATACCGACCCTGATAAGGATCACCAGACGTTGCCAAAGTCAGTCTAAATGTCAAGAAAAGACCAGACCAGTAGACTAGACTAGTTCATGCATTGGCATCATACATATCACCACCTAGGGACGTATATGGTTTATGACTCATAGAATAGTTAAATGTCACACTCCACCCGGACGCGCCTAAACCGGCGGTACACTCTCGGACGGGGCGCGCATTTGGAATAATCATAATGGTAATAACAGAGTGCGCAGCGAAAATACAGTACACAGTACAAATCTGATTTCATTTAATTCAGAATACTTTTGTACATAAGATGGTCAAGGGAACATACTCCCAAAATCCCCAATGAATCATACAAAGGGTACAAAATGTGGGTCACATAACTTGCACCCAGTCCACCCTAATTTCTTGTGAAAGATTGGATAATAATGGAGTGAGCTTAACGCGCTTAGTGGGTAAATAGTGCATGAGTATAACAATTAATAAAGCATACTTCAATATCAAATATCTTAAATACACATGTAAGCATCATAATCAATCAATATGTATGTATGCATGACACCGTCACGTATTAATGGTTTGATGAGCGTACATCGCCTGAGTTCACGTACAGGTGTCCTTCCCCGGGCGTAGCCAGGTTCTCACTGTACGTCCCTCCTCAGGAACGATGCTCTGGATTCACGTACTGATGTCCCTCCCTGGCATAGCCGAGTTCTCATGTACGTCCCTCTCCAGAGAAATAATATGAATAGTGAGCAATGCTTCCAACTATTCTATGAGTCATAAACCATATACGTCCCTAGGTGGTGATATGTATGATGCCAATGCATGAACTAGTCTAGTCTACTGGTCTGGTCTTTTCTTGACATTTAGACTGACTTTGGCAACGTCTGGTGATCCTTATCAGGGTCGGTATCACGACGTGCAAAGTTAGGACATTCAGGTCATAAACATTATTGACATAATGCAGTGTAAATGAATAGTAGACATAATAATAATTGAATGTAAACTTTAATAAAAGTTATGAAACACGCAAACCTATGTTTCGTTCCCCACCTTCAGATAAAAACTTCTTCTTTCCGATCTGGCGCTTTCCTCCAAACAGAACTTCGTCGCACAGTACCGAGTGTCTCGATCAGAGAGTCTCAAAAACTAAAAACTTAGAATGAGTGGAAAGAGAAGGAAAATCATAAGGAGAGTGATTTTGGTGTGAGAAATGAGAATGAGGAGGGTTCCTTATATAGAGATTTTTGGCGCCTGAACGTTCTGGCATGCGCCTGAACGTTCTGGCATTGCGCCTGAACGTTCTGGCATGTGCCTGAACGTTCTGTCATGCGCCTGAACGTTCGGGCGGTGCCCAAATAGTAATTTTTTTTTCTTTTTTGTGAAATATAGAGTATTACACTCTACCCCCCTTAAAGGGATTTCGCCCTCGAAATCAAGTCAAGTATGGATGAGGGGTATTGCTTACGAAGTAGCCGCAGGTTGCTAAGGAGCCACTGCGTGTGTGCATCACTATAGCCATTGATATGATTTGCAGACATCAGCGTAGTTATTCAAGTGAAACAATGTATGAAGATAGGTGTAAACAATGTTTCATCCTGGTATTTATAAGTGAAAATAATACAATGTATCACATCATCAGGTGGTACTAGAAAACAATTCAGGGTATTTCTGTTTAATTGTGGATTCTAGTTCCCATGTAGCTTCCTCTATGCCGTGGTGATCCCAGAGCACTTTCACAAGTGGTATGCTACGTCTCCGTAGGTCTTGAGTTTTTCTATCTAAAATATGTATTGCTTTCTCTTGATACTTATTTCCTTCCTCAACCCGAACCTCGACTAAAGGGATGATATGCGAAGGATCAGGACGATACTTGCGAAGCATAGGTACATGAAAAACGTCATGAACCTTAGGCATGGACGAGGGAAGGGACAGACGATAAGCAAGTTTGCCAATACGTTCAATGATCAGAAATGGACCGATATACCGCGGGGAGAGCTTTCCTTTGATCCCAAAGCGTTTGACACCTCGGGTGGGCTGGACTTGTATAAAAACAAAGTCCCCCTTATCGAATTCCAGAGGCTGTCGCCGTTTGTCAGCATAGCTCTTCTGTCGACTTTGTGCAACACGAAGTCGTTCCTTTACTAGTGTGATCTTCTCAGAAGTCTCTTGAACTAGTTCAGGGCCTAACTGCGGTCGATCGGCCATATCTAACCAGCATACCGGAGATCTGCAAGGCCGGCCATAAAGAGCCTCGTATGGTGCCATGCCTATACTAGTTTGGTAGCTGTTGTTGTATGCAAACTCAGCTAGATGCAAATACTTTGCCCATCCGTCATTAAAGTCCAAAATGCAGCATCGTAGCATGTCTTCTAAGATTTGGATAAGCCGTTCTGACTGCCCATCAGTCTGAGGGTGGAAGGCTGTGCTCATAGTGATCTTTGAACCCGTTCTATTTTGGAAGCTTTTCCAAAAGTTTGATGTGAATCGAGGGTCTCGATCAGAGACGATCGTGAGTGGTATGCCATGAAGGCGGACGATCTCTCTTTCATAGAGTTCTGCAAGTTTGGCGGGATTATCCGTGAACTTTATTGGCAAGAAGTGTGCAGACTTGGTAAGTCTGTCAATGATAACCCAGATAGCATCT
This sequence comes from Paratinospora sagittata, assembly GCA_035771175.1. NCBI lineage: Eukaryota > Viridiplantae > Streptophyta > Magnoliopsida > Ranunculales > Menispermaceae > Paratinospora > Paratinospora sagittata. The sequence continues at coordinate 39,251,572 of CM069590.1, read as the reverse complement.
TGCCCTTTATTATTTCGAGGTAAGGCTGTAACAAAATCCATTGCGATGTTCTCCCATTTCCATTCTCCAATAGGTAACGGCTAGAGAAGGCCAGAGGGAAGTCGTCGTTCTGCCTTAACTTTCTGGCAAACAAGACATCGAGCAGCGAAGTCTGCAATTGCCTTCTTCATTCCAGAAAACCAGAATTGTCGCTTGACATCCTGGAACATCTTGTCACCCCCAGGATGCATAACGTATCTCGAACAGTTCAACTCAGTAAGCACGTCTTTCCGAACTTCAGTATCGTTCGGAAGACAAAGACGTTTTTTATAGAAAACAGCTCCGTCGTCAGAGACTGACCAATGAGGAAGGTCTTGCCCGCGGAGTAGAAGTTCTCGTTTCTCCATTAACATAGGGTCATTGGCTTGAGTAGCTGAAATCTTGCGAACGAGGTCAGAGGTAGCTGATAATTGAGAGAGTCGTGGGCGTGGTCCCTCTTCGTTTAGCTGGAGGTTAAAGTTCTCTATCTCTTTAGCCAATTTTCCCATTTCATAGTTAAGAATGCAAGCAACATAAGATTTTCTACTCAGAGCATCGGCCACAACATTGGCCTTTCCGGGATGGTACTGGAGTTGAAAGTCATAGTCTTTCAAGAATTCCAACCATCTTCTTTGGCGGAGGTTTAGGTCTCTCTGAGTGTATATGTACTTAAGACTCTTGTGATCTGAGAAGACCTAGAACCGTTCACCGTATAGGTAATGACGCCATAATTTAAGTGCAAACACAACAGCTGCAAGTTCCAAGTCATGGGTTGGGTAATTACCCTCATGAATCTTCAGTTGCCTGGAGGCATATGCAACAACTTGGCCTTCTTGCATTAGTACGGCACCTAAGCCTTGGAGAGAGGCATCGGTGTATAATAAAAAACCAATTCCATTTCTTGGAGTAATAAGTACAGGTGCTGTCGTGAGGTGTTTCTTCAATTCCTGAAATGATGCTTCACAGGCGGAATTCCAGATGAAGCGCACGTCTTTTCGAGTGAGCTTGGTCATATGTTCAGCAATCTTCGAGAAGTCCTTAATGAAGCGTCTGTAATAGCCAACCAAACCAAGAAAACTCCTAATCTGAGTAACAGTGGTAGGCTGCTTCCAGTTTAAGACTGCTTCAACCTTAGAAGGATCGACCTCAATGCCATTGCCTGAAACCACATGGTCGAGGAATTGAACTCTCTGCGCCCAAAATTCTCACTTACTCAACTTTGCATACAGTTGGTGTTTTTGTAAGGTCTGGAGGACGATCTTCAAATGTATTTTATGGTCTTCCTCGGTTGAGGAATATATCAAGATGTCGTCGACAAAAACCACCACAAACCGGTCTAAGTATAACCTGAATATGCGATTCATCAAATCCATGAATGCAGCAGGTGCATTTGTTAGACCAAATGGCATAACTAAGAACTCGTAATGACCGTACCGAGTTCTGAACGCCGTCTTGGTGATGTCCGACTCTCGGATCCGGAGTTGGTGATAACCGGACCGTAAATGAATCTTAAAGAAGTATTTGGCATCTCTAAGTTGGTCGAACAAATCATCGATCCTGGGCAACGGATATTTGTTCTTGATGGTGACGTTATTCAACTTGTGATAATCGATGCAAAGTCGTAACGAACCATCCTTTTTGCAAATAAACAGAACTGGAGCGCCCCAGGGTGATGAACTCTTTCGGATGAAGCCATTACTCTCTAAGTCCTTAAGTTGTTTGTCTAATTTGACCAGTTCAACATTTGACATTCTGTATGGTGGAATTGAGATAGGCCCTGCCCCAGGTATGAGGTTGATCTCAAAATCTAATTCCCTAAGTGGAGGTAGACCAGGAAGGTCATTAAGAAAAACTGTTGGGAATTCAGATACGACTGGAACATCGCGTACTTCGGGAGGGTACAGAGCTGGTGATTCATTGTCGTCGCCAAGAGACAACGCTCGAAGTTGTGGCTTGAGAAGTGCAACTGTTGATTTGTGTATCCATTGCCTTGTTCCCTGAATCTTGACAAACTCTCTTGTAGGCAAGGTTAAGTGAACTTGCTTGTTCATACAGTCAATCTGTGCATTCAGTGGTGCTAGCCAGTCCATGCCGAGGATGATGTCGAAGTCGTCAAAATCCATCACAAAAAGATCTGCATATATTATTTGGTCTGACATTCGAAGCTCACAGCGAGAACACTGCAGATTGATGTCAGTACGAGATCCGAACGGTGATGTGACATGGAGTGTGATGTTTGTGGGTTCAGGATGCAGGCCTAAATGTCTTACCAATGCTGATGATATAAAAGAATGCGTAGCACCTGAATCAAACAAAACATGCACCATTGTATTGAACAAAGGAAAGGTACCTTCGACGACATTATTGTCTGGGAGGGGTTGGTGAGCGATGGCATATGCTCTGCCCTGATTCTGTTGACCCTGGTTCTGCTGGGTCTGCCTGGGTTGGGCATTAGCAGCAGGCGGTGCTTGTTGGACTGGAATAGCCGGAATAGGTTGCTGAAGGTGCGGACAAAGATGTTTTACATGGCCTTTCTGGCCGCAGTTGAAACAAGTTGGCCTGTACTGCTGATGGTTTTGCTGGCCATTCTGATTATTCTGCTGGCCTTGTTGATTGTGGTGTCGACCACCACCTCTGCCATTGCCGTTGCTACGGCCACCTCGTCCATAACGACCGCCACGACCATGGTTTCGGAAACCCTGGTGGTTAGAGTTAGAAGGTGCAGCCGCATGTGTTGTGGCTTCATTCGTCGAAATCGGGGCTGGGAGGGCTGGGTTTTGATTGTAGTAGGGCTTCTTCTTGTTGCCCTGTTGCGAGCCCTGTTGGGAAAATGTGGCAGGTTGTTTGCCCTTATTCATTCGCTGTTCCTGTAAGAGCTTTTCTTGTTCAAAGCTCATGTTCTTGTCAACAACCTCCTTGTAAATCTTGAGATCCAAGATCGATAAGGCTTGTCGAATGTCATGGCGATGACCATTATAAAATTTCTCACTCTTATCTCGCTCCGTTGAGATGGTGGAGAGAGAGTAGACTGATAATTCTTTAAATTTTCTAGCATATTCTCTGACGGTCATGGTGCCCTGATATAACTTAGCAAATTCCTTACGCTTCTGCTTTGTTACCGCGCTGGGAAAATACTCATCAATAAACATTGACTCAAACTGTTGCCAAGTCATATCTGCTATATTGACCTTTGGGTCTTCTTTCACCGTGATCCACCATGTGTTTGCGGCACCAACAAGTTGGTAGGTTGCTAGTGGAATTTTACTTGTCTCATCGACTCCCATTGCATCAAGAGCCTTCTTAGACTCATCCAACCACTTTTGCACCTCATCAGGATCAATGGTGCCATCGAAAGTAAGAGGTTGTAGCCACTTGTATTTAGTAAACTGATCGGTTTGAGCTTCGGACCCTAATTTTACAGGTGCTTGAACCGTGGCAACCTGACTGGCTGCGGTCTTACGAACGGCAGTATGAACAGTGACCTTCATTGCCTCAATAAATCCAGCAAAGAAGGTTTCAATGCTTGAAGGCATGGCAAAGGGTGCTGGTGGTGGTGGTATTGCCTGCCCAGATGTAGTGGCAGTGGTGGGTGTGGCCTGTGCTGTTGTCGGAGGCGGCGGTTCCTGAATCTCAGGAGGTGCCTCAACTGTGGGACGAACAGTACGTGGCCTTCCTCTCTTTCTTGTTTGCATTTTCTCACTGGCAAGGAGAAAATAAAACCAAGATTAAGAAACTGTAGGCAAGTATAATGTTATAGTATGCTCAGCAACAATTTCGAGAGTACTGTAATATTAAAATCACCTATTTTTCTAAGTAGAGTGTAAGGTTGTTGTTGAGGAATCAAAGAATCTTATATATCTCGTATGTTTGGCCATGGTATAAAAAACAAGGTTAGAATGTTTATATAGTAAGTAGAAAACTTTGCAAGTATTTAAAATGATTTGGTTCTGGTTGTTTGTGAACATACATATATTTCATTGAAAATCCATACGAGTTATAAGAATCCTAAGATTTGCCTCGGTAAATAGCCTGAGCTAACGTTCTATCGCAATCTTATGCATTCAGACGCTTACTCTTAGTCTTTTCGATTATTATCCAAGTTCATGTGTCCCATACCACATGAATTTAGTAATAAGGGTGTCAACCAAGTTAAGTTGTATGAACACGGTCTCTAAAAACATTGGCTGAATAGAAGTTCACTAATAGTATCGTCCAAATTTACTCGTCCCATACCGTGTAAACTTAGTGATAATATTAGTAATGCAACTTTCTCCAAATGTTTCTTTTCACACAAGGTCATGGGTTTTCTTACTTCCACATTTTATTTAGTATCCTCCAATTTTGTTGTGTCCCATACCACTCCAAAGTTAGTGATACAAAAGAAAAAATGGTTGTAAGTCGGCCCACCAAAGATAGTCTTTAAACAAAACAATTCATTCATATATATCAAAGAAAAGTTTACAATGCCAGTAATTAATTGTGACTATCAAAGAAAAGTTTACAATGCCAGTAATTAATTGTGACTTTCTTGTCTACTACCGCTCCTTCGAGATCGACTACTACGTACAAAACGACTATTAACGGAAGGTTGAGAGTGTGCACGCTTTGCGTCGGAGTTTTGGAACCGGGTTAATATATTATTGTGGCTCTCTCTCAGTGTAGCAATATTGGATGCCATTTCATCTAACCGTTCAAGTAGGTTAGTCGGTTGTCCCATTGCTGGTTGATGGGTCATTTGTCTCGTAGGAGAAGGGTAGGCCATAGACATTGGGGGAAAGTATTGGTTCATAGGTGGAAGGTAGTTGTGTTGATTGTGCGGGGATCCCCTAACTGGAACCCCATGGAGATTTGGATTTGTTTGTGGTGAAAAAGTTTGAAACAATGGGCTTATCGGGATGTTTTGTCCTCCAAGATTTGGTGACTCCCAATATTGGTGTTGTTGGTTCACAACAACTTGTGGAACTGGCGGATACTGTACCGTAGGAGTTGGAAATCCTTGGTACGAAGTGGTGCCTGGAGTGGGCACGTTCCAAGTTGGTGGACTTGCTTGTGTAGTTTGTCTATCAGGACTTTGTGTAGTTTGTCTATCAGGACTTTGTGTAGGTTGATTTAGTGTGGCATATAACTTTTCGTCAGTGCATGGTCGATCGATTGGATCACTATTCAGGGCTGGGTCTGATGTAGGATTTGGATTTGAATCATTATTTGGGCATTCGTGGACGGGCATCTTGCGTCGACTTTTGCGAAGGAAACGTCCATGCTTGTCGCTCATTCTTTCGGCATTTCATATTGTCGTGCCGAATACCTCTTTGTCAGTTACCCCTCCACTTGTGCCATATGTCTTGAAGATAGAGGATGTTGTAACTGGTTCAGTGATGAGCTTTGACGTTCCATAACTGTTGTCTCCAATACAGGGCTGATTCCCTCTTTTGGAAGTCCTACGTAAGTCATGGCTTCATAGAAGGATCTTACCAAGTTGTAAGAGACTTGTCCCTCGACTTTGGTTATGTTTAACCAATCTAATGTTGCGAGTTTGTCATGAAAGATTGGGCGGAGGCGGAGATCTCTATTGTGGATGCTCCCCATAGTCATAACCCCTTGTTTGGACAATTGAAAATTGGTTCCCTGCTAATGGAAGTTGTTCCTTCCCTTGAGGCCATTGTGTTGTTGAAAGGAAAATAAATTTGTGTGAAAGACACAAAATATATTCCTAACATTTTTAAGATTTATGCCTTGTCTGCTAGACATTATATTCGAGTTTTCTTTTGATATTTATGTCATCTTGAAATTTTCTTCATTAGTGATTTGATGTATATATGTCATATTCACATATGAATGTATAGACATATTTAATGATAACTATAGTTCCCATAAATCAACTATATATAAATCATATATAGTTGTTTTTAATCCAAATCTTAACTATATATAGAAGTCATATATATATAGTTTTAGAAATATCAAATAAATTATTTTTTAAATTTTTATGATTATTTTGTTTTGTAATAAATTGTTTTCGAAAAATCAGAATTTGTTTTTTTTTTTTTCGCAATATATATAATTTTTTTTTTTCGAATAAATATTTTTCGAAAAATAAAATTTTTTCGAATTTTTTTTTTTTCGAAAATTTTTATTTTTCGAAAAATATTTTTCGAAAAATAAAATTTTTTCGAATTTTTTTTTTTTTATTACGTACCTCATATACACTAATGTATATAGATACATATATTCAATAATAACTACACATATAGTTTCTAATAAATTATGACTATATGTATATTTAAATCAAACTATATAAAAATCATATAGTTTTCTAGATATATATATTTAATACAAATCTCAACTATATATAATTGACATATGTATATATAGTTCTAGAGATATATATATATCTAATAAAATTTTTCTTCCCCCAATTTGGTGGACTTGGGCGGGCCGTGGACCGTACGCTCTGATACCATTAAATGCACGCCCCGTCCGAGAGTGTACCGCCGGTTTAGGCGCGTCCGGGCGGGGTGTTACACAACTTCTTGTGCTATACTGTATAGAAAAGAAAATTAAGGTCTCACTACCTCACATCATCGTCCAACAAATGTTACGGGTGATTCAAAACCCTTTGAGAAAGGAACTCCTCGGCTACGGAGTCTTGATCATGAGGATGCTATACGAGGCAAACATCAACACTTTTGATGAGTCTTCGAAGCAGATCACTGAGGCGGTTACAACAACCTCTATCTTCAAGACATTTGTCACAAGTGGAGAGCCAACTGACGAGGAAGTATTCAGCGCGACTTTCGAACGAAATGGCGAAAGAATTAGAGACGAAAAGGGACGTTGTTACAGAAAAAGTCGACGCAAGATTCTTGTTAGGGAGGTACCAAATAACGAGCCAAACCAGAACCCTACGACAGACCCAGCCTCGAATAATGATCCAACCGAGCACCTATTCTCCAAGGAAGATTTATTTGCCAACCTAAATCAACCTCAACCAAATCAGAATAGACAAGAAGTTCCAGCAAATCCACCTTCCTGGAACATGCCAACTCAAGGCAATACTATGTACCAAAGGTTTCCTACTCCTGAAGTACCGTATCAGCCAGTTCGACAAGTTCCTGTGAACCAACAACAACAAAATTTTGCGGCACAAAATCTTGGAAGACAGGACATCCCAATGAGCCCATGGTTTCAAGATTTTTTAACCCAAGCATATCCAAATGTTCAAGGGGACATGTATGCAAAACGTCGAAGAACAACTAGCAAATTCTCAACCTTCTTCTAGTAGTTTTTCTGATCAGAGTTTAAGGAACACGCTCATTTGTTCAAGGAACGTGCTCTTGTGGTTTTTCTCGATACTCAAATTTTTATAAAGTCAATGGTTCTTAATGAAGATCCTCGCTCCTATTCCCAATGAACATATTAAGGAATGCGCTCCTCTTATAACGAATGCACTCTTACATTGGAGGAAAATCTGAAAAGTTTCAGATTTCAAAGCAGAGACGCACTCCTTCATTAAGGAACGCTTTCTTGTGCCTTGAACTGATATTTTTCTATAAATACCATACTTTGCTCACTTGAGAGCAAATTTTGCAAAAATCTTGAACTTGTGTCGATTTTCATACTTTCATTTTTATAAGTCCAAAATAAGTTCTTGAGTGATTTAAACAACTTTTCAAAGCAAAAGTTCACCTACATTTGAATCTTTGATTCAAACTTTCGAATAGTTTGCCTAATCTTTCAAAACTCTTTGAGAAACTTGTGAGTTTCTCTTCAGCATAGATCAAGTCGTTCTTGAGTGAGTTCATCATATATCTTGTAGATCTTGATCTTTTTTTAAGGCTAAATAACTCTCAATCACCTTCACACATTGGAGAATGTTGTATGCTTCATCCTTCCCAAGAGTTGGGTAAAATTTCTATTTAAGATTCGTGTGATTGTGTTTGTGATTATTAAATAGTTTTTGTATTTGATCTTTATCTATCTTTAAAACTTTTTTGTTTAAGTGTTTATGAAACCATAATTGATCTTGCATATTATATCATCTTGATTAGTGGTTTCATATGTCTTGTTTGATTTCGATTCTCGTGCTAAACTTATACTATCTTTGAATCAATTTCATTGATCATTGCTTGAGCATATTGATTCTTGAACTTAATCATTTATTTATTTCGAATCAACAAGTTTTGATCATTTGTGCATGTTGATTCTTGTGCTTCATATATATCATCTTTAGAATCAATATTTGAATATATGTGCATATTTGATTTTAGATCTTACATTATCACTATTTGAATCGATTGCGTGTATTTGAAAACAACTATTTCAACATTGCACTTCATTTGAAATATTGTGGTTGGAATAGTATTGATTATTCATTCAAGGTTGTATGCTAGTGATCGTGAATATTTGTGTCACAAGTGCACGACAGTCAAGTAATAATTCAATCCTAAGGTGAGTTGGACTATCGTCCTCAGGAAAAAATGAATTTTTAAAATTAAAAATGCTCAAAACTACTATGATTTCAATTTTATCTAGGTGATCAAAATGGGATGAATAATGTGCTGGAATGTAAAGTTAACAAATTAAAACTAATTAGTGCAAATTGAACTAAAATGGGAGAAAATCAATGAATAAAAGTCCTAGAGATTGATTTCAATATGTTCTATCTTATGGATTTTCAAAAGGTTGTGTTATTGAATTAATTGCTTGTATTCATAAACCATAGATTCTAACCCATCCAAACCCCTCTCTCGAGCGCAATTCGACATCTATCCTTAACATATTAATCCCCTCTCTTGAGCGCAAGTCAATAAGTCAAGAATGCATTAAGATCTACAATCCACATGCGATTTCAAAGGCTTTCGTAGGTTTCTTGACTCGATACTACTAACCTAAGTTACAATTTTCAATCTCGAGTGTAAGAAACCAAATCCAAAATCATTTAAGAAGTGGCCAACAAATTTAAAGCATTAAGTGCTTAAAATTGCAAATAAACCCAGAAATTATTCAATAACACATGTATAATAATCATTCCATAAGACAAAACATAGATCAATCAACCTCTAGACTAAGAACTTAGCTCATATTCATATTCAAGGATACAAGATAGAAAAGATGGAAAACAAAGGAAGACAACATTGCAAGAAACAAGAAATGGAAAATGAAAGCTTAACCCCCTGACAATGAAGATCTCTTTTTCTTCTTCCTTGCTTGCAACCCAAGCTTCCTCCTCTTTTTTCTTGCCTCTCTTTCTAAAACCTAATTCTAATTTATTCTAATGTGTCTAATAAGTGATAAGATTTCCTAATAAAACCCTAAATCAAGCTTATATACATAAGTGGTCGAAAAGACCAAAAAAGGCCATGAAAAATCACAAAAACTCGCAAAATCACGCAACTGCGCACATACTAGCGTAGACTCTGTTCCACCACCACCACTCTACATGATCTGGGTGTCGCGGCGTCCGGTCCCTGTTTTGCACAATTTTGTGCTTTGGCTTGGTGTTGTGGACTAAGCCGATTTTCCATCGTTTTGGACTCATTTAGTTCATTTCTTCTCCACTTTTTGCACATGTTCTTGGCCTCATTTCAGCACCACTTGAACCTTGTTTCAACCCACTTTAAAACTCTTTATTTACCTATAAAACAAAGTATAAACAGATGTAAATTCTATGCAATTGATCAAAGTATTAACTATAATGAAATGCACTCAAAGTATATGATTTCTATGATATTAACAAGTATCAAAAAGTTATTTATTCATGATAAAAACCTAAGATAAAACCTAAATGAACTTAAAACAACTAAGTATACTAATCATGCAAAAACACTTAAAAACTAACCAAATAAACTTCAAAATCTAACAAATTAACATGCAAACTAACTACTAAAACTCAACATATCAGCTAGAAATTTGAGAGTGTTTTAGAACATCTCTCCTTATCACTTGTATCCTTGATGTATTGTTGACTTGTGAGTCAACCAGGACTATACCCTGTTTATGTATGGCTTGTAACCACGCCCGTAATTTGGTTACTGTACGGCTTCTAGTCACGCCAGCAAGTTGGTTAGATTACAGCTTCTAGTTACGTCCGCAAGTTAACTAGATTGTAAGGCTTCTAGTCAGACCCGTAAGTTGACTAGCCCTTAGTAGATTGAAAAATCCTGATCGTGGGTAGTCAGGTAGTGGAGTAGGTTCAAGGGGAACCGAACCACTATAATAATTAATTAACCGAAAGGTAACGCGAAAATCTGCCAAGTCCAATTCACCTCCTTTCTTGGACGGTAATACTGGGCCAGTGTTCTATATCACTGTAACGCCCTGTACCCCAGGCTGACATCATCTTGAGCCGTAAGATATTGAAATATGCGTATTTATATGTGTATGACTCATAGAAACCCCACATATTTTGTTGGTTCAGAATTTCCTAGGCTTAGAAGTCAAATGGACCCGATTCGGCAACGTTCCGGTTGCCCGTACCTTAAGAATTAAAAAAAGGCCAAATTGACAATGACCTTGAGATGCGTGCTCCAGAGCGCTACGCGAACCTAACATTTACGTCTGAAATGAAATTTACATAAAAATTCATATAAGGTATGTCTTGCTTTGATTTCGGAATGGCCGATAGTAGAACAATAAAAAATATAAATATATATATATATATATATAGAGGAAGAAATTTCTGTAACTGATTACATCAATGGCTTGATCTCGTAGATATGTAGTCCGATTGAGCTGAAATTTTGGAAGCTTATTCTTCTCTAATAGGTGTTCATTATGAACAGTGAAGATCTTGATCAAAGTTGTGTACTGTGAGTTATAAGCTTTCAAACACGACTGCTCAGATTTTTGAATTTTCTTGCGTAAATTTTACCATCAGGTTGGAAACTCATTCATACAAATTTTAAACAGTTAAGATGTTAAATTGGTCAATCGTTTGTAGAAAATTGATCATCTAAGTGGAAGTAATTGCAGCAAGAAATTGTTTCTTTATTAAATTGTGTTTTATTTTGTGTGAGGCCTACCATTCACCTTATATACACTAAGCACAAGTTCTCTTTCAATTTTTGCAACTTTTCTCTAGTTTTCTCAGCTGAAAAGAAGGGGGGAAATAGTGGTTTGAAGGTGGTTTGAGCTAGGGTTTGGATTTTCTAAGCCTCCAAGGTATGGTTTTCATCCCTTTAGCACTTGAATCTTGCATTTTTGGTTGAGTTGCTCCACATAGTTTGGGTTGAGGGCATTTGTGCTAAAATTTTCTGGGATCCATGAGCTTGGCTTGCATGTTTGGTTGAAAGTTGAGCTAGACTTGGCATGTCAACTATGTGGTGTACATTAGTGTCCTTGAATCTACCCTAATATTAGTTTTGGAAAAGCTTTGGCCACAGTGGACTTTTTGCCAAAACATTTGGTCCAACTGAGAGGGTATGAGTTCCCACAATTTGGGAATGAGCTGGAACTTGGTTTCAATGGAATGCATTGATGCATTTGAGGCTATCTAAGACTTAATTGATGATTGATAACCTAATTGGATATGAAATGCATGGAATTGAAGTAGTTTTGGATATGATATCAATCCCTAGCATTTTCATGGGTTAGAAAGTGTTGAATTGTGTAAATTATGGTGTGAATGGACTGATTTTGGTGGCACATAGTTGCAGCCATGTTAGAGTTAGGTGTTGGCATATGAATTAAGGTTTGAATCATGGTTTTGGCATGCTGTATGGACTGGTTTTGATGAGTACATGAACCTAAATTTTACGCAGGGTTTGTAGATGATCAAAGTACTCTAATTGTGCCTTTTGGAAGCTAAATTGTATGCTTTAGGGCTGATGTACATTAGAGGGTGGAAGTGGCATTCTAGTGCCCTAGTATTGGTTGAATTTGGATTGGCTAGCCTAGCCAATCAACTGTGAGTGTTTCCTTACATTTGGTTTTATATGTGACATTGTATTATATGAAATGTTTTGAATGTTATCTATGTATAACGTATGTTTTAATGGTTCATGAAACTGATTTGAACATAAGCATGAATGGTTAACAACTTGTGGCTCTGCTAGCTGGGATTTTAGGAAATCTCATGTGCTAGATGTGACCCCGGGTTGTGAATCTAGGATAGGATTTTATGGCTTGTGTAGCTAGGATTAGCCTAGACATGTGATTGTCTTTGGAGGGTGGATCCTACGAGCTGTACAACCCCAAGAATCCTTAGAATACGAGCAACATGAAACCGAGTCGGGCCTTGGTGTCATGAACCTAGGCCCTAGATCGCTTCTTACTCAGGAGGTGGATTATGATTGCATATGCATGTGTGGAATTGAATGCATTGGTTTGGATGATTGACACGAATGCATTATGTTCAGCATGCATATGGATTTTACATTACATCATGATATTTGAACTGCTTTTATGATCACATGCCATGGTTTTTGTATAAATGCATGTATACTGCCATTTGTAGGAAATGTTCACTGAGCTTGTTGTAGCTCACATCTTCTTCTTATCATTTCAGGTCCAAATAGGAAGGAGAAGGGGAAGGCTTAGTTGTGGGGCGCTTCCCACTTGTTTTGTGATGTAGGTGTTAGTTTTGTACATGTTGTATTTTGTAATATGTATTTAATGACACCTATTGCATATATTACACACTTAGACTCGCTTTGTATAAATGGGATGTACATATATGTCGATGTGCATATGATGATGATGATGATGATGATGACCCGATGGATGGGTTATGTTTTTTTTTTATTGGACTTACATGTGCAGTTAGATTTTGATGATTATAATTATGATTTGGATTGTGTTAGCATGGGGCATGGATGAATATCAGGTTGTTTGTGTTTAGGCTTATAGGACGTCGGGGATATGAAGAGAGGATATATCCTGAATTCTGTGTCGGTCATGATATCACAGGTAGTGGGTCATGACACGATTGGTATTAGAATCAGGTTTCAATCCTAGGACCTGTGGTTATGACGATCACAAATGGTAAGATTAAAACTATGACAAGCGAATGACAAATACAATGCTCTAGGATTTATTTCTAACAATCTTTATTGAAAACCTTGGTGTCCATTTCATGTTAGATTCATTATCATAACCTTGTGCCCTCACATCATCAATATTAAGATTAAGAGATATTAAAAAAAATTGAATTTCCTTAAAAAGCTCAAATCCAGATATATCATGCACATTTAAAAACTCTAAAAAATATTCTTCTATTTTTGTTAGACTATTAGATATGTCTATACATCAAATTATCAAAGTCATTTATTTTTTGTAACTTACATCTGGTGTACAATCAAGTATCACATTAAAATATTTAGCCTTTTTGATTTTTAAATGATTGCACTTTTATGACCAACATAGTGATAAGAATCTCATTATTTTGAATGCGTCAAATATGTTCTTGTATTACTAAATCAAACTTTGCAATCCTTTCAATTAAATCCATAAAATTACCATTATTATTTTCATAATTCTCTCACAAGTGAAAAGCCAGATTATGTCACACCCCGCCCGGACGCGCCTAAACCGACGGTACACTCGCGGACGGGGCGCGCATTTGGAACAATAACAATGGTAACAACAGAGTGCGCAGCGGAAATATATGTCACACAGTACAAATCTGATTTTATTTAATTCAGAATACTTTTGTACATAAAATGGTAAAGGGAACATACTCCCAAAAATCCCCAATGAATTATACAAAGGGTATAAAATGTGGGCCCCATAACCTGTACCCAGTCCACCCTAATTTCCTGTGAAAGATTGGATAATAATGGAGTGAGCTTAACACGCTCAGTGGGTAAATAGTGCATGAGTATAACAATTAATAAAGCATACTTCAATATCAAATATCTTAAATACACATATGAGCATCATAATCAATCAATATGTATGTATGCATGACACCGTCTCGTAATGGTTTGATGAACATACAACGCCTGAATTCACGTACAGGAACGATGCTCTGGATTCACGTACTGATGTCCCTTCCCGGGCGTAGCCGGGTTCTCATGTACGTCCCTCTCCAGAGAAATGTAATGAATAGCGAGCAATGCTCCTAACTATTCTATGAGTCATAAACCATATACGTCCCTAGGTGCTAATATGTAAGATGTCAATATATGAACTGGTCTAGTCTACTGGTCTGGTCTTTTCTTGACATTTAGACTGACTTTGGCAACGTCTGGTGATCCTTATTAGGGTCGGTATCACGACGTGTAAGGTTAGGACATTCAGTATTACTTGTATAAGCTGATAGCTTTCAATAAGACCAACTAGATCAGTCCCCAGTTGAGAGGTGAGACACAAGGTCTGCTTAAATACCAATCGCCTAGAGCAGCCCGCTGCCTCTCGTTCACTATTTAAAGTTACTGAGGACAAGACCGAGTCTAGTTGAGTCAGATTGACCACAAATCCGACATTATAACAGTGCAATACATGAATTCCAAATATACAGGCATAACTGCGGCAGTATAAACATTATATGACATAATGCAGTGAAAATGAATAGTAGACATAATAATAATTAAATGTAAACTTTAATAAAAGTTATGAAACACGCAAACCTATGTTTCGTTCCCCACCTTCAGATAAAAACTTCTTCTTTCAGATCTGGCGCTTTCCTCCGGACAGAACTTCGTTGCACCGCACCGAGAGTCTCGAACAGAGAGTCTCAAAACTAAAAACTCAGAATGAGTGGAAAGGAGAAGAAATTCACAAGAGAAGGTGATTTGGTGTGAGGAATGAGAAATGAGGAGAGTTTCTTATATAGAGATTTTTGGCGCCTGAACGTTTTGGCATGCGCCTGAACGTTCTGTCATGTACCTGAACGTTCTGGCGTTGCCCAAATAGTAATTTTTTTTTTTTGTGAAATACAGGGTATTACAGATTATGCTTAGCAAAATATTTCACTACAACAATTATTCTTATAAGAACTTGTTTCCAATGATTTTTTTTCTTTGGAAATTTTCTCGTGTACATTTCTATCAATTTTTTAACAGTTTCTTAATCTGATTTCTAAATCAATTTAATTATTCATATTAGTGACATGTTCAATGTTATTTTCATGTAATTTAAGTTTATCACTAACATGCTTTCAATTATTGAATCATTCATTCGCTAAAACACTAATATTAACAGGCATTAGGGGTGTTCATCAACCTGAACAACTCGATCAACCCGACTGAACCGAACATTTTGGGTTAGTTTGGGTTGGGTTAGGTAAGTTGTTTGAGTTAGATTTTCTAAAATATTGAACCTGATCAATTTGAGTTGGGTCACAGGTTTAGCCCATGAAAACGTAACTCGACTCGAACCAACCTATTCTATATATATATATATATATAAAGTTTTAAGAAATATGTTATGTTTATTTAATGAACTAGTCTCATCATTTGTTATTATTCTTTCTAACTTTTTAATAAAAAATAAATAAATTTACAATAAACTCATGTTTGTATTTAATGTTTTGTTGACAATCATTTGTTACTCTTTCTAACTTTTTAATTAAAGAAAATAAATTTACAATAAAGTCACTTTGCATTTACTATTTTGTGAACAATTATTTGTTATTCTTTCTAATTTTTTTATAAAAAAGAATAAATTTACAATAAACCCATATTTGCATTTAATATTTTTTCCCAAGGCATTTAATATTATTCTTTCTAACTTTTTAATAAAAAACAGAATATTAGACCCAAGTGCAACCCGATTAACTGACCCAACCTAAATCGAACCCGAACTATTTGGGTTGGATTGGGTTAGGGGAGTAATTGGGTTGGGTTGGGTTGGGTTTCAAATTTATCAACCCGAACTATTTAGGTTAGGTTGGGTTTCAAATTTATTAACCCGAAATGTTTGGGTTAGGTTAGGTTTTAGCCCTAAACTGACCCAATCCAACTCATGTACACCCATAACAAGCATGTTTTAAACAACTAACATCAAAAATAATAAACTTTATCTACATTCTTTGAAAACACTAGTCATTTCGCATATTGTTGCTCTCCATTTGGTAATATTCTAGTATAATGTGTATATGAGAAATGTCTAGAAGTATCATTTTAGTATAATGTGTATGGATCGTAAATTTCTAATTGAGAAGCTAGTTGGTTTTCATTCAAATTATGCTCATCAACTAGTTCAATTTCAGGTTCAATTTTGTGATTTTTATCATGATCATTTTCCCTCAATTCTTTAAATAAACAACTTCATTGACCTAAGTTTTTACTAAAAAAAATTATCTAGTGTTCTTTTTTGAGATAGACTCAATTGTTTTAATCTTTTTCATTTTTTTTTCTTTTTTCACGTGTAGAATAATGTTTCCAAGGAAACATGTTTGTGCAATTATTACAATCGATACAAAGATAAAACAACAAAAAATTTAAATATCAATTTAACTTTAACTCTCAATAAATTCAACACAACTTAAAACCATAATATCGATGCAATATATAAAAGCCACAAAATCAACACAATAAAGGTGCAAAATTAATACAAACAAAAAATCATCCCAAATTTCACATAAATATTCAACACAACCTAAAACTACAAAATCAACACAATAAAATTCAGAAAATCAATATAATAAAGCTACAAAATCAACACAAATATCAAATAGTTAACAAGTTCAAGAAAACATCGGTCAACTATTTCGACAACTTCAACCTTGTGCTTGTTGACAAAATTATTAATTCAAATACAAAATTATACAAATTAATGTGAACATACCAAACAAACAAACAAAAATGATTGAATTTTAGTAGTAAAAAAAGAAAAAAAAAATGGTTGGCAGAGTGAACACATCTATCAACTATTTCGACAACTTCAACATTGTGCTTGTTAATAAAATTGTTATATCCAATCCAAATACAAAATTATGTAAATATAACCATAACAAACAAACAAACAAAATTATGATTGAATTTTATTAAATAAAAGGGTAGTTTAGTAAATTTGCTATTTGGCTATATAAGCCTTATTTATCTTTCTTGTAATTATTCTTTTAATTAGACTTATTAGAAACCCTAGCTTTTCACGCTACTTCCTTTTCTTCTTTGTACTCCTTTTCTTCTATGTATTGTAACATGGTATCAGCGCGGATCGATCATGGTGAACTTGTTGCCGCTAATGTGAGTGACTATGGGTTTGTTGGTCACAATTAATAAGTAAGGTCCTTGCACTTGCAGATCCCATTGTGGTGTTATAGCCTTTTGTGTCATTGTCCTATTGGGGAAGAAGAAGAAAGTTTAATGTTCGGATGTTCGTGTTTAGTCTGAGAATGGGAGAAGATGAGAGTTGTTTTGTTAGGCAACTAACCAACTACTATATCATTTTTTTAGGCCGTGGAGTGTATCTTGTTTTTGGGTATTGGTTATGCATTGGATTTTGCTTAATAAAACAACCCCTTGATGTACTGAATCAAAACACCTTTTTCTTTAAGGAAGTGTTAAAAGGTGTCAGTAAAGTCAACTTGAAAGTTGTTTGGTTGGTAGCTCTTTGGAGCATTGGATCAATCTTATAAGAAAGACGGTGGATTGATTATTTGTTTTGGGAAGTTGGTTAATAAATAACCCATTGAAACACATTGATTGAGTTGAGATTTCCTTGATGAGAGGGATTTGAATGAGTTTTGGTAGAATTAATTGATTAAATAAATTCCTAGTGCATTGGATCTACCAAGGAAAAAGATTAAGCTTGTGAAATTATAACCCATTGATTTGGGATTGCTTGCATTTGTCATTATTGAACATGATGATTCTATCCAATCTAATACTAATACATTGGACATGATAGTAATTGCACTTGCTGAGCATATTCAAAGGTACCCTGTATTCCAGCCACATGTCATATCCACCTCTTCCTTTAAAGGTTTTTCATCATTTGAATCCTCAGGTATATCTCCATCTACGTGGGTATTTGACTCTGGTTCTTCACACCACATGTCATGTGACCTATCTTCTTTTGTTTATGTCTCCGTCCACATCATCTTTACCTGTTGTGACTGTTGATGGCACCCCCCTGCCATTAGTAGGTATTGGTCATTTTGTTACTTCTCAGTTATCTCTTTCCAATGTTTATTGTATTCCCAAACTTAAATTGAATCTTATTTCTATAAGTCAATTATGTGATTTTGGATACATTGTTCAATTTTCTCCTAACTTTTGTTATGTACAAGATCCTCATTCACAGAAGCTAATTGGGGCAGGTAGTAGGCAGGGGGGATTATACATCTTGGAGAAGCTGAGGGTTCCAGATGTAGCAGCTTCCAACATAGATTTGTTGTCCTTTCGTTTGGGTTCCAATTCTTTTAACTTCTATTTATGGCATTCTAGATTAGGACATGTGTCAGCTCCCCGTTTACGATTTTTAGCATCTAAGGGACCACTTGGAAATTTGCAATTTCATGACATTTCTGATTGCAATGGTTGTAAGTTATCAAAATTTTTAGCTTTACCTTTTGATCAAAGTACTTTTATTTCTTTGGCATCTTTTGATTTGATTCATTCTGATGTGTGGAAACCTGCTCCTATAGCCACAAATAGGGGGTTGAGATATTATGTTTTTTTTTATTGATGATCATACTTGATATTGTTGAATTTATGTAATAAAGCGTTGTTCTAATTTTTTCAATATATATGTTGCCTTTCGTGCTCTTATTAAAACTCAACATTCTACTACCATTAAGTGTTTTTGGTGTGATTTGGGTGGGGAGTACACTTCAAATGAATTTACTAATTTTCTTGTTTTTGATAGTACCATACATCGAACTTCTTGCAGTGACACCCCATAGCAGAATGGTGTTGCTAAATGGATACATGGGCACATTGTTGAAACTGCTCGTTTTCTCCTTTTATCTGCTAGTGTCCCAAGTGAGTTTTGGGGGGAGGCAGTTCTCACTGCCATTCATCTAATTAATAAAATCCCAACAGCTCGTACCTCAGGTTTCTCTCCATTTAAGAAGTTATATGGTATTAGTCTCGACTACTCCTTTTTAAGAGTTTTTAGAAGTACTTGTTTTGTTCTTCGACTTCATGTTGAGTGCAATAAGTTATCTTGAGGTTCAGTAATGTGTGTCTTCCTTGGTTATGGTAAGGGGCAAAAAAGTTATCGTTGTCATGATCCCATTGCACAAAAGTTGTATGTCTCACGTCATGTTGTCTTTCTTGAACGTATTCCCCCTTCTTTTCTATTTTTGCCAACCCTCTTAATGCCACCAAGTCTGATCTTATTTCTATAGATCCCTTCTCAGATGACAGTGATAGTTTGCATTCTCCTATGCCATCTTTTACAAATGTTGCATTCTCAATTTCATGTTCTTCCATCTCCTAACCACTTCTCTTGTAGGGATAAAAGTATGGGTTCTGCAGGTGCCAATGTACCACCCCCTAATGCTTTGGATGCTCAACCCTCAGCTGATACAAATGTTCATTTTCTCCCTACAACAACCTAAGCACATCTTGGATTCGTGGATCCTCCTCTTCCTCGCTATCCACAACGTATTTGTAAGTCTACCAAGTTGCCTGATTTCTCTTATTCATGTTATTCATCTTCATTTTCTTCCTTTTTAGCATCTATTCATAATCTTTCTAAGCCCCTCTTCTATAAAGTGGCAGCTCTTGACCCTCTTTGGCAACAGACTATGGCTGAAGAACTTTCTGTTTTGCATAAGTCGGTAACTTGGGTCTTTGTACCACTCCCTCCTGGTAAAAGTAATATTGGTTCTCGTTGGCTTTACAAGATCAAAACCAAAGTTGATGGCTCCATAGACTGGTACAAAGCAAGAGTGGTTGCAAAAGGATTCACTCAACAATATGGTATGGATTACGAGGAAACTTTTGCCCCAGTTGCAAAGATGACTACTGTTTGCACCCTCATTGCAATAGCTTTTGTTCGTCAGTGGCATCTCTCTCAAATGGATGTCAAGAATGCATTCTTGAATGGGGACCTTAAAGAAGAAGTCTACATAGATCCTCCTCCGAGTGTTGATAATAATCATGAGAAAGTATGCAGGCTCAAGAAAGCATTATATAGTCTTAAACAAGCACCTAGAGCTTGGTTTGAGAAGTTCTCTACAGTGATTGTCTCTCTTCATTTTAGGCCCAGTGACTCTGACTCAGCTTTATTTGTTAGTCTACGTCTACAAGAAGCATTCTTATTCTATTGTATGTCGTTGACATGATTATTACTGGTGATGATATGGATGGGATTGCAAAGTTGAAGTTAGCACTGACTAATCAATTTGAGATGAAAATTTTGGGCTTTCTACAATACTTTTGGGGCATTGAGGTAGCTTCATCTCCTAAAAGTTATCTTCTTTCTCAGTTCAAGTATATTGTTGATATCATTCAATGTGCTCGTCTCACTGATATCCGGACTGTTGAAACTCCTTTTGAGAAAAATGTTAGATACACCCCTCAGATGGTATTTTTTTGCCAGACCCCACTCTATATCGCACTATTGTTGGTAGCCTAGTTTATTTGACTATCACTCGCTCAGATATTACATATGTTGTTCATGTTGTTAGTCAATTTGTTACTTCTCCAACTATTGTTCACTGGTCTACCGTTCTGCATTCTACTGTGTCTTAGTGGTACTTTACATCAGAGTCTTCTACTTCCATCCACCTCATCTTTAGTGCTTCGGGCATATTCTGATGTTGATTGGGCTAGTAATCATACATATCGTAAGTCAACCACAGGATTTTGCATCTTTTTAGGAGATTCTCTTATTTCTTGGAAAAAAAAACAATTTGTTGTTTCTAGGTCGTCTACAGAAGCTGAGTATCGTGCCACGTCATCTACTACCATAGAAATAGTATGGTTGCACAGGTTACTTATTGATATGGGTCTCTCTTTCTTCTCCCACTCCTATGTGTTGTGACAATCAGAGTGGTATTCATATTGCTCACAACTTTGTCTTTCATGAACGGACGAAGCATATTGAGATCGATTATCATTTCATTCATCACCACTTGCGGTATGGCACCATTACTTTGTCTTTTGTCTCCTCGTCCTTATAGCTTGCTGACTTCTTTACGAAGACACACTCCGTTCAGCGCTTCCTATTTCTTGTTGGCAAACTCTCGATGCTTCTTGCGCATCTTGAGTTTGAGGAGGGATATTAAATAAAAAGGGTAGTTTAGTAAATTTGCTATTTGGCTATATAAGCCTTATTTATCTTTCTTGTAATTATTCTTTTAATTACAAGACTTAATAGAAACCTTAGCTTTTCAGCTAGTTCATTTTCTTCTATGTATTGTACGTAACAAATTTTACTAGAAAAAAAAAACGTAGAAGAGGAGGAGGAGGAAGAGGACACTGACCAAGATAAAAGAAGAAGAAGATGTCGGACAGCGAACAACAGAATGCAGAAAAAAAAAAAAAAAAAAGGAGGAGGAGGAAGAGGGCGCTGACCAAAATAAAAGAAGAAGAAGATGTCGAATGGCAAACAACAAAATGCAGATAGGTGTGAAAAAATCTCTTGCTAGTTTCCAATAAGTTTGGAAATTGAAGTGTCATAAATATTTTTAGGCAAATGATACAACAAGTCAAAAAGATTTAATGAAAAAAAGTTTAAAATAATTAAAAATAATATTGAAAAAATTAAATATAAAAATAACCTTAGGCTAAAATTTGGGGGCCGGGGGCGGTCTCCTTGTGGGCCTGCCCTAGGGCCGACCCTACTCTAAATGTGGCAAAACTTGTCTGGACCTAGTTGTTTGATTTTGTGCAGCCCGAAATAAAGCAGGTCTCCGGACAAAACTATTCAATAATTGGGTCGGGATCGAATAAAGGTCTTGCGTCCGAATTTAAATTTGTGCCAAGTTCAGACAAGACAATCAGGACATTCAAACATTTATTGTCTGAATTTTACATTAAAGAGTATATTATTTCACTAATATTTCTCTTATTTAAAGTTTCTAATCATAAAAGTTATTAAAGTTTTAAGAGAATTTTTAATTTCGTTAATTTTGTATTGTACATAAAAGAGAATTAAACTTTAAAAAAAATTATGGTTATTAGCTTAATATAACAAATAACTAAAAATTGTACATGCACATTATCTTTATTCTATATCAATCCTTAAGATGTTGAATGTTAATAAAATAAAATAAAATTTAATAATTTTTTATTTAAATATTTAATTTTATGTCCAAATTATTCTATAATTATAACTATAATAATAAATAAATAAAACTCATAATTTGGACAAAACCAGACAACTCGGTTTAAAAGCAAACTGGATCCAGACATTAATTATGTGTCTGAATTTAAAATTAAACCAAGGTCTAGACATACAATATATTCTTTAATATAAGATATTATTTGCACACAGATAATAGTTTTTGGAGTACATTTAGGTTTTTGAAGTTCATTAACGTTGCTTGTCCATAAAGGTGATGAGATCATTTATGATGAATACAATAAATGAGTTCTTTTGTTTTGTAGTCCAATATCATCTCCCAGATGTATATATAAAAGAAAATAAAGCTAGTTTTCCACCTTTAGTTGGTTTCAGTTTTGATTATAAAGTTTTCATCGTAGTTTTAATGAGGATGAATCACACCTTAGGATTCGTTAACTTATGTTACTTTCTCTCTCAGAGATTTCTCTTATTATTTTTGAACTAAGAGAAAGACATTTGACTTAAAAAAAAAAAAATAGAAGCCCCGTGAAAGAGATCGCCAAGGTTAACTCCATACTACTTATACCATTTATACATATAGAACTCTTTGTAGCCATTTCCTTCTGATTTAAGAAACCTTTCTTCCAATCCACAATAATAGAAAAACTGACACGCACCTTCTTTTTCTTTATCTGAAAACTGACTCGCACCTTAAGTATATAAAATGAATGTTTCCAATATTTTCAATAGTTCTTGTCACATATAATTTAATGTTGATAAAGTAACAATCACCGACAAGAAATTGGTTTATTGATTCATAGAATGAATTATAAGATATGTTTGAAAGACTCGTTATGAGTTTAAATCTGTTCTCGTACATCTCTATTGGTAAAAATATCATTGTTCCTGTAAATCTTCTAATTCGAAAATACTAGTCTCGTCTTAAAGAAAAAAAAAGACACTGAAAAACCGGTACCATAAAGATAAAAGTAACAATCATTGTTTCTATTAATATATAGATTATCTTTATTGTTAAACTTATTCTTTGAAGAAATTTGATCTTTTGTTGGAATATTACTTCTAAAGTTAGGAGTTTCTATTAATAAAAAAAAAAAAAAAAGGTTAATTCACTTTTTGTTAGGAGTTTTATGTATTGGGGTCGATGGTTCGACCCCAATTTCGTAAGAATTTAACTTTTGATTTTCTTGCTCAGGGATGAGCTCATCCTTCGTGTGCTTGTACTCCAGCGTTACGTTAGCTTAAAGTTATGGTTCAACCCATACACGACAAATATAACGTGCGTAAAAAAGAAAGCACCAATGATAGCATGCTTCAATGGTTGGTAGGACACCTATATATGTTGTCCTGTCCCACCTATTTTCCTAGGATGCTTTGTCTCGTATACGGTTGTGTTTGTGGGCCTCTTCATCTATTATATATATATATATATATATATGAGCCTCGTACCATCAATGATTGTGGGCCTTGGGCCCAATAGTTTTCTGTGAGTCTTCTTAGGTGATTCTAATAGATCTATCTTACTCCCTTAATTGTATGAGTTGCAAGTGATGATGTGCTCAGAAAAAAAAAAATTTAAAATTTAAAAAAAAAAAAAATTAAAAAAAAAGAGCAATCAAACTCATCAACCCCTTGATTTAATTCTTTTTACGATGGGTAATGAAAAGCTCAACGAATCATGATTTAAGTATTAATTAGAAGTTTCATAATAATATCAGATGCATCTACACAATGATTAGCTCATGATTTATTAATTGTATAAACAAATTAAAAAGAAAATTTTCATCCCCAGTAAATGCAACAAATTAATTCTGTAAATGTTGTACTCCTACATATATTATCACTTTTACATTAATGTTTCTTTTTAATTTTCTAACATTATTTTCAGAATGTTCATAATATAAAATACTAAAAAAATATATAGTTAACTCTTATATAACCTTAGATTCCCTATAAATAAAAATAAAATAAAGTAAAAAACCTTAGATTCATTACAACCTAGAAATCCCAATAAAAAACATTGAATCTAATGTGAAGTCTATATGCATCATATCATTCCTTCTTTAAACTTTTTTTAGTGGAATTATCTAACAGATGATAATTAGAATATGTATACATTTTAGGAAAATTTTAAAAAAATAAATAAAAAAAGATGAGGGGAAAGATTCCATCTTGTTGATTTGTAGGTGAAGATTTGGTGCATTATCCTACGACTATATATGGTTGCATTATAATTACCGTGATTATTGTTTATGGACCCACATGGTTCTCCACCTCCATAACAACTTCTATCATTAGGAATGGTTGTTAGAACCACAGGCCCTACTTGAAAAAAGGGTAGTACGTACTGGTCAATCTCACGGGTTCATCACTTAATGAAATTAAAAGCAACATTATCAATTCTCTCTTCTTGTTGTACTTCCTAATCATCTTGTGTCTTCTTCTTGCCAAGTTGATCAGTAAATGCCCTCCAGCAGGCTACAGCACTAAGGAATTCATGTCAAAATCATATGCATGTGAAGTAGCTTAGACGATACGTTATTATTATATATATGTATATATCATCCATTTTTCTATCTTTCCATCAAGGCTAGCTCCAGCCTTCAGGTCCCACGTTTAATTAATTGCAAGTTAACAATCTACATCTTATCTTAATATGTATAATTTTTTCAAGAGACAGATGAAAGAAAAAAAAAAAAAAAGATTTGTAAATGTTCACCTAATTAGTCATTATCAAATTAAATCATTAAAAATATTGTTGGGTGTTAACCGAATATTTGATCTTCATCGTGATAAATTGCTTCCAATCCTCAAAAGGTGATTAATGAAATAGCATTACTTTCTTTCAAACCCATGAGTTTTAGATCACATTTTTTATTATTATTATTATTCGTTTGTCGGTTGGAGGTGTCATCTTTTCTTTTAGACGAGACTAATCGTTCCGGACTCGAACATGACAAAGACATTTTGGCTGGCCCTCCCAACAGGTGTAGATAAATGGAAGCACACTCAAGTTCGAACTCGATACCTGAATCTCAACTCCACTTATATTTAATTTTTTAATCAATTAAGCTATCACCTGTTGGTGATGAGTTTAGATCACATTGCCGTGTTATATATATGCTTAATTATTGCAAATAGAGTGTAGTTGTCTTCCTTTTTGTTATAACGATGTGACCAACTATTTCGTTATTAGCTCTTAATTATTGTTATTTATTGACTAGAAATTTTAAGAAAAGTTTTTTTTTTTTTTTTGTCTGCAGGGTAATGTTAAGAAAAGTTATAAAAAGAAGAATATATATATAGTCTGGATAAAAAAAAACAAGGAAAATGGTGATATAAAATATAAAATTCAAGTTCTATATATAGACCATCTTTAATTTAAAACTATTGGAATCATCATACATACATATATATCAATATATATCAGTAAAATTAATTAAGAAAAATGCTGAAAGCTAGGATTAATTAAGGATAAAAATCCAGAGTTTGAATAGGACTATGGCCGGGCTTTGTCCTAATTGACTATATATTAATTATAATGGACCCAAGATTCGCTTTCATATCATTATCCTACAAGGATGGGAATGCCCTGCACAAATTGAACTCACCTTCAATTATAGGGTATAATTGAATTGAAAACCCAAATGAGGCAATAAAGGAGAATGACTTATTTTCACGGAGCACTTCATTGATTGTGTTACCTCTTTCTTTTTCCTTCTGTTTTTTTTTTTTTTTTTTTTTAACTAGTGACACATGGCCAAACAGAAGTTGGGACACTAGTAAAAGGCGAGCACTACGGTAAAAAATAATTGTGTCAATGATTTTGTTAAAATAGCGAAATCGAACTAAATTTATGTGTTTAATTCGATTCAGTTCAATTTTTAACCTATTTGATTCTGCGAGTTGAGAATTCGAAAGTCACGTATTAACCCGAACTGAACTGATTAAGGTTAAAATAGTAATTTATATTAAATATATTGTAATATGTACTTGTTACATAATAACAAGAATATAGTTCGTAATGATAAAAATTATATATTATTATTAGTTTTTATTTAAAATAATAATTATTATAGGTTAAATGTTTAAATCGATTAACTCAAACTGATCCTTCATTTAGTTTGGTTCAGTTTGCTTTAGTGTTTGGTTCGATTTCGATTTAAACATTAAATTGATCCAAACTGAACTAATGATATTCCTAATAAAAAACATAAGAGGCCTAAACAGACCACGAGGGCTCTACTAGCCATTGTCCATACCTTGACTTGATTAGGACAGAAGAACTCCCAGTAATTTATAAAGGAAGAGAAAAGTTTGAACCCTCCCCCCTGCCCCCTGCCCCCCGCCTCCGCCTCCGACTAGGGAGGCGGATGCCAAATCGGGTGCGCTAAACATTAAAGTCACTATTGAAGTAGTAGGGATTGCTAAGATTAACTCTGGTTGTTTAGTGTCTCACTCTCAACGCAGAAACCATGATGTTACACTAATTTTTGTAAAGAAAATCAAATATATTTTTAAAAATAGCTAGTAAACATATAAAAAAAATTAAAATTTATAATTGTATTAGAAACTTATGAACTGTCATGTAAGAGAAAACAAATAAGAGTGAGACAATGTGCAAATGCTTGATGTTAATAGGCCAACGACTCTCTAATCTCTTCATGGAAATTGCAAATGCTTTTCTAAAATTATTGAGAGTAGCTGAATAAATTACAGTTAGCTTGGTTTGGTTGAAAGATTTCTGAGTCTTCCCAAGGAAGCATCTAATTTCAACCAACGATCTCATGGATCATCAATGCCAATTTTGACATATTGATTTCGTTGCACCATAATTTCAATTTGCCATTACACCATTACGATTTCACGTGCCTTTTTATGTAGAAAAATATACACCCAACCAACAAAGTTCTTTCTTATAATGTCCGTAAGTCGCTAATTTATCTGGGGTTGTTAGCAACAATGATGGTGACCACACCATGCCCCACCAATACCATTAATCTCTTTATTTATTTTTTTTATTTTTTTTTAAAATTTGGGTTTTTAGGCCAGCTTGCGTACATTCAACTAATTTCAAGAGGGTGCAAGCATCTAGCTCACAAAGAGGGCACCTTCTGAAATTCTGAAGAAATTTTCCGTTCGGGCTCGTATATATCTTGAAGGAAGAACAAGTGGATGGAGCTCGAATTCATAACCTCTCGATTACTTGCTCGTTTATCCAATTATTGGGCTTCTAATCTTTTTTTAAAATTTATTATTAATTATTATTATTATTATTAATCAAGAGGTGTCTTTGTCCCCTTATAAATTTTGAGACTATAACTTAGAACCTCTTAATTATTAGTAAAGGTCACATCACTCGTCCAAGAGATCGAGTTTTTCTCTTCAATTTAATTACTAATTACACAAAGTATAGGGTGCCATTAATTTCACACGACATTTATTATTTTCTAATTAATATATATTAAAAAAATCATGAGTATAGTTTTATAGAAAATGATTAGGAGACATCATTTTTTAACACATTTTTTTGATATTGTAGGTGAGAATAGTTAGATCACCTCGAATTATATAATAGCACCTCATATCACACAATTAACGCGTGATACGAGATACTATCACGTGATTTGAGATAATTCAACCACTCTCACCTATAATATCAAAAATATGTGTTAAGAAAGTGTGTTTACGTAGCATTACCCTAGTTTTATAACAATTATAGAATTATCTTTTGATGAAAGTAAGATTTTAATTAAGAGTATAATTTGCATTGAAAATGAAAAACAAGATAGGTAAGCCAACGGTCCGTTGGTATGATGGTATGGAGATGCAATTTCATCTTTATGGTCGTGGGTTTAAAACAAAGAAGATGCATGGAGTCGCTTCAAGCATATCAATATCCAAAATCCGTAGGCTCAACTCGACTACTCCGAGGGCCCCCTTTGCGAAAGACACTCCACCGGATAGAACACTATAAAAGAACGTTTGATCAATTTGTTGGTGTGGGGACTAGTGGGTCCTGAAGGAATTCAATACCCAACGAGGGGACATCTGTAAGGGCGAGTTGTTTTTACTCCGAAAAAAAGAAAAAGAAAAAAAGAGTGCAAAAGTTAGAAATTAAAAGGATAAAATAGAAAAAAAAAATTGATTTCAAAAAAGATTAAGAGACAGTAAACTAATATTATTAATATTGATATTGATATGGATTATCATGAGTAGAAGAGTAAAAAAAAAATTCTTATTTAATTAAGAAATATTTTTTACCAACCATAAGTCTCATCTCAAGGTTAGTTAAACTATATACCTAAATTATTAAATTTTTCCTATAAATAAATATTAAATTTAAAGACAACCATAAGTTTATAATTAGTATATATATCTATATATATATTAGAAGAAACAATGTTAATATCGATGTTAAAATTAGTCGTAGTACAATTATTTTCCTATTTAACTTGTGGTGAGTTTTTCCCTCGCCCCACAACCACTGGCCCACATGTCATGAAAAAAATCCACATGTGGCTTATCTAAAAGATGCTGCAGATCTGGAAAAGCAAGAAAGCTTTAGGAAGAACATTAAAATAAGCCCACATTTAGCATGCAGATGGAAGAAATTTTTGCAGATACCCCCCACCCCCCCTTTAAATTAAAATATAACACTTGGGATGGGTACATTAGT
Source organism: Paratinospora sagittata (assembly GCA_035771175.1). Classification (NCBI taxonomy): domain Eukaryota; kingdom Viridiplantae; phylum Streptophyta; class Magnoliopsida; order Ranunculales; family Menispermaceae; genus Paratinospora; species Paratinospora sagittata. The sequence goes on along the minus strand of CM069590.1, from coordinate 39,222,732 downwards.
TGGCCTCAGAACTAAGGAGATCTCTGGAGTTGATAAAAGTATAACACTTGGGATGGGTATATTTTACTTTTGCAGAGAGGAAGTGGCATTCTTAGTGCTATTTCTTAATTTCTCTGACCCGAAACTAGTGGGCCCTAAAAACAGGTGTATAGAGCCAGAATCATATATGGTCTAAATTAGGGAAGACAAGGGTCCTTAATTTGTATTATAAATATTCCAACTCTATATTCAGCAAAATTAATGATGTTGTAGAGTTACAGCTGATCACCACTACTTCTGTCAATTACACCAAATTTGACTATTGGTAGGATGGAAACTAAATAAAACCCAACTACTACAGGAATTCATGTAGACTTCGTGTTAGTAATAATGTAAAAACAAATAAATAAATAAATATAATAATATTAACATAAATAATAAAACTCAAATAACAATATGTTTATAACCAAAAACAAAATAAGTTTAGAAATAAATTAAATTCAGCAGAGAAAAAGTTAAGTAAGATGGAATCGAGACCTGTGTAACACATAGTGTCCTTAAAATAAATTCACCCCTCATATTGGTGCAAGCGATAAATCGGCGTCTGTCTCCCAGGATACAATAGTAGATGAGCAGCTGACTAACAACTCGTCACTACTCGGGCGAACTGAGCTTTGTAGAAGACTATCACCACAGACCAACACACCTCAAAACCAAAAAAAAGAACTAGAGAGGAAGAAGATAATTCCAAAAGTAATAAAAAACTTTGAAAATTGGTATGTTCAAAATGAAGGAAGGCACCCTTTTTTATACTAGTAGAAAGAGGGTGGTGCTCTTAATGTCCTCATTAAGATCACCAAATAACCTCAAACGTTACGAATTAAATTGAATTAAAACTATATAATGGTTTTTCCAATTTAATTTAAATTTAAAACTCAATTAAATTATTTACCTGTTACTAACTTTAATTCAATTTAAAACATATAACGGTTTTTCTAATTTAATTTGAATTTAAAACTCAATTAAATTTAAACCGTTACAAATCTAATTTTCATTTAATAAATTTTCCAACAATTCCCCACATGAATGAAATTTGACTATAACAATAGACACTAGACCTAGAGATAAAATTTCATGGTCGAAACCTGCATACTATAGGTAAGTATTACCCTTTGAACCTTCCCTTATGAAAGTATGTTTACTTTACTAGCTGATCAGTAGACACGATGTCCTTGAACTGTTCTTCCATTTGTGTAAACGATGAAGTACTCCACACAAGAATCGTTCCAATCTCAACTCAGTTCTCATAGCTATGTTCATTTTGGCCATGAACATCTCCCTGGTTCTGCAAGAGTTTTTAAGGAATCAAACCCTTTAGAATTTTCCTTTGAAGTGGCCCCACTTCTCTCTCACATAGGTGATTTCTTAATGAAGAGTAACCCGCATTACTCCGCTCGGATTTCCGACGCCTAAGAATCATTAAAAGCCTAACTTATCATTTTCCTTACGGTTATCATTATTTTCATCATAGGAATGGACAAGGGTAATCCCCACAATGATCCAACACAATTTTTACAATTAGGTTGTCCCTTCGAACCTAAATCTTGGGATCTCTAGTCAACTAGGTTGGGTTTCCATTATATCAACTTATTCTGTCATGGGCTTTAATTCATTCCCCTCGATGATTTCTCAACTAACTCTATGTTTAACCCTTTGGTTAGTGAATCCGCAATGTTATCTTTTGACCTCACATAGTCAATAGAGATAACTCCAGTTGAGAGTAATTGTCTAATGGTATTATGTCTTTGACGAATATGTCTTGATTTTCCATTATACATGTTGTTTTGGGCCCTGCCAATAGCGGATTGACTATCACAGTGTATGCATATAGCTGGCACGGGCTTTGGCCACCTTGGAATATCCTCTAAGAATTGGCATAGCCATTCCGCTTCTTCCCCACATCTGTCTAATGCAATGAATTCATATTTCATTGTGGATCTAACAATAATTGCCTGTTTTGAGGATTTTCGTAATACGACTGCACCTCTTAGTGTGAGCACATATTCACTAGGAGACCTCGAGTCTTTTATATCAGATATCCAGTTTGAGTCGATGTATCCTTCAAGGATAGCAGGACATCTCGTATAGTGTAGTCCATAGTTACAAGTAAATCTCAAGTACCTCAATACTCTAACAATTGCTTGCCAATGGTTAGCTCTAAGATTACTCGTATATCTACTTAGCTTGCTCACTGCATAAACTATGTCAGGTCTTGTACAACTCATTAAGTACATTAGACTATTTATCACCCTTGAGTACTCTACTTGAGAGACACTCTTACCTTTATTCTTGGAAAGATGAACACTTGTATCTATGGGTGTTTTAGCCACACCATAGTCATTCTGGCTAAATTTCCTACGAATATTATCAACATAATATGTTTGGCTTAAAATAAGTCCATTAGATGTTCTTGAGATTTTTATTCCCAAAATAGTATCAGGTGGACCCATATTTTCCATGTCAAATCTTGAATTCAACATGTTCTTGGTAGATTTGATCATCTTATCATCACTTCTAATAATGAGCATGTCATCCACATAAAGACACAAAATGACATACCCATTGTCAGTATCTTTGACATAAACACATTTGTCACATTCATTGATTTTAAATCCGTTAGCCATCAATGTACTATCGAATTTTTCATGTCATTGTTTTGATGCTTGTTTTAAGTCATATAAAGACTTCACTACTTTACAAACTTTCTTTTCCTGTCCTAGTGAGGAAAAACCCTCAGGTTGATTCATGTAGATTTCTTCTTCTAAATCTCCATCTAGAAATATTGTTTTCACATTCATTTGATGTACTTCAAGATTGCGTAAGGCTGCAATTGCAAGTACCATCCTAATGAAATTTATTCTTGTCATAGGAAAATAAGTATCAAAATAGTCTAGACCTTCTCGTTGTCTATAACCTTTTAATACAAGTCTTGCCTTGTATTTATCAATTGATCCATCTGCTTTCATTTTCCTCTTGGAAATTCATTTGGAACCTAGGGTTTTACATCCATGAGGAAGACCCACCAATCCCCAGGTATGGTTTTGCATGATAGAATCAATTTCGCTCTTAATGACCTCTTTCCACAAAGGTCTTTCAAAAGAGCTTATAGCCTCATTAAATGTTCAAGGTTCACTTTCAAGCAAGTATGTCAGAAAATTTGGACCAAATATTTTTTTCTATTCTTGTTCTTTTGCTACGTCGTTGTTAGTCAGTTATTTTATTATCGTGCTCTTGGTCCTGACTATTCTTAGTAATAGTCTTGAGTGTTCGTTTTGACGAACTTGTCTCTTCCTTGGATTTATAAGGAAATACATGTTCAAAGAACGATGCATTTCTAGATTCGATTATCGTATTTTTGTGAATGTCTGATATTTTAGACTCATGCACAAGAAATCGATACAACAGTAGATGAGCAGCTGACTAGCACCTAGTCACTACTCGGACGAACTGAGCTTTGCAGAAGACTATCACCACAGACCAACACACCTCAAAACCAAAAAGAAGAACTAGAGAGGAAGAAGAAAATTTCATAAGTAATAGAAAACTCTGATAATTAGTGTGTTCAAAATGAAGGAAGGCACCCCCTTTTATACTAGTAGAAGGGAGTAGTGCTTTTAATGTTCTCATTAAGAGCACCAAATAACCTCAAACGTTACGAATTAAATTGAATTAAAACTATATAACGGTTTTTTTTAATTTAATTTGAAATTAAAACTCAATTAAATTATTTTACCGTTACTAAGTTTAATTTAATTTAAAACATATAACGATTTTTCTAATTTACTTCGAATTTAAAACTTAATTAAATTTAAACCGTTACAACTCTAATTTTTATTTAATAAATTTTCCAACACTTCGTAACATAGCTAGGGGCATGTAAGAATCCTGATATTGTATGAAGAAAATAATGTATATATGGCCTTACCTATAAAATAGAGTCGTTTCTGAGTTAGAATACGTTATCCTTAGGTCACAATATATATACAACAACATCAATGGCTACGCTTTAAGGTTTATTCTTTCATCACTATATATTCATAAGTAGAATACATATATATCATAAGGTAAAAGCCAACATTGGTTACCAATCATCGGTTGATTTTGTGGTTCGAGGGCCGAACCCAAGGAGAGTTGATAGACTCGGTTACAAGTTCGAGCCTCCCTCGTCAAAACTGTGGTTTGGAGGGACTCCCACGCCTCTGCACACTTTAAAGTCCGGTAAAATAACCACATCCCGAAGGAAAAAAGGACACTACTGGATGTCGGAATCCCGATGGGTTTGTGATGGGTTATGAGTTCAAGTCTTCCCAATGCAAAAATTAGGTTGGTGAGACAAATTATCAAATGCAACATTTATAGAAAGTTTGTGTTAATTAGGAGTTATGACATTTTGGTTTGAATCAACGAACATTGTTTCACTTTCTAGGCTTATTGTGCAATACAGGTATTCTCATCAAATTAATTATTTATTAATCAAGAGATGAGTCTGCACCATCACAGCTAATAAACTATAACTTAAGTTCTATATAAGATGTCTTTCTCAATAGAGGAAATCTGCTGTATAGTTGGTGAAAGCAATCTTTCTTGGGACGCCCAACGTCTCCTCCTAACCATATTCCAACCCCAACTAACATAAAATTGACTAAAACCTTTCCCTATCTCCTCCCTGTATATGATAATACATTATACATGCATCTCTTCTTCAATATTAAAACCCTAATCCCCAGTTTCGGCTCCCGCATGAGCCTTCCAAGAAAACACCTAGAACCCACGTCCCAGCACGTTTTTCTTTCCCATATCCACATTGGTCTCGAGGTCCATCACGACTCACGATAGTTTTTTTTTCGTTTTACTTTTTCTTTTTTTTATTATTTTTTGTTCAATCTTAGTCAACTTACATGTATTACATTTCGACCCAAAAAAAAAAAAAAACCTTAAATGCATAACAGACTATACATCTTTTTCAGTTTTGGAAATGTATTAGTTGTGATGCATGTAAGGGTTTTTTTTTTTTGTTTTTTTTTATAGGGTACTCAAAGTAGTGTACAGCGAACTGACTCAACTCTTTGGAGAGCATTTGATAATCTCTCTCAGGAATTCAATGTAGGCGTAAACGAGACTTGAACCCATGACTTGCCGTAAACTTGAGCCTTTAATTTGACACATACCACTCTACTAACCTATTGTTGTTATTTCTAACATGTGTAACAAACGATCTAACGAATGTAACCATATAATTGTACAAATAGTTATTTCTTTTATAGTTTTCTTTTGAGTAAATCATTTATATAGGTTGAGGAAGAATTAGGTTGGTGGAATTCTCATATACTCAAATTTTGGTCAATAATTTTATAATATTATTTTTAGTAATGTTAAATATACGTTGAATGCTAATACTATTTTTTGACGTTGACACTTAACCTCTCTAAGATATTAAAATATTGTGCAATACACATGTATTCTTAAAATATTTAAAGTTGTTGGGTGCCGACGTTGAAAAATAGTGTTGTTATCCAACGTAATATAAAAATTTTATTTTTTTTTATCATTTTGTTTGAGTGGGACCATGTGACCACCAGAGTTGTTTGGTGGAAACGGAAGAAGCGAGTAAAAGAGATGTACAATGACTAATGAGCAATCACCGATCATGGTAGCCAGTAGCAGCCACCAGCAGAAGTAGTGAAGACTGAAAAGGAGACCCAAAGACCCAATTTCATCTTCATTTGAGAGAAAAGATAAAATTGCCAGCACAGCTTGCAACTCACACTGCTACACTTTTACAGATAGCAGAAGCAAAGTGCTTTGTAGGTAGTTAGGCGTGTGTTTGTCCTGTTGCTTCCCCATGACTTCTTGTAACCTTTTCTCTCTGTTTGGAATCATTTTACGTCACCTTCTTCTTGTCTATTAATTAAACAAGAATCAAGCTAGGGATGCTTAATTAATTACAATCCCGTGCCACATAGAAAATAATATATAATTGGTCTGTCCAATCACGTTTTGCCCTATATGTAACCCTTTTGATATATTGGAATATTTTTTTTTTAAATATCATAAAATGTATTTCCTATCGTATGCTTTTAAATAAACTTCTTGGAATAATTGTATTTTAAATTATTAAGAATTGTTTGAAGTCGAAACGTTGTTTTCAATTGAGGGTTTGTTTAGTAATGATTTAGATATAAAAGATCAATTAAGATATGATTTGAGGGCATCAAACATATACTATAGGATTATTTTATATTTTTAGAAGATAAATCAATACAGTCATTTAAATTTTCAGTCTGATCCATGTTAAAAATCTTAAAATACATGAGCATTTTAAGTCTCACTATCAAATAAGTTTTTTAAAATTTATACAACTCGAATTTCTATAATATTGATCCTAATTTTGAAAAAATGACAATCTAAATGGGTCGTGACAATTTGTCTTCTCTTATTCTTTTTGAAGCAACAAGTATTTAATTTAAATGTAACAAATAGTTATAATGCATCAGTTAAAATGAAGTTTTTTTTATTTTATATATATATATATATTAATTACAACATATATAAATTATAATAAAGTTCTCAAAAGTGACAAAACTCAGATTAATTAACTATAAGCCATAAAACTATTTTACTAATGAGATAATGATTAGATTCATGGAACAATGATAAAGACAGGATAACGAATGGGAGAGTTGCTTTTCATGTGGAAAGAATATCAGAATCTCTTCATGCTTTTTTGGTTTAGAACAGAGGTTGACAAGGACCCAATCACCCATCCCCAGCTTATCTTTATCCCCGATTAAGATAATCCAAGAATCCAAACAAAAAACTAAAAAAAATTAAAAATAAAATAAAATAAAATAAATCCAAACTATGTGTTGGACCGAAGTGGAGGGCCCATCTGACTCAGATAAAGTTATATTTGTTCATGGAAGTTTGGGAAGTGATCAAATTGCAGGCCTTCAAGTAGGTCCGTTTAATCCTAAAATAAATATGTGAAAATCCTATTATGCCCCTACGCGAGATCACGTGAGACTTGGGCTGCCCCGCCGACCAACCAAAGCATCCCTCACTTCTGTACGTCGGCTGTGTCCCGTTGCTTTGTTTTTATATATCCTATACCCAAAATTTTATAGAAAAGATAGGGTATAAAACAAGATATTAATAATTTTTACCACTACTTGTATTAGGTGATAGCTCAGTTGATTGTGGTCTAGGTCTTCAGTTTGAATCTAGATGTGTCCTTATTTATTTACTACTAGTAGAAGGGTCAGACCAAATGTCTCTATAATACTCGAATATGAAAGAATTAGTCTCGTCCGAAAAAGATAAAAATACCTCTCGAGTGCCAAAAAAATTGATAATTAATTTACAACAGGTAATTGGAACAACAAATATATATATACATAGTTTTTATTACAATTTTTTGTATCTCATTATTGGTTAACATGAGATTCTAATATCATATAATCTTTAGTTCCATTTATTTTTTTGGCTATAAGTTGGAAATGCAAGCTTCTACAAGCAAAGCATTATTTTGACGGATCGATAAGTATTTTATATAACTATTGGGAAAATAAATAAAAAAGAGCACGGTGGCCACGTTCTAATTAGACCGCATTTGGTGGAGTGTTTAATGCTATACGGGAATCTACTTTTGGAAGAAATGAGTTTGAACATGTTTTTATTTTATTTGTCTTTTGCTTATAATATTGTTCGTTTCTTTTAAATGCATTCTAATTAAATCTTTGAAATTATAAAACGCGTCAACATGATTGACCCTCAAAATTTAATATAAACTTTTAAAAATATTGTTTATAGCATGTTAGAAATTACAGATGCTTCAACTATGATCAATACATATTGCTAATCTCTTCATTAGTCTTTTTTTTTCAATATGAACAATTTATTTTATATATTTTTTATTTAAGAAAAATAAGTATAATCTGATACCCACCCCACTGGTGAAAAATTAAAATTATGTAGGACCCGACTAATATTCACACTAACAAGACTTGACCCGACGGCCCCTTAAAGGCTAATTCACAGTCAGTCAACGCACTCACTCTTCATCAATGTGAGAATTCGAAGAAATCTAGTATGAGCCTCTTGGGAGTCCTGCGTCGAACCTCCGATCCCATGTAATAGACCAGTCGCTCGAACCATCGAACCAATGCCTTATTGGCAATATGAACGTTTTTATAGCCAAGTGATCCTCTTACTTTATTTCATGTTAATAACTAATAACCAAACTAATTATAAAATAGATGTAACTGTACTACTCTATTTGATCAAAGTTAATTGGATTTCTTTCTTAATTATTTTTTTATTTAATAATTACTAGACATATAAGATATAATAATTAGCTGAATAAAATTCACTTTAGGATCATACGAAGTATTAAATTGTGTTTGGTTTCCAGTTAGATAGTTTTTTTACACTAATATTTAAGGCTGGGTATACCTAGCTACAAACATGAAAGATGGGTTTGATTAGCTTTAATTTTTTGTTATTTTCAGAATTAAAATTTTTAATTCATTTCTTAGCTATGTTTTTTTTCTAAATTTGTGAGTTCCATCGTGACTTAATATTATTGTACTTTTCCTATTATTTTTATTTTCTTTGTTGTTTTGTCGATATGATGGAACGACTTTGGCAAAATTCCTAGTACTCTAAATTGTACGTCTACATATATAATCTATTAGTTTTCACTTAAAATAGAAAAAACAAAGCATTTTTCTAACAATTTTCATCAAAACTGAATGCACTATGAAAAATTCAATCACTTGTAATCTCCATATAGGATTGTAATGTATGGAATGGATTAATAATATAATTATTATTTCGCAGATATTTGTGGTAAAATACAAAATAAATGACTAAGATTATGAGACTTAAAAGACAATTAATAATTATTACAAATTTTTATAGAAATTAATGGATATTAACTTAAATTTATAAGGATATTGCCAAGTCCCATATCATATGAATTTGAAAGATAGGGATGTGAACATACATATATATAATTTGTATCAAGCCATAGTGGTTGTCAATTTTGCTACTTTATTTTGGTAGGCCTTTTCCTATGTATGTGCTTACAATTGATATTAAACCTTACTAAAGCTTTTTCTTTTTTGGTTTATCACCCTGCGGCGGCACGTAGGTGGTGTCCTCATCTGCTTTGCAGCGAGACTAATTCACCTAAATTCAACTCGGGTTAGCGCACGAAGTGGTAAAGGTCTTCCAGCGAGGCAAAACTTTAAATATAATAAGGGTTTGATCCCATAACCTTGCTTAAAGGGGAACAACTACAGAACTAATTGCTCACAACCCGGATGGTTAGAAAAGCTTTTTCAATAGAAGGTTTATGTACCTAACTAATGCACACCATAATTAATGCCATCTTTTTCATCCCCTTTACCCCTTTTTATATTTAAAAAAGCTTACTACATAATGGATTATAAGCTTTTAATTTATTTAATTGAAAATGTTAATGTCACATCCTAAATATATATTTAAATTATATATCACCTTTATACATTATTGGATTACCACGGATCATATATTAATACATAATACGAGACAATCTAATGATGTATAAAGGTCAGTATACACTTTGAATGGCAATATAACATCTCTCAAAAAATATATGTATTATATACATATCATTTAGCACCAACTTTATATAAATAACAATAAAATGTTAAGAGGATGTAATGATAATAATAAAATAATAAATTTAAGAAATATTCAATACTAACCAACGATGGTTTAGTGGTTGGGTGTAAACGCACCTACCCTAAAAGTTTTGAGTTCGAAACGACTCTTAGTATCTGTTGGCCAACGGAAAGAGAATATTCAACATTAAGATGATTCCATACATAGTATTATTTCCACTATTGAAAAAATTCTCAGTTCTCTTGAGAGATTTCAAAATGCCACTTGATCTTTTCACACATATACCATTTAACTTAAATCAGCAACACCGACAGATATAAAAAAAGCAGGCTCCCCTACAATTATCCCCAACATCCATGTCAATCTAAAAGAAAGAATTTACAAAAGTCGTTCCATTTGGTTTTTTTCTTTCTCTAATTTAATAATGTATCCCCTTTTGAAACCAAAACCTAAATCTACTCCTATTTACCAAAACAACCTTCGACTCCACTCAATCATTCTCCTTAAAAAGCTTAACAAAATCATGCACGTAAACTTTCCGTGCCTTCCAAAGCAAGTCTTACGTACAATACGCCTCACGCATCCTACAAATTCTACTTTCTAAGCCGATTTTTAAGTGAGCCGCTATCTTCTCAACCGTTGGATTTTCTCACGTGACTTACACTCATTAAGCGATGAACTCGCTCCTAGAGGGAGAATTCCGAGAATGTCCAACCAATTGATTTTATTTTCCTTGGATAAATGAAAACAGAAAAAAAAATAAAATTATATAAAGATGAATCACGGGCTCGTAAATCAACAAAATACTACTGATACTTGGATTCTTTCTTTTTTTGTTCTTTCTCTTTCTGTTCTATTTTTCCACTTGAAAACAATCACAGCATTTAATGGTGTTTTTACACTGCAGATTCCATTTCTCAATCACGGGTAGCAAAAAAACAAGTGTTTTACAACTTGGGTACTCTTCAAATTAACTATAAAACAGAACACCCAACTGTATCTATTTCTGTTCTATACCACACCTTCCTCCATTGAACCTCTCTCTCTCTCTCTCTCTCTCTCTCTCTCTCTCTCTCTCTCTGTGTGTAAATTCCAGAGAGAAAGAACAGAGGAGGAAGGAAGGAACCCATGGCTGCTTCTTCTTCTTATACCAAAAACAGAGCAAAATGCTCTGTTTTATTTGTTATTCTTCAGCTATTTGTTCTACTGTTGAGTAATAATAATAATAAGACTAGTGTTTGTGCCCAATCTCCTGTTTTTGGGTGTGATGTTGGTAAGAATCCTAGTTTGAGCAGCTTTGGGTTCTGTAATTCTTCTTTGGATATTGCTTCGAGAGTGGGTGATTTGGTGCAGAGGCTCACATTGCAGGAGAAAATTGGGTTTTTGGTGAATAAAGCAGGGGCTGTTGGTAGGCTTGGGATTCCGGGATACGAGTGGTGGTCGGAAGCCTTGCATGGGGTGTCGAATGTAGGTCCTGGTACGCATTTTTCAAGTGTAGTGCCCGGCGCCACTAGCTTTCCTCAGGTTATTTTAACTGCGGCGTCGTTTGATGAGAATCTGTTTCAGGCCATTGGAAAGGTAGTTTTTTTTTTTCTTCCCTATTTTGAAGAATTTAGAATGATTTTCTTGTTTGATATGAATAATGGGTATTTAAATTTTGATCAGTAGTATTGAGATTTAAAGCTGAAATGGGGGATCCTTTTTTTATTTTATTTTTTAATTTCTTCTTCATATTATTATTGTTTTTACTTTTCTTTAATGGGTATTTTGTAGTTTAAAGAGGAATTGGGATTTCTATTTTTGTTTTGTTCCTTTTTTGTTTGGGTGTTAATATAATTAAGTCAATGAGTCCTTTCATTTCTGAAAATTGCTCTTCACTTCATGAGCTTGAGAGGACAAATGAAGAGTATTTGTTTGATTAGCATTCTCTCTGTTTGAACTTGGTCTTATTAGAAATAAATGCATAGTTAGTTGTTTTATATAATATAGTACCATTTTTAGTGCAGAAATTGAGTCCAACTTTATCTGCATTACTTATGGTTTATTAACTTGATCATTTAAAAGAAGGATATAAATTTTTGAGTTATACAGCACAAGAATCATGAATCTCTGCTACCATCATATTTCATTGAACTTCTGTTTTCAATTAGGTTAGTGGGCATTGCAGTTTAATTCAAATGGAAGGCCCTCTTTGTTCTTTGCAAAAGCAAGGTAGATGTGATTTTAGTATTGGATATACTAGTTTTGGAGAAAAATTAAAGATTTAAAACATTTGTACAGGTGGTGTCTACTGAAGCTAGGGCAATGTACAATGTGGGATTGGCAGGATTAACATTTTGGAGTCCAAATGTAAATATATTCCGAGACCCAAGATGGGGAAGAGGCCAAGAGACTCCGGGAGAAGATCCGACACTTGCAAGCAAGTATGCTTCAGGTTATGTTCAAGGTTTGCAAAAAGCTGATGGTGGTGACTTGAATCGGCTTAAAGTTGCTGCATGTTGCAAACATTACACAGCTTATGATCTTGATAATTGGAAGGGCGTTGATCGCTACCACTTCAATGCTCAGGTAAGATAAACATCGATAGAAAATCACAAGAACCTGAAAGATAAACAAATTTGTTGATAGATAATGAGAAGAAAGATTTAGGATTAATATGCTCTTATTTAATCTTTATAATGTGTTTCTTGTGATAGGTTACTAAGCAAGATTTGGATGACACTTATCAACCCCCATTCAAGAGCTGTGTGATTGATGGGAACGTTGCTAGTGTAATGTGCTCGTATAATCAAGTGAATGGGAAACCGACATGCGCAGACCCGGATCTTCTTGCAGGGGTGATCAGAGGCGAATGGAAATTAAACGGGTATTTATCTATCTCTCTTTTGTATGTTCTAATCATTAAAATATCCTTTATTCCTTCTGTTTAAAATAGTGCATTCCTTTGTGGATTAGTAGAGAGCATTTCTGGATGCTGGAATGCGGTTTCGTAGAACTTTGGAAAAGTTTTGAAAACTCTCTAAAGCATTATAGAAATTACTTCTAATCTAGATTATGCAGGGTATTATGTTGGATTGTTTCCTAAGGTTTAAAGAACTGCCCATGTACTGTTTGCTGTTTTGTTATGAATTGCATCTACGATAATTGTTTCTTTATTGTTCAATTACAGGTACATAGTATCAGATTGTGATTCAGTAGATGTATTGTTCAACCAGCAACATTACACCAAGACCCCCCAAGAGGCTGCTGCTGATACTATATTGGCAGGTGATAACATTTTCTTAAATCTGAAGTATGTTATGATCTAATGGGTCTTTTCTTTTTTCTTTTATTTTTTTTCCAAAAAAGAAAAGAAAAAAAAAAACCTCTTGCAGTGTATTTATTAGATCTTTGATTTCAACAGGTTTGGACCTCGATTGTGGATCGTTCCTCGGTAAAAACACGGAAGCAGCAGTGAAAGGTGGACTTTTAAAAGAAGCTGACATCGACAAGGCGATCTCAAATAACTTCGCAACTCTTTTTAGACTTGGGTTCTTTGAAGGTGATCCAAGCAAGCAACTCTATGGAAATCTAGGTCCTAAGGATGTATGTACACCGGCAAACCAGGAGCTTGCCCTTGAAGCTGCAAGACAAGGCATTGTTCTGTTAAAAAACAGTGCAGGATCATTGCCATTGTCGCCTACTGCCATCAAGTCCTTGGCAGTGATTGGCCCTAATGCCAACGTCACAAAAACCATGATCGGAAATTACGAAGGTACTCAACCCTAAATCCTAAATCTTAAACATAGTTGCTTATATGTGACTTCATTTGATTATCCAATCTTATGTTTTTAACTTGCTAATGTTTTTACAGGCATACCGTGCAAGTATACAACCCCGTTACAAGGCCTAACGGCTTCGGTTCCAACTCTATATTCTCCGGGTTGTTCAAATGTTGCATGTCGCAGTGCTCAACTAGATGATTCGAAAAAAATTGCAGCACAAGCTGATGCTACGATTTTAATAGTAGGTGCTGATCAATCAATTGAGGCAGAAAGCCTTGACCGAATTGATCTTCATCTCCCTGGACAACAAGCAACTCTAGTGACTCAGGTTGCAAATGTGTCCAAGGGACCTGTGATTCTTGTTATAATGTCGGGAGGGGGCTTTGATATCTCATTTGCTAAAGACAACGTAAAAATCGCAAGCATCCTATGGGTTGGCTACCCTGGCGAAGCCGGAGGTGCAGCTATAGCAGATGTTGTATTTGGGCATCACAATCCAAGTAAGTTATATAATTGTTCTTCCCTTGCCAAGGAAACCAAACTACTTCACATTTAGAGCTCTAATGCGTCCCACATATCATTGAAACCTTAGAAACCGGCCGGTTTTGCTTACTTTATACTTTCAACTTCGAGACAGTTTGCCTACTCTATAAAAGAGAGAAAAAGGGTAACAATGTTGATGACTTCTAGCACAAAGTAGCATAGTTTCCCGAATTACATTGGCTGAATTAAGCCTCTTTGGTAGATGAATTTGACTGGTATATGTTCTACTAGGTTTCATCGGCTGTGAACTTGTTCTATGATGGGTACTCCTAACATTGAATATATTTCAATATAAATGTCAAATTTTAATGACTTTTTTTTTTTTTTTTTTTCATGTTGCTTCAGGTGGAAGACTACCGATGACATGGTACCCCCAAGAATTTGTTGATAAAGTCCCCATGACAAACATGAACATGAGACCCGACCCTGCTACCGGATACCCTGGGAGAACATACCGATTCTACACAGGCAAAACGATATACTCATTTGGCGATGGTCTAAGCTACACTAACTTCAAGCACAAACTTGCAAAAGCACCAAAACTAGTATCAGTTCCTCTAGAAGAGGATCACGTTTGCCGTTCCCAACTGTGCAAATCCGTTGAGCTTTATGAGAATAGTTGCCAAAACCTATCTTTTGATATTCATTTAAGAGTTAAAAACATGGGGAAAATGGGTGGAAGCCACACAGTTTTGTTGTTCTCCACTCCCCCAGCTGTTCATAACTCCCCCAAGAAGCATTTGTTAGGATTTCAGAAGGTTTTCTTGCATGCCCAGATGGAGGAAGTAGTGAAATTTAAGGTTGATGTTTGCAAAGATTTGAGTGTGGTGGATGAGGTTGGGAGCAGAAAAGTGGCTCTGGGATCACATGTTCTTCATGTGGGAAGCTTGACACACTCTCTTAGTGTTGGAATTTAAATTGGGTCTTATTGAAGATTAAATAACTGAGAAGATTTTTTTCTTTTTCTTTTTTTTTTGATAAGATAAGATCAGATTGGCAAGTGTAAGTTGAGAGAATATTGACAAAATTTCTTTCGATTTCCATTGTTATTCAAATCAAGATTTTGGAAATGAAATCAATGATTAATTCCTTTGTCTTGACCTCTGTTTGCCTTAAGAGTTGATTCAAGTCAAGATTTTTGCATTTTTTTTTTTTTAATTTTTTTAAAAGATGAATTTTATGCGTTATAATGATTTTTAGACCTATCATGAGGGGGATGTCTTAACTATAAGAATATTTCTAATAGATTTACCTCCCAGAGCCTGGGATTGACAATTACATTACCATATATACTTCAAATGAAGTTCCACAAAACTGACTGATTCACCATAAGCTTCTTTATTATCTTTAATCACATATTGGCTGGAGCACTTGAACCCAACAGGAATTATTAAACAGTATCAATTAAACTTAAAAGAATAGGTCCAGTACTGAGGGATCTTCATCTGCCACTTTTCTCATATTTTTTGCAGAGGGTAGGGGAAGGAAAAAAGAAGCCCATGAATGAAGGATTTTGCTTATTTGGAAAGAACAAGGAGTGAGTGAGAAAAAAAAAAAAGGTTTCTCTCTTTTTTCATAAAGTAGAACTTGGTGATCAGTTTTCCTTCAACTGAGATTGGATATGGCTATTCTAATTCAAGAATTCCTATATCAAGAACAAAAAAAGGACTAATACATGGAAATCTTTACATCCTTAAATTTTGCAGGACTAAACAGATTTCTTGCACATCTCCTCAGGATATCTCTATATATATATATATATATATATGTAACATTTAGTATATATGTAATAAACGAAGAGAATTGTGAATTGGATGAGCAGTGAAGAAGACACTTCCTTTCTCTTCACTGTATATATATCCCTCCCCTTGGTCGATCCTTTGACAATTTCAAACTATTTGCAAGGTAAGATTGCTTTCTTGCCCTTAAGTTTTGGAGTTGAGAAGCCTTGCAGTCTCCCTTGAGAAGTTTGTTGAATGCATGGAAAATGTTGGAGTTGTTCTTTTTTTAACTCAAAAATTTTCCTTTTCTCAACGTAACATCTTAACTCAACCCAACAAATTAAAGTCTTTTCTCTACTAGACTGATCGGTCAGAAATCTTTTAGTTGCCACGAGTTCATTTTCTTGGGGACTAGGCATATCAAACTCTGATCGTAGAATTGCCGTTATCATAGAATTCATCAAACATTCTCATAAGATCCCCTTAATCACATCCCAAGCGCATTGAAAAAACTCCATGGTGAAGCCATTCGGTCCGGGTGCCTAATTTTCGTCACAATCAAATACTATTGTTTTAACCTCCTCATCAAAACGCCTCTCGAGCGATGCCATCTCCGCCAAGCTGATTGGTGCCCAATCAAGAACATCAATCCCCCAAGATCGATTCGATGGTGCTGTATATAGCTTCTTAAAAAATTGATAGTTTCTTACCAATTTCCCCTTGTGATTCTATCATGGACTCGTCCTCAATTTTTACAAGCTCCAAGCTCTTTGACGGATAAGTAAGCGGTCGAAATTAAAATGCAGAATTAGTGTCTTCTTCCTTGAGTCATTATTTCACTTTTAACTTTCTTCAATGCCAATTTGTGTTCGAAATGCATACCTCAGAGAACTTTTTTATGTCATAGCAAAAGCGATCTAATTCCATTGACCATCTGTTTAACTCCTCCATACTATCTAAACTAGTCATGATCAAATCCTCCAAGTCTTTCTTTTTTAGTTTGACCAATCCAAATGTATGCTTATCCCACTCCTTTAATTTGACCTTAAGGTCTTTGCAGCTTGAGCATGAACCAATGACCTTCTCGTCCAAAACACACGTTTGATTACCACCACTCCATGATATTCCTCTCAAAGTCCCCATGAGAAAGCTAGTGATTTTCAAACCTGAAAGGTAGCGATCCCCATTTAATGGAAGATGAGTCCAGAATAAATTGGTGGATGATCAGAAGTTGTTCTTATCATGTTAATGCTTCGTGCTTGCATGTTAGGAATATGTATACCCACCCTAAAGTGATTAAGAACCGATCAAGTCTACAACACACTAGGTTAATTATCTCTAAGATTAGTCCCTGTGAACCTAGCGTTTAGCAAGGGAAGGTCCTTCAACTCGAGATTATTTATCAGCTAGTTGAATTCTTGCATGCTGCGAGTCAATCTGTTGCTGTTCAACTTCTCAACCACATTTTTGTTACAACATGGCTTTGCACATTTTACAATAATGACTAATTTGGGATATTGGACTAGGGAAGTGCTAAAAGGATCCAAAATACTTATTCAAAAATATACTTAAGCTGACGTGACAATACATTACATCATCACATCATGAGAGAGAAAAAGAAAAAAAAAGAAAGACCCTCTACTCACCGTACACCACATCAATATGAATATAGTTTTGAATATAATTTTTGCATCGTAAAAGCATTTTTCATTGGACTATATGTAATTTATTCAACAACATTTGTTTTTAACAACTGTCGTAGATAGTATTACTGTATATAGAATGTTTTCTTGTAGAATATAAAATGCAATTAACCTTATGGTCAAGTGTAAATTAATGATAATTAAATTTTAAGTTAATTTCTCAAATGCTTAAAACTTGTCAATGCATTCATTGTTTAGTACTATACCTACCATATATAGAGCACTGATTTATAATTAAACAACACAATCATAATAGAAGTGACTTTTCAATATTTCATAAGGAGCATTGGGTCATAAAAACATCTGTAGCACAATTTTAAATATATATATATATATATATATATATAACATTAGTAAACTAGGGATTTACACAACTATAACATGTTTAATCCTATTTGATATAAAAATATAATGTAAAAAGGCTAGGTGAATAAAATGATAATTAGAGTCTTTGCCCAACATTCATCAATCAACTTGTTTTTGTATAAATTGTTCATTGTTTTTTCCTTTTTATCGTAATCCTTATTTTTCCTTTATCTTAATTTGAATGTGCACGTGCGCGTTGCATGTGATGTGATTTTTTATATTTTTAAATAATTATTTAAAGCAAACTTTTTCTACTCATCTTTTTGTTCAGTGAACAAACACATGTAAATCTGTAAAAGCTTTGCAAATTTATTTATAATAAATCTGAAAGATTTTATTAAAAGTGTTGCAACCAATGGATATACAAATTCAAAGATAATCAATATATCTATAAAATTCTTGTAATTTTTTGAGTACTTATTGAAGAGAATATGTCAAGTTACTTCTATTGATCTTCTTCATCTTAAGGTATATTTGGGAAGCCTTCAAGAGAATGAGAGTCTGTTAAGGATTTATTTTAAAGATGTGTAAATGATTAAGTCTCGTCGGCTGTATTTGTTAGTTGAAATAATCATAAAGAAGAAGGTAAAAATTGGAAAGATAGGTTGATTAGATTTTATTATTCCAAAAATATCACGTAACTGTTTATAATGGGGGGTTGAAAATTAAAATTTCTAATAGATAAAAAAAGATATTATTAGAAAATGAGTATTATTAAAAAAGGATATTATTATTATAATTTTTTTTTTGGTTACCGATTTTTTAACACTGAGAAGTGTCTTTATTTTTTTTTGGGTGAGACTAATCTTTCTGAATTCGGGCATTACAAATGCATTTGGGCTAAGGGTGGATAAATGAGGGCAAGCTCAGGCTCAAGACCTGAACTTCAATTCTACTTATACTTAAATTTTCAACCATCTCATACCTATTAGTAAAAAAAAAAGAAAAAAGAGGATATTATTGAGATTATAGAAAAACGGAAGACTTATATGGTTGCAAAGAATTTCCCTTAATTCTTCGTATCATAGCCACATTCCTCATTTCCCCTTTGTTTGGTGGCCCAGCCCATATGCCCCACAAAACGCGGAGTTAGTTTTCTTTTTTATCAACTCACCTTCTCATCAAAGCCACCCACGATAAATATAAGTAAATGCTATCATGCATGTCAACTTCAGTCCTTAATCGAACGGCGGAAAAAGGCCACAGTAAGTTATTAAACAACTATCGAGAGCACCAAATCATTATATAAATCCAGTCGGTTTCCAACCTTCAATATTCCCATACGGTCCCTGCTAGCAATTTCTATATAAAGACCAAGAAAGACAGCAGAAAACTCGTATTTAACCTACACCCAAACACCAAAGATAGAAAGAGAGAAAGAGAAAGATTTGTATCAGAAAATAATTTTCTAAACAAAGGCTTTCCTCATCAACTCATCTTGCGAGTTTCTACAATGGCAGATGAAGATCAAATAGCCCTAGTAATCAAATCAAGAAGAAGAGGATCGGCATCAAATTCGGAGGACATGGTTGCAGCGTTGCATCTTCTTGAGCTAAGTGGAGATCACAGTGGAGAAGGCAACAATATTAATATCAACAACAACTGCAATAACAACAGTACCAATAGCTCTTCTGAGGAGATCATAAGCCCAGAATCAATGGAAGAGGTGATCAAGGAGGAAAATACTTTATTGAAGGACATGTTGTGGCGACCCAAGAAACGCAAGTATCGTTCTATCGCTGATATATACAAGTCCACCAAACCTCTAAATTAGTATAAGGCTTCTTCTTTGCGAGTTTCTGGAAAGAGGACCAAAACTAATTGAACCATGGTCCTTTTCGCTCAAGGTTGGTTTGTTTAATTAGTTTTTAGGGATAGTGTCTAATTAATTTCATCGTTTTGAATTAATCTTTTGGGTCTTGGTGATGATTTCTGCAGAAAAAAATAGGTCATCATTATGTATAAATTGTTCGTCCGTAACTTGTTTTGATGCTGATCTCTTAAATGGGTCTGTAATTTGTAATTATCTATGTGATAATTAATATGATGATTTGTAGGAGCGAACTCATTAGTACTTATGCCCTCTATCGTATAAGCGATGATCGATTGTTCTTCTTGCAAATACGTGAAAGGTAATTTTGCCCCAACTCAAAGCACAAAATACATATCATGATGATCTAGTCCGGACGGGTGACAATTAATCTGATCAATATTTCGTTGCATTTTGTAATAGAAATTACTAATTCTACTTAAAATCAATAGATACGATAGCAGATGATGATGATGATATATTCATGATCATTATATTGCATAGAGATATAGATTTATAGTTACTTAAAACTATATATATCAGCAGATTAAAATGACAATATTTGGTGGGGGGTGGGGGTTTTGTTTATGCTTCTATCTGTACATATATATATCTTTGATTATTGCTTGATGTTGAGAACTAATTCTCGATAAGTAACATGAGAAATGAGAAGTGGGCATTCATTGAACTGGTCCACACGACACTTCTTTTAACCTTCTTTTGGCGTAGAGGTCTTAATTCAATTAACCATTTATTTATTTTTTCATATATACCATGAATTCGTTGTTGTTGTTCACTTGATTAAATCCTATACATGTCCAAAACTGATATTCAAATATTGCCTGAAATGGCGCCAACTTGGAAGATAATTATCACTGAAATTAAACCCACTAGCTACCTATATATCATATATTTGGGATAATAGTTCATTAATTTGTACTGAAACAGGTTCAATAAGAAAGTGGGTTGGGTATATATGTTGAATATGTTTGATTCAGTTCCAAGGAAAACATCCAAGTTTTCGCCGTTTGAACTAACTGAAAGAGTTAATAAATCATATATATTTAGCAATTTTTTTTTTCTGTTAAAATGAAAAGACAAAATTAAAAAACTTATTTTAATTATTTTTCTGTTAATCTCCTGTAGTGGTTCTTGAAATAAATCAATGATCTTGTTATCAAGCAAAAACAAGATTCCAAGGGCTCCTTCAATTAATCAATTGTCTCTTTGAAAATATATGTTGGTTTCTTTTTCATTGATCTACATTTTGATGAACTTCTTCCTTGGCTTGTAAGTTTTTGGTATGATAAATTAATTAATATTATATTTATAAACCCACGCAGATAATGCCCGATCCTATGATATATTGCTACACCATCATTTTGTATATTCAGTTCTTTACACAGCTTCTCAATTAGCTCACTCTACTTCCATATCATCCATGGTAGAAGAAACGGCATCTTATTTTTTTGTTTTAATTTTTTAGTAGGAAACAAAAATCTATATATCAACATCATTAAGGAAGGGAATAGGAAAAACCTAAACTACAAATAATTAGCAAAGGGTTGGGATTCATGGTATTCCAATATTTCTTTATTTCTCACTTAGCCGCTTCTTTTGTATATGTTAGTACACCTTTTGAAATGAAGGTTTCAGTTGAACCTCATTTTGGTTCGTCCCACACCTCGCAAGATATTGTTCTTTTTACAAGCACTCAACTTGGGCTTATGGGCTTGTCGGAACACTCGTGGTGCACGCCTTGGTGGCAAGTGCTAGTAAAATGTGAGCCAATATATAGCAACAAATGGACATGAATTATGCCAAGGTGTAGTATGAATTCATGGTTGTTAGGTATGTGAGGATCGAAATAATAGTCTTGTATCGAAAAAGGGCAAGTTTACACATGAAATATAAGATGAGTCTTACCCTAATTTATATTGAGGTCTTCTATAGTAGAAATTCACACCTCACCCAAAGGTAGTTAAGTTGATGACAATATTAATATTAGTTGATATCCATGTCCGCCTAATAGCAAGTCCAGGGTTTCTATTTATTTATTTAGTTTTGAAAAATGTCTTTTGCTAGTGTGATAGGATGAGACTGTTTATGAGTCTTAACTCAATAAAACATAAGTCGATGTGAGACTAATATTTGAAGTTTAATCTAAAACTGTAAGCCCTTGAACTTTAGCACCCTACACAGATGTAGGGGAACGATCCGACTTGATAAAAATGACCCAATCCAAACCTGAATCCGACTATTATATGGCTTGGCTGGGTCCAAAAATTTATTGGACAAATCTGGGTTCACATATCAAGACACGGCCCGACCTGAAGGCCCATTACTTAATTTCATTATATATATAGACACACAAATAGATATGTGTGTGCATTGCATGTGAATATATAATATTCATTAAGATTTTTTTTTGTTTAATTTGAGAATTGTTATCTTATAAAATATAATTAATTTGTTATAATCTTTTATAGAAGTTTATGTAATTAATTGTAATATGATAGTGTATAATGTATTATGTGATAAGTACTAAAAGTATAAATTAATTATACATAATTAAATATAGATGTCATGGGAACACAAATCATAAAAGTTATAATAAGATTAGAATGAAATAGGAAATTAGAATAAAAGTTATGTTATGTAGCTTAATATATAAAGTAATAACATTAGGATTTGTTATAGAAGAAATAAAATGTAATGTGACATTTTCACCGAGAAGCCAGAAAAGGACACAAAGGGACACAATTGGTATTATGAGAAAAGTTTGAGGATAAAAGTGAAAAAAGATATAGTTGGTATTATTTAAAAATAATCTTCTCAAGATATATCTCAAGAAAGGATATAGTTGGTATTACTTAAATTTTTTTTTCTCGAGAATACTCTCGAGAGCGTTTCCAAGACCTTACCCGAGCACAAAGACGATAAATAAATAAGATCTCCAAGGGCATTTTGGAAATAAGCTATAAATTTCATACTATAAATAAGGGGAAAATTTTTAAATTCTTTCAAAACTAAACTTGTTTCAAAATCTCTCTCTTTTTGTATTTCGGGAAAAGCTCAAGGACACATTGTTGTAGCGTTCACTTCAAGGTGGGGATGATCCTATGGTTTGTGCATTTTAGTTTTTTCATTAACTTTTATATTCATGCTAAAGTTCTGCACACGTCTTTACTTTCACTAGTGAAATGTTATTTAGGTTGAAAGTTGGCTATTGCTGAATTGCTAAATGTAACTTATTTGGGTTGGAAGTTGGCCCTTACTAGAATGCTAATTAAAAGCAGCTTACTTGGATTGGAAGCTTGCCAATGCAAGATTGCTAATTGTAGCTTATTATTTTAGATTTCTTAAAATGTTCTATTCAATTGTTAGCAAAGTTTCTATGTGCATATGTGTGCAACTGTTGCTGTTATATTGTTTATATTTCAGTTATTGAATATCAACTTTAATGTGTTGCCTAAAGTGCGGAAATCCATTAGGGGACCCACTGGGCATAAGCTCACCCTTTCAATTTTATCTCCAAGAAATTAATGTCAAGGGTAAGGAGTAGGGAAGAAAAGAAGAAGAAAAAAGGAAAGGAAGAAACGCAGATCTAGTTATCAAATAATGAAAATTTGTAGATAAACTAGTAATAAGCCGATCATACTAACCTTAGCTTATATATAAAAGGTTGTAATGTTTCGGCACTTTGTGTGTGTTAGTTAAGTCTAACTATGTACAAAATATGGCGTATGGAAGAAAAAGACAAATAAGCTTGTAATATAGGAAATAAGTCATGGAATAAAGTAAAGTTTGAGCATACAAAAGTTGTAACCTTAAAATTTATCTTCTTGTTATTTTACCATAAAATAATTTATTAAAGGGATTTGCAAATAAGAGAATATTTGGAGGTGTGACAGGTAAACTATATATAGGACAAAAAAAAATGATATACAAAATATTAAATCTTTTTATTTTTATTTTTAATTAATGTAATTTTTATTTAATTTGTAATGATAAGTTTGATTATTGTATTCTAAAAAAAGTCGTAACTTTGTAGTAATTAGGATATCTTTTTAAATAAGAAAATTTATATGTGTATAAGTTGTTGTTATTAACAAATCAATAAATATTATTATTTCTATGTTTTATTTTACTATCAAAATAAAATTTATTTTCTAATATTTAAAATTTTAATTTAATTTCATTCTATAAACTAGACTCATATAATTTGCCCAAAGGCCTGATTTGATGCTCGGTTCAAAGGCTCGGTCTAGATATACCTTGGGTTGGACTTGGGCCAAGTTTTTTAATGCAGGCCTGGCTCGTTTTGAAATTTTATAAGGCTCGGCCCGGCCCAACCTAATTAGTCTTAGATGCAAACAATAAAGAACAAGACCGGTTGGATCTTTTTTTTTTTTTTTTTTTTGTTTTTTTTTTTCTGAATATTGACACAAGGTCAGAGGATATTGACACTGGGGCCATAGGAAGCCGGGACCCCTTAGTAGGGTCAAGAAGGTGAGCACAACGGCGAGGGGTATAAGGGGCTAATATTAGGACTATGCGAACCAACTACCATGGTCCCGCTCCCACTTTTATTAAGATAGGAAAAACTCTCACTTATTTGTAAGAAGAGGGAATTGAGCTCCCGACTTTGAGTGAAGGGGTCCGAATGCACCCCCGTTGGATTATTGAATCCCTCTTTGTCGATCATTGAAGGCTTATACAGGTGTTTGTGTTACGTAGCTAATTTTGTTATTTTATATGATTGATGACTAAGAAACATATGTGGCTTAATTAGCTTAACTAATAAAGACATTTGTAATAAATATAGTCTCTTGACAATAGAGATAAAATCTGATGTACTATTATTTCATTTTATTCCCATGAAATCAATAAAATATAAGAATGAAGAAATGTTTTATTATGTGGGTTCCCCGCTGTACCAAAGTTGTATTAGAATCAGCTACTACTCTAGTATATATGATGTTTAAAGATGAAGTCAAAATTCCCCATGCCAATAGTAAAAATTAGGGAGTGTTGACACTTAAGGCAACTACGAATGCCCTAAAAATGACAATTTGGCGAGTTTACTCACAAAATGCACCATGCTTTTGCCACCGTTGGTCTTTGAGGCATTGGTGAAGGATTTTAACTATGGTAGGGATTTTAGAAATGATCGACCACTGGTAAGAAGAAGGCGAACTTCTCTCTTTCAAACATATCACTTCAATAAGATTTTCCCAACCTTTGTCATACATGGATCTATTAGGTGTGGTAGTTAGGGTAGTTCATGATCTGGGAGTTTCATACAAACAAAGACATTGATGAGTTAATGTGTTATCTAGGCACCTCCACAATCGATGACATCTAAACACTTAAGATTATTGCATCAAAGTTGATATTCCATTCTTTGATGGCCATTTGCATAAATAGGATTTCTTAGACTAGATCCAAACTAAGAGAAATTTCTTTGAAAATATATGTGGAGTTATCTAAGGTAAAACAAATAAAACTTGTCGCATTCAATCTCAAAAATCTCAAAAGAGAGCTTTTGTTCGTTAGGAACAATTGTTGAGTAATTGAAGAAGAGAAGGGAAGCAATTTATTTAGACTTGGTTGTGAATGTGACAACTCATATGACCTTATTTTATGTGGGTTGGTTACGAACACATACTTTATCAATAATATCAAAATTGCTAGCAAAAGAACATGTCAATTAGTGAATACACTAAAGGATTTTACCATTTGAATGCACAAAATAACTTAAATGAATTAAAGAGAGAAAGTTGCCTGATATATTGGAGGTATGAGAAAACCTTTCAAGACTAATCGTACAGATTATGTCAAATTTGTCTAAGGTCATTAACCTTTCTCATAAGATTAAAAATTAATTAAAAACAAGTTCCCACCTAAGCCAATTCACAACAAGAAGTGCCATAAATTAGGGATGTCAACGGTTCGATTTGGGTCGGTTTGATGCTCAAACCTAATACAAATCAAACATAATCGGATTCAGTTCAGTTTATGTTGATTGATTTAGTTCAAATCACCAACCTAAACCAAACCAAATCGAACATAATCAATTTGGTTCGGTTTGGGTTGATCGGTTTAAAATTTTAAATGTACATACATTAAATAAATTAAAATAGTTAATTATGAAAGAATATATATGAAGTAATCCTAAATTTCCTAATGTATATTTAATAAATTTAAAAACAATCTCTACTATAGAAGATAATTATATAATTCTTAGGACAATGTTTACATCATAAAAAAATTAGACATTGAAAAATAAATGACAACACTTTTTCTTTTACAATCGGTTTGATTCGGTTTAGATCGGTTTTCAAAACTTTAAACCATAACCCAAACCAAACCTATTGGATTATACTTTTTTCAAACGTAACCAAAATTGAACTTATTAAAAATCGAACCAAACCAAACCAAACATACCTATGCGGTTCGATTTCACAGTTTAACCCAATCTATTGACACCCCTAGCTACCACAAATGGTGGCATTGATAAAGACCCAACAACTAAATAAGTAGCTCCTTCCAATTCCCGACGTGCTAAACCCATGAAAGTTAAACACCCTAATCTTATTGTCAAGGATCTAGGAAAACCAATGTCACTACTTACCATTACCAACCCATACACAACTCTCTTGTTCAGATGCTAGCAATGTAATCAACTAGGGTACAGATCTAATGAGAGTCCATAGTAGAAAATGATAAACATAGTCGATGAGACGACTATAAGAACTGAGATTGACCTAACAAGATAAGATACTAACCATTAGGAGCTTGAGATCGTTGAAGGGGATGAATGGGAACAGGGTGACATGCATTGTGGAAGACTTACTTTAAGCACCGAAAATAATTCTCACTTGACAAAGGCACATCTTTAGGACTAGCTCGACATTCTAGCATGTGATGTTATTAAGGATTGTGAAAGTAAAGAAAATTTAGTATTGTTAAAGCTTTAAGCTTGTGCACCAACTTGCATCCCCACCCTTTCAAGACCAATTTGATCAAATGAGTAGCTAAAACAAAGTTAATTGAGATATTCCAAATTCCTTTTTCCATTCAATTTTTTTTTATCAAGATGAAATACTTGTGATCTAATAAATATTGGTGCTTGTCATCTCTTTTTAGGTTGACTTTTGTAGTTTGATGTGAATGCCAAACATAAAGCAAAAAAAAGAAAGAAAGAAAAGAAAACATTAATGCTCTTCATTGCAAAATTCGCAAGATTCTCTTCATCTCATTCCCCAACAACCATCACCTTAAGCAAATTAGATTCATCCTCACAATAATACCTTATTAGTTGTGACCTATAGTAAATCTTACGGTATACTAAAAACCAATGGACAGGTATGTTGATTCTCTTGATATTCCCCTTCGGTTTTGAATTTTGTTGTTGGAGTTAGTATACATACCTACAAAATCCTCAAATTAACTCTTACAATTACAAGACATGAATTCTATTATCAACTTTGTGCCATGGGCTACCATTCCATACCTCCTTTACTATAAAAAGAATTCAAGAGAGCATGACATTCTCCAACAATAGATTGGATACCTCAGCAGGAAAGGGTCAATTAGGATTAGCCTCAGTCCATGTGTTGTGTCAGATTTAATAACTTTGAAATAAGATGATACATTGTAAACGTGTGCTGATGACAAGGCTATTAATAAATTACAATCAAGTATATATTTCCTTCCTCAATTAGAAAACATGCTTGAAAAGCTCAAAGGGTCAAAAATTTTATCTAAACTTGACCTTTAAAATAATAGTTACCAACTTTAAATTCGGTATGAGGATGAACGGAAAATGACCTCCAAACCTAAGGAAGGTTTTAAAGAATGGCTTGCATTGGCTTGCATCCTATTTGGTCTTAATAATATCCCTAGTACATTTATGGGGCTGATAAATTACATTTTAAAGCAATTTATATGTAACATCCCGTAATTTTAATTAAATACATACATTGAAGTACGTGTATATCGAGATGTATAATACACGTATTTTATACGTATGAGCTAAATATACACGTGATACTACACGTATTTGATACGTATGCGCTAAATATACGTGTGTATGATTAGTAAATAAATAAAATTATGAAATGAAGATGATACATATGAGATCATCCTATAAAAAAATGAAGTTGAATTAAATTGATTAATTTATGGGGTTGGTTAATTAGATATGTGAATTGGAGTTAAATTAAATTGATTAATAGACGAGGAAGTTGGTTTGTTAACTTGCATGAGGAGCATGGGATAACATGGGGAAGTTGGTTTGGTAAATTGCATGAGGAGCATGGGATCAAAATTAAAATAAAATAATAATAATAAAAAAAATGCTCTTATCTCTTTGCCGACAAGAGAAAACAAAGAAAAAAAGAAAAAAAAAAGAATTTGCAAAAGAAAGAGAAGGAGGAGAAGAAGTGCAGAGAGAAAGGAAAGGGAGGAAGGAAGAAAGAAGGGGAAACGGAGGGAGATCCGAACCCGCGGTAAGTGATTTTCATTCTCTTTCTTCGTGAAATTGATCTCTAAGCTAGAGGTAACAAGTCTAGCGGAGTAAATTTTGTTGTCGGAGCCGTTTTACGGCGTTTTCAAAAATTGGGGTTTTTGACCCAACGTGAATGAAAAGCCGCTAGAAAGGTAGAAAAATAATCCCTGGACTGTTAGAACCCCGAATATGTGATTAGATTCAATTTTATGATTTTTGGAGACCATTTGATAATTTTAATACAATTTACAACTTTTGGATGAATAGTGACTAGTGAATAGTGAATAGTAAAGTGAATAGTAAATAGTGAATAGTAAAATAATGAATAGTACTGTGAACAGTGGTTTGATATTTTAGTAGCTACTGATATGGTAAATGATGATTCTTATGATACTCTATGGATAATTTCAGTGTTTAAATTGAGGCTTAAGGGCATGGATAAACGCTTTTGAGGAAGCAATGACGTTTATTGTTGCTCGATTTTAGAGGTTGGCTTAGAAACCCTATGTAACCACTGTGAGTATAGTTTCCTTGATTTGGTTCTTGTATGGCATTGTACGCATATAAAATGTTTGATTGTATGCATGTGTTGAATAAGTGTTTGAAATGATTTTAAATGTCATATTTCTCTAAATGTATATAATTGCCATTTCAAGAACTATATTCACTGTGCTGTTGTTTGCTCACCCCATTTCCTCCAATATTTCAGGTATTGAGTCGAAGGGAAAAGGAAAAATCCGTGAGTGATAATCACGTGAACCTTCGTCTGGTACGTGTACGTATGCTTGGAGGAAATAGATTATATTTTTGTTATTTTGATATGTATAATTATCACATACTATAAATATACTATCACCTAGATGGGTTGTGTGGTGGGATGATGAAATGTATTTATCAGTTGGAAATTTAATTTGTGGAATGAATGAAATGAATGTGAGTGGAATGATCATCTATATAGCTAGTTGATTGGATTTGATTTGTGGTATAGAAAAAAAAAATTCTGTAAGTTTGGGATGGATTGTGAGAGTACGTGAAGGCTGACAGTGTATTGTATACTGTATACGGGTATGTATAGTGTATAGTACATTGTGTCGGTCATGACGTCAGCCTACTTCAGAGGCGTCGTGACATTATAAGTCTTTATGTTATGATATATTTGGATGGTACTCTCATCTATAAGAGTTCCATTCCAACCTACCTACAACATTTAAGGGGTCTTCTTGAAGTCTTTTGAGGAAAGAAGTTATATCTTATCATTAAAAATTGTGAATTTCTAAAATATCATATCCTATTTCGTTGATTTATTATTGGTTAACGAGGAATTCAAGTAAAGCTATACAGATTAACAAGGTTGTAGTTTTTATTAATTGGCAGCCTTTTAAAGATGAGTTATACGTTGATTCAACACCTTTTATATCTCTTATTGTAGATTGATTGAGAAAAGGCAAGTTTTGATAGAACTAAGAACAAGCATTTTGCTTCAACACTATTAATGAAAAATTAACCTTTGCACCTACTCTAGCTTTTCCCAACTTTGAAAAGGTTTTTAAAGTTGAATGTGATGCTTCAATTACAATTATAAGAATAGTTTTGGCGCAAAAAGGTAGAAGCCAATTGATTACTTCCATGAGAAAATAAGTTGTTTGGAAAAAATGGTCAACTTATGAACAAGAACTCTATGATGTTATCCATGCACTTCAACATTAGGAACATTATTTTTTACAAAAGGAATTTATTTTACACAATAATCATCACGCCTTGAAGTATGTCAACTCTTGAAAATTTGAGCAAGATGCTTGCATGATGGGTGCTTTTTTTTTTTTTTCTTTTAGAAATTTACTTTTATCTTTAAACATCGTGATGTGGGTTATCAAACTGAGATAGTTGATGCTCTCAACACGAGGGTTGTTTTGTTGTCCACACTTCACATGTCAATCATTGGTTTGAAGGCTTTAAAGGATATACACATCTCAATGATGAGAGCTTTAAGCAAATTAAGAAGAAGTGTTAACCCTATGATACTTACAAAATACTTTCAATATCCTCCAAGAAATGAAATTAAGATGTCTCCATTACCAACCTTAGGGTTAATGTGTTGAATACAAATTGGAATTAGAGATGATATAAATTTTCACGGCTCCCAAAAAGTAAATCTTCTGGCTTTTCTAATATCCCAATTGTTGATGGAGGTATATATGGTACTCGTAATGAACCTAGCCCATAAAGAATTTTATCTTTTTGATGAACCGCCATAACCATTTTGTGCTTGGAGCTATGTTCCTCTTGGCAATGTTGCTAATTCCAAGCCCATCCTTCTCGATCAATCTTTGGACCACTTCCCAACGAAGCATGAGGAGGTCGTTGCCACTATCAACCCCTGTCCAAAAAAATCTAATGATCTTTTTGGCGATTCCTATAGGCAATCTAAATAGTGATAGGAAATATAATGATAGAACATGTAGAATAAATTGTATTAAAACTAGTCTACGCCTTGTAGAAAATCTTTTCTTCCACCTATCAAATTTTTTTAAGAATTTTCCCAGTTCCAAGAATACTATTGAATTTGGGTTACCACCTAGTGGAAGACCTAATAATTTTAGAGGCCAATAGCCTATTGAACACCGTACCCCACTCTATTGGCCAAACAACAGATTACACCTTGATCTATATTGATCCCAACAATTTGACTTTTGGCCATATACATAGAAAGCCCCGACTTCTTACAAAAACATTGAAATAATTTTATGATATTAATAACATTTTTCTCATTGCGTTGTAAACAAAATATCGTATCATCTGCATATTGTAAATGTGAAATCTCCATCTTCTTGGTCCCCACCTCAAAACCTTCGATCACCAAAGATTGGCAAGCCTTTGTCATGATCCTGATTTTTGGACATTTTCCACCAATGTAGAAAGGAATGGTGAGAGTATATCTTTTTGTTGGCCCAATTAAGTGTCTAAGGAGGGATGAATTGGACAAATTTACAGGTTGTGCACTTTGTAAATGTTATAACAGATAGCAGTGCAAAGACAGGAAAATAATAATAAACAACAGTAGATTAAAGTGCAGTGAGTAAAAATGAAACAATGCACAACTATTTATATTGGTTTGGCCTCTCCTACATCCACTACCTAATCTCCTCGATTAGGATTTTCAAACTCTACTAAACAATCCTCTTCATGGGTGAGGATTAAACCGTTACAATTTTTCAACTTATGGGTGTGAGAAAAATTATTACTTGAAAAATTGTTACTCTTTGAGCTAAAACTGGCTCAACTTAGTGATTCCCCGTCACTTTACAAATTGAATATGAGATAATGAATTTGATTTGTTTTACCACGAATCAAAGAAATACTGACAGAGCATAGTTTGAACACCACAAAAGTATGTTTAGCAATATCATAAAGTTTAAGCACAGTTGAAAGAGTATAGTTTTTCTCTTTTTTCCCCCTTTGGATTTTGATTTTAAAAGATGAAGGTTTAAGCTCTAAAATTCGAGGAAAACTTTTCTCAAAATGCAAATCAGAGATAGTTTTCTTTTACAAGATTCTCACGAAAATATAAGACTAAGTTTCAAAGAGTTTCTGGCGCAGGTTTTAAGTTTTTCTTTCTTCTTGTTGTTTTTTAGGAGAAAACCAAAGTGTTTATCTTATAGAAGAGTGCTAGGGTTTCAATCTCCCAAAAACAACTAAAAAAGATGTTTGAAATTCAAACTCAACGGACAAAATCTTTTATGGAAATGGT
The DNA here is from genome assembly GCA_035771175.1 of Paratinospora sagittata. NCBI lineage: Eukaryota > Viridiplantae > Streptophyta > Magnoliopsida > Ranunculales > Menispermaceae > Paratinospora > Paratinospora sagittata. The sequence goes on along the minus strand of CM069590.1, from coordinate 39,190,857 downwards.
ATAAACAGAACTGATAAAGTTCTCTATCATAAAACATTTTCACCGAAATGGCAATAGGATCAGAACTGTCACCACACGCTTGAAAAGTTAGTTTTTTCTGTCATAGTTGGGTTAGCGTCCTGTTGCTCAAGGAGAGTACTGCTATAATGAAAAACCAATAGTTCAGTTAGCATATGACTGTTCTACTCACCTCTGAGTGTCCTGTAGTTCGTCAACCCGAAAGACGGTTTTGTCTCAGTCAAATTGATGAGCATCTTGACGACGAGTGAGCGTCCTCACGCACTATTCCAAAGATTTTTCCAGAAAGCTTGAGCGTCCTACAGTACTGGCTTGGAATTTTAAAGTTAACTGGTCACTGCCTAAGCGTCCTACCCGCATATGAGTGTCCTGCTCAACTGATGAAAATTTGATTTTTGAAGTTTTGAAAGATGCGATAAACCAAATCAACTTGAGATCACTTCAGATCAAATCAAACATTTAAAGAGACACTTGAAACATTTGAAATTTTCGTAGAAACAAACAATTGTATCAAACGAAATTATTTTGAAAAGATTCAAAGGCTTAAAATACTTATGATCTTTTGAGAATTGATATTTAAATCTTGTTGAACATTCCCAATGTGGACTTCTACAATCCTAAAGACGTTCTAAGCAATACAAAAATAATTAACATTACAAACATTTGCTTTGAAGATCGTATCTCCTTGTTTTGACTTGAGCTCCACTTCAATGGATGGACTTCATATCGTTTAAGCTTGAGAACTCTTATCAAATGATAAATTGAATAATGAATGTGATTTGTAATCATAAAAAATATCCAACCTTGGAGATAATTGGTATAACACTCTTTGTCTCAAACCCCTTTCTGCATTGAATTTACCTCGTGGCCTTCCATTAACGATCACAAAATATGATACTGAGCTAAGACATCCAAGCATCCATTTTCTCCACCTAACCCTTATGCCCTTCTTTATCACAAAATCCAAAAAGAACCGGTCCACAAAATCATACGCCTTTGCGAAGCCAACTTTAAAAATCACCTTTAACAACTTTTAATATTTGTAATTCCCAGTTGGTTCTTTAGCAATCAACAATGCATCTAAAATTTGTTTATCTCGTATAAATGCTGACGGAGCCAAATTTATGGTTGAATGGATCACTCCTCCCAATTTATTGAGAGAACTTTGGAGATAGTCTTTTATACACTTGATACTTGATACTTGACTAATCAGTTTAAAATTGTTTTAGTTGCCAAAAGTTCATTTTCTTGTGGATTAGGTTTGTATATGTTTTATTGGACAAAATGTTAATGCCCTCGTTCATAGAATTCATCAAACACTCTCATAAGATCCTCCTTAATCACATCCCAAGTGCATTGAAAAACCTCCAAGGTGAAGCCATCTGGTTTGGGCACCTTATTTACATCACAATCAGAGACCATTTTTTTAACCTCCTCTCCAACAATGCCATCTCCGCCGAGCTGATGGTTGTCCAATCAAGACCATCAATTCCTCGAGATCGATTCAATGTTGTTGTATATGACCTCTTAAAAAAAATTGACAATTTCATCCGCAATTTCACTTCTGATTCTATCAAGGACTCTTTCTCCTTCTCGATGTTGACAATCAAGCTTTGAGCTTTTTGATTGCAATGAATATGATAGAAAAAGGAAAAATTAGCGTCTCCTTCCTTAAGCCATTTCACTTTAGCTTTATGCAATGTCAAGTTGTCTTCCAAGATGCATACCTCAAATAACTCTTTTTTTATGTGATGGCAAAATCAATCTAACTCCATTAACCATCTGTTTGACTCCTTCATACTATCTAATCTCATGATCAAATCCTCTAATTCTTTTTTTATTTTTTTAAACAAACCAAATGTATACTTATCCCACTCCTTTAATTTGACCTTAAGGTCTTTCAGCTTGAGCATGAATGAATAACCTTCCTGTCCAAAACATGCGCTTGATTGTCACCACTCTGCGAGATTCCTCTTAAAGTCCCTGTGAGAAAGCCAACAATTTTCAAACATAAAAGGTAACGGTGGATGATCAAACATTGTTCTTGTTAATGCTTATTGCTTGCATGTTGGGAATACGTATTTCCGTCCTGTAATCGATCATGTTCACAACATACTCGATTATATATCTTTGAAATTAGTCCATGTGAACCTAGTGTTTAGCACAGGGGTCCTTCAATTCGAGATCATTTATCAGTTGGTTGAATTCTTGCATGTTGTTCAACTTCTCAACCACATTTCTATTACAACATGGCTATGCGCATTTTACTATAATGAATAATTTGAGATATTTGATTTTATGTATTTTATTCAATAACATTTGCCTTTAACGGCTGTGGAAGATAATATTACTGTATATAATTTTTTTTTTCTTGTAGTATATAAAATAAAATTAACCTTATGGTCAGGTGTAAATTAAGGATAATAAAAATTTGAGTTAATTTCTCAAATGCACTTATAATTTGACAAACTTGTATCGGTTATTGTTCATCTCTATATAAATGACCATTTGATTTGAGTTCTTTAATTTTTATAATCATATACAATTCCTTTGTCCTCTTATGCTTTGTTAATGTAAATATCATTGAAAAGGTCACGCTTTCCTACTATCTAATAATGTAAAAGGCTACATTAATGAAATAATGATAGTTAGAGTCTTTATCCAAAATTCATCAACCAGCTTGTGTTTTGCATTATTGTTCATTGTTTTTTCTTTTTTATCATTATCCTTTATTTTCGTTTCTCTTTATTTAATTAAATAGGTTCGTCTAGGGGTTTACAAATTGGGTTAGATCGGATTAAGGTCAAATATCAATCTAACTTAATTAAATCAAATTGTCAAAATTTTAAACCAACCCAACCCAACCCAGTAACTTCAGGTTGGGTTGATCGGGTTAGTCTACTTCAAGTTATTGATTTTAAATTTTTATTTCGGCTAATTTTTTAAGTCAAATATGAATATGTTTACAAATTTTTTTAAGTTAAATATGACGATAAATATAATTTTAAATAATATTTTTATTTATATTATTTTATTTATGAGATTTTGTGTTATTCAATAACAATAGGTGAGTCTAATAAAAATATTAATTAAATAATACTTAATATTCTTGATGAGCTCGGATTAATTTGTAAAATTGTAACTCAACCTAACCCATAAAATTCAAAACGTTAATCACGTTAATCACGTTAATCGGCTACAACCCTGGTAAAGATTTTGTAAATTTTTTTTATAATGCCCTTAATTTTTTTTTAATTTTTTCATAATACCCTTAATTCTCAATTTCCACACCCAAATCGTCTAACATCTCCAAATCGCCAAAATCGCACAACACCCAAATCGCCCCACTCAAATCGCAACTCGCCCAAACCGCCACGCCCAATTGCTCAAATCGCACCTTCTGCAACTCTTCTTCTTCTTCTTCTTCTTCTTCTTCAAACCCCTCAAATCTGTTGGCTGCAACTCTTCTTCTCCTTTTTTCTTCTTCTACTTCTACTTCTTTTTCTTCTTTAAATCCCCTAAATCCGTTGGCTGCAACTCTTCTTCTTCTTCCTCAAACCCCCAAATCCAAACAGCTGCAAGCCTACAACTCTGCTTCTTCTAATCTTCTTTTTTTTTCAAACCCCTCAAAATTTAAACGGCTGCAACTTTTTTTTTTCTTTTCTTCTTCTTCTTCAAACCCCCAAATCCAACGACTGCCATTTAATTTTTTTAATTTGTTATTCTGCTCATATCTTCGTAGTTATAGTTTTCTAGTTTCGACAAAATTTATGTACATAGGTTATCTTTATTGTATATCGCGTACTAGACTTGTGGGATGCACTTCGGGTGTAATTTTGTTGATGTTTATATTGCTGGTTCGACTTATATAGTATATATATTATGTTTGAATTGAAAAAAAAAAAAAAAAAACTTCTTAGTTCTTGCAATTTTTTTATTTTTTATTTTAATTTTTTTTTTTGTTGTAATCTTGCAGATTGTAGGTGAATTGTGAAGATTAGACGTTAGTTCTACTTTAATTCTTTATTTCTACTACATGTTTTAGTAAATTTTTTTATTTTTTAACCCAGTTGTTTAAATTATTTTTTATAAGATTATTTTTATTATAAATATTTTTTTTAATGTTTAGTTATATTTTTTTTTTGTTAAAAATATTTATTATATTGGACAGTGGATATTCAATTTTTATTTTTTGATTACGTAGGAATAAATTTTTAAATATTTAGCAAAAATTAAATCAATAAATGTCAAGATTTGTCTTAAAAAATTTTTTTTAGTCCACCCATGAAATTTTTTTTGGCTACTCGGTAGGATGAACGCCACTAGGTCCTTCCATGCTTTGGAAAAAGAAATAAATACACTCATAAATTGATATATAAAAAAAAGGTAATTTTGACGAAAGCATGTTAACTCATAATATGGTTGCATTGAGTTTTCTTCATTTCTTCATATCATAGCCAAGCACACTCACCATTACCCCTTTGTTCGGTGGCCCAGCCCATGCGGGGACTAAACGCGGAGTTAGTTTTCTACAATTTTTCTTTTTTATCAACTTTCATCTTCTCACAGAAGCCGCCCACGATAAATATAAGTAAATGCTTTCCAGTTTCAAGCATGTCAACTTCAGTCGCCAATCAACGGCGGGAAAAAGCCATTAGTAAGTTACTAAATAACTATCGAGAGCACCAAATCATTATATAAATCCAGTCGGTTTTCCAACCTTCAATATTCCAATACGGTCCCCCCTAGCAATTTCTATGTAAACACCAAGAAAGACAGAAAAACTCGTATTTAACCAACACCCAACACCAAAGATAGAAAAAGAGAAGGAGAAAGATTTGTATCAGAAAATAATCTTGGAAACGAAGGCTTTCCTCAACTCATCTTGCGAATGGCAGAAGAAGAAGATCAAATAGCCCTAGTATTCAAATCAAGAAGAAGACGATCGGCATCAGATTCGGAGGACATGGTTGCAGCGTCGCATCTTCTTGAGCTAACTGGAGATCACAGTGGAGAAGGCAGCAATATTAATATCAACAACTGCAATAACAACAGTACCAATAGCTCTTCTGATGAGATCATAAGCCCAGAATCAATGGAAGAGGTGATCAAGGAGGAAGAAACTTTATTGAAGGACATGTTGTGGCGACCCAAGAAACTCAAGTATCGTTCTATCGCTGATATATGCAAGTCCACCAAACCTCTAAATTAGTATAAGGCCTCTTCTTTGCGAGTTTCTGGAAAGAGGACTAAAACTAATTGAAACATGATCCTTTTCTCTCAAGGTTGGTTTGTTTAATTACTTTTTAGGGATAGTGTCTAATTAATTTCATCGTTTTGAATTAATCTTTTGGGTCTTGGTGATGATTTCTGCAGAAAAAATAGGTCATCATTATGTATAAATTGTTCGTCCGTAACTTGTTTTGATGCTGATCTCTTAAATGGGTCTGTAATTTGTAATTATCTATGTGATAATTAATATGATGATTTGTAGGAGCGAACTCATTATTACTTATGCCCTCTATACATATAAGGGATGATCGATTGTTCTTCTTGTTGGAAAATTTATTAAATTAAAATTAGATTTGTAACTGTTTAAATTTATTTGAGTTTAAATTTTTTGAATTAAATTAGAAAAACTGTTATATGGTTTTAATTCAATTTAATTCGAAACTTTTGAGGTTATTTGGTACTCTTAATGAGGACATTAAGAGCACCACCCCCTTCTACTAGTATAAAAGGGGGTGCCTTTCCTTATTTTGAACACATCAATTCTCAGAGTTTTCTATTACTTCTGGAATTCTCTTCTTCCTCTCTAGTTCTTTTTTTTGGTTATGAGATGTGTTGGTCTGTGGTGACAGTCTTTTGTAAAGTTCAGTTCATCCTAGTAGTGACAATGTGCTATTCAACTGTTTATCTACCGTTGTATCCTGGGAGACAGGCACCAATCTACCTCTTGCACCAATATGAGGGGAAAATCTGTTTTAAGGACACTGTGTGTTACACAAGCTTTGATTCCATCTTGCTCAACCTATGCTCTGCTGATTTTGTTTATTTCTAAACTTATTCTGTTATTGGTTATAAACATATTGTTGTTTGAGTTTTATTGTTTATGTTAATATTATTTTTGTTATTTATTTATTTGTCCTTACATTATTGCTAACAACTTAAAACAGATTCTCAAAGGACAAACAAGTTAGTAAATTAATATTGATTATTTTTTCCCACAAATAATACTCTGCAATTATATTATTTTTTGTAGAAATAATATAGTCTTGTTCTGCGCATATATTACTTTTGAGAAAAATAATATTATGCACATAATTTTTTTTTTGGAAAAAAAAAATTGCAAATATTTTTTTTGGGAAATAATGTTTTGATTAGATCTATTATTTGAAAAAAAAATTTGAATACTTGTATAGAAAAATATTATTTTGGTAGAAAATTAATATTTTACAGATTCACATTAATTTTTTTTTTTGAAAAATAATTGTGAATATTTTGTTTTGGGAAATAATGTTTTGATTAGATCTATTATTTTGGATTTTTTTTGAATAGTTGTATAGGGAAATATTATTTTGGTAGAAAAATAATATTTTGCCTGGTTTTTGAAAAAAAAAAAATTTAATCAGGAAGCTTATTGCGAGGATTTTTCATTGGTTTCACCAATTTTGTTGGATTGAGCTGGTCAATACTAGATTAGTCATGCCCTAAGTAACGCTAAACAATGAACAAGAGGCAACTCAGTTGCTATAGAAAACATGATTTTTAAGAGAGACCTTGCCTAGTGCATGTGACTCAACCACTCGGCTTGGAAACTCACTAGTTGATTAGATTAAGAATTCAAATTGGAAGCCATTGGAAACAATCTTCGAAGAGCTGTCTAAGTTATAAAGTTTTTGACTTTCAATATTTAATTTTGTGTTTCTAGAAATGGCAAGTGACTCTGTCGTGAACAAAATGAATACTGTTGTGACGCAAACGTCAAACCCTTCCATTGTTTAAGTGCCAACTCCTACGACTGTACTGGCAATGCATACTGGTAGTCATAGCAAAAAGTCAGAGAAATTCAGTGGACTGAATTTTAAGATGTGGCAACAAAAGATGTTATTTTATCTGACCACCTTAAATCTTGTGAGATTCTTGAATGAAGATGCACTAAAGCACAAAGAAGATGACGAGCTTGATATCCAAGTCATCAGTGCCATTGATGCTTGGAAGCATTATGATTCCCTGTGTCGAAATTATGTGATGAATGGTCTCACCGCTTCCCTATACAACGTGTATAGTAAAAAGAAGACGACAAAGGAACTGTGGGAGTCTCTAGACCGAAAGTATAAAATAGAGGATGTTGGGTCCAAGAAATTTGTGGTGGGCTGCTTCCTAGATTATAAAATGGTCAAGTCGAAAACTGTGATCAGTCAAGTCCAAGAGATCTAGGTGATTTTGTACGAGATTCATGCTGAGATGATGATATTGAGTGAAACCTTCCAAGTAGATGCTATTATTAAGAAGCTACCACCTGCAGGGAAAGATTTTAAAAACTACCATAAGCATAAGCGAAAGGAGATGAGCATTGAAGATATGATTGTTAGACTTCGTATTGAAGAAGACAATAGAGGATCTGAGAAAAAAAGGGGCTACTACTGTGGCCAAGGAAAATGTTGTGGAACATGCTAAGAGTTCCAAAGCCAAGAAGAACAAGTCTGGCCAAGGGTCCAAACTAGGACGTAAAGGAGGTATTTCCAAGAAACCAAAATTTCAATGAAAATGCTTCAATTGTGACAAAATGGGTCACAAAGCAACTAAATGTAGGTTGCCAAAGAAGAATAAAAACAAAGAAGCTAATGTGGTGGGCGACATCATTCACGATGTTTTTGAGATAAGCCTATCTGCTGTCTTTTCTAAAGTGAACCTAGTTGGGTCGAACCCAAATGAATGGTAGATTGACACCGGTGCAACCCGACATGTATGCTCTGATAAAGGAATGTTCACTTCCTTCGACCCAAGTGAAAATGGGGAGATGCTTTTCATGGGAAACTCTGCTACGTCCGAGATCAAGGGCCAAGACAAAGTTATCTTGAAATGAATTCTAAAAAAGAGTTGACTCTAAACAATGTGTTGTATGTGTTGGAAATCCAAAAGAACTTAGTGTCTGGTTCATTGCTGAATAAGCATGGATTCCGTCTAGTTTTTGAATCAGATAAAGTTGTACTATCCAAAAGTGGAATCTTTGTAGGAAAGGTATATGTGAGTAATAGGCTTTTTAAGCTCAATGTAATGACTATTAAGCCAAAAATGAATAAAGTTAGCTCTAGCTCTTCTGCTTATTTGCTTGAGTCTTCCAATTTGTGGCATGGTAGACTAGGACACATTAATTATGATACTTTGCGTAGATTAATTAACTCAACTCACATACCCGCGTTCCAAATTGATTCAAAACATAAGTGTGAAACTTGTGTTGAAGCAAAATTGACAAGGTCATCATTTAAAAGTGTTGAAAGAAACACTAAAACCTTTGATTTAATTCACAGTGATATATGTGATTTAAAATTTGTCAAACAAGGGGAGGCAATAAGTATTTTTATTACTTTTGTCAATGATAGCACCAAATATTGTTATGTGTATCTCTTAAAAAGCAAGGAAGAAGCTATAGAGAAATTTATTCTCTATAAAAATGAAGTTGAGAATCAACTCAATAACAAGATTAAGGTGTTGAGAAGTGATCGAGGCGGTGAGTATGAATCACCTTTTGGTGAAATCTGTGCACAATACAGAATCATACATGAAACTATAACACCTTATTCGCCTCAGTCAAATGGTGTTGCTGAACGAAAAAATCGTACCTTGAAGGAAATGATGAATGCCATGTTGAAAAGTTTTGGGTTGCCTCAGAACATGTGGGGAGAAGCCATTTTATCAGCTAATTACTTTTTAAATAAGGTACCTCGAAAAAAAGAAGATAATACCCCATATGAGTTATGGAAAGGAAGGCAACCTTCCTATAAATTCTTACGAATGTGGGGATGTCTTGCCAAAGTGGCTGTACCTCCGCCGAAAAAGGTTAAAATAGGTCCGAAAACTGTTGATTGCATCTTCATTGGTTATGCACAAAATAATAGTGCTTATCGATTTCTTGTGCATGAGTCTAAAATATCAAACATTCACAAAAATACGATAATGGAATCTAGAAATGCATCGTTATTTGAACATGTATTTCCTTGTAAATCAAAGGAAGAGACAAGTTCGTCAAAACGAACGCTCGAGACTATTACTGAGAATAGTCAGGACCAAGAGCACGATAATGAAATAACTGATGAACCACGATGTAGCAAAAGAGCAAGAATAGAAAAATCATTTGGTCCAAATTTTCTAACTTACTTGCTTGAAAGTGAACCTCGAACTGTTAACGAGGCTATGAGAGCGAAATTGATTCTATCATGCAAAATCAAACCTGGGAATTGGTGGATCTTCCTCCTGGATGTAAAACCCTAGGTTCCAAATGGATTTTCAAGAGGAAAACGAAAGCAAATGAATCAATTGATAAATACAAGGCAAAACTTGTATTAAAAGGTTATAGACAACAAGAAGGTTTAGACTATTTTGATACTTATTCTCCTGTGACAAGAATAAATTCCACCTTTACGCAATCTTGAAGTACATCAAATGGATGTGAAAATAACTTTTCTAAATGGAGATTTAGAAGAAGAAATCTACATGAATCAACCCGAGGTTTTTCCTCGCCAGGACAGGAAAAAAAAGTTTGTAAATTGGTGAAGGTTTTATATGGCTTGAAACAAGCACCAAAACAATGACATGAAAAATACGATAGTACAATGATGGCTAACGGATTTAAAATTAATGAATGTGACAAATTTGTATATGTCAAAGACACTGACAATGGGTATGTCATTTTGTGTCTTTACGTGGATGACATGCTCATTATTGAAAGTGATGATAAGATGATCAAATTTACCAAGAACATGTTGAATTCAAGATTTGACATAAAAGATATGGATCCAACCGATGTTATTTTGGGAATAAAAATCTCAAGAACATCAAATGGACTTATTTTAAGCTAGACACATTATGTTGATAATATTCTTAAAAATTTTAGCCAAGATGCCTATGGTGTGGCTAAAATACCCATAGATACAAGTGTGCATCTTTCCAAAAATAAAGGTGAGAGTGTGTCTCAAGTAGAGTACTCAAGGGTGATAGGTAGTCTAATATACTTAATGAGTTGTACAAGACCTGACATAGCTTATGCAGTGAGCAAGCTAAGTAGATATACAAGTAATCCCGGAGCTAACCATTGGCAAGCAATTGTTAGAGTATTGAGGTACTTGAGATTTACTCGTAACTATGAACTACACTATACGAAACATTTTGATGTCCTTGAAGGATATAACGGCCTAAACTGGATATCTGGTACAAAAGACTCGAGGTCTACTAGTGGATATGTGTTCACACTAGGAAGTGCAGCCGTATCATGGAAATCCTCAAAACAGGCAATTATTGCTAGATCTATAATGAAATTCGAAATTGCATTAGACAAATGTGGGGAAGAAGCATAATGGCTACGTCAATTCTTAGAGGATATTCCAAGGTGGACAAAGCTTGTGCCAGCAATATGCATACACTGTGATAGTCAATCTGCTATTGGCAGGGCAAAGAGCAACATGTATAATGGCAGATCAAGACATATTCGTTGAAGACATAATACCATTAGACAACTACTCTCAACTGGAGTTATCTCTATTGACTATGTGAGGTCAAAAGATAACATTGCGGATCCACTAACCAAAGGGTTAAACAGAGAGTTAGTTGAGAAATCATCGAGGGGAATGAGACTGAAGCCCATGACAGAATAAGTCGATACAATGGAAACCCAACCTAGTTGACTAGAGATCCCAAGATTTAGGTTCAAAGGGACAACCTAATTGTAAAGACTGTGTTGGATCACTGTGGGGATTACCCTTGTCCATTCCTATGATGAAAACAATGATAACCGTAATGACAATGATAAGCTAAGCTTTTAATGATTCTTAGGCATCGGAAATCCGAGTAGAGTAATGCAGGTCACTCTTTATTAAGAAATCACCTATGTGAGAGAGAATTGGGGCCGCTTCAAAGGGGAATTCTAAAGGGCTTGATTCCTTAAAAACTCTTGTAGAACTAGGGAGATGTTCATGGCCAAAACAAACATAGCTATAAGAACTGAGTTGAGATTGGAACGATTCTTGTGTGGAGTACGTACGTCATCGTTTACACAAATGGCAGAACATCTTAAGGACATCGTGTCTACTGATCAACTAGTAAAGTAAACATACTTTTACTAGGGAAGGTTCAAAGGGTAACACCTACCTATCCTATGCATGTTTCGACCATGAAATTCTATTACTAGGTCTAGTGTCTGTTGTTATAGTCAATTTTCATTCATGTGGGGAATTGTTGGAAAATTTATTAAATGAAAATTAGATTTGTGACAGTTTAAATTTAATTGAGTTTTAAATTTGAATTAAATTAGAAAAATTGTTATATGTTTTAAATTGAATTAAAGTTAGTAATGGTTAAATAATTTAATTGAGTTTTAAATTTGAATTAAATTGAAAAAACTGTTATATGGTTTTAATTCAATTTAATTCATAATGTTTGAGGTTATTTAGTGCTCTTAATGAGGACATTAAGAACACCACCCTTTTCTACTAGTATAAAAGGGGGTGCCTTTCCTCATTTTGAACATACCAATTCTTAGAATTTTCTACTACTTCTGAAATTCTCTTCTTCTCTAGTTCTTCTTTTTGGTTATGAGGTGTGTTGGTCTGTGATGATAGTCTTTTGTAAAGCTCAGTTCGCCCGAGTAGTGACTAGTTGCTAGTTAGCTACTTATCTACCATTGTATCTTGGGAGACAGACGCCAATCTACCTCTTGCATCAACGTGAGGGGGGAATCTGTTTTAAGGATATTGTGTGTTACACAAACCTCGGTTCCATCTTGCTCAACCTATGCTCTGTTGAATTTGGTTTATTTCTAAACTCATTCTATTATTGGTTATAAGTATATTATTGTTTGAGTTTTATTGTTTATGTTAATATAATTTTAGTTATTTATTTATTTGCCCTTGCATTATTGCTAACACTTCTTGCAAATACGTGAAAGGTAATTTTGCCCCAACTCAAAGCACAAAATACATATCATGATGATCTTGTCCGGATGGGTGACAATTAATCTGATCATGATCAATATTTCGTTGCATTTTGTAATAGAAATTACTAATTCTACTTAAAATCAATTGATACGATAGCAGAAGATGATGATGATATATTCACGATCATTATATTGTATAAGGATATAGATTTATAGTTACTTAAAACTATATATATCAGCAGATTAAAATGACAATATTTGGTGGGGGGTGGGGGTTTGGTTTATGCTTCTATCTGTACATATATATATATATCTTTGATTATTGCTTGATGTTGAGAACTAATTCTCCATCTGAAACATGAGAAATGAGAAGTGGGCATTCATTGAACAGGTCCAACACAACACTTCTTTCAACCTTCTTTTGGCGTAGAGGTCTTAATTAAATTAACCATTTATTTATTTTTCATATATACCATGAATTCGTTGTTGTTGTTCACTTGATTAAATCCTATACATTCCAAAACTGATATTCAAATATTGCCTGAAATGGCGCCAACTTGGAAGATAATTATCACTGAAATTAAACCCACTAGCTACCTATATATCATAGATTTGGGATAATAGTTCATTAATTTGTACTGAAACAGGTTTAATAAGAAAGTGGGTTGGGTATATATGTTGAATATGTTTGATTCAGTTCCAAGGAAAACATCCAAGTTTTCGCCGTTTGAACTAACTGAAAGAGTTAATAAATCATATATATTTAGCAATTTTTTTTTTCTGTTAAAATGAAAGACAAAATTAAAAAACTTATTTTAATTATTTTTCTGTTAATCTCCTGTAGTGGTTCTTGAAATAAATCAATGATCTTGTTATCAAGCAAAAGCAAGAATCCAAGGGCTCCTTCAATTAATCAATTGTCTCTTTGAAAATATATGTTGGTTTCTTTTTCATTAATCTACATTTTGATGAACTTCTTCCTTAGCTTGTAAGTTTTTGGTATGATAAATTAATTAATATTATATTTATGAACCCAGGTAGATAATGTCCGATCCTATGATATATTGCTACACCATCATTTTGTATATTCAGTTCTTTACACGGCTTCTCAATTAGTTCACTCTACTTCCATTGTTGGCCCAGTATTATCGTCTAAGAGGGGGGAGGGGATGAATTGGACTTGACGGATTTTCGCGATACCTTTTGGCTAATTAATAATGTACAGGAAAAGAATAAATGGATACGACGATATATAGTGGTTCGGTTTCCCTATAACCTACTCCACTACCTGACCACCCACAATCAGGATTTTCCAATCCACTAAGGGCTAGTCAACTTACGGGAGTGATTAGAAGCCGTGCAATCTAGTTAACTTACAAATGTAACTAGAAGCCGTTTATCTAATTAACTTGCGGGCGTGGTTAGAAGCCCTATATCTAACCAACTTACGGAAGTGGCTAGAAGCCGTATAGTAACCAACTTACGAGCGTGGTTACAAGCCGTACATAAACAGGTATAGTCCCGATTGACTCACAAGTCAACAATACATCAAAGTTATTAATGATAAGGAGAGATGATCTAAAATACTCACAATTTTTTAGCATACAACCTTGAATGAATAATCACTATTATTCCAACCACAATATTTCAAATGAAGTGGAATGTTGAAATAGTCAAATACATGCAATCGATTCAAATAGTGATAATGTAAGATCAAGAATCGAATATGCACATGTATTCAAATATTGATTCTAAAGATGATATATATGAAGCACAAGAATCAATATACACAAATGATCAAAATTTGTTGATTCAAAATAGATAAATGATGAAGTTCAAGAATCAATATGCTCAAGTAATGATCAATGAAATCAATTCAAAGATAGTATAAGTTTAGTGCGAGAATCGATATTAAACAAGATATATGAAACCATTAATTAAAATGATATAAAATGCAAGATCAAATATGGTTTCATAAACACTTGAACAAAACAATTTTAAAGATAGATAAATATCAAACACAAAAACCGTTTAACAATCACAAACACAATCACACGAATCTTAAATAGAGATTTTACCCAACTCTTGGGAACGATGAAGCATACAAGATTCTCCAATGTGTGAAGGTGATTGAGAGTGATTTCGCCTTCAAGAAAGATCAAGATCTACAAGATATGTGATGAACACACTTAAGAACGACTTGATCTATGCTCAAGAGAAACTCACAAGTTTCTCAAAGAGTTTGAAAGATTAGGCGAACTATTTGGAAGTATGAATCAAAGATTCAAATGTAAATGAACTTTTGCTTTGAAAAGATGTTTAAATCACTCAAGAACTTGTTTTGGACTTGTAAAAATGAAAGTATGAAAAACGGCACAAGTTCAATGATTTTGCAAAAGTTTCTCTCAAATGAGCAAAGTGTGATATTTATAGAAAAATACCAGTCCGAGGCATAGGAATGCAGTCTTAGAGAGAGGAGCACATTTTTGGTTTAAAATCTGAAACTTTTCATATTTCCTTCCAATGCAGGAGCACGTTTCTTATAAGAGGAGCGCATTCCTTAATATGTCCGTTGGGCTTAGGACCAAGGTTCTTCATTAAAAACCATTGACTCTATCAAAATTTCTATTTTGCCCTTTTCATCAGGAGTGTGTTCCTGTTAAAAGGAACGCATTCCTTAATCCCTGATAAAAAAAAATCTGAGTCTCGGGAAAAACCACAGGAGAGTTCCTTAAACTTTGATTAGAAAAATCTGATTATCAGGAAAAAACACAGGAGCGCATTCCTTATATGAGGAGCGCGTTCCTTCACATTGAAAGTGACAGAAACACGATTTCGATCAAAATGAGTTGAAGACATTGTCAAATATATAAACCAACTTTGAAAACATTTTGGACAAGATTAAAACATAATTGGCGAAGATAAATACGTGTAAGCCAATCGATTAATACAAATAATCAAGACATTCGATATAAGACACGTAAAACAACAAAAACCATGCAAAGTTGGTAATATGAGTGCATGATAAACAATGCTAACTATATGATTGCATGATAATCATGATAATGTATGTGCATGCATGATCAATATGATAATAGTATATGTGCATGAATGTCTAATGACCTATATGCATGATTTTCAAAAGATGCAAATCATATTGTAGTTGGAACAAGTAAGGATTACTCTACAACACTAAGTGTAACACCCTCAGATTGCAAAAAAAAAAAAAAAAAAAAAAAAAATTGGAACTTCGGGCAGGCCGCCGGAAGGTTTGGGCACTTTTTTTCTATAAAAAGAGCCTCTTCCTCATTTTTCACAACAATCACTTGTGATTTTTTTTTTCTCTCTCTCTCACTCTTCTTGAGTTTTTCTCTTCTCTCTTTGAGACTCTCTTGGACTATCGCAGGTTGAATAACGCCACCATCAAGAACAGATACCCATTACCCAAGATCGATGACTTGTTCGACGAACTTAGAGATGCCAAGTACTTCTCTAAGATTGATTTACGATCCGGTTACCATTAACTCCAAATCAAAGAGTCGGACATTACCAAGATGGCTTTCAGGACTCGGTACAGTCATTACGAGTTCTTGGTTATGCCGTTCGGTCTAACCAATGCACCTGCAACGTTCATGGATTTGACGAACCGCATCTTCAGGTTATACTTAGACCAATTTGTGGTTGTCTTTGTAGATGATATCTTGATATATTCCTCAACCGAGGAAGACCATAAGATACATCTGAGGATTGTCCTCCAAACCTTGAGAAGCCCCCAATTGTATGTGAAGTTGAGTAAATGCAAATTTTGGGCGAAGCAAGTTCAATTCCTAGGTCATGTGGTTTCAGGCAATGGCATTGAGGTGGATCCTTCAAAGGTTGAAGCAATTTTAAACTAGAAGCAGCCTACCACTGTTACTCAAATTCAGAGTTTTCTTGGTTTGGCTGGCTATTACAGACGCTTCATCAAGGATTTCTCAAAGATTACTGAACCTATGACCGAGCTCACTCGGAAAGACATTCGATTCATCTAGAATCCTGCCTGTGAATCGTCATTTCAGGAATTGAAGAAGTGCCTCACGACAACACCGGTACTAATCACTCCACTAAATGGGGTTGGATTTTTACTATACACCGACGCCTCTCTCCAAGGCTTAGGTGCAGTACTAATGCAAGAAGGCCAAGTTTTTGCATATGCTTCGAGGCAACTAAAGATTCATGAGGGTAATTACCCAACACATGACTTAGAACTTGTAGCTGTCGTATTTGCACTGAAGTTATGGCGTCATTACCTATACAATGAGCGGTTTGAGGTCTTCTCGGATCACAAGAGTCTTAAGTACATCTAAACTCAGAGAGACCTAAACTTCCGCCAGATTATGACTTTCAACTCTAGTACCATTATGGTAAGGCCAATGTGGTCGCAGATGCCCTGAAGAGAAAATCATATGTTGCTTGCACCCTTAACTTCGAGACGGGGAAGTTGGCTACAAAGATGGAGAATTTTAACCTACAACTGATTGAGGAGGGAGGAAGATCACGACTCTCTCAATTATCAGCCAACTTTTAGTTGGTTCAATAGATTTTAGCAGCTCAGGCCAACGACCCTATGTTAATGGAGAAATGAGAACTTCTGCTCAGTGGACAGGACCTTCCTCACTTGTCGGTCTCTAAAGACGGGACCGTTTTCTAAAAAAAACGTCTTTGTCAACTAAACGATCCTGAGGTTCGGAAAGAAGTGCTTACTGAAATGCACTATTCGAAGTTCGCTATGCATCATGGGGGAGACAAGATGTACAAGGATGTCAAGCGACAATTCTGATTTTCTGGAATGAAGAAGGCTATTACAGACTTCATTGCTAGATGTCTCGTTTGCCAGCAAGTAATGGCAGAACGCAGACTTCCCTCTGGACTTCTTCAGTCTTTACCTATTGGAGAATGGAAGTGGGAGAACATTGCAATGAATTTTGTTACAGCCTTGCCTCAAAATAATAAAGGGCAAGATGCAATCTGAGTTATCATTGACAGACTTACAAAGTCTGCACACTTTTTGCCAATAAAATTCACAGATAACCCTGCCAAGCTTGCCGAGTTGTATGAACGAGAGATCGTACGCCTCTATGGCATACCACTCACGATCATCTCTAATCGAGACCCTCGATTCACATCAAAGTTTTGGTAAAGCTTCCAGAATAGAATGGGCTCTAGAATCACCATGAGCATAACTTTTCACCCTTGGACTGATGGGCAGTTAGAGCGTCTTATCCAAATCTTGGAGGACATGTTACATTATTGCATTTTGAATTTTCATGACGGATGGGACAAATACTTACATTTGGCTGAGTTTGCATACAACAACAACTACCAAACTAGTATCGCATGGCACTGTACGAGGCTCTCTATGGTCGCCCTTGTAGATCTCTGGTATGCTGGTTAGATATCGCAGATCAACCGCAGTTGGGGCCTAAACTAGTTCAAGAGACTTCTGAGAAGATCACACTAGTAAATGAGCGACTTCATGTTGCACAAAGTCACCAGAAGAGCTATGCTGACAAGCAGAGACAACCTTTAGAATTTGATAAGGGGGACTTGGTTTTTCTAAAAGTTCAGCCTACAAGAGGTGTCAAACACTTTGGGATCAAAGGAAAGCTCTCCCCATGATATATCGGTTCATCTTAGATCATTGAACATATTGGCAAACTAGCCAATCGTCTATCCCTTCCATCGTCCATGTCTAAGGTTCATGACGTTTTTCACGTATCCATGCTTCAAAAGTATCATCCTGATCCTTCGCGTATCATCCCTCTAGTCGAGGTTCGAGTTGAGGAAGGAAACAAGTATCATGAAAGAACGATAAGATTCTGGATAGAAAAACTCAAGAACTAAGGCGACGTAGCATACCACTTGTGAAAGTGCTCTGGGATCACCACGGAGTAGAGGAAGCAACATGGGAACTAGAAGAAACAATTAAACCGAAATACCCTGAATTGTTTTCTAGAAATAATTGATGACGTGAAACATTGTACTTTTCACTTATCAATAAAATGATGGAACTCTGTTTACACTATATTAATATATTTTTTCATTTAAATAACTATGCAGATGTCTGAAAATATTGCCGATGGAGGTAATGATGCACATACGCAATGGCCTATTTGGCAACCTATGGAGACCCTTTCAGGATCTGAGTCAAGCCACAACTACCTTGCATCACCAACTCCATCGCCCCACAGACAGCGATCCTTATCGCCATAGCGTGCATGAATTTTTCTTAACAATTTTGCTCGAAAAATCCTGTGCTCTCATCCTGGCAAGATCTCCTACCAAATTTGCCAGGGGGCCGGATTCGGGCAACAACACAAAAAAACATTCTGCCGCTCAACCTACCTCCCCTGAAATGTTGCAACTTGCAGAGCTCTACGCCACCATCTGTGAGGCAAATGTCAGAACATTCTAAGGATGAATCCGACTCCATTTGCTCTCCAGTGTTTGATGATATAGAGGATTCCACTGGCCACAGTGCTATTCATGGGCCTTACAAACACTACCCTGATCTTTCGAGTAATGACGACGACGGTGAATCCCACGCCTGATAGCAATCATCACTACATAGACTGAATTTCGAGGGCGAAATCCTTTTAAGGGGGGTGGAGTGTAATACCCTAGGACTGCACAAAAAAAAAATTAGAACTTCGGGTAGCCCGCCCGAAGGTTCGGGCACTTTTTTCTATAAAAAGAGGCTTCCTTCCGTCATTTTTCACACCAATCACTTGTGATTTTTCTCTCTCTCTCTCTGCCTCTCACTTTCTTTGAGTTTTTCTCTTTTCTTTTCGAGACTCTCTTTGCGGTGCAATGTGATTTTGCTCGGGGGAGGGTGCCAGTTCAAGGAGTTATTATATGAAGGTGGGGAATGAAACATAGGTTTGTGTGTCTTATAACTTTTATTAAAGTTTACATTCATTTATCGTTAAGTCTACTATTCATTTACACTGCATTATTGTGTATAATGTTCATACCTGTCATACTTATGCCTGTATATTTGGAGTTCATGTATTAAACTGTTACTATGCTGGATTAGTGGTCAATCTGACTCAACCAGACATTGTCTTGTCCTCAATAACTTTAAATAGTGAACGGGAGGTAGCGTGCTGTTCTAGACGATTGGTACTTAAGTAGACCTCGTGTCTCACCTCTCAAACTGGAGACTGATCTGGTTGGTCTTATTTGAAAGCTATCAGCTTGTACAAGTGATACTGAACATCCTAACTTTACACGTGGTGATATTGACTTGATAAGAATCACCAGACGTTGCCAAATCCTGTCTAATGTTAGTAAAGACCAGACCTGCTCATGCATTGGGATCATACATAAACACCACCTAGGTACGTAAGTGGTTTATGAACCACAAAATAGTTAGAAGCAAGCTCACTATTATTGATATTTCTCTGGAGAGGGACGTACAATGAGAACCCAGGTTTACCTAGGGAGGGACATCTGTACGTGAATCCAGGGCATCGTTCCTGAGGAGGGACGTACAATGAGAACCAGGCTACACCTGGGGAGGGACATCTGTACGTGAACTCAGGTGACGTACAATCATGGAACTATTACGAGACGACGTCATGCATACATACATGTTGTATTGATTATGATGCTATGATGTGTTTATGTGATATTTGATTATGGAGTTTCCTTTATTAATTGTTATATTTACGAACTATTTTACCCACTGGGTGAGTAGCTCACCCCGTTGTTATCAATTTTTTTTTTCAGAAGATTAGGGTGGAATGGGTGGAGGTTTTTGGGCCAACATTTTGTAACCCTTTGTTTATTCATTGGGGATTTTGGGAGGATGTTCCCTTTTACTATTTCATGTTCAAAAATACATTCTGAAATTAATGAAATCATACTTGTACATAATTGTGTTCTTGCGCACTCGATTATTGTTATAATGCATTCACACCCCGTCCGTGAGTGTTCTGCCGGTTTAGGCGCGTCTGGGTGGGGTGACACTAAGATTCTAGATAAAAGATTACATACATGAAGCTCTTGAATTTTCATGCATTATTATTCCATCGACACACTTTGATGATATAGTTGAATCTATCTGATATAGCTAGTTAGAACTGAAACAACTAAGTCAAAGAGATTAGTGATCACAAGTATGTTGTTTGTAACTACGAATGCCTAAAAAATTGACAATTTGGCGAGTTTACTCACAAAATACACCATGCTTTTGCCGCCATTGGTCTTTGAGGCATTGGTGAATATGGTAGGGATTTTACAAATGATCGACCACTGGTAGAAGGTAGATTTTTTCCTACAAACATATCACTTCAATAAGATTTTCCCAACCTTTGTCATACATGGATCTATGAGGTGTAGCGGTTAGGGTGGTTCATGATCTTGGAGTTTGATACAAACAAAGACATTGATGAGTTAACGTGCTATTTAGGTACCTCCACAATCGATGACATCTAAACACTTAGGATTATTGCATCAAAGTTGATATTCCATTCTTTGATTACCATTTGCATAAATATGATTTCTTAGACTAGATCCTTGGACTTGATCCAAACTCAGAGAAATTTCTTTGAATATGTGGAGTTATCTTAGGTAAAACAAATAAATCTTGTTGCATTCAATCTCAAAAGAGGACTTTCGTTCGTTAAGAACAATTGTCGAGTAATTGAAGAAGAGAAGAGAAGTTACCAACAAGGGGTTGGTTTGCTGGTTCGGAGAGCAAACTATGAAGTGCGGTTGATGGACTCATCACGAGTTCAAGCCCGCCCTCGTCCATGCCTGTTGGGAGAGGTGCCCTTGGCCCTGTAAATCCTCGAATCCGAAGGATTAGTCTTGCCCCAAAGGGGAGGAGGTCACCTGTCAGGTGTCAGAAAATCGGTACCAAAAAATAAAAAAAAAGAGAACGGAATTAATTTATTTAGACTTGGTTGTGAATATGACAACTCATATGACCTTATTTTCTGTTGGTTGGTTACGAACACATACTTTATCAATAATATCAAAATTGCTAGCAAAAAAACAAGTCAATTAATGAATACACTAAAGAATTTTACCATTTGAATGCACAAAATAACTTAAATAAATTAAAGAGAGAAAGTTTCCAGGTATATTGGAGGTATGAGAAAACCTTTCAAGACTAATCATACATACTGTGTCAAATTTGTCTAAGGTCATTGACCTTTCTCATAAGATTAAAAATTAATTAAAAACAAGTTCCCACCAATGCCAATTCACAACGAGAAGTGTCACAAATTAGGGATGTCAACGGTTCGGTTTGAGTCGGTTTGATCCTCAAACCTAACCCAAGCCAAACATAATCGGGTTCAGTTGAATTTATGTTGATTGGTTTAGTTCAAATCACCAACCCGAACCAAACCGAATCGAACATAATTGGTTTGGTTCGGCTTGGGTTGATCGGTTTGAAATTTTAAATGTACATACATTAAATAAATTAAAATAGTTAATTATGAAAAAATATATATTAAGTACTCTTAAGTTTCTTAATGTATATTTAATAAATTTAAAAACAATCTCTACTATAAAAGATAATTATATAATTCTTAGGAAAATGTTTATATCATAAAAGAATATTAGACATTGAAAAATAAATGACAACACTTTTTCTTTTACAATCGGTTTGATTTAGTTTAGATCGATTTTCAAAACTTTAAACTATAACTCGAACCAAAACTGACCTTATTAAAAACAAAACCAAACCAAACTAAACAAACCGGTTCGGTTCGGTTTCGCGGTTTGACCCAATCCAATGACACCCCTACCACAAATGGTGGCAATGATAAAGACCCAACAACTAAATAAGTAGCTCCGTTCAATTCCCAACTTGCTAAACCCATGAAAGTTGAACACCCTAATCTTATTGTCATGGATCTACGAAAACCAATTTCACTACTTACCATTACTAACCCATACACTACTCTCTCGTCTAGATGTTACTAATGTAATCAACTAGGGTATAGATCCAATGAGAGTCCATAGTGGAAACTGATAAACATTGTCGATGAGACGACTATAAGGACTGAGATTGACCTAAGAAGATAAGATACTAACCATTAGGAGCTTGAGATCGTTAAAGGAGATGAATGGAACAGGGTGACATGCATTGTGGAAGACTTACTTAAGCATCGAAAATAACTCTCACTTGACAAAGGCACATCTTCAAGACTAGCTCGACACTCTAGCATGTGATGTTATTAAGGATAGTGAAAGTAGAGAAAATATAGTATAGTTAAAGTTTTAAGCTTGTGCAACTTGCATCCCCACCCTTTCAAGATCAATTTGATCAAACGAGTAGCTGAAACAAATTTAATTGAGCTATTCCAAATTCCTTTTTCCATTCACATTTCTTTATCAAGATGGAATACTTGTGATCTAGTAAATATTGGTGCTTGTCATCTCTTTTTTGGTCGACTTTCGTAGTTTGATGTAAATGCCACACATAAAGCAACAACAAACAAAAAAAAAACAAAACAACACTAATGCTCTTCATTGCAGGATTCGCAAGATTCTCTTCATCTCATTCCCACAACCATCACCTTAAGCAAATTAGATTCAACCTCGCAATAGTGTCTTATTAGTTGTGACATGTGTGAAAAAACTGCAAGCGCACGGTGTCAAATTATAATATATACCGATAAGTAAATCAGGTTGTTGTCGTCTAGGATTGTTCCTAACACTAGCTATCAAGTTCCTAACACTAACTTTATCTAGACAATTGAAATCAAGTGATTGAGTGAATTAAACAAACCAAATTAAATAACTAGAAAGTAAACTAAATCAATGTAATGTAAAATTAGAGAAATTAATAATTAAAACACCTAGAGGTTCAATCTCACCGCCCTCTCAACTATGCCTAAATATGGGATTATCCTCAATGCAATTTCCTCGTCTATAATAAAAAAATCCTAACTTCTCTAACTCTCTCTCTTAAGCACTAGAACATGCTATTAGAACCTTAGGTTTTACTTTTTTGATGAAAACCCAAAACTCTAACAATTCATTAAGATCTTTGATTCTCTTCAATGACTTCAAGGGATATTTCGATCTTCTCTCAGTCTCACGATCACCCAGGTTATACCTTTCTTGTTCCAACCCAAAATACCCCCTCTTAGGCACCTATTTCAAGTTTAAAATCATCCAATCCTTGGCCAAGGGATTAAAAGCATTAAACTCAGAAAAACATAAAAGAACTAGCAAACTTTATTGATAATAATCAAACAATAAAAGCTACAAACATAGTATCAAGTTTGGATCGATCTACACCTCTAGATAGAAGATTTAGTTCACAACTAAAGAGATAAAAACACGAAATAACATGATGAACATAAATCTAAACCCAAAAAAGTAAAGTAGAAGGTAGAGAAAGTGTAGGAGACTCTTCAACAATTTTTAAGCTTGATCTTCTTCTCCACGCAAACCCTAGCCGTCTTTCCTTTGTTATCCACTCTCTCCTCCTTTGAAAACCCTAAACAATGGTATTTATAGATCCACAAGTCCCTGCGACGAGGCGTCCAGTTACGGGTTTTTGCACACATTTGTTCCTCTTTTCTTGTGGACTTTTTTATCACCTCCTTTGATTTGCATTCTTCATGTTCTTGCATTCCAACTTGTTTAACTTATATAATTCAAATTCATGTTCAACACATCTAAACACCTACAAACAAATCAAAACCAATAAGTAAAACACTTATATGATCAACTAAACCAACTTATAAACACCAAAATAAGGCATAAAATACCAAAAGTAACTTAAACTATCAAATAACGACATTATGATAAACTAACCTAATATATGAACCAAACACTCTAAAACTCACCTAAAACAAGCTAAAAAACATATACTAAATACCTACTTATCAAACACCCCCAAACTTAGGACTTTGGTCGTCCCGAGCAAAGGGAAAACAAAACTCAAATTCAACTAACACATCAATCATCAAACTACCATCCTATTCTCATAAAAATTACAATTTGATTTGAAATATAACATGCATATCATCATCATGGCCTCTAAGATCACATTGAAAGATAATAACTCATCGGAAAATTTTAAGAGTGTTAGAGATGTCTAGATTTTTAATCCAACTCCTCACCGAACCTCATCTTCCATTCTCAAACACACCATCACATAGTCAATCTCATAAAACCATTCATGAAATTCATAGACAAGTGCAAGCAAGTATGAAGTGTCATTGATCTCAAATAGATATAGATATAAAGTGAATCCCATAGACAAATTTTTCGTACCACCCTCCACTAATGTAGATTACATGCCATTTAGAATCAATAGGTCTTTCCTAGGTTGTAATGTATGGCCAAGGTTCAAAGGTAAGGAAAATTAGAAAAATTTAGGCTTAAAACACCCTAAACACTTTGATCACTTACAAACATCCACAACATTACATTTAGAACCAAAAACCATATACTGAGTACATATATCCACTTCAAACATACAACTTTTTCATTCCATTCCCATTCTTTTGTTTGCTTTCATTCTTATTTCCAAAGAACAACTTGTTGATTTAACGACTTTCACCCTATTTTTGTTTTGATGATTACAAACAACATACTTGTGATCACTAATCTCTTTGACGTAGTTGTTTTAGTGCTAACTAGTTATATCAGATGGATTCAACTATACTGTCAAAGCATGTGGAAGGAACATCATTTCACAAAGATTCAAGAGCTTCATGGTTGTAATTCTTGTTTAGTGCTCTATAGTAACCATTACATGTTCCAACCACAATATGTTTTGCATCTTTTTGAAAAATCATGTAAATAGTTTATCATACTCATGCATATACATTGTTATATCATTGATCATGCATGCACACACAATATCATGATTATTATGCAATCACATATTTCAAATTGTTTATCATGCATATATTTATCAGTGACTAACATGCATTTATTTTACCAACTTTGCATGATTTTATCGTTTTACATGTAACGTATTGAATGTTTTAATCATCTATCTAGTCCATTGATTTATATGTATTTAAGTTTGTTAATTATACTTCAATCTTGTCAAAAAATATTTTTAAAAGTTAGTCTATGTGTTTGACAAAGTCCTAAACTCATTATGATCGGAAAAATCGGGTTTCTATTACTTCACAGTGAAAGAACCCGCTCCTCTACATTTTTCCGAGACTCAGATTTTTCTGATCAGAGTTTAAAGAACACGATCCTTATAAAAGGAATGCACTCATGTGGTTTTTCCCGAGAGTCAGATTTTTTTTATCAGGAAAAAAGGAACGCGCACATCTTTATAGGAACATGCTCCTGTAGTCAAGAGCAAAATAGGAAATTTTATAGAGTCAGTGGTTCTTCATGAAGGACCTTGCTCCTATGCCCAACGGGTACATTAAAGAACGTGCTCCTTATATAAGGAACGTGCTCCTTGATTGGAGAAAAATTTGAAAAGTTTCAGATTTCAAAGCAGAAACGTGCTCTTTCTTTGAGGAATGCGTTCTTGTGCCTCGGTGTGGTGTTTTTCTTTAAATACCACACTTGCTCATTTGATGAGCAACTTTTGCAAAAATACATAAACTTGTGCCATTTTTCATCTTAGCATTGTTACAAGTTCTTGAGTGATTTTAAACATCTTTCTAAGTAAAAGTTCACTTATATTTGGCTATTTGATTCATACTTCTGTATAGTTTGCCAAATCTTTCAAAATCTTTGAGAAACTTGTGTGTAGAACTTAAGTAAGTGATTAAGATGTTTTTGAGTGTTCTCTACACATTTTGTTGATTCTTGATCATCTTTGAACGTGATATCTCTCAACCATCATCACACTTGAAGAATCATTGAGCTTCAACCTTACCCAAGTGGGGTAAAATCTCTCTAACTCGATTCTTGTCATTTTGTTTGAGTAAATGAGTTTTGTGCTTGAGTTTATATCTTAAAAATTGATTTCGTTTTGAATAGTGTTTATGAAACCCTTTTTGATATTCATATCATTTTATCTTGTTTAGTGGTTTCATAAATATTATGTGGTATCGATTCATGTGCTAAACTCATAATATGTTGAATCGATTTCATAGATCATCACTTGAGTTAGTTGATTCTTAATCTTAATCATTTATACATTTAGAATCATCAAGTTTTGATCATCATTGCATATTGTGTCACACCCCGCCCGGACGCGCCTAAACCGGCGGTACACTCTCGGACGGGGCGCGCATTTGGAACAATAACAATGGTAACAACAGAGTGCGTAGCGGAAATATATGTCACACAGTACAAATATGATTTCATTTAATTCAGAATACTTTTGTACATAAAATAGTCAAGGGAACATACTCCCCAAAATCCCCAATGAATCAAACAAAAGGTACAAAATGTGGGCCCCATAACCTGCACCAAGTCCACCCTAATTTCCTGTGAAAGATTGGATAATAATGGAGAGAGCTTAACGTGCTCAGTGGGTAAATAGTTCGTGAGTATAACAATTAATAAAGCATACTTCAATATCAAATATCTTAAATACACATGTGAGCATCATAATCAATCAATATGTATGTATTCATGACACCGTCTCATAATGGTTTGATGAACGTACATCGCCTGAGTTCACGTACTGGAACGATGCTCTGGATTCACGTACTGATGTCCTTCCCCGGGCGTAGCCGGGTTCTCATGTACGTCCCTCTCCAGAGAAATGTAATGAATAGCGAGCAATGCTCCTAACTATTCTATGAGTCATAAACCATATACGTCCCTAGGTGGTGATATATATGATGCCAATGCATGAACTGGTCTAGTATACTGGTCTGGTCTTCTCTTGACATTTAGACTGACTTTGGCAACATTTGATGATCCTTATCAGGGTCAGTATCACGACGTGCAAGGTTAGGACATTCAGTATTACATGTATAAGCTGATAGCTTTCAATAAAACCAACTAGATCAGTCCACAGTTGAGAGGTGAGACACTAGGTCTGCTTAAATAACCAATCGCCTAGAGCAGCCCTCTGCCTCTCGTTCACTATTTAAAGTTACTGAGGACAAGACCGAGTCTAGTTGAGTCAGATTGACCACAAATCCGACATTATAACAGTATAATACGTGAATTCCAAGTGTACAGG
This sequence comes from Paratinospora sagittata, assembly GCA_035771175.1. Lineage (NCBI taxonomy): Eukaryota > Viridiplantae > Streptophyta > Magnoliopsida > Ranunculales > Menispermaceae > Paratinospora > Paratinospora sagittata. The sequence continues at coordinate 39,163,558 of CM069590.1, read as the reverse complement.
CATAAGTGCGGCAACATAAACATTATATGACATAATGCAGTGTAAATGAACAGTAGACATAATAATAATTGAATGTAAACTTTAATAAAAGTTATAAAACACGCAAACCTATGTTTCGTTCCCCACCTTCAGATAAAAACTTTCTTTCAAATATGGCACTTTCCTCTGGACAGAATTTTGTTGCACCGCACCGAGAGTCTCAGACAGAGAGTCTCAAAAACTAAAAACTTAGAATGAGTGGAAGGAGAAGGAAAATCACAAGGAGAGTGATTTTGGTGTGAGAAATGAGAATGAGGAGGGTTCCTTATATAGAGATTTTTGCGCCTGGAAGTCCAGGCGGGCTGCCTGGACTTCCGGGTATGTGCCTGGACTTCCAGGCATGTGCCATGTGCCATGTGCCATGTGCTTTGTGCTTGGACTTCCAGGCATGTGCCATGTGCCTTGTGCCTGGACTTCCGGGCATGTGCCATGTGCCTGAACTTCCAATCATGTGCCATGTGCCTGAACTTCCAATCATGTGCCATGTGCCATGTGCTTTGTGCCTGGACTTCCAGGCATGTGTGATGTGCCATGTGCCTTGTGCCTGGACCTCCAGGCATGTGCCATGTGCCACGTGCCATGTGCCATGTGCCATGTGTCATGTGCCATGTGCTATGTGCCATGTGTCATGTGCCATGTGTTTTTTCCTAAAAAAAATTATTATTATTATTATTATTATTATTATTTATTATTTTTATTTTTTTTTGTGAAATACAGGGTATTACACTCTACCCCCCTTAAAGAGATTTCGCCCTCGAAATCAATTCAAGTAGTTATGATGGTTATGTGCTTGAGATCCACTGACAACGTCATCTCGTGCGAGTTCAGGATAGTGCTAGTATGGTCCCTGAATTGCACTGTGGCCGGTGGAATCCTCATCATCATAAAACCATGGAGAGCAAATGGAATCGGTCTCATCCTCTGAAGATTCCTACATTTGCATAACAGATGGTGGTGGAGGGCGATGGTTACATCGTTTGAGGGGAGGTAGGTTGAGCGGTGGAATACTTTTTCGTGCTGTTGCTTGAATTCGACCCCTTGGCAATTGTGGTAGAAGGTCCTGCCAAGATGAGGGCACGGGATTGTTGCGAAAAATTCATGCACGTTCTGGCGATAATGATCGCTGTGCGGTGATGGAGTTGGTGATGCAAAGTAGTAGTGACTTGACTCTGCTTCTTGAGAAGTAGTTACAAGTTGCCAAGGAGGCTACTGTGTGTGTGCATCACGATATCCATGGATGTTAGTTTCAGACATCGATGTAGTTATTCAAGTGAAACAATGTTTTAAGATAAGTGTAACAATGTTTCATCAGTTTATTGATAAGTGAAAATAGGACAATGTATTGCATCATCAGTTGGTACTAGAAAACAATTCAGGATATTTCTGTTTAATAGTTGCTTATAGTTCCCATGTTGCTTCCTCTACGTCGTGGTGATCCCAGAGCACTTTAACAAGTGGTATGCTACGTCGCCGTAATTCTTGAGTTTTTCTATCTAAAATCTGTATCGCTTTCTCCTGATACGTATTTCCTTCCTCAACCCAAACCTTGACTAAAGGGATGATATGCGAAGGATCATGACGATACTTGTGAAGCATAGATACCTGAAAAATGTCATGAACCTTAGGCATGGACGATGGAAGGGACAGACGATAAGCAAGTTTGCCAATACGTTCAATGATCTGAAATGGACCGATATACCGCGGGGAGAGCTTGCCTTTGATCCTAAAGCGTTTGACACCTCTTGTGGGCTGGACTTTCAGAAAAACAAAGTCCCCCTTATCAAATTCTAGAGGTTGTCTCTGCTTGTCAGCATAGCTCTTCTGTCGACTTTGTGCAACACGAAGTCGTTCCTTTACTAGTGTGATCTTCTCAGAAGTCTCTTGAACTAGTATAGGGCCTAGTCGATCTGCCATATCTAACCAGCATATCAGAGATCTGCAAGGCCGACCATAGAGAGCTTCGTATGGTGCCATGTCGAATCCTATCTAAATGTTAAGTAAAGACCGGACCAGTTCATGCATTGTAATCATACATAGCACCACCTAGGTAGGTATGTGGTTTATGATTCATAGAATAGTTAGAAGCGATGCTCGCTATTCATTATATTTCTCTGGAGAGGGACGTACAATGAGAACCTGACTACTCTTGGGGAGGGAAATCTGTACGTGAATCCAGAGCGTCGTTCCTGAGGAGGGACGTACAATGAGAACCCGACTACTCATGGGGAGGGACATCTGTACGTGAACTCAGGCGATGTATAGTTATCAAACCAATACGAGACGGTGTCATGCATACATACATATTGGATTGATTATGATGCTTTGATGTGTATTTAAGATATTTGATTATGAAGTTTGCTTTATTAATTGTTATATTCACCAACTATTTTATCCGCTGAGCGTGTAGCTCACCCCATTGTTATCCAATTTTTCACAGGACATTAGGGTGGACTTGGTGCAGGTTTTTGGGCCCACATTTTGTACCCTTTGTATTATTCATTGGGGATTTTGGGAGAATGTTCCCTTAACTATTTCACGTACAAATATATTCTGAAATTAATGAAATCAGACTTGTACTTAATCGTGTTTCCGCGCACTCAGTTATTGTTATAATGTATTCGCCCCCCATCCGTGAGTGTCCCGCCGGTTTAGGCGCGTCCGGGCAGGGTGTGACATTTAATGGTATCAGAGCGTAAGCTTCACGGCCCTCCCAAGACCACCAAATTAGGGGAAGAAATTATTTGTTAGATATATATATATATATATATATACATATCTCTAGAACTATATATATATATATGAATTATATATAGTTGAGATTTATATTAAATATATATCTAGAAAACTATATAGTTTTTATATAGTTTAGATTCAAATATATATATATATATATATATATATATATATATATATATATATATATATATATATATATATATATATAGTTATGATTTGTGAAAACTATGTATATAGTTATGATTAAATAAATATATCTATATATCTACGAATATATGAGATATATATATATATCATATTGCTAGTGGAGAATTTTGATTCAATGATGAAATAAACATCAAGAGAAAAATAGAAAATATTGTCTAACGGACAAAACATAAATCTTAAAAATGTTAGAAATATATTTTGTGCCATTCACAAGCTTATTTTCCTTTCAGCAAAATAATGGCCTAAAGTGAAGGAACGACTTCCGGTAGTAGGGAACCAATTCCCACAAGACTCAAGGAAGTGTTCAAAAGGGACATTATGACTATGAGGAGTATCAACAATAGAGATCTCCGCCTCCGTCCAATCCTTCACGAAAGACTCGCAATACTGGGGTGGTTAAACATAACAAAAGTTGAGGGTCACGTCTTTTACAACTTGATGAAATCCTTCTACGAATCCATGAATTGCGTAGGACTTCAAGAAGATGGAATCAGCCCTGTTTTGGAGACAACGGTTAGGGGAACAAAGATTTCTATCAACGTCAAAGTTATTGCGCGACTTATGGAGATTTCGATTGAAGACAAAATCATTGATCCACACGAATCCCAGAAAGTTGCAGAGATCGCAGAGTCCAATGAATAGTTGTTCAATTCCCTCGCCAAAAACCCGTACACCCAATCGACGTACGCCCACCTCCCAAATAATCTCCTTAAACCACCTCTTGCCGGCCTTGGAATGATCGTATTCGGCAACATCTTGCTGGTGACTAGAGATGCTATGTCAATGGCTCAACTTCTTGTGCTATACCGTATAAAGAAGAAAATTAAGGTCTCACTACCTCACATCATCATCCAACAAATGTTACGGGTGATTAAAAACCCTTTAAGAAAGGAACTCCTCGGCTACGGAGTCTTGATCATGAGGATGCTATACGAGGCAAACATCAACACTTTTGATGAGTCTTCGAAGCAGATCATTGAGGCGGTTACAACAGCCTCTATCTTCAAGACATTTGTTACAAGTGGAGGGGTAACTGACGAGGAAGTATTCGACACGACTTTAGGTGGAAACGGCGAAAGAATAATTGACGAAAATGGACGTTGTTACCGAAAAAGTCGACGCAAGATTCCTGTTAGGGAGGTAACAAATAACGAGCCAAACCAGAACCCTACGTCAAACCCAACCTCGAATAATGATCCAACCAAGCACCTGTTCTCTGAGGAAGATTTATTTGCCAACCTAAATCAACCTCAACCAAATCAGGATAGACAAGAAGTTCCAGCAAATCCACCTTCCTGGAACATGCCAACTCAAGGCAATACTACGTACAAAAGGTTTTCAACTCCTGAAGTACCGTATCGGCCAGTTCCATAAGTTCCTGTGAACCAACGACAACAAATTTTGAGGCACCAAATCTTGGAAGACAGGACATCCCAATGAGCCCATTGTTTCAAGACTTTTCAACCCAAACATATCCAAATGTCCAAGGGATTCCAGTTAGGGAATCCCCGTACAATCAAAACAACTACCCCACACCTATGAGTCAACCGTACGGCCAATACTTTTCACCAATGCTTACGGGCGACCCTCCACCTATGGGACAGTCGACCCATCAACCATCGATGGGGCAATAGACTAACCCATTCGAGCAGTTAAATGTGATCGTAGCGAGTATTGCTCGGATGCAAGTGACTCAAAATGCTTTGATAACTTTAATGCAGAACCTCGAAGAACAACGAGCAAATTCTTAACGTTCTTTCAGTACCTAGCAGGAGGTCTAAAAGGGGCGGTAGTAGGCAGGAAAATCAGGAGTGATCACTGGCATTGTAAAAATTTATTTTTGATATGAATGAAAATGTTTTATTTAAGACTATCTTTGGTGGGCCGACTTACAACCATTTTTCTTTTGTATCAGTAAACTTTGGAGTGGTACGGGACACAACAAAATTGGAGGATACTAAATAAAATATGGAACTATAAAAACCCACGACCTTGTGTGAAAAGAAACATTTGAAGAAAGTTGCATTACTAACATTATCACTAAGTTTACACGGTATGGGACGAGTAAACTTGGACGATACTATTAGTAAACTACTATTCAGCCGATGTTTTATAGAGACCGTGCTCATACAACTTAACTTGGTTGACACCCTTATTACCAAATTGATGTGGTATGGGAAATAGACTAAGCGAAAGAGTTTGAATACATAAGATTGCGATAGAGCGTTAGATCAGGATACTTACTGAGGAAAATCTTAGAATTTTTATGACTCGTATGGATTTTCAATGAAATATATATGTATGTTCACAAAAATCAGAACCAAAACATTTGAAATACTTGCAAAGTTTTATACTTATTATATAAACATTTTAACCTTATTTTTATACCATGGACAAACATACGAGGCACATAAGATTCTTTGATTTCTCAACAAAAACCTTACACTATACTTAAAAAATAGGTGGTTTTTATATTACAGTACTCTCGAAATTGTTGTTGAGAATACCATAACATTATACTTGGCCACAGTTTCCTAAATCATGGTTTTATTTTCTCTTTGCCAGTGAGAAAATGTAAACCAGGAAGAGAAGAAGGCCACGTACTGTCTGTCCAACAGAGGAGGAACCTCCTAAGATTCAGAACCAGGAACCGCCGCCTCAGATGATAGCGTAGGCCACACCCGGCACTGCCACTTCGTCTGGGCAGGAATTGTCACCCCAACCCACATCCTTTGCCATGCCTTCGAGTATGGAAGTCTTTTTCGCCGGATTTATCGAGGCGATGAAAGTAACTGTTCAGATGACCGTTCATAAGACCGCGACCAATCAGGTTGTCACTGTTCAGGCACTTGTGAGATCTGGGTCGGAGACTCAAACCGACCACATTACAAAATACAAGAGGCTACAACCTCTTACTTTAGCTGGCACCATTGATGCTGAAGAGGTGCAGAAATGGCTGGATGAGTCAAAGAAGGCTCTCGATGCAATGAGAGTCGATGAGGCTCGAAAGATTCCACTTGCAACCTACCAACTTATTGGTGGAGCAAATACTTGGTGCATAACAATAAAGGAGGACCCAAGGGTCAACACTACAGACATGACTTGGCAACAGTTCGAGTCACTATTTATTGATGAGTACTTTCCCGGCGCAGTGAAGAGGCAGAAGCACCAAGAGTTCTCCAAACTATACCAAGGCGGCATGACAGTCAGGGAGTACGCTGGCAAGTTTAAAGAATTATCGGTCTACTCTCTATCCACCCTCTCAACGAAGCAAGATAAGACCGAGAAATTCTACAACGGCCTTCGTCCTGACATTCGACAAGCCTTGTCTATCTTGGATCTCAAGATTTACAAGGAGGTCGTTGACAAGGCCATGAGTTTTGAGCAGGAGAAGATTGCGCAGGAGCAGAGACTGAATAGGCAAAAATGGCCTGCAACATTTTCCCAACAAGGCTAGCAACAGGGCAACAAGAAGAAGCCCTACTATAATCAAAACCCAGCCCTCCCAGCCCCTGTTAAGAAGAATGAGGCCACGACACCTGCGGCTAAACCATCTAACCTTGGCCATCAGGGTTTTCACAATCATGGCCGCGGAGGCCTTAATGGCAAGGGTGGCCGTCGAAATGACAATGGCAGAGGTGGTGGTCAGCACCACAATCAGTATGGCCAACATAATCATCAGCAACAGAGGCTGACGTGTTACAACTGCGGCCAGCAGCGCCATGTAAGAATTGCCTGTCTGCACCTTTAGCAACCTATTCCCGTTGTTCCAGTCCAACAAGCACCACCTGCTGCTAATACCCAACCCAGGCAGAACCAACAAAACCAGGGGCAACGGAACCAGGGCATAACATTTGCCATCGCTCAACATCCCCTCCCAGACAACAATGTAGTTGAAGGTACATTTCCCTTGTTCAATACAATGGTGCATGTCTTGTTCGATTCGGGTGGTACACATTCTTTTATATCGTCTGCATTGGTAAGACATTTAGGGTTTCATCCTGAACCCACAGAAATCACAATCCATGTCATATAACCTTTAGGATCTAGTACTGACGTGAAATTGCAGTGTTCTCGATGTGAGCTTCGAATGGCAGAACAAATAATATATGTAGATCTTTTTGTGATGGACATTGAAGACTTCGACATCATCCTCGGCATGGACTGGCTCGCACCACTGAATGCAAAGATCGATTGTATGAAGAAGCAAGTTCAGTTAACCTTGCCCACGGGGGAGTTTGTCAAGATTCATGGAACAAGGAAATTGATACACAACTCGACTACTGTACTTCTCAAGGCACAGCTTCGAGCTCTATCCCCTAGTGATGAAGATGAATAACCAGCACTGTACCCTCTCGAAGTACACGATGTCCCGGTAATATCTGAATTCCGAACAATTTTTCTAAATGGCCTTCCTGGTCTACCTCCAGTTAGGGAATTTGATTTTGAAATCATTCTCATACATGGGACCGGGCCTATCTCGATTCCACCATACAGAATGTCAAATGTCGAGCTAGTTGAATTGGACAAACAACTGAAGGAATTAGAGAGTAATGGCTTCATCAAAAAAATTTCATCACCCTGGGGCGCTTCAGTTCTGTTTGTTCTCAAAAAGGATGGTTCGTTAAGACTTTGCATCTACTATCGCAAGCTGAATAACGTCACCTTTAAGAACAGATACCCGTTGCCCAGGATCGATGACTTGTTCAACCAACTTAGAGATGCCAAATACTTCTCTAAGATTGATTTACGATCCGGTTATCACCAACTCCGGATCCGAGAGTCGGGCATTACCAAGACGACATTTAGAACTCGGTACGGTCACTACGTGTTCTTGGTCATGTGGTCATGCTGTTCGGTCTAACAAATGCACCTGCTGCATTCATAGATTTGATGAACCGCATCTTCAGGTTATACTTAGACCGATTTGTGGTGGTTTTTGTGGACGATATCTTGATATATTCCTCAATCGAAGAAGACCATAAGATACATCTGAAGATAGTCTTCCAGACATTGAAAAACTACTAGTTGTATGCAAAGTTAAGTAAGTGCGAATTTTGTGCGAAACGAGTTCAATTCCTAGGCCATGTGGTTTCACGCAATGGCATTGAGGCCGATCCTTCTAAGGTTGAAGCAGTTTTAAACTGGAAGCAGCCTACCACTGTTACTCAAATTAGGAGTTTTCTTGGTTTTGCTGGCTATTACAGATGTTTCATCAAGGACTTCTCAAAGATTGCTGAACCTATGACAAAACTCACTCGGAAAGACGTGCGATTCATCTGGAATCCTGCCTGTGAAACATCATTTCAGGAATTGAAGAAGCGCCTCACGATGGCACCAATACTCATCACTCCAGGAAATGCACTTGGATTTTCACTATACATCGACGCCTCTCTCGAAGGCTTAGGTGTCGTACTAATGCAAGAAGGCCAAGTTGTAGCATATGCCTCGAGGCAACTGAAGATTCATGAGGGCAATTACCTAACACATGACGTGGAACTTGCAGCTGTCGTATTTGCACTGAAGCTATGACGTTATTACCTATACGGTGAACGGTTTGAGGTCTTCTCGGATCACAAGAATCTTAAGTACATCTACACCCAAAGAGACCTAAACCTCCGCCAAAGACAATGGTTGGAATTCTTAAAAGATTATGACTTTCAACTCCAGCACCATCTCGGCAAAGGCCAATGTTGTCGCTGATGCCCTGAGTGAAAAATCTTATGTTGCTTGCACTCTTAACTTAGAAATGGGGAAGTTGGCTACAGAGATGGAGAATTATAACCTACAACTGATCGAAGAGGGAACAAGATCACGAATTTCTCAATTGTCAGCCAACTCTGAGCTGGTTTGAAAGATTTCAGCATCTCAAGCCAACGGCCGTATGTTAATGGAGAAACACGAACTTCTACTCAGCGGACAGGACCTTCCTCACTGGTCAGTCTCTGAAGAAGGGGTCGTTTTCTATAAAAAATGGCTCTGTCTACCGAACGATCCTGAGGTTCGGAAAGAAGTGCTCACTGAGATGCACTGTTTGAGGTTCGCTATGCATCCTGGGGGTGACAAGATGTACAAGGATGTTGAGTGACAATTCTGGTTTTCTAGAATGAAGAAGGCGATTGCACACTTCGTTACTCGATGTCTCGTTTGCCAGCAAGTTATGGCAGAACGAAGACTTCCCTTTGGACTTCTCCAACCGTTACCTATTGGAGAATGGAATTGGGAGAACATCGCAATGGATTTTCTTACGGCCTTGCCTCGAAATAATAAAGGATAAGATGCTATCTGGGTTATCATTGACAGACTTACAAAGTCTGCACACTTTTTGCCAATAAAGTTCACGGATAACCCCGCCAAACTTGCCGAACTATATGAAAGAGAGATCGTACGCCTCCATGGCATACCACTCACGATCGTCTCTGATCGAAACCCTTGATTCACATCAAAGTTTTAGCAAAGCTTTCAGAGTAAAATGGGCTCTAAGATCACCATGAACACGACCTTTCACCCTCAGACTGATGGACAGTCAGAGTGTCTTATCCAAATCTTGGAAGACATGTTACGGTGTTGCATTTTGGACTTTCATGACAGATGGGCTAAGTACTTACATTTAGCTGAGTTTGCATACAACAACAGCTACCAAACTAGTATCGGCATGGCACCGTACGAGGCTCTCTATGGTCGCCCTTGCAGATCTCTGGTATGCTGGTTAGATATGGCAGATCGATCGCAATTGGGCCCTAAACTAGTTCAAGAAACTTCTGAGAAGATTACACTAGTAAAGGAGCGACTTTTTGCACAAAGTCGACAGAAGAGCTATGCTGACAAACGGAGGCAACCTCTAGAATTTGATAAGGGGAACTTGGTTTTTCTAAAAATTCAGCCCACAAGAGGTGTAAAACGCTTTGGGATCAAAGGAAAGCTCTCGCCACGGTATATCGGTCCATTTTAGATCGTTGAACGTATTGACAAACTTGCTTATCGTCTGTCCCTTCCATTGTTCATGTCTTAGGTTCATGACTTTTTTCACATATCCTTGCTTCGAAAGTATAGCCCTGATATTTCGCATATCATCCCTCTAGTCGAGTATTGGGTTGAGGAAGGAAATAGGTATCAGGAGAGAGTGATACAGATTTTGGATAGAAAAACTCAAGAACTAAGGCGACGTAGCATACCACTTGTCAAGGTGCTCTGGGATCACCACGGAGTAGAGGAAGCAACCTGGGAACTAGAAGCAACAATTAAATAGAAATACCCTGAATTGTTTTCTAGTAATAACTGAGGATGCGATACATTGTACTATTTCACTTATCAATAAAATGATGAAACTTTGGTTACAAATATCTTAATACATCGTTTCACTTGAATAACTATGCATATGTCTGAAAATAATATCGATGGATATAGTGACGCACATACGCAATGGCCTCCTTGGCCACCTGTGACGACTCCTCCATGATCTGAGTCTAGTCACAACTACTTTGCATCACCAACTCCATCACCACACAGACAACGATCCTTATCGCCAGAGCGCGCATGGCTTTTTCGTAACAGTTTTGCCCAAAACAATCCCGTGCCCTCATCTTGGCAGGATCTTCTACCAAAATTACCAGGCGACCGAATTCGAGCAACAACACGAAAAATCATCCCATCGCTCAACCTACCCCCCGTTAAACGATGCGACCAGCGCCCTACACCACCATCTGTTAAGCAAAGGTTGGAATCTTTTGAGGACGAATTCGACTCCATTTGCTTTCCATGGTTTCATGATGTTGAGGATTCCACCGGCCACAATGCCATTCAGGGACCATACAGGCATTACCCTGAACTAGAAAATGATGACGACGACAGTGAATCTCACACAGATAACTATCATGACTACTTGGACTGATTTCGAAGGCGAAATCCTTTTAAGGGGGGTAGAGTGTAATACCCTAGGTTTGCACAAAAAAAAAAAAAAAAAAAAAATTGCTCGGGCAGACATGCCCGAACGTTCAGGCTCCATTTTTCCTATTTAAGAACCCCTCCCCTCTCCTCATTTCACACACCAAAATCACTCCTCCTTGTGATTTTCCTTCTCTCTTTCACTCATTTTGAGTTTTTGTCTTCTCTTTTGAGACTCTCTGTGTGGTGCAACGCGGTTCCGCCGGGGGGAAGGTGCCAGTTTTCAAAGGAGTTTTTATCTGAAGGTGGGGAACGAAATATAGGTTTGCTTGTGTAATAACTTTTATTAAAGTTTACATTCATTTATCATTATGTCTACTATTCATTTACACTGCATTATTGCGTATAATGTTCATACTGTCATACTTATGCCTGTATATTTGGAATTAATGTACTACACTGTTGTTATGCCGGATTAGTGGTCAATTTGACTCAACTAGACTCAGTATTGTCCTCAGTAACTTTAAATAGTGAACGGGAGGCAGTGTGATGCTCTAGACGATTAGTATTTAAGTAGACCTCGTGTCTCACCTCTCAATTGGAGACTGATCTGGTTGGTCTTATTTAAAAGCTATCAGCTTATACAAGTAATACTGAATGTCCTAACCTTGCACGTAGTGATACCGACCCTGATAAGGATCACCAGACGTTGCCAAATCCTGTCTAAATGTTAAGTAAAGACCGGACCAGTTCATGCATTGGCATCATACATAGCACCACCTTGGGACGTATGTGGTTTATGATTCATAGAATAGTTAGAAGCGATGCTCGCTATTCATTATATTTCTCTGGAGAGGGACGTACAATGAGAACCTGGCTACTCCTGGGGAGGGACATCTGTACGTGAATCCAGAGCGTCGTTCCTGAGGAGGGACGTACAATGAGAACCCGACTAGTCCTGGGGAGGGACATCTGTACGTGAACTCAGGCGATGTACAATCATCAAACCAATACGAGACGGTGTCATACATACATACATATTGGATTGATTATGATGCTCTGATGTGTATTTAAGATATTTGATTATGAAGTTTGCTTTATTAATTGTTATATTCACGAACTATTTTACTCACTGAGTGTGTAGCTCACCCCGTTGTTATCCAATTTTTCACAGGAGATTAGGGTGGACCGGGTGCAGGTTTTTGAGCCCACATTTTGTACCCTTTGTATTATTCATTGGGGATTTTGGGAGAATGTTCCCTTAACTATTTCATGTACAAATATATTTTGAAATTAATGAAATCAGACTTGTACTTAATCGTGTTTCCGCGCACTCAGTTATTGTTATAATGCATTCGCGCCCAGTCCGTGAGTGTCCCGCCGGTTTAGGGGTGTCTGAGCGGGGTGTGACATTCTTCTTTTTGGGAACTTTGGGTGCATTGTACATCTTAAACATCGTTTTTTCTTCATTAACCCTCAAGGTAAGCTCACCAAGCTCCACGCCTATCAATGCTTTCTCGTTAGCAAGGAATGGTCTCCCAAGTATCAAGGGAATGGTCTCCCAAGTATCAAGGGAATGTCTTCATCCTTCTCTATGTCTAACACTACAAAATCCATAGGAAATATAAACTTGTCCATCTTCACTAGCACAACCACAATGATGCCTCGATGATATGTAAATGATCGGTCCACTAGTTGCAAAGAGATTGTAGTGGGCTTCACCTCAACAAGCCTCAATTTCCTGAAAATGGACAATGGCATCAAATTAATGCTTGCACCTAAATCACATAGAACATTATTAATATTTAAAGGCCCAATGGTGCAAGGTATATTGAAACTCCCTGAATTTTTTAGCTTTTGTGGAAGCTTCTTCTGTATTATGCCACTACACTCTTCAATAAGCTTCACTGTCTTGAATTCTTCAAATTTTCTCTTCTTTAACATAACTTCCTTCATAAACTTCATGTAATTAGGCATTTGTTCTAACGCATCTACAAAAGGAATGTTAATATGATTTTTTTTTTTAAAATTTCAAGAAACTTGGCGAATTGCTTGTCAAGCTTTTTCTTTTGAAATCTTTGAGGAAACGAAATAGGAGTTTTGAGTTTAGGGGGGTTATCCGTGAATGTGATAAAACCATGCCGGTATGGCTTCTCTTGTGACTTCTCTCCCTTGGATGATTCATCATCTTTCTCTTTATTTTGCTTGCTCTAGGTGCTAGGCTCTTCATGCTTTTCATTAGGTGCTGATGGTGATGCTATGCTTGGGCTATGATGAGCAGTCCCTTTCACTTCCTTCCCTGTCACGACCCACAACCAATGACGTCATGACTGGCACAAAACCCCGGGTATATCCTCCCTCGATACCCCGATGTCTTGTTCAACTTCTACATAAACAACCTGCTAAGCATATCCAATCCTCAACTCAACATAATCCATATCATAAACATCATCAAAATTTAAAACTTCCAAAATAATTACAACCCATCTAAGTGTTAAATAATTACATTAGGTGTTATCATGTACATAGTCTCAAAAATACAAAACTACATGAACAACTACACTTACATCAAAAAAGACTACTGGAAGTGCTCCGCAGTTAAGCCTTCCCCTTCCCCTTCCTATTTGAACCTGAAATGATAAGGAGGAGGTGTGAGCTAAAACAAGCTCAGTGAATGTTTTCCACAAATGGAAATATATATGCATTTATATAAATAAGGCATGAGATCATCAAAATAGTTCAAATAACATGATGAAATACAAATATCATATACATGTTGAAATATAATGCATTCATGACAATAATCTATCAATGCATTTCTATTTTCAAACATGCAACATGCCATCCTAATCCACTTCCTGAGTAAGAAGCGATCAAGGGCCTAAGTTCGTGACACTTAGTGCCCGATCCGACATCACACACTTGCATTCTATTAGGATTCCTGGGGTTGTGTAGCTAATAGGATCAACCCACCAAAGACACCTGTCATGTCTAGACGATCCTATCTACACAAGCCATAAAATCGTCTATAAAGTCCACAACTAGGGATTGTTGGCCTAAGAGGCTTTCCACTTAGCATTATCCTAGGTGTTTTGATGCTAATAAACAATATGCAATTTAGTGCTAATGATTTTATCTAGTATATTTCAGCACCTACAATAGAGAAGAGAAAATACAAGATCAAAGTACTTCAAGTCCCTCAAGCAAAAGATCAAATCAAAGGATCAACCACATGCAAAGCGTGGACGACTTGGAGGAAAGAATAAATGTCACGACGCCCCTGACGTAGGCTGACGTCATGACCGGCACAGTGTACTATACATTGTACATCCCATATACAGTATATACTACACTGTCAGCCTCAACGAACATTCACAATAATTCCCAAAATTTTTAGAAATTTTGACAGCATCTCCCCATAAAATGGACATTTCACATTTTTTCCTAATATACCACAAATCAAATCAAAGATATATATATAAAAATAATCATCACAGTCATTCCATTCATTCCACAAATCAAATTCTCACCTGATAATTATATTTGATCATCTCATTTCATCATCACAAGCATTGTCTAACCCAAAATATCAAATCAAAATCCATGTACAACCCATCTATGTGATAATATATATATGTAGGATGTGATATATATTCATTTGAAAATCAAGCAAATATAATTCATTTCCTTCGCATACACGTACATTAACAACATAAGATACATATCTACTCTCGTGCTTTTCCTTTTAACTCTATACCTGAAATATTGAAGGAAATGGAGTGAGCAAACAACAACTCAGTGAATATATTTCTTGATATGACAATTATATGCATTTAAGGAAATATGACATTTAAAAGCATTTCAACCCATTATTAAACACATGCATCATTCAACAAATATATTATACATGTCAACAACATAAATTTCATGAGTTTTCAAGAAAACAATGCATTCTTTTCCACGAAATCCACAACCTCCCTCCTTCAAGGCAAGAGAGCGGGTCTAACCCTTGTATGGTCGTTACAAGGTAGCGACAGCCTCTAATTACCCAATTCACAGTCATTTCAAGGATCTCCAATCCTTGTTAGGACAGGCCTACTGATAATGAGGTTATGCATAACACTCATCCGGGTCTAATTCCTAACTAAATGACACCAACTTGCCTTTGCAAGTCTCACATGCTCCAATGCTCAAAAGAATCATTTATGAATGCAAAATTAAAACACAATGCAACAATATATGCATAACATATTTACATTCAAACATTTCATATATTTAAAATGTCATACAAGAACCAAAATCAAGAAAATATACTCACAGTACAGGACTTTTCAACTTAATTACAATCACCGTCGCTTTCGAGTTAAGCTCCAATTTAAATCCAACTAACTCACTTCAAATCACTAATCAGAAAGATCAACCTGAAAAATATTATACATATTCTGTGAATTTAGATTCTAATTCCATTTAGGACTCATAAGCAGTTGAAGAAACTACTATCTCGTTTCTGTGATCAATCTAGATATTTCCACAAGAAAGAACAGTGAAAATAGATTTCCAATTCATATTTTCACTAGTTCTCAGTTTTATTTTTCTCCTGGAATAGATATCAATTTTATTAAAAATATAATACATTCCTAAAATTATTCTGTCCACATCGACACGTGTAAAATCCGTCATACTACCATTCTACTACCTTCAACAGGTATTTTACTAAAGTTTTACACGTTCGCGGAGGCATCGAAAGTCAATTTTACTCACAAAAATCATATATTTAATTACTAAAAATATCAAATCATATCCAAAAAGCACAATCTTAGTATCGAAACGTTCGAAATTCAGTTCTCTACGATTCTATGATCTCAAACTGGAGTTTCATTGGATTCTAATTCCATTTTATTACTGGATATGATCAAAGTACTATTCACATTACTGTTCATTAGAAACATGGAAATTTTTACTAAAATTGTCAAACGGTCTCCAGAAATTATGAAATTAGCATCGATGGACTCACAACAGTGCATTCTACCATTCTATAGCCTTCAACTGGAGTTTCATCGGGTTTTAAATGATTCAAACGGTCTCCAATATAAACTCTAACTTCCAACAAATTCCAACGACTACAAAAATTCCAAATGAACACATAAATGGAATCGAACCACATATTCGGGGTTCCTACAGTCTAGGGAGTGTTTTTCTACCTTTCGAACAAATTTTCATCCAAGTTGGGTAAAAACCCTGATTTCAAAAACACTGTAAAACAGCTCCCATAGCTAAAATTACTACGCTTGAATCGTTACATCTAGCTTAGATATTAATTTCATGAAGAAATAGAATGAAAATCACTTACTGCGAGTCTCGATTTCGCGCAAATCCCGCGTTTCTCTTTTTTTTTTTCTCTTCATTCTCTCGTTATGGACGTTCTTCTTCTTTTCTCTTTCTCTTTCTCTTCTTTCTTTCATTTCGTCCTCAGCAACTTCTTTTCTTTTTTTTTTTATGTTTTTTTTTATGTTTTTGTTTTTGGACATTGGTGAGAGGTTGAGATTAAAAATGAAAGTTGATATTTATATATACAAAATGATCCAATGCACCTCATGCTCAATAGTTAACCAACTCACCCCATACATTAATCAATTTAATTCAACTTCATTTTTTTAAATTGTAAGCACCCATATAGGATGATCCTATATGTATCATCTTCATTTCATAATTTTATTTATTTACTAATCATACACGCATATATTTGGCTCATACATATAAAATACGTGTATTATACATCTCGATATATGCATAATTCAACGTATGTATTTAATTAAAACTACGGGGTGTTACAAGAAACAAGAGGTCGAGAGTCCCATTTTTGTCTAGAATTAGGACGTAACCTACTTGCTTCAGTTTGCTCAATCATCATCTTAAATATCATGCATTAGTCTTTCCCAAAATCATATTCGAAGATTTCAAGTTTTCGAAAAATGTCTTAATCTTTAGCATGATCTTGTCAAAATGGTTTTAACAAGGTTTCGATCTTGTTTTCAATGAGTTTTGAATAATTTAAAAGTGTTTAATCCTATATCAAAATGTTTTTGAATCAATGGAAAGGTTCTTGTATGTCACAAGAGTGATTTTTCAAAAACAGGAACCAATAGTGCGTTATAGGTCCCTATAGCCCGCTATCCAGTGAATTGCCAAAGTTTCCAAAAGGCAATAGCGCGCTATCATTGATGATAGCACGCTATCATGTCGATTGCCAAAATTCTGATTTTCTGAAAAATAAGCAATAGCGCTATCATGGATGATAACGCGTTATGAATGAGTTCTGGAAATCAGGAACTCTCGATTTTAAGCATATCGAGTATAAATAGCCCGCCATAGGCCAATATCGGCCATCATGAACAGGCCGATAGTGCGCTATAGGCCATGATAGCATGCTATCATTGCCTGAGCCAAAAATCTGACATTTCTTATGAGAAAAACGTGGGCACTTCCACTTGTTCAATTTTTCTATTCCTCACACTCTTTTGTCAGGTTATCTTAACCGAAATATTCTCCACTAACACCTGGTTGATTCCTATTGTCTAACATGCTCTTACACATCTTGAATTAAACAATTTTTGAAATCAAATCAAGCCATATCCATTTTTCTATAAAAACAACAAGTGCTCATTTCCAAGACACCAACTGATTTTGAAACCAGATCTAAGCAAGTTTTTGCAAGTTGGTCTGTTTTCTCAGAGTGTTGAGAAGTGATGAACACTCTCAGGTTTTGAGCTTCACACGTTGGTTTGCTCATGTTGAGCAACACAACTACAAAAATCGAGAGAAAAGAAATAGAGCAACACAACTATGAAATGTAAGTGCATCATGTATTTTCCAAACATCATACCATTTCTCACTCTTGAACATCCTAGAGCTAAGTATTTTGAAAACCAAATGAGCTGATTTTGAAAATGTTTTCAAAGTAAACTTTATGGATTTCATTTGAATCATCATCGAATGCATTCTTGAGCAAAACTTGTTGCAAGAAAGGTAAAAGCGCTGTAAGGTTTCTCTCATTCACTTTGAGATTAATTTTCATATCTTGTATTTTGGAAATGTGTATTGTAAGCTTCATTGTAATTGTTCTACTTGTATAGAACAAACACCACATCCTTGTGTTCAGCGTTTTGATTTGCTTCAAGGTTGAAACAAACCAAGTTAAGGGACAACTTATCACTTGTGATTTTAAGGTTGGAATCAAGGTATAGTTTCATCCTTTATCTTGAAAAGGATCAAGTGGTTAATCCTCAGCTTGTGAAAACGATAGTAGGTTCTTCCTTATCCTGCAAAAGGAAGTTATAGGTTCTTCCTTAGCCTCGTGAAAAGGATAAGTTTGTCTTGAACCTTGAAAAAGACATTGTAACGGTTTGGTTCACAACCTTGAAGTAAATCCGGTATAGTGGAATCCTAGATATGGTTTCTCTAGGCGTGGAGTAGGAAAAGGATTTCTGAACCATGTAAAAATATTTTGTGTGCATAGTATTTATTTTTTGTATCTTTCATTATGCACTTTACATTGATTTGAGTACATGACTTTAATTAATCAAAGGATTTCCACAAAGAAATTAGAAATTGTCAAAACTGGCAATAACACCCAATTGACGCCCCCTCTTGGGTGTCTATCAATTGGTATCAAAGCGGGTGCTCCTGATTTAAGGTCTAACCACCTTGAACTAAAGATCAAATGGGAAATACAATCGATTTTGACTTAGGTGACAACCCATATTTACCTCTAATGCTTAATGTAGATAACTTCATGTCTTGGAGAATTAGGATGAGAGCTTTTATCAAGGCTCAATCATTAGATATGTGGGATATAGTTAGGAATGGACCATATGTGCCCACAAAAACCATAAATGAGGTAGAAGTTCCCAAACTTAAGAAGAAATGGAATAGGGAAGAAAAATAGTTAGCTAGACTTGATGGTTTAGTAAAAAATATACTAATGTCTAGTCTTTCCCCAAGTGACAATGATAGAGTATCTTCATGTGCTTCATCCGAAGATGCCTCCTCATTCTCCTGTGAAGATAAGGAGAGTGTAGAAGATGAATGTCTTATTTCTCATAGTGATGATTGTTCTACTAATGCAAATGATACAAATGTTAATGATCTCTCATTTGATGATTTGTCTACTGTTTATACTGATCTTCAATTAGAATTTGACAAACTTATCAAAAAGAATGAGATGCTTAAGAACATGATATCTAATGTGATGGATGAGTTGGAAACTCTCCAAAATGGTTTTGAAAGTGTTCTTGAAGAAAAGGAGGAGATTCTTGAAGAAAAGAAAGATATAGAAAATGAAAATACTATTCTTCAAGAAATGTTAGATGAGTTGACCCAATTAGTAACTAAGGTTACTAACGAAAAGGAGGACTTAGAAATTGAACTTCAATTAGAAAAACAAAAGAGATAAACAATTGGGAAAATCAAATATTAGATATTTTAAGCCCAAGACATGCTATAGGAGCTTCACATATCCTTTTAAGGATAAATCTCACAAAATGGCATGGGTACCAAAGTACCTACTCCTAAATACAAAAACTGAAAAATTCAAAGGAGTATGGGTACAAAAGGTTATGGTTCACTGGATCGCATAGATTCTCATCATTAAACCATATGCCAAGGCCTTTAAACATCTTTAGGCGAACTTCGATGCATTTTGTGCCATATGTGCTTATTTATATCATTTCATGACATTTGGAAGTATTCTAGGCTTGATCAAATGATTTTAATTATGATGCCTATAGTTGCCCAAGTTGTTTATCACATTGAACATGCTTAAATATTTATTTATTTTGTTCAATGCTTGCAAAGCATACTAGGTATGCAACCCGTAAGTATAATTTGAATTTCATATTCATTACTTCCATATTGTGAACTTGCTTCCTCTATACTTATATTTCTTGTTCACTTGTCCAAAGCATACTTTATGTATTTATCTTATTTTATAAGATGTATGCTTGTGTCTAAATGGAATATGTTAACTTTACATATCTATCAATCCATTTAGATCCTTATAAGAGATTTGAGCATAATTAAATTATGTTGATTTAATATGTAAGCTTGCTTCTATTTAGGATTTCAATTGCTTACATTATATGCTCATATTTTAGCAATGGACTAGAATTAATGACTATCCACTAAAGTCCATCACTCTTGTACTTTTAAGTTTAATGACATATATCATTTAAGTACACTCCTTGGAGATTAATCATGCTTAGTCTAAGAATTTAGATTCTTAGCGACTATGAGAAAACCTTAAGGGTCACTTCTCCAACCCAACCAAGGAAACATTACTCCCCATGCATATTAATAATTTTTTTATTATAAAGAAGGGGTAAGGGAAATTAAGTTATTTTGTTATTTGAGCATTTTCTTTTTTTGGATCTATCAATAAAAATTAAGAATGAATTTCATAGAGACATTGAATAAGAAACAAAAACTTTAGTCTCTAGCAATTATTTATAAGACCTAAATATTTAACTAGTCCTTGTATCTTAGAGACCCAAAGGCAGCCAACCGCCCATGTGCTGTAAGGACAATTATCATTAATTTAAAATGTATGTAGGTCAAAAATCAAGGCAAGACAAAAAATAATTAGATGTCGCATGCTCTAGTACTAAAAGTCCAGTCTTAGAATATCATGAACTTGCATATAGAGTGTCATATTTCATTGTCAGTTGTGATACATGATTGATGTGCTTATCACAAATCTTGGACAATCATAAAACTTATATGATCATGACCATATCCTTCTAAGGTGAATGAGTGCAATCAACATATATCTCTACCATGTCCATTCACTCAAACTTGAAGGAAAATTATATTGAATGACTATGTTGATTCCAAATTTCTATATGAAATTTTAGTCACTTCCATAAATAATAGTTGGATTTGTCTATTGTTTCTAAGTATCAAATTCCTTATGAAAAATTCAAACTAAGTGATCTAGTTGACCATGAGCCCAAAATCTATATCAAACAAATAAGTCTAGTTAACTAGAAGAAGGACTTGAATGACTATGATGTTCACATTTTATATTTTAGTCATTCAATCATTTGCCATGTATTGCATATTCATTGATTGATTATTTGAAATCATGGTGAATGTATTTGATAAGTATACTTATTAATCTTTATAGATACTTCATCATTATCATCAAAGATTTTTTAATGTTTTTCCTTCGTACCTCATCAAAAGTTATTTTAAGGAAAATACATTTTAAAGATATATGTGTCTATATTTATTATTTCATATCTATCATGACACAGGTGTTTGTTGACGTTGTTAACTTTGTGCTTAAACTTAATCAATAGGTGTACAACTAGTTGATTAACATAATTACTTAAGTTAACAAAATCATGTCTTAGGCATTCTTGTGATTAAAAAGAAATATTTGTATGTATACGCCTATGTGTAATAAGCATGTTGTGCTTAATATTATATTATTCATGCCTATCAATATTAAATGCTTGCAATATGAATATAATTCTTATATATCATTTATCATATTGCATCCCTCAGCATGAAATAGGTCCTTTCTTCATGATTTTGCTATCATATCGCCTATTTCTATGAGACCATAATGTCATTGATGTATGAGCTTCACTCCTTGAACTATTTGAACATCAATGAAATGATTTGTTTGAATTTAATGTCATGTGTCCAATACTTAAATTCTCTACTTTATGACACCTGTATGATCTATAAGCATGTTGCATGTTATGCCATATAATTTTCATGCTTATACTTAATTGATAGATGCAATATTAATGCTACCCATGAGTATATCTATGTTAGAACATCATATTACTTTCTATATAGGCTTTTGCTTCATAATTTTGATCTACTAATGCCTATATGTATCATGTGTATATGTTGTCATATGCTTTAAAATTTTTGATATATTTTGGCTCATATTCACTTCACATAAACTGTTTTTGATCACGTGAATATTTTATCCACCTTTCTTGATCAAAACAGTGACTATGCTAGGCTCTTGTGCTTTATCTCATTACCTTGCCTAGTAGTCATATTTAGAGTTATGTCATGCTCATATTTGGAAAATCATGCCACAGGGCATATTCTTAATAAATAAATATTTTCCTTAAAAACTATTATTTATCAATTGGTATTAAAGGCTCTTGAGAATCTTCCAACTGGTTTAGAAGTGTAATCACAATTTTATTTGAAAACCATATTGGGCACTTTATTCCATGGATGATCTTTAAACTTGAAAATTATTTTTGACATCCATTTCAAAAATGAATAGCTAGGCATTGTACTTCATTATATCACTTATTTTGCCCATGCTATCTCACTTGAAGTATGATCATGTTGGTACTTAATCTTCTTCATATATGCATGACTCATACATATTCATATTCAAGTATGCATGCTACATATCTCATATCTTTCACATGCAATAAATTGAAACCATGATTTAGGCTTTACATTTAGATTCTCATCTATGCCTAATATCATGAAAAGAGAATGCTTGAATGTTTACATCCTTTATGGATACTATTATTCATGGATTTCTCTTAAGGACTTATATGCTAGATGTCTTGAACTAAAATTCAAAATATCATTAGCATGTAGTTATAAGCCAAATAGCTAGGCAATGCACTATTCTATAAAATACGTTCTGCCTATGCTATTTCACTTTGAATGTAATCGTGCTTGAAATTGAATCTACATATCGTATGCATGATTCTAATCTACTTCATGATTCAAGTCTGCATTCCACAGTGCTTATATCTTTCAATGCATTACTTTGAATCCACATTTTAGGCTATGTGCTTATCTACATTATTTCACATACCTAACTCAATGGAAATAGTATGCCCATGTTCATACTTATCTATTTTGGCATTTGTGCTCCATGATTTGGATGCATTGTTTGAATTTCAAATCCTATATGCATCATTTATTTAAAAAAAAAACAAATAATTCCTAATGAATGCCTAACTTTAACATTATTTTTTGCATCTCATTGGAATCATGATAGTTGGGCCATGCTTAATCATAGATCATTTTGCCTATGCTACGGATCTTGATGTATGCTTATGCTATTGTTGTTATACATGACAAAGCATATACTATTTTAGGCCATGTTCTTTATATGTATCAAATTCTTGGTTATGCCTAACAACATGAGAATGATTGCTTGTGCCTAAAATTCTTTATGAATTTATCTTTTTGGCATATCTTTCTCATTTTGACATATCTAGATGCTTCATATGAATGTCACATCTTTTATGTATCTACATGTTCGTTTTATTGGCTATAAGCTATGTAACATTCCCAAATCTTATCTAGCTAGCCAAAATT